>NJPT01000042.1:0-2405129 GCA_002946425.1 Rutstroemia sp. NJR-2017a BBW
GGGCGCGGGGGGGGGGGGGGGGGGTGGGGGGGGCGGGGGGGGGGGCGGGGGGGGTGGGGGGGGGGGGGGGGGGGGGGGGGGGGGAGGGGGGGGGGGGAGGGGGGGGGGGGGGGGGGGGGGGGGGGGGGGGGGGGGGGGGGGGGGGGGGGGGGGGGGGGGGGGGGGAGGGAGGGGGGGGGGGGGGGGGGGGGGAGGTGGGTGTTGGGGGAGGTGAGGGAGGGAGGAAGGGGGGGGGGGGTTTTTTTTTTTTTTTTTTTTTTTTTCTTGGTTTTTGCTTTCCTTATTCCCTTCTTTCTCCTTTTTGCATTCAATCCTATTTCACCCTCACAACCAGCTATTCATTTATAATCAAACCCTCGTCTCTACTCGCGATGAAATACAATACTAACAGTTTCCTACAGTCCACCTCCCACTCCTCCTTCTTGTCGAACTCATTCGCCCCATCCATAAACTCCAACTTCAACTCTGACATAGAATCCACCTCCCCCCGCACCCACCTCCGCCATCTCCATATTCATGATCATCGTCCATCCTCCTCCTCTAGCACACCTCGCAAGTCACTCCCCATCCCACCTCCCTACAACCCCTCCCTTCCCTACTACCTCGACACGCAATCTCCTCCACCCCCACCCCACCGTTTCCCCTCTCCAGGAGCATACTACCCCCCACCCAAGTCCCATTCTTCTTCCGACCCACCCGCCGAACGCCCCCCCGGTATTCATTTAACCAGGTTCGCTTCTGTACGCAGCACCGATCTTTTCACGGCGGCGGATATCGGTTTTGAGATCGTAGGTCCTACGGCGATGGAGATGAGATTTGCGAGGGAGTATGAGGTTAGGAAGATGACGGAGAAGAAGGGGAGGAAGGGGAGGGATGGGAAGGGTTTATGGGGGAGTAGGGGAAGGAATGGAGGGAATAGAGATGAGGGTGAAGGGGTTGAGGGTGGAGGTGTTGATGAAAATGGTAAGGGTAGGGGAATTATTGAAGGAGCAATTCCATGGAATCATTGCTCATGGGAACACGACGGACAAGATCTCGGGGATAGATGGATCGAGATTCTTACTGCGGAGAAGAGGAAAGGAGAGGGTAGGAGTGGAAGAGCGACGTGTGCGGGGCCACCGAGGGAAAAAAGGAAGTATATTTGGAAGGACGAGATGGTGAAGAATAAGAAGAGGAAGGGGGAGAGTAGTAGTGGGGAGAAGAGTGCTAGTAGTGGGATGGATAGGAATGGAAAGGGAAAGGCGCGTAGGTGAGATGAGATGAGGTGAGCAGGGCAGAGAATATTTTGCTGGTGCTTGCGTTGGAGTTGGTTTTTTGGGTTGAAGGATATTTATTTTGCTATTCCGTGGTGGTAGTGGTGATATGGTCGGCTGCTTGAGAAAAATGAAAATACAAGCCGTTATGGTTTCGACTACGAGCGAGGAGAGGAAAGGAAAAGAAAGTGATTAAGGGAGAGAGGCGGAGGGGGGAGGAAAATCTTACCATACTATGCTGCGCTAATGGCAGAGCTGCGCGAGGGAAGTGGTCTTATTTGATGCGAGTTGATTCGATACAATTTCATTTGGCAGGCAGGAATTACAGAAATCAGAGATAAAGGGAAGGGAGGGAGGAAAAAGCTTTTGTTTTTTTTTGGTTTCTCAAAACTGAGCATAGTTTAGCTGCTGGGATTTATTTGGTTTGGCTTTAATACTTTTTGGCAGACAGACAAATTAAAAACTGATTAACTTGTTGATAAATTTAATGGAAGAGTGTATTTATTATTTTCACTTTGGATTTTCTTCGTAATCTTTTTTATCTTTTCTCTATTAAAATTCTTCGTTCTATTTAGATCTTTTATCAGCCTATCAATTAAGTTGATATCTCCGCATTTTATATCACCTTCCCTCCACCGCAAACGCCAACTCTGAAAATCCATCCGAAAAGCCTTTTTAGAATATATATATAATCTGTAAACATCCACCCCCTTGTTATCCCCACCATCATCATCACCATTATCGTATCACCATCGTCACAGCTATCTCCATCCCCACCCCTACCATCCCCATCCTCGCCCCACCACCTACTCTCATCCCCAAACCCAACCATCACACTACTCCCTCGTCCCTCCCACCAACACTATTCCTCCTTTCCCACCTCCCTTCTCGCATCAACCCTTTTGCATTCCCCCTTATCAGCCGCCTCACCTCCCTCCTAAACTCTACCTCTGTGCTCCCGCCCCAACTTCTCCTTCTAGGTCTACGATTTTGGAAGGGTTCGCCCATGGGCGTGATGTATGTGTATTTTTCTTTGCCATCAGCCTCCCCATCCCTCTTCTTATCCTCACCCCCATCCCCCCTAACCCTCATCCCCGTCCACGGACTCAACAAACACCCACCCCTTTCTTCCCCATCCGCATCCCTCCCCCCATCTCCCCCTCCCACCCTCTCCAACCCCAAATACCACCCCTCGTCCCTCAACTCCCGTTCCTTCCTCCTCCACTCCCCGACTTTATCCGCACTCTTAAAGTCCAAATCCCCAATCCTCGTTTCTAGTAAATTATCATCCTTGTCAAAACGCATATAAAACGAGCAATCCCTCAACGTCATCGCGACTTGTAGATTCTCTCTCTTCTTCCTCTCCTCCTCCCCTTCCCCTCCCCCCTCCTCCTCCCCCAACCCCAGCACCCCACCACCATCCCTCCCCCCCTGCAACCCCCCCAAATACCCCCAAACCCCCCTCCCCTCCACCCACCCACACAACCTCTTCATCCCCTCCTCCCGCAACTCCCTCTCCAGCAACTGCGTCCAAAAAGCGCGATAATTCAGCTCCCGCACCCTCGGATCCTTGTGATCGAGCACCAGACGAAGGGGGCAGAAGTCCGGTGCTGAGTTAGCGGCTTGTTTAGCTTTAGCTTTCTTGCGCGCGTTCAGAGCGCAGGTGCGGCAGCGGCGGGAGTGCGGTGGTGCGTTGGGGGATTGAGTGAGCCATTTGGGTTTGAATTCTATGAGGGTTTGGGAGAGTGTTGGGTCTGTGGTTGTGATTAGCATAGTAGATACAAATAACTAGTCAATAAAAAAGAAACATAAACATACCCGGCGTCATATCCGTGATAAGCAATCCATAATCATCATCAGCCAAATAAGTTCCGAATCTGGATTGGCCGCGCAAGAAGTCACGTTCTGGGGAGGGGTTTGCCGTGACGGTGCTGTAGCTGAGTTTGTTTTGTAGGAGATTCCTGTTTAGAGCTTTGATGAGGCTTTTGCTGTTCAGGGTGACGAGTTGCTGCTCCACCAGCTCTGAGGGCTGGAATAAGGGGTAGAATAAGCGAAGCCAGTTGTGGTGGGAGACTTCGGTGGGGGCGGTGGTGGGGAGGTCTTTGCGGAGGCGGAGGAGTTTGTCTTGGGGGTGTTAGATGGGATTTAGATCGAGGAAGAGATGACATGATGGAGTGGGAAATAAGAGTAAAGAAATGCGCATTGAGATGGGTCGATCTAGGAAGAAAGTGAAGAACGTAAAGCAGGAAAAGATCACAACTTACTGGACAAGTATGTAGCAGCATCCACATGATGCTTCCATTTCGACAATGCCCGCTCGGCCGTAGGTGTACCTTCCAACTCAGATGGAATAATTGGACGTGGTTGAGGATGAACATCTATGCGGTAGACCACATTTGCAGCACCCTCTCCAACATAGGTCAAGGTCAAAGCGTTGGGTAAGTTGTATATGACCGTTGCCGGATTATTATTATCGGGTCTGTTCTTCATGGCGGTGGATATCTCTGGTATCAGAACCCGATCCAACAAGACCGAGAACAAGATATGGATCCGAGTCCGACGTGTGGTATGGAGATTGTGGGGATGGAATTGTTTCGGCAGGGTGAAGATATCAGAAACAGGAGCCGAACGGGGAATGTTTAAGCTTGATGTAGGACAAGGACAAGATCCAAGGTCGGACGAAGATCACATGTTTTAGGGGGAATAAGCGTAATTTGACTGGATTTAGCGTCTCTGATTGGCGAGACGCCATAAATAGACTAACCCATGTTATATAGTGGGAGTGAATCATCAACTGGCACAAGTTGGATAAACTCGAGTCGCGTCGAGTCAGATGAGAACGAACGGGCGGGAGGATTGGAATTCGGGGGACGGCACGGTTGGTGAGGGAAGGAGAGTGGAATGGACGTGAGAGCTCGACCAATGAAAGACCATGAACGCCGAAGTGTCTTTGGCGGACAGCGGAAGCCAAGCTACTCTAGACTTCGTACCTCGGTGAATAAGGAGTCGACAAGCTCGCTGCCCTGCTCGGGTGCGGGTGCAGTTGTCGCGGGTACAGTTGTCGCGGGTACGGTGGAGGATGAGAAGGTATAGCATAAGACCTAATGGTTAGGTTAGCCCTATGTACGTCGTACTAGTTGGCTAGCACGCATCTTTTTGGCCTCATCGCGGTAAACGCATAAAGCGATGAAATGAACATGAAGGATAAGGAGGGATAGAGGGGATGGACGGGATAGGTGGAGAGGTCGAGAGTGGAGGTATTCTAAGAAAAGCAGGAAAGCAGAAAAGCAGAACATACGTACGTACATGAGTCTAGGACTATTGGGTTGGGATGACTCCGGCCAGAACAACAGAGCACGGAGCGATATGTGAATATGTAAGTATGTGCTAGCAATCTAAGATATGAAGGTACGGTGCATGAGAGACATCGGATACATCACTGTGCAGAATGAGGGTCCATCAGGAGATGTCCATACACTTCCCTTGTAACGGGACGAGAACTGAATGCCATTGAACAATTGAAGCATCGAGAGCGGACGGGAGGAAAAAGAAAGGGTCCAAGCATTGACTTGGTCGGAACTGTGAAAGCGTGGCTCAAATAGTGGCTCAAGTCGTGGCTTAACAAGGCAAGTCGCTCAGGTTATCACGGGCAAGCAGGAAAAATGCGGAGATTAGAGAAAAAACTTTCACACTTTTTACTAGTAAAGAGTTACTCGCCTGTGCTCTCACGTTACCCTGTACCTTTTTCCGGTCATCGTTCCCACCCGATCCCTGCAAATCTTTGCCCTTTCGTGAAGCTTTTCATCATAGATCACCCAAGCTCTCTGCTCTCTGCTCTACCAGTTTCATTTTCTCCTACTCCTACGAGTATACACACACACACACACACACACACACTCTCACACCCTCACACCCTCACTATCTTGTACACTCCATCGCAACACCCTCAACTCGTCTTTTGCTTCTTCGCTGAATCAGAAGACTTCCTTATCACGCGATAAATTCTTTCCTCCGAGAACCGCGCTGCATCATCGGCATCAGCAGAACATTCCGAGTCCAAAACTTTCTCACACGACCCCAAGAAAATCTCAATTATTTACCTCCAACGAGTCTCCTCAACCACCAGACATCATCGTCGAAGCGGATAATTACTACAAGACTGCTGCCGATTTCTAATGTCATTCCAATATGGCGTTCAATTTCAACTGGTCGCCCTTAACGGCAGATGCGGAATTCTATCAAAGAGCTCGAGAGATGCTCACAACCGCTCTCAATAAATCGCCCAAGCCGCCCATAATAAAGGATGATATCTTGGTTAACGAGTTTAACCTGGGCTCGGTACCTCCAGAATTGGAGATTCTGGAGATTGGAGATTTGGCAGAGGATCGGTTTAGAGGCATCTTCAAAATGTGCTATTCGGGAGATGCGTTCCTGACCTTGAAAACAAGAGTTCAGGTATGTTCTGCTCTGACTTACCTTGGGATTTCCCCTCGCCCATTCACCCCTCTCGAAAACCCCCCTCTACGCTCCACCCACTTTTGATTCACATTTTCATCGTTCGATGATGAGTGTGTTGTCATTGCAGTCCATTTTTTCACTTAACACGCGAAGAGGGGGGCCGCGTGTGGGATTTCACCGCTATTATACCCTTGACCACGTCTTAATGCATGCTAATGTATCAACAATCCAGGCTAACCCTCTGAACAACCACTTATTTTCCAAACCCTCCTTCACATCCCCACAACCCCTCGCAGCTGATGCAGGTCTAACCATTCCGCTGCAAATCACCTTGTCAGAAATCAAACTTTCCGCCTTCATCATACTAGTCTTTTCGCGACAGAAGGGCTTAACACTAGTCTTCCGAAATGACCCACTCGAATCGCTCAAGGTCTCGTCAACCTTTGACTCGATCCCGTTTATCAAGGATTACCTACAGAAGGAAATCGAGATGCAGCTGAGGACTTTGATGATGGAGGAGTTGCCGGCCATCATACATCGACTATCCCTAAGATTATGGTGTCCTGAGTACAGAGCGAAAGAGGACCAAGAACTTGCTCAAGCTGAAAAGCAAGAGAAGGAAGAAGTTGCAGTGGACCCATTTGCAAGCCCACCACTAGATGCGGTTGATGCGCGCGGAAATGTTCTGGATGCGAGTGAAATATCCTCCTTGTCACTGGATGGTGGGTCAGAGATCCACTCATTGTTTTCACAAAAGAATCTCCTTCGATTGGCCGCACTTACAAATTCGCACCGCACCTTGTCTCTTTTCACACCCTCCATTCGAGATGCTGTATTCAGAGCATGGGCTGGACCGTCCGAGAGAGGAGATTCAGCTGGAGCCACTACACCTGCAACTCCATCTCTTGTTAGGTCATCATCCTCCCTTGGCGGCTCTAGTAGTAACACCTACACATTCACAAACAAGGGATCTGAAGATGAAGCTAGCCAGATCCCATCGAGACCCTCACTCGTCAATATGAACTCCGCAACAACAGGATTAAGTCTTGGTGCCGGTAGACATTCAAGGTCACACGCGATGAGAAAGAAGAAAAACAGAGTGGTCAATTTGAGGAAATCAAAAACCACTGATGATGTTAGTGAAAGCGAGGAAAGTGGTGCAAGTGAAACCGCTTCAATACTTGCTGCGTCTGAACCCGCCATTCCTACACATATTCCGGAAGAACCAGAGGATCATCTAGTTACCCCGCCAAATTCGCCTAATGCAAAGGTTAGATTCACCGGGACTGAGCCCGAAACACCAAAAGACCGACGTCCATCACCACCCGCAAATAAGTCTCCTGAACAAGCGATACTTGAGGCTTCCCCATCCTCCGAAAAGGTCGAACCGTCCACCCCTATCCGATCCAGACCAAGACGTCCCACACTCACCCACAACTTCTCCACCTTCTCCCCCGAGAAATCTGCCAGTTATTACAACACAAGACCATTCTCACACACCCCACATCTCTCGCAGTCATCAGTCGACTCTCCCGGCGGCATCCTCGAACAAGCCTGGATCATGAAAATGGCAAACGAACTCACTCGCCGCCAATTCGAAGAGAAAACCGCCCGCGAAGGTCTCTGGTCCGGTTCGAGTGAAAGAGATGATATTCCACCTCCTGCCTACGAACCTAAAGCCTTGTAGTTTACAAAGCTTACTTTATATCAACATGTACCAACACCAATCTTTTCCTTTGTCATGGGCGTTTTTTGAAATAAAAAAACGGGTAACGCACTTATGAACACTCCACTCTTTTGTGCTTCTAAGGGTCCTGGTGACGCTGATTGTTTTTAACATACATCTTATCTACTTTTGTCTGCGGTTTAGCGTGGGGGTTTTTCGTTCCGGTTCTGGGGAAAATTTTGGACTTAGTGTTTAAATGGTGGGCGGAGCTGGACTGGATCTCATGGGAGGTTTGGTTTGGCTTGCTCTTAGAATTTTTCTTGGGTTTGGGTTGGGTTTGGGTGGGTAATGGAATGGGATGGGATGGCTGGTTGTATGGGTTTATAACTTCTAAGGGAAATCGCTTGCTGGGTATTTGGTTGGTTGGTTGTTGAGTACTCGGCGGGTTTGGGTTTTTTATATTCGTGGGATTGGTTCGGGAGGGGGGTGGTGAGGAGGTTGTGGACTAGACTGGCTTTTTGGATTGATGCGTTCGGGCTTTTGGTGTGTCTGTTTCCTTGGCTTGTTTCTTTGGGGGCCTTAGAGGGGGGGTGAAGGGAAAGAAAGGTTGCTCAAAAAACGAGAAGGAAAAAGAAAGACAGAAAAAGAAAAAGAAGGGAGAAACAGGACCACAACGACCCCTCCAAGAAAGAAGGAGCGGGTAGTGGGTTTGAAAGGAGAAAAGACCCCAAAAAGGATGGTTGCAAGTTTGTCTAGTCTACATACTCTCAACCTGGACCTCGACCTTGGCCGAATCGATTGATTGTATGTGTAGAGGAGTAGATTTTTTATAGAAAGAAGGATTGAGATTGGGGGAGGGGTGGAGGGGAGGGGAGTGAAGGGGAGTGAAGTGGCTGTACTGGATGCAGGCAGATAGAGTTCTATTTCAGTTCGGTAGACAGACAGAATCGGAATTTAAAACTTCTAAGTTAAATTGATTGCGTTTGGTTTGGGTGATGTGCTGTGCTTTGCTGTGGGTGTTATTTCGAGATTGTGGTTAGATGAGCTGGGTGGGGGGTATGAGTTGGGAGTTGAGGGTGGAAGTTGAGGGTGGAAGTTGGGGGGCGGGGGTTGAGGGATAGAGGGTTTTGTTGCATATCTGGAGAAATCATATCATATGAAACATAATATATGAAGTATAGGAAGGCATAAGGCACGAAACATAGAATATAAAACATAAAATATACGACATACAACACACAACATGCAACATGCAACATGCGACACGCAATATACAACTCGCAACATGCAATATGAAACACGAAATATGCAATATGAGGTATGAGGAATGAGGTATAGGGTATACGATATAATCTGGAATTTAGATCTACGAAGCCTTTTTGTTGCAGATCTGGATAAATCATGCCGTGGGAAATATGCTCTAGAGCATAAATAGAGGGGTAGAAGGAAATTTATCTTCTATCCTCTCTTCTTATTCATCCATCTTCTTGCAAACAGTAGGTTGGAATCGAGAGAGAGAGAGAACTCTCGGTAGAATGACAAATGGCAAGGCAAAAATGGATACAGTTGTGATGCTTGATATTGCCTTGTATTTGATTCCTGGGTATCCATAATTCAGGACTCATAGTCTAGCTTTTGACGCCGGCCTGCGTACCCTTTGCACCTAGACTCCAGCTTGATGCTTCAATAGTGAGGCGAAGATATTCTGTAAACGCCCTCTTCGCTTCCTTCTGCTGCGTGCCCTCTATTCTTATATTGTATCCATGATCACAGTCATAACTCCAATCACCATCCCCACCACCACCCTACCCCTCCGCCTCCAACTCCCTCCTCAACCTCTTCAACTCCGCCTCCTTCTCCCTCAACTCCTTCCTCAACCCCTCCGTCATCTCCTCCACCTTCCTCCTCCCCACCCCCAACCTCCTCACCTCCCCCTTCTCCGTCTCCCTACTAAACGGCTGCCCCGGCCTACTCGTCAACGGCACCAACGCCGTCCTCTCCCCCACACTCCCCACCAACCCCCCACTCAGCACCTTTTTCCCGCCGCCGCCGCCCTTCACCCTTGGCGCCGGGCTTGTGAGAATTTCGTAAAATTGCTCGTACGGCTCGTTGAAGACCATTTCGTCGTACACCCATGATATCACTTCGTTGTTGGCGATTTGGCTCGCTTGCGCGGAAGCGTCCCCGAACGGATGTAGTTTGAGTGTGTGGTAGATGGCTTGGGCTTTTTCGAGCGAGAGCGGCTCGTAGTAGATTTTGATGCTGATTTCGAATTCGCCCCAGCCGGTTTCGTGCAGTTGGAAGGAGTCGCCGGGTTTGACGTTTTCGATTGCTGGGGGTGTTAGTACTCGGTTTGCGGCTTTCTGGTTTTGATGTCTCGCCATAGAATAGCGGATTCGAGAGGTTGAGGTCGGGATGTGCGAAGAAAATGGACCGCAATAGAATGAATGGGTGCAGCAGACTGGGTAAAATCTAAGGAGAAACTTCACTCACTCCTCAAAGGCTGCGGATAACTATCATGCAGCTTAAACTGCACTTTGCGGCACCAATAAGTGATATCTGAATCATCAACGCCTTTCACGAATACAGTCCATGAATGCGTGTGGTCATCTGGCACACCGGCCGGTTTGGGGTATTTGTCGCTGAACTTGTGGGAGGTGGTGCCGTAGATGAAGGGCCGGAAGATGGATATGCCTTTTACGCGTTTTTGCGTATTGGGAGGCGCCATGTTTGAGGCTGAGCTGAATGGAGAGGGCGACGCAGATGATCGTAGGAGGCGACGAGTAGGCGGGAAGCGGTGGCGGGGTATGCGCAGATGAGGTCGTGGTACGCTGGTAGGATGAAGCGATGGAATTACTCGTGTAGAGTTGATCGTTCGAGAAGCACTGATGGAAGCGGCCGAAATAAAATTAAGGTTGGAGCTAGCCTTGCACCTTGCGCTAGTGCAGGATGAGATGCGGGTGGTCAATGCTTCAGGTACACTGACGTTTACATGTGAGATTCTTTTGAAGCTTAGAATTCTAAAATCGGATGATTCATATTTCTCACTTCCTCAGCCGCACGTCGAGTTTTTCCAATTTTCTTCTACTGATCAACAGTTGTGCTGCATGATTCGATATATGTATAATGTCGTCAACTGCTGCTAAAAGAATAGTGGTCTGCGGAGGAAATGGATTTCTGGGGTCGAGAATCTGTAAAGCTGCTGTTGCGAGAGGATGGGATGTTACTTCAATTAGGTACCTACTCCTTCCCTCAACCTGCCATTTCTCTACCTTCCTCTGCCCATCTTAACTTCCCCCATCCCCCTTCTTACTCGGAGCATCTCCCCTACCACCCAAGAGCTAACCACCCCTCAGCCGCTCCGGCACCCCCACCTGGTCCGCCGTAACCGCCTCCCCCTCCCCTCCCTCCTGGTCCCACTCCGTAACCTGGGAACGCGCCAACATCCTCCAACCCAGCACCTACATCCCTTTGCTCTCCTCCGCCGACTACGTCGTGCACAGCATGGGGATCCTGCTAGAAGCCGACTACAAAGGCGTGCTCTCCGGGCAAGAATCGCCCATATCCGGTCTGCAGCGCGCATTCTCTGCGTCCAAACGCGGCTCGCAGAATCCGCTTGAGCGGAAATCAGGCGAGGATTTGGATCCCCAGGAACATGATGGGCAGTTAACGTACGAGTTGATGAACCGGGATTCGGCCATTGCGCTGGCGAAGGAAGCGAAGGAGGCGGGGGCGAAGGCGATGGTGTATATTAGTGCGGCGGGGGGTGCGCCGGTTTTGCCGAGGAGGTATATTGAGACGAAGAGAGCGGCTGAGGAGACGATTGAGAGGGAGTTTGGAGGGGTGATGAGGAATGTGTTTATTAGGCCGGGGTTTCTTTATGATGCGTCGAGGAGGTTTACGATACCGTTGGCGGCGATGACGGGGTTGGGTGCAGCATTTAATGGGATTACGGGAGGTGTGTTCTCGGGGTTGATGGGTGCGGCGGGGACGAAGCCGTTGAAGGCAGACTTGGTGGCAGAGGCGGTGGTAGAAGCGTTGAGTGATGAGACAGTGAAAGGGCCAGTGGAAGTCAAGGGTATTGAGGAGTTGGCTGAGAAGGGGTGGAGGAAGGGCATGTTGTGATATGATCACCAAAGGGAGGAACTGGAGGTGCGTGTAGGGTGGAGGAGAGAAGATGGTTGCAAGTAAGTGATTCGGGGATCTGACTTGCTGAAAAGAGATAGTGTTTGTCCAATTGAGTGGCAGACGCTCAAGGAGGAAAGGCTATCGTGGAATAGCTGAACCAGAAAAGTTCCTGGTATGAACGATCATGATTTATGAGAATCAAAAGCTGGCGGTTTTTCCTCTTATTGTACTATAGAATGTATGAAAAACTCCGCATAGTCTACCAACCCACCCAAATTTAGCTCTATCAACAATCTCCCTCAATCCAGTTCCATTATATCATCGTGCCACGCTCGAAACTGTCTCTAATCTCCGCAGTATACTATAGAAATGTTAGCTCAGCACAAGAAATCAATAGAGACCTCAAACATACCTTGTTGTAAAACCTCGACAGCTTCTGGTTGAACTGCTTGTTCTTATCATTGATATAAGTAACATCCCCCTCATCACCCGCATTCATCCTCTCCTTCCTCTTCTTCAACCTCACCTCCTCCGCCTGCTGTAGATCTTTCACCAACCGATCAATATTCGCCTTATCCGGCCTATGCTCCACAAAGCCCGTCGAGTCCGCCGTACTATAAAACGTCCCATCCTTATCCACCGCAATCAGCTCCCCATCTGCCGTCTCCACAATATCCAGTCCCCCCGACGCAGCAGCCTTCTCCACCGCCGCCATCTTCTCCTTTTCATACTGCTCCATATCGGGCTTCAAGTTCCGCACCTGCCGCTCATACACCCGCTGGCTGTCCTGACGGTAGTCCTGGAACGCCTGGTTATCCCGATGCGCTTGCTTTTCCTCCATGCGCTGGTCCCATTTTTCGCTCTCGTCAATCGTCCAGTCCCACGCGCGTTTGCGCTCGAAGTCTTCGCCGCGGGCTTCGGCGTCGGCTTTCAGGAGGTTGTGCGAGGCGACGGCGGACTTGCGGTTTAGCGAGGCGAGGAGATTGGGATCGGTGGCTAGACGTTGCGATTCGAGGGCCGCTTCTTTGAGGTTCGTTTGTGCGGATTTCTTCGCGCGGGCTTGCAGTTGTTTGAAGCGTTCCTGGCGCTCTTTGGCTCGGGCGGCGGCGTCTAAGGAGGTGGATGCTGAGGAGGATTCGGTGGGTTTGTCGGCGGTTTTGGGCTCTTCTGGTGTTTCTGGTGCTGGGTCTGGAATGCTGGCGACTGGTTGTACTTCCTCTGAGATTTCAGCTGTTGCACGTGTCTTTCTCTTTTTCGCGGGCGGCATCGTGATAGATGACTGATTGGCTACCTATTCTAAATTGTTTCGAGTTCGGAGAAGAAGAGTTGTTGTTGCTGCGCTGGTGGTGATAATGGATGGTAACAGCAAGAAGTTGTCGATTATTGATGTAATTGAGATCAGAACTTCGCTTGGTGTCATAGGCTGAGGTCAAAAATAACAGGCTAGCAAAACCACTAAAACCGAGCTGCTGACTCATCAAACTCAGGCCCAAGCTGGCGCGAGTATCAGTGGATTCGTCCCCGGATTTGCTGTGGGTCAGGGCTCTTCTTAGCGGTTCACTATTGTAAAGTGCGGAGCTGAGCTGAGGTTCCGCGGGCGCTCCCATTTCCCACTTCCCCACGATTTCAGAATGATCAGACCATTTCCCCCTTCAAAAAATGTCCTGATTGCCAATTGAAGTGTCCTTTCACAACTAATTCCAACTTCACCATGATTCCGCGACAAATATCCACATTATTGCGTCCATCAGCATGTACTCCATCACGCTCCTCCTCATATTCTTTAATAACAAAACGATTCTCTCGTGTTAAAGCCGAACCATTCATTCTCCCCCGTCTCGCAATCGATCTCGACGCACCCGATAATCCTGCCGTCCAAGAATACAACGAAGCCATCCACAACCGCGTCCCCAAACAGGCACTCCAAACGCAGGAACTTACCTTCCGGGCTCTGCGACGACGAAAAGAACTTCAGAAAAACCCCGTCCAGGTGCGAAGATGGGCGGAGCCTGAAACCACTTCTCTGGACCTGCTCGCATATGCATTGTTTGGGAAAGGGTGCCTCTTGAGCTTGAGCGAGTTGGGTATCCCTTGGGAAGCGAGGCTGAGATTGAGAAAAGTGCTGAAGCAGCAGGCGGTGGATTATGAGGATACGGCGGATACAACGGTGAGGAAGTTGACGGAGTACTTTGAGGGGGAGGAGCCGGCAAGGTTTATTGGTTTGGGACAATTGGAGAAGAGGGAAAAGTTAAACGGCATGCAAGTTAGGAATTTGTGAAATGGTCATTGTATCCTCCTCCATTATGTATAAACAAGGGGCGTACATCATTAATTGTCTATACGAATGGAGTTTACTTCTCTCTGTTATTTGTGTACTTACTCTGGCCGAATTTTAACAGAGATTACCCATCAACCAGAGACCTGAGATAATATAACACACACCAGCTTGGAACGAGCCGAGCACTTCGTAGCTTCTAGGAGAAAGTCTTCAATCCTTACTATTCGATAGATTGCAGTCCTTCCTCGCCTATGTTTTAATGCTGCCATGCATAATCCTCAGGAAGTTCGTCAGATGATTGCAAAACATATTGTAAGTACCTTTCCTCCAACGGCTACTTCCAACATTTCCATGACTAATGGTCACTGATGTCTCCTTTCATGAAGTGAATGCTTTCGATAAGTTCGCTGTTACGTTTCTTGATGTTCTTTGCACCCGCGATCTCAGCTTCGATATCTCCTACAAGATTCTACATCTCCAAAACGTCTTCGATGCATTGCTGATACAGGGACATGGGAAACAAGTTAAATACCGAAGCCTTAGATAACGGGAATCTTCAGAGTCCATTCGCTCTTGATTTGGGAATATGGTCAGTTCACAATGTGCAGGTACCGTCGCCGCCGGGTCAAACATCACACACTAGCCCTTCGGTTTTACATGAAATACGGGTCCTACCGAACAGCTTTTCATGTCATGTATATCTAGATTATGTGGGCTGTAAAGTGGTTTCTCAAATGCCGGCGGGAGCTTATACACCTTGGCGATCCTTCCATGACAATCTTGTACGAGAACAGTTACGTACAACAGAAAAATTACGTGACTTCACGGCGCGTAAGATGGATACCTGAGCGTAGGCCGACGACTAGTTATGAGGTCAAGGCTCGTGATCAAATAGTCTTTGGCTTGTGGAGGAAGAATTGGGAAAGCTGCCTAAGTGGACCGCTGTTTGGAGTAGAATAGGACAAAACTAGGTATGCTGTCCGGATATTTCTGGTGTTGCATCAACATTTTTCAAAAACTGTATTCATAGTAAATTTCCCATACATTGACAAACAGAAAATGTAATTGTATATCTACATTGGTATCATCCATTTCTACAACACCTCCAGGGTATCTATGCATCTAACAAGTGTTCTCAAACCCCAACCTATCATTACACTGAACGCCTTGAAAATGCCGCTTTTCTACATAAAAATCTTTCATATCGCATAATATCCCACCGTATCGACACAACCCTAAAACACACTCATCAAACACCTAACACCCCTTCCCATGAATTTACAACCTCCTCCCTCTCCTCCCACTCCCACAAGCCCCCGCAATCTCCAAACTCCCACTCCCAACCACCACCCCCTTGCCCCTCAGTCTCATCCCCCCACAACCCACCAACCACCCTACTATCACAAGTCCCAGTAGCAGCGAAATCAAGATCCCGAGAGGCGTGTACTGTACATCCAAATACTCCATCCTGTTCTTCCCTTCCAGATCATTTGGTCTTGTGACAAAAACATGGTGTATAAACAGCGCTTGCGAGATGATGATGTGCAAAACCAGACTCATTAGACTCAGAAAAGGATGTACTTCCCTGAGTGTAGGAATCTTCCTTTTAGCAGTCATATCATTATCCTCAACGAGTAAAGAAAAAGTCCTCGCAGCTTGCATACGAATATAAATCTGCTCGAGAAGAAAGACAGCGACAGAAACAAGGAGTTGCGGAGCATTAGTAAGGATAGCAGCGAGAAATAGTTGCGCGGTGGTGGTGTGAGGGGCGGGGACGAATGTTTGGCTGGAGAAGGAGAAGATTTTGAGGATGGCGAGAGGGGAGGTCCGGCCGGGGGGGAGGGTGTACGGCGAGGGGATCGGGATAGTAGAAGTAGTGAGGAGGATGAGGGTTGTGGTTAAGAGGGTGGCGGAGCTGGAGGGGGGAGGAGGGTTAGTTTGGTTTGGTTTGGGAGGGAGAGCGAGGGGGAGACTTACAAAAACAACCCACCCACCCAAAGCGGCAAACTAGCCCCATGAAACCACCGCAACTTCCTCTCTTTCCCCTCTACCTCAGGCTCCAAGATCAGCAGCCCATCCCTCGACTTCCACGCCGAGTTCCGATGGATTAAATTCCGATGCGACGTCACGGCATCGCTCCGCTCCCGAAACGAAGCCACTGCATCAGCAACATTCGCCAGAACCGTGGTCGACCCGAACCCAAATGTGATGATAAGCATAGCCAGGAACTTTATCCCTGTACACGCGATCTGGATGAGTGTGATCAGGCGGCTATACTGCAGTTCGCAGAGCGGTGTGGAGGGAAGCGGGGAGGCGAGACAATAATCGATTTCCCAGCGTTGGGAAGGGGTTTGCTGGAGTGAGGTGGAGGTGGAGGGGGGAGAGATGGGGAGAAGTGGGGGCCCGAGCGTCCAGATGTCGGAGTTGAGGATGAGGTTGGGTATATCGCAGGTGTTTTGCCCGGGGAGAGGGTCGTCGGGCCCGCAGGTCCAGGTGTGCGGGGAGGTGAGCACGGATGTGTATTGGAGGTGGTGGAAGGCGAGGAGGATGCTGTTGTTGGTTGTGAGGGGTTGGGTTTTGGTGATTACGAGGAGATTGGCGTAGTTTGAAGAGGGGTTGGAGAGGGTGGAGTAGGCGGTTAGGCATTCGGTTGTGTTGAGGTGGTGGAGCTGGTTTTGTGTGAAGTTGTGGTGGAGAGACGTGGCGGTATTGCAGAGATTGGTGGTGTATTGTGGTGAGGATGAGTTAAGTGGTTGCGTTGAACAGACTGTGGGGCTTCCATCTGTACTTGTGCAACTTGCTGAAACGTCTTGAGAGCAGTCGACTGTGGTATTATTGAGGAATAGCGGGGTAGCTATGACAACATCGTAATCCAGCATTGGGCTTGCCGTGAAGACGATCGAATTTCCGCTTGTTTAGTGTTAGCATTATATCCTCTCGAAGCCCAACATTCTAGGTTGGCTTGCATGGGTGGTATACTGACAGAAAATGAATTGGAAGTAAAGATATTATCAGTACACCAAAGAGAACTTTCTTCTTCCAAGTCCTCAGATTCCGCAAACTCAAGATCCCTATGTCTAGACTTCTGCCTTGAGCATGAGCCTCATCTACTTCTTTTCTCGTTGGAGAACTGAGGAAGTACATCCCACAAGCACTAGCCATTGTAGCAATCATGGTTGTTATATTAATTAGCACGTGCAAGCCTGTGTTTATATTATCAACCGTTGCACATTCTCCTCGGTAGATACTACCAATGTTTGCACCACCACTAGATCGTTGCGCTGCCCAAATCATGAACACTACATGTATGATAAGCACGGAGCCCATGAAAACGGATGCAATGAAACAGCGGCTTTTCCATTGCCGCAAACGTCGCTCGCTACCATCCAGGCCACCATCTTTGGTCTTCTCGTGAAGAACGTTGGGCTTCTTTCCCCAAGGGTTACGGAGAAATTTCCGAACTTGCATCAACTTTAATTTTTGGGATGCGGGTGCTTTGCCTGTCTTTAAGGTTATCCTTCGGTTCGGCACTTGGTCGATCGAGCTGATATCTGTCAGTAAGTGGCGGGACGTCAGATGTCAATTATGCTTACTCCACAAACGATTCAAATTGCATCATTAGATCATCTTGTGGAACCGCTGGCGCAGGTGGATGAGAAGCAAGAAGGTGCTTATTATCACTGCAATCTTGGCCATTTGATCCTGTAGAGTACGTGGAATCTGAATTAGAAATGCCTCGCGGTCGCGAGGAGATTGGTTCAATCTGAACGGGAATCTCAGCACCAAGCGATCTTTCAGACGTATTGGAATTTGCCCTTGATCTCGAGGATATTGCTTCCATCTGAACTGGAATCTCAGCACCAAGCGACCTTTCAGACGCATTGGAATTTGCCCGTGATCTTGAGGATTTGGTGCTGTTTCGTGCCGGGACATCTAGTCTTGTTGATCGCTCTGATCCCGCATGGGATGTTGTCCTCGTTCTCGTAGTCTTCGTGGATGCCGTTGATTTCCGTCTGGGGGCATCGGGAAAGATGGAGTATGTTGATTCCGATCTCTTGTGCCCATGTTCTCTGCTCCGTTCCCTTGAAGGGCTTCTCGACCTAGAAGTTGATCGCATCAAACTTTCCGACTCCGCTGCCGACACCACCTTTGATTCTGCTTTCTGTTCATTGTCGAATGTCGACTTCGTAGGCGTCGGCGGTATTTCTCGTAGTTGGATTTCATCAAAGTCTCTTCGCAACAAATCTGGAAATCGTGTGTTCCCTCCATTTTGACCTTCATACATTTTTCCCCGGAACGAAAAGAAAGAATTGAACCAATCTGACTGACTACGTCAAGATCTCACAAAAAGCCGTTGGTAAACAAACAAAGAAATGCACGAACCGACGAATAGATTTTTGTGCGACAGGTCTTACCTTTGGATTCTCAGACAGAGTAATGATGGAATGGAACAGGATCACTGGAAATTTCACTGGTTCCTGCCATGGTGGGTGGTGGAAATTCTGCGGCGGGGTTGAAAATCTACGCCTCTCGCGATACTAGATGCTGCAGGTGGCACAGGTGGGGGAGATTTTGATGACAAGACAAAAAGCTGCCCATATAACTCTATATGAAGCTTCCTGTACGGATTCCCAGCGGGTAGGATTTCTTCCCATGCTCGTTGCGCCCGGATTAGGCAAACGAAGTTGTGTGGGATATAGGCTGAGTGAACAAAAGGGGTTTCATAATTAGTCATGGTGGCGCAGCGCAGGATTGCCCCCATCCGCAATGGTTTTTTGCAGCCATTAATAGATTTTGGTAGAGATCCAGCAGATGATTAACGTTTGCTGCCATCAGCGGAGAATTTGAGGTTCTCGTATATCGGATATGATATCATCGCAGCCTTGTCGACGACTGATGTTAAGGTACTTCGCGATAACTTATCCAAATCTCCATCGTCTCACTTCGCGGTCCAAGCACATCGCTAATCAGAAGAGCATGGGTATGTGGAGTTGGTTTGACGCATGCGCAATGTGAAATGTGATGACTTTAGGTAGGTCTCGAAATAGGTTACTTCCCCGTTTGTTGACATGTGCGTTGAGCAGGGATCGTTTAGTGTCGTCGCCGCGTTATCGTCGTCAATTATTGCTTCCTTTGTCAACCATTCGCACTCCAGGCTACGATAAGCCATGATAGGCAGTTGTGATACCGCGCATTTCATCTAAGTTACCCGAAGTCCCGGCCTCCATGCTCGCTGAATGGCTTTCCTACAACCTCGTTTGCACGGATCGGACCGCGACAATCCTACCAGAGCATCCGTAGCACAGCATCTTAGGAAAGCACTATCTGCTGCAATGTTTGCTTTTTCGAGTGGGAGCCTGAGTGGTTGCTGGTGAAGCAGATGACCTCGATCGATATGCACAATCATACACAATGGGCATGTGGCATGTAATGCCACTTTAAATGGTAGTATCCTATAGGTCAAATCATGTACATTCTAATGGAAAAGAAGCAAATAGCACCTTATTACTCCCTAGCTGGCTCATTACCACAAGACGCACAAGTACTCCAATCAAAAAGCTTGCAATAGCTATCAGGCTTGTTGTGCTCCTCCAAGATCATCGACCAGCAGTAATTTGGAGGGGTAGCCGCAACTCCTACTCATTTTAGTGTCGTGTTTTTGTTGAATCCCATTTGGTGGTTGGTGCGAGCCTCCGTTTGGTGGACTCATACTTTCTTCTTCCTCTTCTGGAGGCAAATTCCCGGAGCCAAATGGCTGCATGTATTTGGATACAGCCTCATCAAGCCCCAGCAATGCAACCACTAGCTGAGACCAATTAGATGGCTCATCTGGCGACTGCAACCTGAGCTGCCACCCGACCATATCTGCCTCGGATTTGGAGACTAATGTTGTTTGCAGGAGCCATTTTTGAACGCGGTCTCGGCGTGTGCTGAAGTCTGTTAAAAGCCTTGGAAATGATTCAGGGCCTGAAGATTGCACAGACCAGCCTGGGAGCATTCCAGTCTCTGTTTTGAGATCCAAGTCCGCTATGCCTGAGTCCAAATTAGACGTCATGTCGCTTTCGCCCTCTTCTGGATTAGATCTCTCCATAGCTAGGCCTAACAGCATGGAGTTCTGGCTTTCGTTGGTGCCCATGGTACTAGCCAGTGGGGTGTGAATCGCAGTAGGTAGTGGTATACTAGAAAATGATACCACGGAATTTCCAGGGCGAACAGGTATCAAATTAGCTCCATAGTACGGATGGCGATCGTTCAAGGTCTCCTGGTTCGCACTTATCGATGAACCCTCAGTCGAAACCATATCTGTGCCGACACTCGACTGTTCGTTGGCCATTCGAAACTCAGGTGCGAACTCATTAAACAGCGCATCTTCTGCTTGACTCAAGACCCACATTTTGCCCTCCCAGTTCCCAAAAACCCGAGAACTCTCGTTTTCCAGAGGGCCCAGCCCATCACGTGCTAATTGACACTCAACTGCGAGCTTTGAAAGCTGCTCGAAGTGCGCAAGTTGTTGTTGAATTTGAAGTCGTTGAAGCTCCTTCATGAAATTCGCATCGGATTGTGCAACATGGTTTCTCTTGTAGCCGACTTCGAGCATCTTTTCCCGGACTTCCACTTGTACCGAAGATGCTGCCCATCGTAAATTCGACAGGTTGTGTAATCCACTCAGTAGCGCGGCCAAGCGAGGCTCGTCCAGCTGATGTTGTGATGGTTCCACCGAATGATGTTCTCTTTCAACATTCTCAAAAGAACTACCCGGGGCACTTTGTTCTCGGTCTTCACGTCCTTGCCGGTCCGAATCCACCGATTTCCTTATATCTCCTTGACTGTTGTTCGAAATTTGAGAGCGCTCTGCTTCCCGACGATGTCGACCGCGCTTACCCGGAGAACGAAGTAGAGATTTCTAGAGCACGGTTAGCGTCTCCCGGGTACAGAAAGAGCCTTTTCCCGGTACCCAGAATGTCCACATTACATTGCGCTGCCCGGCAATGAGCAATGAGCAACGAGCAATACTCTTAACAGCCGAAGCTAGTCCGCGAAAGTCAAGGACGACGGTCCTTTTATGAGATGTAAGTCGGCAGTCGGTACTGAACAGCTGTCGTGTTGACACCCGCGTCAGGACTAATCCCACATAAGACAGGAAACAGGGCGAACGGTGTAGCAGAAGAGTGCCATGATTCAGCCGCGTAGAACTTTCGATGGCATTGTATTTTATTCGTAAAGATTGCATGGGAATGCAACAGCCCGTGTCTCTATGCCATAAAGCGGCGTAGCCGCCGCCTGGCCTCCCTGTTCTGATAAAGAATTGTTCTCCAATCACACCCTCGACTTTATGCACCTACAACACCTATACACATTTTCAGGATCCATAATCCACATGCATTCCAATTCAATTTGGTGTGTCAATGGCTACCAACCAAGTGGTTGCACTGGCATATGCTGCAGAATATCCAACTAATTGCAATCGTAGTTCGACCCAATTTCAATATATCATTATCCGGCTACGTATCGGGAAAATAATGATGCTTGTGATTGCGGCTCCGCAGCTTGAATGTGGAGTTTCCTCATCGGCACATTTTGCATAAATCCTCCACGAGATCCCGTATGAATATGTAAGCTTCTTTGTACATCTGCATTGCCGCAGTCATGGCTGATATATCCTCAGGCTGGTCAGAGTGGCAGTGGGACTCTTCCCGGGGCGTTTGGTATGCGTATCGTGTGGGACCCAATGGAACATACGAATATGACTACCGATATAACGACGCTGCTGGCGACTCGTCTCAAACTCCCCGCTACACTGGCACACAGCTCACCCAAGGTTCGTCAACCAGGCAACCCCAGAACTCGTACCCGGATTATCCAGAGGACAACCGCAATGCTACTACCAGGAGGTCCATCTCGTCGGTGACAGCGTCAACCAGTACTTATTACGATACTCCCGTGGCTTCCTCGAGCCACGATCACACTGTAGCCCAAAATTGGACGCAAACAGCCACAACTGGAACGACAGCAGCTACTGGAGGCGGATACACAAATTCTACCCCTTATTCACAGCCTTCGGAATACACCTATGCCCGAAGCCCTGCGGCCCCTTCATCGGTTGATAACACTGCAAACAGCTTGGCGCGAATGTCCTTCGTGTCTCGACCGGCACAGGGAGCACAAGGTACGGCTTGATCTCTCGTCTTTTTGTGGGATTGACACTGAATGGAACTTACAGCACAGCAATCAGGACCGGGATTATTTGTTCGGAAACACATCTATAAGGCTCCAAATACAGGGAACGCTGAAAAACTTGATCCACGTCAGTAGACATATCATCAGCAAAGATAACGCTGACTTTCACAGGATATCAGTCTGTCCCCGAACACGAGCAGGACAGCTTCTTCAGGGTTGGCAGAGTGTTTATGATGTTGTGGACTGAACCAGCAAGGAATCCACCAGTAAATAAGGTGCCATATGGAGGCGGGTCGCGAAATGGTTCGCATTTCAGCACCACCTTTCTTGGAGGAGCTGTTTATAGCGAGATTCGGCGGTTTGTGGTTGTTTCAAAACAACATGGCAATTCGATTTGCTGGTATACTTCCCTACCTCTTGCAAATTTTCTAATGCAGAGCAAGACTAACGTTTCAATCATGTGGGTAGTCCCATTCATACCTATTCTGGACACGCTACTCTCAAACACAATCTACCCGATGTTCAACAACACACAATGATATACACGACTGAGAACCCACCAGAACCACATTGGTATTACGCTGAAGATGGAAGTGTTGTACGGGAACAACTCACCAAAGTCCCTATTAGAGTTGTTTCGCAACAGTCTTCCCCTGAAGGCGAGCTGGATCCAAAGTCGAGATTGAATTACAGCAAGATTTACACAGTCGAACACTATGTACGTGTTCTGAATATCGGCATGGTTCACAATGATTCAATGATAGCACTTGCAACCAGCAGTCCTTACCAACGAACAGAGCCTTCTCAGAAGCCGAAGTCGAACCCTCCACCTGCCGGCGGTGACAGAAACAAAAGAAAAGGCAGCAAACATTAACTTTGTAATGCTTGTCTTCGATGGCTCCACGTCTTTGTTCCATGCGACTTCTTTGAAGTTCTTTCCTACAATTATATACGTTGCATAGTCGGGATATCTGCGCTGATATCTGCACGCTCCGTAAGAGCTCGTGCCTCCGGCTACGTTTGGTAGTTTATTTACACTACGTTTTCTTTGGACTTCACGCTTTGCTATTTGTCCCAATCTCCAATCACTTGTCACAGTTTTATTCACGGCCTATTTACGATTATGATAGGAGGACGTCTTGTTTCATCTATACGTTGTTCAGCACTATGCAGGGCAGGGTCTGATATGACTTCAGATTATTTGTATGCTATCAAGCAACCTGCAGCCATTTATGAGTTACGAATATTCATTTCTTGGTTCTACGAGAGGTTGGGGCTTCTTGTCCCATAATATTTGATGCACAGAAATTTCCACACGGCGTGACTGGGTGACCAATTGCTCTCGTTCACGAGAGCCGCATATATCATGTCCATTAACCTGACTACACGTGCACTAGACTTCATGTCGAGTCCACCATCGGGCGCCATGACATGAATTACCCAACGCTGCCACCGTATCATGATATAGATCATCACCCTAAAGATTCGGTGAGTTGTCGCACAGAAATCTCTGAAAAGGCGGTACTTCACCGCTGCAGCCTTATTCCTTCGAATCAGTGCGCTTACCCGAGACTCTGCTGCTGCAGTGCTGCATGAATCTAATCGACAAAAGCAGCGTTCAGTGATTCATGGTTTCATCTTATTGAATCACAAATTCGTTGGGTGGGGGGGGAGGGGGTATGGACTGATTTCAGCGGTGCATAATGTAGTGTCTCATCAAATAACGGCACAACATGTAAACGAGGGCACCTTCATCATAATATTATATACAAGGTAGTCCTATCAGCCCGGTCAGAAATCATATCGCGGTCATAGCGCAGGGGCTCCTCGCCTATCACGACCTGCATAATAGACGGCTCCCCGGGCCCCGACGGGACACAAGCCACTGTGATTACTGATTGTTCTGCCTAAATAAAAAGGAAAGCAGGACTAACAGACGTCCTGTCAAGTTGGCTGCATCTCGAATGGATGCGACGCGAACGAAATGAAATGATTCATTGTAAACGCCGTGCCGCAAATGAGGTTGATTGCCTTTTATCCAGGCGTATCACGTATCAGGATTCAGCAGCCAATATGTAAGAGCTTGGGCCAGGTGACACCGCACCCCCCCCCCCTTTTGCACCCATTTACTTCGATATTTAATTAAAAATCAACCATACAATATTTTTGCTTGAAATTGAAAAGTATTACTAGTGTACAGTAGCTCTTCCTCTAACTTTAATTACATCTTCTAACTTGCATGTCAACCTTTCGATTTCCGGGAGGAATGTCTTAGGGTCTATCTCATCCCATAACCTCTAGATCTCTCGCTTTAGCTCTTCTATAGAAGTCGGTACAAAGGGCAACTGGTTGATCCTATGCTTTATCCACCTCCAGACCTTCTCAATCGGATTCAAATCGGGGGAGCTTGGTGGCCAATTAAGAGTCCTAATACCCTGCTCAAACCGGGCTAGCCGGGTATACCCCTTATGTACCTTCGCACTATCCTCTATGAAGATATACTCAAGGCCAACCTTCTCAAATAGTGGGAATACAATCGGCTCAAGGACCTGCTCTTTATATACTGTCGAATTAACCCCCCGGCAACCAGGCCTTTTCTCAAGGAAGACTAAAGGGGATTTGTAGTCCCAGCCAATCATACCCTATATCATAATTGACACCCTCCCTGAGTGGTATACTGATTGTATACAGTTCAAACACTGCTTTTCATCAGGCCGGCGGGTCACCCAAATCCTTCCCCGTTTGCCTATCTCAAAAGAAGCCTTATCTGACTAATAAACCTTCCGCCAATCACCCCCTTGGGGGTTGGTAGCAGTATAGTCATTTATCCCCTACTACCTATATAAGCGTGCGAACTGTAGCCGTTTCTTTGCTTGTACCTTATTGATAAAGGGTCGAGGATATACAATACACTATCTGTAGCCCAGCTTGCGGAGCTCCCGGCGGATTGTACGAACAGATGCTTTTATCCCAAGCACTGCTCGTACCTGCTTAAAAGTTATCCTACAGCCATACTATGTTTTCGAGATTTCCCTTATAACTCTCCGGACTTCTTTAGCTGATATCATCGCCTGAACCCCCCCTCTCTACTACCTATTCTTTCTCTCTTTTTGCGACTTCTATATAGTCCTACAAGTCGACTTAGGTAACCCCAATTCGGTAGCGATTTCTGTCCAGGACTTCCCGTCTGCTCTGGCTTGGAGTACTCTAGTACGCTTCGGGCTACCCCATAGTTCTTTAAATTTGTGGATATGATTAGGGGACCCAGGACGAGGATCAATTGTCATTTTTAAGCAAAAATATTGAAGGATGATTTAATTAAATAATATTGAAGATGGAAGGTGGGAAATCGATAAATTTTTTGTTCTCGCTTAAAAGGTGCGTCGTCACCTGGCCTAAGCTCTTACGTATACGGGCGGTGAAAGCCTCGCGGTCTTACGTTGCATGTTGGGGTAATGCTCAGGGTTATTGGATATCGGCACCGACGGCCGTGGGATGGGTTGCGACTTGCACGAGGGTGCTTCACAGTTGAAGTCTTATATATCTGGATTCTAACTCTAATGTATATGTATCCGTGTGTTTGTTTGGGTCATATCCTTAGCTTGTTCTACATCTATCCGATCGTATACGAGTATGCATGTGGGGGTTAAGAAACCAAAATCGAACGGCAGGGATCTTCCCATCCACGGGTACGGGCTGCGGGAGGGGGTGCCCAGCTGACCCTGAATGTTGGGGGGTGGGCATTACTTGTAGTGGACGTAAATGCAATGCAACCCCAGACGTTGTGACCATCCAATCTACGTCAAGGCATTATACACCTTAGTTCGCCGAATCGAAGATGTCAATTGAGGCTCTTAAAGGGAGCTGAAATTCGAGGGTCCGAAGGCCCCAGATTTAGGAAATTGAAACGCTGTCTATTGTACGGACTAGATCAGAACCTGCTGAGGAAATATTATAGTACACATTGCTGCGCTCGAATTACACGTGACCTGACTGCTCTCTCCTTCGAAGCTTGAAATTACATGTACTGACGATATGTTTCCCACTGTTTCAACAAAGAGAACCTAAACAATAAGAGATGGCCGAACTGATAGGAAGCTGCTGTGTAGGCTGCCGCTAGCTTATCGAATGAGAAAAGTAATCGTGACCATATTCCCCCGTGACCTCCTTCACTACATTGTGTTAAAACTTCAGTCTGTATCCTATGCTCCTCTTAATATAGGCCGGTGTTATTGTTTTATCTTCCCATTTGTAATGCTTAGTTGCCTCCCAGCATTCTTTTCATCATAAGCATTCAGTGGCTTTTGTAGACGGTGGTTTTTGTTACTTTGACGTTGCTCCAGGCCTGGCTGGTGTGAGTGAAATTTGAAGAATGGAGGCCGGGCTAGCTGGAAGCCAAAGTTCGAGAGCATTCTTGGACGGAATTTATGGTATCCTAAAGTCTGTTTCACGGGTTCGGAAGCGCGACGAAGTGGTGACTGGGTGTCCTCCTTGATAGGTAAACTCAGTTGACGAGATATTGGGGGCTTGATCTTTTTCGTCGCTAAGCTGTCGGAGGTGACAGCTTCATTACTGCTACCAATTGGGCCCTTTGTTTGCGTAGATTTATCCTCTGACATTTTAGTGAGTTCGCGATTAAAGGAGTCCAACCGCTGCTGGCCCGTTTTCTGATCTTCATCGTAGATAGCAACTGCCAGAGTAAGCTTTTGAACGGTGAAAGGTTTCAAATTTCAGGATTTACCACCTTCCATCGGGTTTCCGCATGATTTGGTATGGTTCTCAGCAGTGCTTGAATTCTCAGCGACCTGCTCAGATGTGCAAGAGCTTCTTTTGTGGCAACAACGTTCACAAATTGAACTCTTAATTCTACCCTCTGAGTCAACTATTGGTAGATCCTTTTCACTTCGATCAAGCTCAGAACTCTCTATGACCTCTTCTACTTCGTGATCTTTAGTGGTATCATGATGATCATGTGATGCAGTAGGTGAAGTGTTTACTCTAGAACTCTCCTCGAAGGTGGCAGTTGTACACTTCAACAAGTCGCCGGAATCGTGTTGAGATCCATCAAGATAACTACTTTTCATTTCTTTGCTGCAGACCGAAGGGTGTTCTGACAGTGCAGCGCCAGTTTGGTTTCTAGAGACTTCATGTGAATCTAATTCATGAGCGGTAATTCCTCCTCCATTGTCCGTAGACTCATGAGCTAGATTGCCAGAAGTTAGACTGTTAATCACGTTAAAGTTACCCTTTTCGGCAGGAGGAGCTCCCGAAAGATCGAGACCCGTGATACTCATGGGTGGTGTCGGGACACCACAACTGTGTTTAGGTTCTATGGCTTTTGTATCGGATTTGCTTTCTGATTCTTTCGATGCTGGAAAATGGGGTGACGAGAGGTTAATCTCTTCCGCACTCCGCTGACGGTATACATCCGGCAGGTGGTTGTGGTGAACCAAATAAACCACAAGAATAACCCAGCTTGGGACCTCCTTCTTATTTTCAATCAAAAAGCTCCATTTTATGGAGTATGCGTCCCATTTCGATACTATAGTTGACTCAATCATCCAGATGGTAATCTTTTGCATCGCGGTAAGAGACTCGCCCGTGATACTGTTTTGGGGTTGATAGTTTAGCTCCTCCGAGGGCAGTACCTCCGAGTCGGACCCTCCGTGATTATCTTGTAAAGGGTCTGATGCTGCTTCAGTGATCTCCAACTCAGGAGCTCTATCATGCCCGTCGACTCGATTTGGTCCGAGCCTTTCATCATAAGGTGGTGAGATGTATGATGGAAGAGGTGCGTCACCGGGGCTGTAGTCAGGATCTGCTATCTGTTGCTGGAGATTTGTCTCTAAAGTAGGTAATGATATACACTCATGCGCTATTGAGTGATCTGTTGGAAGTTCTCCGTAGCGGATATCCTCATTGCGGTCCTCAAATTGGTCTCCAAGATACTCATTGGCTATATCCGGTAAACCTTGATACGAGTCCGAGGAGCTGCTCAGCGAATCATGAGGAAGGCCGGCAGCTTCTTCAAGATCTTCGTGCAACTCGTAATAGATGTCTTCCTCCGCTTCAGCCAATTCTGTTGCTTCCCATTCCCATTCTTGGTCAAGATCAAAACTATCTTGCTCGATTGGACCTAGAATATCACGAGCCTGCTGCAATTCACTAGCTAGCCTCATCAAAGTCTTGAACTCCTGGAACTTCCCCAGACCTTCCAGTATTCGAAGCTCACGCATGAACTTGTCATCGCAATCCCGAACGTTCTTCCTCGCAAAAATTGCAGCGCGAGTCTTCTCCCTCTTTGGTATTTCCGCCCTTACGACCTCCTGGCGTTTTACTGCCAAATCACGCAGCCGCTTGATAAACCTGATGTGTAGTGTGATGTTGGATTCGTGCGAAACTTTGGGGAGGCTCTGACCTTGATTTTCTGCCGTCTCCATGGTCGATACGATGTGGCGTTAGGTACAGATATGGTAAGATAAGTCAAAAAGATTAGCAAATGATCTCGTGACTAGCTTTTGAAGAACTTGAGGGAATCTTGTGTTATTTCTAAAAATTGAACAATTGGCGCTCTAAAAATCGTAAATAATCAGTGGGGAGTAATAATAATGAATAGGTAGGTAGGTGCATGAGACCAACAGTCTTGTGCATAAACGGAGAAGAAAGTCCTTGCCGAGAATGCGTGCATCCCTTGCTGAAGGCTGACAGAAGAGCCTAAAGCAGCACTGCAATGATACCGCTAGAACAGGGAACCCGCGTAATGCAGGCTATTTTGCCAACCAACGATATATCACCTCATAAATGCAAGGTTAGCTTATATAGCTTCTTCTTTCAGCCACTATGTTCTTCAGACCTTAGTAACTGCATAAACACACTCATTATTCGTTCATTCAATCTACAACCTGGGTTAGCTCTCCACACTTCTCTGCGTGCACTCTATCCAAATTCAGTTCAAGCATGTTTATTGCAAGTGGCAGTGCGTGCGGCTCTGCCCACAGTCATTTCGGAATGACTCCCATAAAGGCATCCTTTTGCCCCGCTTTACAGAAGCAGCTTCTGGGATTCCTTCGTCTGTGAATGGATCAGTCTAAGCGGCAAAAATGTCACAAAATTATTACTCTTCAACTAGCCAGGGAAGTGGAAGAAGACTTTCAACTGAATGGAGCGCTTGGGATTGGGACACTCGAGGCTATTGGGTGTCAAGTCGTCGAAACTCCCAGGGTGTTGCAGAACATAAGTACGAATACCCTAAGAACGCCCAGGCAACTGGAGACTTTGCAGCTGCTCAGTCTTCCTCGAAGTACTATGCGGATGACGCGATATCGCAGCCACAGTCAGATTTAAGTTACAACGACCGTTATAAAACATCGAGTGCTGTTGATACAACCTACTCGTCGACAGGCCAGTATGGAGCCATACCGAGATCCGTTGCACCCCAAGCTGGGACTGCAAACTATCAACCAGCCTACTCTACGCCTGGAAACTCATACAAAAGCGCACCCACGCATTCGTATGATGATCTTGGTAAAGATTTGCAGGATCTGAGTCTTGAGCCCGTGGTGTCGTCCACTGGTAACGAATATGGCAATGACGGTTAGTGTTCAGGTTCACTGCGTAGCCCTAGGGACAACCCTAAGTTCTTACAGAATATACTCCTACTGGCGTTGTTCCTGGAGTCACACCCAATAGACACATCACGAAAGAATCAGATGGTGCCAATAAAGCAGTCCTTGACCCAAGTACGTCCCCTTTGAATCATTCTAGATATTTTCGCGTCCTATACTCCTAACTGACAAACGTAACCAAAGGATATTCCTTGGTTGATTACGGGTTCTGGAAAGTGGGCCGTGTATTCATGATGCTCTGGACCGAGCCTGCCGGAGTCAACGCTCAACGCGCGGGCACGAAGAACTACTCTCATATCAGCGAAACATGGCTTAGCGAGAAGGCCTACAGCGAGATCAGGCGATTCGTTGTGGTTAAAGATAATCATGGAAACTGCTCATGCCTGTAAGCACGAAAGAAACAATGATGTGTTGTATCAAAAGCTAATCCATTCTTATAACAGAGCAATCCATACTTACAGTGGCTGGGCAACACTGAAGAATAACCTGCCGGACCCCGAGAACCATGCCATTATTTATACGACGAGATCGCCACCTAAACCATACAGTTATCAAGATGACATAAAAGGGCTTGTAACTGAACAACTTCTGAAAGATCCTATAAAAGTAAACAGCGAGCGCACAGACAAGGACGGCACGCTTCACGAAAGATCCAGGATCAATTACACCAAGACATACACTGTTGAGAAAGAGGTTCGCGTTCTCAACATTGGCATGGTCGACAAAAAGTCCATGGTCGCCCTCATGGAGGCTTCCCCCTTTAAATATTCGGGTTCTGGTTCCCGCAATCACAGAGTGCGCCGCTAACCGATGTTCCATACGTTCAGGTGGCCGTAATCAATACGCATTGGTCTCTACGTCACCGGAGAATCCGTCCAAGCATAGCTTGTGGATAGATACCTGGCTATATCTACAGTCTGCCGACTTTGTCAAAAGACATGTGATGATATAAATAAGTTTCCATTTTCCAGCTTACCAATATTTCATTTTTCCTTCTTCCGTAGTTATTTTCTTCATCTCCCAATCTCTTTGGCACACAACGTTTTCAGCTTAACTATGATTTCCAACTGTTTTGTCCACGAAATTACGAGATCATGATTCTTCTAAGTACACTTATCACAATTCAATCAATAGTTCCAAGTTTCCTTCTCTGCGCTCTCTTCTTATCCCTTTTTTGATTTACGTCATTTAGTGCCATCAATTCGTTGTCGATTGATTTACAATTCGTTTGCAATGAATTTGGGATCAGTTCTGTTTTTCCATTAATTCAAGGGTTTACTGTCAATATAAGACAGAACATAGTCGAATCTAGGTTTCTACTTGGTTTTTCAAAGCTTCAAGCCTACACGTACACATATGGGACAGTGGGACATCAGTGAGCAACATAGCTTACCAAATTGCTATTATCTTTAAATCAAACACTCCGTTGATACGCTCAATTATTACGTCTGAATACCACTGGAGTGACCTCCAACGAGGAAGAACTGGGTTTCCGGTGTTCAAACTCAAGCCTTTCTTCCCGCATAAGAGACGTTGTGGACTTTGGGCTGATGTCTCACACATCCGTCTTGAAGCTGCCGCAACATTAAACGATTGTTAGCTCAGGGCATACATCTGCTTTGACCTCCCCTAGCGACTACTCGGGCATGATCTCGCAGGAGCATTAGAAACGGTAGCACAAGCAATCTGTTGTTAGCGTATCCCGGCCCGATCCGCCGCTAAATTATCATCGGGCATATGTACCCGAGCTAAGCATACGACCATCTGCTGTACTGTAGAGGCAGCGCAGATCATTGACCGCATCTAATGAGGCTGAAATTGCTTTCTTAATTTGGGCTCATTTATCAGTTTTACAGTTTGACATATGTGTGACCCTGAATGGCTGTGAATGCCAAGCCATATCTACGTCTCATCGAGCCCTATCTGCGAGACACGATTCAGAACGCTGCAACTGCTGTGACAGCAGATGTTGCATAAGCCCTACCCTCCCATGAATCAAGTCTTTGGCTGGCCACAAAGTTCTAAGTCGAACTTTTCATCTACATGTCAAAAGTGTTGGGATCCGTTTCAATTAGTACAGCGATGCCACATGTCACTGACCTTCTCGCGCGCGGGAAATGCACTGTGAAAGTCAATATCCAATCTACACCAATACTTTAACTCGTATGGAAGTGCCATGGCTGATAGGATTAGCGAGCGGTTAAAGCAGCGCAAGACATAACAAAAAGAGATAAGCTGAAAGGCAAAGTTCAGCAGGGTCGTTCCCAATTTGTCGAAATTTAGACACCGGTGACGCGGCACAAAATAATGAGGGTGACCTATGCAGGCATATCGTTTCTGATTCTGCAAGGATCCATCGCCCGTGAGGCTCCGGGGCTAACACTGCGGAACTCCGGTAAGCCGGTCGGGTATCTGAAATCGAAGATACTGTAATTACTTCCCAGATGAGTGAGCCGGAAGAGACGGTAGACCCAAGCAGTACCTGGTTTGGTGACTTCCCAATCAGAATCAATGACCAGAGCAGTAATTCCTGAATTTCAAAGGAAGTACTACAGTAACTTCATAAGTTCTTAACTAGGAAGTTCTAATTCTTGGTGAGTTAAAAAATTCCACCATCTCAGTATACCCTCATCCCGAGTTGGCCAATATATGCAGATATTGGTGATGTTGATGTTGATATATATCTCACTGGAAAGTCTGTAGAAACGAGCCGCCGTATACTGCTTCCATCGTGGAAGGATTGATAGAGATATATGAACAACGGCTCGCTCAAAACAAATAATCTATAAGCATTAAATTCAAGAAGAAATAAGTACAGTCACATCTGTGTCTTGAAGATTGAGTATGAAACTAAGTGTATGAAAAGTTGTATTCTTTCCCATGTCTATAAAAATCTCCTGGCATTGCCGGTGCTGTACCATCTTTCTGTCAGATGCAGACTGAGTTTTTGGTTGCAAACCAGTAGAGCCGTCGGAGTCCTCCGAATCAACGTTGTCTCTGAAGTTACACTTGATGTGTAGGCTATAGTGTAGCTGGGTTCCACGGAACCTTCTCTGATTTTGTTCATTCCATCTCGAACCATGCTGAGAGTACATGAAGCTGCCATTCACGATCATCGTCGCGAATATGCTTCTATATCTTGGTAAGCCGTTGAACATGTAAAGAAGAGGAGCGCAGCTTTCGTAATAGCCATTGGTTTATCCTCCTTGATACCTTCTGATCATCTCAGTTACTATCCTCGAAGTTCTCTCGGACCTGATCCTTCGCACTATGGAAAAGAATTAACAAAGGGAATTGGACATATTCTGACTTTATCCACTAATCTTCAAATCCACTGCATTACTGAACTGGGCCTCTCTCAGCTTTTGAAACCCTGTCGGCTCAATCTTCTCGTCGATGAGACCTACAGCCAAGAGCTTGATCGCAAATCTTGACATTCGGCATTGGTTTTTTGTCGCTGCTCGTAGATTTGCGACCCTTCCTTTCGGAGCCTGAGCCATCTAGCCGTGCTTGACCTTCCGGGTCCAGAATCATCTGAACGCCTTTCGAGACTCCTTCTCAGCTACCAATGCCATTTTCTCGTCCAAGAAGTCCTCTGGACGTTCCTTAAATATATTCAAATCACCGAGCTTGGATAGGTACCGTGTAATTAACGGATGATATGATGTCTGGATCTCTTAAAGATCAAGGTTATGTGAGATCTAGTCTCCTAGATCTGAAGGCATTCGCACTGGTGCGCCGATTACGGAGGATACGACTAATGCTAGCTTTCTACGGACCTTTTTCTCCCCTTTTTCTCGGACCTTTTAGTCCTGCTGTTGCCACTCAAATGAGGATATAAACCAGCTGTTTTCCATGTATTTCACTTCTTTAGATAGACAGATCAATCTCAATGCATTTCCAGCTCTAAACTCTCACAGGTTATGATACGAGATCTGTGGCTTGCTTTCCGTCAGCAATTTGCCAGTGCTTGGAACGCAGCTGGGACTTACGGAAAGTGCCACCCCAAATAGAATCGCTATTCTAGTTTGTTGAGCTGAAACTCTTGATTGCTGATTTTATCTTCTGAACCGGCACAATCATCTTCCAAGAGCAGATACTCATCCCTAATTTTTCAGCATTGATTACGTAATTCTGACAGAGAAAGCCTGTTCCCTTGGAAGACTTTACCAAGCTCAACCGCTTGAACTCGCAGCGTATACCTATCTTCGGTCTCTGATTTTGCTAATTGCTTTTGATACATCAAGCGTTTCATTGACTCTAGAATGCAGACCCCAAATATCTGATCTCGTTTCTTGAATACCATCCCACTCCGCAAGGAAATTCTTATAATCGTGACACGGACTCGTGAAAAGTATACTCTTCGTTAGATCTTGTCTGCTCTGGCACCTCCAGTAGATGTATCTCTGGGGAATGCCCTAACTTTCCAGATGTGATAGTGGCAGGGAGTCGGGACATGACGCTCTACATTTTTGCATGTGGTAGGGGAAGAGGATTGATTGCGTCTCATAGAGAGAGCTTCGGGTACGCTGCTAGCAGGATGTATCAGATATTTTGATTGAGAGATATCTGAATTCCTTCCTTATCGGAAAAGCTGATGAGTAGGTATTGAGCTAACATATATTCCTATTTCCCCAGGCTCATTATATCCATAGCGTACTCGTTGTGTGATATATTTCTTTCATCAGACTCACATGGTTGACCATCGGGCTTCATCGCTGACGCGGTAACTGTCGAGCGTTCAGGCTTGGTTCCACTTTCAGTATGATCATCGTCCCGACAGGGGAATCCCCTTGGTTGTGCGGTGTTAGAAGTAACTGCCGTTCGTTGCAAAACAGTGGGAATTGATTGTGATGCCGAAGAGTGCCATTTTAGCAGCACCATTACTGGTATGAGGTGTCGTGACACTATTCCTGTGCTTATGCCTTTTCCTTGCAGCTGGAAAGAGGAGTTTAAGAATATAGCTTCAAGCAGTAGATTGCGCCCCGCCGGCTATGATGAGATAAGTTCCCAGCGTTGATCGTGATATAATCCTCCAGACAATATCGGGGTCCCAATAACCTGTCCTCATTGATGCCTATCGCCGCCGCCGAAGACTCGACCGATCCGCCATGCCATACAATGATGCAACCTGGGCGCATTGGTTTGTTCTGCAGTTTCCCGAAAGTGAGAAGTAAACGTATGGACAGATTGAAAGTCACGAGGCTTTCAAGCGGTATGTATCACTCAAGAGAATATATCCGATGGCACGGGGTTTGAATAGTAATAGAGGATATTGGTGGCGTACAGGGCTGAGGTAATCTTATCCATAAGCAGATGGTACCCTTAAAATCGGCCCCGACTGTCCCGGCAACCATCATACGCTCACGATTATCCATCCAATCACTAGGTTGTGCCTCAAAGCTGCGTGAAATTGGCAATTGGGAGACAGGTGCGGAGATAGAACCTTTTTAAGCCTCAAAATTCCCGAATCAAGGGATAAATAGCGGGCCACGGTCCCACTTCCTGCAGACCAAAGATAACATTACCCCACCATGTCAAACTTAAGTAGACGAAATCATTCGAACTTTTCGAAGGGTAAGAATTTGTCACTGGCAACAGCATGGAGCGAATGGGGAGTCGATGAGCAAAATCGTGAAGTCCGATATCGTCTTGATGATAATGGTATGATCACTTACTTACTCGCTCATTTTACTCGCTCCATCCGGACACACTTCACTTCTTCCTTCTACTTTTTGACTTGCTTCTAGGTCACTACGAATACGACTACAATAAGGAAGCTTATAATAGCCAGCAAAATGCAATCGCGGTTCCAAGAGGATCACAAACCACCATTATACGGTCAAACGCTGAAGTTCCTGCTGGTCACTATTACAGAAGCGACCAGGCTGTCAGTTCTGTAACCGATAGCCTGGCTCAAGCCTCTTTCAATCCCAATTATTACTCAACTCCATGGAGTGAAAATTCTACCACCGCGGATACATCCTATCCTAACCAACCGACTATGCAGACAAGTAATCCTTACACAAGAAACGAAGAGTTCGACTCTCGTATGTTTAAAATTCTACATCTTCACCCTTCAGGTGTTATTCTAATGTCACACCAGGCTACCAAGTCCACCGTAGCTCAGAGTTTAAATGGGGTAGAGTATGTTTAAGGAATCCGGTTCTCGTATAGATTCTTATGATAATTATAGATATTTAAAGTTCTCTGGACTGAGCCTAAGGGTAACGGGAGTGAAATTACGGCAGGGGTCTTGGCTGGCCGTGAAGGGCCTTATGGACAGTCGTTAAAAGTGCGCCGCTTCTTGATAATCAAGGAGGAACTAGGTTCTTGCATTTGCTTGTAGGTTTCTCCTTCATGGAGTTTCTCCAATATGTCGACTCTCGAAGGATTAATGATCTAACAAAAATCACTAGGTCTATAATGACCTACGCGTCTCAGGGTACAAACAAAAGAGGTGTTAATGCCAAAACTCATGCGATCATTTATACAGAAAATCCCACCGCCAAATACGGGGAAATGGAGCGAGGACTCACAAGAAGGCCCATTAGGGTAATTCCGAGTGAGCCGCAACACAAACTTGACCCAGCATCACGTCTGAATTATGCTAAAATATACACTGTGGAGCATAATCTCAGAGTGTGGTTCATTGGAAAACTTGCCCCAGAGTCGGAAGAACTCGTGGTTACCGATTACAATCAAGTCAACCCTCCTCTTTTTCGTCCAAGTCCCAATGTCCCAGTCGCAACCGGCAGCAACAATTATCATGCTAGCAATATCCCAGTAGCAACTAGCAGCATCGATTAGCATTCTAGCCAGGGCCCAATCGCAACTGGCAGCAACGATTATTATTCTAGCAATACCCCAGTCGCAACGGGCAGCAACGATTATTATCCCACTAGCAACATCTCAGTCGCAACTGGCAGCAATGGTTTTTATCCTCCGGGAGGTAGCTTCAATTCCAATAGCTACGAATCAGTTCCTCGTGGTAACAGTGCCTACTCCGCTGAGTCCACTCCAGTTTACAATCAAGTCAACCTTCAAGATTTTCCAAGGTATTGTTCATAATTCTCCTGCCCAGTACTTTGGTCTCAGCTCATTGAATAATTAGGGTATCACGAGGCAGTAGTAATCGTAACAAAACAAACTCCTCGCCTGATGTTGAGCCCATGAGACGTCCGAGTCATACTGTTACGAGGAAGTCATCATTGAGTTCTGAAGACACCAGTGACACCATGTCTTCCCGTGGCAGTAAAGACTCTCTACAGATGAAGGAATTGGGGCACTCTTCAGCTGATTTGCCTTTCGATCCCCTCTCTGAATACACGCCAAATACTCACAATACAGCAAACGTGAAGGGAACAATGACACCACGCCATGATCTGGTTCATGACTCTGATACTTTCCAGACAGAGTACCAAGAAAGCGAAGAAATACACATCGGAAGACCAGCATCAAGCACTAGCATAACAAGTATCGCAAGTGCCGTGTTTTCAACCACTTCGGAAGCATCAACACCATCATCCACAGGGGGTGATCAAGCAAGCAGTGATGTTTTGATAGGGCTCCTTCTCTCTGATAGCGAACTGAGGCAGCTCTACGAGCAGGCTTCTAAAAAGACATCATTAGATAAGTTTGAAAATAACTTCCGGCGTTGCCTTGTTCAATTTTCTCAGCATCTGAAGACTGAAATTCTAACCCCTCAATTCAAAGGTGCTGCGCGGTATGTCAGATATAACTCCACTAAGCTCGCATCACAACTGCGAATGGAACTTGATGAAGCAACAGGTGGAGTACCGCTCAATATCTCCAGTTTTGTGAATGACGAACAAGATCCAGCAACACTGGTTGAAGAAAGCACAGAACAGATCTACGACGATGAGACCGATGACAAGGATATTGATGAATATATCTTCTCGGAGCTGAGAGAGGCCATTCAACGTTCCAACTCGTGGCAATTCTTACGAGAGAACTTGAACCTCTTCCTTCATCCAAATAGAACAAGAAGAGCTCTCTTCACTATATGGCCTATCACTTGTTCATTGGACATACCGCATGAGATCCAATACATCATTACCTGTGAAGTCCCACAGTTCCTGAGGCTCAGATACCCCGGGATACAGTCTATTGCTGATATCTTGATTGTAACTATGAATTCGACCGGGGCAGTAGCACAGGACTGCAAAGAATACATGGAAGAAACGTGGCCAGAAGTTGGCACCTATGTTTTGGAAGTAGTAGACAAGTTTTTGCAGACCTACGGAGAAAGTAAGTTTTAATCTCACGGCATCCGAATCTGATATGATAGCTTATTTTGAGACACAGTGTCAGCTATCTGTAAAGAAGGCGTTGTTATACAGCTTGAGAGGCGCCAGGAAAACGAAAGAGAATCAGAGATCAGTGCGTTAGTCACGTCGTCTTATTATCTCCATGAAAAGATTATCGCGGCTTTCTCTTGGTTATGCTCCGCCTTAAGATTTGCCCCCGAGGATACTATCTACCAGTCGGCTGTTGAAGTTCAATATTCTACAAAAAACAAAAGGGATAAGGGCAACGATATCCTCGAAGCGCCCAACATAACTTTAGAACTCAATAAATTACAAGAGTTCGCTCCGACTGCCGATTCTGATTGTTGGAGAAGCCTGTTTCCCGGGATGGTCATTGCCTACGACTTTCCAGTCAAGAAGCGTTTCGAGGGCAAGGGCCTTGAGATTTCTTTTGCGAATATGGCTATGGCTGCGAGAATTTGGAGCCTGATAGAGTTCGATGAAGGTTTGATCGGGAATGGCTTGAGTACAGTCCTTGTTCCTGTCAAAGAGTTGACTAAAGACAATGCTATTCAGTGGCACTTTTGCAACAAAAAAATGGACAGTGGTCGCCGGAGGTTGCACTTTTCTGAGATCTTAAGAGATATTGGCAGCTGGCATAAAGAGCGTAGTCCTGATCGTCTGGTTGAGCAACGCTGCTTTCTAGGTTGGACCACTGAGGCATCTATTGTGTTGGGCACAGAAAATTTCTCTGGCCAAAATATCAAACTTTCGGAGACAACACCTGGTCCCGGGATTCGCCATGTCCGATCATATGGAATAACTTCCGGAACTCCAGGTCTGGGTTTTTTCACCTTCACTGGTACAGCTACCAGGCAGAAAACTTCGATTCTTCCGGCTGTTCAAAATAGTCTTGAGAAAGACATTTACGACATGATAGAAGATTGTTGGAAGAATAATGTTCTCATCTACGATGCCGGAGAGAAGGTTGCCTATTATGTACCACAGTCATCATTTGTGCTGTTCACAGCCAGAACCATCCTCGCAAATAGGGGTCACCAATTAGTCAACGATGGTGTCGCTACGCATCTCAATATGGCACAGCCTTGCTCGGACGAAGGTCGTCAAGCGTATCAAGCTCTGAAGGCCAATCTTTCGTTTAAAGTCAAAAAGCACGATTCATCACGTGCTCTTGAAGGAGTGAGTAAACTCTTTGGGGACATTTGGCACACGTTAGACAATATTGAAGGAGAGCTTGTGTCTGCTGAAAAGGAATTTCTCATGGTGGGAGAATGTGCACCCCAATATATCCATGGAGTGGAATATATGGATGTGTTGCAACTTAAGGGTAATATGCCAATCCATCGGGCTGAGGTAGAGCAGCCATGGGCATGTCTGACAAAATATCATTGTCCTATAATATTTTGCAGAGGCCTTCAACAACCCATCGTCCCTCTTAAGCCCGACCAAATATGCTCACCATTGCGAATGGCACCATCTGGACGTAATGTTTTAGTAGCGACCTCATACACGATTAAACGGTTTCTCGAACGGACACCGAATGGTCTATGTGCGAAGGTAGAATGGGAGGATACGGATGACGATGAGCTTATTGAAGTTCATAAAAATGACAAAGTCGCGAACATAAATTATGTCCAACGCCTACGCTATATGGGCAGGTGGAATTTAAGATCACCATTGAGATCACTAAAAGAAAACTCACCAACAGAAAACTCACGGTTGAGACAAAAGATTGCCCTCCATCTAAAGGGGGGTCTCATATTCGACACAGAACGTCGAGACTGCAGATGTCATCTTGAAGCAATCGATGACGAGGGTGTTCAAGCTCACGCAGGCTTTTGGGACAGCAAGTCTTTTAATGATCTAGGAGCAGGCTACGCTAGTAGTCATCTTGACTCATTGAGTAGCACCCGAATAAAAAACGGAATTATTCCAATGGTAGAGTCTTCTTCCTCATCAGGTAGCTACAAGTCCCAAACCCGAGAGCAAAGTCTGGGCCCATCAGACGCTATCGCTGGGAATGTGCAGATTAAACTCGCCCAAACCCCCGGTTTATCCTTGAATCGGTATTCGGAGCAATTGAGCAACAACTCTGGGTCTGTAACAACTGGAATAAGGATGGACAAACCAAAGACAATTAAAAAGAAGGACCAGTCAAGGGAGTTGCACTCAGCATACGTCTCCGAACAGAAAAGTAAATGAAGATCGGGGATGAGCGAATGGGACTGTGTATGTTAGCTGCAAGTTCCAAAGAGTTCAAATAAGAATACTTCTTTCTTTCTACTCTTGCCGTACCTATATCTCATCACTGGCTGCACGTAAAGGCTCCATAGCTCGATTCGCAAGGTTGCTCGTACATATAAATCGGATGAATATTCTCGTCCGACTGCAAAGGGAGAAGAAATAGAGGAGTTCGAATATTCTTTGGATTAGAAGATAGAAGCCGATGGAGGTTGGACTCAAGTTTGAGTTGTTCCCCGGTCAACGACTTATCCGCACGCTGTGCTCTCCCATAACCTTACAGTACCCCGCAATTTCATCAATTGGCCAACTCGCAGTTTCAGGATACACCTAGATGCACGACGTGTACGTACGTACAACGTGCGGAGGAATTGAACGATCGTCAAAAGACATTCGTGATGCTGTGCACGATGACACGCACCATTGTTACTATTAAGTAATTGAATGCCACATGATGCACGATCCTGACGTTCATGGAAGGCGGCAGCCAGGATCTAACAGCATACTTTATTACTATTCGGGACATCGCTGACCTCATAACTCAATCTCGTGATCTAACCGCGATCGAGGGAAACAGTGAAGTAACTTGCTGGCAACAGAGAGCTGTTAATTGTGTCGGAAGATCTGAATTGCATGAGAGAGACTGTTGAAGTATGTATGTTGAAACATCGCATCCATTGGAAGTACGAAGTACGATATCGATCTTTGGTAATCAGGGGCGGCTTTGACCCCAAAAAAGGTTTTGGTAACCACTATTCCGCCATTCTCAATCAAATTATAACATCCAAGTAATATACCCCCAATTAAACCTTTCCATTACGAGTACAAGATCGCACCATCGTATACACAGAGCTTGTGACCGCTCTCTTACTTCCAAGCAACAAGCAACTAGCCAAAGAACCGTTTCTACTCGGCCTCCTTAGCATCGATGGAAAAACTGGAACAAGATGTTTGAACAGGAATAGATCTCGATCATGAAAAGTTCCAGAACATTGTGGCTCCACACGTGATGGGCATCATTACACGGATCCTTTCCCCATATTCCTCGGTTTTGCACGGCTCAAAGGCTCGGGACCACAAAACTAGCAAATCAGAATTTTAGTTGAGGCATATTACCCCTCAAATTCCACCGTTATAACTCGTCAGGAAGGGCGGAATCTCCACTTCATGAGTCGAACCTGGTCAACTAAGAGCTTCTAGATATGTCAAACATCTTTCCACTACTTGGTACAACATCATCGCAATATCGAAAAATGGCTCATGGTGAGAACGCCAATCACACAGTAACGTTTTCACGGGATCCTATCCAAACAGGAATCTGCAAGTACCTAGGATTAGGACATCGTATCTTGTACTGGAAGCATCTTGGGCAGACTTGGTAGTGAAAGCATGTTTCAAGAAATTTTCAGTTCATTGTTGATATCTTGGGCCCAAGTCCCCAAGGAGTCTCACCAAGGCTTATCTAGCGGTGAGACGACTAACCAATCCGAGTCGCCTCCATATCACCCGGACATGGGCCTCTTCATACGGGTTTGATTGTTTTACTACTGCTTTCAGCTGTCACCACATTTAGGTTGTTTCTGGCAACATCTCATTTGCCCGATTCGATCGTCGTTATGCAAGTGTCGATATTTTGCTGACGGTAACCGATTTAGGCCCCAAATTTGTTGGCTTTTTTTCACACACCTCTACTGCAGCTCCATGCGTGGTTTGAGGCATTTCGTCTGTGCCTGGTGATAATCGTTTGGGCTAAACTACTCGCTCCTATAAGTTGGATCCATTTCCCCTCGTTCGTGACTTTCGGTGTGAGACAATAGTTGTCTTGATATCAACCACCAAGAAATGGAACTTGTGCTTCGGATTTCGCATACTGCTTCTTCGTCAATTATATATTCGATCACAAGTCGATAACAACGAAAGCATTTTTCTACACCTTGCATATTGTTACACATATTAACATCAATTCCAGTCTTCCCGTCGCATCATCTCATCAACAACCAATCTCCTCTCCGCTCATAATTTCTTTTTCAATTTATATTTTATCCAAAATCAATCATCAACATGCAGATCTCTCCTCCACGCAACGCGGCCATGAATAGCCTTAAGCGAGTTAGCAGGTCAAACCCCTATCCCTCGCTGCGACCCAAGCAACCCGCCTCAAGTCGCTCACATCTTGCGCCGATGAGTCGAAACGTCGCTCGAGAATCGCATCGCGAAATGCAACGTGAATCCGAAGTCAGCATTATTGTAACAACATGGGATGATGAAGGGAAGTGCTGGTATCCGGTCGAAGCGTTTGGTCCGATCGGCAGGGAGTTGAATGCTTTCATTGAGAGGAGAAGAAGGGAGTTAAGTGGTGGGCTTAGGACTGTCCACGAGTGAGGGTTTTGGGGTTTGAATGGATTGGAGTTTGAAAGATAGGAAACATTGGCATCGAGCCTTGGGCGTTGTTGTTTTGTGGGCTTATTTCTTCTAATTAACGATTGATGACGATTATATTTTCAACGGAGCATGTCGACGATACATACGCATTGGCGGGTTCAGTGGGTAGTAACAAAGAAAAAGAGAAGGAAGAACAACAGCTTTGACTTCATTGTCGGATTGGGACTTTAGAGTGGGAATACCGGAGTTGAGTGTTATCTCCTTTCTAGTTAGCAATTCCAGCTTTCAGGTGGGGTCTTGTCGACTCTGTGTCTTCCAGGAAGACACTTCAGTACGTTTTGTGCTTGTGAAAATTGTTTTTGATGCTGTTGTCTGCTTTTCTGACGCTGCATTCGCATGATTCGTGGACCGCTTCCCCACCAATGCAGATCCACGTGGATATTTCGTTGGTGTACCTGCGCATCACAGCCCATAGTAAGGCGTGCTGACCAATGCATGGCAAGAGTCAGGAACATACACGTCGAGTCATCGTGCTGGTCTGGATTCCCACCCAGCTAAATGCTTACCGTAGGGCAGGTTAGCTCACGGGACGAACCGTCTTTTGTAAGATCTTCCACGATTGGGATTTTTCTCGAATGATTCGCCTAATATTATCCGATCAGCTTGCATGGGGCACCGTGATGCTCTTTCGAGTTGTGAGAATGCGGGGTAATTTACGCAAGGCGACTGTGGGTGCTGATACACCGTTAGACGAGAGGTTAGAAGTGCTGCTGTCGACCATATTCGTAACCTACAAATGGCGTCTCACAAGCGCGAGAGCAGATGAGTTCATTTGTTTCGCAAATGGCTTGGCATGTAGTGGCTGGAGAGTGCAATGAGGAGAGCCAATCAACAACTATAGTAGCTTATGGCGTTTCTCGGTGCTTGTATCGACCCAGCGATACACTTCATCTGCACCCTAGGACAGGTTGACATATTAGCCGCTCGACGTATCTAGACCTCCTTTCTTGGATGTATAAGTGGTTTCTAGAAGCGCGAGGATTCTCAGGGTCACTTCGTCGACCACTGTGGCTGCGTTGAGTTAAAGACCAATCATGATTTTGCAACACCGAGCAAGTGGGGATAACGGAATGGACTTTTTACGTGTGAATATGCAGGTTCATGCCGTTACTTGCATAAAAGTTGTGTCTATTCAATAGATACTTGCTAATTTCATATGCCGTTCCTGGATAGCAATTTTCATACCCAACTCCGTCTTCGTCCGCCCCTTTTTCTCTTGTCCACATCCCGCGTTTTCGCCTCCCCAATCTTCGCCACCACCACGCCTGTCTGTAGCCTCCCACATAAGCTCTTGCTCCGTAGCCGGTTGCATATATATATTTTCTATATTTTTCACTCCTCATCCGACTCAAGCTGCAATGAGCCAGCAATTGAGACTACTTGTCAGGGAAGAACATACAGAATACGATGAAAGTGTGCGCAGATGGAACTGTGACTGCGGATCAGAGTTCTGGTGGGAGTGAGGTGTCGTTTTGGTGGTTATGCCTGGTTAGTAATGTCTTTCAATCGTTTGTTTCTTCAGGTGCGATGGTTTAGTTGGAGTATCCAAAATAGTGAGGGTTGAAATGGAAATGTTCATAGAGAAGAGAAATGAGAGAGGAGCTTCTAGCTGATGGAAGATTACACGGTTAGCGGTGTTAAGTATTTTAGCTGTGGAAGTCACACGGTTAAGGTAGGTGGTATGGATTCGACTACATTTGAGATTACGCCTACGGACGTTGGATTCATGAAGAGACAACTACAGTAGTAGTAATCATAAGTCTGCAGCGGATATAGCTGATACTATGCAGGAAATATTTTAAAATACCAGAAATTTGCTGGCAGTCTGGTCAGCGGAAGACGGCGTTATCAAGACAAGGTTCCAGTGCCGCGTCTTGGGTCAGATTGTATCTGCGAGGCTAACTGCGAGGCTTACTTGTAAATGGGCGGGTATCCCATAACCTTCACCCGGTTGAAACATGGAGAATGACCTTCACACCAGAGAATATGTATGCTCGGCACAGCTGAATTCCCACCGCCATCCCACAATGTGAATAGTATCTGGGAGTGTGGTAAGAAGCAGCTGCTACCGCCACTCTACCATATCCGAACTGGAATGTCACTAAACTAAAATCCAGTCGTCATCCGTTTCCAAGTCTGCATCTATGTCATTCACTGAATCAGTTCCTACGACGAGGCCCTTCTTCATATAACTATTTCGAGAGGTCTTCGTAGCATCTCTTTTTACGTCTGCGTGGGTATCGACAGGTTGTGCTTCGGCGATGGTATTCCCTTCCGAACGGTTGCTCAATTGTTGGGTAATATCATGCAAGTTCTGAGAGTCAGTCAGTCGCCATGCGTGAAAATGGGGAGCAGATATGTGCACTTCTCTGGTGAGCCCAGTGTCGTCACTGGATTGGGTCTCTATCTCCTCAATGTTCCCATTCTTCGTGATTTCAGCATAAACTCCATATACTGCATCCAGTGAACTCACAAGCTCTTCGCTTTCTTCTTGTTTCTTAGCAATCAATCGACGGCTCTGGTCTAAACGCTTGCTGTAGAAACGGCATACTTCTGCCTAAGTTCCTGTTAGTTCTTTAGGTATCTGACAAACATTTTGGCAAGGACCTCTTACCAACTCATCGAAAGACGTGGATTCCACTTCCTCATATACTTTCTAGTTTCCTTAACTGCTGTCATGTATTTTTCGAAAATTTCAGTCTATATAGAGTTGGAATTATTATTGTATCTCGCAGCAAGTCGCCAACGTACATAAACAGGGTCGGGATCGATGCCGGTGAATTTTTGATCTGGATCTGTTAAGGGAGTTAGCCATTTGCAACTACGCATTGAGATAGGGCGTAATACAAAGATGGGTCCAGAGGCGGGCTTCAACACGATACCAAAGATATGGAAGGGGCGTGGATCGGAAGCACTCGGAGCATTCGGCTAAGCATTGGCGTAGAATGTGCAAAATATCTGTATTTCTACTATGATATATCTCAAGAGCTTTTTTCCCCGCTGTTTTATCATCAAGCTGCCTAGTGTAATTTAGATTTGTGAGGCGATATGTGTCGAAGAGGCGGAGAAGAGGCTGGTCTAATGGCCGAGACATTCTGTTGACTGCTGATCGTGAATATGCTTGAGAATGGTTCCAATAATCCAGATGATGTTAAAGAACAGGTCTAAAAAGAATGTAAAGGAAAGGAAAACATCATGCAAAAGAAATTGTGGGATAGTCGTCGGTACAGCAGCAGCAGCAACATACAAGCGAGTGTAAACGAGACAGTGAATGATGGGTCAGGATCTTCAATCACTCTTGTGGGACATTGGATAATGTATCCGGTGTTCTGAATGGCCTCATTTTATTTTCGGCGAACCATTTTTTCAGCTTTGCTGCGCCAGTAAAAGAACCGACTAATGGCCCGTTTATATAGCATACTTAATGGTCCATATGGCCCATTTAGCTCGAAGCAAGGCAATGCACTTTTATCGCTCACAACTTTCTTTAATCTATACTACGTCCAACCAAAAAATTGCTCTTCTCCTTTTAAAAGTCTGACATGAATGCTTGTAGATCGCAGCACCAGCTCAAATTCCATGTCTTTCGAAGCTTTTAACTTCACTTGTTTGCTCTCATCCCAAGAAACATCTACTGTATCTCCCCCCGCAACAACAAAGCTACCCCTCATTTCACTCACCAGGTTAACGCGGGGTATAATTTTAGTTTCATTCCACGCAGACTTTACCCCCGCAATCTCCCTCGTAATCTCATACATAGGGGTAGCACTCCAACCATGGCAGTCACTTCTAACCATGCTGTCACTCTCTGCCCACGTGGTCAAATTTTGGTTGAGCATCTTCTTCCAGGGGCTCAGCAACTCATCCCAGACTTCTTCATATATGCCTGCTTTCGCCACAGCTCTGAATAGGTAGAAAGACATTGCAAATGATGCTTTTGCTAGTCCTAGCGTTTCTTTTTCACGGATTGTTCTCCGCATCAATGTTCGCGCAGCTTCTCCATTCACCGCGTCGGTTAACACTGCGAATATCTGGACATGTTGCGAGTATTGACCCGTAGCACCCGGTCCATCGAGGTAAATGCCCTTTGTATCATCATAACAATGTTTGTTGACCGCTTGGATAACAGACCCAGCTCTTTCTAGATACTCCTCTGCAGTATCATTTCTACCCAACGCTGTGCACATTTCTGCTGCCGACTTTAGCGCCAATGCATATACTAGACTATTCACTGTCGCAGCCCCTTTCTCGTAGTATGCTTTCGGCACACCCATGCTGGAGAACCCCTTGGCGGGAGTGAACCATTCGCCGACCCAGTCAACGAAGGCCCATGTCCCTTCCACTTCGAACTTTCCTACTAGTCCCTTTTCATTCAATCTCCCAGCGAAATGGTCTAAGATGCCATCCGCTGTACCAATATATCTCTTGACAAGTGCAAGGTCGTGGAAATGGATCATATGATCTTGCAGCATGAATATCCAGTACAGTGAGAATTGTGGAATATTCATGCCGCGTCCGGGATTCGGAAAGTGGGTTTCTAGGAGACCATCGTCTCTTCGAGATGCGTAGAACTCGTGAATAGTTTTCCGAGCTAGAAGATCAGAATGAGAAATTGTATATGAGAAAAGAAGTTGTGATCTGGTGTCCATGGCGAATTGGCTCTGCTCGTAGTATGGACAGTCCTCGTGCGTCTCATGCATGCAGTTGAGCAATGTATTAACGGACGTGGAATGTAGTTTATTTATCAGATCTGTACTAGATATGAACGTAGTGATGGGTAGTGGGTAGTGGGTCGAGCGATAGGTTATGGAGTTGAAAACAAGTGACGAAGTTGGAGGACATGAGACTGTGATGCGGATGTACCGAAATGTACGCCACCAGAAAGGTTCATAATGATTCCTTGATAGCTTTGTGTTACAGAAGTAGGTATCTGTTGGGCCATACAACTTTCCCGTTCTGAAATTTGTCCGATCATCTTTCGAACGCGGCTGGCCATTCTCCATATCATTCTCGTAGGACTCAGCACACAGAATTTGTATCTCAGGTGCGTCTCCAGTACCCTCTACCACAAAATCGAACTCAATAAAACCTGTAGTGAGGACTTCGGACTCAATTTCGACGACTGATATGCTACCAGCCGCCAGCTTCATCGGCCTGTCATCCCTTAGAAGCTTCCTCCAATCCTCAATATATGTGTCGTCCGAGCAAGTTACCACATCGTCAAATCTTTTCGATATTTCTGGCAAGTGAGGTATGGGTCTTGGGGTTAACCGGCGCGGATCCAGCATCGGTGACATTTTCCTCTTTACTGTCCTTATTTCTGACTCCATCCATTCCCCATCGTCGAAATCAAACTCTGTCCAACTTTCTTGCTTTGGCTCCGCATAAACTTTCTCGCTCAGGTCTAGGAATGGTGGCCCAAGGCGCAAGTCCCACTCCGAGGCAGGTACCAGATTAGTCGCATGGTCCTTTATTGCTTTCCACGTCTTGTTTGTATGCAGCTCTAGGTCCTACAAACAAATATTCTTAGCAACTATGTTTCCCGTTATTGATGGTTCCACTCACACCTATCTTGCACCAGAGAATCAGGCCTGGAAGTGGTGACCTCGCCATTGATGATCCTGCAGAATTCGTTGCAGAGAAGCGTAGAACTTTTGCACTGAGTACATTTCCGCCAGCTCTCAGAAGAGGTGTGATATTCACCGTCTCGTAATACCATCGTGCCAGATAACTCTTGCATGGACCGAAGCTCAATCGTTCTCCGTTGAGATATAATCGGTATCGAGTATCAGCGGATACATGGAGAAGAATCTCATCTTGGAGAATATCTTGCAGGGAGAAGGTCTTTCGAAACAAGACAAACTGCCCGGGATCGATGGTATCATCATAGTCAGACACCCAAATCCATTGTGCATCATCGTTGAGGAATGGAGAAGACATAACGAAGAAGCCTCAACAGATTGTTGCTCTTTACTGCAATTATTCCAAACATCATTGCTATTTACATTCACAGCGCCAACGAATATCAAAGAGTCCACAGTCCACATCTATCTTCAGTCGGACACAGATTGAGCGAGAAGTGGAAGGTGGACGGAAAGTGGACGGAAGCTCGAGCGTCCACTTCCCCAAACTGGACGCTCGACTTCCCCAAACTGTGGGGTAAATATGGGGTCTGTGGAGGCTCGGGGGGCTAGAAATATCTTCTATGGGATTGGAGAAACATTAAAAGTCTGCTTTACACCGAAAATGCGATATCAAGATGTTATGCGACTTTATTTTTGGTAAGTTGTGGTTCTCCCCACGAATTACGAATCATTGTGGGGTCGTCAGGTTTCTGGGGGTTGTTGCTCGCTGCATCGAGGATGATGAGTGTTGAATCATGATCCAGCATTCGATGACAGTGAATGTGAAGACGGGCAATATAGGGGCTTGTGGTATATATATGGATTATCATCTGTTTTGCTGTAGAAATACTGGTCTAATGCTGAAGAGTGGTGTCTCTAGTCATTGAGCTTTACGAAAGGGCTGAGGTGATATCAGTGTCTTTGACTGGCTAGCTAGGAATAGTACCGAGCACCCCAGATTTGACTGTGACAAGGAGTCCTGGGATCTGTCTCCACCGTCCACATTGAAGTGGCTTCAGTCCACTTCCAACTTTCTTTTGGGTGCCGAGGGCAAGCCTTCTTCACTTCAAATAAGGCGGTTGTCGAGATTTTCATATACATCCACTTTCTATTCCATCTACTCATCCGCAATTCTTATGAAGAGCAAAATGGCATCAACAGAGATCGGAACGGACAGCAGTCCCAAGAACGACGACCCCAAGATGTCGACACAACATCTAGAACATGTCGAGACTGCAGCCACCCAAGAAGATGTTTCAGACCTCAGCATCTGGAAGACCATTACTTCTCATCCTGTCATCATCCTCTGCTGCATATACTCCAATATGGGAGCGTTGATGTATGGTTTCGACAACATCGCATTATCGCTCGTGCTAAATATGGTGCCATTCCAGTTCGTCCAACCTTCTACCCTCAGATCGAGCTCTCACAAACTAACATCATTAATCTAGAGAACAATTTGGCGAAGCAGCAGGTGGAGGAACTTATATCATTCCTGCATATTGGCAGTCCTTATGGAACGCAATGGCTCAGGTATGCACAGGCTTCGGTGCTTGGGGAGCTGGCCCGATCTCGGATCGCTTCGGTCGTCGTGTCTCATTCGCTCTTTCGGGTGTTATCTCGGTCGTTGGCGTGGCAGTTGTCTATACAGCTACTACTCCTGGAGCCTATCTTGGCGGAAAAATGGTGAATGCTCTGGGGCTTGGTATGGCACTGACCACTGGTCAAATCTATGTCTCGGAGATAACGCCTCTGAAGATTCGTGGTGTTGCGTTGTCTGCTTATTCCTTTAGCATGGTATGTCATTCTGGTTTCTTCATCAGTCAAGCGATAGCAAGCAATTTTGCTAACAGGTATGTAGAACTTAGGATATCTAATTGCAGCTTCCATTGCCTTCGACCGTATATCTATCATGGATAAATCAGCATACAAAGTCCTCTTTGCTGCAGGTTGGGTTTGGCCCATTATCATCCTCCTCGGCTTTCTCCTCGTTCCTGAATCTCCATACCACCTAGTCCGCAAAGGCAAGTTATCTTTGGCTACCAAAGCACTCCAGAAACTTTACGGCACGAAAACCTCAGTCGAGCCTATTCTTGCCGGTATGGTACACATCACCAGAGAGGAAAACGAACAAGCGGAAGCTCGCAGCGAGTCATCATATCTTGATTTATTCCGGGGAACAAACTGGCGCCGCACAAGAATCATCTTATATGTGAACGGCTTGAATCAAATGATCGGAACAACATTCATAGCCAATGCTCCCTATTTTATGGTCACCGCTGGTCTCTCGTCTTCGCAATCCTCAATGATGGTGGAACTTGGCATCGGCTTCGCTATCATCAGCAGTTTCTTTACATTCTGGTTCATGACTTTCGTTGGGAGAAGGAAGATGATCCTGAGTGGAGTTGGAGTCGCAATGCTTCTGTTCCTGATCATGGCAATTGCAGCTTCCGTCTCATCATCCAAAGCTTCATTATGGTATGTCCCCTCGCCCCTCCAAACCTTCGCTATCAGCTAATCACATTCCGGGATAGGTGTGTCGGCGTAACTCTCCAACTTGTATGGTTTACAATCGGACCTGCTATCGGACCCGCAATATCTCTAGCAGGAGAAGTGTCGTCCATGCGTCTTCGGGCAAAGTCCCAATCGGTGGGGTTCTTCTTCAATTACTCCTACTCTACAATATGGAATGTAGTCGTTCCGTATATGTTTAATAAAGATGAAGGAAATCTAGGCGGCAAGATGGGCTGGATCTTCTTCGCAACCAGTGTGATTGCTTGGGCAGTCGTCTTCTTTGAACTACCTGAAACAAAAGATAGGACATATGAGGAACTGGACGAGATGTTTACTCATGAAGTGAAGGCGAGGAAGTTCAAGGAATATGTCACTGCTAGATCAGTGAATGTGAGAGGTAAACTTGGGGACGATGATGTTTGAGTATAATTCGAAGTTAATGGTAGTATATCGGTTATTTGGTCTGACATTTCCCTTGCTCGGGGCCGTGAAGATATATGTTGATGAGGTTATGACGCAACGTATCTATTCTACCACCGCTTGAAAATTCATTTTCTAATGACCGTCCTTCATCGTGATTTCACATTTGTGCCCAGCCGGCATAATCAAAAAGTGGTTCTCCATTTCCATTCCTTCATCAGTCTGCGACAATGCAATTCTCGCTCCCTGGCAATTCCTGAAGAATACCGCGCATGCTAGAAGCATTTCCATTCGCGCCAGATGTACACCAATACATGTGCGAGTACCTGCACCAAAGGGATGGTTTGCCGCTTTGAAGTCTTCTTTCTGTGCTTCTTCTGATAGCCACCGCTGTGGTTGGAAACTAATTGTAGAAAGGAAGGTCAGCGATTTCGTTGCTAGGTGGGGTCAAGATTGGGTCAAGAAGTAGGATGGGCTTTACCTTTCGGGTTCAGCAAATATAGTTGGGTCGCGGTGGATAGTGTATGCCTGCGTAGAGACTGTGATGTCTTCGGGTAAATAGTATCCGTCTATGTCAGCACCTCCTTTCGGTACCATTCGCGGCAGGCTTCCTGGTGCAGCACCATATAATCTTAATGCTTCTTCGATGACTGCATTCAGCAATTTCAACTCTTCTACGTCGGCCGATGTGAATTCCTCTGGTAGGGTTTGGACCTCTGTTTCCAATTGTTTCTGGAGATAGGGATTTTTCAACACGTTGTAGAGCAGATACATGATTGTAATACCTGTGGTATCTGACCCAGCAACAATGAGATTCTTGGCTTCCTCCCGAACCTCGAAGTCGGTTATGGAACTGTCTGATTTCTCGCTTTCAGCAAGCATCTTCCGGAAAATGGTTGGTTTTGCGCTGGATTGAGACTTTGCATTTCTCACCGCAATCGTCCCATATTCCAACATCCGACCATCTGGAGTGATAAACATAGGAATTTTGAGGAATGACCCTATTGCGAATGCTGTAGGCAACTCAGACCGCACACCACCCATCTTGACTACATGCATAAGATCTTCGGTGTATTGGGTTGGCTGCAGAGCACTTAGTTTCAGAGTATTGTTCATTTGGCCATTGGTTCTTACCTTTTCTGTTTCCAATGTATCAAAACCTTCTCCGAAAGATAAAGTTCCCATCACATCTGTAGCCATGTATGTGAACCATTTAAATATATCCGCCTCTCCTTGCAATGCGTCCCGCCTAATCTTCTGCACTGTCATCTCCACCTTTTTCCTTACCTCGACTTCCCAATTCGTCCTAAGATACGATTTGCTCATCGCCTGCGAGAAGAGCTTTCTCCGATTGGAATGCTCCTTAGGATCAATCATGGTAAAAATCCCTCCGCTCCCAAACGTGAAGGATTGGTACCACGGGGACTTGAGGAAGGGTTTCGTGAAGTTGTGGATCTTGCGGAACCCTGCGAGGGAGCTGACTTCCACATCAGTCGGTGCTATCAGTACTACGGGTCCATATTTGAGATGGAGAGAATGAATATAGTGAAGTCGACGACCGGTTACGACATGGTATTTGAGGACCAAATGAGTAAGACGAGCGTACCACGGCCCGGGTACTTTTCGGAGGGGCGTGAGATATGCTCTGTAGAGAATCTACGAAGGGTTAGAATCGGATCATGATATGCCCCTTATGGAATGAGGGGTGCTTGAGAAACTTACCTTGGCCAAAAAGGTAAAAAAGACGACAGCGAGCGCAAGGCGTGCTGGGCCAAGCGACTGCAGATAGTTGATATACATCGCTTCAGGTTTGTATCCTCATAAGTTAAGTTCAGATAGCGGGAAGAGTCCTCCTATTTATATGCAAGTGTTCTGGAGATTCGTCTCACATTGTATCTAGCTCCTGACGTCCACATGGTATCTAGCTCCCGACGTCCACATGCTTTGTTGCTGCTTGGACGTCGCGTTAGAAGTAACCTCACCCCACAATGGAGGATCCTTATACGACCCAACATTAGTTTTCATGCTAGGAGATTTGACAAGTACCGCATATTACATTAGGTGTAGTTCCTTTGTGTGGTTGATGTGACTCGAGTACCTGGAGTGGTAGTTTGTTTGGCCCATACCTGTAACTTTCATCGCAGGAACAGGCGAGAGGGGTTCGGACTCCGCAAAAATGTCCGAGCCTGGATATGTAGCAATCAGCAAAAAGAGAAAGTCCATATTCCGATTGAACAACTATCCACGATCGCCATTGAAAATGAAGTGTGAAACCGGGCGGTTAATATGCACAGCAATCATTAGTGCATCGCGAAGATTCCTACGAAATATAGCAAATTCCCGCTTCATGCTGTCGTATCAAGCTACAATTGTACGTACAGTACACTATCTTTCGCTACGCTCCAGTCATACGATGAGCTTCATTATCTCGTCCTTTCGTTATCGTCTAGCAGACCCCATTGTAATCTTCTTTAATTCCTTTTATTTTAAATGTTTAAAAAAATTTATATTCGATTATAAATATATCATTTCGTCTCTAGTCTAGACACTCACTCTTGGCAGGGCGTCGATATCGTTCAACGGCCAGACCCGGTGAGGGGCTCCGCGCTCCACAGCTCAATTGACCTAGGGCCTAATATATGGGATGTCGATTAGGCTGTAAGAACAGGAAAAGAAGAAGGTATGAAAGGATTACCCTGCTCCTACCAAAGTATGAGTAAACGGCGAATCAAGGTTATATACGAAAGAGTTCATTCCCTGAACCCCCGATGAGCCTTCGCATTCATTTCAGGTCTTCTTTGACGAGACAATGGTTATGCTCCGTCGCAGATGAGTTGTCCTCGAGCATCCTTTCCATTCGACATGGAGTATGCAGCGTTTGCTCATCCATACGCATTTCGGAGGCCGAAAGTTCACAGACGTCTTTGGGGCTCGAGAAGAAGAAACCAAGATCGCATTGAGATTGGGACTTCTTGGGTCTTCTCCGAGAGAGGATCGGTAGCGACAGGGACTCTCTGCTACACAGCCGGCGTTGGGTTCGGCATCGAGACTAAATCTTTCGATAACCACCTTCCAAATGACCTGCTGGATCCGTTTCGATCTTCAGAATTCGATGTTCTCTGCTGGATTTGGACTCTTCTTTCTCGCATCTCGAGAGATGAGTACAACAATCTCGACTCGGTCCGTCGGCCTACTAACAATGAAAAGATCGTCTTAAAAATGAGTTGGAGGTGGGATAGGATACTTGACATTGAAGATTCACTGCTTGAGTTTCTTTAGGATGCAGACTCTTTTGGTCCTTGATATTCATGCGTACCTACCTGTGATTACAAACGAAGTACTGGGGATGTTGCAAAGGACATCCCGACTTGGAGTTGGCACGGCCTTCCTGTTGTCCCGAAGTCCATCAAATAATTACCAATCCTCCCGTGGCCGGTCGGAGATACGAAAATCCAGTGCAGTTGGCGTTATTTCTCTGGTTTGACATAATTGTCGCTATTCTCTTGCGCCCTCGATTGAGAATTGCTTAAATGAGCCCAATGGTTGGCGCCGCGAAACTATATCTAGAGGGTCCGACGGAATTAATGGAGGTAAGGGCGGGGTTTAGGTTATACGATATGATGGTTGAACTTTTTGACAATCCACCGGTCATCGTAACATTTCTTGTAGTTCAGATATTACAAATGCAGAGATCTTCAAATACATAAATGTCCCTCGTGATACCTGAAATATCCAATTAATTTCTTCACCATCATTCTCACCAGCTCACTTCGACTTGAATTCATTGTTTACTCTCAACCTTTCCAAATCACCCCGCGAAATATTACCCCACCATCTACAATGGCTTCAGAAAAGACAATCGTTCTGATCACGGGTGCCAACGGCGGCATTGGGTACGAAACCGCCCTCCTCCTTGCCACGTCTTCCCCATCCTATCATGTCATAATCGGGAGTCGTTCCACGGAAAAGGGCCAAGCAGCGCTGGAAACCATCCAGTCCCAGAAGCCTTCCAGCACTCTATCAGTTGTCCAACTCGATGTCACATCCGAAGAATCTCTCTCCTCCGCATACAAAAGTGTCTCTGAAGAATTCGGAAGACTCGACGTCCTCATCAACAATGCCGGTATTGTCTCATTTGAAAAGACACTCCTCGCCGAACTCAAACAGACCTTCGAAACCAACACATTCGGAGCCGCTCTGACGACCGAGAAATTTCTCCCTTTGCTCGAGAAGTCCAAGAGCCCTCGTGTTCTGTATATCACGAGTGGTCTAGGTTCGCTGACTTTAGCCGCGGACCCGCAACACTGGAGCTACTCAGTAGATGCTCTGACGTATCGTATGAGCAAGGCTGCGTTGAATATGTTGATGGTGTCTCAGCATAAGGAGTTCCAGAAGAAGGGTATCAAAGTCTGGGCCATCTGTCCGGGTTATGTGATTACGAATTTGACGGGAGAGGCCGATAGGGAGAATAGAGCTAAGCAGGGGGCAGAAAGTCCGACGATTAGTGCGCAGACGATTCAGAGTGTCGTGGAGGGAAAGCGGGATCAGGATGTTGGAAAGGTGGTGCACAAGGATGGGGTTTACGACTGGTGATGATGTAGAAAGGGTATCTGCGGTATATTTTGTACTAGATTCTATCAACTCCACTCCTTAGGTTATCAGTCAGCTTTGAATCAGTGATGGCTTAAGACAGAATGCTAATATTTTAAATTCCACGGCGTGAGTTGATCATGATGCTTTGAGATTCAAGATCAGAATATCCACCTCTAAACCACTCAACCCCGATTTAAATAGCTGGCCATTGTTGACAGTCCACCCCCCAGTGCCATACAATGTCTGATTGAGGGAAGCCGCACTCGTAGGAAGGTTGACAGTGACCTGAACCGAAGTAGAAACATACTCTCCATTTGCAATTCCAATCATCATCTGCTCCCCTACAATCCAAGCACTAGCATCAACCAGGTTACTGCCTTGGACATGCAAACCCTTGATTGCGTGTGCGCCGAACAAAAAGTCAAGGCCAGGCGAACTCTGGAAAACCTTTCCTAACTCGCCACTTCCAACGTTAACTTCGTTGGTACTAGGGTATAACCAGTATGTGATTCCTTTCGCATCATGATTAATGCTCAGCATCATCATCGCCTCGATTTCCTCTACGCTTGGTATGCTCTGCCAGTAATCTTGTTCTCCGAATGCTTGAAGAACTGACCAAGTGGGTTTTATTAGACCTCCTTGGTCATTCAGGTTGGCCTGGTAGCTCTGGATATCATCCAATCGATCCGAAACGTCTTCCAGTTCTCCCAGACAGTTGTCGCAGCCACAATCTCCATAGGTTGTGTTGCAAGGTGTATTCCATGGAATAGACCAAGTAGCATTAATACCAACGGGATAAGCGTCTTGGAAGATAATATCTGCTCCAGCTGAATAGTCCTCGTAGTAAAAGTTCTGACAGTTGAGAACAAGACTGACTGGGTGGTAAGGATCCAAACTTTTAAGTTGGGAGTATGCAAGCTGTGTGGAATTGAGCGCATAGGACCATCCATCAGGCTCATCTGCTGTGTACCAAGAAAGTAGAGTAGTTCTATTCATCCAAAGGCCGACCTGATCCGATATCCGAGTAGAGTTTTGAAAGGCAAACCGCATATCATACAGATTGAATAAGTTTAGTTCGTCCATTTTGTCCCAGTACTGCTCAAGCTGGGCCGTAGGATAAGATTGCTCGGGCAATCCACCATCGGGGACAATGTTTATCGTATTGAATCCTAAGGCAGCGTAGGCCTCGAGATTGGCGAGGGACACATTATCTGGTGTTACGTATGATCCATCTGCATAGAATCCATTTGGAAAAACTGCATACCATCCGTTCCAGTCATTCTTTGCATTTTGAACATATAACCCTCCGTATAGGTTGTCAATCTTGACCGCACTTCCATAGTTCCGCGCTGGGAGTATGTATATACTAGTACTTGCAGAATATGATTGTTGGCCATCAGGAGATGTGCCATAGATTGCAATCTCGTAGGGTTGTAGCCGTGCGGAGAACGAGGACAAGGAGAATCCGACTATGTTTGTCGTCGAGTTGACCGTGATGCTGTTGGTGACGAGAAGACTTCCGGATTCTTCATTGTAGATTTCAAAGTCAAGCTTCGTGAACGGTGAGCTGATATTACTCCCTGGCGTATTATACGAAGCATTCCTGTAGCTGCTTCCGAACACATGTGATATAGCAGCACCAACGACGAATGTCCCTTCCTCGTCATTGTCAAGAAAGATTGAGTAGCGTGGCTGTATGGTAACATAAAGTAGAGGATCCGCCTGAGGTACAGGGAATTGAAATTGACCCCCTGGGTCAAGCGAATGGTCTCTGTTCTCTTCGTTAGTAGCTGCTGGTAACTTACATCATAGTGGACTTACGTAGAGAGATAAGGTTTTCCACACCAAGTAGACTCGCTTGAAGGAGCATTGAAAGCGAGCGTTAGTGGTATAACGACCCAGAACAATGACAGTAGGAGATGCATGATGAAATTTGAAGCATCAAACTACCGAAGCAAAAATGAAATTCCAATGATGCGGCATGGAAGTACAAATGGTCGACATTTTGTTTACCCCTCCTCCGTCCCACCTGCCAAATCTAGACGGCACCGTCGATCTTCGCCACGTGATGGAGATGCAGATCTGGCCTCGAATGCAACGTTGCCGAAAGAATCAGTAGTCATGAATATTTTCTAGACATAGACTTCATTTATCTCCAAGCGATATAGATTGATCTGGTTTGTAGTCGGAGCTTACCTAAAGCATGGTGCGTAAGGAGGCGAAAACTTCCATAAGGACTTTCCTGATATAGAAGTGTTGTGAAGTTGCTAGACCCAACATCGCATGGCGATTTCTTCAACGGTCAACAAGGTCTGTGGATGGTTGATTGGCAGCCATCGACATATCAAGCTTTGACAAGCTTCCACCCGCCGATATTCCCTGTATTTGCAGGAAGCCCTCTACCCCGCAAGGACCAAGATAAGCCACTTCGTTCTTATCCATACACTTCCTTGGAGGAGATTAGTGCCCCAGGGTTTTGATATGATATATCTAGCACGAGAGATAAGAGAAATAACTCTGGTCTACATTTATCCGGTCAGTTGTTTCTTGTTGTCGAGCATTCATTGCAGACTCAGGCGCAGTGATCGAACTCGCTCTGTAGGCTGGAAGAACTCAATTAATTCCAACAAAGAGACCCCGCCGTCATGAGTTCAAAATTACACAGTATCACACGACCTCGAGTCGCCGGCTCCTCATGGCTGGTTTCGGTGCTTCTTGTCCTATGTTCCTGTATTACTTCCACGGTATGCAATGATTCCATCCGGTACCTCGCTGAAGGGACTAACCTCTATCAGACCTTTGGATATGATGGGAGCATGATGTTCGTTGGATTTAGGAAATTTGGGAAGCCATGATTTCGCTGACAGCCATAGGAATGGGCTTAACATACTCCCGAGCTATACCGACTATTTCCATCTAAACACCGCCACCATGTCGCTCAGTACGGCTGCACTATGGATAGGTGGAGCTATCGCTGGGTTGACATACGGCCAAGTTACGGACATGATAGGTCGTAGATATGCATTATTCTGGGCTGCCCTTGGTACTCTATTGTCAGTTGTGCTCCAGACAGCTGCGCAGAATACTGCAATGTTCGTCATAGCTAGAATTTTGGTTGGTTATGGTACCTCAGCGTCGACACTTACGGGTCCAACATATCTTGCTGAGACGCTTCCGTATCATTGGCGAGCTTGGGGATTGGGTGCGTTGAACGATTGCTACTACGTTGGTACGAGCTCCGTATTTCTTCCTGACACTTTCTAAACTTCCACAGGAGGGCTCATCGCAGCTGGGGTGACCTACCGAACTGCAAGCTACAACTCAACCTGGGCCTGGCGAGTCCCTTCGCTTATACAAGGAGTATTCAGCATCCTATGCATCGTGATCCTACCCTTCATACCAGAGTCACCCCGCTGGTTGATCTATATGGATCGTAAGGAAGAGGCCTTGATAGTCGTCGCTCAGACTTACGCTAATGGCGATACATCGAATCCTGTCGTACTTGCTCAATACAAGGAGATCGTCGATACTATAGAATATGAGAAGAATGTAGGCGAAACTTTGACTATGAAACAGATGATCAAGACTCCCTCCGCCAGGAAGAGAGTCTCGTTGGCTGTTTCCGCTGCAGTGTTCTCAACTATTTCTGGTTCGTCGTCGTGACTGTCTTTTGTTGGGAATATCTAGCTGATAAGTTAGGAAACGTCATCGCAAGCTATTATCTTGGGACCATGCTTGATAATGCAGGCATCACTAATACCACGACGCAACTTCAAATTGTAGGTTCTCGGCCGTTGGGAGAGGGGGCGGTTCGATTTCTAACGTCAACTAGAACATCGTTCTGAATGCATGGTGTCTTTGCTGCGCTTTAGTGGGTACCTACTACGCAGATGCACTTGGTCGCCGTGCGACAGCCATCATAAGTACCTCCCTTCTGACAGTCTTCCTCTTCGTAGTTGGTGCTCTCACGAAAGGTATGTATATTCGTCCTTTAGTGGTTCGCGTTAACGGGCTCTGCAGTATACGGAACATCAACGAACAAATCTGGAATCTACGGGACAGTTGCAGCCATATTCCTCTTTCAAGGAGCCTATTCCTTCGGATGGACACCACTGCTGTACCTTTATCCCCCCGAAGTACTTTCATACCCCATCAGAGCTAACGGTATGGGCGTCTTCACATTCTTCCTCAACGGTGTTGCACTTCTCTGTGTGTTCTCATTCCCATTTGCGTTGGATTCCATGGGATGGAAGACATATATGATGAATGGTGCATGGGATGTCCTAGAAGTTGGTGTGATTTGGGCGTATTGGGTGGAGACGAAAGGAAAGACGCTGGAAGAGATTGATGAGGTGTTTGAAGGCGTAAAGCATTCCAATGTGCCGGATTTGGAAGATGTGTTGCAGGGGAAAGTAGACCTGGGAGACAGTTTGGCGTTCGAAGTTTCGCCCACGGATAGAATTGAAGTTACCCCGGGTAAATGAAGTAACCTTGTATTATGCCAGCTGGGCTTACTTTACTTCGATGATGTTTGTAGATGGAGCCCACCTATCGTAGCTATATTGGGACTTTCTTAGGCAACAGGTGTAGGCAGGCTCTCCGCGTCAAAAATAACAGGCGGATAATATTACTCAAAAGACATTTAGACAATGAAAACATTATACTCCCAAGAGACTTTGGTATGACCATCTGACGAACCCCTAGTGAGCGTTGTTTGGTCCCATACAAGAACGCACAACGATCTCTACATTTTCTCGTGTTTCCCATTCTCGCATCAATCATCAACAGCATACCAAGCATCATCTGCCCACTAAGTATCTTCCGCCCACCTGTCAAGCAATTCCGCGGGGAGTACCCGGTTACCAGGCTCAATCTGCTTTGTAATCCTCAGCGGACCTTGTCCATCCCAACTGACTTCCACTTGACGATCATCCGAGTCTCTGACAATATCTAGAACTCTCTTCACGATAGCATGATATCGACTCGGGTGGCCAGTGTTTCTCTTTTCCCAATCAAGCACCTATTGCTTGACGTCAGAAACTTTGGGCTTATCAAACAGACCATACTCATGATAGGCGATTAGGAAATTGGGCGTTTGATTAACCCAAAGCCGAGGGATTAATTCTTCAATATCGAAAGTACTAAGCTTTCTTCTTGTCTTGATATCGAATATCTGAGATTGGGGTATTTTCTGCCCTTGGGGTCTCAATGAAAGCTTGCTTCCATCCGAAGGTCCATCGGCGACAGTGCCAAAGCCTATACTACTAAGCATCTCGTCTAAAGACGGCTCTACAGCAGGTTTTGCATTTTCGGAAGCAATACTAGATTCACCCTACTTGATATAGGCGTCCGTCTCGGAGCGGATCAGAAAACGCAATCCTCCAAACTCATACTGGATGACGCGCTGATGTGAACAGGAACCTGCTACGTTTTTATCCCATGTAGTGTATCGTTCCGGAAACGTGTGTCCATAGCCTTTCAGATCGTCGATGGTCTCGGTCGGCGTGTTCTCCTTTCGGATGAAAAATACCGTGTCTTCAACGAGATCTACATCGAAGCGGAATGGCTTCGGTGTAGAGCTCGCGAATCTCAGTAAATTTCCAGCTGTCGACCCGCATGCTACCAGATCCAAAGCCTTTATGTCAAACTCCGGTTCCAGTGCTAGGAGCGATCGAATGGCAGGCTCCATGGGATACGCCGCATGACGGGCGGCATTGATATCGCGATAAACCTTCAGTGTCGGGCTATCGGGAGGGAGCTTCTCGTCGGTCAGGGGTGGAGTCCATGCAGGAGGAGACCCTATAAGACGAAGTCATTAGCATTTGAAGATAAAAACACATTACGCGCCAGCATTTGTTTTGATATTGGGCTGCGACTTCGTTCTTCTCTGCGCCGAGATCAACCTACCTGGAACGAGTATTATCGGAGATTTCGCGTCCAACCAGTTGTATGAGGCGACATAGTTGACGTTGGTGATTTTGGGAGCATTTTCTTCGATCAATAATGATGTGGAATTTATGTTATCGACTTCAGTCCCGTAAGGCTTCGTAGATACAGGAGCGTCGGAACGAGTGTAGGGCTGGCGTCCCCGCCAGAACTAGCACTAGGCCAAGCTACACCTCTACCCCGACGCTGGTTATATGAAGGTGAATTCCACATCTTGTTGCACCGCCTTATTTCTCGAGTTGAGAATATCGTCGGATTTGTATTTGTGCAAAGGTACGTTGGCTACCTCACACTGTCTCTGCGCATGCATTATAGATAAAAAGAGTAGTATCGCCGCCCCTCAGCGGGTCTTGACCTACTTCGCCCCCTCCATTGGTCTATCCATGCCAATGTCTCTCATGGCCAACACCAAAATACCTTGCTCTCGTTGCTACTCGGTGTGTCAGAGAGATACATCAGATATCTCTTCAGCTCAAAGTTTTACAGCGATTTAATTTAATGCCCGATACATTCCTTTTTCCGCAGAACTACTTTCATTGAAGTGAGAGTATCTTGAAAAGCTTGGATGATTTCGTCCAGATGGCGGGGGGGACTTGTCTGCCACACGGTCCACACCCCCACCAAGTATCATATGCACAGAATCATATAGGATGCCTGTTCATAGGCCTCACCGGATCTGCACCTGGCCGCGATGAGCCAGCAAACACTTCAGGTGAGGCTCTCATTCTACAGGATGAGACCAGGGTTTGGCAAACGCATTGAAAGTGATTCGTCATTTCAAGGAAAACCACATAGTTATCCAAGGTCGTACTCCAGGAAAAAAGCAAAGCAACTTGGATGTAGCAGAGCAAAAGGTTTGTTTTCAGACTCACACTGGTGCACCATAATTTTCAAACTCTTTCTAGAGTATTCAACCTCATGGAATAAATTGACTGCTGCGATACAATTCTAGCCGAATACTGATATACTACTCCGGACCGTGTATGGCACGGCGACTCGTCTATTCGGCACTTCCTTACACTCGCAATGGCTGACATCGACGATCCTCGAACTATTCGCTTGAACAAGCTTTTCCACGATGTAATATACGAGCGCCGAACACTAACAACATCCCGTGATGGAAACCTCTTCGTCGAGTCTGTATGCTCTCAAAACGATGCAGCTACCATTGTATACAAGCTAGTATCAAGCCCCAAAGGCCTCGAAGCAATCCAAAAATCGATGCGTTTCGATACCACGATACCATTCCTCAATGGTCATGCTGTGCAGTTACTTCGTTATCTACAAGCAAGGGAATTGAAGGAGGTAGATTCTGGATCAGTACTAGCACAACTAATAACCGCAATTGTTGAACCTCCGTTCTTCTGGGATGCTTTCACGCAAGCTTTTCAGCGAGGTTCACTGAACAGTGAGGCTTCATATGTTTACGCCTGGTTGCTATTTGAGCTCCTAGTTCGTCCCGGGAAGTCTACAACCTCATATACTCTTGTTGCCAAAACGCCTGGTGTTCTGGACTCGATTCTGAAATCATCAGACGGTGAAACCCGGAATTTGGGTCAGAAGATTAAACACACCCTCTCGTTGGACACGTCAGGCGTCCAGGCAAATGGCGATGCTAAAGCAGGCGGGAGGCATGACAACGATTTTTCCAATCACCGAGAAATTTCAATCATGCCCACTGCGGACGAGCTTCTGTCTAAAGAATATCCATTTCTGCGCACACCTGACACCTATCTACAAGATAGCACATTACGATCCGCCTGTCTGGGCATACATATCGATAATCAGTTCCGACTTCTACGAGAGGATATGCTAGGTGAAATTAGAGACGAGGTGCAGAAGCTGAAGGGACTAAAGCCAGGAAGACACAAGGGAATGACCTTCGATCACCTTGAAGTAGAAGGCGTTGACTTCGGTGGAGACAATAACCGTCAACCGTGGGGACTACGATTCAAATGCCGGGACGAGCTACCCCAACTGAAGAAAATCAAACAGCTGCAGAAGCGAATCGAGTACTTGAGAGAGCATCGACACGTTATCCGGCAGGGAACCACTGGATGCCTATTTGTGGATGACGAGCCGGTGGCGTTTCCAGCTATCAACAGAAACGAAGATGAACTTGTTAAGAACCTGGCTAGAATAATCGTGCAGTTCCAGGACGAAAGGACAGTTTCATATGCCATGATGAAGCTCCGGACTGCTCAACGAGTGAAGCTAGTGCAGCTAGACACTTCCGTTTTTGCATTCGATGCCATTCTTGAAACGTCTCCAGGATATGAACGAGGTTCCTTTAGCTGAAGAGCTCCTGTCTTACGATAAAGATCGACCCTTAAAAGCGCCTTCATTCCAGCCTCAGCACCTGAAAAATAAAATTACAAACATGGCCGGGAAGGATCTTAGTTCGCTCTTGAAAACCAAGAAGGCTGTTATCCTTGACGCCTCTCAAATTGACGCACTACTTGCCATTGCTTTTCAGCAAGTGAGTGTGATTCAAGGTCCTCCAGGTATGTAAATACTATCTTCTCCCGTCCAGCGCAGAAAGACCTGGCCAACCTAGCCCAATACGATATAATCACTAGTCCTACAAAACGTGATATCATCTATTGTAAATGATTATCTCAGAGAGTAGGGGGCAGCCTGTGAGCCAGCTCTGAATTGTTTGATTGCCTTATGGATTATCATCACCATTAGCACAGATAATGACACCATCTCTAGGAACCGGGAAGTCGTTCATTGGTGCATTGGGTGCAAAAATACTTCATGATTTTACCAAGCAAACTATTCTCGTCGTGTGTTTCACTAACCATGCGCTGGATCAATTTTTGGAAGATCTTTTGGATATCGGGATTCCTTCAACGGCCATGGTAAGACTTGGAGCAAAATCTACAGATCGGACAAAGATGCTATCCTTGAAGGAGCAAGCTTCGTCGAGGATTAGTGTTGCACAAAGAAATCAAATACAAAAGCTCTCCGACAAGCTTCGACAGCATGAGATCCGATTTAAAGATGCCTTCCAAAGATTCGCAGCGACAAACTTCAATAAGCAACAAATAATGGAATATCTAGAGTTTCTCCCGGGTGACTTGCCCTTCATTGATGCTTTCACTGTACCTCCTCATCTGGATGGTGGAATGACTCAGGTTGGTAGAAGGGGCAAAGCCATTACTAAATATTATTTACTTGGTAGATGGATCCGAGGAGAGTCAACCGCGGGGAGTTTGCAGCGTGTTCAGCCTCGAGGTACGGCCTCCGTGTGGAAGATGGATCGCGACTTGAGAAATAAAACAATCTCCAATTGGCAGTCCGACATTCTACAGGAGTTAGTTGATGAAATCCACCGAATCGGTAAACAATTCAACGATGACCAAGGAGCAAAGGACGCTATCTTTGGAGAGAACGAAGCAAAAAACATCAGATCGAAGCGAATTATCGCTTGTACCACTACCGCTGCTGCGAAATACTCGTCGGCTATTCAAAGCGCTGCTCCAGGTGTTGTACTTGTGGAAGAAGCTGTGAGATTCTGGAATCCCATATTTTGACAGCTCTAGGGAAAGATACGCAGCAGTTGATTCTTATTGGTGATCATAAACAACTTAGACCCAAGTGTAATTCATACGCTTTGAAGGTAGAGCAAGGAGATGGGTACAATCTTGATATGTCACTTTTTGAAAGACTGGTTATCGATGGCTACCCGCATGTCACTCTCACGAAACAGCACCGTTCCAGACCCGAAATATCTTCCATCATCAGACATCTAACATACCCTGATTTGATCGATGCCCCTTCGACCATGAATCGTGAAGACTTGCGGGGATTCCGCGACAACGTGATATTCATGGATCATAGGCATCCTGAAGATGAAGTCAGTGTCCAAGAGCTGAGAGATCAGTCAAATGCGACATCTTCTAGGCAAAACGAGTTCGAAGCCGCTATGGTGTTGAAATGTGTGAGATATCTTGCACAACAGGGTTATGGCTCCGATAAGCTAGTGGTTCTCACACCCTATGTCGCCCAACTTAGGTTACTCCTCGATAAACTCAAGACCGAAAATGATCCTATACTCAACGACCTGGACAAGTTCGATCTCATCCGAGCTGGGCTTTATGTCGATACGGGTTCTAAGAGCTCTAAGCCGTCGCTTCGAATCTCTACAGTTGGTGGGTGTTCTTTCTTTACCTCTACATTCACCTCACTGAGAAGTCTGTGGTATTCATGTGCATTCTGTTGCAACCCCTTTCCAAACTTATTACATTGAACAAGTGAGAAAAATTCATTGATACGATTCTCAAACTCATTACTTTCACTTTTGAGGTGCTCTAGAGCGTCTAGTGCTAACCATGATCATTTGCTCAGACAACTACCAAGGCGAAGAAAGCGACATCGTTCTCGTGTCCATGACTAGAAGTAACACCAGAAACGACATCGGGTTCATGGCTGCGCCTCAACGGCTAAACGTCTGGTTTCTCGAGCTCGTAATGCTCTTATCCTCATTTGCAACTCAGACACTTTCTTACATGCTCGAAAAGGACAAGGGATGTGGAAGAAATTCTTTGATCTAATCACAGGCAGTGGGCATATGTATAGTGGCTTTCCAGTCAAATGCGAAAACCATCCTGACCGAACATATAGTCTAGCCTCGCCTGAGGACTTCGAGAAGTACTGCCCCGATGGCGGCTGCACAGAACCCTGGTTAGTAACACGAATTGCTGATTTGTATTGACTCCCTGATCACTAACCATGAAATATAGTGGAGTACTCTTGAAGTGCAAAATCCATCAATGCCCAAGTCGATGTCATCAGATTTTCGATCACTCCAAGATACAATGCAAGGTTGTGATGGAGCAGAAATGTCCAAAGGGACACACTATCCAATGGCAATGCCACGAAAGTCATCCGCCGGCAACGTATGCCAAATGTGAAAAGGAGAAACTCGATGCCGAAAAGCAAGCAAGAAAGAAGTTTGAAAATCAAGTGAAAAGAGAAATGATGATCCAAGAACACCAGAAAAATATCGACAAGATTCAAAGTGAAATCGACGAAACTCGTCAACTTATGCAAGACAGCAAGTTGCAATCTGAGTACAATGCTATCCTAGCACAAAAGAAGAAGGATCTTGCCGCAGCTAAGGAACTGGCAAAGCGTAATGCGGCGAAGACTACGGCAAGCCCACTTTCCTCGACAAGCACAGTTCCACCCACATCCTCAAGCGATTCCGTAGCTTCAACGTCAGCTGCTTTACCAGCGAGACCAGCGCCATCGATTGCTCCGCCGAAAAAAGAAAATTTGCAACAGCATCTCCAAGAATGTTTAGATCACAATGTTTCTGCTTCTAAAACAGAATGGCAACGACAAAAGGATCAGGAGAATGCAAAGAGTGGAGCCATTGATAGTATCATGGAGATGATCGGCCTCGAAGAAGTAAAATCCCAGGTGCTACGCATTAAGTCCAAAGTAGACACATCTAAGCGGCAAGGTACTGATCTCAGGAAAGAAAGGTTCGGGTTGATCCTGCTTGGAAACCCGGGAACAGGTACGTATAGTTACGTGGTTTCTCAGCAACTCGACTTTTGATCCGTCGCGGAGTCAGGGATTGGTTGGAACAACCCTGGGTGTAGAAGGTTAAGATCCCAAGCACATGCTAATACTAGGGTAGGAAAAACAACGGTAGCGAGGCACTATGCAAAAGTTCTAACTTCCCTTGAAGTACTCCCTGGCGATGAGTTCGTGGAGACCACGGGTAGTCATCTCGCACATGGTGGGGTCAACGAGGTCAAGAAACATCTCGATACTCTCGATAAAGGGATGGGCGGGGTCTATTTCATTGACGAAGCCTACCAACTAACAGAGGGACATAATTATGGCGGCAAAACTGTCCTGGATTATCTCCTCACTGAGATAGAGAATCTCGTGGGCAAAGTTGTGTTTGTCTTCGCCGGATATCGCAAACAAATGGAGAAGTTCTTCGAGCATAATCCTGGATTACAATCTCGTCTCCCATATACACTTCAATTCGAGGACTACACGGATGCGGAACTCCTTCATATATTACGATACCAGATACAAAAGTTCTATCCTGGGCAAATGAAGATAGATGGGGGGATAGTGGGCTCTACATGAAGATTGCCGTCAGACGACTTGAAAGACAAAGGGGGAAAGACGGCTTCGGAAATGCCAGGGCTCTAGAAAATCTGTTCGCCAGAATTCGTGAGCGCCAATCTGATAGACTATCAAAGGAGCGAAGAAATGGTCTCAGTCCTGATGATAATCTGATTACAAAGGAAGATCTGATCGGTCCTGACCCTTCTCAGGCAATCCTTCGGTGTGAAGCCTGGGAAAAGCTGCAAAGCCTCACTGGTTTGGCGTCAGTTAAGAAATCGGTCCGCTTCATGATTGATCTGATCAAGACGAACTACGAACGCGAATTGCAGGAGAAGTCACTGGTTGAAGTTTCCCTCAACAAAACCTTCTTAGGCTCACCTGGAACAGGGAAAACTACAGTGGCAAAACTCTACAGGCGGATTCTTGCAGACCTCGGGCTATTGAACAATGGCGAAGGTGAGTTGTCTGCTTTTGATATCGTTTTATGTAGTTTTACCACTCCCACCAAAGCAAGCACCAAGGGATGATGCACAATTCATATACGAATACCGAAATCCTGTCAATAAACATCGATGTTTAGCCACTCAAGGATTCATCCTTTGTCATCGGATGTTCAATGATTCCAGCAGCTACTGTGTTCTAGTTGTCACGAAAAGTCCCGCTGATTTCATCGGAAGCGTTATTGGAGAATCAGAAGCAAATACCTCGGGCAATCTTATCTACCACAGTCGGGAAAGTGTTGATTATAGATGAAGCATACATGCTTTACTCCGGTTCTGGCGACAAAGGAGGTGGTGCGGACATCTACAAAACAGCTGTGATCGATACCATCGTCGCCGAGGTACAAAGTGTGCCCAGTGAAGATCGATGTGTACTACTTCTTGGGTACGAGGATCAAATGCGTGGAATGTTCCAGAATGTCAACCCGGGATTATCACGAAGATTTCCGCTTGCTGATGCCTTCCATTTTGCCGACTTTGATGACCAGGAGTTGGAAGAAATTCTGCGCCTGAAGCTCAAGAATCAAGACCTCGGAGCGACTGACGAAGCCGTATCAGTCGCAATCGATATACTGGGGCCGGCTCGTAATGGCCTCAATTTCGGAAACGGAGGAGATGTGGAGAACCTCATCAGCCGAGCAAAGAGCAATTTCCAAACTCGACAGTCAAAGTTACCGAGAGAAGAACGTACCATTGACTTCTTATTCGAACCTCAAGATTTTGACCCAGACTTCGATCGAGCAGCTGGTGCCGAAACCAATTTGACTGAGCTCTTCAAGGACGGCATCGGCTGCGAAGACATAGTCGCCAAACTTGAGGGATATTTGAAAGTCGCGAAAGGAATGAGAGCTCACAGACGAGACCCTCGGGGTCAGATTCCAATGAACTTTATATTCAAGGGACCACCGGGTGAGTATCAAAGTCTAATCCGTCCTCTAATTGGAAATTCTAATATTCAACAGGAACTGGAAAAACCACTACCGCTCGAAAAGTTGGCCAAGTCTTTTACGATATGGGATTCTTGTCGCAAGTCAAAGTCATTGAGTGCTCTGCCACAGATCTGATTGGCCAATATGTCGGGCAAACGGGACCCAAAACCATCAAGCAGCTTGAGTTAGGCCTAGGCAGCGTGCTTTTCATCGATGAGGCATATCGCTTAGGTGAAGGGCCTTTTGCACAAGAAGCAGTTAACGAACTGGTTGACTCGATGACGAAGGAGAAGTTTTCGGGCAAGATGGTGATCATCCTTGCCGGCTACGACAATGACATGAACAGATTACTCAGCGTCAACGAGGGCTTAAGTAGCCGGTTTGCTGATGAAGTCAGATTCTCCCCACTAACTCCCGAGAACTGCCTCTCCGTCTTAAAGAATGTTCTTGCACGGGAAAGAATTGTGATCGCTGACATCGGAGAAGTCACTCAACATAAACCATTTCTGGGTCTTATTTCACAGCTCACCAAATTGCCATCATGGGGCAACGCAAGAGATATGATCACCCTTGGCAAGAGCATGATTCGAGCAGCATATCAAGGTAACCTTCCTCCAACGAAAGACGGCTCGCTACCTCTCATCTATAAGTCCGCGATGGATTGCATTGAGAGTATGGTCAAAGACAAACAGAGTAGAGCTGCTGTGACTCAGCGTCCGGAGATTGAATCCTTCATGCCGAGTCAAACAATGGACTCGCTGCAGGAACCACCAAAACTATCCTTCAGTACTTCGACGTCAAGCCGGGCCAAGAACGAAGATGCGGGCGAAGAGCCGCTCGCTACACAACCTAGACCCGTCGGGCCAGATGAGGTGTCTCGTGATGCAGGTGTCTCTGATGCAATTTGGGCTCAGCTTCAGCATGAAGAGAGCAGTGGAAGTGGAAGCACAGCGCTTCTCAGATGAACAGCGCAAACTGGAAGAGTTATTGAAAGAACATGAAGAGAATGAAAAGAAGGCAATGGCAGAAGCCGTAATGGAGAAAGAGGCACAGAATGAAGCTATCTCGGAAGCTAGGGAGCGGCTTAGAATACGAGAGGAGGCCAGGCTTCGTGCCGTGAAGGCGAAGGCTGAGCGTGACCGTATCGCTGAAGAATTAGAGAGACGTAGGGCTGAGGAGGAGAAGCGGAGGAAGCAAGAGGCTCAGGCTCAGACAAAATTGAGAGAAATGGGTGTTTGTTGTGCGGGTTTCCGCTGGATTAAGCAAGCCGGGGGTTACAGATGCGCGGGAGGTGCTCATTTTGTCAGCAATGCGCAATTGGGTATGTGATCATGCTGTAGGATGTTTGGTGTTGATAGTCCAAGGGGAAATGTGCAGGAATACTTTTCTTTTTCAATATGGTAGTCTTGACATCTACGCAAGTCCCAAAAGGCAACAGCATGTGTTTTCTGTAATGATGATTTCCCTTGTGAAATTTTTGATAGACTGTGAACGACAATCGAAGGGACTGCGTGGCTTGGCGGCTCGGCCCGCAATTCAGGCGATGACGCATTTGCATTGTTTATTGTATCAGCGCGTTTCCAGTTTGCACAGTACAGAAACAGAATAGAAGATCACTTATTCCATTCTACTCGAGCTCAGCCATTCGAAATGTCGTTCAAAGATATTCTGGGCAAAGCGAAGGCCCGCGCGGAGGGCTTCGCGGCTCAGCACAATATCCAAATCCCTGGCTCTACATCAACGTCACAAAATCACCCCGCACCACAGCAATATCAAGCGCAACAACCACAACAACCATATCAACCTCACCCCGGTGCTCCCCCACCCATTCCTCAAAACCGGCCGTCTTACTCTTCAATACATCCATACTGGAATCCATCCTTCTCCCGGTCCACTCCCGTCACTGATAATTTCAGACACCAGCTCGGCGACCATGGTTGGGGTAACAACGAACTCCAAAATTATGTCGATAACCCCGCGAATTCGTTCCATGATGACCAAGGCAACCTAGTTCTAAGAGCCATTGCATCGAATGGACAATTCACAAGCGCACGTCTAACAAGCCACACCACCCTCGGTCGCGACCGCGGAAGTCTTGTCGCGACTATTTCCCCACCATGCGCGTCCGGCATCTGGCCTGCCTTCTGGCTCCTCCCGCGCGAACCCTTTACATGGCCTAACGACGGTGAGGTCGACATAATGGAGACATGGAACGCAGATCTAGTTAATCACACATGTTTACACTGGGGCCATTTTAACGGCGAGGATTGGAATAAACATCGGGTGGTGGAAACGCATCTACACGATATGCCGCATACAGCACATACATTTGAGTTTGCGTGGAATCAGCCGGAGAATGGGATCGGCGGGAAGATGGTGTGGTATATTGATGGGAGGATAGTCATGAAGGCGAATGTACCGGAGGGAACGAGGAGGATGAATGATTTCCAGGTTATTATTAATGTAGCTATGGGAGGGAATGTTTGTCAGGGAAAGAGACCTGATGACGGGGTGTATGATCTGAAGATTCATTCTTTGAAGATGTGTGATGAGCCGACGGGCGGCTGGGGGAAGTTCGAGAGCGATTGGCATCATGGTGCAGAAGGCCATCCTATGTGAGCTTGAAAACATGATTAGGGTGAGAAGAAGACGTGGAAGGGCCCCTGTGGTAACTCGGCTCTGTTTTGAGTATCATATGGTGCTAATTCCTTCTGGAACGAACCTTTGGTCATCTCTGCTGCATCGAGGAAGGCACTACCTGCTACAATCTGGATCCAGAGATGGTCAAAAGCTGTCTGCCGGCAATAGAGTTCATTGGACAAGACAAGCCATAGTATCGAGATCATACAAACAACTCAGGCCTTTTGGTATAATGTTTAGCTTCGTAATTGTTAATTGTACTGATACTTTCCATAGTCATGGCTTGTGTTCTAAATCATCGCATCACTTCACACAGCTACTCCTATAAACACAACGCACTATCACTATGAAAAGCTGCTAATTTTCTTGCAAAGTAATTTGCTCTTGTGGAAATATTTTACCTCGAGAGGAGCACGTTCACGCACTGCTGGAGCCTCATCATGTATCTTATATTACAATTCCAAGCCTGCGCCTGCAATCTAGGGGCTGAACGGACTGTTGGAATTTCTCTCCCGCATATAAAAATGTTCCCCTATCTAAAAAACCTCCCCTCGGCGCTCGGTGTTTGCATATGCAATAGTTGAATTGTTCTTGCCACAGTCTATGCTCTTCTGTATGTCTCTTCATATCGAATGTTCAGTGATCAGTTGGAAGATCCACAGCGTCTCCTAGTTTAACCGCGGAAGGCCGGATACGAAGTGACATTCACCAGCTGCTTCGGCCAATGCTAGCCAGGTAGGATCGTCGGCTAAAATTTCCAGCAGTCCAGGCTCAACCTATACGTCGTCGAAACATCAGCAGAGAAGCAAGAATTGTTGCCAAGCCCAGAAGAGATTAAGGAGGCTGAAGAAGTTTAAGCACGGGTACTGGTACCTTTCAGGGAAGCGGCTTAGTCATATCGTCTGATGTATATTAATTCTTCCCCGTCCCGACAATCTGTATCCGACCGTGCCGGCCTGGTCCTTGTCATTCAACGTGATGGATCGTGCAGAAGCAAAATAACAGTGCACAATTCCGACGAATTCAAGTGCATTCTCCACCGGAACGTGCCGAAACGAGAAGACATCACAAATTTACCCATGTTATACGATCAAATCAGGAGTCAGTTAATTCCTGTTTGAGAGCGTTCGTCTCATGTTAAGCGCTCAAGGCATGACCCCTGAGTCCATCTACCAAGCCCAAGTAGCTAGCTAGCGCGTCAAATTCCGTCTACCTTATTTTACTTATTCCCTTTCTGTAGGAAACAGCCGTGATGTTTCGATGAAATTTTTTCTTGGCAAACGTCCATGTATGTGAGCTCCTTCCGGAAGCCTACAATGATGCTATTTGGCTGCTTGGCACTATATGTAGAACTTCTAGGGTGGGATTGGCGTTTGCATTTGATGTCGTGCAGGTTGAAATAGTTTCAAGGATTTGGCTCATGTAGACATCGGGAGATAGTTGCTCACGTTGAAGTTCTCTGGCTGGCAGGCTGAAAGATCAACGAGAGGACTAAGTTTAACGTCTACAAGCTGATGATTTGCATGCCCACTATCAACCTGCTCCTCAGCCGCCGTCTGGCTTCCACCCCGCGTTTATACGCATTGATCGAAACGTCCAAACATCGGGCCTCTATCCGAGAAGGTCTTTTCAAGGGTATCAAAACTCTTGGCCGAGCTGCAGCAATGTCAATCCAGTTTAACATAATACATGGAGTTGCGTACCTCTCCCGATCCACTTTATATTACCTTACAATCATGAAAGCCACTGGTAGTGCGGTGTTATAAGTAAGCCCCTTCATCCAGAATTCAAGCTTATTTGGTCCATCACACTCTTTCACGTCGTTAGATACAGTCTCTCGTTTACTATTTTCTAATTCTCAGCCATGCATTCATTCCTTTTCTGGGCCGCTGCGGCTCTTCTTCCTTTAGTCCAGGGCGCAGGCGTTACTGGTTCTGCTACTGGTTCTGCTTATGGTGTAACTGGTGGTGGTGATGCTACTCCTGTCACACCTACTACCACGGATGAGTAAGTTTTGGATGCAGGTCACGAACTGGAAGTTCATGAAGCTAATGACCATTTCAGACTCCTCACCTACCTTACAGATTCGACCCCACGTGTTATCCTCATTACCAAAGAGTTCGACTTCACCGGTTCCATGGGCACCACGACCGAAACCGGCTGTATCCCATCGAGCAACACTTGCGGTTCAGCGGGTCAAAATGCCATCAACGCGGCCAATAACTGGTGTGGTGATTCCCCATCAGTTCAAGTAACATACGACAAGGCTGGTATCACTGGAATCTCAGTGGCAAGCAACAAGAGTATCGTTGGCGTGGGCAGTAACGCTGTTATCAAGGGACGAGGTCTACGTCTGCAAGGTGTCTCGAATGTTATTATCCAGAACGTCCATCTTACCGATCTCAATCCTCAATACATCTGGGGAGGCGATTTGATCACCCTTGTATGCATAACCCCTCTGTTGGACCCCATATACTATATCGTAAGATAAAACTAACCAGCACCTCAGGTCGGCACTGACATGATCTGGATTGACCACTGCAAATTTTCCCTCACCGGCCGTCAAATGATCGTCACGGGTTACGAAGCTGCTGGTCGCGTAACTATCTCTAACAACGAGTTTGACGGCGCTACATCCTGGTCCGCCAGCTGCAATGGCCACCATTACTGGACTATGCTTTTCCTTGGAGCAGAGGACTATATCACTCTCGTGAATAACTACATCCACACTGTTTCCGGGCGCGCTCCTAAGGTCGGAGGATCAGGTTCTATCTTCATGCACGCTGTCAACAACTACTTCTACGACGTCGCTGGTCACGATTTCGACGTTGCAAAGGGAGGGAATGTTCTCATTGAAGGAAACTACTTCGATAATGTCACCTATCCAATCACTTCCCAGACCGCCTCGGACGGTGGGTATCTCTTCAACATGGCTTCTGGGTCCGCCAGCACCTGTTCTTCCGCCATGGGTCAAACCTGCCAGGCAAACACCCTCATCGATTCCGGAGCTTTCGCCGACTACAAATCAACTAGCTTACTCGCCACTATTGCGAAGAAGGAGGCTGACTCTCCTATCGTTCCCATGGCGGCTGCGGATGTGCCGAAGTATGTATTGGCTAATGCTGGTGTTGGGAAGTTGTCCGCATCAGGTTCAGCCAGCGCCAGTTCGAAGGTATCTTCAGTGGTTGCTTCAAAGACCTCCTCTGTTGCTTCCTCCAGTGTTGCCACCTCGAGTGTTGCTTCTTCTTCCGTTGCTTCCTCCAAGGTAGCTTCCAAGACAGCGGCTAAGGTTGCTTCCACAACTGTGTTATCAAGTAGCTCATTCTCAAAGATCACCTCTCCAACCACTCTGCAAACTGTTTCGAAAGTCGCTTCATCGACTACATCTGCAGCTCCCTTGACGACTGCACCAGCCGAAGTAAGTGGTGATGATTCGGGGGACGACACTTGCGATGCCGAGTAGAAGATCTCATTGAGTTCGATTCAAGAGCGCTGGTATGCCCTATTCCAGTTGCTGTTTACGTTCATCAAAATCGTTGATAGATGGATGGACGAGTTTAATTATACTTATGGATATAGATATATACCTTTTATATATACCTCTTTATACATTCAAGAAACGCGTGCGAGAAGTGATCACATCGTTTTGAAACATGCATGATTCTTTTGCCGTCTGCGTCCACGGGTAGAATCTGCGGAGGTATATTAATAGGTTATTCGTCTGCAAGGTCGTACAATGTTCATCGTAGCTAAAAGAAGAGCATAGCGTAGAAACGAAGTGCAGCACATATCAGGAAGGGTCAACCAGATGCTGTGCGCGAAAATGGTTCGATGTAGCTGCTATCTAGTGAAGGGAAATCCAGAAGGTAACGAGGGGGAAGTACTGAGCCGAGTGAACGAATTAGGTGAGATGATGAAGGAGATCGTGCATATCAGTGGGTGCGTACGTAGATGTAATTGAAGTAGCTGTTAACGTGACTAAGATATGTGGAAATGTACCAACGAGGTAAGCAAGAGGAAACCAAAACCAGGCGAGCTAGAACATAGGTTCATTTCAGGGATCGATGTGAGAGTGACAGAGAGATATATATCGCATTTCCCAAAACTGGTGCAAATTATGGCTTCAATTCTATCTATCCCTATACATATCCATCTGTTTATCTTATGTCCAATATCTCGATCAGCGCCTCCATCTTCGATCAATTCCTGGAAGCTTACAGTGTGCACTGTCCATCCGTATCTACATCACATCCAACCCATAGTTCAGGGCACCTCCCGGCGAGGTAATCAAGTATCTCTAGTATAAGCCCGTTCAGTCACAATTCCAGATAAACGAAACAGGAGCCTGTCTCAAGAAGTCTGAAAGGGGATTTCAATGTTTCTCCATGAATGACTGTAGCAGGAAGCGGAAATCACCAGAGAGTTGCAGGATTACGTGGACTAAGTCTAAAACTTAGATTACCAGACAAGATTGGTTTTCGAGGTCTCTGTTCGAAAATCCATCTATGAACTCCCAACCTCGGAATCATTCCCGCGCAATCGGCTGTCTTAAGTGTCAAGAAATGGACAAACGCGGATTCGAAATCTGAAGTTGCTCGTGAATTCGGCGTTCCCAGAAGACTGCCAGACTTCGAGAGTAGCCCTTCCGCTGTCACACTCCAAGCAGATAACATGTCTCTTCATTCTTCCATACAAACTCGAGCCGCCGTCATTATATCTGTGTTGATATCAGGATCCCCGGTGGGTTGGGATTTGCTGATATTCGGAGTGAGAGTTCTTGATTTGACATTGTAAATAATGAGTAGGTTGGCTCGTCCTCTAGCTAGGTGTCGCATAATTTTCGTCCCGAGTATGATAAGTACGCCCAGAATTATGGTGGGAATGATGTCCAACATGCTGGGCTTGCGCCCTAAGAGTTTGGCTGCTTTGATAGTGTCGCTTGAAAATCGCAAATTCCAGACCTACGCGGGCCATTATTATATGCTTATTGCTGGATGAAGGGAGTTTTGGCCAGCTCACAGCTCTTCTTATATCACATGCTGCTTGGATTTTATGTGTTGTCGAGGTCGTACAAGGCAGGGACCCTGATTCTGCACCCCGTATCCGTTATGGAATAGCTATGGGTAACATCAAAGGATAATGGAATCCGTGCGACGGTAACATGCATTATCGTCGTCCGCCGAGTAAACCTATCACAAGAAAAGTTGCAGGTCATGCAGCACCCTTATGTTCTTGCCGCGGAGCAATCATTGGGGTTAGGATTTTAGCCACAGCTTCCGCTGTCGTGAAAAGTAACCCACCACTAAGCACCGTTCTTGATAATCTCATTACTGTCCCTCGCCAGAAACCTCGGACTCCGTCATCTTTCATGATGCTTGCAACGGCTTGTGTGGTCGTAGTCACCTTCGCCGATTGACTTCTTGTCTTGATCGTGTCGAAAGGCTGTGTAGCTAATGTTGTAATTGTACCTGCCAAAGATCCGTTTGCGAAGTTTACCACCGTGTTCTGCGGGATATCTCGTACGACCTCGAAATCCTTGATGATATTGTATGAGCCCATTCGAAATGATGTCGCAGATGCTTGCTTCAACGTAGTCCCTATGAATCCACGATACAGGCCAATTATTCCGTCTTCTTTGAAAATCGTACGTATGCAGTGCACGGCGGAGGTGTAGCTTTTCGTGGATCTGGCATCATCGATAAGCGCAGTTTTGATTCTTTCTGTAGGTGTGACAGCAAAGATACTAGCTGCCACTCCTGCTGCCATACCCGCTAACATGTTTCTTCCTGGAGACAAGACGCCGGTTTTCTCGTCTCTGAAAGCATTTTTGATGCTATCAAACGACGCGAACCGCACAGCATCTTTTGCAACCGATCCGACAACTAGAGCGCCACAACCTTTATAGAGAGCTCGCAAACCCTCCTGCTGGTACACTTGGATTAAAATTCGAAAGGGGTTTCGTGGTAGCTTAACTTTGTTGTGAAGCTGTACTCGAGTTTTTGCGAATTCGAAAGGGTATGTGACTGCTCCTTCTACCCCTCCGGCAATTCCACCAGAGAGCAATGAGACAATTGGAGGGGTAGCAGCGTTGCCGTGGCCACTCATCTTGCGCTGGTCTTTCTGTTAAACATGAACAGTATGTTCCAAACGTAGGCCCCGGAGGATCTAAGATATGTTTGATTTGTGATTTAGGTGATGGACGGCTGCTACTTAAAACTACAGTACAGTACAAGTATGACGTAGGAAAATTGTGCGGACCCGCAAAAAGATCTTACTGTGACGAGCGCAAGTCTTCTCTTGGACTTCATTGTTAATTTTGATATGCAAATCGAGGGCGTCATATCCTAGATTTTGCAATCAATCGTGAGGATACAGTCGAGACAATGTACCTTATCAAGGTTGGTCTCTGGGCGATTGAGGTGCCCAATGAACCATCAAGTAGGCTATTGTAGGCAAAACAGGACAGAATTGGCAATTCATTTAGTCATTTGCCAAGTAGCTACGACATTTTAATTGCTAGGTAGTTCACAAGAGTATGAGCGTTGGAGCCACGGTGGTCCGTAATGAGACCGTATACCTGAGAAGCTCAGAGCCATGATACAGCACAACGTACCTTTCCTTAGATGTCTACGCTTTTCTCTTCCTTTACTTGATCGACACGATCCCTGAAGAACTTGACAGGACAGTAATTGGCAACTTCTCCTAAGCAGAATGGTGGATTAGTTGATCCTCGAGATTAGTATCTCCTCACACTAGGGTCCTCATTGACAGACTGTGCACGTTCATGTTTGACGCGCTCGCCCTATCCCCACGATCTGAGCATGCAAGTGATTCTGACTTCGATTCAATTGATTTTCTGAACATATCTTTACCAAGAGTAGACCGGATACGCACGGGCTTTGGTCGGTGGGCGTCATGTCTTGACCCAGACTTGTGCTGGTGATTTTCCGGACTGAGGAAATGCAAGCCAGATCTATTAAGTTCTTCGAGAACTCTCAAACGCTTGGAAGGGGGCCTGCTTGTCAGATGACGATTTAAGCTGAAGTAAGGTGACGAAGAAGCGTCAGGGAGTCTCTTTCGACTTTTGGTACCCGTAGATTCCATAGACTCTGCATCATGCGCTGGAATATGTTCAAGGATGTCCTTCGCTTCTCGTGGCTTCCAGAACCTTATCACTCGCTCGTACGCTTCTTCCATTTCCTTTGCTTCCCTTGGAGGCTTTTTGTACCATGGATGGATCACAGCCTGGGCAGCGGACATACGATGCTCTGGTTCAGTAGCGAGGAGACGGCGGAGAAAGTCCCGGACTCTTGAAGACAGGTAAGCCCACTTCTGTGCTGCTAGTTCTTCATCGGCAGACAGAAACGCCCTCGCGACTTGGATTGCCTCTAGTTGAGACAGAGTACCTCGAGGCATTGTTGTTTCCCCCGTAAGCAACGTCCATGTCAACATGCCAAAAGACCACATATCTGCAGCCAATGTGTAGCCTCGACTATATCCGACACCTGTAATTTCACTGCTCGCAGATAAGCTTAGGTCGCAGGCAGGGCATAGTAAACTTACGGTGCAGCATATCCTTCTGTGCCGACGGTGGAAAACATCCTGCCCGTTCTTTGATCCACGTAATTTGCAAGACCGAAGTCGGTCAAAATGACGCGCGATCCGATGTCTGTGTTCGAAAGTAAGACGTTCTCCAATTTAATGTCTCGATGTGCTATTCCATTGGAGTGAAGATAGTTCAGGGCTAATGCTATCTGTCTAGTGATTAATCGGGCGTGAACATCTTCCAGCTTGTTCTTGTGAGATTCAAGGTATGTGTATAGGTCTCCTGCAGCAGCTAACTCGGTGAACATGTATCTGGGGGTTGTTAGTGGGAAATGAGAAGATTTAGTGGACATACAATCCATCATGAGAGATATATGCTTTCTGGATGCTGATGATGTTTGGCTGCGTGCCGTTAGCAAAGTGGCGTGTGCCAAAAAGATGTTGCCTACATGATTGAGCTTGGAGAGAATTTCAACTTCCCGCAGTTGCTTCTTTCTCTCGTCGTCGATGACATGATTCTCAGTCGTCTGCGTGGATCCCTGACTCAAACTTGAGTGTCGCTGAAAGCGGACTCGCGACTTGACGACCTTGCAAGCTAACTGTTTCGAGGTACCAGTCTCGTGGGCTAGGAAGACATCGCCACCAATACCACCACCTAGGATTCGACTGGATATTGTGAATTGATCTTGGAAATACTGCACCCTTGTCAGTTGAGTCATGGATGGAGTAGAAAAGGATAGGTGCCTCAATCTCATTCTCAGCCAAAGGGTTCCGAGGTGGCCTGGAAGATCTGGGCTGGCGGAAGCGAAACTTCCAGTGAGGACGAATCTCAATTACATCGCCATCGATGAGGAGATGGCCTGACCGCTCCTGATCGCATATACCAATCAATAGCCCGTTGACATAGGTGCCATTTCTTGATTCGAGGTCTTCGCAGTAAATCAGTGGGGGGTATTCTTCTAGATGGTCTGTTTCGTAAATGATTGAGTAGATGCGAAACTGTCGCTTGGAGACCAGTATGCTCTTAATTGAAAGGTCGCTGGTGAACGTTAGATGGATTTCACTTGTTTCGATGCGATTTTGTTAGCATAACAACCGACCATTCTGGTTCTCTACCTATGTGAAGCGGGTGTCCCGCGTAGATTGGAATAACTGCAAGTGAATATTAGGTCGATCCACTTGATCATCAAAGGTGGCGTGAAGTCTACCTATTTCTTCTCCAGTAGTATTGTTTTCATGTGTGAGAGTTGCTAGGAAGTCACCAGAGTCATCCCAATCACCTTGTGCACAACTGTTTGATACACCAAGAGACACAGACCCGTGATGACCGGAGCCGTTAGCTGTCGAGTTCGAGCTTGGTAAGTCCGGCATGGCCACAAAGGTCAAGCTCAATTAAGAACTGGGACGGCACCGAAGGGAGGAAGATGAAAAATATTTCAAGAAAGCTTCGCTGGCTTCCAAGAATGTAGCAAGGGAACAAGTGAAAAGTGAGCCTCAGTTTCACCTTCACCTTCACTTTTCTTTTCTGGTATATCAGAGGTTGTGACTAATCATTTTCGTTGTTTCTAATCTTTTCGTTGTTCCTGCTAAGGCAGTTTACTAACTCTCATCACGACAATATCTAGTCTATCTCGGATTCCGAATTGGGATGGTGCGTACTACTTCCTTCTATCCACTACAGTAGTTGAGCAAACGGGGGAGGGTAAAAGTACGAAACAGGAGCGACATACATTTCGTACTACCAGAACCTTCCGAATTGGACCAATTGATTGGCGAAAAATTAATTGGAGCTGCTTCAAAAATTCGCCTACATTGCTAAGAGCGATATCTGTAATGGAAGCGTGAATATGCGCATCGTTGAGACCTTCAAGGAAGTGCCAAACACACCACAATTAGTTAAGGAGAAGTTATGGCATAGTGTCTACCCTAGACATATCCTTTCCCAGACAACTTGCGGTTTGCGAGGTGGATAATGAGGAGGGAATATAATAAGGCAGCCCATCATGGAGCACGCCGTCCCTGAAAATCGAAGTCTGCGACACCGGGGAGATATAACAGCCAGAAGGATACACGGTCCAGACGTGACGGGCGATCATACTCGAGCCACGAAGCAGCTACAGTAGGCGTCACAGGGAGAACGCTGCGAACTTATGTACAGATATAATATGGACGACCAAGAGTCGACAGGATGCAGCGGGACGAGTAAATCATGCTTGTAAATTATGTGTGTTGTTCTGATACTGCAGGCCAGTGCAAAGGCAAGAAAGTAAAGGGAGAGCTACTCGAGCTAACTGAGCTACTCAACACGCGGAGGGGTGAGCACTTCGTACTTGTAATCGTCGGCATTACAGTGCGCTCCTAAGGAAGCAGCCTTCTACGAAATATAAAATGATAATGAAGTTGACCGAAGCTCAGCGCTTGGATGTTCGCAGTGTGAGGTTGGAGACCACGTGATTGTGCCCTAAGCCGTCTAAGCGAGCAAGCCCACCATTTATCAAGTGTGCGTTCTTCCATTCTCTTTCAGAAACAACCAACTTCTCACAACCACAACACAACCAACAAAATGCGTAACAAGTGGCGCAAGAAGAGAGTTCGTAGACTCAAGCGTAAGCGCCGCAAGACTCGTGCCAGATCGTAAGTCGACGAAATCCTCTACTCCCTCCAAGCAATGGCATGGAGATTCGTGGTTCTGCGGTCTTCCGTCATTGAGCTCGCTCTTTGTTTGAGTAGCTTGACTAACTTCAATTACAGCAAGTAAACAACTCAAAACAACTCGATCCCGGTCACTCTTCCCTCTCGAATCATAACGCCATGACAACTTGATCTCGAGTTTACGCCATCTCTCGCACCAAACGTCTTACACCTTTTTCAGCATTCCGGTATCTACCAACCAGTCACAGACTCATACTCTCGACAATGGTTTCTGGGTGTTCAAGGAAAGAATGGTTATGGTGACGCGGATTCTTCGACATGTGGTGGAATGGATTGGGAAGGAAGCAGGATCGGTCAATTGCTCTAGTCGATTTGTCTATTGAGAGTTTATGAACGATGAAGCTATGGGAAGGAAGCTGCCTTGGACGCTAAATACCGATATGACTTCAACTGCCAGGAAATGAAAAAAGGAAGTTCTGCTTCAAAGGTCTTGCGTATGAGTGTGATTGTGATTGTTCCTGTGGCTTGTGCTACCCCTCCATTAAACCCAAGTACAAACTGTAACAGTGATTGATGAGGATGACTAAATGCCAATTGAATGACTTGCTATTACTCTCAGCAACCTGGACATAGATGTTTACGTTGTTGGCGTTGATCATGCGACTGATTGATATTGTTATCTGCATTGTGGGTGCGGGGTCGAAGGAAGCTTGGGTTGGAGCTGTGAGGTTTGAGGTTTGAGGTTAGAGATCTGTGGAGTCACGAGAGTGCATCTTTCATTTGGAGCCAGGAAGGTTGGTGCTTCTGTTGATTGAAACCCGAGAGAGTATCGCATGTACTATTGAGCTTTCCTCGGAGCCTTCATAACTACAATTGACCAAAGCATTTTTGTTGGTCGTTTTTCAAACCCCAGCTTGGGTGCTGGTGCGTCCTCGGTCTTGGCAAAAGTCGGAGAAAAATGATTCTTATGACCGACCCTTTCAAAAATTTATTTGCTGCACAGCACAATATCTCCGTATCGTCAACCAAACATCTAATCTTCGATTTGCAGTTATAATCACAATTCCTACCTAGAGAACATGGGAGAAAATACGGACAAGAATAAGAAGCGCAAGAGAGACGCGGATGGCTCTTCGAGGTCGAGCAAGAAAGTTGCAATTAAAGAGGATAGAAACATCAAGATATCTCTCCAGGAAAGTGATGCTTGGGCACCAGTCATTGGTATGTATTTGCTTTCGCCAACACTTATTTCTTAACTGGTTTCGTAGAAATAGTGTACTTGAAACTGATCTTTCATAGCCTCAACTCCAGGTCTAGCTGTGCCTGCATCGATCGCCCTTAAATGCTATACGAAATCTCGCAAGAATGCCCCCCAGAGAGCTGGGCGCAGCGGAGCAATTGCTACGAACGAGGTCCTTCTATATTCCTCTGAACACCCTAAACTTGACTACACTGCACGCGAGGAAGGAGCTGGAGGCTCAGATGCGTTATTGAAGCATTACATTGGTGTATACAATCCTGTTACCGGGCAGCTAGACGTCATGGAGTCGCGGAGAATGGTTGTTCGTGGAAGTGTAAGAGTACACCAGGCGGCTACAGAGGAGGTCGCGGCGAAACAGGTAGGCCCATACTCCAGAATTTGTGTGGTAGATACTTACAAGAAATATTCAGAGCGTTCGAGACCTTCGAAATGATCTCGGAGAGACATTCGGTACCAAGAAAGCAAAGAAGGCCATCGCATCCGTTACAGAGAACGCGATTTCAGTCAACCGAGGTTCTAGATTACTTGCGGATGGTGCAAAACCAGCCAAACTTGACGCAGCGCAGGCCGCTGTTGTGGCTTCTATGGCAGAAGCCAATGCAGGCATGGCGACGAGAGAGGCTTTGGAACAGCAAGCGGACGCGGCCAAACCACGACCTAAGGCCAATGTTGGGGCGACAGAACTTAAAGATGTCTACACTGTCGATAACCTCATTGGAAGTGAGATCTTCAAGTCGATACCAGTTCTGGAATGGCAGAAGTCTGTCAAAGAAAAGAAGAACATTTCAACCAACTCCAAATATGTCTCGAGTAGGATTGTAAATGCGGCAACAGTTGGCGTGGAGAAGCTCAAGATCTTGCGGTATCTCCTCCTTTTGCTAGACCTCGACATGGCATGCAAACCTATAAAAGGCGGAAAGCAATTACCCAAAGCCGATGAATTGAGAACAAAACTCGGGAACGTACCAGAGCCTGTCGTTGCGGACATCCGACGCAAATTTTCTGATGCGGCAGTCATGAGCAGATTCAAGAACGATCTCCTGATTACACACATCTGTGCATTGGCTTGTCTGATAGATAACTATGAAGTGGATTTATATGATCTACAGTTGGATTTGAAGCTGGGGATGAAGGAAATGAGCCAGTACTTCAAGGAAATTGGGGCAAGAGTCACAGACCTGACTGTACAGAGAGTCAAGGACCTGGGCTTGGATAAAGCTGCGGCTTCACAGAGGAGGATGGCGAAGTTGAAGTTGCCGTTAGAGTTCCCCAAGGTGCCCATGGCTGGTAAAAGGAGGTGATGAGGCCTTAACTTCGTCAACCACGTCGTGCTACGCGGAGAATGTTCTCGTCGTTCTGATAGGAAGTGGTTATTCGATTCTTCGAATCTGATTAGAATGTTGAATTATCTCCTATTCGGGAGTCAAATAATATCTCCCGAGTTGTCCTATCTACAATGTAATACCAATACATTATTCTTATTTCTATTGTAAGTTGCAGTGCGTGAAGCACAACTTCGACACCTAGGTTTGCTTCAAGCAAGCCTATTACTAGATAATCACCTCGACGGCCTTGGAAATTCTAGCAGAGGGAGAACATACTAGGGCCAATGCTACCTGAAACGACATCTCCGTAAGTTTGACTCGTGGCATTACGCCATGCACTCGGCGAGTAAGATACAACGTGACAAACTTATCTCCTGTGGACGCTCCAAAACAGCGACCACCTAGTAATAGGGAGCACTACAAAGAGCCCCTCCAGCCAAGACAGGCCCCTCGACGTGAATCGTGTGGTTCTCATAGCTAAATATGTGTTAGACGTAGAGTTAGCATATTGAGGTGCCTTATTGTTGAAGTGGGCAAGAAGGATAGATATTGATATCGCTTAGAGAGAACAGCACGCACTGCGTATCCTACAACGAGAACCTTTCAACTAGTCTACCAAACATAATTTTACAATTTGGTTACTGGTAGAGCCGCTCATATTCCCTTCAAAGACTCGACATTTTCCTATTGCCAAGGGCGCAGATGAACCCAACCGTTTTCGGTCGCCAGAAATTAGAAGTCATGGGCTGATGGGTAACTCGGCCTTTCGCGAAACAAATACCCGAAGATAAATGAGCAACCAGAATCAGATCCACAGGGAATTGAATTGATATTGCATGAAGGCTTTTCAGATCCCAAGCATCGACGGGACCACTGGTTTCTTGATCAATGTCAACACCGAACCGAGACAGTAATGGTTCTTCTTTGAACAACAATATCAGTCGCAAGAACCTGAGTATCAAACGTTGAAGTGGACATTCGAAAAGCCAAGGGTGCTGCTCGAAGACCGACTAACCTGGCGTGCCTGGACATAAACTGGTCCAGAATTTATCGCCATTGGTGGGGAGCAGCATTATATTGGCGAGAAAGCGGCGTAGCCTGTCAGCGTTTCATTCGGAAAGATTTCCTAGTCGGTGAAGGATGGCTAAGCTCCAAACTCTCCCGATTTATGAATGACCTCGTGTTGGTGCTACTACCATGTCGTTGTCTCAGGAACCATTAAACTTCGGTTGAGATCGACGACGCTACCGATACCTCCGTGCCGACCAGCTACAAAACTGTGCCAGCACCTTGAACTCATACTTCAGCAGTTGAAAATGTCCAATACAGAAGCATGGAAAAGACGGTCAATATATCAGGTTCTCACTGATCGATTCGCGGTAGATGGTGAGGGTGATGGTGACAAGGAAACAATTAACACCATTGATCACCACTCCCGAAGATATTGCGGCGGGACATGGAGAGGAATTATTTCAAGGCTCGATTACATCCAAGGGATGGGATTTGATGCAATATGGATTTCACCGGTTAATTCTACTCTCGAAATTCTTACCAGCGGGCCGTTAACGTTTGACTCCAGATTACCAAAAATATCGAGGAACTGACCGAGTATGGGGTCGGTTATCACGGGTATTGGCCAGAGGATTTCTACTCTGTAAACCCTCACTTCGGAACCTCACAAGACCTGCTTGCTCTATCTGATGCATTACATGCTCGTGGCATGTTCTTGATGATAGATGTGGTCGTTAACCACATGGGCTCCCCACCCGACGTGGACTATTCTCGATACATCCCATTTAATGATCCCGTCTACTATCACCCACAATCTTTCGTCAAGAACTACGATGATGAAAAGGACTGCGAAGAAGGTTGGTTAGGGGATGGTCACGTACCACTGCCCGATCTTGATACCGAAAACCCCACGGTCGTCCAGACACTACAGGCTTGGATATCGGCAGTCGTAAAGAGATTCAAGATCGATGGTCTGAGAGTCGACACCGTCAAGCATGTTAGAAAAAGTTTCTGGCCAGGCTTCGTCCGCTCCGCCGGAGTTTGGTGCATGGGCGAAGTGTTATCAGGTGATCCTGACTTCTTGAGTTCGTACCAACCATATATTGGTGGGCTTCTTGATTATGGAACTTACTACCCCTTAAAAAGGGCATTCAGTGATGGAAAGGGAAATATGTTTGAACTCGCCAATCTACTCACTCCTGGCTATCGATCGAAATTTCGGGATGTGCAACAACTTGCTACATTCATGGAAAATCATGACATGCCACGCTTCACTCATGATACGAGCTCTGATATTGCCGTGGTCAAAAATGCCATGGCGTGGACTCTGCTGACGGATGGGGTGCCGATTATTTATTATGGACAGGAACAATCTTTTTCTGGTGACGGTGACCCGGGTTCGCGAGAGCTGATGTGGATGTCAAGATATACCACTACTCCGTTGTACGAGTATATCGCTCTCTTGAACCACGTACGTCGAGTAAGCTGGGATGCTGGTTTTGGGTCGCACCTAGCTGTGGTCCTAGACGTCGATTATAATGTTGTGATAATCCAGAAAGGCCCTGTACTTTTAGTACTGTCTAATCAAGGCAGCCATTCCAAGCCTAGGTCGATATCTGGCCAGACGAAATTTGCCCGTGGTACAGTCTTGGTGGATGTCCTCACGGGACAGAGTGTCCTGGTTGGAAGATCTGCCAAAATTACCATCACAGCTGGGCAGCCACGCGTCTTTCTCCCTCACAAGCTCGCAACTCTGATTTGCTCAGACATTGCCCCTCCGCTACAGAGCTTCATTCCGAGATTATTTTCCCTGTTTAACTTTATGTCGAGCTCCAAATCATCTTCCCACGAAGCGGAGAGGAATTTCTGGCCATGCGGTGATGCAGTAAACGCTCAAGACATTGTTCTCGACGACGGTGACTTTGCCTCAAAAAAAGAGCAGAGCGGGCAGATCCTACGACCATCCCCCGCGTCGATACCATCAGCCTATTCTATATTCTAAGTACTCTCATCTTCGATCTCAGTTTTTTATAAATACGATAAACTGCCCTCATTTAACCCATATATTCCGTTACATGGTATTACGAACAAAGCCACCTTTATATATCATTTTTACTCGTCACTAATTATTTTGAGCCAATACTGTGTCTTTGCCGATGGATAAGATATGCTGTATGCAACTAATATAAGCAACGGCAGTGTCTGCTTTACGTGGCTAAGCATTACGTTGTATCTTTTGACTTCTTCAATGGCAGGGAGAGGTTATTGTTCTGGGAACGAGTCAGGTTCGTTGGTTATCCAACTTACCCAGTAGTCAGAAGCATGAGCCCTATTACAACAAGTTTAGTGTATAGCCCTATGATAGTGCAGAGGATTTTCCATGGATCGCCGACCCTACCAACGACCAGCTCGCTGGATTGCAGATTTGGGAGGTAATTGCGGGTCCTCATATGCAGGGGAAAGACTTGGAACGTCATAATGTATCTGTTTTTATGTGCCCCTGGCCCCTAGGTTTGCTATGTCCCGCAGGCCTCCAACTCATGACCTAGTGAGATCGACGGATTGATTCATCGCCTTGGAATATCTCGCACTATCTACAGGATGGTTCATTTCCCAACCCAATTAGAATCATTGAAATTTTTATACTGAGCTGAAACACGAAAGGGAAATGGGACTAAAGTTGCTTTGGTTAAAACTTCAACTTGCATTCCCTTTGCCGACAATGTGTTTGGCTAGAAGAATAGGGCTACCCCACACGAATTTAATGGGGCATTTCGGAATAGCTTCCTGTTTCCACTTCATTGTATGAAAATCTTTAATTGTTTGGGTAGCAAACACCACCTCATCGGACGGACCAATTTCGTCACGAAGGTTATGGATTCAACATCTTTATCGCTCCTGTCCTAAGCACCCCGTGTGCACAGCAGCGACCGGGCCATGGTACGTCATATGCGAAGGATTCATGTGGCAAACGTCATCCACCGTGACAAAAATTGGACGCAGAACTCCAGGCACAGCTTGTTGACCGGTGATACCTCCAGATTTCTTGATATAAAAACCACTTGAAGCCTTGGTTTGAGGAATTAAATGAAAGCATGTTCTTGCGATAACATTATTACCTCTGTTACTATGTCACCTCAACACCTCGGCCGATATGTCCTCCGTTCTATGCAGGGTGCTACATTACTACGAAGTCGAGCCAGCAGCTCATATGCAGGCAGAATCAGTCGTCATGCGCCGGTCACATCAACAATGATACCAACATGGAGTAGGCGCGCGATGACACATGAAGCATCCCTCAAGGCGCCGTTACATGAAGCTCAAAATGCATTTCTCCCACTTAAAGAATTTGATCTTCGAGGGAGAGTTTTTGTGGTCACAGGTGGTGGAAGAGGTTTGGGCCTGTCTATGGCTGAAGCGCTTATGGAGGCTGGTGGCAAAGGTGGACCCCACTTACTCCCAATCGCCCTCGATCTTGTATGTTAACCATGTTGTACAGTATGGTGTCTCGACAGGCTCGAAGAGCCTGATGATGAATTTCTGCGCGTTCAGTCTCGGGCTTCCCAGGGCTTCGGCGGATCGCTGCATTATGATCGCATTGATGTGCGTGATGTCAGAGCCATGGAAAGTACGATCTCGCGGATTGCCGCCGATAAGTCTAGACTAGATGGACTCATTGCTGCTGCAGGCATTCAGCAGGTCCAGGCAGCTCTTGATTACTCCGTTGAGGATATCCAGAAAATGCTAGATATCAACTACACAGGAGTGTTTACGACAGCAACCACGGTTGCGCGAGAAATGATGAAATACAAAACAAGAGGTTCAATTTTACTGGTGGCTAGCATGAGCGGGCTCATTGCTAACAAAGGACTTGTTTCGCCGGTGTATAATTCTTCAAAAGCTGCTGTAATTCAACTCGGAAGAAACTTGGCGATGGAATGGGGAAAGGTCCGGGAAGATGGATCAGGAGGAATTCGGGTTAATTCGTTGTGTCCGGGCCATATCGTTACCCCTATGGTAAGGGAGAACTTTGAGAAGGAACCTTGGCTTAAAGAGATGTGGGAAAAGGAGAATATGCTTGGGCGACTCTCTTCGCCAGAAGAGTTCAGGGGCGCCGCACTTTACATGCTGAGCGATGCTAGTACTTTCATGACTGGTACTTCATTTATAATAGATGGAGGTCATACAGCTTGGTAGAATTGATATCATGTTCTATTTCATCAGCCGGGCAAGCCTCACTACGCCAGCTTCCAGCTAATGCAGCTTCGCGGAACGAGATTCACGAATAGCAGTAGCGGCCCAGACTTCCTATCACGAGCTGAAATGATCTGAATCTAATGTTGGAATCTCGGCGCCGCGCTGTAAAGTACCCCTCGTGTTCACGCGTACCATCAATTGCGCTTTCAATCTTGTCTTAGATTAAAATCCACTGGTTTAGGACACGGCACCGCAGCCTTTCAGCCAAATGTACCAAATACAGGGATACGCAATACTGCAACGGTGCATTGCATGGGAATTTCATTTACTTTTCAGTTTTTGGCGCTTTTACAACACCATCTGTCAAAGGGCGTGAAAGAAGCACACCTGAAGGTGCGGGGAAGCGGAGGCTACTCGGCCGATCAATCTCAGAATCATTTCTATAAAAGTATAATGTTAACTTGGAAGAAGGAAAAAGAGAGTATAGCTATACTCTTACAATTCCGTACTAACTAAACCCTGACTCTATCTTACCGAAGAAGAGCATACGGAGGCACAATGAAGTCGCTTTCTCTCGTCAGTATAGCGTGTACGGTGACGAGCGCCAATGCCCACTGTGCGTCTTTACCTCTAATTCTCCTCCTCACGAAATAGTCTGATCACTAAACGTTGCAGACTTCTTCGACCGCCTGTTCGTCAATGACACCTGGAGCGAACCGTGGCAATACATTCGGTATCTTCCCACCACAGCCTCGCTTTTCTTTCAGCTTTCAGCGTCCTTCCATCCCTCGTCCAACATCTCTTGAAATTCAAATTCTTCTAACCTCCCTCTCACAGCGAAATCAGTCCCCAACCCGGACATGCCACCCCAGCAACCGACTACGACTACATCATCCCTGTCGTAGACCCATCGCTAACCGACCTGCGATGCGGCCGCAACGCCTCAGAAGCATGGAACGTCCCCGAGACAGCCATAATCCTTGCTGGCGACACGGTGGGCTTCGCTGTAAACACAAGCGTTGGATTTCCAATAGAGGGGGCGCCGGTTATGCCATGGGATGTAAGATCTCTATTCATAAGGCTGATGTAGAGATAGACGTTGCGAGGCTAATTTGACCCTAACAGCGCTGGCCTAACCTCTTCCACCCCGGCCCAGCAACAGCTTGGCTCTCTGCATCTCCTGGTCCGCTCGCCGAATACACGGGTGACGGCGAATGGTTCAAAATTCTCAGCGTGGTTGGACGAACGGAGCAGTCTGAGCCGCCGAACGATGAACTGTATTGGAAGCATCAATGGGGCACGTACCAAGCAAAGACTGTGAGTGTACCTTCATCCTTCTCCCCATGCGCAGACGGAGTTTACTGGAGGAAGTTTTGTGAATGCAGGATGGGGCTAATTATTATAGTGGAAGTTTACCATCCCCGCCGCCACGCCGCCAGGATATTATCTGCTGAGGTTCGAGCACATCTATCCACTTCCTACGAATTCGCTGTACGTATACATCTCCAACCCCTACCAGAGAGATATTCCATTCTTTCTTTCACCAGCTACAGCGTGCTTCTTTACTAACCTCGCGCAACACGCAGCCAGGGCTCCCAGTACTACGCCAACTGCGCTCACATCCAAATCGCCAACCCCACTGCCAACATCGGCATACCAGGCCCGCTCGTCAAGATCCCAGGTGTCTACACGTTTGGGCAGAAAGGTGCATTGTACAAACCCTCGAAGCAGCTATCCACTAACTAAATTGTTTAGAAATTTACTTCTATGCTGATGTCGGCAACGAGACATATGACATTAGGGACTTTGTTGAGCCGAAACCTATAGTTTGGAGTGGATAAAGAGATTGAGGGGTAATGTCAGGAGTTAAGGAGAGGAGAAGGGGGCTCGAGGGTCGGAGAAGAGATTATCGCCGAAAAGAGGGGTAATAGAAGTTACACGGCTAAGGAGCGGGGCTTAGCCCTAGAAGTGAACAGATAAAAAAGAAGATTGAGAAGAAGAGATTAATAGTAATTAGTTTATCTTCAATTAATACTTTATATTTACCTTCCGGTAACCCCCCGATAACTAAATAATCTATTATAATTCTTTATTAATATAACTCTAATATACTAATTATTCTTTAAACCCTAACTAGATAGTAGTTCATTATAATAATATTGTTTTATTAAGTAAAAGTATTATTATACTATTATTAATTAGAAGAATTAAAACTAAATTTATAATAAAATAGAATAAACTTAGAGAAATAAATATCTTCGAAATTTAATTAATCTTTATTATAAGAAAAGTGGAAAATAATTATAATTAGATTAATATTAATATATTTATAATAAAAAATAGAGAAGTTAAAATAAAGAGTTCTTTATTAAAATAAGATATAATTTAATTATTAACTTAATAAGAAAATATAATAAAAAATAAAATTATAATATTAAAAATTACTTTCTTGAAAATATAAAATAAAAATATATAATAATTAAAATAATATTAAAATTATATTGATAAGGAATTATAATAAATTATTTAATTATTAAGAAGTTATTAAAGAATAAATATAAAATATCAATTAAAGATAAATTAATTATTACTAATTTCTTTTTCTCAATCTTTTTTTTTATCTTTTTATTTCTAAAACTAAATTCTATTCTTTAATTATATAATCTTCTTTCAATCTTTCTAATAATAAACTTTATTTTAACTTTCGAATTTTTTTCTTCTATTTTTAATTTTCTAATATTATTTCTTCTTCTAAATTAACTTTATTTTAACTATAGTAGATTTTTATATTATCTATATTATATAAAATATTTACTTTTTTCATATAAATATTTATTACTATCTAATTATTATTTAATAATATTTATTATTTGTATTTATTGATAATTATAAGATAATTATTTCTATATTTATCGAATTTAATTATTATTTTTTCCGATTTTGTAATAATTATTTCTTTATTAATTAGAATATATTTTTATAAATCTTTATATTATTATCTTATTATTATATTAGATATCTAATATATTCTTTCCTTTTTCGAAAATATTATAAATAATGAATATAGAAAGTTAATATTATTATTAATATTATTATTATAAATAAAAAAATTTTCTCTATAAATAATATTATTCGGTTTATTTCTATTATATAATTTATTTAGTTTTAGATATAACTATCTTAATTAATTCTAAATACTTTTCTTATTATTATTATTTTGGAAATATTATATTATTTATAAATTTGGTTTTTATAACTATTTAAAATCTTTTTTATTATAATATTTTCTATATTTATAATTATATTTATATTTCTATTTTGGTTATTCTATATTTCAAATTAATTATATTTATTATTATTATCTTATCTTTTTATCTTTATTATATTTTTCTCTTTAGATAATAAAATTATTAATTATTTTATTAATATTTTAAAACTAATCTATTTATATTATCTTTATTATTCTAAATACTTTATCTATAATTCTATCAAAAGGTTAAAGATAAAAAGAAAGGGTTTAAAAGTTAGAATAAAGTTTATTATCGGAAAGATCGGAAGGAAGTTATATAACTAAAAAGTAAAGTTAAATTCTAGAAGTGAAGAGATAAAAAGAAAGATAAAAAAGAAAAAGGATTAATAATAATTAGTTTATCTTTAATTAATATCTTATATTTATCTTTTAATAATCCTCTATTAATTAAATAACTATTATAATTCCCTATTAATATAATTATAATATATTAATTACTTCTAAAATCCTAACTAGATAATAATTTATTATAATAATATCGCTTTATTAAATAAAAATATTATTATATTATTATTAATTAAAAGAGTTAAAATCAAATCTATAATAAAATAAAATAAATTCGGAAAAGTAAATATCTCTAAAACTTAATTAATTTCTATTATAAGAAAAATAAAAGATAATTATAACTAGATTAGTATTAATATATTTATAATAGAAAATAGAGAAGCTAAAATAAAAAATTCTTTATTAGAATAAGATATTATCTAATTATTAATCTAATAAAAAGATATAATAAAAGATAAGATTATAATATTAAGAACTATTCTCTTGAAAATAAAGAAAGAGAAAGTATAATAATTAGAATAGAAATAAAGAAAAGATATCTTATTAATAAGATTATTAGAGAAAAGATATTTAGAAGAAGAAATTATAAATCTAAAAAAAAAAAAAGAGTAAAAAGTAATTATAAAGTAGAAATAATAGAAATAATAAATAAATATAGTATTAAAAAAAGAAGAAAGATTATTTATATAATCTTATTATAATCTTACTCTCTTTATAATCTATTAATAGATATTTAAAATAAAGGATCTATCTTAATATAATAGAAAGATCTATCAAAATATTTAAATATTCTTTAACTAAACTAAAAATAAATAGAGAGTGGATTATAATTTAATATAGAGAACTAATAAGAAGAAAATTAATTATTATATTTAATATTTTGATAAAGTTCTAAAGAAAGTATAATATATATAGAAGAAGGAAGTAAGAAAAGTAAGAATAATATAGAAAGAGTTTATTATATATATAATAAATTCCATTATAGATAGAAATAATCAAATACTTAATATATCTATTAAATATAAAAAGATTAAATAAAAATCAAAATAGTTAGTTACTAACTTTATTACTTTTTTAAATAATATAGAATATAAATTAAATATAATTAATATAAAGAAGAAATAGAAAAAGCTTTTTACAAAACTTAATTCTAATTTATAGAAAAGAATTATATAATATAATAAGATCTCTAAAAACTAATAGGATTTTATTAATTTAATAAAGAAACTAAAAGGAATAAATAGTATTTTCCAGAATAAAGATAATAATCATTATTAAAATAAAGTTAGAAAGTTATCTATTTAGAGATTATATAATAATTATTTCAATAAAATAAAGAGAATATTAATAATAATAATTAACTAGATATCAATTAGAAATAGAAAAGAAGAAAGTGAAATATAATCTAATTAGAGATACTTTAATTATAGTAAATTAAGTTATATTAGTAAGAACTATTATTAATATTATAATATACTTATAATAGTAACTTATTATAAATATAATAAATCTAGATATTATATAAATATATATTCATTATAAAATATAACAACTCTATAATTATTAGGAAATAAAATTATCTAATTAATATTATCTCTAAATAGTTAGATATTCTTAGAGAAATAGAAGGAAAAAGAAAGAAAATAATTATCTTAATATAAATATAAAGATATAATAGATAAAGAATAAAGAAGATATTAATAGATAATAAAATAAAATAAAACTATATAATATAAAGTTTTATAATTGATTATAAATAACTAAGTTTCTTTAATTATCTTCTAATAAGTTTATATATTATAAATAGAGAGATAATTTATATTTATAAAGTTTATAACCTCAAGTTATTTTATAGTAATTCGAGTAGTAGATAGATTGAATCTAATTATCATTTTATTATTTACAACTTCGAAATCCTAAAAGTAATTTTAATTCTAGATATTCTATAATTTAAGATTATAAATTCTAATATCAATTAGCTATTAAATATATAATATTATAATACTATATTATCCGAGATTGAAATAGTAGATATAAAAAGATTTACTTATTATATAAAATAGAGATAATTTGATATTTATATATTAATATTATAATAATAAAAGAGTATATAAAATAAAATAAAAAGGATATTAAGAATAATTAAAATAGAAGATATATAGTTATTATAAAAATACTAGAAATATAAAGATATTTTTGATAAAAAGAAAACTAATATATTCTCTAATTACTATATAATAGAATATCGAATCAATCTTAAACTAAATATAATATTACTTTTTAGACTTTTATATCTATTATTAAATTTTAAGTTCCAGACTTTACAAAAATATCTCAAAGTATATAAAGAGAAAGGATAAATATATTATTTAATTAGTATTATAAATATATCTATTATATTTATTAAGAAAAAAGATAGAGATTTATATCTTTATATTAATTATTATAAACTTAATAAAATTACTATTAAGGATTAGATACTATTATTATTTATAAATAAGATATTAGATAAATTAAATTAGATTAAAGCATTTACAAAACTAGATTTAAAAGATATTTACTATAAAATTAGAATTAGAAAGAGTAATAAGTAGAAAATAATTTTCTAGATTTATTATAGATATTATAAATATTATATTATTCTCTTCAGATTATCCAATATTTTAATTATATTTCAAGTTTATATTAATAAAGCTCTAATAAAACTAATTAATATTATTTATATTATCTATCTTGATAATATTCTTATTTATTTGGAGGATGAAAGTAAATATTATAATATTATAATAGAGATATTATAGAAACTTAGAAAATTCAAACTTTATATTAATCTTAAGAAATATAAGTTTGAATTAATAGAAGTTAACTTTCTAGAATTTATTATTAATATAGAGAGTTATAAATAGAAGAAGGATATATTATTATAATCCGAGAATAATTACTATTAAAAACTTATTAAGAAGTATAAATCTTTTTCAGATTTACTAACTTTTATAAATAGTTTATTAAAAACTATTTAAAGATTATCTAATTACTTTCCGATTTGTTAAAAGATATAATAAGAATATTCTAAATAATAAATAAAGTATAAATAATATTTAAATAGTTAAAAGATATATTTATTTCTACTTCTATATTTAAATATTTTAATTCTTCGAAGAGAATCTATTTAAAGACCGATATATCTGGATTTATAATTATTAATATCTTATCTCAACTTTATAACGAAGAATTATTAAACTAATAATATCTTATTACCTTCTATTTATATAAACTATAAGATTCTGAATTTAGATATAAAATCTATAACCTCGAACTAATAATTATAATTATAAATTTCAAATATTGATACTACTATTTATAATATATATAAAAGGTTATTATAATCAAGATGGATTATAATAACTTAAAATACTTTATAATCAAAAAGAAATTAAATAACTATTAAACAAAATAGATTAAGAATCTAACTAAATTTAATTTTGTAATTAAATATTATCTAGATAAAGTTAATTTTATAGATAACCCTTTATAAAAACTAGATTATTAATAAAAGATTATTAATAATAAAGATATTTTATTTCCTACTTTATAGATAAAGTTATAAAGTCTAAATATAATAATAATAATAGATTATAATATTAAGATCTATTTTATAAATAAAAATACTTTATCTAGATAAAGTATAAATATTTTCTCTTTAGAAGATAATATTAAGAAATTAGATTTATTCTATTTTTTATAAACTAATTCTTTAGAAAATAGTAATAAATCGTTAATATAAAATATAAATATTAGAGTTATTAAAAGTAGTATAGAGGAAATAAATAAAACTTATCTTTTATAGAATATATAGTATAATAAAACTATATTATTATATAGTTAGTTATATATAATAAAGGGTTTATATATAGAGAATTATATATATAAACTTAGTATAAATAGTAATAATTTATTTCTCTATTTATAATCTAGATTAGGATTGGAATTATATCGATATAAATAAACTTTTATAAAAACTATTAAGATAATATTAATTGATATTCTATATCTATATTATCGAGCTTCTAAAACTAAATCTATAATAATAGAACTAAACTATATATATAAGAAAGAGATTATTCTTAAATCTATTAATAGGATTATTAATTATAAACAATATATCTTATAGTTATTATAGATAGTAGTAACCGAAATAATATATAAATTTATAATAGAACTAATTTTAGATACTTTCCTAATATTTTAATAAAGTAATAACTTTATTAAGGAAAAGAAATATAAATCGATATCGGAATATAATAAGAATACTAAATCCCAAAAATAAATAAATATCTTAGTAAAGAATAATAAACTTTTGAAAAGAGAGATTATTTACTATATATTACTAAATATAGATTTTAGAATAGAGTTATTATATTATTATTATAATAATCCGATAATAAGATATTATAACTTTTCAAAAACTTTTAAATTATTATTATAAAAGTATTTTTGGTTTGATATAAAACCGAATATTAAATACTATATAAATACTTATATAATTTATTAAAAGATAAAAATCAAAAGATATTTACTATATAGAGAATTAAGTTCCTTTCCCCTTCTAACTAGATTATAATAGAAGATTATAATAAACTTTATTATAGATCTTCTATTAAGTAAATATAATAATTATATTTATAATTCTATTCTGATAATTATTAATAAGTTTATAAAGCTTATATAATATATCCCTATAATTAAAACAATTAATATTTCTATATTTATAGAGATTTTTATATAAAAGATTTTTAAAGATTTTGAAGTACTAGTAAATATTATTATTAATTATAGAATATAGTTTACTTTCTCTTTCTAATTTATATTCTACTTTCTACTTATTATTTATTATAGATTAAGTATAACTTTCTAATTATAAACTAATAAATAGATAGAATATCAAAATCAAACTTTAAAATATTATCTCTATTTCTATTATATATATAACTAAAACAATTAGATATCGAAGTTAGTATTTATAAAATTTATATATAATAACTTATAATACTTTACTATTAATATATCTTTATTTATTGCTCTTTATAATTATATATTATATATTCAGAATATCGAGAATAATATTTTTAGTAGAGAAATACTCTTTATTAAAGAAAGAATTAAAATATTAATTAGAGAGTATATTTTACTAATAACTTATCTTTATATTATATAGAAGTACTAAAAGAAGTTTTACAATATAAAATACTTATTATAATAATTTCAGATTAATAATTATATTATAATTAGATCCTATAATATTAAATAGTTAAGATTAAATATAAAATTATTAGATAAATATCTAGATCTATTTATAATTCTTAAATATATTAATAATTATAATTAAGTATATTATATATAATTATTACTCTATTTCCAGATCTATAATATTTTCTATATTTCTTTATTAAAATTATAAATAGATTATAAAAATAAAGTAATAAAACTATTATTAATATAAATAGAAGATTAATTAGAATAAAAAGTAGAATTAGTATAAGATTATTAAAAGAAAAGTAGAAAGAAATAATATTTAATATAATAGAAAGAATATATATTTATAAAAGATATTTAAGAACTAGAAGTAAATTTATTATAATTATAAAAAGTTATTAGTAAATATTTAAATTCTCAAATATAATAGGATTAAATTATAAAATAGATAGATATAAAACGAAAATAGAAAAATCTATAAATTATAATCTAAAAACTAATAATATTATCAATAAAAAAGAAGATTATATAATTCCTAATATTTATATCTAGTTTATAATCCTCTTTATACTAAGATCAAATAAAAGAATTCAGATTTTTCTAATTCTATATTACTATTATTCTTCTAATTCTATATTACTATCTAATTATATTAATCTTTTTATTATCCTTTATATCTTTATTTTTATTCTTACTTTTATTATAATAACTTCTATCTAAAGAATTAAAAGAACTTTAAAAATAGTTATAAAGAAAGATTTTTCCAGAATTATTCTTAATAGAATTATATAGAAAGATTAGAATAATACTAGATTAAAAATAAATATTTAAGTTAGAAGATCTAATAATAAATTTATTAATAATAAGATTCTTATCTTTATCTTTATTAGTATTTAGATAATACTTAGAAGATAGAAGTGAATAGTAATATTTAGTAGATAAAACCTCTTTATTATTATTAATAATAAATAGAAAGTAAATCTTGAAAATTATAACTAATTAATAGAATTAAAACGAAAATAAAATAAAGGAAGAAATTTATAAAATAATATATAATATCTAATATACTCTCTATAGTAATATTAAACTAGTTTAATAATTTCAAACTAATAAGATTAATTTTCTTTATTCTCTCTAATTTACTAATATTATTCTATTTTTCTTTTATAATAAAAATCTCAATCTACTTAATATAATAATATTAAATAGAAGCTAAATAATTTTATAAGAAGTTATTAATAATCTTATTATATAGAGTAGTATATTAATTAGTTAAAAATATAAACTTATTAATTTTAATATAGAATTAAAGAGGAATTTAAAAAGATTAATACTAGATAATTAGAGAATATAATTTATTTACTTTATTATAAGTAGATTTCTACTAGTAATAATAAGTATAATAAGAAGTATTAAAAATATCCTATTTATAATAAATTATAGGATTATAAATAAAGTATTTAGAATAATAAAGATAATATAAACAAATTAATTTCAAGATATTAATAGAATAACTAGTAATCTTATTATCTATAAAGAAGAATATAGTAAAAATAAAAAAGATAAGATAATAATAATAAATATAATTAATTGAAATATAAAACAATCGAATTGAAATATAAATATAGTTATAAATATAGAGAATATTATAATAAAGAAGATTTTAAATAATTAAGAAAACCAAATTTATAGATAATATAATATTTTTAAAATAATAGTAATAAAAGAATATTTAGGATTAATTAAAGTAATTATATTTAAGATTAGATAAATTATATAATAGAAACAAACTGAATAATATTATTTATAGAGAAAATATATTTATTTATAATAGCTTCAATATAAAAATAATAAAATTAGATTATAATTAAGATATTAAGTTAACTATAGTAATAATATTAATAACAATATTAACTCTTTATATTCACTATTTATAATATTTCCGAAAGAGAAAGGAATATACTAAATACCTAGTACTATAATAAGATAATAATCTAAAGATTTATAGAAATATATTCTAATTAGTAAAGAAAAAATTACTATAAAATCAGAATAAAGGATAATTAGATTTAATAAATATAAGAATAACTATCTTATAATTATTAATAAATATAAATAATAAATATTATTAGATAACAATTAAATAGTAGTAAATACCTATATAAAAAAAACAAATACTTTATATAATATAGATAATATAAGGGTTTAGTATAACTAGAATAGAACTAATTTAAAGAAGAAAGTAATATTAAGAGATTAAAGATAAAAAGAAGAAATTTAAAGATTAGAATAGAGTTTATTATTAGAAAGATCGGAAAGAGATTATATAATTAAGAAGTAAAGTTAAGTCCTAAAAGTAAAGAGATAAAAAGGAAGATAAAGAAGAAAGAAGATTAATAGTAATTAGTTTATCTTTAATTAATATCTTATATTTACCTCCCAGTAATCTTCTGGTAACTAAGTAACTATTATAATTCCCTACTAATATAACTATAACAAATTCTATAATATATTATAAATAAAATATTCTTAATACTTTTTATTATATTTATTATTATTATTAGAAATCTATTTATAATTATTAAAGTTATATTAATAAAGAATTATAATGATTATTTAGTTATTAGAAAGCTATTAAAAAGTAAATATAGAATATTATTTGAGGATAAACTAATTAATATTGATTTCTTTTTTTTAATCTTTCTTTTTATCTTTTAACTTTTAAAACTAAACTCTATTTTTTAATTATATAATCTCTTTCTAACTTTTTTAATAATAATTTCTATTCTAATTCTCGAACTTTCTTTTTACTTTATAATATTATTTCTTTCTTTAAATCAATTCTATTCTAATTATATTAAATCTTTATTTTATCTATATTATATAAAGTATTTACTTTTTTTATATAGATATTTATTATTATCTAATTATTATTTAATAGTATTTATTATTTATATTTATTAATAGTTATAAAATAGTTATTTCTATCTTTATTAAATTTAACTATTCTTTAATATAACTTTATAATAATTAATTCTTTACTAAATAGAATATATTTCTATAAATCTTCAGATTATTATCTAACTATAATATTAAATATCTAATATACTTCTTCTTTTTTTAAATATATTATAAATAGTAAATATAAAAGATTAATATTATTATTAATATTATTATTATAACTAGTTTGATATTTTAAATTTAATCTAATTTTGTTATTTTTATATCGAAATTATTATAAATAAATATATTTTCTTTATAAATAATATTATATAACTTATTTCCATTATATAATTTATCTAATCTCGGATATAATTATCTTAATTAATCTTAAATATTCTTCTTATTATTATTATCTTGGAAATAATATATTATCTATAAATTTAGTTTTCTTAACTATCTAAAATCTTTTATATTATAATATTTTCTATATTTATAATTATATTTATATTTCTACTTTGGTTATTCTATATTTCAAATTAATTATATTTATTATTATTATTTTATTTTCCTTATCTTTATTATATTTTTTCCTTTAAATAATAAGATTATTAATTATTCTATTAATATTTCGAAACTAATCTATCTTTATTATCTTTATTATTTTAAATACTTTATCTATAATTCTATAATCTATTATAAATAGGATATTCTTAATAATTTCTATTATATTTATTATTATTAGTAAAAATCTATTTATAATAAAGTAAATAAATTATATCTTCTAATTATTTAATATTAATCTTTCTAAATTCCTTTTTAATTCTATATTAAGATTAATAAATTTATATTTTTAACTAACTAATATATTACTTTATATAATAAGATTATCAATCACTTTTTATAAAACTATTTAACTTCTATTTAATATTATTATATTAAATAAATTGAAACTTTTATTATAAAGGAAAAATAGAATAATATTAATAAATTAAAAAGAATAAAGGAAATTGAATTTATTAATATAAAATTAATAAACTAATTTAATATTATTATAGAAAGTATATTAGATATTATATATTATTTTATAAGTTTTTCTTTTATTTTATCTTTATTCTAATTCTATTAATTAATTATAATTTTCAAAATCTATTTTCTATTTATTATTAATAATAATAAAGAGGTTTTATTTACTAACTATTCTTATTTACCTTCACTTTCCAAATATTATTTTAATATTAATAAAGATAAAGATAAGGAATTTATTATTAATAAATCTATTACTAGATCTTCTAATATAAATATTTATTCTTGATTTAATATTATCTTAATCTCTTTATATAATTCTATTAGAAATAATTTTATTAAAACTTCTTCTTATAATTATTCTCGAGATTTTTCTAATTCTTCAAATAGAAATTATTATAATAGAGATAAGAATAAAGATAAGAATATAAAGAATAATAAGATTAATATAATTTAATAAGATATTAAAATAGAAGAATAATAATACTATAGAATTAAGGAAAATCTAAATTCTTTTATTTATTTTTGATATAAGAAGGATTATAAACTAGATATAAATATTGAGAATTTATATAATCTTCTTTTTTATTAATAATATTATTGATTTTTTAGATTTATAATTTATAGATTTTTCACCTTTATTTTATATCTAGTTATCTTATAATTTGATTTTATTATATTAGAGATTTCAAATACTTTTTAATAACTTTTTATAATTATAATAAATTTATTTCTAGTTTCTAGATATTCTTTATAAATATATATCCTTTCTATTATATTAAATACTATTTCTTTTTACTCTTTTCTCAATAATCTTATATTAACTTTACTTTTTATTTTAATTAATCTTCTATTTAAATTAATAATAACTTTATTACTTTATCTTTATAATCTATTTATAACTTTAATAAAGAAATATAAAAAATATTATAAATTCGGAAATAGAATAATAACTATATATAGTATATTTGATTATAATTATCAATATATTCAAAAATTATAAATAGATCTAGATATTTATTTAATAATTTTATATTCGGTTTTAATTATTTAATATTATAAAATCTAATTATAATATAATTACTAATTTGAAATTATTATAATAAATACTTTATATTATAAAACTCCTTCTAATATTTTATTATAGAATCGATTATTTATTATATGATTGATTGATTGATTGATTGATTGATTGATTTATCATTTTAACGACCTTTTTGAGTCTAAGACTATAGTAGGTCGGCTAGCGGCTGAAGGCCGCTAGCAACTAAATATAAATAGTGTTTAAATACATTTTTAAACCAAATAGTATCAAGAGATGGTGAGGAACTAGTCCTAGTAAATGAAAATAACTAAAATAATGAAAATATCAATTTGATAATAATGAAAATAAAATCTTTCCAATTTAAATATCCAAATTAATCCTCAACTAGCTCTCGAGCTAGATGATATTTTCGGGTACAAATTTTTGTCTCGCTTAAATAAGCGATGCTAGCTTCGATTCCGGGGGTAATATCAAGAAGAAGTAGAAGTAATAAGTAATTTGTAGCTAATTTATCTTTTAGCTTGATCCGAGCTAGACTAAAAAGAGAACAACTTAAAAATAAATACTCAGGAGTCTCTTTAGCCCCACAAATACATTTATTAGTGCTAGTATGCCCTAATAAATATAAATATGATTTTAAATAACTATATCCGATTTTCAACTGGAAGAAGGCGCTAGCGGTAGTTCTTTTAGTCGAATTTGGGATTTGGATATAATTTCGAGAAGTAGGTTTAAAATTTTTTAAATAACTAGTCGAGCTAAGCGAGCTAGCTTCCGATATAGTTTCCAAAGTTTTTAAAAGAGATTCTAATTACTCCTGATTTTTAATTCGCTTAATTTGAGCTCCCAAGTAGTTGAGACTAGTTGTTTGGGTTACTGGGTCCATTTTAGTCCCTGATTTGGCTAGTAGATCCGCTTTTTCGTTGCTTAGTACCTCGAAATAGCCTGGAACCCAAGCTAATTTGATTTTAGCTCCTTTTCTGACTATTTCTCGGCTAGTTTCGTATACTAGTACTACTTGATTTTGCTCTGGTTTATTACTAAGTGATTTTAACCTTTGTAAAGTAGCTTGGTTATCTGAGAAAATAGTGAATTCTTGATCTTTTTAAGCTATTTCGCTTACTAGCTTGATTCCTTCGGCTATTCCGGCTAGTTCGCCGTTATAAACTAGTTGACTAGTCCCAATATTCCAGCTAGACCCCTGGATTAGCTCCTGGTTAGAGTTAAAAAGAGCTAGACCGATTCCAATCCCTTTTTAATTTACTAGTTCTGATCTATTAGTATAGACTGAGTATTGGTTCGGGGCTAGCAAAATAGCTGAGTTTTTGTGATTTTTAGCCTCTAGCTCTTTAGATAGCTTACTAATTTCGAATGAATAAGGAGTAGTAGCCTAAGATGGAAATTTGAATATACTAATCGATTCCAAGTACTGAAACTGAACTAATAGGTGTATTGAGTATCTAATTCGCTTAATTTAGGTTATTTTAGCTATTTCCTTTTGGGTGGGTACTGAATAGTCTTGAAAATGATAATTAGCTTTTGATTTAGCCCAGATTTCTTTGAAAATTGAATGATTTTCAGCTATTTTGAGAGCCCGAAGTGTATATTGGCGACTAGCGTTGTTTAAGCGAGTTTGGGGGGGTGCTAGTATAGCTTCTACCTCCATAGGGATTATTGGACTAGTTCTAAATACTCCGAGGATCTTCCGAAGAGCCAAATTTTGTAAGTATTGAAATTGAACTTTAAATTTAGTTTGCTCTTTCCACTATATAGGGGACCTATAGTCTGAGATACTAGTGATATAAGCGATATATAGCTGGTGTATAGCAAAAGGTGATAATCCATTTTCGGTATTGGCTAGTCGATTAGCTCTTAGAAAAGCTGATTTAGCTTAACTAATTCTAGTTGAAATATAATAATTGAAGTTTAAAGTATTATCAAACCAGATTCCTAGCTATTTTACTACTTTTGAAGGTTGTATTAACTGATTATTCGGTAAATTAACCAAATTAGTCTCAGTAGTAACTTGTTTACCTCCGAAAAAGTGAATTAGTTCTGTTTTACTAAGTCGAATTCGATACTACTAGCTTCTCCCAGGGTATATAGCTTGCTAGCTTCTCTTTCTAGGATTTTGCAGTTCTTGTTGAGACTAGTTGAGCTAGTTGCTAGCGCGATATCATCTATATACGACCAGATTGAAGTAGAAATCGATGGAAATAGTTCTTTAATATAAATTAAAAAGAGAATCGGTGAGATTGGACTATCCTGGGGAATACCAGTTGAAATAGGTTGAAAATCCTCTAATTATCCATCAAAACTTAAGCGAAGTAGCCGGTGCTCTAGAAAGTGGCTAGTCCAAGCAATAAGATTAATTGGAAGTTTTAATCTTTTTAAAATAGCTAAAAGCTGATTTTTTGAGATGTAGTTGAAGGCCCCTTTAATATCTAAAAATAAAACCGATGTTTTATAGCCTTTTAAATGATTTTCTTGAACTTTATTTGCTAGTAGCAGTCCAGTATCAATAGCTGATTTTTTAAGTCTTCCACCAATTTGAGAGTTGTGTAGCAAGCTAGTAGTCTCGGCTAAATAGCCTAGTCTTTTTGCTAGTATTCTTTCGCTAATTTTGCCTAAATAGTTCAAAAGTGAAATCACTCTATAAGCTTTTGGGACTGAATAGTCAGGTTTAGCTGGTTTTTTAAGAATAGCTCCAGTTGCTTACCTCCAGCACCGGGGGTGATATCCATAGTTGATTAGGTAAGCGAAAACCTTATAAAATATCTTAGGAATAGCTAAATAAGCTTTATTAATAATTTCTTGAGTGATTTCATCAGGTCCTGGAGTTTTCCCCTTGATTTTAACTGAACAAACTAGTACTAATTCGGTGCTAGCTAGCTTAGGCCAGTTCCAGTCCACTGCTTTATACCCTTCCCAATTAGGACTAGTCGAACTAGGAGGTTGGGGAAAGAGAGTAGTTCTCAAAATAGTTCCCTTTTTTTTAAAAGTAGTTTTATTTAAAATAGTTGGAAGAGATCAGTTGGAGTAGGATTTGGTATAGCTAAAAGCTTTAAATATTAATTTAGAATCATTATTTTCAAGGAAAGTATTCCAGTGATCCTTTTTAACTAGTTTGATCTTTAAAAAGTATTGATTCCGAGCTAATCGATACTATTCTTGATAAAAGCTTTGACTAATTCGACTATTTTGGATTTTTAATTTCCTCTAAGCTAGTATCATCGATTTTCTTAGACTTTTTAGCTCAGGGGTCCACCAAGGTTTAGTTTTTAAACTAGGTTTAGTCTTGGGAATAGCTTTATTAGCTGCTAGTTGAACTAGTGATAATAACTCCGAACTAATCGATTCTAGATAATTTTGTGCTATCTCATCTAATTTCAGGCCTAGCCGAGTGAAATCAGGGGGGGGACTAGCTAAAATAGTTGATTCTTTTGTAATTTTGACTAAATAGTCTGAAAATAACTCCCAATCTACTAGTTTAGTATTAAAATTGGCACTAGCTAATTTTTGTCTATTTGGAGGTACTAGCTCTTTTTTCCCTTTTAAAGTAAATAAAATCGGTAAATGATCAGATCCCAAATCAGTTAGCACTTACTAGTCATCAATACACCCGGCTAATGCTTGTGTAGCTAGTGTAAGATCTAAAACTGACTCGCTAGTCCCTCTAAAAAACATAATAGTCCCAGGTTTATTGATTAGTTCTAGGTTCTGCTCTTCAATCCATCGAATTAGTTTTGTACTAGCTTGACTACTTCGACTATTCGGGTTCCACCAAGGATGATGAAGGTTGAAATCACCCAAAATAAGTGAATTAGCCGAAATAGTATTAGTTAACAAGCTTCTTTCTACTGTTTTAGTCAGATTCCCCTCGATTTAGCTTGTTTCGTTATAAATATTAACTAGTTCGAGTATATTGCTTCCCTCGGCTATTAATAGGACTAGTAGGTCAGGATCGATACTCGAAGGGGCTAGTATAACGCTAGGTATATAGGTCTTCGAGATATAAGCAAGTATTCGAGATCTAAATCCTAAAGTGATTGGAAGGATTTGACTAAAGCTAATATGAGAAATCGATCGACTATTTAAGTAATCTGGACTTTCACTTATAATCCAAGGTTCTTGGACTAAAATTAAATCGATTTTTAGCTCAATAGCTAGCTGTAGTACTGATTTAGTCGCGGTCGAGCTTCGATTAAGATTCATTTGGATAATCCGGATACTAGTACTAATCATAGGCTAGTACCCTTAATAGCCTTATAAATTTCATACTCTTTAGAGGTGGAAATATAATTATTTTTGTAATTAGTACACTTTGAAGCTAAATGAGGGCATTTCTGACCATTTTGCTTGCAAATTGAGTAGTGATACTATTATATAGTATGGAGTTCGCTATAAAGGCTATATTTAGCCCCTTTTCGACAAAATTTTGCCAAATGTCCAAATCCTTAGTATTTAGTACACTAGGTGGATCTAGAAGTAGTTAGAAGCTTTTCAGTTCTAATACTAATTCTAACTATCCAAACTCGGTTTCTAATATACCTTACAGCTTCTGCTTCAATAGCAAATGAGATTACTACTGATCCACCTCGCTTAATAGCTCGATTTTCTGCCGAGGATAGCCAATAGGAGGTACTAATAGGTTTTAAATTTAGATTAGAATTAAAAGTCTTTAGTTCGTCCAAAACTAGCTCTATTCCGTGAGGTGTATTGAAGTCCAAAGTGGGAATTCTATAAAGGACTACTTTATACTAAGGTTCATCTTTAATTATTGATTTAAAAGTGATTAAATGCTCCCAAATAGCTCTTTTTTCGATTAAGAAATCGGAAGTAAAAGGATTAGTACTAGTAATTACTAGATTCTTCTTATTATTAGTATTAGTAATAGAAGAGATTACTAGTCCCTTTATACTTTTATCTAAGAAGGCTTTATTAATAATATTTCGAAGTGCTAGCATCGAAAAGGGGGTTTCAGACTCTCGAATCAAAATTAATCGATTTTGAACTTTAGTCTTTTTTAGTGCTTTTTTGATTGTATTCCAGTTTCCAGAGGTACTATTAGCACCTGCTAGTGCTATAGAGGCAAAAGTGGGTCCAGGATGTGAATTAGCCGCTGAATTAGCCGGGGTAGTACCAGTAATAGTCGAGTTAATTATATTAATCTGATTGGAAAGATTTTTAAGAATCGAGATATTAGTACTATTAGCGGTGCTAACTGCTTTGGTCTTAGCTTCGATTTTTCGGGTAGTATATTCCAGGTTATTAACTTGAGAGGCTAGCTGATTAGTAACCTTTTGTAGCTTTCCTGATTCAGTATATTCTCTAAATATCTCGATTAAATCGAGGATTTGAGACTGCTTTTCATATGATTTTGTAGCTGAATATACTTCCACTAGCAAATCGCGTGCCTGGAGAATTTTAGCGCTAGCTAGATCCGGAGTAGTTGGTTCAATAGTAGAGAAACGAATAGTTTTACTTGGTTTAGAAGGGGTAAAGGGATTAGCCTGTTTGGGAAGGCGGTAGGTGGTTTTGCCGGGTCCAGTAGTAGTACTTGTAGTAGTATTAAGTGGGTCCGAACTGAAAATCTCATTTAAGCTAGATATATCCAAATTTGGGTTGAAAATCGAGGTAGTTGGTAGTTTAGAACTATTATCCATTTCCATATCAGTATTAATAGGAGGGGAGGATCGAATAGTATAGCCGCTAGCAGGTTCAGAGGTGTATTGATAGGTTGGAGTTGAAGGGGGTTCGATTTGGATAGGATTTTGAGAGATTTGAACTCCCAAATCAGCTATTTTGGCCACGACGACGATATCTCGATAACTAGCAGGCGTATTGCTAAGCGAGCTAGCAGGTTCGATCCGCAGAAGTGTATATAGTCGGATTTTATATTGATATTGATGTTTTTGGATTCGGAATTGTTTTTTCTAGCGTTTTTTCTTTTTTCGCCAAAGAGTGATTATTTATTATATAATTACTATATTTAGTATCTAGATAAAATTCCTTCAATATTAAATAGAGTTTATTATTATATTATGATAGTGATTATAATAATTCCAAAGTAGATAGTAATAGTTTTATAACTCAACCTTTTATTTTTATAATTATTTCCAAACTTACTAATTTTATAAATATAGAACTAGAAGTTTATTTATAGAAAATCAATCAACTATTATTTTATTATTTATATATCTAACTCTTTACTAATATAAGATATTTCTATATAATATAGAGATAAATTACTAATAAAATATATTTTCTAATTAGTATTTCAATTCTCTTTTTAATAGAAAATATCTCTTTATTAAGAATTGTTATAATTATATTAGTAGGGAATTATAACGGTTATTTAGTTATTAGAAGGTTATTAGAAGATAAATATAAAATATCAATTGAAGATTAACTAATTACTATTAATTCTCTTTCTTCCTTATCTTTCTTTTTATCTCTTTACTTTTAGAACTTAATTCTACTTCTTAACTATATAATCTCCTTCTAATCTTTCTAATAATAAACTTTATTCTAATTTTTAAATCCCTTCTTTCTATTCTTAATCCTCTAATATTATCTCTTTCTTGAGATTAGCTTTATTCTAATTATATTAAACCTCTATATTATCTATATTATATAAAGTATTTGCTTTTTTTATATAAATATCTATCACTATCTAATTATTATCTAATAATACCTATTATTTATATTTATCAATAATTATAAAATAACTATTTTTATATTTATCAAATCTAATTATCCTTCATTCCAATTCCATAATAATTTTTTCTTTACTAATTAAAATATATTCTTATAAATCTTCAAATTATTATCTCGTTATAATACCGAGTATTTAATATATTCCTTCCTCTTTCAGAAATATTACAAATAATAAATATAAGGAATTGATATTATTATTAATATCATTATTATAATTAGTTTAATATTTTAACTATAATCTAATTTTATTATTTTTATATTGAAGTTATTATAAATAAATATATTTTCTTTATAAATAATATTATTTGGTTTATTCCTATTATATAATTTATCTAATCTCGGATATAATTATCTTAATTAATCCCAAATATTCTTTTATTATTATTATTCTAGAAATACTATACTATTTATAAATTTGGTTTCCTTAACTATTTAAAATCTTCTCTATTATAATATTCTTTATATTTATAATTATATTTATATTTCTATTTAGTTATTCTATATTTCAATTAATTATATTTATTATTATTATCTTATTTTCTTTATCTTTATTATATCCTTCTTTATAAATAATAAGATTACTAATTATTCTATTAATACTTTAAAGCTAATCTATTTATATTATCTTTATTATTCTAAATATTTTATTTATAATCTTATAATTTATTATAAATAAGATATCCTTAATACCTTTTATTATATTTACTATTATTAGTAGAAATCTATTTATAATAAAATAAATAAATTATATCTTCTAATTATTTAGTATTAATCTTTCTAGATTCCTTCTTAATTCTATATTAAAATTAATAAATTTATATTTTTAATTGATTAATATACTACTTTATATAATAAAACTATTAATAACTTCTTATAAAATTATTTAGTTTTTATTTAATATTATTATATTAAGTAGATTAAAATCTTTATTATAAAGGAGAAATAGAGTAATATTAATAAATTAAAGAGAATAAAAGAAATTAATTTTACTAGTTTGAAATTATTAAATCAGTTTAATATTATTATAAAGAGTATATTAAATATTATATATTACTTTATAAATTTCTTTCTTTACTTTATCTTTATTCTAATTTTACTAACTAATTAGAATTTTCAAAATTTACCTTCTATTTATTATTAATAATAATAAGGAGGTTTTATCTATTAAATATTACTATTCGTTTCTACCTTCTAAATATTATCTAAATACTAATAAGAGTAAAGATAAAGATTTTATTATTAATAAATCTATTACTAGATTTTCTAATTTAAATACTTATTCCTAATCTAGTATTATTCTAGCCTTTCTATATAATTCTACTAAGAATAATTCTGGAAAAACTTCTTTTTATAATTATCTTTAAAGTTCTTTTAGTTCTTCAAATAGAAATTATTATAATAGAAATAAAAATAAAGATAAAGATATAGAGAATAATAAGGAGATTAATATAATTAGATAATAATATAAAGCTAAAAGAATAATAATAATATAGAACTAGGAAAATCTGAATTCTTTTACTTAATCTTAATATAAAGAGAATTATAAACTAGATATAGATATTAGGAATTATATAATCTTCTCTTTTATTAATAATATTATTAGTTTTTAGATTATAATTTATAGATTTTTCTATCTTTATTTTATATCTATTTACTTTATAACTTAATCCTATTATATTTAAGAATTCAAATACTTACTAATAACTTTTTATAATTATAATAAATTTGCTTTTAACTTCTAGATATCTTCTATAAATATATATCCTTTCTATTATACTAAATACTATCTCTTCCTACTTTTCTCTTAATAATTTTATATTAATTCTACTTTCTATTCTAATTGATTTTCTATCTATACTAATAGTAATTTTATTATTTTATCTTTATAATCTATTTATAATTTTAATAAAGAAATATAGAAAATATTATAGATTTGAAAATAGAATAGTAACTATATATAGTATACTTAATTATAATTACTAATATATTCAAGAATTATAAATAGATCTAGATATTTATCTAATAATTTTATATTTAATCTTAGCTATTTAATATTATAAGATCTAATTATAATATAGTTACTAACCTGAAATTATTATAATAAATATTTTATATTATAAAACTTCTTCTAGTACTTCTATATAATATAGAGATAAATTACTAGTAAAATATACTTTCTAATTAATATTTCAATTCTTTCTTTAATAGAGAATACTTCTCTATCAAGAATATTATCCTCGATATTCTGAATATATAATATATAATTATAAAGAGTAATAAATAAGGATATATTAATAATAAAGTATTATAAATTATTATATATAAATTCTATAAATACTAGTTTCGATATCTAATCACTTTGGTTATATATATAATAAGAATAGAGATAGTATTCTAAAGTCTGATTTTGATATTCTATCTATTTATTAATCTATAGTTAGAAAGTTATATTTAATCTATAATAGATAATAAATAGAAAGTAGAATATAGATTAGAAAGAGAAAGTGAATTATATTTTATAATTAGTAATAATATCTATTAATATTTTAAAATCTTTAAAAATCTTTTATATAAAAATCTCTATAAATATAAGAATATTAATTATTTTAATTATAGAGATATATTATATAAACTTTATAAACCTATTAATAATTATCAGAATAGAATTATAAATATAATTATTATATTTATTTAATAGAAGATCTATAATAAAGTTCATTATAATTTCTTATTATAATCCAGTTAAAAGAGGAAAGGAATTTAACTCTCTATATAATAAATATCTTTTAATTTTTATCCTTTAACAAACTATATAAATATTTATATAATATTTAATATCTAGTTTTATATCGAATCAAAAATATTTCTATAATAATAATTTAAAAGTTCTTGAAAGATTATAATATCCTACTATTAGATTATTATAATAATAGTATAATAACTCCATTCTAAAATCTATATCCAATAGTATATAATAAATAACCTTTCTTTTTAGAAATCTATTATTCCTTATTAAGATATTTATCCACTTCTAGAATCTAATATTCTTATTATATTTCAATATCAATTTATATTTCTTTTCCTTAATAAAGTTATTATCTTATTGAAATATTAAGAAAGTATCCAGAATTGATTTTATTATAAGTTTATATATTATTTCGGTTATTACTATCTATAATAATTATAGAATATATTATTTATAACTAATAACTTTATTAATAGATTTAAAGATAATCTTCTTTTTATATATATAATCTAGTTCTATTATTATAAATCCGATCTTAGAGACTTGATAATATAAATATAGGATATTAATTAATACTATTTTAGTAATTTCTATAAGAATCTATTTATATCAGTATAGCTCCAATTCTAATCTAGATTGTAAATAGAAAAGCAAATTATTACTATTTATATTAAGTTTATATATATAATTCTCTATATATAAACCCCTTATTATATATAGTTAACTATATAATAGTGAAATCTTATTATACTATATATTTTATAGAAGATAAATTTCATTTATTTTCTCTATATTACTTTCAATAACCCTAATATTTATATTCTATATTAATAGTTTATTATTATTTCCCGAAGAATTAATTTATAAAAGATAGAATAAATCCAATTTCTTAATATTATCTCCCGAAGAGAAAATATTTAGACTTTATAACTTTATTTATAAGATAGAAAGTAAAATATCTTTATTATTAATAATCTCTTCTTAATAATCTAGCTTTTGTAAAGAGCTATTTATAAAATTAGCTTTATTTAGATAATACTTAATTATAAAATCAAACTTAGTTAGGTTTTTAATCTATCTTATTTAATAGTTATTCAACTTCTTTTTAGTTACAAAATACTTTAAATTATTATAGTTTATCTTAACTATAATAACCTCCTATATATATTATAAATAGTAATATTAATATTTGAAACTTATAATTATAATTATTAGTTCAATATTATAAATCTTATATCTAAATTCAGAACTTTATAACTTATATAAATAGAAGATAATAAGATATTATCAATCTAATAATTCTTCGTTATAGAATTAAAATAAAATACTAGTAATTGTAAATCTAGATATATCAATCTCTAAATAAATTCTCTTCGAAGAGTTAAAATATTTAAATATAAAAGTGAAAGTAAATATATCTTTTAGCTATTCAAATATTATTTATATCTTATTTATTATCCAGAATACTTTTATTATATCTTTTAGTAGATTGGAGAATAGTTAGATAATCCTTAAGTAATCTTTAATAAACTATTTATAGAAGTTAATAAATCTAAAGAAGATTTATATTTCTTAATAGGTTTTTAATAATAACTATTTTCAGATTATAATAATATATCCTTCTTCTATCTATATACCCTTTATATCGATAATAAATTCTAGAAAGTTAACTTCTATTAATCCAAATTTATATTTTTTAAAATTAGTATAAAGTTTGAACTTTTTAAATCTCTATAATATCTCTATTATAATATTATAATATTTACTTTTATCTTCCGAATAGATAAGAATATTATCAAGGTAAATAATATAAATAATATTAACTAATCTTACTAGAACTTTATTAATATAAGTTTAAAATATAACTAGAATATTAGATAATCCAAAAAGAATAATATAATATTTATAATATCTATAATAAGTTCGGAAAGTTATCTTCTATTTATTACCTTCTCTAATCTTAATTCTATAATAAATATCCTTTAAATCTAGCTTTGTAAATATCTTAATCTAATCTAATCTATCTAATATCTTATTTATAAATGATAATAATATCCAATCCTTAATAGTAATCTTATTAAATCTATAATAATTAATATAAAGATATAAATTTCTATTCTTTTTCTTAACGAATATAATAGATATATCTATAATACTAATTAAATAATATATCTATTTTTTCTCTTTATATACTTTAAGATATTCTTATAAAGTCTAGAACTTAAAATCTGATAATAAATATAAGAACCTAAAAGGTAATATTATATTTAGCTCGAGGTTAATTTAGTATTCTATTATATAATAATTAGAAAATATACTAACTTCCTTCTTATCAAAAATATCTTTATATTTCTAGTATTTTTATAGTAACTATATACTTTCTATTTTAATTACTTCTAATATTCTTCTTCTTTTATCTTATATATTCTTCTATTATTATAGTATTAATATATAAATACTAAGTTATCTTTATTTTATATAATAGATAAATCTTTTTATATCTACTATTTTAATCTCGGGTAATATAATATTATAGTATTATATATTTGATAACTAATCGATATCAAAATTTATAATCTCAAATTATAGAATATCTAGGATTAAAGTTACTTTTAGGATTTCGAAGTTATAAATAACAAAATAATAATTGGATTCAATCTATCTACTAATCAAATTACTATAAAATAACTTAAGGTTATAAATTTTATAAATATAAATTATCTCTCTATTTACAATATATAAACTTATCAGAAGGTAATTAGGAAGATTTAGCTATTTATAATTAATTATAAAATTCTATATTATATAGTTTTCCTCTATTCTACTATCTACTAATATCTTTTCTATTCTTTATTCATTATATCTTTATATTTATACTAAGATAACTATCCTCTTTTCCTTTCTTTCTATTTCTTCGAGAATATCTAGCTATTTAAAGATAATATTAATTAAATAGTTCTATTTCCTAATAATTATAAGGTTATTATATCTTATAATAAATATATATTTATATAATATCTAGACTTATTATACTTATAATAAATTACTATTATAGATATATTATAATATTAATAATAATCTCTACTAATATAATCTAATTTATTATAATTGAAATATCTTTAACTAAACTATATTTTATTTCCTTCTCTTCTACTTTTAATTAATATCTAGTTAATTATTATTATTAGTATTCTCTCTATTCTATTAAAACAATTATTATATAATCTCCAAATAAATAACTCTCTAACTTTATTTTGGTAATAATTATTATTTTTATTTTAGAAGATATTATTTATTTCTTCTAATCTCTTTACTAAGTTGATAAAACTCTATTAATTCTTAAAGATCTTATTATATTATATAATCCTTTTCTATAAATTAAGATTAAGTTTTGCAAAAAGCTTTCTCTATTTCTTTTCTATATTAATTATATCTAGCTTATATTCTATATTATCCAAAAAAGTAATAAAATTAATAACTAACTATCCTAGTTTTTATTTAATCTTTTTATACTTAATAGATATATTAAGTATTTGATTATCTCTATTTATAATAGAATCTATTATATATATAATAAACTCCTTCTATATTATCTTTATTTTTCCTACTTCCTTCTTTTATATATATTATATTTTTCTTAGAATCTTATCGAAATATTAAATATAATAATCAATCTTCTCTTTATTAGTTCTCTATATTAAATCATAATTTGCTTTCTATTTATCTTTAGTTTGATCAAAGAATATTCAAATATCTTAATAAATCTTCTTATTATATTAAAGTAAATTCTTCGTTTTAGATATCTACTAATAAATTATAAAAAGAGCGAAATTATAATAAGATTATATAAATACCCTTCTTTTTCTTTCTAATATTATATTTATTTATTATTTCTATTATTTCTACTTTATAATTACTTCTTATTCTTCCTTTTCTTCTAGATTTATAATTTCTTCCTCTAGATATCTTTTCTTTAATAATCTTATTAATAGAATATCTCTTTTCTATTTCTACTCTAATTATTATATTTTCTCTTTTTTTATTTTTAAAAGAATAGTTCTTAATACTATAATCTTATTTTCTACTATATCTTTTTATTAGATTAATAATTAGATAATATCTTATCTTAATAGAAGATTCTCTATTTCGACTTCTCTATCTTCTATTATAAATATATTAATATCAATCTAGTTATAATTATTTTTTACTTCTCTTATAATAAAGATTAATTAGATTTCGGAGATATCTATTTCTCCGAATTTATCTTATTTTATTATAAATTCGATTTTAGTTCTTTTAATTGATAATAATATAATAATACTCTTATTTAATAAAGTAATATTATTATAACGAATTACTATCTAATTAGAGTTTTAGAAGTAATTAGTATATTATAATTATATTAATAAGGAATTATAATAATTATTTAGTTACTAGAGGATTACTAGAAAGTAAATATAAGATATCAATTAAAAACTAACTAATTACTACTAATCCCCTTTCTTCTCTATCTTTCTTTTTATCTCTTTATTTCTAAGATTTAACCCCGCTCTTTAACTATATAACCTCCTTCCGATCTTTCTAATAATAAACTCTATTCTAATCCTCAAACTCCCTCTTCTTATTTTTAATCTCCTAACAAGAATATTATTCTCGATATTCTGAATATATAATATATAATTATAAAGAGTAATGAATAAAAATATATTAGTAATAATATATTATAAGTTATTATATATAAACTTTATAAATATTAGTTTCGGTATCTAATCGTTTTAATTATATATATAATAATAATGGAAATAATATTTCAAAATCTGATTTTGATATTCTATTTATCTATTAATTTAAAACTGGAAAGTTATATTTAATTTATAATAGATAGTAAATAGAAAGTAGAATATAGATTAGAAAGAGAAAGTAAATTATATTTTATAATTAATAATAATATCTACTAATATTCCAAAATTTTTAAAAATCTTTTATATAAAAATCTCTATAAATATAGAAATATTAATTATTTTAATTATAAAGATATATTATATAGACTTTATAAATCTATTAATAATATTAAAATAGAGTTATAAATATAATTATTATATTTATTTAGTAAGAGATTTATAATGAAATTTATTATAATCTTTTATTATAATCTAATTAAAAAAAGAAAAGAACTTAACTTTTTATATAGTAAATATCTTTTAATTTTCATCTTTTGATAAACTATATAAATATTTATATAATATTTAATATCTAACTTTATATCAAATCAAAAATACTTCTATAATAATAATTTAAAAGTTATTGAAAAACTATAATATTCTATTACTAGATTATTATAATAATAATATAATAACTTCGCTCTGAAATTTATATTTAATAATATATAATAAATAATCTCTCTTTTTAGAAATTTATTATTCTTTATTAAAATATTTATCTATTTCTAGGATCTAATATTCTTATTATATTTTAATATCGATTTATACTTTTTTTTCTTAATAAAATTATTACTTTATTAAAATATTAGGAAAGTATTTAGAATTGATTCTATTATAAATTTATATATTATTTCGGTTATTACTATTTATAATAATTATAAAATATATTATTTGTAATTAATAACTTTATTAATAGATTTAAGAATAATTTCTTTTTTATATATATAATCTAATTCTATTATTATAAATCTGATTTTAGAAGTTTGATAATATAAATATAAAATATTAATTAATATTATTTTAATAATTTATATAAAAATCTATTTATATTAATATAACTCTAATTTTAATCTAGATTATAAATAGAAAAGCAAGTTATTATTATTTATATTAGATTTATATATAGAACTCTTTATATATAAACTCTTTATTATATATAGTTAACTATATAATATTATAATCTTATTATATTATATATTCTATAGAGAATAAGTTTTGTTTATTTTCTTTATATTATTTTTAATAATTCTAATATTTATATTCTATTTTAGTAATTCATTATTATTTCCCAAAATATTAATTTATAAAAAATAGAATAAATCTAATTCTCTAATAATATCTTCTAAAGAGAAAACATTTATATTCTATATTAATAACTTATTATTATTTTCTAAAGAATTGATTTATAAAGAATAAAACAAATTTAATTCTTTAATATTATTTTCTAAAGAGAAAATATTTATATTCTATTTAGATAAAATATTCTTATTTATAAAATAGATCTCAATATTATAATCTATTACTATTATTATATTTAGACTTTATAACTTTATTTATAAAGTAGAAAGTAAAGTATCTTTATTATTAATAATCTTTTATTAATAATCTAGTTTTTATAAAGAATTATCTATAAAATTAGTTTTATTTAGATAATATTTAATTATAAAATCAAATTTAGCTAAGTTTTTAATCTATCTTATCTATTAATTATTCAACTTCTTTTTAATTATAAAGTATTTTAAATTATTATAATCTATCTTAATTATAATAACCTTCTATATATATTATAAATAGTAATATTAATATTTGAAATTTATAATTATAATTATTAGTTCGAGATTATAAATCTTATATTTAAATTCAGGATTTTATAATTTATATAAATAGAAGGTAATAAAGTATTATTAGTTTGACGATTTTTTATTATAAAGTTAAAATAGAATATTAATAATTATAAATCTAGATATATTAATTTCTAAATAGATTCTTTTTAAAAAGTTAAAATATTTAAATATAAAAATAGAAGTGAATATATCTTTCAATTATTTAAATACTATTTATATTTTATCTATTATCTAGAATACTTTTATTATAATTAATTGATTAATTAATTTATTATTTTAATAACCTTTTTGAATCTAAGATTATAATAAGTTGGCTAGTAACTAAAGGTTATTAACAACTAAATATAAATAATATTTAAATATATTTTTAAACTAAATAGTATTAAAAGATAATAAAGAACTAGTTCTAGTAAATAAAAATAACTAAAATAATAAAAATATCAATTTGATAATAATGAAAATAAAATCATTCCAATTTAAATATATAAATTAATCCTTAACTAGTTTTCGAGCTAAATAATATTTTCGAGTATAAATTTTTATCTCGTTTAAATAAGCGATATTAGTTTCGATTCCGAGAATAATATCAAAAAGAAGTAGAAATAATAAGTAATTTATAACTAATTTATCTTTTAGTTTGATCTAAGCTAGACTAAAAAGAGAATAATTTAAAAGTAAATATTTAGAAATCTCTTTAGCTTTACAAATATATTTATTAGTGTTAGTATACTCTAATAAATATAAATATGATTTTAAATAACTATATCTAATTTTCAATTAGAAGAAAGTACTAATAATAACTCTTTTAGTCGAATTTGGGATTTGGATATAATTTCGAGAAGTAGATTTAAATTTTTTTAAATAACTAGTTAAGCTAAGCGAGCTAGCTTCCGATATAGTTTCCAAAATTTTTAAAAAAGATTCTAATCACTTTTGATTTTTAATTCGCTTAATTTAAGCTTCCAAATAATTAAAACTAGTTATTTGGGTTACCAAATTTATTTTAATCCCCGATTTGGCTAGTAGATCCGCTTTTTCGTTATTTAATATCTCGAAATAATTTAGAACTTAAATTAATTTGATTTTAATTTCTTTTCTAATTATTTCTCGGTTAGCTTTATATATTAATATTATTTAATTTTGTTTTAATTCATTACTAAGTGATTTTAATCTTTATAAAACAATTTGGTTATCTGAGAAAATAGTGAATTCTTGATCTTTTTAAATTATTTTATTTATTAATTTGATTTTTTCAACTATTCCGGCTAGTTCGTTATTATAAACTAGCTAATTAGTCTTAATATTCTAACTAGATCTCTAGATTAGTTTCTAATTAAAGTTAAAAAAAGTTAAACCAATTCTAATTTCTTTTTGATTTATTAATTCTAATTTATTAATATAGATTAAGTATTGGTTCGAAGCTAGCAAAATAATTAAGTTTTTATAATTTTCAGTTTTTAATTCTTTAGATAATTTACTAATTTCGACTAAATAAGAAGTAATAATCCAAAATAGAAATTTAAATAAACTAATTAATTTCAAATATTGAAACTGAATTAAAAGGTATATTGAATATCTAATTTACTTAATTTAAATTATTTTAGTTATTTCTTTTTGAATAGATATTAAATAATCTTGAAAATGATAATTAGCTTTCGATTTAATTCAGATTTCTTTGAAAATTAGATAATTTTCTATTATTTTGAAAGTTCGAAGTATATATTGATAACTAATAATATTTAAATAAGTTTAAAAAGATATTAAAGTAGTTTTTATCTCTATAAAGATTATTAGATTAATTCTAAATATCTCGAGGATTCTTTGAAATATTAAATTTTATAAATATTAGAATTAACTTTTAAATTTTATTTATTCTTTCCACTATATAGAGAATTTATAATTTAAAATATTAATAATATAAACAAGATATAGTTAGTATATAGTATAAAGTGAAAGTCTATTTTCTATATTAGCTAATTAATTAGCTTTCAAAAAAACTAATTTAGTTTAATTAATTCTAATTAAAATATATTTATTGAAATATAAAATATTATCAAATTAGTTTTTTAACCACTTTACTACTTTTGAGAGTTATATTAACTTATTATTCGGTAATTTAACCGAATTAGTTTTAATAGTAATTTATTTACCTCTGAAAAAATAAATTAGTTCGGGTTTAATTAAATTAAACTCAATATTATTTACTTTTTCTAAAATATATAATTTACTAACTTCTTTTTCCAAAATTTTATAATTCTTTTTAAAACTAATAGAGCTAGTTGCTAGCGCGATATCATCTATATATAACTAGATTAAGATAGAAATTAATAGAAATAATTTTTTTATATAAATTAAAAAGAGAATTAGTAAAATTAGATTATTCTAAAGAATACTAATTGAAATAAATTGAAAATCTTCTAATTATCTATTAAAACTTAAGTAAAATAGTTAGTATTCTAGAAAGTAGCTAGTTCAAATATAAAATTAATTGGAAGTTTTAATTTTTTTAAAATAACTAAAAACTGATTTTTTGAGATATAATCGAAAATCTCTTTAATATCCAAAAATAAAATCAATATTTTATAATTTTTTAAATACTTTTCTTAAACTTTATTTATTAATAACAATTTAATATTAATAACTAATTTTTTAAATCTTTTATTAATTTGAGAGTTATATAATAAGTTAATAATCTCGGTTAAATAGTTTAGTCTTTTTATTAATATTCTTTTATTAATTTTATCTAAATAGTTCAAAAGTGAAATTACTTTATAAACTTTTGAAATTAAATAGTTAGATTTAATTAGTTTTTTAAAAATAGTTCTAATTACTTATTTTTAATATTGGGGATAATATTTAGAATTAATTAGATAAATAAAAACCTTATAAAATATCTTAGAAATAATTAAATAAACTTTATTGATAATTTCTTAAATAATTCTATTAAGTTTTAAAGTTTTCTCTTTGATTTTAATTAAATAAGTTAATATTAATTCGGTATTAACTAATTTAAACTAGTTCCAATTTATTACTTTATATCTTTCCTAATTAGAACTAGTTGAATTAGAAGGTTGGGGAAAGAAAGTAATTTTCAAAATAATTCCCTTTTTTTTAAAAATAGTTTTATTTAAAATAACTAGAAGAGATCGATTAAAATAAAATTTGATATAATTAAAAATTTTAAATATTGATTTAGAATTATTATTTTCAAGAAAAGTATTTTAATAATCCTTTTTAATTAGTTTTATCTTTAAAAAATATTGATTCCGAACTAATCAATATTATTCTTAATAAAAGCTTTAATTAATTTGATTATTTTGGATTTTTAATTTCCTTTAAATTAATATTATCGATTTTCTTAGACTTTTTAATTTAGAAGTTCACCAAGATTTAGTTTTTAAACTAGATTTAGTTTTGAGAATAGTTTTATTAATTATTAGTTAAACTAGTAATAATAATTCCGAATTAATTGATTTTAAATAATTTTATACTATCTTATCTAATTTCAAATCTAACCAAATGAAATCAAAAAGAGAACTAACTAAAATAGTTAATTCTTTTATAATTTTAACTAAATAGTTTGAAAATAATTCCTAATCTACTAATTTAATATTAAAATTAGCACTAGCTAATTTTTATCTATTTGGAGATATTAGTTCTTTTTTCCTTTTTAAAATAAATAAAATCGGTAAATAATCAAATCCCAAATTAATTAGTATTTACTAGTTATTAATATATTTAATTAATATTTATATAACTAATATAAGATCTAAAACTAACTTACTAACCCTTCTAAAAAATATAATAATTCTAAATTTATTTATTAATTTCAGATTTTATTCTTTAATCTATTAAACTAGTTTTATATTAGTTTGATTATTTCAATTATTCGGATTCTATTAAAAATAATAAAGATTGAAATTATCTAAAATAAATAAATTAGCCGAAATAGTATTAGTTAGCAAATTCCTTTCTATTATTTTAATCGGATTCCTCTCAATTTAATTTATTTCGTTATAAATATTAACTAGTTCGAATATATTATTTCCCTCAATTATTAATAGAACTAGTTTTATATTAGTAAAGAGTTAGATATATAAATAATAAAATAATAGTTAATTGATTTTCTATAAATAAATTTCTAATTCTATATTTATAAAATTAATAAATTTAGAAATAATTATAGAAATAAAAGGTTAATTTATAAAGTTATTATTATCTACTTTGGAATTATTATAATTATTATCGCGATATAATAACGAACTTTATTTAATATTAAAGAAATTTTATCTAGATACTAAATATAGTAATTATATAATAGATAATCGATTTTATAATATATCTTTTAATTTAGTTTCTAAATTATGAAATAAAGAAAATAATATATATAAAATATTAGTTTAGTAGTATATTTCATATATATTATAATAACCAAAATAAATCCCAAATCAGATCTAAATCTTTCAAACTAAATATAAAAAAGTAAATTAAAGTATATTATTCTATAATATATATATTAATAATAAGAATATATATTATAATATTTACTCAAATATCCAAATATATATATATTTATTTATAAGATTACTATTCTTTCTAATATCTATTTTAAAAGTTGATAGAAATAATAGATTTTCTAATAATCTTTTTCTTTTCAATTAATAGGATTTCTTTATAATATATTATTAGATAATAAGATATTTTATAATTAGAAAAATTTGTATATATAATCTTATAAAGATATTTTTAATATCTGATTTTCAAAAGGAAGGAAGTAAATAAAATAATAAATTATTAATAATATCGATATATAATATATAATCTAATTAGGTAAATATAAACCGAAAAATTGTAGTAATTATAGTATTTACCTTTTATTACTTTCGAGAATTAACTTAGTATAAAATTTTTATTTATAAATATAATAGATATAAAGTAATTGTTTTTTCTATATATAATATAATTACTTCTTCACTATTATATTATTATTATTATCTCCAATATCTATTATTATCTTCGATATTTTCTTAATTCTTTTGATCTTTTTACTTTTTCTACTTTGCTTTTTAATCTTTATTATATCTAGTTAAAAGTATAGTTATATTTTTTTATAAGATATTCTAGAACTTAATATATCTAATAGATCTAATTCTATAAAATATTTTATATTTATTTCTATTATTTATAATATTATTATAATTATTAATACTTATTCTCTTTATAATAGAATTATACTAGTTTAATATTTTATTTATCTTTATCTAAATTATATAAATCTATTATCTTGAAAGATCTTTATTAATAATAATAACTCTCTTTTTACTATTTAGAATAAAGAAGATAAGTTTATTGATAATATAAATAAAATAATATTTATTCTATTATTTTGATCTTTAGTTTATATATTTTGATAATTAATTATTTTTATCTTTAGTTTTTACTATTTGTTTTGATTATTATTTATATTATTTATATATTAACTTTTTATATATAATTTAGATAGATTCTCTAAATAATGGGAATTCTCTTTATTTTATATTATTTAGTTTATAAATAACTAGTATAAATATATAATCTCCTTTAGATATTTTATAAATTCTTTTCTATAATTTTATCGATATTAGATTATATTATTATCAAGATTCAATTCTATCTATTATTGGAAGTTTTCAATATTTGGATCTAGACTTTATTTTATTTGATAAATCTAAGAATCCTTTTTTTTATTTAGATCTATTAATTAAATAGAGGAGAAATAATATAATATATATTGAATAAAATAGATTAGTTATTATATATTTATAATCTCAATTTGATCAAAATCATAGAATTGATTTTTTAATTATTATATTTAATCTTTATATTTATATTAAGTTTACTTTGATTTCTAATTATATAGATAACTTAATTTCTATAAATTCTCTTTCTCCGGCTTTATAATTTCTTCATTATAATTCTCACTAAGTTTAATTATCTATCTCTATATTATAAAGAGATTTATAATAAATTTCTTTTATTATTAAAATCAAGTTTCAAATTAATCTTCAATCTAATTCTTTTATTTCTAGTAATACTTCCGATATTTCTAATTATTATTATAATCTCAATATTTACTTTCAGAATTATAATAACTTTAGTAATTATAATACTTATTACTAAATTCTATATACTGATTATATAAATAGTATTTATTATAATATTAGAAAAGAATAGTATTATAATCGGAAAAGTAGGAATTCTATTTATTATTAAAGTTATTATATATATAAATATAAAGAAATATCTCAATTATTTAAATATCTTGAGAATAAGTTATATAATCTTTCTAAAAAGAGTATTAATAAAACTATAAATTAATTAGATTTGTTATTTAAATTATACTAATTAAATTAATCTAGAAAATAAAATAACTATATACTATTTTCTATATTATGATAAATAAATATAATTTTGAAGATAAGATAAAGAATTATCTTAATAATTCTCAAAATATTTAGAATTATAATAATTAGATAGATTTAGATAATAATAATAATAATAAGGAAGAAGTTATTTTAAAATCATTTTATTATCTTTATTCTAAGAGATTAATTATTATTAATAATAATAATAATAATAATATAGAGAATATTTAATATCCTTTTAATTTAATAAAAAGATTTTACTTTGATATATCTTATTATAATTACTACTTTAATCATCTTTCTTCTTTTTATAATAATTAATTTCGTTTTTATAATTATTATCAATCTTAATAATCTACTTACTCTATTATTATATATAGTAATAATATATTTTCTCTTATTATTAAAACTATTAGTGTTAATTCTTACTTTTCTAATATTTCTGAATATAGAAATTATAATTAAGAATCTAAATATTAAGTATCTTTCACTTTTATCTTGATTATTATATACTTACTTTTATTATTCTATCCGAATATATTTCTTCTTATAACTATAATTTAGATATTTATAAGAGAGTGATTTAGAAATTTAAATTTGATAATACTAAAACTCTTTTTGATTTATATTCTTATCTTTCTATTTATTCTTCTAACTAATCTCTTTCTAATATATATTAAAAATCTAATATTTCTCTTTATTATTATTCTAATAATATAGATTCTTCTTAATTAGAAGATCAGATTAGAACTTCTAATTAATAAATATTTTTATTTCTAAATTATTTTAAATATAATTTTATAGTTATAAAATTTAGTAAAAAGGAAGTTTAGATTTATATATTTGATAAATTGAGAAAGATATTCCAAATTAGAATTATTTTGCTAGATAAGTTCTATAATATAGTAGAAGAATAATTAATATATTAAGTAATAATATAAGAGATAATAATCAGAATTAGATTCTTACTCTATATATTAAAGTTAGGATTTAATTGGATTTATCTAATTAATTATATTAGTAAATTAATAATTTGATTTATCTAGATAAAAGTTATATAATAGAGGATTTTCTGATTAGAGAAATAGTTATTAAATATATAGAATTTTCGAATTAATTATAATTTATATAATTTATATATTAAGATATTAGAAAGTTAGATAAAAGTATTTTTAAATAAAGAGATAATCTTTCTAATCTTCTCTATTTATCTTTTAAATTACTATCAATTATATAAATAAAGAGATATTATAAATATATATCTTTTAGATAATCGATATTTTAATAGTAATAGATAGATAGATTGATTAATAGATAAAATATTATTATTATAATTAGCTAGTAGATAATATTGTTTTTAGTATATTTAGATAAATTTAATAACTTATCTAAGTTTATCTAATTTATTTTCCTATTTATCTAGTTTTATTCTATTATATAAATAAATAAATTTCACTATCTATTTAGTATATAAATTATAGTTTTATATCTTTCTAATCTCGGTAATTATAATCAATTTGATTATTATTTTCAAAATATATATTAGTTTTTATATTCTATATATTATATCGGGATTAATAATCGTATCAATTTGATAAATAAAAAAATATATAAATAAAATAATATTTTTATAACTTTTTTACTATTTTAAAGAGATTTTCAATTTTATCTTTTATATCTTATATATTTAGATAAATATAGAAATATTCGAATTATTATTAAATAAGATTCTTAGTAAATCTATCTATAGATATATTCTATATAGAAAGATAAGTAATATTAAATAATCCTTTTATATATTCTTATTATAACTATATATTTTATATATCAATATATTATAATTTGGTTAATATTTACTTATTCTTATCTATTATTAATTTGATTATCTAGATATTATTATATAAGATTATTATAAGTTCTAGAATAGTTAAATTAAGTTCTTTAAATAATCTTTTTATTATTATTATTTCTTTTGTTATTTATTCTATACTAAATAGTTCTATTTTAGTTATAGAGATAATAATTATATTTTATTTTGAGATCTTCCAAATAATTAATCTTCTATAAAGTGATATTATATATTTCTAAAATAATTATCTTATTTTATTATTATTTATAAAAGAAGTATCCAAGGTAATAAGTAATTAAACTAATAAATTTATATTATATTCTATAATAAGATATTTTATTTTCTATAAATACCGAATATAATGATTAGTAATTATAATATATTTCTTTAAAGAATTAGTTAAGAAATAGTTAAGTTATAAAACTATAAATATAATATCTATATATAAAGTAATAGTTATATATAAAATCGATTTAACTTTTTCTTAATATTCTTTAACTTTCAACTTTATTATTACTTCTTTATTTTTCTTGAATTTTATAATTGGAAGTAAAGTATTTATTATTTTATTATTTACAAAATCGAATTTTCAAATGATTTTCTCAATATAGATATTATAAACAAATTATAGTTTCTTTTGATTTCGATCTCTAATAATTTGTATATTTAAGAATTATTTGGTATTATCTATTTTATATAGTTTATATATTATATAGATATTCTTAATAATCTTATTAGTAATTATTTTATTACTTTTATTATAAATAACTTGGAGATTATCTATAAAGAATAATATTAATACTTTATAATTTTTATTAATAAGAATATAAGATTTATTTAAATATAGTTTTATTCTGAAGTTAGTTAGTATATTGATAAAAGTTTTGAACTATATAATTAGGAAATTATATAAACTATAGAGAATATAATTAATAATTATAATTATTTTATTAATCTTATAATTATTAGGAAGATAATATATAACTAGCTTACTATTTGGATTATATAATATATCTTTAAAAGTATTTACTATATCAAATTATTTAGTTTCTAAATTAAACTTAGTAATAATAACTATAATAATATAAAAAGAATAGAAAGTAAATATAATTATATAGATTGATTCGATAATATTTTTGGTTTGGAGATTTCTCTTTATTATAAATCTCGATCGGTAGTATATAATATATTCATTCTAATTATATTTATAAGTAAATATCTATTCGAGAGGAATTAGTTTTGTTCAGACTAATATAATTAGTATTTCTCTCTATATATTCCTAATCTTAAAGTTACTAATCTTCTTATTATAATTCATTTTAAATATATCTTTTAATAGATAATTATAAAGATTATAATATCTATAAGATAGTTTCGATATTTAGTTATAATAAATTTTAAATAGTTATATAGATTCTGATATAAGTTTATTAGATTTATTTATAATTATTATTATTACTATATTATAAAATATTATATAATTATTAAGCTTTTCATTTTTATCTATATTTAACTAATTAGATCAAAATATTTTATGAAACTTATTAAGTTTATTAATACCTTATTTAGATATTTATATAATTATTATATTTATAAAGATATTAATTATTTTTCTATTATATTAAATATAGAGATAGTTCTATTAATATATCTTGATCTTTAGTATAAAACCGGATAATTTATATATAAAAGGATTAATATCTTGTTATATTTTCTTAGATATATCTTATTTTCTTATAAATATCTTAATTATAAATTTGAATTTCTTAAATTATCTACTATACTTATCTATTAATAGTTTTATTAGTTAAATATTATTAAAGGATTTATCCGATTTATATTTAGAAGAACTTGATAATATCTTTATTTATATTTAAGTATTTAATAAAGCTTTAATTTATTTCTATTTATATTACTAATTATTATTATATAAGATATATATAAGATTATATAGAATATCTTCAATTCTTAGAAGTTTTATCTCGAGAAATTCTTTATCTGAATTAGATTTATATTCTCTATAAACTATATTAATCTAATTAGTATATTTAAAGTTTATCTTATTCTCAAAATTAATAAATATTCTATTTTCCAACTTTTCGATAATTTCAAATTTATTTCATTCTAAACTATCTATATTTATCTTATCTAATTACTTTTTACTAGTAGGATTAATAGTTTCTATATTATAAATATTATCAGATATAAATAGTATTCTAACTACCTTTTAATTTATAGATTAATTTTCTAATTACTATATATTCTATCTATCTTCACTATCTATCTAATATAGATTATTATCTTTAGATTATAAATTATTAGAAGATTTTTATTCTTTATTATTAATATTATCCTAATTATTATTTATCTTTAAGATCTATTTATAGTTCCTAGTATAATTAACTAACTAAAAGATAAGTTTTATAATAATTATACTAAAGTTAACTATATTATTATTTTTAAGAATTGAATTATCAGGGTTTTCCTTAAATATAGTATTTAATATTTATAAAATCTCTTCTAAATATACTTTTTTAAAAACTTCTAATTTCTTCTTTTCTTTAGAATAAATAATCTTTTTATTAAATATAATATTTCGAGTAATAATAATCCAATTAAGCTTTAATATCTATATTCTATAAATCAATATTCCAAATATATAACTTATTAGATAATCTATATATACTTTCAAATTCACTTTATATTATTTCCTTTTTTTATTATATTCTCTTTCCTTATTAAGAAGATATATTTAATAACCGAAATAGTAAATTCCGTTCTAATCTAGATATAGATCTATAATTATTTTAGCGATTAATATAGAATTATACTATCTAAAATATTACTTAAATTATAAATCAAATATCTTATTAGATATTCGAAAGCTTTTTATCTATAATAAACTTATATTATATAGATAAATAACTATCTATATAATTTCAAGTTATAATTTTGCTAATAGATTTATTTAGATCTATATCTTAATTAATTTAATTATAACTTCTTATCTTATTTACTTTATAATATTATTTAGTTTATATATATAAAATAGAAAGAGTTCTATTTCGATCTCTTCTAATTTAATCTAATATTGAAATTCTATATTATTCTTAATACTAATTATAAAAATATTATTATCTTACTTAATTATATATATAGATAAATTATATTAATATTTTATCTATACTTCAAAGTTAATAATAATATTAAATATTTCTATATAAGTTTTCTAGATAAATAGAATTCTAAAGATCTTTCCACTATATATTTCTTTGATTAATAGAATCTAAATATAATTATTATGTATTATCAGAAAATCGAAAAGATCCCAAATAATTTTATAGAATAATTATAATAATTATTTATTAGATAGGTTTTTATTAATAACTTGTTTTATATATATATATATATACTACTTATAATTAATCTATTTGATCTTTTTAATCTTTATACTTCTTATTTTATCTATTAAATACTTAAAAGCTTTTTCATCTAGATATTTTATTCGATTATATTATATTTATACTATATCTAATCTTAATAAATAATTACTTTATATAGTATAATCTTTTCATTTAAAATATATTTTATATCTATTAATTTATCTATTATAGTTAACCTTTAAATAGAATATAGAGATATTCTCTAATAAGTTAAATAAAATTATATTTCTATAAAAGATTAATTCAAAAAGTAATTTATTATATATATAAAGACTAAGAATTATAAACTATATAAAATATAAGATATCTTTATAATTATTAACTTCTTAAAAATAATAAGAGAGAAAATCTATTTAGTATAAATAGAAAATTAGTTAATTAAAGTAGAAATAAATTAATAGTTCGGAATTCTTATTTAGATTCTTAATAACTATATTAAGATTATTAATAGTTTTATCGAAATTAGGATTTATAATATTAAGAATAAGAAAATATTTATAATTAGAATAACTTTATTAGAAAACTCTATATTAAAATAAGATTCTAGTAATTACTAATTATTAAGAATTATTAATAGAAAAGAACGAAATAGAAATAATATAATAAAACTATTCTATCTATATTATTCTATTATTTGGTTTGAAGATTTAAGAAAGATATTAAGTTAAATAATATAAAGAGTTTTATAAATTCTTTATTACTCTTTCTAAATAAAGTTATTAATATAAATATTTTATCTATCTTTATATAGATTAATAACTCTAATATTTTCTCTATATTAGTTATTACTAATAAGTATTATCTAGTAAATTCTATTCTTTTTAATAACTATAAAATAGTTTATCTAGTAAATATTATCTCACTTTTTAATAGTAGTAAATATATCTAAACTTTTAATAATAACTATATTGAATATAATATATTATCGCTTCTAATTATAGAATATAGAATATATATTATCAAGAAAATTCTTAATAAAGATAATAATGAAAAAACTAAAGACTTTATATTGATTAATATAATATTAGTTTTAGATTTTTATATTAATATTATCTCTAAAATATATTTATAGAAATAAGATTATAGATTTATAATTTTAATAGGATACTAAGATTTAGTTTGATAAAAAAGAATATTATTATATCTATTTTCCTTTATAGATATAATCTAATCTTTTTATAATTTAAAAAGTTATTCTTTTATTTAATTATCTTATATTCTATATCTATAAATAATATTATAATGATATATCTAGCTATAAATTATAAAATCAGAAAATATTATAACCGATCCCGGGACTTTATATTTATAAGGTCGGATTTAGTATAAATATAATATAATTATATAGAATATTTTGATAAAGTTACTTTGGAATAATTAGTAAATAAAGTAAAAAGAATAAAAATTAAGAGTATTTAATAAATTGATTATAAAAACTATTCTATAATATATACTAAATAGATTATTAACTATTAAATATCGGATAAATAATTTAGAAGATCTTTTATTAAGATTATATAAGATCTTTTCGACTTTCCAAAAGTATTTAATAATAAATTATAACTTTTGATTATCAAAAATATATATAATAATAAGATTTTCGACTTTCTATTATAATATAAAAGTTATATAAAGATATTCTATATTATCTTTAACTTCGAAATATAGATAAAATATCAATATAATCTATCTCTATATATTATTAAATAGGATAATAATATTTCTATAATAAGTATTAAAAACTATATTATTTTTGAGAACTGAATTAAATAAAAGGAAATTAAAATAGAGTTATTACTAATAAATATTTATTAATCTAATAATATATTAGAAAGAGTAAAGTAGAAGATTATTACCAAATCGATAAAGATATAAATCTAAACTAACTTCTTTCTAAATTTTTAACTTAAAATTGCTACTATTATTATATATTTCTATAATATCAATTTATTAGAAGTAAAGGACTTTAGAACTCTAAATAAAGTTCTTAATTTATAATTCTAATAGTATTTTAGATTTTATAACTTTATTATAATTATCAAAATCTATATTAATCTATATCTAGATTAGAATAGAATATACCAATTTGGATATTATATATATCTTTTTAATAAAGATAGGAAGTTGGAAATTAATAAAAAGGATTATAAAGTAAATCCTAGAATATATCTAAACTATTTGATTAAATATATATTTAATATACTAATTTATAAAATCTAGATTCCGATATTTAAATAGATTGTAATATTCCGAATATTATCTTCAATAAGAATATTATATATTCTTTAGAAACTAAATTTAAAGATATTATTTCTAAAGAGGAATTAATAGAGATCTTTTAAATAATCGATATAAATATAATTGAGAATTCTAATAATTCTATTCTTGAAAGTAATAACAAAATTAATCTTTATAATATTATTAAGAAGATTATTTTATAATTTATCAATAAATAAGATTTAGAAGAAATCTATAAATAGAATTCGGGGGTAAATAATAATCTTAACAAAGATAATAATAAAAGTTCTCTTAGTAATCTATAACTTATAGATAATAACTTATATTATAAAGGAAATAATAATAGTTATAATGAATATAAATCCGAAGATCAATCTTTAGATTAGATAATGAATATAGTTAAGACTAAATCTAATAATATTAAGAGGATAAGTAATCTTTAGAATATAAAATTAGTAGTTAAAATAGATGATCTAGTTTTAAGAGAGATTATATTAACTAATAAGTTAGAAATCAAGATATTTACTAATTTCGAAGATAAGATAGACTTCGAATATTATATTTTTATAGATATTTTATATAATCAATATAAAGATAGTAAAGATGAAAAATCTTTTTAGATAAAACTTCTTGATATTAAAGATACTCTATATAAATCTATATAAATATTATATAATAATATTAGTTTACTAGAATAGATAGAGATTAAATCTTAATTCTAAAAACATTCTCTTTTAATTAATAATAAAGGAAAAGTATTTAAAAAGTTAAAATTTATTATCGAAATTCTATTAATAAAGGATTTGATATTACTAATAGTTAATTTACCAAAAAGAATAGTATTATATAAAAAAGTTTTTTAGAAGATCAATTTCTTTATATATTAATTATTAGATTATATTCTAAATCTCGAGATATATTGATAAAAGTAATATAAATAGAGATATAATAAGAAGATTATTAGTATTTTTATTAAGATAGTAATTATATAAATATTTATAAAAGATATTATAAAGCTTAATAAGTTTTATAATATATTCTAATCTAATCAACCGAATATAGATAGAAATAAAGAGAGTAATGAATTTATAATACTTTATAATATAATAATAATTATAATTATAAATAAACTAAAGAAACTTATATTGGATATAATATAACTATTCAGAATCTATATAATTTAAATTTAAAAACTATCTAAATATTATTATAATCTTGATAATTATCTTTTTAATATTGTTTTCAAAGAAGATTATAATAAAGAGATCGATAATTTTAAATTATATAATATATAAAGAAAGATCTTAAAAGATATAATTAAAATTAGATTTATCTCTCTTAAATAAATATTTATATATAAATATAATCAGAATAGATATATCAATTATTATAGATTATATTTTATAATTAGAGATAATTTCTAAATAAAAGATATAATCGAATTAATATATATAATAATTCTTATATTTTATTCCTTCTAAATAATTATAATTATTATTACTAAGTTCGATCTAGAAACTAAATAATATAATATAATAAATACCTTTATAAATATATTATATAATCTAAGTAGAGAATTAATTATATATTATCTTCTTAATAATTATAAAGTAGATAATAAAGTTATTATTATTAATTATACTCTTTATAAACTTCGAAACTCTTTAATTATATAATTTAAAGATTTTATCAATATATTAAAAGAATTTAAAATGAAACTATATTTAAATAAGTCTTATATTCTTATTAATAATAATTATAAAGTATTAATACTATTCTTTATAAATAATATATAAATTATTTATAATAAAATCTATAAGGTTAAAGTTAATAGAATTATTAATAGAATCCGATCTATATATAAATTATATAAAATAGATAATATAGAATAGTTTCTAAATATATATATTATTAGAGATTATTAATTTAAGAAATTATAATTTATTTATAAGATTTATATTGAGAAGATTATTTATAAATTCAATCTTATTAATAATAAAATAATAAGTATTCTACTATTTATTATAAACTTCAAGAAAAATAATAATATAATAATAAAGTCGAAAGTTAAGAAATATTAGAAGAAGATTGGATCGATTTTATATATTGTAATCACTTTATATATAGATATTACTTTCGCTATCTTTTAATTAAGTTACTTTCTAATTAATTTATTAGAGAAGTATATTATTATTATAAATTATTATATCTAGTATCTTTGAAGTATAAGATATTTTACTATCGAATATAATATAAACTATTTAGTTTAATTATTTATAATTTTAGATATCTTCTTTATAGATAATAATAAAACAAAATAATTATTTTAGAGATATATAATATCCTTATATAGAGAATTAATTATTTGGAAAATATTATAATAGAATATAATTATTATATTTATTATAGAAACTAAACTTCTTAATATAAAATATATCATAAAAGAAATAATAGTAATAATATAACTATTTAAAGAACTTAATTTTATAATCTTAGAATTTATAATAATTTATTATAATAATATCTAGATAATCTATTTAATAGTTAATAAGAATAAATAAATCTTTATTAAGTTTAGATATATTGATATTCAGAATATATAATTAAGATAAGAATATATTAAGAAATCATTTTATATAATTTATCTCTCTATATAAGATATATTTATAAATAGATTTACTAAAAACTTAATCTAATAATAGTTTGAGCGATTCTAAATTTATCTAAATTTATAAAATATTAAAGATAAGATTGAAAAGATTGTTTAAATAGTTAAAATATTATAAATAATCTTTTTCTTTTATATATATTTTTTTGGTTATATTAATAATATCTCTGAAAGTATTAATATTATCTTTATTAATTATTATAATAACCGAATCTTATTATATAGTTAACAAAATATATAAAACTAATATTTAGAAAGGATATTTTACTTTATTATTTATTATAATTTATTATTCGATCTCAATATTAACTATTTAAAGTTTATTGAGAATCTCAATAAAATATATCTAAAATAAGAATTTATCTAATAAATATTATATTTATATAATTACCTAATATAGAAGAAGTATTATAATTATATCTTTCCTTATTTAATATTAGTTATATATAATATAAATCTTAACTGAAAAGTCAATAGATAAATTATAGATAAATATCTAATAAATTGATAATAGATACTTTATAAGTATTTTACAAATATTTAATAAATATTTAAATAGATATTTAATATCGATTTTATTAGTTTTTCTAATTCTTTTTTGAAAGCGATATTTATAATATCTATATTATAAATAGTTTAAATAATATTAACTTTAGTTATATTTATTTATTATAATTTCAATATAATATTGAGATTATAATATATTCTCTTTATTTATTTTATTAATTTCATAACTTTTTTATAATTATTTTATTCAAATATCAATTTAAACTTAATATAAATTTATTTTATCTAGTTTATAATAAAGAGTTGATCTATCAAATCTATTTATAAAGTATTATTATATTCTTTCTAAATAATCTCTTTATATTTCAATTTGTTATCTAATTAATATATTACTATTCTAAATACCTCTTTATAAAACTTATCTATATATTGAAAATCAATAATAAATTAAAATAAACTCTTATTAATATTAATAGAAAAATAACTAGTTATAAAGATATTAAAATTTTAAATTAGATAGAAAGAAGATTAGTATAGTTTAAATCTTTAAAAAGAAGAATTCTAAAGATTATTTATTGGAAAAGTAAGAAAAGAAGTTGATAGAATTCTATATAAAAAGTTAGAAATAGATATATTAAAGCTAGTAAATTTGCAAACCGAAATAACTTTATAATAATTAAAGAACTTTATAGAATTAAAATAATTAAAAACTATCTTTTTAGAAGTAATCTTGATATTAATTATATTAGAAATAGAAGAGAAGATAAGTTTTCTCTTTTAAATAGATAGAAGAATATAAATTAGAAATATTTTTGATAATATCTTAACTAGAGAATAATAAGAAAAGAAAAGACTATTTTTATAATTAGATTAATAAATACTGTAAGAATATATCTTTATAAAAATCCTTTTTAGAATAAATATATTATTATTATCTTCTTCTTTTTCTTTATTTTTATTATTATTATCTTTATTAATCTTATTACTAAAAGAAAAATAGTTTAAAATAATAATAATAGTTTCAAAATCTTTAATAATCTACTTTAACTTTTTAATAAGATAATTTTATATATAATTTATAAGGCTAATCTGATCGAGAATAGTTTGAAAATATAAATATATATTCTTGAACTTCTAAATAAAGTTATTAGTAAGAATATATATATAAATATCAATTAAGATTTATTAAGTTCTTATTATCAACTCTATATTTAAATATTATAAAAAGAAAACTTATAGTTTTCAAAAGTTCTTTATTTTATAGAATATAATAATATCTCTTCGAAGTATATTTCTAATAATATTTCATTTTACTTTAATTTATATAATTATAATAATAACCTTTATTAATATTCTTAATTATAATATTAATATAATCAGTATAAAGAATAAATCGATTATAACCTTAATTCAAAATATTATCTCGATCTTATTAAAGATTTTATAAAATAAAAAGTTATATAGAAATCTTTATTTTATACTCTTTGATATTTATAAACTAATTCTAAATATCAAATTTATAAATATTTAGAGAAGAATCTTATTATTAATCTATTAATTAAAGTGAAGAAAAGATCTATTAAAGATTTATATTTAATAAAAATAACTATTAATTTATATAATAAAGATCTTAAAATTCATTATTAAGATAGATAAGTTATAGAGAGTAATTATTAAAATAGATAATTTAAATCAGAATATCAAATTAACTTTAAGAATATATATTTAAAGAAGAATTTCCTATTATTTGGATTATATTTAAAGAAGGAAGTTTTTAATAAACTTAATATTAATAATAAGTTTAAGAAAAATTATTACTATTTATAAAAGTATTTTTATAATTATTTTATAAGAGAAAATCCGAAGATAATTTTATTGAAGATATTAAAATAAATATATTCTATATTATATAAAAATTCGAATATATTTATAAAGATATCAAAAAAGGAGAATATATCTATAATTAATTAATTAATATAAAGATCAAAAACTATATATATAAAAAACCAAATTAAAAAGATATTAATAACTATTATATAGAATCTAAATTATATAGTTCTATATATAATAATCAAAATAAATTTGAAAACTAGAAACTAGATATATTAATTAGTATCTAGAGGATAAAAAATAAAAATAAATAAAGAAAAATTTAATTATTTATCTTATAGAAACTATTAGTAATTAATTATATCAATATACTTTTAAATTATATTAACTTTTCTATTATTATCAGAATTTTACAATTAATTATTAGATAAAGAATTCTAATTAGTAGATAATAAAGTTTAATTAGAAGGATTTAATATATATAGTTTTTATAAAGTTTTCTTATAAATAAGAATAAAATTAATTAGAAGAGTTATATCAACTTATCTATTATAAAGAATATATTAAGACTAAAAAATCTTATTATAAAGAATATATTAAGATTAAAAGATCTTATTATATTTACAATATATTTCTAAAATAGATAAATTCGCAGAATTATTATAAAAATAACAATCTAACTAATTATTAGATATAATAATTAAAATAAAAAAAGAGTTAAAAGAAAGTTGAAATATAAATAAAAAGAAGAATAACTAGATAGATTCTATTAATTATAATATAATTATATTATAATATAAAAATAATAACTAAATATATAATATAAAGTTCAAATTTATATTCAAAATATTATAACAAATTATTATATACTAGTATATATACCTTCCTCCGAATTATTTTTTCTTTATCTAAATTATATTTATTTATTTTGATTATATAAATTATAATCGAAAATTGTAGTTATCGAAATACTTTTTATATATATCTTCTTTATAAAAATTAGATATTAAATTACTAATATATATAAATATATTACTACTTTTATTTCGATTCAAAGTATAATTTTATTTATATAATATATATCCAGAATATCTTATTAATAAAGTATAAAAAGTTTATAGAAAGTAAATAAAATCTATCTAACTCCGAGATAATATTTAAAGAAATTATTGATTTTATAGAAATTTCTATATATTAGAGATTAATAATATAAATATTATAATATATATATCTATTATATTTATATATACTTCTATAGATTAATATCCTAATCTATATCTCTATATTTAGACTAAAGATTATTTAAATAGAGAATATATTTATTTTGTTTATTATTATCTTTAATATATTTTTTATTACTTTATTTCTTTTATTTATTAATTTAAAGTTTGAATTAGAAGGTATATTATAAAAAATAGTTATCTGATTTTTAGAATATTATTATTATATATATAACGATATAGATTACTTTTATTTACTAAGTACTAATTATAAAAACTTCGGATCTAATATTATTTTTTTGAAAAGAACCTTTTTTAATTATTTTTAGCTTTCTCAAATCTTTTATCAAATTTATTTACTTATAAATAAAAGATTTGAAGTTGGATTTAAAAAAAGTAGTTAATTATTACTTTATTATTATATTTATATAACTCTTTAACGAAAAAAGAAAAAAATATTAGAAAAAACAATTCCGAATCCAAAAATATCAATATCAATATAAAATCCGACTATATATATTTCTACCGATCGAACCTATTAGCTTACTTAATAATATATTTACTAGTTATCGAGATATTATTATTACGATTAAAATAGTTGATTTGGAAGTTCAAATCTTTCAAAATTCTATTTAAATCGAACTTTCTTTAACTCCAACTTATTAATATATCTCTGAACTTATTAATAATTATATTATTCGATCTTTCTTTTTTATTAATACTAATATAAATATAGATAATAATTCTAAACTACTAATTACTTCGATTTTCAACCTAAATTTGGATATATTTAATTTAAATAAGATTTTCAGTTCGGATTTATTTAATATTATTATAAGTATTATTATTAGATTTAGTAGAAATATCTATTATCTTTCTAAATAGATTAATCTCTTCACTCTTTCCAAACTAAATAAAACTATTTGTTTTTCTATTATTAAACTAACTACTCCGGATCTAGTTAATATTAAAATTCTCTAGATATATAATTTATTAATAGAAGTATATTCAGTTACTAAATTATATAATAAATAAACTTAAATCCTCGATTTAATCGAGATATTTAGAGAATATACTAAATTAGGAAAGTTATAAAAGGTTATTAATTAACTAGTATTTTAAATTAATAATCTGGAATATACTATTCGAAAAATCGAAGTTAAGATCAAAATAGTTAATATTACTAATATTATTAATAATATTGATATTACTATTTTTAAAAACCCTTTGAAAAATCAAATTAACTTAACTATTATTATTATTACTCTAGTTATTTCTTCGACTAATTCAATTTCTAGATCTATTTTTGTTTTAGTAATATTAATAGATATTGATAATATTTTTAGAAACTGGATTATAATTAATAAATCCCTGAAAAAAGTTAAAATTCAAAATCGATTAATTCTAATTTGAGAGTTAGAAATCTTTTTTTCGATATTAATTCTTCGAAATACTATTAATAAAGCATTCTTAGATAAAAGTATTAAAGAACTAATAATCTCTTCTATTATTATTATTAATAATAAGAAGAATCTAGTAATTATTAATATTAATCCTTTTATTTCTAATTTTCTAATTGAGAAAATAATTATTTGGGAATATTTAATTACTTTTAAATCAATAATTAAAGATAAACTTTAATATAAAATAGTTCTTTATAAAATTCTTATTTTAAATTTCAATATATCTTATAGAATAGAGTTAGTTTTAGATTAATTAAAAACTTTTAATTCTAATTTAAATTTAAAATCTATTAGTATTTCCTATTAATTATCATTAGTAGAAAATCGAGTTATTAAATAAGAAGATTTAATAATAATTTCTTTTATTATTAAAGTAGAAGTTAAAAGATATATTAGAAACCGGATTTGGATAATTAGAATTAATATTAGAATTAAAAAACTCTTTACTATTTCTAAATCTATCCAATATATTAAATATTAAGGATTTGGATATTTAGTTAAATTTTGTTGAAAAGGGACTAAATATAATCTCTATAGTGAACTTTATATTATATAATAATATTATTACTCGATTTATAAATAAAATAATCAAAAATATTTCTATTTAATATCAAAATATACTATTTACAAAAATAATTATATTTCCATTTTTAAAGAATATGAAATTTATAAAATTATCAAAGAAGTTAGTTTATAATTAATATAGATATCTAATTTTTTTAAATAAATTTAAATCGAAGTTTAATTACTACTAAATTAATATTATAAATAGTTATTAAATTAAAAATCGATTTAATTTTAGTTTAGAAACTTTAGATTATAAATGAAAATCTAGATTATTTAAATAGTTAATCGATTTCTTATATTAGTTTCAATTAAATCTTTCTAATTACTTTAGAATTTCGATCTAGAATATTGATTTATATCTCGAGGATTTATATATTTAATATTATACTAGCTTTTTCGAATATCGATCTTAACTTATTAGTTTTATTAATAATTAAAGAAAACAATATATTTGAACTAGTTAATATTTATAATGAAATTAGTTAAATCGAGGGGAATTCGATTAAAATAATAGAAAGGAGTTTGCTAACTAATATTATTTCGACTAATTTACTTATTTTGAGTAATCTCAATCTTTATTATTCTTAATAGAATCTGAATAATCGAAGTAATTAAATTAATATAAAACTAATTTAATAAATTAAAAAGTAAAATCTAGAACTAATTAATGAATTTAGAATTATTATATTTTTTAGAAAGATTAACAAATTAGTTTTAGATTTTATACTAACTATATAAATATTAGCTAGATATATTGATAATTAGTAAATACTAATTAACTTAAGATCTAATTATTTACCGATTTTATTTACTTTAAAAGAGAAAAAAGAATTAGTATCTCTAAATAAATAAAAATTAGTTAGTATTAATTTTAATACTAAATTAATAAACTGGGAGCTATTTTCAAATTATTTAGTTAAAATTATAAAGGAATTAACTATTTTAATTAGCCTTTCCTCTGATTTCATTTAGCTAGATCTGAAATTAAACGAGGTAATATAAAATTATCTAGAATTAATTAGTTTGAAGTTATTATTACTAATTTAATTAGTAACTAATAAAACTATCTCCAAAATTAAATCTAGTTTAAAAGTTAAACTTTAATAGATCTTTAAATTAAAAAGTTTAAGAAAATCGATAATACTAGTTTAGAGAAAATTAAAAATCCAAAATAATCAAACTAGTTAAAACTTTTATTAAGAATAGTACTAATTGGTTTGGAATTAATATTTTTTAAAGATAAAACTAGTTAAAAAGGATTATTAGAATACTTTTCTTGAAAATAATAATTCTAAATTAATATTTAAAGCTTTTAATTATATCAAATTCTATTTTAATCAATCCCTTCTAACTATTTTAAATAAAACTATTTTTAAAAAGAAAGAAATTATTTTGAGAATTATTTTCTTTCCCCAACCTTTTATTTCGACTAGTTCTAATTAAGAAGGATATAAAGTAGTTAAATAGAACTAGTCTAAACTAGCTAATACCGAATTAGTATTAATTTATTTAGTTAAAATTAAAGGAAAACTCCAGAATCTAATAAAATTATTTAAGAAATTATTAATAAAGTTTATTTAGTTATTTCTAAGATATTTTACAAAGTTTTCATTTATTTAATCAACTTTGAATACTATCTCTAATATTGGAAATAAGTTATTAAAACTATTCTCAAAAAACTAATTAAATCTAACTATTTAGTTTCAAAAATATATAAAGTAATCTTATTTCTCAATTATTTAGATAAAATAAGTAAGAGAATATTAGTTAAAAAACTAGATTATTTAATTAAGATTACTAATCTATTATATAACTCTCAAATTAATAAAAAATTTAAAAAATCAATTATTAATATCGGATTATTATTAATTAATAAGATTCAAAAAAACTATTTAAAAGATTATAAAATATCGATTTTATTTTTGAATATTAAAGAAGTTTTTGATTATATTTTTAAAAATCAGCTTTTAGTTATTTTAAAAAGATTAAAATTACTAATTAATTTAATTATTTAGATTAGTTATTTTCTAGAATATAAACTACTTTGTTTAAGTTTTAATAACTAAATTAAATAATTCCAATTTATTTCGATTAGTATTCTCTAGAATAGTTTAATTTTATCAATTTTCTTTTTAATTTATATTAAAGAATTATTTCTCTCGATTTCTACTTTAATTTAATTCTATATAGACGATAGTATATTAGTAATTAGTTTAACTAATCTCAAAAAGAACTATAAAATCCTAGAAAGAAAAGTTAATAAACTATATATTTTGAAAGAAGTTAATAATATCGAATTTAACTTAGTAAAAATTGAATTAATTCACTTTTTCGAAGATAAATAAGTTATTACTAAGATTAATTCGGTTAATTTACCGAATAATTAGTTAATATAACTCTTAAAAATAGTAAAATAGTTAGAAATCTTATTTGATAATATTTTAAACTTCAATTATTATATCTTAATTAAAATTAATTAAACTAAATCAGTTTTTCTAAAAACTAATTAACTAGTTAATATTGAAAATAGATTATTACTTTTTACTATATATTAGTTATATATTATTTATATTATTAATATCTTAGATTATAGATTCTCTATATAATAGAAAGAACAAACTAAATTTAAAATTCAATTTCAATATTTATAAAATTTAACTTTTCAGAAGATCTTTAGAGTATTTAGAACTAGTTTAATAATCCTTATAAAGATAAAAACTATATTAATACTTCTTTAAACTCGTTTAAATATTATTAACTATTAATATATATTTAAAACTTTCAAAATATCTGAAAACTATCTAATTTTCAAAGAAATTTAAATTATATCGAAAGCTAATAATTAATTCCAAAATTATTTAATATCTATCTAAAAAGAATTAACCAAAATGATCTAAATAAAACGAATTAGATATTCAATATATCTATTAATTTAGTTTCAATATTTGAAATCAATTAATTTTTTTAAATTTCTATTTTGAATTATTATCCTTTATATTATCGAAATTAATAAGTTATCTAAAGAACTAGAAACTGAAAATTATAAAAACTCGGTTATATTACTAGTTCCGAATCAGTATTTAATTTATATTAATAAATCGGAATTAATAAATTAAAAAGAGATTGGAATTAGTTTAATTCTTTTTAACTTCAATTAGAAGTTAATTTAAAAATCTAATTAGAATATTAAGATTAGTTAGTTAGTTTATAATAGCGAACTAGCCGGAATAGTCGAAGGAATTAAATTAATAAACGAAATAAGTTAAAAAGATCAAGAATTCATTATTTTCTCGGATAATTAAATTATTTTATAAAGATTGAAATTATTTAGTAATAAATCTAGACAAAATTAAATAGTATTAATCTATAAAGCTAGCCGAGAAATAATCGAAAAAGGAACTAAAATCAAATTAGTTTAGATTTCAGATTATTTCGAGATATTAAATAATGAAAAAGTAGATCTATTAATTAAATCGGGAATCAAAATAGATTCTCTAATTAATATAACTAATCTTAGTTATTTGGGAACTTAAATTAAACGAATTAAAAATTAAGAATAAATTGAATTTCTTTTAAAAGCTCCGGAAGTTAATTTGTTTAACTTAACTAGTTATTTAAGAATTTTTAAACTCTCTTCTCGAAATCGAATCTAGATCTCAATTTCGACTAAAAGAATTACTATTAATATCTTTTATTAATTGAAAATCAAATATAGTTATTTAAAATTATATTTATATTTATTAGAGTATACTAGCAATAATAAATATATTTATAGAACTAAAGAAACTCTCAAATACTTATTTATAAATTATTCTCTTTTTAGTTTAGTTTGAAACAAACTAAAAGATAAACTAGTTATAAATTATTTATTATTCTCACTTCTTCTTAATACTAGCTCCGGAATCGAAGCTAGTATCGCTTATTTAAGCGAGATAAATATCTATATTCGAAGATATTATCTAGCTCGCAAGCTAGTTAATAATTAAATTGGATTATTAAATTGGATTTATTTTAGTTTTATTAAATTGTTATTCTCTTTTATTTATTTTCTTTATTTAGAACTAGTTTCTCATTATCTCTTGATACTATTTAACTTAAAAATATATTTAAATATTATTACTATCTAGCTGTTAGCAGCCTTCAGCCGCTAGTCGATCTATTATAATCTTAGATTTAAGAAAGTTGTTAAAATGATAAATTAATCAATCAATTATATTACTTTATTATATAATTTCTAGAATTAATTCCTCAATATCAACAAAATTGATTTTATTTATTCAATTATTATTATTTCTATCTAGTTATTATATAATATAATAACTTCAAATAAAATAAAATATTTATCTAAATATCTATATATAAGATTTCGAAGATTGAAAGATTTCTCGAAATTATAACTTTTCTCAAAGTTATATATAAAAAAATAATCTTTCTATAAATAGAAAATCAATTTAATAAGATTATTATAAATATATAATTCGGAAGATTTATTATAACTTTTAAATAATATAATCTTATCTTTAGAAATCTTATAACTATTTATTTTAAGAATCTAAAAAGTAAAAGGATCTTTATATTTATTAATAATATAATTATTTTTGATAATAGTATTTAATAGAATAAGAAAGCTAATAATAATCTAAATAAGAAAGATATAAAATCAAAATCTAAAGAATAATTTTATAGTTTCTAGAAATTTAGAGATTTTAATAAGATTCTATATTTTTATTATCTCTAAATATAATAAACTGATAAAACGAACTTTGAAAAATATAAATAGATTATTAAAAATTATAAATATTTTATCTTAGTTATATAAAGGAAAATTACTATTATTAGAAATAAACTTCTAATTGAATTTAATATTAAAAGAATTCTAAAATATCTCAACTTTCTATATTAGAACTTTCTATATATTATAATAACTAACAAAGAATATAAAATTAATAATTAAAATATTTCTTCAATTCTATCTCTCTTCTTAGAAAAGATTATCAATATAATTATTAATTTATAACTAATTTAGAAAACTAATAGTTTAGGAATTTATACTTTATTAGTAATTACTAATTATTATTATTTAGTTAATAATATTCTCTTAGATAATTATAGAACTATCTATTTAATTAATAATATCAATCTTTTAGATAATAATAATTATAATCGAATAATTCTAGATAATATTATAGAATATAGAATATCCTCTTTTAATATTATAAGATAAAGAAAATATATAATCAAGAATTATCTTTATAATATATATAGATTTAATATTAAGGATTTTATTCTTATAAATATAGTTTTAATTTTCAAATTTTATATCAATATTATTTCAGAGATTTATCTTTATAATTCGGATTTATAAATATATAGTTAGAATAATACTTTAAAGATTAGAATATTAAAAATAAATATTATTATTATAAACTTAGAATATAAATTTAATCTAATATTCTTCTAATTTAAGAAGCTTTCTACCTTCTATTTATCTATTTTATTAAATATATCTATAAATTACTTTACTATAATATATCTAATATTAAACCGAAAAATTCGTTATTTATATTATAAATCCAAAAACTTTATATTATCTAGAGAAGATAATATAATCTAATAATATAACTAAATAGATTATTTAGAATAGAAAATATTCAAAAAGCTTATATACTTTATTAGAAATATATAAATCAAAGAGTTATAATATATTGATTATAAGGATTATATATAAATATATACTAAATAAATTATTAAATATAATTTAAATAATTGATCTTCTCTATAATTATTTTATAAGATTATATAAAATCTTTTTAACTTTCTAAACTTATATAACGAAATATTATAATAATTATTAATTAAAGAAATATATAATAAAAAGATCTTTGATTTTCTATTTTATTAGAAGTTATATTTCGAAGTATTTAATATAATAAAGATATTTGAAATCTGGATATAATAATAATATAAATTAGTAATCTATATAGTTAAATAAGATAATAATATCTCTTTTATATTATATATAAATATAACTTTATATTAAAGATAGATTATAAAGTAAAGAATCGAAATAAAGCTATTTCTATCTAATATATATAAATTGAATAGAATTATAGAATAAATTAGTTAGGAAATAGTTATAAAAATAATTAAAATATATATAAATATAAATCTATTAGAGAATCTTTAAATCGAAATTATTCAGATTATAATTTACTTTTATAATATTAATCTATTTTAGAAATAAGATTTCAAGATTTCAAATAAAGTATTCAAATTATAATTTTGATTATATTTTTAATAATATAACTTTATATTAGTTATCTAAATTACTTTAGATCTCTAATCTGATTAAAGTAATATTTATTATTATAAATATCAAATATACTCTTTAGATAAAAATAAAGAAATAAATAAATAGAGAAAATAATATAAATTAAATTCTAGAATATATATTAAATATCTAATAAATTATATTCTAGACATAACAATCTATAAAATATATATTTTATAGTTTAAATAGAGTATTATTATAAGAAATATTATATTTAATAAGGAATTAATATATTTTTACGAAAACAAATCTAGTTTAATATTACTAATTAATTAAACTATAAAATTTATTTATAATTTTGATAAGAAGATAGATTTATAACTAAATAGATTAATTTTAAAGAGTAATAGTATAGTTTACTAATTAGATATTATAATAAGAATCTTATAACTTTCTATTTTAATAGAAAATTAAAATATTCGATTAAACTATTTTTCAATCTCGAAAATAAATATTATTAGTGAAGATAATAATAAGAAACTAAATAATAATAATTAATTAAATAGTATATTAGACTTTTCAAATAATAATAAAGGATTATAAATAAATATCCTAAAACTATCTATATTAGATAAAGAATCAAATATAGAAGAATTATATTTATTTATTTAAAATAAAAGATTATTAAAGATCAATCTATTTTTTCTATTAAAGAAAAAGAAATTGAAAGTTATATAAATATATAATTATTAAAAGAAGGTTTACTCCTTTTTATTATAAGAAAAGGAATTAAAAACTATTTATTTATTTAATAAAGAATTAATAATCTTATTAATTAATAGATAATAGATATTATAATATATATAATACTAATATTTAGAAATAAGATTAGTTATAAATATTCTGATAAAGATAATATTAATTTGGAATAAACTAATAATATTATAAATTTTAAATTTATTATAATTATTGATATTCTCTATAAAATATATATAAATAGTTTAGATAATAAATCTACTAATTAAAACTAAATAAAATCCTTATTATTTATATAAATATCTATATTATCTAATTATAATAATAATAATAATATATAAAATAAATTATTATAATAGAAGTTTAATTAATTATAAAAGATTACTTTATTATAAATCAAGAAAAGGATTAATTTTATTATAAAAGATAGATTTTCGAATTTAATTAAGAGAATTCTAAACTCTTCTCTAGATAATTTATATAAATAAATATTGAAATAATCTTAACTAGAAGTAATTATATTCTATTAAAAAATTATTCTAGATTAAGATTCTATTTAGTTTAGTAAAATCTAATTATCTAAATAATATCGAAATAAGTAATATTAATATTTTAAGTCTAAATATAAAAAATAATATATTTATATATTTATTAGAATTTTGATTTCTTAATACTTTAGAAATTTTAATATTAATATATTTAACAATTTCTATTCTATTTTATAATCTAATTAGTTTGGAATAAATAAGAATAAAGAATAAAATCAATATATAACTTTATATAATATTATTATAATAATAATTATTCAAAAACTTAAAGTTATAGAAATAGAACTATAATTATTATTATAAATCTATCAAAGTAATATTATTAAATTATCTAAATATTATTATTATTTACTAAATTATCTTTTTGATTTCTAATTTAAAGAAGATTATAATTATAAAATCAAAATCTTTATTTTATATAATATATAATAAGAAGTTCTACTCGATTTAGTAATAACCAAACTAATTTTTTTAGAATAGATATTTAATTACAAAATAGATTAAGAAAGATATATAATTAGATACTAATCTCAATTAGTAGTTAGAAGAAATCTATAAATCAAAAGTATAATTAAATCTATATATATTACTATCTTAACTATATATTTATTTAGAATTATTATAACTATAATAACTAAATTTGATCTAGAAAGTAAATAATTTGATGTTATCAATATATTTGTAAATATATTATATAATCCAAATAGAGAACTAATATATTACTAATTATCTAATAAATATCGAAGTTCGAATATATATATTATTATTAATTATATATTATATAGTTTATAGAATTTATCTATAATATAGTTTAAGGATTTTATTATTATATTAAATATATTAGGAACTATTATTTATAAAAAGAAATTATATATCTATATATATAATAATGAAAAGATCTTTATTTTCTTCTTTATTAATAACTTTCAAGTTATTTATTATAAAAAGGATAAATAAGTAATAAAAATATTTATTAATAGAATCAAAGTAATATATAAATTTAGAGAACTCGGAAATATAATATAGTTCTTAGAAATCCGAATTATTAGAAATAGATAATAAAGAAAATTATAATTAATATATAATATTTATATTAAGAAAATCGTATATAGATTTAATCAGATCGATAAATAATATATATCTATATTATCACTAATAGTTAAGTTCAAAAAGAATATTAATATAATTTATCTATCTAAAGTTAAAGAGTTTTAGAAAAAATTTGGTTTAATTCTCTATATAATAATAACTCTTTATAATATTATAACTTAGTTATTTTCTTATTAATCTAAATCAAGATTATATTAATATTACTAACTATAATATCCGGTATTTATAGAGAATATACTTCCTTATAATCGAATATAATATTAATTATATTATTTAACTCTTTATTATATCTAATATATCATTTGTAGATAATTAAGTAAATAGAAGATTATTTTAGGAATATATTATAAACTTATTCGACAAATTAATTTCTTGAAAAGCAAATAAATAAAATATAGTTATAATTTATATAATCGAAACTAAGTTATTTGGAATCGAACGAATTATTAAAGAAATAATAACTATAATAAGATTATTCAAAGAGATTAAACTATTAATTGATAAATTAGTTATAATTTATTATAATAATGTATAAGTAATCTGGTTAGTTATTAATATAAATAAGCGAATTTCAATAAAGCTTCGATATATCAATATTCAGAATATATAGTTAAGATAGAAATATAAAAAGAAAAGTTTCGATATTATTTATCTCTTTATTAATAATATACTAGTTAATAGATTAATTAAAAACCTTATTAGATATACTTTCAAACTTTATTGAATTTATAAGATATTTATAATAAGATTAAAGATATCAAATAATTAAATTAATAATTAACTAAAAGATTAGAAAGGAAATTATCTATTGAATTTTATTAAGTTATATATTAGAATATTAATATTATTCTCAGAAAGCAAAAACAAATAATCAATCTAACTAATTATTCTGAAAATAATTATTATCTATAGATAAATAAAATAAGTTTATTTATTATTTCTGATAATATTTCTTGAAGATAAATAATTATTATATAATTCTTTCTTTAGTTTTCTATATTTATCTTATTAATATTATTCCTATTAATCTTAGTATATTCTATAATATTATCTTTATTATTATAAAGATATTTTATTATTATCCGAACTATTATATAATACTTTTTCGCAATCTAAATAATATATTAACTAATTAGATAGATTAGAAGTGAGAATCAATCTTATTACTTTACTAAATAAAAATTTAATAAATAAATATTCTCTAATAATCTCTTGAAAAGCTAGATAAAAAAGACAGTAAAAGTATATTTTATATTAATAATAATATCAACTTCAAATATCTACTATATTTATATTATAGAATTTATAATCAGAATAAGAACTATTTATAATAGAATAGATATATCTCTAATAAGAATATATAAACTTATTATTTTTGATATAAACTATTTTACAAACTATTTTATAATCAGTTTTACAAACAACTTTATATTTAGTATAATAAATAGATATAACTAATAGAATTTTATTATTTTCAGATTTATCTTTATCTTTAACTTTATTATTACTAATAAGTTTATTTGAATTTACTTTTAATAATTATTCTTCTTTAGTTTTAATAATAGAAATATAATAATAAGGATATAGAATAATAAGATTATTATAATCTAAATTTATCTAAACTTTATCTTTATTAATATATCTAGAATTCTCTCTTTATAAGATTATTCTATCTAGATTATTTTAAAAACTAAATTCAAAATCAGAATTATCTTCTTTATTTATATCTAATAATAGATTACTAATAAAATATATACTATTATCTTATTATAATAATTAATTAGTAAAGATAAAGATGAAAAATATAAAATTAAGAAATAATTATAAAGAGATATTTATTAAAGGATTATCTAATAAATCTTCCTTTATCGAAATCTTCGAAATTATAGAAAGAATAACTAACTCTTTATCCATAATATTATTATTAATATTATCTAAATCATTCAAATTATCTTTTTAGAAGAAGAATAATCAATTAATTCTAGAAATATTAGATCAAACTTATAAAAATAATTAGGAAAACTTATCTCAAACTAATTACTATTTAAGGATAAATCAATATTATAATAAATAAGATTTCTTAATATTTATTATATATAAAATTCTTTCTTTTTGAACTTCTTTTATTTAATTTATTAATACTTTATAAATTGATTAGGAAGTATAATGAAAAAGTAAAAGTGAAAATAATAAAGTTAATAAACAAAATAGATATATAGTAATAATAATAATAATAGAGAAGATAATATATAAAAAAGAAAAAGAAAAGAAGAAAAGATTTAGAGAAATAAGAATCTTATTTATATTTATAATAGTAAATATATCACTAGTTGCTTTTTTCTATTAAATAAAGTAAATAGAATAAATAATCTTACTAATAATAATAACTATAATCAATATCGAACTTATAATTATATTAATAAATATTTATTTGAACAATTTACCAATTAGTTATACTATAATAACTATCAAAATAAATAAGTTCTCTTTTATTAATATTAATAAAATTATTATCTCGAAATAATCAAAATTATAATCTATTTATTTTTATATCTAATAAATAATATAAATATAGTTATAAATAAACAACTTAATTAAAGTTGTAGAAATATATATAGTGATACTTTACAAATATATATATTATCCAAAATAAACAAACTCTACTATATAAAATAAATATTTTATATTTATTATAAATAACTTTAACTAGATATATTATTTGTTTCTATAGAGAAAGTAGATCGATAAATCAATTTGAAAAGTATATTATAAAAGTGAATTATAGAATATATTATATATAAATCGGAAGTATTAATTAATCCGGCCTTCAACTTATCTAGAAATTAGATTTAATAACTTGAATCTTCTAATTTATAAATCTTCACTTTATAATCCGATTATAGAAAACTTAACTTTCCAGATTATCTATAAAAAGTAATCAAAAGATTAATAATTAGAAAGAAAATAACTAATTTTACTATCTCAAATTCTCAACTTTATATTTTGGTTATAAAGTATTTATAATATAACAGTTTTATAATTAAATACTTATTCTAAAGAGATTAGTTTGATTATTACCAAGTCGAGTAAAACTTCTTATTATATATTATATAAGATAAATATATTGATTTTATAATTATAGTTTTCTTTAAATTAAAAACTAAAAAGGTAATTTAATAAATAATAATAATATTTAGATAATTTAGTAATATTACTTTAGTAGATTTATAATAATAATTATAATTCTATTTGTATAATTTTAAATTTTTAAGTAATTATTATTATAATAATATTATATAAAGTTATATATTAATTTTACTCTTTATTCTTATCTATTTCAAATTAATCAAATTATAAAATAAAATAGAAGTTATTAAATATATTAATATTATAATTTCTAATATTTCAAGAAATTAAGATTCTAATAAATATATAGATATATTATTCTTTATATCTAGATTTGAGATATTAATATTATTTATTTCGATATTATCTAGATAATTAGGTTTTACTAAATTAGATAGGATCTTGATTTAGAATAACCTTTTAGTAGAATATAACTATTTCTAATTAAGATTATTTTGATATTTACTTATAAGAATTATCTAGAGAAAAGTTTAGAATTCTCTTAATTAAGTTCAAGAATCTATTTTCTATAATAGAATTGATCTCTTTCTTAATTTATAATAAAATAATCTTTTATAATTAATTAAATTCTTATTATAATAATCTATTTTATATATTATTATTATTACAATTAGATAATATAGATATTTATATAAATAGTAAGAACTTTATTTAGTTTTAATTAATAGATTTATTATCTAAACTATTTATATATACTTTATAAAGGATATTAGTAGTTATAATAAATTTAAAATTTATAATATTATTAATTTATTCTAAATCAATATTATCTTTATTAAAATATTTATAACTAATTCTATTTCTAAATATTAATATTATATATATTATAATATCTATTATCTATTAGTTAATAAGATTATTAATTCTTTATTAAATAAATAAATAGTTTTTAATTCTTTTTCTTATAATAGAAAGAAATAAACTTTCTCTTAATAATTATATATTTATATAGTTTTCAATTCCTTTTCCTTTAATAAGAAAGTATAAACCAATTTTTAGTAATTCTTTATTTTAAATAAATAGATATAGTTTCTCTATATTTAATCCTTTATCTAATATAAATAGTTTTAGGATATTTATTTATAATTCTTTATAATTATATAGAGAGTTTGATATATTATTTAATTAATTATTATTATTCGATTTCTTATTATTATCTTTATTAGTAATATTTATCTTCGAAGTTGAAGAGTAATTTAATTAAATATCTTAATTTCTTATTAGAATAAAGAATTATAAGATTTCTATTATAATATCTAGTTAATAAATTATATTATTACTTTCTAAAATTAATCTATTTAGTTATAAATCTACTTTTTTATCGAGATTATAAATAAATTCTATAATTTGATTAATTAGTAGTATCAAACTAGATTTACTTTTATAGAAATATATTAATTCCTTATTAAATATAATATTTCTTATAATAATAATTTATTTAAATTATAGAATCTATATTCTATAAATTGATATTCCTGGAATATAATCTACTAGATATCTAATATATATTTTAGAATTTAATTTATATTATTTTCTCTTTTTATTTATTTTTCTATCTTTATTTAAAGAATATATTTAGTATTTATAATAGTAAATACTACTTTAATTAGATTAGAGATTTGAAATAATCTAGATAACTAATATAGAATTATATTATCAAAAATATAATCAGAATTATAATTTAAATACTTTATTTAGAATTTTGAAATCTTATTTTTTAAATAGATTAATATTATAAAGATAAATTATAATCTGAATAATTTCGATTTAAAGGTTCTCTAATAGATTTATATTTATATATATCTTAATTATTTTTATAATTATTTTCTAATTAACTTATTCTATAATTCTATTTAGTTTATATATATTAAATAGAAATAGTTTTATTTCGATTTTTTACTTTATAATCTATCTTTAATATAAAGTTATATTTATATATAATATAAAAGAGATATTATTATCTTATTTAACTATATAGATTACTAATTTATATTATTATTATATCCAGATTTCAAATATCTTTATTATATTAAATACTTCGAAATATAACTTCTAATAAAATAGAAAATCAAAGATCTTCTTATTATATATTTTCTTAATTAATAATAATTATAATATTCTATTATATAAATTTAGAAAGTTGAAAAGGTTCTATATAATCTTATAAAATAATTATAAAGAGAATTAATTATCTAGATTATATTTGATAATCTATTTAGTATATATTTATATATAATCCTTATAATTAATATATTATAACTTCTTAATTTATATATCTCTAATAGAATATATAAGTTTTTCAAATACTTTCTATTTTAAATAATTTATTTAGTTATATTATTAGATTATATTATCTTCTCTAAATAATATAAAGTTTTTAGATTTATAATATAAATAATAAATTTTTCGGTTCAATATTAGATATATTATAATAAAGTAATTTATAAATATATTTAATAAAATAGATAGATAGAAAGTTAAAAGCTTTTTAAATTAAAGAAATATTAAATTAAATTTATATTCTAAATTTATAATAATAATATTTATTTTTAATATTCTAATCTTTAAAGTATTATTCTAATTATATATTTATAAATCCGAATTATAAAGATAAATCTTTAAAATAATATTAATATAAAATTTAGATATCAAGATTATATTTATAAAAATAAGATCTTTAGTATTAGATCTATATATATTATAAAGGTAATTCTTAATTATATACTTTCTTTATTCTATAATATTAAAGAAGGATATTCTATATTCTATAATATTATCTAGAATTATTCGATTATAATTATTATTATCTAAAAGATTGATATTATTAATTAAATAGAAAGTTTTATAATTATCTAAGAAAGTATTATTAATTAAGTAATAATAATTAATAATTATTAATAAAGTATAGATTCCTAAATTATTAGTTTTTTAAATTAGTTATAAATTAAGAATTATATTGATAATCTTTCTTAGAAAGGGGGATAGAATTGAAGAAATATTTTAATTATTAGTATTATATCTTTTATTAGTTATTATAATATATAGAGAGTTTTAGTATAAAAGATTAAGATATTTTAAAATTCTTTTGATATTAAATTTAATTAAGGATTTATTCTTAATAATAATAGTTTTCCTTTATATAACTAAAATAAAATATTTATAATCTTTAGTAATCTATTTATATTTTTCAGAGTTCGCTTTATTAGTTTACTATATTTAGAGATAATAAAGATATAGAATCTTATTAAGATTTCTAGATTTCTAGAAATTATAAAATTATTCTTTAGATTTTGATTTTATATTCTTATTATCTAGATTATTATTAGTTTTCTTATTCTATTAAATATTATTATTAATATTGATTATATTATTAATAAATATAAAGACCTTTTTATCTTTTAGATCTTTAAAATAGATAGTTATAAGATTTCCGAAGATAAAACTATATTATTTGAAGATTATAATAAATCTTCCGAATTATATAATTATAATAATCTTATTAAACTAATTCTTTATTTATAAAGAGGTTATTTTTTTATATATAGTTTTGAGAAAAGTTATAATATTAAGAGTTTTTTCAATCTCCAAAATCTTATATATAGATATTCGAATAAATACTTTATTTTCTTTGAAGTATTATTAATTTAGATCGATTATACTCTATTTAGTTTGATCGAGTATATTAAGATATTTAAATTGGATTTTATTAAGAATAGTTATATTTATAAAAGTAAAATAATTTTTAAATAATATAATTATTCCTTAAAGAATAATTATAAAAGAGTTATCTTCTTTAAGAGATATATTAAATATATATATATTATCTATTATATTGATAATCTATTAATATATTTTTTTAAATACTTTATAATAAAGATTATAATTAAATTTGATTTTATAATATTCCTTTTCAAAAAGTAAATATAGATTCTTTATATTGATAAAGATTATTCTTTATAGATAATCTAATAATAATATCTTTTAAATATTTAACTTTTAATTATTATCTTTATTCTTTATAATATTGATTATAAGAATATCTTTGAAAACTTTAATATAATCTAAAAGTTCTTGATTAATTAATTGATTTATTATTTTAACGATCTTTTTGAATCTAAAACTATAATAGGTCGGTTAATAACTAAAGGTTATTAGTAACTAAGTATAAATAGTATTTAAATATATTTTTAAACCAAATAATATTAAGAGATAGTGAGGAATTAGTTCTAGTAAATGAAAATAACTAAATTAAGAAAAGTAACAATTTGATAAAAATGAAAATAAAATCATTCTAATATAAATATCCAATCTAATTATCAATTAGCTCTCGAACTAGATAATATTTCCAGATATAAATTTTTATCTCGCTTAAATAAGCGATACTAGCTTCGATTCCGGGGGTAATATCTAGAAGAAATAGAAATAATAAATAGTTTGTAATTAGTTTATCTTTTAGTTTATTCCGAGCTAAACTAAAATGAGAACAACTTAAAAGTAGATATTCAGAAGTCTTTTTAGCTCCACAAATATATTTATTAGTATTAGTATATCCTAATAAATATAAATATGATTTTAAATAATTATATCTAATTTTCAACTAGAAGAAAATATTAGTAATAATTCTTTTAATCGAGATTGGAATCTGGATTCGATTTCGAGAAGTAGGTTTAAAATTTTTTAAATAGCTAGTCGAGCTAAGCAAGCTAGTTTCCGAAGTAGTTTCCCAAGTTTTTAAAAAAGATTCTAACTACTTCTAATTTTTAATTCGCTTAATTTGAGCTCCCAAATAGTTGAGACTAGTTATATAAGTTACTAAGACTATTTTAATCTCCGATTTGGCTAGTAGATCCGCTTTTTCGTTACTTAGCACCTCGAAATAACTTGGAATCTAAATTAATTTGATTTTAACTTCTTTTCTAACTATTTCTCGGCTAGCTTCGTAAATTAATATTACTTGATTTTGTTCTGATTTATTATTAAATGAATTATTATAATTATTATTATTATATAATAACGAATTCTATTTAGTATTAAAGGATTTTTATCTAGATATTAAATATAGTAATTATATAATAGATAATTAATTTTGTAATATTCTATTATTAGATTATTATTGATATAAATAATATATTTTATAGATAAGAAGAAGCTAGTTTATTAAGATTATCTAAATAATATTATAAATACTTTTATTATCAAAAGTAATTTAATATTACTTTTATTATTATTTATATCTATTATATTAATTGTTCTTCTCCGAAAAGATAATAATATCTTTACTATACTAAAATATATTATATATTTGTTCTTGTTCGCTATTAATATTTCTTTTAATATTATTCTTTGATATTTATTTCTATATTATCTTTATTATTATAAATTTTAAAATTGAACTTTCTAATTATTTCTTCGTTTTTAAATCTGAAATAGATAGTATTGTCAAAACTTGATTTTATATCGATATATAATCTAATCAACTTTACTATCTTCGGATATCTAATTATTATTATATCTAATATCTTCTCTATTTTCATTAGCCTCTTAATTTTAATTATAACTACTATATCGACGAAATATTCTCTTTATAAAGTCTTTAAGATTCTATTAAGTTTATTATATATATTGAATAGTTATATTTTTATTAATATTATTCTTTATTTAAGATATATCTTTAATTTAATAATATATATTATTATAACTATCTATATATTGATAATATTAATAATATAGTTTTATATTTCTATATATTAGATATAGAGATAAAATAATAGATTAGTAAATTTGTTTATTATAAAATATTTCTTATTAATTATATTTTTGAAAAAATCGAATATCTTAATTCTCTTACTAATTAGTATATAAAGTATTAATAAAGTTTCCGATTTATTTATATTATCTTTGATTTCTTCGCTTCTAATAATATCTTTTCCTTTTTATAACTTGATTGATATAATTAGAAGTATTTTTCTAATTAGTAATAATTTATTGATATTATTATTATCTAATATATTGGTTATAATAATTTCGCGATAAGTTCTATTATAATATAGTTTTTTATTAGATCTCTTTTTAATATCAAAGATATCTATATTATATAATAGATTATTATATTATATATATAATAAAAAGTTTTGTAAAACTAGATATTTCGAATTGATTTCTTACTTTATCTTTATTATATATAGAGTAATTACTTTGATTGATATATTCTATATTAAATATTTATTTCCTTTTCTATATATAAACTAATTCTCTCCTTTATATTTAGTAAATACCGCGATTAATAATCTTTATAATATAATTATTAATCGATCAAATTATATAATATCTGAATATAGTAATCTATTAAAACTAAAGATATTTAGGAAAAGTATTTATCTTGATAATATAATTATAATAACTAATATTAATAGAAATATATTAGTAAATACTTTATTAATTCCTTTCTTATTATATATAAACTTCGAGATTAATATTAGTACGATCGGTAGATTATATCTTAATTATAATATTAGATTATCAAAGTTATTATTATCTCTATTTAGAATTTATATTAGATATAATAGTTTCTATTATTTCTTTATTATCTAATATAATTCTAAAATCTTATTCTTTATCTATATATTATTTATAGTATTTAAGTTATATAATAAAATAAATATTATATCTTTATATTTAATAAAATCGTAGATTATATTTACTTTTAGATTAGTAATTATAATATTATAATTAAACTCTTTAATTATATATTTACTATTCTTAATATTATTTATTTCTAATAATATATTAGAGAGTTAAAGAGAGGAGAAGAGGATTTAAAAGTCAAGATAGAGTTTATTATCGGAAAAATCGAGAAGAGGTTATATAACTAAAAAGCAAAGTTAAATCTCAGAAATGAAGAGATAAAAAGGAAGATAAAGAAGAAGAGAGATTGATAATAATTAGTTTATCTTTAATTAATATCTTATATTTATCTCCTAGCAATCCTCTAATTATAAAGCGATTATTATAATTTCTTACTAATATAACTCTAATATATTAATTACTTTCAAAATCCTAATTAGATAATAGTTTATTATAACAATATCATTTTATTAAATAAGAGTATTATTATATTACTATTAATTAGAAAAGCTAGAGTTAAATTTATAATAAAATAAAATAAACTTAAAAAAGTAAATATCCCCGAGATCTAATTAATCTTTATTATAAAAGAAGTAGAAGATAGTTATAACCAAATTAATATTAATATATCTATAATAGAAAATAGAGAAACTAAAGTAGAGAACTTTCTATTAAGATAAAATACTATCCAATTATTAATCTAATAAGAAGATATAATAAAAGATAAAATTATAATATTGAGAGTTACCTTTTTAAAGATAAGAAAAGAGAAGATATAATAATTAGAATAGAAGTAAAGAAGAAATACTTTATCAATAAGATTATTAGAGAAAAAATATCTAAAGGAAGAAATTATAAATCTAGAAGAAAAAGAAGAATAAGAAGTAAATATAAAATAGAAATAATAGAAGTAATAAATAAATATAATATTGGAAAGAGAAGGAAAGTTATTTATATAATCTTACTATAATTCTATTCTCTTTATAATCTACTAATAGATACTTAAAATAAAGGATCTATCTTAATATAATAAGAAAATTTATTAAGATATTCGAATATTGTTTAACTAAACCGAAGATAAATAGAGAATAGATTACGATTTAATATAAAGAACTGATAAAGAGAAGATTAATTATTATATTCAATATTTCGATAAAATCCTAAAGAAAGTATAGTATATATAGAAGAAGAAAGTAAAAAAAGTAAAGATAATATAAAAGGAATTTATTATATATATAATAGATTCTATTATAAATAGAGATAATCGAATATTTAATATATTTATCGAATATAAGAAGGTTAAATAAAAACTAGAATAATTAATTATTAACTTTATTATTCTCTTGAATAATATAGAATATAAACTAGATATAACTAATATAGAGGAGAAGAGAAGGAAACTTTTTACGAAACTTAATCTCAATTTATAGAAGAGGATTATATAATATAATAAGATTTCTAAAAACTAATAAAGCTTTATTAATTTAGTAAGAAAGTTAGAAGAAATAAATAATATCTTCCGAGATAAAGATAATAATTATTATCTAAATAAAGTTAAGAAGTTATCTATTTGGAGATTATATAATAATCGTTTTAATAGGATAAAGAGATTATTAGTAATAATAATTAACTAGATATTAATTGAAAGTAAAAGAGAAAAAAGTAAAATATAATCTAATTAGAGATATTTCAATTATAATAAACCAGATTATATTAGTAAAGACTATTATCAATATTATAATAGATCTATAATAATAACTTATTATAAATATAATAAGCTTGGGCACTATATAAATATATATCTATTATAAGATATAGCAACTTTATAATTATCGGGAAATAGGATTGTTTAATTGATATTATCTCTAAATAACTAAATATTCTCGGAGAAATAAAGAAAAAGAGAAATAGAATAGTTATCTTAATATAAATATAAAGATAAGATAAATAGAGAATAGAGAAGATATTAATAGATAATAAAGTAGAGGAAAATTATATATTATAAAGTCTTATAATTAATTATAAATAATCAAGTCTTCTTAATTATCTTCTGATAAGTTTATATATTGTAAATAAAGAGATAATTTATACTTATAATATTTATAATTTCAAGTTATTTTATAACGATTTAACTAGTAGATAGATTGAATCCAATTATTGTTTTATTATATATAACTTTGAAATCTCGGAAGTAACTTTAATTCTAGATATCTTATAGTTTGAAATTATAAATCTTAATATCGAATAGTTATTATATATATAGTATTATAATACTATACTACCCGAGATTAAAATAATAGATATAAAAAGATTTATTTATTATATAAAACGAAGATAACTTGATATCTATATATTGATATTATAATAATAGAAAAGTATATAAAAATAAAAGAGGAAGAATATTAAAAGTGATTAAGATAGAAGATATATAATTATTATAAGAATATTAAGAATATAAAGATATTTTTGATAAGAAGAAAGTTAGTATATTCTCTAATCATTATATAATAAAATACTAAATCAATCTCGAACTAGATATAATATTATCTTTTAAATCTTTATACTTATTATCAAACTTTAAACTCTAAACTTTATAAAAATATCTTAAGATATATAAAGAGAAAAACTAGATATATTATTTAACTAATATTATAAATATATCTATTATATTTATCAAGAAAAAGGATAGAGATTTATATCTTTATATTGATTATTATAAGTTCAACAAGATTACTATTAAAGATTAGATATCATTACTATTTATAAATAAGATATTAAATAAATTAAATCAGATTAAGGTATTTACAAAGTTAGATTTAAAGAATATTTACTATAGAATTAGAATTAGAAAGGGTAATAAATAGAAGATAACTTTCCAGATTTATTATAAATATTATAAATATTATATTATTTCTTTCAGATTATTCAATATTCTAATTATATTTTAAACTTATATTAATAAAGTTCTAATAGAATTAGTTGATATTATTTATATTATCTACCTCGACAATATTCTTATTTATTCGAAGGATGAAAATAAATATTATAATATTATAGTAAAGATATTATAGAGATTTAGAGAGTTTAAACTTTATACCAACTTTAAGAAATATAAATTTGAATTTATAGAAATTAACTTTCTAGGATTTATTATCGGAATAGAGAGTATATAAATAAAAGAAGGATATATTATTATAATCCGAAAATAACTATTACTGAAAACCTATCGAGAAATATAGATCTTTCTTAAGTTCGTTAATTTCTATAAATAGTTTATTAAGAGTTATTCGAGGGTTATCTAACTATTCTCCAATCTATTAAAAGATATAATAAAAGTATTCTGGATAATAAATAAAATATAAATAATATTTGAATAGTTAAAAGATATATTTATTTCTACTTTTATATTTAAATATTTTAACCCTTTGAAAAAAATCTATTTAGAAACTAATATATCTAGATTTGTAATTATTAATATTTTATCCTAATTCTATAATAAAGAATTATCAAGTTGATAATATTCTATTACCTTCTATTTATATTAATTATAAAATCCTGAATTTAGATATAAGATCTATAACCTCGAATTAATAATTATAGTTATAAATTTCAAATATTAATATTATTATTTATAATATATATAGGAAATTATTATAATCAAGATAGATTATAATAACTTAAAGTATTTTGTAATTAAGAAGAAGTTAAATAACTATTAAGTAAAATAGATTGAAAGTCTAGTTAAATTTGATTTTGTAATTAAATATTATTCTAATAAAATTAATTCTATAGATAGCTCTTTATAAAGATCAGATTACTAATAAGAGATTATTAATAATGAAGATATTTTACTTTCTATCTTATAACTAAAGTTATAAAGTTTGAATATAGTAATAATAATAGATTATAATATTAAGATCTATTCTATAAATAAAAGTACTTTATTTAAATAAAGAATAAATACTTTTTCTTCAGAAGATAATATTAGGAAATTAGATTTATTCTATTCTTTATAAATTAATTCTTCGGGAAATAATAATAAGTTATTAATATAGAATATAAATATTTTCTCTTTGGAAGATAATATTAAAGAATTAGATTTATTTTATTTCTTATAGATTAATCCTTCGGGAAATAGTAATGAACTATTAATATAGAATATAAATATTGAGATTATTAAAGATAATATAAAGGAAATAAATGAAACTTATCCTTTATAGAATATATAGTATAATAAGATTATATTACTATATAGTTAACTATATATAATAAAGGGTTTATATATAAAGAACTATATATATAGATTTAGTATAAATAGTAATAGTTTATTTCTCTATTTATAATCTAGATTAGAATTAGAGTTATACTAATATAAATAGATTCTTATAGAAACTATTAAGATAATACTAATTAATATTCTATATCTATATTATCAAGCTTTTAAAACCAGATCTATAATAATAGAATTAAATTATATATATAAGAAGGAAACTATTCTTAAACTTATTAATAGAGTTACTAATTATAAATAATATATCTTATAATTATTATAGATAATAATAATCGAAATAGTATATAAACTTATAATAGAACTAATTCTGGATATTTTTCTAATACTTTAATAAGATAATAACTTTATTAAGGAAAAGAAATATAAATCGATATTAAAATATAATAAGAATATTAGGTTCTAGAAATGGATAAATATCTTAATAAGGAATAGTAAATTTCTGAAAAGAAAGATTATTTATTATATACTATTAGATATAGATTTTAGAATAAAGTTATTATATTATTATTATAATAATCTGATAGTAGGATATTATAACTTTTCAAAAACTTTTAAATTATTATCGCGAAAGTATTTTTGGTTCGATATAAGACCGGATATTAAATATTATATAAATATTTATATAGTTTGTTAAAAGATGAAAGTTAAAAGATATTTATTATATAGAGAATTAAATTCCTTTCCTCTTTCAATTAGATTATAATAGGAGATTATAATGAACTTTATTATAAATCTCCTACTAAATAAATATAATAATTATATTTATAACTCTATTCTGGTAATTATTAATAAGTTTATAAAGTTTATATAGTATATCTTTATAATTAAAATAATTAATATTTCTATATTTATAGAGATTTTTATATAAAAGAATTTTAAAGATTTTGAAGTACTAATAAATATTACTATTGATTATAGAATATAGTTTATTTTCTTTTTCTAGTTTATATTCTACTTTCTATTTATTATTTATTATAGATTAAATATAGCTTTCTGATTATAACCTGATAAATAGATAGAATATCAAAATCAGATTTTAGAATATTATCTTTATTATTATTATATATATAACTAAAACAATTAGATATCGAAGCTAATATTTATAGAATTCGTATATAATAACTTATAATATTCTATTATTAATATATCTCTATTTGTTACCCTTTATAATTATATACTATATATTTAGAATATCGAGAATAATATTTCTAATAAGAAGATACTCTCTATTAAAAAAAGAATTAAGATACTAATTAAAGAATATATTTTATTGGTAATTTATCTCTATATTATATAAAAGTACTAGAAGAAGTTTTATAATATAAAGTATTTATTATAATAATTTCAAGTTAGTAATTATATTATAATTAGATCCTATAATATTAAATAATTAAGATTAAATATAAAATTATCAGATAAATATCTAAATCTATTTATAATTCTTAAATATATTAATAGCTATAATTAAATATACTATATATAGTTATTATTCTATTTCCGAATTTATAATATTTTTCATATTTCTTTATTAGAGTTATAAATAGATTATAAAGGTGAAGTAATAAAACTATTATTAGTTTAGATAGAAGATTAGTTAAAATAGAAAGTAAAGTTAGTATAAGATTATTAGGAAAAGAATGAAAAGAGATAGTATTTAGTATAATAGAAAGGATATATATCTATAGAAGATATCTAGAAACTAGAAATAAATTTATTATAATTATAAGAAGTTATTAACGAATATTTGAATTCTCAAATATAGTAAAATTAAATTGTAAAATAGATAAATATAAAATAAAGATAGAAAAATCTATAAATTATAATCTAAAAACTAATAATATTGTTAATAAAAAAGAAAATTATATAATTCCTAATATTTATATTTAGTTTATAATCCTCTTTATACTAAGATTAAATAAAAGAATTTAGATTTTCTCAATTCTATATTATTATTATTCTTCTAACTCTATATTACTATCTAATTATATTAATCTTCTTATTATCCTTTATATCCTTATCTTTATTCTTACTTCCATTATAATAACTTCTATTTAAAGAACTAAAAGAACTTTAAAAATAATTATAAAGAGGGATTTTCTTGGAATTATTCTTAATAGAATTATATAGAGAGATCGAGATAGTATTAGATTAGGAATAAATATTCGAGCTAGAAGATTTAATAATAAATTTATTAATAGTAAGATCTTTATCTTTATCTTTACTAATATTTAGATAATATTTGAGAGGTGGAGGCAAATAGTAATATTTAGTAGATAAAACCTCTTTATTATTATTAATAATAGATAGAAGATAAATCTTGAAAATTATAATTAGTTAATAAAATTAGAATAAAAATAAGATAAAAGAAGAAATTTATAAAGTAGTATATAATATCTAATATATTCTCTATAATAATATTAAACTAGTTCAATAACTTTAAATTAATAAAATTAATTTCTTTTATTCTCTTTAACTTATTAATACTACTTTATTTCTCCTTTATAATAAAGATCTTAATCTATCTAATATAATAATATTAAATAAAAGTTAAGTAGTTCTATAAGAAGTTATTAATAACTTTATTATATAGAATAGTATATTGATTAGTTAAAAGTATAAACTTATTAATCTTAATATAGAATTAAAGAGGAATCTAGAAAGATTAATACTAGATAATTGGAAAATATAATTTATTTACTTTATTATAAATGGATTTCTATTAGTAATAGTAAATATAATAAGAGATATTAAAAATATCCCACTTATAATAAATTATAAGATCGTAGATAAAATATTTAAAATAATAGAGATAATATAGATAGATTAGTTTTAGAATATTGATAAAATAACTAGTAATCTTATTATCTATAAAGAAGGATATAATAAAGATAAAGAAAATAAGATAATAATAATAAATATAATTAATTGAAATATAGAATAACCAAATAGAAATATAAATATAATTATAAATACAGAGAATATTATAATAAAAAAGATTTTAAATAGTTAAGGAAACTAAATTTATAGATAATATAGTATTTTCATGATAATAATAATAAAAGAATATTTAAGATTAACTAAAGTAGTTATATTTAAGATCAAGTAAATTATATAATAAGAATAAACCGAATAATATTATTTATAAAGAAAATATATTTATTTATAATAACTTCATTATAAAAATAACAAAATTAGATTATATTTAAAATATCAAACTAGTTATAATAACGATATTAATAATAATATCGACTTTCTATATTTACTATTTATAATATTTCTAAAAAAGGAAGGAATATATTAGATATCTAGTATCTCAATAAGATAGTAATCTGAAGATTTATAAGAATATATTCTAATTAGTAAGGAAATAATTATTATAAAGTTAGAATAAAGAATAATTAGATTCGATATATATAAAAGTAGTTATTTTATAACTATCAATAAATATAAATAATAAATATTATTAAGCAAGGATTAGATAGTAGCTAATATCTATATAAAAAAGCAAATACTTTATATAATATAGATAAGATAAGAATCTAATATAGTTAAGATAGAGCCGATCTAGAGAAGGAGATAATATTAAAAGATTAAAAAAAAGAAAAAAGAGTTCGAAGATTAAGATAGAGTTTATTATCAGAAAGATTAAGAGAAGGTTATATAGTTAAGAAGTAAGGTTAAATCTCAGAAGTGAAAAGATAAAAAGGAAGATAGAGAAGAAGAAAGATCGATAATAATTAATTTATCTTCAATTAATATTCTATATTTACTCTTTAACAACCTTCTAACTATAAAGTGATCGTTATAATTCCTTATTAGTATAACTTTAATATAATATTACTTTGATAGTTTTTATATTAAGATCTTAATTTGGATATAGAGATTTTAATAATTCGAGTTAAAGATTTATTTTTATTTATAGTTTTGATATAAATATTTTGATTAATTATACTCTTTACTAAATTGATAGTTCTAATAATAGATCTATAAATTCTATCGATAATATCTTTTAATCCCTTACTAATATTACTTTATTTAAAGAAAGATAATATCTAATATAATACTTTTTTAGTAATATTAATAAGTTATCAAGCTTATTATCATTCTAGATATTATTATTATATTATCTTTTATCTATAATTATAAATATATTCTCGATATAAATAATATTATATAACTTATATTCTGAAACAAAAGATATAAGATAAATATTATTATTATAATAATATTTTGATATAATATATTTCGTGGATAATAGTTTACTATAATAAATAAATAATAAATAAAAGAAATTTCGGTTTATAAATAATATTAATATTAACTTTATATTATTCTTTAATTATTAGAAAAATCGATATTAATATTATTAAGATAATATTTACAGAATTAATATAACTTCTTCTTTATAATTAGTAATAAAATCCTTATTATATTCTATATATTTCTCTAATATCTATTAATTGAACTCCGGTTTATATCTTTTTTATTATATTAGATATCTTATAAATCCTATTAATATAATATATTTTTGAAGTATCTTCTTTATTTTATATTTTTCATAACTTTCGATTATAATTATCTCTAATTTGGATAGATATAATTGTTCGAAGAGATTTTTACTTTTCAATATTGATTCTAAATATATTATCGATATTACTAGATAAATATATCAATATTCCGATATATCCAGTTTGTATATTAGCTATCTAATATACTTTAATATTATAAATAATCTTATTCTTTATTTATCAATCTTCTTATTTTTTATTATAAATATTTTATAATCTTTATTGATTTGTAAAAATATTAGATTATTTAATATAAAAAATATCGAAGTATACTTTCTATTATAAATTTCCTTTATTTTAATAATTATAAAAGTAACTATATCTATAATATCGATTCTAGATAATATCTTCTCTAGATTCTTTATTTCTATATTTAGTAACTATATTATATTATTTGATGAGAATCTATATAAATCTTTATTAGATAATTTCTTTATAAATATTAAGAAGGAATTATTTAGAGCGAATTATAATCTCGGTAATATTAATAATTATTATTCTATATATTCTATATTTATTAGATAGTAATAAAGATTAATCTTTATTATTTAATTAATAACTTCCGATTATTTATTTATCTATATATAGTATATTATCAAATATAATAGCTTTATTCTAAGAATATTAAAGATCGCTTTCTATATCTCTAATAAAAATTTGGAGTTTTGATTACTAATAATAATTTTAGATAATCTCTAATTTAGATCTAATAAATATATTATCAGTATTATTCTCTAGTTTCTAACTATCTAATTATCTTTATTTAATAATAGATTTACCTTTTTAATTAATTTATTAATAGCTATTATTATTATATTATTATTATCAGTAATTATTAGTAATATAAAGATAAAGTTAATTATAATAATATAAAAAGGTATTAATAATATTGATATTAGTTATAATATATTATATAGTTTATATCATTTTATTTAGTATTACTAATATTATAAACAAAATCTAAGATAATTATATATAGATTTATTAATATTGGGAATATAGAAGTTTCTATTAATAAGATCTCTAAATCTAATATAGTTTAGATATCCTTCTTTATATAATAGATCGAAAATTTTCTTAGTTATAGATTTTGATATATATAGATATATATATTAGTTATTTCGATCTATTTGATATAATAGATTATAATAGAGCTCGAATAATAATATTATTATATTTTCTTTAAATTCTATATTATTTTTAATTACTAATATTATCTTAATTTATTTTTTATCATTCTAATAACTTTTAATAAATCTTTTATAGAAGTTATTGGATATCTCTATAAAGATTATTATAAAGATATATAGAGGATATTTTAAATATATAACTATTTCTATAAATAAAATATCTAATTTCTTTATTCTTTATTTTAATAGTTTATCTTTATCTCCTTTATATTATAACCTCGATAATATATCTGGAATTATATTATCCTTACTAGCTTTATATCTAATCAATAGTAAATATTATAATAGGAATTATATTATTAGAATAAGTTTAAAGTTCTATCTCGTTATAAATATTATAATATTGATATTCGATTTCTAAAAGATATTAACTAAAAAACTATAATCTATATAGATAATAATTAGAGACTTTTTATTATTTAATATTATTATTAATATCTTCTTTACTTTCTATATAAACCTTATTATCTTTAATTCTAATAACTAATATCTAGTTTCTATATCTTATAACTATCTTGAGAGAAATATAATAGATTCGATCAATATATATATTAATTACTTTTCGGATATATTATCTTCTTTTATATAATATATTATAATCTTTATACTTCGAGCTTTCAATATATCGAAATTGATGAAAAGTAACTATTATAAATTATAATATATTAATATTTATTATTTATTTAACTCTTTCTTAATTTGATTGAAAGTTACTAGTTCTATTATTAATAATATTATTATTTATTCTTATAATATAAAGTTCTTTCTTAGCTATCTATTAAGAAATATTATCTTTAATAAAACTATCTTCCGTTTTTATAATAATTCGATAATATTAATATAATCCTTAACAAATTATTTTAAATAGTTAGTAATTTCTAGAAACTACTTTAGATTAGTTAAGTTCTTTAGAAAAAATATCTATTTAATTATTACTAACTATTTCTATATTATTGATATTTCGAGATTATTAGCTTTATAATTTAATATTATTATTAAGAGATAACTGAAAAAGTATTTAGATTCTTTAATAGTGATATTATATTCTATAAATCTTAATAATATTTAATTTATATAATAAAGATATTTTATTAGTATCTAGTTTATAATTACTATATTGTCGATATATATTCTAATAAATTCCTTAAAGTTATTAAAGATAATATTTATTTGATATTATATATAGATTGAAGTATTTCTAAAGTTTATAAATATATAGTTAAATATATACTAGCCTAGATATATTATTATTATAAAGTACTATTTCAATACTAAATATATCTATTATTAAAAGAAAAACAATATATAATCTACTATTATAATATACAAATAGTTTTGAATTATATTCAATATTTCGGTTTATAATAGTATTAGATATATATCGGGTATTATAATTTGATTTAGATTATAGATATCGATTATAATTTTCAATTTAGATTTATTTTATAGTAATTATCTCTATATAACAAATATCAGAAAAGTAAAAGATATTAATATTATTATTTACTCGAGATATTCTTACTTTATTAAATTATTAAATATCTTCTTTATTATCTCTTTATCTTTATAAATAAGTAAATAATATTTTATATAACTATTTAATTTATCTACCTAATCCGAATATAGTTTCACTATTATCTATTATTTTAATAATATATTAACGAAATCAATATTGTTTTATAAAGAGATAAAGAAGATATTAAATAAATATTAGAATTATTCGATTACTTTCGAGATTCTATATATTATAATATTATTATTATAATATATTTCTAATATCAATAGTATTATAAGATTCTTATATTCTAGATAAAGTAATATATAGATTACTAACTCTATAATTTCTATTATATTATTTATAATATAATATACTTTATCGAAATCGAATTCCGAGATATAGTTTATAATAATATTCTTATTAAGATAAATAAATTATATCGAATTATTTCTTACTAGTATTTATATTAGTAAAATATCGGTAATATAAATAAAGAAAGATAGTAATAATATTCTTAGCTCGAAAAGTATAATTCTATCTTTAGTAATTAATATATAGTATATCTAAATCGTTCTTATTTAATCTAGATCGATAAAGATTATTTCTATATTCTTTATAATTCCTAATATTTATATTTTATCTCTAGATATAATCTTGATATTAATATCTATATTATAACTACTAATATAAGCTAGCTTTTTCGATATAATAATATTGATATATTCTATTATTAGGATATTATTATCTATGATTATATTTATTGAAAATATAGTATCGATTAAATAGATTTCTTTCCGGAATTATATTATTATTACTTTTCCTTTCTTTATTCTAGATAGTATAAAGGTATTTACTATATATTATATCGATTATACTTCGATATTTTCGATATCTTCTACTTTAATTAATATAGTTCTAGTATAGATATCTATATCTAGATTATATTCTAGTATTTATTCCTTTCCTATTATTATTAATTACGATTTTGAATTGAGATAGATCTTGGAAAGATTTATATTACTAATATTAAAATAGATATATATTATAATATAATACTATCTATAGAATTTATATTTAGTACCGATTTATATTACTGGATTTATCTCTAAATCCGTAAATTATAAAGTAGTTATTATTATATTTAATTTATAGTTTATATCATTATCCTCTTTATTAATATAATTATTAATAGTAAATATTTTATTTAGTATATCTAGATATATATCTATATTAGCCTTGGTTATTATAATCGATTGATATATATCGATTAAATATCTAAATAGATTATTTCTAGATAGAAATATCTCTTTATATTTATAATATTTTTATCTATTTATTAGTATCTATTATATTGATTTAATATTGTTAACTATTATGAAATTTATAACTAATTCGTTTATAAAGTCTTTATTAATACTATAACTACTGAAAATACCGAAGAAATTATAATTATTATAAAACTCTACTTTATATTCTTATTATTCGATATCTTCGTTATATATTAAATAGTCTTTATTTATCAAGATAGTATCTTCGTTAATTATTATATTATATATCTTTTACTAATATAATTGATATTTATCTTCTATTATATATTTATTTCCATTATTTTGGAATAGTTATTGGAAATCGTTATAAACTTCTTTAGATTTAAATTTAATTAGTTTAGAGATATTAATTATATCTATTTATTAACTATATATTTGGTAACTACTCTTTCGATTATTTTAATAATAACTTTGAAACTATTAAGAATTCGAAAATTGATAATATTATTAATAAAGTTGTTATTATTAATATTATTAATTTCATTTAGATATTCGATTTATAAGGAATTAGAAGATAAATATCTTTATATCTATATATTTTATAAACTAAATTAGTATTATAATAAATTGTAGATATATTATATATAATTAGAAGTCTAGTAAGAATCTATTCTATATTGTTATTAACTAGTTATATTTATTTATAAAATCTACTATTTTAGTATTATAGAATATAATATTAGCGAAACTCTATATTGTTTTCTTATTATATATATCTTTAATAATATATTTAAATAATATTAGATTTGTTAATATAACTTTTAAATAAATCCGAAAACGGTTCTCGATTAGTTTATATAATATATTTACTTTTATTATTATATAGAGTTCTTATTTTATATCGATAAGTTTAATAAATATCTAGATATATATTTCTCTCTTGAAATAATTTGGGAAGACTTTCTATATTACTATTTTATATTCTATATATAATAGATATTATAACTAAATTATGAAAGTGAATATATCTATATATATAATCGCTTTACCAAATATAATTATATTTATACTTTTAGGATTATCTATTTATAAATCAAAATATCTTATATTATCTATTTTAAGATTACTTTAAAATACTAATATTATAATTACTAGATCTAATTAGAATATATCTAATAATAAGTTAGTTTATCTAGATTGAAGTTACTATATTATTATATCTGCGATATATATCAAATTATCTTCTTTTAGTTAGAGAGATTTTTGATATCTTCTTTCTAATAATCTTATCTCTATATTCCGACTATTATTTATCTCGGCGGAATTAGTTAGTTTACTATTTAATAGTATTTCTAAAGATATATCAACTTGGTTATTATTCTGGTTAGAATTAGAAATAATACTGGTTTTTATCGAAGAGACTATTTATAATAATATTATATTAGAAGTAATAGTTTCGATAATATTATTATTATTATCGAAATGATATTACTCTTTTATCTATCTTATTATTATAGTTATTACGAATATTATAACTCTAGTATATTTATTTAAGATTTAGTATTCCGAGATAGTTGGATAATTCTTTCTAAGAAAATAAGAATCTTTATCGAATTTATTTATTATCTTTTTTAGCTTTACTTTATTTACTATTTAGTAAAATAGAAAACCTAGTTCTTCGATAAGGTTTTTCGAGTAAATATAATAGATAGATATATCAGATAACTCTATTTATAATATTAACTTATCGGTATCTAAACTAAATTATACTATCGGTACTATTTCTATAATTAGTATAAACTTAATTATCTTTTATATTTACTAGTTGATAATCTCTATAAATAAATATATAAAGTTAATAAAGTAATATAGTTTCTAAGTTCTAGCTAAAAAGGTTAGATTTATAATTATATAACTAATAAAGAAAGTATCTCTTAAAGAAAAGATAATTATAATTCGATATAAAGATTAATATTAGAATGAAAGAGATGAAATCTATTAGGATAGTAAGGAAATTAGAATATATAATCTAGCTTTTATTTAGAAAACTATTTATCTTGTTAAAATAGATAGTAACCGAGATATAAATAGTTCCGATTAAATAATATCGAAAGATCTTTTATTTACTAATATAAGAGATTTACTTGATAGATTGATCCGAAAAGTAAATCGATAATATTAATAATAGTATTATAATATATAGGAAGGTTTTAATTGATCTATAAAGATCTAATATCTTCTATAATAGAGATTAGTTTGAAGTGAAAATTTTCCACTTCCATTATATACCGCTACCAAATAGTATAAACAATATATTTTATAGATAAAAAGAAACTAGTTTATTAAGACTATCTAAATAATACTATAAATATCTCTACTATCGAGAATAGTTTAATATTACTTTCCTTATTATCTATATTTATTATATCAATTATAATAATAATATAATAACTCTATTTTAAAATTTATATTTAATAATATATAATAAATAATCTTTCTTTTCAGAAGTTTATTATTCTTTATTAAGATATTTATTTATTTCTAAGATTTAATATTCTTATTTTATTTTGATATCGATTTATATTTCTTTTTTTCAACAAAGTTATTATCTTATTGAAATATTAAGAATATATTTAAAATTAACTTTATTATAAATTAATATACTATTTCGGTTGTTATTATTTATAATAATTATAGAATATATTATTTATAATTAATAATCTTATTAATAAATTTAAAAATAGTTTTCTTTTTATATATATAATCTAGTTTTATTATTATAAATCCGGTTTTAGAAGTTCGATAATATAAATATAAAATATAAATTAATATTATCTTAATAGTTTCTATAAAAATCTATTTATATCGATATAATTCTAATTCTAATTTAGATTATAAATAGAAAAGTAAATTATTATTATTTATACTAAATCTATATATATAATTCTCTATATATAAACTCTTTATTATATATAATTAACTATATAATATTATAGTTTTATTATATTATATATTTTATAAAGAATAAATTTCGCTTATTTCCTTTATATTATTTTTAGTAACTCTAATATTTATATTCTATATTAATAATTTATTATTATTTCTCGAAGAATTGATTTATAAGAAATAAAATAAATCTAATTTCTTAATATTATCTTTCGAAGAGAAAATATTTATATTCTATATTAATAACTTATTACTATTTCTCGAAGAATTGATTTATAAAAGATAGAATAAATCCAATTTCTTAGTATTATCTTTAAAGAGAAAATATTCACTTTTTATTTAGATAAATTACTTTTATTTATAATATAGATCTCAATATTTTGATTTATTATTATTATTATATTTAGATTTTATAACTTTACTTATAAGATACAAAACAAAATATCTTTATTATCAACTATTTCTTATTAATAATTTAGTTTTTATAAGAAGTTATTTATTATTATAAAGGAAAAAGAGAAGCTTGAGAGTTAAAGTAGAAATCATTATTAGAAAGATTAGAAAGAGATTATATAACTAAGAAATAAAGTATAATTTTAGAAGTAAAGAAATAAATTAGAAGATAGAGAAGAAAAGAATTAATAGTAATTAGTTTTTATTTTAAAATAATACCTTATATTTATTTCTTAATAACCTTCTAGTAATTAAGTAATTATTATAATTCCCTATTAATATAATCTTAATATATTAATTATTCCCTAAACTTTAACTAGATAGTAGTTTATTATAATAATATTATTTATTAATTAGAAGAATTATTATATTATTAGTAATTAGAAAAGCTAGAACTGAATTTATAAAAAAATAAAATAAACTTAAAGAGATTAAAATTCTAGAAATCTAACTAATTTCTATTATAAGAGAAATAAAGGATAATTATAATTAGATTAATATTAATATATCTATAATAGAATATAAAGAAATCGAAATAAAGAACTTTTTATTAAGATAAGATACTATCTAATTATTAATCTAATAAGAAGAGATAATAGAAAATAAAATTATAATATTAAGAGTTATCTTTTTAAAGATAAGAAAGAAGAAAATATAATAATCGAAATAGAAATAAAGAAGAGATATTTTATTAATAAAATTATTAGAGAAAAGATATCTAAAAGAAGAAATTATAAATCTAGAAGAAAAAGAAAAATAAAAAGTAATTATAAAGTAGAAATAATAGAAATAATAAATAAATATAATATTAAAAGTAAAAGGAAGGTTATTTATATAATTTTATTATAATCCTATTTCTTTTATAATCTACTAGTAAATATCTAAAATAAAGGATCTACTTTAATATAATAAGAAGATTTATTAGAATATTTGAATATTCTTCAACTAAACCGAAGATAAATAGAAAGTAAATTATAATTTAATATAGAGAACTAATAAAAAGAAAATTAATTATTATATTTAATATTTTAATAAAGTTCTAAAGAAAATATAATATATATAAGAAAAGAAAGTAAGAAGAGTTAAAATAATATAAAAGAAGTTTATTATATATATAATAAATTCTATTATAGATAGAGATAATCGGATATATAATATATTTATTAAATACAAAAAGATTAAATAAAAACCAAAATAATTAGTTATTAACTTTATTACTATTTTAGATAATATAGAATATAAACTAAATATAACTAATATAAAAAAGAAGAGGAAAAACCTTTTTACAAAACTTAATTTCAATTTATAGAAGAAAATTATATAATATAATAAAATCTCTAAAGATTAATAAAGTTTTATCAATTTAGTAAAGAAATTAGAGAGAATAAATAATATTTTTTCGAAATAAAGATAATAATTATTATCAAAATAAAGTTAGAGAATTATCTATTTAAAAACTATATAATAATTATTTCAATAAGATAAAGAGAATATTAATAATAATAATTAACTAGATACTAATTGGAAATAGAAGAGAAAAAAGTAAAATATAATTTAATTAGAAATATTTCAATTATAATAAACCGAGTTATATTAACAAGGATTATTATTAATATTATAATAGATTTATAATAATAACTTATTATAAATATAGTAAATCTAAATATTATATAAATATATATCTATTATAAGATATAATAACCTTATAACTATTGAGAAATAGAACTATCTAGTTAATATTATCTCTAAATAACTAAATATTCTTGGAGAAATAAAGGAAAAAAGAAAGAAAATAATTATTTTAATATAAATATGAAGATAAAATAAATAGAGAATAAGGAAGGTATTAATAGATAATAAAATAGAGAAAAATTATATAATATAGAATCTTATAATTAATTATAAATAACTAAATCTTTCTAATTATCTTTTAATAAATTTATATATTATAAATAGAGAGATAATTTATATTTATAATATTTATAACTTCAAGTTATCTTATAATAATAGAAGAATATATAAAATAAAGAAGGAAGGATATTAAAAATAATTAAAATAAGAAATATATAATTATTATAAAAATATTAAAAATATAAAGATATTTTTAATAAGAAGAAAACTAATATCCTTTCTAATTACTATATAATAGAATACTAAATCAATCTCAAGTTAAATATAATATTACCTTTTAAATCTTTATATTTATTATTAGATTTTGAATTTCAGATTTTATAAAAGTATCTTAAAATATATAAAGAGAAAAGATAAATATACTATTTAATTAGTATTATAGATATATTTATTATATTTATTAAGAAAAAGAATAAGAATTTATATCTTTATATTAATTATTATAAACTTAACAAAATTAAGATATTTATAAAACTAAATTTAAAAGATATTTACTATAAAATTAAAATTCGAGAAAGTAATAAATAGAAAATAACTTTCTGGATTTATTATAGATATTATAAATATTATATTATTTCTTTTAGATTATCTAATATTCTAGTTATATTTTAAATCTATATTAATAAGTTTTAATAAAACTGATTAATATTATTTATATTATCTATCTTGATAATATTCTTATCTATTTAGAGAATAAGAATAAATATTATAAAGATTTAAAAAGTTCAAATTCTATATTAACTTTAAAAAGTATAAATTTGGATTTATAGAAATTAACTTTCTAGAATTTATTATCGATATAGAAAATATAAAGATAGAAAAAGAATCTATTATTATAATTCGAAAATAGATATTATTGAAAATCTATTATAAAATATTGAAGTATAAAACCGATCCAGATTATAAAAATTTAATATAGTTTAGTATTAATTATATAATTATACTCAAAAACTTATATATAAATAAAATCTTCTTCTAAATAGAAATTAATATAGTTTATAATATATTTAATTTTATATTTACCTTTTATAGATTATAAATCCAGGATTCTATTTAGAAATTAGTTAAATTATTCTAATCCTAATATAAAATTAATACTAATTATAAATTTGAATAGTAAAGAAGATATTAGTTTTAATTACCTTTTATATTTGGATATAAATCTAACTATCGAGATTTTTAGTTTTATTTAGTTAAGTAAAAATAAATATAGATTAATTCTATCAAAACTAACTATTTATAGATTATTATTAAATAAATTAAAGTTTTATAATTATAAAAAAGTAGTTTCAAAATTAAACTATTTATAATATAAAGAGATTTATAATTAGTAATAACTATATAAATAGATATTAATCTCTCTTTAAACTTTGGATATTTAAAATAAGATGAAAGTTCTATTAATTGTTGAAAATCTAATTAAATTCTAATAAAGATTTCTTTTAGGAATTTATAATCAATCTTATTTATTATAATACTTCCAATATAGATATTTATATCTTTATAAAGATCTTATTGAAAATATTATATTTATCTTTAAAATAAACTCTTTCGATTCTAATATCTCGATTATCTTATAACTAATCAAATATCAATATAAATTAGAATATTATATCTTAATCTCTCTATTAGATTTAGTAAATTATACTACTAACTATATTAATTCGATCTTATTAATATTAAGCTTTTATAATTTATTTAACTTTCGAATAAAAATCTTCAAATTAGAATTATTATATTATTTGATAAATTTATCTTTTTAAATTTAAATATCCCAACTCTCAATATTATAAACTAGTATATATAGAATAAATAAATCTTTTAATAGATTCGAATATAAAACTTTATTATAACTTTCAAATTACTTCTATAAATAAGATCGATTAATTCAAGAATATAAATAATACTAGATTAGTATTTTATTTATATCGATATTCTCTGATAATATAGAATCCTCTTTTTAATTTATCTAGATAAATTTGAAAATAATATCAACTAATAAGTTTATTAAATCTATAAAAAGATATTTGAAAAATATAATCAATTCCAACTTATCTTTATAAAAACTATAAAAAAGTGGAAAGTATAGAAAATAAAAATAATTACCTTTATCAAATATAAATATAATATCTTCAAATATTTCTTAATCAAATAATATTAAAACAAACTAATTAAATATTTAAAGATATTAAGAGATTATTTCCGATTTAGAGAAGTAGAAACTCTAATTAATATAATAAATCAATTCTATTTATTAAACTTTTATTAATATAAGAATATCACTAAATATAATTAATAATATAGTAAGATCTATTAAATATTGGAAAAGTTAGAAGAAGGAATTATCTTTTTAGAAATATAATATTATTTAAAATATCTATAGAACTTTATTTTAATTTGGAATATATTCATTTCAATCTATTATCTAACTTATTCTTTTATATTATTTAAAAATAAAAAGATTATAATAATAACAAATTTATAATAGAAAGTTTATATTTAGAAATAACAAATTAGTATAAATAATAATATTAAAGATATAATAATAATAATATAAAAGGAATAGAAAATAATCCAAATTAAATATTATAAATATTATAATAAGGATTACTATATTGAAGAAGAATATTTCAAGAAATATTTCTATCTAAAGAAAGATAAAAATAGAAAATAAAAATGAAATAATAAATATTTTAAACTAAATAATCAAGATAATAAAAATAAATTTATAATAATAATAGTTTAGAAGATAAAATAAAGAATATTCTCTATTAAATATTTATAAGATCAAAATAATAATTATATTATAATAATATCTATTTTTAATATTATAATATTGAAAGATATTTAGATAATCGATTCTGATTATAATAATTATATTATAAATAACTAGAACTACTTTATTATCTATATTACTTTTATAAAATTATAAAAGTTAATATTAGGGTTATACTAGTAAGGAATTATAATAATTACTTAGTTACTAGAGAGTTACTAGAGAGTAAATATAAAGTATTAATTGAAGATAAACTAATTATTATTAATTCTTTCTTCTCTATCTTTCTTTTTATCTTCTTATTTCTAAGACTAAACCTCGTTCTTTAACTATATAATCTCTTTCCAATCTTTCTAGTAATAAATTCTATTCTAATCTTCAAATCCTTTTTTTCTCTTTTTAACTTTCTAATATTATCTTTCTCTTTAGATTAGTTCTACTCTAGTTATACTAAATCCTTATATTATCTATACTATATAAAGTATTTACTTTTTTCATATAGATATCTATTACTATTTAATCATTACCTAATAATATCTATTATTTATATTTATTAATAGTTATAAGATAGTTATTTCTATATTTATCGAATCTAACTATCCTTTATTCCGATTTTATAATAATTATTTCCTTATTAATTAGAATATATTTTTATAAATCTTTAGATTACTATCTTATTATAATATTAAGTATCTAGTATATTCCTTCCTCTTTCGGAAATATTGTAAATAGTAAATATAGAAAGTTAATATTATTATTAATATCATTATTATAACTAGTTTGATATTTTAATTATAATCTAATTTTATTATTTTTATATCGAAGTTATTATAAAAAAATATATTTTCTCTATAAATAATATTATTCAACTTATTTCTATTATATAATTTATCTAACTTCGAATATAACTATTCTGATTAATTCTATATATTCTTTTTATTACTATTATCTTAAGAGATATTAATTATATTATCTATAAATTTGACTTTTATAATTATTTAGAATCTTTTCCACTATAATATTTTCTATATTTATAATTATATCTATATTTCTATTTCGGTTACTTTATATTTTAAATTAATTATATTTATTATTATTATCTTATCTTTTTTTTCTTTATTATATCTTTCTTTATAGATAACGAAATTGCTAGTTACTTTATTAATATTCTAAAATTAATTTATTTATATTATCTCTATTATTCTAAATACTTTATCTATAATTCTATAATCTATTATAAATGGAATATCTTTAATACTTTTTATTATACTTATTATTACTAATAGAAATCTATTTATAATAAAATAAATAAATTATATCTTCTAATTATTTAATATTAATCTTTCTAGATTCCTTTTTAATTCTATATTAAAGTTAATAAGTTTATATTTTTAACTAATTAATATATTACTTTATATAATAAGGTTATTAATAACTTCTTATAGAACTATTTAGTTTCTATTTAATATTACTATATTAAATAGATTAAGATCTTTATTATAAAGAAGAAACGAAATAATATTAATAGATTGAAAAGAATAGAGGAAATTGGATTTATTAATTTGAAATTACTAAACCAACTTAATATTATTATAAAGGGTATATTAGATATTATATATTACTTTATAAGTTTCTTCCTTTATTTTATCTTTGTTCTAATCTTATTAATTAGTTATAATTTCTTAAGATTTATCTTCTTATTATTATTAATAATAATAAAGAGGTTTTATTTACTAAATATTATTATTTGCTTTCACTATCTAAATATTATCAAAGTACTAATAAGATCAAAAGTAAGAAATTTATTATTAGTAAATCTAATATTAAGTTTTCTAATATAAATATTTATTCTCGATCTAATATTAACCCGATCTCTTTATATAACTTTACTAAGAATAATTCTACTAAAACTTCTTTTTATAACTATTCTCAAAGTTTTCCTAGTTCTTTAAATAATAGTTATTATAATAAAGATAGGAATAAAAATAAGAATATAGAGGAAAGTAATAAGATTGATATAATTAGATAGTAATATAGAATTAGAAGAATAGTAATAATATAGAATTAAAGAAATCTAAATTCTTTTATTTGATATTAATATAAAAGGAATTATAAACTAGATATAAATATTAAGAATTTATATAGTTTTCTTTCTTATTAATAATATTATTGGTTTTTAAATTATAATTTATAGATTTTTTATCTTTATTTTATATCTATTTATTTTATAATTTGATTCTATTATAATTGAGATTTCAAATATTTATTAATAACTTTTTATAATTATAATAAATTTACTTTTAGTTTCTAGATATCTTTTATAAATATATATTTCTTCTATTATATTAAGTATTATCTCTTCCTATTCTTTTCTTAATAATTTTATATTAACTCTACTTTCTATTCTAACTAGTTTTCTATCTAAATTAATAATAACTTTATTATTTTATCTTTATAATCTATTTATAATTCTAATAAAGAAATATAAAAAATATTATAAATTCGGAAATAAGATAGTAATTATATATAATATATTTAATTATAATTACTAATATATTCAAGAATTATAAATAGATCTAAATACTTATCTAATAATTTTATATTAGGTTTTAACTATTTAATATTATAAAACCTAATTATAATATAATTATTAACTTGAAATTATTATAATAAATACTTTATATTATAAAACTTCTTCTAATATTTCTATATAGTATAGAGATAAATTATTAATAAAATATATTCTCTAGTTAATATTTCAATCCTTTTTTTAATAAAGAATATCTCTTTATTAGAAATATTATCCTCGATATTCTGAATATATAATATATAGTTATAAAGAGTAATAAATAGGAATATACTAATAATAAAGTATTATAAATTATTATATATAAATTCTATAAATATTAGCTTCGATATCTAATCATTTTAATTATATATATAATAATAATAAAGATAATATCAACTTTTTGGTGAAAGAAGAAAAAATATTAGAAAAAACGATTCCGAATTCAAAAATATCAATATCAATATAAAATCCGACTATATACACTTCTACAGATCGAACCTGATAGCTTGCTTAGCAATATACCTACTAGTTGTCGAGATATTGTTATTATAGCTAAAATAACTAATTTGAGAGTTCAAACTTCTCAAAATCCTATCCAAATCGAACCCCTTTCAACTCCAATCTATCAATACACTTCTAAACCTACTAGCGGCTATATTATTCGATCCTCCCCTTCTATTAATATTGAGATAGATATAGATAATAATCCTAAATTACTAACTACCTTGATTTTCAACCCAAATTTGGATATATCTAACTTAAATAAGATTTTCAATTCAGACCTATTTAATATTACTATAAGTACTACTACTAGATCTAGTAAAAACACTTATCGCCTTTCTAAATAGATTAATCCCTTTATCTCTTCTAAACTAAATAAAACTATTTGTTTCTCTATTATTGAACCAACTACTCCGGATCTAGCTAGCGCCAAAATTCTCTAGGTATATGATTTGTTAGTAGAAGTATATTCAGTTACTAAATTATATAATAAACAAACTCAAATCCTCGATTTAATCAAGATATTTAGAGAATATATTGAATTAGAAAAACTACAAAAGATTACTAATCAACTAGTCTTTCAAGTTAACAATCTGGAATATACTACCCGAAAAATCGAAGCTAAGACCAAAGCAGTTAGCGCCGCTAATAGTATTAATAGTACTAATATTACTATTCTCAAAAACCTTTCGAAAAACCAAGATAACTCAACTATTATCACTACTATCCCGGCTATTTCTTCGACTAATTCAACTTCTGGACCCACTTTTGTCTCAGTAGCACTAGTAGGTACTAATAGTACTTCTGGAAACTGGACTACAATCAAAAAAGCACCGAAAAAAAACTAAAGTTCAAAATCAATTAATTTTGATTCGAGAGTTTGAAACCCTCTTTTCGGTGTTAGCACTTCGAAATACTATTAATAAGGCCTTCTTAGATAAAAATATAAAGAGATTAGTAGTCTCTTCTATTACTAGTATTAGTAATAAAAAGAATCTAGTAGTTATTAGTATTAATCTTTTTACTTCCGATTTTCTAATCGAAAAAAGAGCTATTTAGAAGTATTTAATTATTTTTAAATTAATGATTAAAGATGAACCTTGGTATAAAGTAATTCTTTATAGAATTCCCACTTTGGACTTTAATATACCTTATAGAATGGAGTTAGTTTTGGACGAACTAAAGACTTTTAATTCTAATCTAAATTTAAAACTTATTAATATTCCTTATTAGCTATCTTTAATAGAAAATCGAGCTATTAAGTAAGGTAGATCAGTAGTAATCTTATTTACTATAGAAATAGAAGCTGAAAGGTATATTAGAAACCGAATTTGGATAATTAGAATTAATATTAGAACTGAAAAGCTTTTAACTATTTCCAAATCTATCTAGTATACTAAATACTAAGGATTTGGATATTTGGCCAAATTTTGCCGAAAAGAGGTTAAATATAACCTTTATAACGAACTCTATATTATATAATAGTACTATTATTCAATTTGTAAATAAAATAGTTAGAAATATTCTTATTTAGCTCCAAAATATACTAATTGCAAAAATAATTATATTTCCACTTCTAAAAAGTATGAAATTTATAAAGCTATTAAGAGTATTAGTTTATAATTAATAGTAATATCTGGATTATCCAAATAAATCTTAATTGAAGTTTAATTATAACTAAATCAGTATTATAACTAGCTATTGAGCTAAAAATCGATTTAATTTTAGTCCAAGAATCTTGGATTATAAGTAAAAATCCAGATTATTTAAATAATCGATCGATTTCTTATATTAGCTTCAATCAAATCCTTTTAATTACTTTGGGATTTAGATTTCGAATATTTGTTTATATCTTGAAGATCTATATATCTAATATTATACTAGTCCCTTCAAGTATCGATTCTGATCTACTAGTTCTATTAATAGCTAAGAGAAGCAATATACTCGAATTAGTTAATATTTATAATGAAATAAGCTAAATCGAGGGGAATTTGACTAAAATAGTAGAAAGGAGCTTACTATCTAATACTATTTCGGCTAATTCACTTATTTTAGGTGATTTCAACCTTTATTATCTTTGATAGAACCCGAATAATCGAAGTAGTTAAGTTAATATAAAGTTAGTTCGATAGATTGAAAAGCAAAATCTAGAACTAATTAATAAACTTAGGATTATTATATTTTTTAGAGGGGCTAGCGAGTCAGTTTTAGATCTTATACTAGCTATATAAATAGTAGTTAAATATATTGATAACTAGTAAATACTAGCTAATTTAGGATCTGATTATTTACTAATTCTATTTACTTTAAAAGGGAAAAAAGAGCTAGTACCTCTAAATAGACAAAAATTAGCTAGTGCCAATTTTAATACTAAATTAGTAGATTGGGAGTTATTTTCAGACTATTTAATCAAAATTATAAAAGAATCAACTATTTTAACTAGTTCCCTCTCTGATTTCACTCGGCTAGGCCTGAAATTAAATGAGATAGTATAAGATTATCTAGAATCGATAAGTTCGGAATTATCATTACTAGTTTAACTAGTAGCTAGCAAAACTATCCCCAAGATTAAATCTAATCTAAAAGCTAAACCTTAGTAGACCCCCGAGTTAAAAAGTTTAAGAAAATTGATGATACTAACTTAGAGGAAATTAAAAATCCAAAATAGTTAAACTAGTTAAAGCTTTTACTAAGAATAATATCGATTAGTTCGGAATTAATACTTTTTAAAGATAAAACTAGTTAAAAATGATCACTAGAATGCTTTTCTTGAAAATAATGATTCTAAATCAATATTTAAAACTTTTAGTTATATCAAATTCTACTTCAACCGATCTTTTCTAGCTATTTCAAATAAAACTACTTTTAAAAAGAAAGGAACTATTTTGAGAACTATTCTCTTTCCCCAACCCCCTATTTCGACTAGTCCTAATTGGGAAGAGTATAAGTAGTTAACTGGAACTAGTCTAAACTAGCTAACACCGAATTAACACTAGTTTATTCAGTTAAAATCAAAGAGAAGATTCTAAGATCTAATAGAATTATTTAAGAAATTATTAATAAAGCTTATTTAGCTATTTCTAGGATATTTTATAAGGTTTTTACTTACTTAATCGACTTTGGATACCACTCCCGATATTGAAAATAAGCAATTAGAACTATTTTCAAAAAACCAATTAAATCTAACTATTTAGTTTTAAAAGTTTATAGAGTGATCTCACTTCTTAACTATTTAGGCAAAATAAGCGAGAGAATACTAGCTAAAAGACTAGGTTATTTAGCCGAGATTACTAATTTACTATACAACTCTCAAATTAGTAGAAAACTTAAAAAATCAGTTATTAATACCAAGTTACTACTAATAAATAAAATTCAAGAAAATTATTTAAAAGGTTATAAAATATCGGTTTTATTCTTGAATATTAAAAAGGCTTTCGATCATATTTCAAAGAATTAGCTTTTAACTATTCTAAAAAGATTAAAACTTTTAATTAGTCTTATTACTTAAACTAGCTACTTTCTAGAACACCAGCTACTTCGTTTAAATTTTGATAGATAATTAGAGGATTTTCAATCTATTTCAACTAGTATTCCCCAAGATAGTTCAATCTTACTAATTCTCTTTTTAATTTATATTAAAGAGTTATTTCCATTGATTTCTATTTCAATCTGGTTATATATAGACGATATCGCGCTAGCAACTAGCTTAACTAGTTTTAAAAAGAACTATAAAATCCTAGAAAGAGAAACTAATAAGCTATATATTTTGGAAGAAATAAATAGTATCGAGTTTGATTTAGTTAAAACCGAATTAATTCATTTTTTCAGAGATAAATAAGCTATTACTAAGACTAATTCGGTTAAATTACCGAACAATTAGTTAATTCAATCTTCAAAAGTAATAAAGTGATTAGAAATCTGGTTTGATAATACTTTACACTTTAATAAATATATTTCAATTAGAATTAGTTAAGCTAAATCAACTTTTTTGAAAGCTAATTAGTTAGCTAATATAGAAAATGGACTTTCACCTTATATTATATACTAGCTATACCTTGCTTATATCACTAGTATCTCAGATTATAAGTCCTCTATATAGTGGAAAGAATAAATAAAATTTAAAAGTCAATTCCAACATTTATAAAATTTGGTACTTCGGAGGATCCTCGGGGTATTCAGGATTAGTCTAATAGTCCCTATAGAGGTAGAAGTTGTTTTAACACCCCCCCAAGCTCGCTTAAATACTACTAATCGCCAATATATATTCCGGACTTTCAAAATAATTGAAAATCATCTAATTTTCAAAGAAATCTAAACTAAATTGAAAGCTAATTGTTATTTTCAAGATTATTTAGTACTTACCTAAAAGGAAATAGCCAAAATGATCCAAATAAAGCGAATTAGATACTCAATATACTCCTTAGTTCAGTTTCAGTATTTGGAATTAATTAGTTTATTCAAATTTCTACTCTGAACTATTACTTCTTATTCAATCGAAATTAGTAAGCTATCTAAAGAACTAGAAGCTGAAAATCACAAAAACTCGGTTATTTTGCTAGCCCCGAACCAATACTTAGTTTATATTAATAGATTAGAACTAATAGATTAAAAAGAAATTGAAATTGGGTTAGTTCTTTTTAATTCTAATTAGGAGCTAATCTAGGGGTCTAGCTAGAATATTGGGACTAGTTAGCTAGTTTATAATGGCGAACTAGCCGGAATAGCCGAAGGAATCAAGCTAGTAAACAAAATAGCTTAAAAAGATCAAGAATTCACTATTTTCTTAGATAACCAAACTGTTTTACAAAGGTTAAAATCACTTAGTAATAAACTAGAGCAAAATCAAGTAATACTAGTATATGAAGCTAGCCGAGAAATAGTCAGAAAAGGAGTTAAAATCAAATTAATTTGGGTTCCAGACTATTTCGAAGTATTAGATAACGAAAAAGCGGATCTACTAGCCAAATCAGAGACTAAAATAGACCCGGTAACCCAAACAACTAGTTTTAACTACTTGGGAGCTCAAATTAAGCGAATTAAAAATCAGGAGTAATTAGAATCTCTTTTAAAAACATTGGAAACTATATCGGAAACTAGCTTGCTTAGCTCGACTAGTTATTTAAAAAATTTTAAATCTACTTCTCGAAATCGCATCCAAATCCCAAATTCGACTAAAAGAGCTACCGCTAGCACCTTCTTCCAACTGAAAATCAGATATAGTTATTTAAAATCATATCTATATTTATTAGGGTATACTAGTACTAATAAATATATTTGTGGGGCAAAAGAAACTTCTAAATACTTATTTTTAAATTGTTCTCAATTTAGTTTAGCTTGGAGCAGGCTAAAAGACAAACTAGTTATAAACTATTTATTATTTCCACTTCTTCTAAATACTATCCCCGGAATCGAAGTTAGTATCGCTTATTTAAGCGAGATAAAAATCTATACCCGAAAATATCATCTAGCTCGAGAGCTAGTTGAGGATTAGATTGGATATTTAAATTGGAATGATTTTATTTTCATTTTTATCAAATTGATATTTTCATTATTTTAGTTATTTTCATTTACTAAGATTAGTTCCTCACTATCTCTTAATACTATTAGACTTAAAAATATATTTAAATACTATTTATATTTAGCTACTAACAACCTTCAGTCGTTAGCCAACCTACTATAATCTTAAACTTAAAAAGGTTGTTAAAATGATAAATCAATTAATCAATCAATAGAGATAATATTATAAAGTCTAATTTTAATATTCTATCTATTTATTAGTTTATAATTAGAAAGTTATATTTAATCTATAATAAATAGTAAATAGAAAGTAGAATATAAATTAGAAAAAGAAAATAAACTATATTCTATAATTAATAATAATATTTACTAATATTTCAAAATTTTTAAAGATCTTTTATATAAAAATCTCTATAAATATAGAAATATTAATTGTTTTAATTATAGAGATATATTATATAAGTTTTATAAATCTATTAATAATTACCAGAATTAAATTATAAATATAATTATTATATTTATTTAATAGAAGATTTATAATAAAGTTTATTATAATTTCCTATTATAATTTAGTTAGAAAAGAGAAAGAACTCAACTTTTTATATAGTAAATATCTTTTAATTTTCATTTTTTAATAAACTATATAAATATTTATATAGTATTTAATATTCGGTTTTATATCGAATCAAAAATACTTTTATAATAGTAATTTAAAGATTTTTAAAAAGCTATAATATCCCGTTACTAGATTATTATAATAATAATATAATAACTTTATTCTAAAATCTATATTTAGTAATATATAGTAAATAGCTTCTCTTTTCAGAAGTTTATTATTCTTTATTAAGATATTTATCTATTTTTAGAATCTAATATTCTTATTATACTTTGATATTAATTTATATTTCTTTTCTTTAATAAAATTATTACTTTATTAAAATATTAGAAAAGTATCTAAAATTGATTCTATTATAAATTTATATATTATTTTGATTATTACTATTTATAATAACTATAGAATATATTATTTGCAATTAATAATTCTATTAATAAATTTAAAGATAATTTCTTTTTTATATATATAATCTAATTCTATTATTATAAATCCGATTTTAGAAGTTCGATAATATAAATATAGAATATTAATTAGTATTATTTTAATAGTTTTTATAAAAGTTTATTTATATTAATATAGTTTCAATTCTAGTTTAGATTATAAATAGAAAAATAGTTTATTATTATTTATACTAAATTTATATATATAGTTCTTTATATATAAACTCTTTATTATATATAGTTAATTATATAACAATATAATTTTATTATATTATATATTTTATAGAAGATAAGTTTCGTTTATTTTCTTTATATTATTTTTAATAACCTTAATATTTATATTTTATATTAATAATTTATTATTATTTCCCGAAGAATTAATTTATAAAAGATAGAATAAATCTAATTTCTTAATATTATCTTCTAAAGAGAAAGTATTTATATTCTATATTAATAATTTATTATTATTTCTCGAAGGATTGATTTATAAAAAATAGAATAAATTTAATTCTTTAATATTATTTTCTAAAGAAAAAGTATTTACTTTCTATTTAAATAAAGTACTTTTATTTATAAAATAGATCTCAATATTATAATCTATTATTATTATTATATTTAGATTTTATAACTTTAATTATAAAGTAGAAAGTAAAATATCTTTATTATTAATAATCTCTTATTAGTAATCTAGTTTTTATAAAGAATTATTTATAGAATTAGCTTTATTAGAATAATATTTAATTATAAAATCAAACTTAGTTAAATTTTCAATCTATTTTATTTAATAACTATTTAACTTTTTTTTGATTATAAAATACTTTAAGTTATTATAATTTGTTTTGATTATAATAACTTTCTATATATATTATAAATAATAATATTAATATTTGAAACTTATAATTATAATTATTAATTCGAGATTATAAATCTTATATCTAAATTCAGAACTTTATAATTTATATAAATAGAAAGTAATAGAATATTATCAATTTAATAATCTTTTATTATAAAGTTGGAATAGAATATTATATTATATTTATAGTTATATATAAACTAAAAGCTTTAGGTTTAAAAGATAATTATCTATATTCGGGGAGCTAATTTACTATACTTAGATAATATAGTATATATATCTATAATAGTATAGATATATATAGATAAAGGGTACTTTATAATATAAATACCTTCAAAGTAAAGAATACTTTAAAAGAATAGTATTTATTACTATAAAGGTATCTAAGGAAAGAATAGTATCTTTAGTAGAACTTTTAGTTATTAAAATATATAATATAGTTATCCCAACTATTCTAATTGAATTAACTAACTAGAATAACTAGGATAATTAGGATAATAGAGAATAAAGATCTATATAAATAGATAGTTTTCTTATAATATATAGAGCTTTGTATTTAATAATAATTACTATTTATTTACCTACTTTTATAATTATAATCGATTCTCTATATAACTATTATTAATAATAAACTTTATAATAATATTATCTATTATTATAACTAATAGTATTCGAGATCCTAACCACTTCTATATAACTCAAAAGATAAATATTTATAATACTTTGAATACCTTTATTACTTTATATATCGAATCGATATCTCCATTATATTCGGATCTATATCTAATAACTAGTTTACTCTTTAGATATCTACTATCCTGAATATTAACCAGGATAATAAGAATGATATAAGAATAAATAAACTATATAAGATTATTATTTTGGAAACCCTCAGAATAGCTTTACTAGATAAATATAAAAGTGATTATTATAAACTCGAGATATTCCTACTTCAGATCGAAATATATATTACTTTCAATTAAGATAAATTCAATCGATATATTATAGTAAATAACTAGGTTATATTATATCTCAAAAGAGAAGTAGTTAAGTAGATCCAATTATATCTTCGAGACTTCTTCGATAATAAGGACTAACCAACGAATTATATAATCTATTAGAATTATCTTTGGTTTCTTCGAAGAATTCAAAATAGAAATTCATCGAATATTTGATATTACTAATAAAAAGAGAGTTATAGAAAAGAAACTCTATAGATTAATATAAACTGGATTAGCTATAAAGTATATTACTAAGTTTAGATATTATATAGATATTATAGAATAAAGAGATAAAGTGGTTATAAGTTATTATTATAGAGAACTTAAACTAAATATCAAGTTTAAACTAGAGAGATCGATTAAATATAATAATCTAAACTCTTTTATTAAAGAATCAATCCAAGTTAACAATATATTATATAAATATTAATAAGATAAGTAATCTAAGTAGTTCTAGGAAAATAAAGGATATTATAAACTAAATCAATCTAGGAAATAATAAAGTATTTATAATAACTTTATAAAGTTAGATATTATAAATTCTAAGAATAATCTTTTCTAGAAAGAAAAGAATTATAAATATAAAAAGAAGTTTTGCTTCGAATATAGATTTCCAAAATATTAAGTTAAGGACTATTATAAGAAGTTCTAAATAGATAAATCTAAAAAAGGAAACTAGAAGGGAAAGAAATAGTTTAAGAATATAATAGGATATCAAATCAATATAATAAATAACTAGTAAGTTTCTAATAAATATATAATACTATTATAAATAGTATATTATAATAATTAATATATAATCTATAAATCAGAAAAGGATAATATAAAATAATCTCTTAAGAAACCTAGAAATAGAAAGTAGAAAAAGAGATTCTATTAAATAAATATAATAAATCGAGATCTCACTATCTATAAAAAATCGGTTATTAAGAAAAGAATAGATTATAAATATATCCGATAGTTTATATATTACGATAATATATATAAGAAATATTACAAAGAGAAATTTATAAATAACTATTTCTCAGAGAAACTATAAGTATTATAAATAAGTATAGTATTCGAATTATTAAATATAGATAAAGAATAGATTATTAAGAAATATAGTATCTAGAGAGTTAGAATCTGGACTTATTCGAACTATAAAAGTTAATATTATAACTATATAAGAACTTCCGAACCCAAAGTAGGCGAAATCTATAAACTTATATATAAAGATAATAAATACTTTGAATGGAAGTAACTTGAAATAAGTAAGATTTATTAGGAATTCTCGAGAGATAACTTCGAGGATAACGAATTATAAATTAGATAATTCTAGATAATATTCCGATATTTATAAATAATATAATTATAGAAATAAATCAGGAAGGAAGAAAATATTTATATAGAATAACTAGTAAAATAGTTTCTAATAGAAAGCTAGATCTATTATATCAAATCGATTGAGGAAGGAGTTAGATTATAGTAGAATATATTTATTATAGAACTATACTATAAAATACTCTATACTAATTAGGAATAACTTGCTAAGTTATATAAAGTATTAACTAGAAAGCTAAAAGCTATTTTAAGGTTAGAATAGATCCTTTATAAAGTATATATAAATAGATAAATACTCCAAGTTATAGTAGATTTAGAAGTAATAGAAAATTTTATAATATTAGAAATTATAATATCGGCGAAATTGCGAACCTTCAAGAAACCAGTTTTATATAGATTTTATCTTACTAATAAATAATTAGTTAAAGAGGATAGATTGATTTAATATAAAATATAAGAATTTGAGATATAGCTAAATTAATATTCTAAATAGATAAAAATAAATTTAGTTCTACTAAGAAAATATTAGATAATTCTGGAAATATTATAATTAGAAAACTATAATCTATATATCGATTAGATTATAAAGACTATATAGTATAATAAATATAAATATAAGAAGAAGTTTATATAAAGTTTTATAAGACTGATATCTAGTTAGGAACTGAAAGTAATAAGTTTATCAAAGTTGGATATTTTAATCCAGGATCCCTTATTAAAGGATATACTAATATAGTATATAAAATATACTGAGATCTTTAAAGAAAGATTTTAAAAGGATATCTTATCAAAATATTAATCTTGGGATTATAAAATAAAATTAGAAGAAGGAAAGGAATTATTATTTTTACCAATTATATTATTATTAAAAGAGAAATTCAGAATACTTCAAGAATATATTATAGAAAATTTAGTAAAAGGATTTATTAGGGAATCCTATTTATCTATAAATATATCAATCTTCTTCATATCTAAATCCTATAATATAAAGTTAAAGTTAGTTATTAATTACTAAAAGCTAAATACTATTACTATTAAAAACTGATATATATTACTATTAGCTAGTAAGTTATAAGATCGAATCGAGAAGATTAAATATTTTACTAAGTTGGATCAGTATATAGAATTCAATTTAATCCGAATTAAGGAAGGAGATAAATAGAAAATAATATTTCGTATATAATATAGATATTATAAATACCAAGTTATACCCTTTAGGTTTACTAATATACTAATAATATATATATATCTAGTTAATAACTTATTAAGAAAGTATCTCGATAATTACTATATAGTATATTTAGATAATATCTTGATCTTTATCGAAACCCTCGAAGAATATATCAAGATTATATAAGAAATACTTCAGATTTTAATAGATATAAATATTTTATTAAAATCTTCGAAATACAAATTCCATATCGCCGAAACCGAGTTCCTAGGATATATTATTAATATAATAAGATTTAAGATAAACTTAACTAAAATAAAAGAAGTTCTAGAATGGAAGTAACTTATTATTATAAAGGAAATATAATTATTCTTAAGATTTGCAAACTTCTATAAACGATTTATTAAAAACTATTCAAAAATTATAATACTTTTTATAAAGTTAACTAAAAAGAATATTAAATATAAATAGAATAATATAATATAATAGATATTTGAAATCCTTAAATAAATCTTTATATAAATACTAGTTTTTATTACCTTCGATCCCGAATAATCAATTACTATTGAGATAGATATATTAAATTATATATTAGATACAATCCTTAGTTAGCTAGATAAGGATAAGAAGTTATAATTAGTAATATATTATTCAAGAAAGTTATAACTAGCTAAGCTGAATTACAAGATATATAATAAAGAACTATTTACTATTATCGATATTTTTAGAAAATAGAAAGTTTATCTTAAAAGATCTAAATATATAGTTTAGATTTATTTAGATTATAAGAATTTGATATATTTTATAATAACCAAAGTTCTAAATAGATAATAAGTATAATAGATAGAAATATTAACTATATATAATTTCAAGATATTATATATTAAAGGAAACGAAAATACTAGAACCAATATATTTAATAGGAAACTAGAATATCTAGAAAATAAGATATATAAATTATATACTATATTTTGCTAGAATGGAGATTTGTTAGTATTCAACTTAGTCTAATTAACTATAATAATATCACTTTATAATAACTATTTAGAGAAATAAATATAAGAATATTATAAGAACGATTTTATTATAAAACAAGTATTAGAATAATTAGACGAAGGATTTATAATCAAAAATAATATTATATATTTTTATAGAAAGATATATATCCCTTCGATCTTGGTTAAATAGTTTATTTAGAAGTAGTATAAACTATTAGTTTACAAATATCAAGGAATTATAAAGATATTTATAAAGATTAAAACGAACTTATATTTCCTATAAATAAAAAAGATAGTTGAGGAAGTTATTAGAAACTATAATATTTATATATAGAATAAGATCTTATAATATACTTTATATAGTTAGTTTAAAACTCTGGATATATCTATTTAGTTATAGAAGTTCATTATATAGAATTTTATAATTAAACTATCACTTTCAAAAGATTCAATAATAGAAGTAATATATAATTCTATTCTAGTTATTATAGATCAATTAACCAAGTTTGGATATATAATTCTATATAAAGAAAGTAATATAACTGAAGATCTAATCTATATATTTCTAAGAATAATAATTAGTATATATAGTATATCTATAGAAATTATCTTGGATAGAGATAAACTTTTTACCTTGAAATTCTAGTAGATATTTATAATCTTATTAGGAATCAAAAGAAAGCTCTTAATAATATTTTATCTATAAATAGATAATTAAACAGAATAATTAAACTAGATTATAGAATAATACTTAAGATATTATATCAATTATAGATAAGATAATTAAATAGAATTACTACTATTTATATAGTTCGTTTATAATACTATAGAAACAACTATTATAAATATAATATTGATATATATTAATTTTAGCTTCGAACCCAAAGTATATAATATATAGTTACTAGATATAGCAAAATTAGATATAGAAATAATAAAAGTAAAGAATCTTAAGAACCTCTATAAATAATTATCACTTGATATTAAGTTTATTATATAGTATATAGTTTATTATTATAATATAAAGTGTAGTATAGAACTAATATTTAAGAAGGGGGATAAAGTTTATTTCCTTAGATGAAATATTAATATAAAAAGACTAAGTGATAAACTGAATTATAAAAAACTAGAACTCTTCAAAATCATTAAAGTGGTTAGACTAATTAACTACCACCTCGAACTATTAAAAACAATAAATATATATCCGGTATTCTATATTTTGCTTCTAGAACTAGTATTACTAGATATACCAAATATACTATATATCGAAATTGAACTAGTTAACCTAAATACCGAATATGAAGTTGAAGAAATATTAGATCAGAAGTATATTAAAGGAAAGCTTTATTACTTAATTAAATAGAAAGGTTATCTATACTTAGAAAATATATAAGAACTAATTAAGAATTTAAATTATCTAGCTAACCTAGAGAAATTCTACTTAAGGAACCCTCGGCTTCTAACTAAATAGCCAACTTAGAATCACTTATCAGAGAGAGCTCGAAGATCGAAAGATCGACCCTGGAAAAGTTAGATAACTAAAAAGTTTATTCAGTTTGCTTAGCCTATTCCCTTTCTAGCCTCTCCTTCTCCTCAAATACCTCTAGCTTCTCAATCGTTTTCAGATTATATTGCAATATCTTCCTAGTATTTTTATATACCTTATCAAGTTGCAACTAAGTCTTCCTTGCTTAAATATAAAGACGGAGGATCTTAATTATAACCTCCTCCTTTTCCTAACGAAACTTTTCATTTTCTTTCTGAAGATACTTTTCTTCGGAATCTATACAAATCCAAATAGCAGCTATTATACTAAAAATATTATAGAATTTCTCAATACTACTCCTTCTATACTCTCTATAATAAATACTTCTAGAGAGAATATAATATATATAGTTCTTCTTAGAATAACAATTATAAGAAGATAGTATAATGATTCCCTTTTCTCTATTATAAGTATACTGATTTTGATAACTATTAGTAGATCTAGATATACAGATATAGGATATAATGAAGAAAGAAAGTCCAGGAAATTTATCCAAGGCCCAAATAGGTACCTTATACTAATATAGTAAGTATCGGGATAATATTAGATTAGAAAAAGGATAATATTATATCTATAATTATATATAAACTAAAGGCCTTAAACTCAAAAGATAGCTATTTATATTCGGGGGGCTAATCTACTATACTTAGATAATATAATATATATATCTATAATAATATAGATATATATAGATAGAGAATATCTTATAATATAGATATCTTCAAAGTAAAAAGTATTCTAAAGGAATAATACTTACTACTATAAAGATATTTAAGAAAAGAATAATACCTTTAATAGAACCTTTAGTTATTAGAATATATAATATAACTATTCTAACTATTTTAATTAGATTAGCTAACTAGAATAATTAGGATAATTGAAATAATAGAGAATAAAGATCTATATAAGTAAATAGTTTTTCTATAATATATAGAGCTTTGTATTTAATAATAATTACTACTTATTTATCTATTCTTACAATTATAATCGATTCTCTATATAACTATTATCAATAATAAACTCTATAATAATACTATCTATTATTATAATCAATAGTATTCGAGATCCTAACCACTTCTATATAATTCAGAAGATAAATATTCGTAATATATTATTAGAGAGTTAAAAAGAGAAGAAAGAGATTTGAAGATTAGAATAAAGTTTATTATTAGAAAGATTAGAAGAAGATTATATAATTAAGAAATAGAATTAAATCTTAAAAGTAAAGAGATAAAAAGAAAGATAGAGAAAAAAAGAGATCGATAATAATTAATTTATCTTTAATTAATATTCTATATTTACTTTTTAATAACTCTCTAATTATAAAATAATCATTATAATTTCTTATTAATATAACCTTAATAATAAAGATAATAGAAAGAGTAATAATAATGGAAATTTATAATAAATATTATAATATTATAATTTATAACTAGAAATAAAGATTTATTTAAACTTCTCTTTAATAAAATTAGTAATTTAAATCTTTCTTTTAAATTTAATTAAACTTTCTATTAATAAGATTAATAATTTGAATCTTTCTTTTAAATTTAGTTAAATTCTCTATTAATATAAAGTTAATTAGTCTTTATAATAATAATTCTCAAAGAGCTAATAAAGTATTATTTATATTTATTCAAATTCTTTATTAATATAATTAGTTAAACTCTTTATTAATATAAAGTTAATTAGTCTTTATAATAATAATCTTTAAAAAGTTAATAAAATATTATTTATCTTTATTTAAACTATTTATTAATATAATTAATTAAACTTCTTATTAATATAAAGTTAATTAACTTTTATAATAATAGTTTTTGAAGAGCTAATAAAATATTATTTACTTTGATTTAAACTTTCTATTAATATAATATAAAATTAATTGATATCTATAATAATAACTTTTAAAGAATTAATAGATTATTATCCATTTTAATTTAAACTCTTTATTAATATAAATCTCAGATTTAATATAATCTAATAAGATTTATATATATAGAAAGTTTATTTAGTAAATTAGATATATAATAAAAAAATTATAGTTTAAGATATTATTTAAACTTCCTATTAATATAATTAATTTTTTTTGATAAAGTTAATACTTTATATTATCGAGATATATAAATATTAAATTTTTTTGATAGAGTTAGTATTTCAACTTATCGATATATATAGATATATTATATTGTAGCTTAGTTAGTATTATATAAGAGTGATACTAGGATATAGTATTATATATTAAGATTTGTAAGTAGAGGATTGACTAGTAAAAGAGTTCTAAACAATTATAACTAAGTAATGGAATTACTATTTAAGTTAAGTACAAAGCTCTATATACTAAAGAAACTATCTGTTTATATAGATCTTCGCTTTATCTGGATAGTACTGAATAGTATATTACGATATACTATTTTCTAGTACTAGATAGTATATTATCTGATACTATTTAATTCCTATTTAAGGTTCTACTATTACTTGATATAACTAAACTTAAAGTCCTTAAGTCTTATAGTTTGTAATACTATCCCCCTTCTAGATAAGTATTATCCTCGATTATATATAAATAGTAACTAGTCTTACTAAGTTCTAAATATCCTATTTACTTAATTCTTCCTTCAATATAATAATTTATAACTTGAAAAGATATTCTAAGCAAATTCTCTTAGGAAATAAGATTGAAAGAAATAGTATTGAAATAGCTCCTTATTCTTATTATAAGAAAGTAAAATATTATTATATTATACTATCCTCTATTAATAGTAACTTGGCTTCCAAATATTATATTGAATATACTTGCTAGGATCATTCTTTTTATAATTATATAGAGCGGAATTGGATATTATCTATATCTAACTAGACTTCGCTAGATCGGTAGTTAACAAAGTTGGATAAAGAGGAGGAATAAGTTATAATTATCTTTTAAAAGGTTATAGCGAAAATCCTTTGTTTATAAAAAGAAAAGGCTTTCCTTAAAGTATATAAGTGGAAAATAATAGAGGCTAGATTGGGTTCTCTCGATAAATTGGATACTATTGAGGAGAAAGAGAAGCTAGAGAAGAAATAAGCTAAATAAGCTCTTTTGGAGGCTAACTTTTCTGAGGTTAACTTTTCGATCTTCGAGCTCCCTTCGATAAACGATTCTGAGCTATCTACCTAGTTAGTAGCTAAGGGTTCCTCTAATGAAATTCCTCTAGATCTTATAGATAGTTCAAATTCTTAATTAGTTCCTATATATTTTCCGAGTCTAGATATCCTTCTTATTTAATCAAGTAATAAAGTATTCCTCTAATATATTTATAATCTAGTATCTTCTCGACTTTATATATAGTATTTGGGTTTATTAGTTCAGCTTCAATATATAAAGTATTCGATATTCTATCTAGTATTGATTTAAGTAAGGAGATATAGAATATTGGGTATATTCTTATTATATTTGGTAATTTTAATTTATAATTGATTAATCTAATCTTCCTATTAATCTTAAATAATCCAAGTTTCTTATAATCCAATTTGTTACTTAGTTATTTAATATCAATATTTCGTTATAGAAGGTAAACTTTATCTCCCTCTTTAAATATAGATTTTATATTATATTTCCTATTATAGTATTTTACTAACCTGGTGGTAAAGAATTTGATATCTAGTAATAATTGTTCTTGAAGTTTCTTTATATCTTCTACCTTTCTGATCGCTATATCGGAATTGGTATTCTGAGATAGTAGTATATTATAGAACTTAGAATGGAATCTAAAGTTTATATAAACTAGAATTATAGTTATAGTCCCTTGCTCCGATATATTATATACGAACTAGATAAATAGTAATAATTCTATCTAGTTATCTTATTTATAATTGATATAATATTATAAATATATCTCTATAATCTGATTTAATTATTCTATCTGACTATCTATCTATAGATGAAATACTATTGATATCTTCTGTTTGATATCTATAAATATAATTAGTATTTCCCAAAATTTTAAAGTGAATAATTTATCTCTATTAGATATTATCTCTATTAGTATTCTGTAGATACTAACTATATTTCTTATAAATACTCGGGCCAAATTTTCTATTATATAGGTTTCTTTAAAAGGTAGTATATATCCAAACTTTGTTAGTCGGTCTATAATTATTAGAATTGAATTATATTTAATTCTTATTATTAAATCTTTCGAATTAGATAGTTTGATTATAAAGTTCTATAATATAATCTTTTATAATTAAGAAGATATATCGGGGGTTTTGAATTATCTATATAAAGTATATCTAGCTAATTTATTTCTTATATAGATATTATATTTCCTAATTACTTCTTCAACTATCTAGTTTATTTTTAGAAAGTAGTAGTTTCTCCTTATTTATATATATATCTTTGCGATTTTCTAGTATCTATAAGTAGGTAGCTTATAGTACTTTCTTATAAATAGTTTAGCTATTATTATAGAGATATATATCTTTCTTTAGAAATATATAATATTATCTTCGATAATAAATCCTTTACTTCTTATTTCTAATATATACTTAGTAGTTGGATCTAAGTTATAATAAACTCTAACTCCTTTTTATATTAAATCAATATCAAGTATTGATATTATAGCTATAAGTTATACTTTATTGAAGACTAAGATATTATCTTCTTATTTGAGAATTATATATAATTCGTATATTTTATTCTCTTTATATTCTGGTTTTCTACTAAAAGTATCAGTTCTAGTATTTTCTGTTCCCTTAATATACAAAATACAAAAGTTATATAAAGTTAGTAATTCTATCTATCTAATTTATTATTGATTAAGTTATTTTGTAATTATAAAGTAGATCAGATTTTTATAATCTATATATATTTATACTAGGTATTTCGATCCTTCTAAATAAACTCTCCATTTTCTGAAAGTATTGACTATTATAAATAATTCTTTATTATAGATCTTATAATTTAGTTCTACTAGCAATAATTTTCGTGAATAGAAAACTATTAGTTGTTATTTCCTATCCTTATCTATTTAGTTAAGGACTATTCTAAATACAAAGTCTGATATATCAATCTCGATTATAATTTTCTTTTCCGGATCGAATATAATAAGAATTAGTACTTCTGAAAAGACTTTCTTCAGAGTTTCGAAGGCGATTTGTACTTTATTATTCTATATAAATACTTACTTCTTCTTAGTTAATTCTATAAATAATATAGTTATAGAAGAGTATCCCTTAATAAATCTTCTATAAAAGTTCGCGAATCCTAAAAAGGATTAAACTCCTTTAATATTCTTTAGTTACTACTACTTAAGTATACTATTTACCTTTCTTAGGTTTATTTTAAGTCCTTCAGTATTAATAATATATCTTAAGAATTCCGTTTCAATAATATAGAATCTACATTTTTCAGATTTAAGTAGGATACTTATATCTATCAAGATTTATAATATATTCTGGATAACCTTAGTATATTCTACTTCTATCTCTAAGAAGATCAGAATATTATCTAAATAGCAGATATAATATATATCGAGCTATTTATATAGCAAATTGTAGACTAAATATATATATATTATAAATATATTTGTAAGTCTAAATAGTATAATATAGTATTCGAAATATCCAAATCAAGTATAAAAAGTAGTTTTTTATTTATATCCTTCCTTAATCCTTATTAAGTTGAATTCTAACCTCTAGTTTAGTTTTGTAAAAATCTTAGCTTATCCTAATTGATCTTATAACTTATTTATTAATAATAAAGAATATCGATCCTTAATTATAATTATATTAAGCTTTTTATAATCTACTACTAGCCTTTCCTTTATATCCTCTAGCTTAGATATAAAGAATATAAGTATACTAGCTAATAATAATAATTCTTATATAAATCCTTTTACTAATATCTTGTTGATATATTCTCTTAGTTTCTCTAATTTTGCTTTTAGAAACGGTATTAATAAATAAAAAGATAGTTCCTTTTCTTCTTCTAATTTGATCTTATAATCTCAAGGCTTATATTCTAGGAATATCTTCTCAATAGGATATTCTTCAAATATTCTGATATATTTCTTATATTATATTAGTATTTACTTCAATAAAGGACTTTAAGTAATATAGTATTCTACTTTATAGATATTATTTATCTTCAATTCTTCTCGAGATATCAACTTCGTAAGTCTTTATATATCTAGTTATCGATTATAATTATATTAATTCAAGATAACCTTCCTTATAATCCAATCTATCTTTAGATTATACTAATATATCTATAATATATCTAGAATCACTTGATATCTATCTAATAGTATGATATCGAGTTATATTTGTTCTTTATAATTAGTAATTTATATTATTATATCTTATATCTCTTATCGAATATAACTATCTTTACTAGTTAGCTAACTATCTATTAGCTATAGTAAATATAATTATAACTTCGACCAAATTTTAAGTTTAATAGTTTTTATAACTTCTAGTATGATAAAATTTCCTATAATTTCAGAATCTATTATAGCTCGGAGTTTGTATTTATTTAGTTCGATCAGATAGTAGATCTGGATTTATCTCAATATTAACTTTAGTTATTATTCCGAATCTTCAGAATTCTAAATCTTCTTAGTTCTTTTATTCTTAGATCTCTTCAGATACCAACCTAATCTATCCTTTTCAGATCTATATACTAAGTAGTTATTATTATAATATATTATCTATAATAGATAAGTATATTCCTATTCCGGTATCAAACAGGTTACTACTTCTAGGAGTTATATTATCTTAAGTTACTAAGTTCAGTCTTTTTACTACTTCTTTCTTTAGTTCTTATAATAGCTTCTTACTTAGTATCCTGATTTTCTATATTCGAAGTATAAACTTTCTTTTCATTACTTATCTATTTCTTCTTTAGATAAACGATTTCCAATTCGGATTATATCTAACTCTATTAGTTCTGGTTATCTACTCTTTAATTATAAATAAGTTTTCGACTTCTTTGGTTTATAATATCCTTTTTGTTCCAAGGTTTATTTATATATACGATTATCGATTCTAATAGCTATTTCCATTATAAATTCCAAATTCTCTAATCTATTAGATTTAGTTATCTTATCCTTAATAATATCTTTAAAACCTTTATAGTACTAAGCTCTTAATAAGTTATTATTTCAGTTAACTTATATAGTATATTATTAAAAGGTTATAATATAATAAGTTATAAAATCTTTCTATTTAAGATTTAATAAGCTTCTAGTTATATTCTAGTTCTAATTAATATCTCCAAAGATTTGAAATAATCTATCAGCGAAATTATTTATAATACGAAATATATACTTTGTTTCTTCTTTAGTTATAGTAAAGACTTATCCTTCTATATTCTTATTTCTAGTATAATCGATAAGAAATAGAGAGAACTAATCAAAAGCTAATCTTCTAAAGAATATTCCTATTTAGAGTACTTTCTCGAATTTATATTCAAATAGATAATTATTGAAAGTTAAGTAAATATTGATCTGGATAAGGAAGCAGATAAGAGTATTATAGTTATTATTATAAAGATTAGATATTTTAATCTTTAGATATTACTTTCTAACTTCTTCTTTATTACTATCTTTGTTCTAATAATTATTATTCTAGGTATTAGGTTGTTAAGTAGATAGATTTGTAATAAGAGTTAGGGTTATCGATATATTTAAGGTTGTTATAGTTAAGGTAAGAGGTATAATACCTTCTTAATTTTGGTTAGTTTGAGAATTACTTATAATAATTTCAATCTGGTATCTAAAATAATATTAGTACTCAAAGTGTTATATTATGGTTTAGTTAATATTATATAGAAGTGATACTAAGATATAATATTATATATTGAGATTTATAAGTAGAGGATTAACTAGTAAAAAAGTTCTAAGTAATTATAACTAAATAATGGAATTATTATTTGAGTTAAGTACAAAACTCTATATACTAAAGAAACTATCTACTTATATAGATCTTTGCTTTATCTGGATAGTACTGAATAGTATACTATAATATACTATCCCCTAATACTAAATAGTATATTATTCGATACTATTTAATTCTTATCTAAAGTTCTATTATTATCTGATATAACTAAACCTAAGGTCTTTAGGTCTTATAGTTCGTAATAAGATATTTAATTGAAATATATAATAACGAAATCCTATTTAGTTAAACTTCTCATTATAATATCCAGATCGGGGTTAGTTAAACTTCTCGTTGAAATAAAAAACAAACTATTTTTAAATAGATTCTACTTTTCTAATAATAATTTCGATTTAAAGAATTAGAAGAATTTCGAAAATAATTATAAAAAGAGATTTTTATAAAATTATTTCTAATAGAATTATATAGAGAAATTAGGAAAATAATAAACTAATTATAAATATTTATATTAGAAAGTTTAATAATAAATTTATTAATAATAAATTCCTTATTTTTATTCTTATTAATATTAGAATATTTAGATAATAAAGATAAATAATAATATTTAATAGATAAAATCTTTTCATTATTATTAATAATAAATAAAAGATAAATCTATAAAAATTATAATTAATTAATAAAATTAAAATAAAGATAAGATAAAGAAAGAAATTTATAAAATAATATATAATATTCAATATACTCTTTATAATAATATTAAATAAGTTTAGTAATTTCAAATTAATAAACTTAATTTTCTCTTTTCTTTTTAATTTATTAATATTATTCTATTTCTTCTTTATAAAGAAAATCTTAATCTAATTAATATAATAATATTAAATAGAAATTAAATAATTCTATTAAAAATTATTAATAACTTTATTATATAAAGTAATATATTAATTAGTTAAAATTATAAAATTATTAACTTTAATATAAAATTAAAGAGAAATCGAAAAAGATTAATATTAAATAATTAGAAAATATAATTTATTTACTTTATTATAAATAGATTTCTATTAATAATAATAAATATAATAAAAGATATTAAGAATATTTTATTTATAATAGATTATAAAATTATAAATAAAGTATTTAGAATAATAGAAATAATATAAATAAATTAGTTTTAAAATATTAATAAAATAATTAATAATCTTATTATTTAAAGAGAAAGATATAATAAAGATAAAGAAGATAAAATAATAATAATAAATATAATTAATTTGAAATATAGAATAATCAAAATAGAAATAGAAATATAATTATAGATATAGAAAATATTATAATAATAAAGATTTTAAATAGTTAAGAAAGCTAAATTTATAAATAATATATTATTTCCAAAATAATAATAATAAGAAAAGTATTTAGAATTAATCAAAATAATTATATTCGAGATCAAGTAAATTATATAATAGAAATAAATCGAATAATATTATTTATAGAGAAAATATATTTATTTATAATAATTTCGATATAAAAATAATAAAATTAAATTATATTTATAATATATCTAAAAGAGAAAGGAATATACTAAATATTCAATATTATAACTAAATAATAATTTGAAGATTTATAAGAATATATTCTAATTAATAAGAAAATAATTATTACGAAATCGTAATAAAAAATAATTAAATTCGGCGAAGATAGAAATAACTATTTTATAATTATTAATAAATATAAGTAATAAATATTATTAAGTAATAATTAGATAATAATAGATATTTATATAAAAAACAAATACTTTATATAATATAAATAAAATAAAGATTTAATATAATTAAAACGAAACTAATTTAAAAAAAGAGATAATATTAAAAATTTAAAAAGAGAAGAAAAAAATTTAAAAATTAAAATAAAGATTATTATTAAAAAAATTAGAAAGAAATTATATAATTAAGAAATAAAGTTTAATTCTAGAAATAAAAAGATAAAAACAAAGATAAAAAAGAAAGAATTAATAATAATTTATTTATCTTTAATTGATATTTTATATTTATCTTTTAATATTTTTTAATAACTAAATAATCTATTATAATTCTTTATTAATATAACTTTAATATAAAGAATTAAAAGATATTATTAATAAAGTTTATAAATCTATTATCAAAATTATTAATTTAATTAGAAATATAATTACCAATTTAGAAATAAATATAATTTATAATTTTATTAAATATAAAGATATAATATTTACTTTATTATATAATTTAGATATTATAAATAATATATAAATAAAGAATAAAATTATTAAATTATATTAAATAATAAAAGAATAATAGAAATTATTATATCTAATATAAAAATTAAATAAAAGTAATAATAATTTAAATAACTTAATATTATAATTAAAATATAATCTATCAATTATATTAATACTAATTTCAAAGTATATATATAATAAAAAGGGAATTAATAAATTTTTACTAATATATTTTTATCAATATTAATTATTATAATTATTTTGAATATATCTATTATTATAATATTAAAATAAATATTTTTTCTAAATATTTTCGATTCTAATAAATTATTATATTTAGATATTATATAATTCGATTGACTAATAATTATATTATAAAGATTATTAATTATAATATTTACTAAATATAAAAAAAAGAATTAGTTTCTATTTAGAAAAAGAAATAGATATTTAATATATAATTTATTAATCGAAATATTTACTTTATATATAATAAAAACAAAATGGAAATCTAATTTGAAAAATCCAATTTTATAAAACTTTTTATTATATATATAATATAGTAATTTGTTATATAAAATAGATATTTTCAATATTAAGAAAGAATCTAATATAGAATTTTATTATAATAAAATATATTATAAAGTTATTATATCTAATATATTAAATAATAACAATATTAATAAATTATAGAAAGAGAAAAATATTATTAAAAATAAAAGAATTAAAAATAATATAAAAAAACAGAAATTTTATTAATATTATATATATTAATTAATGAAAAAATCAAGATATTCAATCTTTTCAAATATTTAATTAATGAAAAATATTTTATAATAAATAAATTTATTAATTTATTATTATATCTCTATATATAATATATAGAAATATAAAACTATATTATTAATATTATTAATATATTTTGAATAAAGAATAATATTAATAAGAATATAACTATTTAATATATATAATAAATTTAATAGAATTTTAAAGATTTTAGAAGAAAAATATTTTATTAATATAATAATTATAATTGAAATCAAGAAACTAATATAAATAGATTAAATATTAAATATAATAAAAACTAAATATTCGAAGATAATTAAATTAATTAGATTATATATTAATATAAAATTAAGTTTTAATAATATTATCTATTTTAGATTTAAAAATAAAAAAGTAATTAGAAAGTTTAATCTCGAAATTTATAATAAAAAATATAATATAAAGATAAATATCTAAAAATAATATTAAAAGAAAGGTAATAATAAATAGAAATAAATATATAATATATATTAATATAATAAGAATATTATAATTTTTTCGGAGAAAGATAATTAATATATTAAATATAAATAGTAAAGAAAGTAATATTAAATTACTTTTAATAATAAAGATATTTATAATATTATTTAGATAGTTTCAATAAATTAATTTCTTTTTATTTACTAAATATATTATCTATATTATTATTGAAATTATCTAAATAATATTATAAATATTTCCATTATTAAAAATAATTTGATATTACTTTTCTTATTATTTATATTTAATATATTAAAATTTATTAATAATATTAATTTTACTAATATTTCTAAATAGTTTTAAAGTTTATTCAAAAAAAATATAATATATTTATAAATAAAGTTATTTATAATAATTTCAATATAAATATTTTTTTTAAAAAAAATCTTTAAATTATGAAAAATTATATAAATATTATAATATTAACAATAATTTTTATTAATATAATTAGATTTATTATAATTTTTTTTATTTCTAATTAATAATTAATTAATTATTATTATTAATATTTTCTTTATTTTATTAAAATAATTATTATAAATTCTCTAAATAAATAATTTCTTAATTTTATTTTAATAATAATTATTATTTTTATTTTAGAAAATATATATATATTTTTTTTTTATTAAATTAATAAAATTTTATTTATTTTTAAAGATTTTATTATATTATATAATTTCCTTTTATAAATTAAAATTAAATTTTATAAAAGATTTTTTTCTTTTTTATATTAATAATATTTAATTTATATTTTATATTATTTAAAAGAATAATAAAGTTAATAATTAATAATTTTGATTTTTATATAATTTTTTTATATTTAATAAATATATTAAATATTTGATTATCTTTATTTATAATAAAATCTATTATATATATAATAAATTTCTTTTATATTATTTTATTTTTCTTTATTTCTTTTTTTATATATATTATATTTTCTTTAAAAAAAATTTATTAAAATTTTAAATATAATAATTAATTTTTTCTTTATTAACTTTCTATATTCAATTATAATTTTTTCTTTATTTATTTTTAATTTAATTAAAGAATATTTAAATATTTTAATAAATTTTCTTATTATATTAAAATGAATTATAAAAAGAATAAAATTATAATAAAATTATATAAATAATTTTCTTTTTTTTACTATTTTATTTATTTATTATTTCTATTATTTCTATTTTATAATTTTTTTAAATTTATAAATTCTTCTTTTAAATATATATTTTTTAAATAACTTTATTATTAAAATATCTTTTCTTTATTTATTATATCTTTTTATTTTTTATTTTTAAAAGAATAATTTTTAAAATTATAATTTTATTTTTTATTATATTTTCTTATTAAATTAATAATTAAATAATATTTTATTATAATAAAAAGTTTTCTTTTTTATTTCTTTTTATATTAATTTAATTTTAGTTATTCTCTTCTTTTTTTATAATAAAAATTAATTAAATTTTGAAAAAATATATTTTTTAGATATATTTTATTTTATTATAAATTCGATTTTAACTTTTTAATTAATAATAATATAATAATATCTTTATTTAATAAAATAATATTATTATAATAAATTATTATTTAATTAATATATTAAATTATATTAATAAAAAGTTATAATAAATTATTTAGTTATTAAAAGATTATTAAAGAATAAATTAATTATTATTAATTTTCTTCTTTTTAATCTCTCTTTTTATTTTTTAAATTCTTAGAATTAAACTTTATTTCTCGATTATATAACTTCTATTATCTCTTTTTTCGGAAGTAATTTTTACTTCGATCTCTAAACCCTCTTTCTTCTCACTTTACCCTTGATAATAATCCCCTTCTATAATTTAAATCTATCCAATCTCGTTTAATCAATACTAACTTTCATACCTTAATTATTCCTCAGGGTTTCATCCTCGAATTCTGATTCGGATATTTCTAGCGTAGCACTGTTTAAGGGATTGCGGCGTCGACTCGGGAGCTAGTATTCATCTAGGAGCGCGGTTCTGCTTCTTGGCTTCCTGGGCCCAGCTTTGCTTTTGAGGTTGACCGTATAGCAGTCTCCTAGATCCCAGTACTCGGTGATTAGCACCCTTTTCCACTTTTCCGATGCCAGGACGATTTGCAACCATTCGATCGTAAGTCGTTTGCCCTGCCGGATTACCGTCTTTCCACCCCAAAACGAGAACTGTATTGATAGTTCGAGATTGTTGGAAGTACTTGAGGAAGTTTCGTTGCATGGAGTCTAGTCGTTCTATAGGTATTTGACGTTCAGTTGACGATTCCCCGGCAATATCATTGTATTTGTCGGGTGCATTAACATCGAAGATAAGAAGGTTATCTCCTGAACCCCTTTCTGGCATTTGTGGTTCTATAATGACTGCCCAGCAGTGTCAAGGGACTTCACTCCAATCCTTATTTGCCACTCAATTTTCGGTCTTGGTATAGTATAGAACAGCTCGGTATGTTTGCCATTCAAAGGGTTCTTTAAAGAATTCCGAGAAGCATGCAAATTCTCCCATACCTGCAATGTTTTGCCAGTTTTCCCGTCTTTGTAGGAGATAGGCTTTGTACAAAGCAATCAAGGTGAGGGGTTCCCATCTTCATCGAGACATCCTTTTAGGTTCCTTGTCGTGGGTAGAATTCTCTAGATGCCCGAGTGAAATATAAGAAGTCCTTCTGGTGCTTGATGATTCTGCATGTTGGTCATCCAAATCGTCCAGGTTAGGGCAGAATGGCTTGTATGGAGTGATATTGTTGATTTGCCTTTGTGTAAGACCGTATAACTTTGGAACAGACATTGTTAATTGGCACCTTGCTGCTAATATATTCTCATATCGCATATGATCTCAAGGTGGTGATGAGCCTAAATTTTGGGGGTATCGACCATATCACGCGTTAGGTTTTATGATGGCGCACCTTCAAAACCTCGTCAAAAAATAACCTTTTCCAATAATTTTAATAACCTTTTCTAAATAATAACATTACTTCTTCTAATAATGAAGAACATTATCAAATGTTTGAAGTCTTTTAACGTAGAATTTCAATAATATTATTCTTATAAATCAATTATATACTTAATTAATAGGCAACCATACTCGTTAGTCCATCCAACTCTCTCTGGAAGTTTCGATGTTGAGAGATATTATATGCGTATGCATCGAGGAAGTTCTTCGCGCCTTTGACCATGCTCAAGGCCTCCGAGGCGCTCATTCTGGATGCTCCCTCGCCCACACCCTGAGCGGTAACAACTCCATATGCATCTACAACCTCTTCATTTATGCTGAATGACATGCCCTCCACCTCGCATGCATATTTCACAAGTTTGACTCCTTCTCCTGTAGCACCAATAGCTTTGCAATGTCCAAATGCTTCGCGCACCCAATGGATCACTCTACCTTGCTTGAGCAAGGTGGAGACATGGTCGCCTCCAGGGACATAGATCGAGTCAAACATTGTGCTCCTCATGCCTTCGAAGTGATGATCTGGGTTCACACTCTTACCGTTTGAGCTCTTTACTGGCTGTCTCTTCGGTCCAATGGTGAAGACTAGAGCACCCGCAGCTGTAAGTGCACCCTTCACTGCCTCATATTCAACGTAGTTGAAACCGTCTGCGACGATGATAGCGATCATGCGAGAGACAATGGTCGGCGCTAGTCCGAGAGCTTCTGGTGTGAAATCGAATTGTGACAGGCCCTTTGCAGTCTTGCCGTGGTTCTCGCGTCCTTGTTTGGATGGCATTGGGCCTCCGACCTTCTCAGCCACTGCTTGTGCCAAATCCAGAGAAATGTCGGTCAAGCGCTCCACCATACGTTCGTACACGATAGGTTCGTCACAATGATCGAGCTCGAAAGCCAAGGCATCAATAATGTGGTTCTTCTCTAGTTGAGTCACGGAGTTCCAGAAAAGCTGAGCCTGGTTGAAGTGCTCGGAGAATTTGGCAGAATGCAATCGCTGTTTCATGGCAACAATCTTCTCCGGGTACTCCCAGTAGCCTCCCTCCTCAGGTTTCGCAGGTGGAACATGGCTATAGCGGTTTGGCCAGTAATTTATTTTGCCTTTGGTGATGGTATGTCGCAGAGCACCATCCCGGTGGTGGTTCATGACAGGGCAAACAGGTCGGTTGACAGGTAGCTCCTGCCAGTTTACACCCAGGCGGGATATCTGTGTGTCAAAGTAGGAAAAGTTGCGTCCTTGAAGAAGTGGGTCATCGGAGAAACCAATACCTTTAAATGACGCGTTAGCATGACTTGACCTTTGAGTGTACTTATTGGAGAATTACCTGGTACAACATGCGCTGTACAAAAAGCAGCTTGTTCGATTTGGGTGAAATACTCGTCAGAGTTTTTGTTGAGCTGGAGTTCCCCAATGTACCTGACTGGGAGGAGTTCTTCGGGCCACACTTTAGTAGCATCTAGGATGTCGAAGTCAAATTCGTCTTGGCGATCCTCAGGACAAACTTGAATTCCAAATTTCCAAGTTGGGAATGCTCCATTTTCAATTGCTGTAGCCAAATCCTTGCGATGGAAATCTGGGTCCTGGCCAGCGATCTTAAGTGCTTCGTCCCATACAAGGGAATGTACACCCAAGGTAGGAGTGAAGTGGAATTTAACGAAGTGTCGAACTCCTTCAGCATTGGTCAAAGTATATGTGTTAACACCAAAACCTTGCATCATACGGTAAGACCTAGGGATACCACGATCACTCATGGCCCATAAGAACATATGAGTAGCTTCAGTGTGAAGGAACTGAAAGTCCCAGAAGTTATTATGCGCCGTCTGGGCCTGCGGGATTTCATTGTCCGGCTCGGGTTCTATGGTAAATCAGTAGGGAGCTATATAAGGAGGGGACAAGATGCTCACTAGCAGCATGAATAACATCGGGGAATTTGATAGCATCCTGGATGAAGAATACAGGGATATCGTTGCCCACAATATCCCAGTTGCCCTCGTCAGTATAGAACTTAACCGCAAATCCTCGAACGTCTCTGACAGTGTCGGCACTTCCGCGAGAACCGAGCACTGTTGAGAAACGAACAAAGACTGGGGTGTTGCGAGAGGTATCTGTAAGTACACCAGCACTTGTGACATCCTAAAGCTAAAGTTAGAGGCTGTGGTCTTGGGTGACGGGTAACTAGAATGTCAACACGCACCGCCGCACTCTCATAGAGCTTAAAATTTCCGAATGCACCAGAGCCTCGTGCATGTACAACTCGCTCTGGGATGCGTTCGTGATCGAATCGCGTGATCTAAAAGGTTATCGTATCAGCATAGAACATAGTTGCTGTAGGAGCATCGAAAATAGATACCTTCTCCCTGGCGAAATTATCTTCCAACAATGAGGGACCTTGTCGCTCGGCGGTGCTGGCTTGAAGCCATATATCATGGCTCGACTGCTTGGCTCCAAAATCAGTGGTGAGAGGATCCTTGGCGTTGGGTTCTCTGATATTATGTTGCATGTCGGCGAGCTTCTTGTTGGAGGACAACGCCCCAGAGATGGCTTCGCCGGCCTTTTGCACCGTTCCTCCAATTACTGACTGCATTTTGTTGATAGAAAGCAGGAAAAGATGTCTTGGGTATCAAGAGGGGGAATGGGGGAGAGAAAGAAGAAGGAAGACAGGCTTAGATATGTTGAGAGAAATGAATGAAGGCAATGCCTTCACGGGGATATAGAAAGTGGCCTTACATCACTGATTCTGGAGCACGAAAGTGGAGCCATCATTGACGGACCCAATGACAAAGATTTCAGAGTGACAAATGAAAGAGCTGGAAACGACGGCGAGCCCATGGATACCGTCAAGGTCTTCTCCATTGTTGGTCCTGAAGTGGTATGGATCCGCGATAGAAGAGTCCATCTCTCGATCTGGAATATGCCAGCACGCCAGCTGTCCCAATTCTCCTACCTCGCACCTCTGCCTAGCATGGAAGCACGTTGTCGGAAAAATGCAGTGTACACAGGCGGGAAGCTGTCTGGTGGGTGAGTGTGGAGTGTGAGAGCAGGCGGGGTTTTTCTGTGAGGTTAATATGGTTGATGTCATCCGCTCAAGACTAGTCCCCGTTCTTATTCAACCAATGAATGCCCGAAGATATCTAATCGATCGACCAAATCTTCATTTACAAATCAGAATCACCTATTTGGGAAGATTAATTTCTGGCACAATAAATTGGCACTAGTAATTCGCATGTACCAACTACCAAGTACTGCTTGTGCTCAATAGCTGTGCGGTTTCAACTTTCAACACAATATTCCGGAGACTTTCCTCCAGTAAGAGCGTTGCATTCGTCGGGCACTTTATCACAGGGGAATTGCTCGCTACTCTCAATCTCTTACCACTCCTTCACCGCTGCTGCCCTCGACCTCTGCGGCGAACACGATATTCAGTGCCAGAAAGAAAAGTCTCAGCTTCTCCCTCCGTATGCAAAATGCAGTCCTGCAGGCTGCATAGCACGAAGGTATGCACTCCGCGAGCACTCCACCAGCACTAGCCGCCGTTATGAAGTTACTGTATGATTGGAGTTTCAATCCCAGGTGTGGTCTGTCCGCGGGGTGTGCATCACTTCTTACATCATCTATTCTGGTAGTTCACCCGGTTGCACAATGCAGGTTGCACAATGCACATTGCACATGGGCAAATCACTTCTGCAATCTCGATTACGCTTTTCCCGCACCAACGCATACCGAATTTGTCCAACATTAAAACGCGAAAGACTGAGATTAGCTTTCGTCTCCATATCTGGAATCTGATAGGCTAAAAGTTCCTTGGATTTGCCGACATAAATGGATCGACTAGGTGGAGACGTGTGTGGAATCAAAACTTCCTGATAAACGGATACACTTTGACACAACCGCATCGGAATGATCCGTCATCGAAGATTCAACACATCCTCAACCGCTAGTCAGACACAAACCGCTTCCGAGGATTAAACATATATATTCTGCTTTCACTCCATGGACCTGCCAGCTGGAGCTATACGAGATACTATTTGGTGGAAATGGATTATAAAAGCTTTGGCTGAGAGTGGTGACTTCCAAGTACTTCCTATATGAGCTATTTGCATCGGTTATGTCGGAAAGAAATGTCGATCGATCGTCGAATATGTAACTGGGGCCAACGTGGAAAGCACATTCGTATGTTCATTTCAGAGACTCGAGGGACGCAGAAGGTTCTCCTCATATACAGGTACATCGGTTTCCATCGAATTACACACCAGCTTAGAATGGATTCTAGCCATTGCTTAGAGGCTAATGATACGGTTCAAGCAACGTACACCGGTAGCCCGCATATACACCATATGGGGCATTTTTCGACAATAAAACGGGCATCTTAGGTTGGACATATTCAGCTCGAGAAGCGTATGTACAAATTCAAACCAAAAGCACCATAGACAACAACTTCAACCGCCAAGAGTGCTCATCTTCAATTTCGTCTTGAGCCCCCCGAAGCCACCCCCGGGGGTATAGCTTTATAATACAAGATTAAAAGCCCCAGTGCAGGTTACTGCGCCTGTCAAGTACAATCGGTTTGGAAGTAGTTATGAGACTAGTAGCATTTCCGATGATCGTAGTCAGAGCAACAATATCCTCCAGCTGTATGACATCGGTAGGCCTGTTCCACCCCAATTCTGTGGGAAGACGCTCGTTTTCTACAAGGTAAAGTCAGCGTGTGTGAGCTTATTGAGTCAAAAGATGGACGTACCAAAAAAGTACTCGACGAGCGTTCTGTTGGCTGTCGCAGCATGTTTGTCGCCGAAAGCAACGATGGGGGCAGCCATCTCACCGAGACTGAATTGCTCCATGGTTGCAGTGAAGGTATAATTTGGGTTAAACGACTTAGACTGGATCTGGCGGAAGACTTTGGCATTGGCCAACATAGCTGCTGTGATGGTGGGCTCGGTGAAGTAAACTTTTGAAGTGTCGAAGATCGACTGATTGAAGACATGGTTGTTCCCGAAATAGGCATCGGAACGACTATTCGTTGAGAGTTAGCACTGATGTATCTACAACGGCATGAACGGCATGAACGGCATGAACGGCATGGTTTCATTAGAGGTCGCCGGACCTCATAGCTGACCCTACCCGCACATTTGGTGCGACTGCTTTGGATACATGCAATCCTGTGCTTTTGATATGAACGAAGTACAAACTGACCTCAGACTAGCATCATGCTCAAGGACGTTGTGTCGGTTTAGTTGATTCCTAAGGACGACGAGTCAGTATGTGCTGATGTAAAAGGCTGCGTGCTGCTGCGTGCTACTGCGAGTGCAAAAATACACAAGCTGTGGATTGCCTACAAAGTGAAGAACGTCGCATTTGGCTCCGGGTTCGCAGGTAGAGCTTGAGTGAACATGATTGTCGCAAGAGACTTGTTAAAGTTGAGCCCGGCGCTCAATCCATTAACAACTACATCTTGTGTCAAGTTTTTACCATCACGGTTCAGGAAACCATGATTTGCCAAAGTGTTCATCATAGGGCATGGTCCTCGAACTGTGAGATGTCAGTAGGTGGTGACTAGAGAGGCGCTGGTCGTATGTGCCTACAGTCGTCTGGCCCAGCGGGTGACCAGTCCCCAACGGCGAGTTGTGCATATTGTGGAGAGGCAAAAGCCAATGCGATGACTAGAGTAGTTGAGAGAATGTTGAGCTTCATGTTAATTCCTTGGCCACGGGAAAATATAGTAGTGTGAAAGTGCAAGTGGAATGATAGATGGATCTTGTGAGAGGGGAGTGATGAGCTGATGTCCTAGAATTAAGACGAGGTATTTATGGTGTTTACTATTCAGTGTTCCTCCTCCTAAGCTCAAGCATTCCTTGTACGATGGCACCTTCTCTGACCAGGCGTATAGGATAAACCTATCATCGGATTGCCCAAGTAATGAACCTTTCTACGCAAGCACAACACATCGTATTGCCACCAAAGGCAGTAGTTGAAAGTATGCATACAGATCCTGGACTCGGACTTTTGTAGCGAATTATACGATGTCCAAGTATGCTCCGTTCGGTAGAATCTACCCAATGTCGTCAAGTTGGATGTATGAGCAAGAGGAACCGCGCCTACGGAGAAGATTGGCAGGAGAGTTGCCTTTCATGCTAATTCGGGTCTCGGAGGTTATGTGTTTCGACTTGCCCCTGTCAGCGATACCGCGCAGATTCGTTGCTACGGGCTTCCCTGGAGGACCAACGAGGAGCCGGATGATTATTAGGCATTGCTGCTAATCAACCCATTTGCGGAGCCAAGAGGTTTTCCTCATTGCCTTGCAGATCTCCCGAATCTAAACAAGCGATGCATACCGTACTCGTACTATCGCACTCGCATCAGGCTACCACTCCCCAAACCAGGCAATTGGCACACAAAACCATGTGTCTCCACGACAGGAATTTGAATGAACCTCGTCCAATCTTAATATCATACATGTAGGTGATTTCTGTTTGCAGATATGTCAAGCAGGTTCCTTGCCGTATCGTAAATACGGCGGATCTTGTTGAGACACATCGGAGAAGACGATAGGAGAGGCCGACCAAATGATGACGATTCGCATGGAACATAATGTCGGTGTCATTATTCGTCAAACGACCCAAATCATCTTCTGACTGCACTGCGTCTTTGCCCTAGTCGTGGAGGCGTGCAGGGTCACGAGTCGAGACTATCTTTCTAGATGCAATGGAGCTGTGCACAGAGGGCACCGTCACTCGACGCCTCATTCATGGCTGCCATTCCAACTTCGGCATGCCAGAGTCATATCCACCTGGCCCAATCATTCATCGGCGAGTGTGAGTACGGATGGATATCTTCGTCAGATGTCACCAAATACTTTTAATGCAGCCTAGATTTTTAAACGAATAAGGTCAATAAGTATTGGCTGAAGCAAATCCATTGTCTACGACAATCTACACTGTATATCAGATTCTGTTCTCAAGATAAGGAATGTTCCTGGCCATATTCCCCAACATGCTATTAAATTGGTCTTGTCATATAGTACTTCTCTACACAGGAGTGGTTCTTACCGGCTAGCTATTCTAGAAAGATCTGTCCAGAAAGGCACTGGCTCGTCTCCAACGTGCCGGCCGCGATAGGCGGAATGTACCTGCACCCTCCTACGGACCGAGAAGTAAAGTCTCACACTTCGATATTCTAGGAATCTGCCGAATGCAGCCAGACTGACATAATCCTACACCCTTACCTTAGCCGTCTGGAGAACCTCTCAATAGAGCGTGCGACTAAGATGCAGTTGCAGGCCAACCGGCACCTCCTAGTGACTGTGTATCTATGTGGTTGAGGCCTTGGACGATCTGGCAAAGATCGTAGGATATCTATTAGAGACGTCCAAGTATGCTATCCGTCTCAAAAACTTTCGCCTTTGGAAACGTGAGGACCGAGGAGTATCTGAACCGACCAGGAACCCTTATGCATACGTGGAAAGCTATATTACCTTATTTATCGCAGGTTGCCGCAACCAGTAGCGGATCCTTGGACTTCTTTGTGAAACTGATGACCTTTTAGGACGTGTTTGAGGTACCTTAGTTGGTGTCTAGCCTCGCTTTGTGCGCCAAATGCCTCAAAAAGTGCCTACCTCACGTCGGCGACTCCAAAAACTGTAGGATCCTAAGGGTTCGCGTACTCGTCCTCAAGCCTTCAATGGCTAGAGGATCAGGTTTACCTTCCAGCCTTTTATATACTTTAATTTGCGATTCGTGGTATTCGGATATACATTTCTGGCGCTCTTCCTCTATCCTAGGCTTGCTTCTGATAGTGTCCATTCAACGCACATAAGACCATCACCAAATGCAGCACTTCCACTCTTCATGAATGTATCTTCAGAACCCTCCGCTCTCACTATTTCTTCACAGCACCACAGTCTGTAGTAGAGACTCTGATGCTGCCACAGACATCGAAGGATGGCCTCTAGTATCTACAACGACGATGGCATGAACCGCTGTGATAGCTCCCGCAGAAAACACTAGGTTAGATGTCACCGGCAAGTCAACATTCCTGTCATAAACGAAAAACATTATTCTAAAGAGTATCTTCGCCATGTGATTATGTGTGTTTTACATAGGTTCATGTATTTGTACATTATAATGTATACAAACAAAAAGTCATTAAAAGTGGATATCTACGCTATTCGATCTAAAAGTTCATACCGGTCCTTCCCACTGGCCCTTCTCCATAATGCAAAGCCCCTCCTCTGTGGCCTCCCCGACTTCATCACCCACATCGTCCATGTCCACCAAAGACATCCACCAACCACACCGGCAATGGCAAAGCCAGATACAGTCAAAAGCAACCAATGCCTACCCATCCAAAAGATGGTCTGGGCATCATTCCCATGCCAACTGCTTCCCTTGGAGATGTTGAAGAAGCTCCATGCATGCTTGTTATATTCATCGGGCATGAGGTTGCGAACGCGGTCCCCTTCCTCGTGAGCCATCTTCGACCATTCTACCCAGAGGGCGGAGAGGAAAAGTGGTCCTGTGCTGTACATGACAGTGATGTATGGCATACCCCAATTTCGGTTGTATGCCTGTAAAGATTCGATCACTCGAAGGAAGAAAGGATGTTGCGGTACGGACCCCATTGCGTCGTTGCTGATACCAGTTGGGATTGTTCGGCGGAGCCAGGCTGGATAGCTCAGCAAAGGGTCGAGTCGGCGGTTGCAGCCATCGTCCAAATCAATGTAGATTCCACCGTAGAATGCCAATACGAAATAACGAATAGCGTCTGCTCGCTGAATGGGGAAAGGGTAGTTGTCAAAGGTTTCCAAGAACCAAGGATATTCCGTCGCGATGAATTCTCTCGATTTAGCATCCGTCCACAACTGCGACTGAGTTAGTATGCTGTCTAGTATTCTTGGCTTGCTCCAAATTCCCTTACCTTGTATTCATAGTCTTCATGCAAATCTATACAAGACTGCTGTCCAGCCTTCCATTGCACCGGTATCGAGCTGTTGATGTATGTCTGATGAATGATCTTAGGAATGAGCTGTTTCCGATTATCGATCAGATCCGAACCCGGGGCTGGGATCTCCGAGCGATGTATAGCGTCTGCAGCGCCATCTTCGAAGAGCAGCGAGATCAGAGTGCTGAAGGCATTGACCAGGAAACCAATTACTATGAAATTGATGACCAGGAAAATGAGAGTGCCGCGCCTCATGGTGGAGAAAGGTCTGCAGAACATGCAAGAGGAATTTGCTTCAGTTTTGCGCGCGCGCGTTTAGGGTGTGGAGGTTTCGCTCGAGGTTTGGATGATTCGAGTCTCAGATAGGGGGTAGGATAGATAGAGTCGCGATGCGAAGTTTGGAGGGGTCGAATTATGCTAGAGCTCCTTATCCAATATGATGCTGAAGCGATCTCTGTGACTATGTTGAATGAGCGTAACTAATAGGTGGGCGGATGGTTGGTCTGTGGAGGAGAAAGATTCGTAGGCGGCTTGTTCGTTCGTTATAGACTTTACAGTACAGTATTCAAGAAATATATTAAAAACTCTAAAGGAAGTAAGTTGGGAGAGATTGAAAGAGGAAGTATCAACAGCAAAAGACCGGGACCATGGCTGGGTTGTGTGAAGGTGAACAAAGAAGAGGCAAAAGGCAAAAGGCAAGAGGCAGAAGATGAAATATAACATCAAGGTTGAGTTTACAGTTTAGTTGCAGTTGCAGTTCAAGTTGGATTTTCCAAAAGCCGCAGCGCATCTCCAGCTTGCAATTATGCGAACGGCCAGTGCAGTGTGGAGCTGCTGCACTGCAGTAGTATTTCCTAACTAAGGCTGCCGCTGCATAGCCTCGAGTAGCCCGAGTGGTTTTTTCCCTATTCCCACCCTTCGAAGTTCGCACCCATCCCGAGCCATCCCCATCTTATCTGCTGTTCAAGGGGTGACTATATAAGGTTATTTCTACTCGGTAAGTACAGATTATTCCAGAGTTCCTTCTACGAACGTACACTCCCTCTTCCTCTCACCGCAAGTCAAAACCGAGGAGTGGAAGGATCATGAGCCTTGAGGATTATCACCGTCGGTCGTTGGAATGACCGACGCAAGCGGTGATTGGTTTTCCGCCTCGAAAAAAGGGTTTGACGCGCGTGTTCTCCTTGTCGCTCTTACCCGGAGAGGTTTAGACAGATAGCTCTTCCTTATCCTGAGTTGCCCCGTTGCTTGCCAGGCATAATTATTGCACCGCAACCCGCACAGCCGTCGTATTCCGCGTATTCCTAATCTAAGCAAACGAATCTCGGAATGCGAAAGCGTTTGTGCGATATCCGAGATGAACGAGCTCCACTTCATACTCCATTTTCACTTTAACCTACGAAGTACTGTACTGTACTTTTGTACGGGAAGAACCAATCCGAACAGTATGGGGACATTAGAGGGCATAAGTCCTACCATTCCTATTGATGAATCATGATTTCCAAACTTTCATAATTTTATCCCTGGGATCCGGACGGTTCGTTAGTAATCAGAATCAATTTATTGAGCTGTCGTTGATTTCATGCCGGTATGTGAAGTTTGAAGTTTACTGTATACAACATTGACTCGTTATATAACAAGTAGGCCGGCGATTACAGTGAAAAGATATCTCCGTTACCGTGCGATATCCTAAGTTCCCAACCCGTGGAGTGACCGATTGTCCTTGGGCGCACTCCGCTTTGCAGACATCAACCGTCTGATTGTAGCTCCATTGACTAATGATTAATTGAGTGGTGCGAATTTTTGCACGCAGACACTCACATTATTCTTCAACCCCTAAGTCATGCTCAGCCCTGGCATACTTCCAGGCATTGCATATTCTTCCCCTCTTGCTCTATGCCTCCATCTCACACTGTCCTCATGCCCGTCGAGCTCTGCTCGGGTCCTAGCTGACGTTTCCGCTTCCACCTCTCTCCTTGCTTCTTCTCTCAGGTCCCTTTCCATGTCCCTACTTCTCGCTCTACCAATGTTTACAGGTTCTGGTGGAGCTACTTCCTCGCCTCCTCGTGTGTTCTTCTTTCGCGGCCATAAGCTGGGCAATTCGATCTGCTGGAAGCGTGGCTCAACACATCGTTCATCGAACCAGGTATGAAGACGAGCTTCAATGAGTTGTGCAATCTTCGGTACATCCTGTAATTTTGACCGACTACCCACCAAACTTCTTATCGACAAATCGAGTCTGTAATCATCCAGGAAACAGAATGCAAGTGTGGTTGGGCTTGAATTCAGTGGGCTGCCTGGAACAAACGAGATAGACAGAGTACCGCTGAACCGAACGACTGAGACAGCCAGAGCCACAGGTAATACGGCCACGAGAGGCTTTGGATAGTTCAGTAACAGTTTCGTCTCAACTGCTAGTGTGATGAAGTCGCTCAAATCCACATCCATCCGCGCCTGCAACCTCCCATGTTCCCGTGAAGCCGATGATCCTTCTCCAGCTCTTCCCGCGCCCAAAGAAAGCCCATCTTCATCTACTGGTATGACTCTGCAATTGCTGAAAATCGGGAAGTCCTCCCCAAGACTAAGCTCCGTGACTTTGATCTCATCCAAGAAATCCGGCCTAGAGCTGCCGTTCAGCGCTTTCGTAAGGGAGGTGAGGATAGCATCATCATGTTGAGCCTCGCTTCTAAACTGGGCGATGGTCTGCGCAATCAGGACGTTGAACCAATCCAGGCTTTCGGGCTGGTGACTGTTGACATTGTAATATGTTTTGTTTAGGATAGTCGTAGTCGTCAAGGGAGCAGGATTTCGAAGCACGCTCGACCGTTTTCTGTTGAGAGTTTGAGAACCTAGTCGAGGGGTAGAGCTCCGCAGACTCAATAGCGACCTTTTATGTGCCAGAGTTCTAGACCGGCGTTCAGTGGCTCGAATTGCTGCTGTGACATCTGGGGATGGTGCGTCGCCAAATATAAAAAACTTTATGAATGCACCGATCAAGATGACGACTGATAGCTGTCCTAGGAGGAGACCTTGAGTAAAAGAGAGTCTGCCGAGCAATGATCAGCATTACTCCAGCCAATTGCCCTTTCAGGGTAGCGGCTTGAAGGAGGGGCACATACGAGGATTCAGCCTTACTTGCAGTGGGCTCTGGGAGTGACATTTTGGTCCACGGAACCGAAGGGTAGTATAGAACGTCTCTAATATGTCATGGGGAATTCACGGGGGATTAGACAGCATCGTTGTAAGGTCGGGAAGTTCTCGTTCGTGTAATGTGTAGATTTCGCGTGTGCATTTCTCACATACGACTTTGAAGCTATTTCTTGGTGTAACGACCATCGCTTCTGAAGCGACGTCATATTCCCGAGCAGAAATTGTTTTGTCTGAAAATACCATGCTCTACAGTCTGCCATTACCCTCTCAAACTTTTACACCCTTATCTAGAATATGGTCCAGCAGTTAAGAAAACTGCGAGATTTAATAGAAATTCCATAAGTGGCCTGATCGTCACCCTGTCCTAGCCCTGTTCTAGAGGCCCAGAGAAATCTTCACAAACGCCTTCAGATTCTGCCGCTCAGATGTTACCAATTCTATTTCTATGTAGTATCCATTATTCGTCATATGCATGATTTCCAGACGCCCTTACTTCCGCAACTCATGCCCAGGGGATGTCGTATGCACTGGATTGAACTGTAAATGCTTGTATCAAGAATAGACGTCTGATCGTTCTCACATCTACTTGTCAAGGAGAAAAAGTGTATAATACAAATATGAAGTCTTCGATGAGGCCCTCTTTAACTATAAAGACGTATACAGAACCATCTGGCAAAGTCGTCGATCCATCCCGAGATCTTGCTCAAGTTCTAATTAGGAGTCCTCGACAGTGGGACGCCGGTGACTCGTTCACGGGTTCAGCAGGATGCAAGGCGATAATTTCTTATGCACTTGAAGCATCGCGGTTGCTTTGAGAACTGGCACTCATGACTGGCTGAGTGGTGGGGAGAGTCATCTTTGCACTTTGTGTTTGTCTGACCTTTGACCAAGTATAGACCATACCACTGACAAAGCCGATGATGATGGCAGATACACTCCCAAATGTGACAGGGGCTGCGAAGAAAATAAGACCGCTAATAGCGATTGGCAACTTGTTCAAGGACCCGACCATGGAGTAGGTTGTAGAGGAAGTAACACGAATACACCAGGCCGAGCAGTATGAGATAAAGATGGTAGCCAAACCAGAGTAGACCATACCAAGGATCAAGCTGTTTCGAGTATCGAGCGGGAAGTTCTTGAGAAGATTCTCCGAGGACCAGTCTTCGAAGCAAAGCGAACAGACGAACAGAACGGGAATGGTAAGGAGGTTGTTGTAGAACATAGCTAGAATCAGGTTAATTGTCACCCTGTATCCGATAGGAACGGAAAAACTTACTGTCCCAATCAGCGAAGTTCATCTTCTTGATGACTTTGCGCATGGATAGAATGTATGCCGCTGTGCAGAAGACGTTCATACCCATCCATGCATATCCTGCATTCAGTGTCGACAAAGCTGTTGCTGCCTCCGCGGATTGGGTGGCAGCCCCTCCATAAAGAGCATGTTGAATATCGGCCCATGCAGCAACAACTGAACTTAGAACCATAAGACCAAAGGAGAATAGCGCAGCTGCACTAACACTTCCTCCGAACCACAAAACTTCACCGTATGCGATAACGATGATAGTTAAATTTTTGAAAATGGTGTAGACAGGGACAGAGAGGAACTGTAGGGCCTTGGTACTGGTGTAAATCATTCCGACGAGAAGAAGTGAGATAGGGAACCCTTTAGATTTGATTAGCTCCTAACCCAAATGCCAGAGTTGTTATGGCTGTGGGATGCTTACATGTCTTCGCCTTCTTGGAGTCGAATGGTGCTAAATTTGTGATCAAGCCGGCTTGTTTGCAGATTATGATTGCAGTGATACACACGACTGACTGCAAAATGGTATTAGTGAAGATGCCTTTGTATTGGTTCTCGACTCTTAACCGACCTGAATAGCGAGGTAGAAGAAGTTCAAATTCCAATTTGAACCAGATACACAGTATTTGTTGGTCACTGTCATAGAAATAGATGCCAAGCAGTAGGCAAGAATCGAGAGAGGAGCACTGTTTGTGATACTAGAGAGCGAAGAGCCAGAGCCTCCTTTGGCTACCGCTGGCTTGGCTAGGAACGGGTCCCTCTGCGACGGTGAGGAGCGCCCATTGAAGTTGCGCATCTCAAGGTCCTCGTTCTTCTTGTCGTCCATGTTTGCGGTTCCTCGCTCACAAATGTAGATTTCTCGTTATTGTCGTGTCGTGTCGTGTCGTGTCGTGTCGAGTTCTGCAAGATGGGAAAGGAGATGGGACAACCGACAATGGACGTGAACGCAGGGCGAAGCTTTGCTACGGTTAGATAAACCGGAGATTATGAAAGGGTATTTTATCAATGCGGAGATATCTGCCGTCGGTGTCCGCGAATTCTCTCCAGGCAGGAGTTGATGATAGAATGGAATGAGTGGTTGAAAAGGAGTGTTCGAATTCTGAAGCAATCTTACGAATGCCACTCAGTGCAAGTTAAAAAAATATTTGGCCTTTGACCGGTTGGTCATTTCTGTCCTCTCCGACTTTCACCTCCAAATCGCAGAAGTCTTGGCAGACTACAAGGGTATCATGCAGAGTTAATGAAAACTTGAAAGGTTATTGGCTGTGTAGATTAGTGCGACTAAAATAGGAAATCCCAGATTCCCAATACGATGCCAGACTTCACCCTTTTTTTTATGCGAAAGCACGAGTACTACAGGACGTACAATACCATATAAGCCGCAGCAGAAGAGAATAACGCTGAGAAGGCGAAAGCGAAGCCAGAGGGTCTCTGATCTTGAGTGAGCACGACGTTCAATCAAGATTGACGTGGATTTACAAGAGAACCACCCAGGGTGTTTAGGAGCCTTTAAGTTGGGCTGAGCGAGAATCGCCTTCGCCAGTACTGTGAACGGCGCACCATCTGAGGCTCAGTCTACAGAAACCATCGTTGCTTTTAAGTGCTTGCGACGTCGTCTTTCGGTACTTGACTGGACATTGTTATCACCAACTTCTTCCACCATGTCGAACAAACTTGACCCTCATGTGGCGTCAGTGCTCGACCAAGCCGGTTCGGACGATGAAGATGCTGTAAGTACGCAACGAGATTGTTTTCGAGGTTCTTTTTTCTGGTCGAGAGCAGTATAGGGTTGCGAATATACAATTCGTGAACCAAGGCGTTTCCGAGCCCTACAGCATCATATGGCATTTCTCATTCATCTTTCATTACTTTTACATTATCTAACATGATAGATTAGCTCATTGCTTCTCTCGAGGACTCACCTGCAATGGATGCTTTCCGTGAACAGAGAATTCAGCAGTTGCACTCCGAATTCACACGTGCCAAAGCCCAAAAGACCCAAGGGTTTGGCAACTACACCGAGATAAAGGAAGAAAAGGCACTGATGGATTTAACCACTGAGGTCAAATGTGCCGTTGTACACTTCTCCAAAGATGACTTCAACCGATGCGGCATCATGGATACTCATCTTGCTGTAAGTGCGTCCACCCGACACGATTGCCAAAGCTAAGATGTGTTCCAGGCCCTAGCACCAAAGCATTTAGACACGAGGTTCCTGAAAATAGACGTCGAGAATGCTCCATTTCTTGTGACAAAGTTGAAGGTTCAAATTCTACCTTGTGTTTTAGCGTTCATCGATGGTACTGTAGTGGACCGGATCGTTGGATTCGAGGGCTTGGGATATACGCCTGACACTTTCACCACGAAAGATCTGGAGTCGAGACTGTTATCATCGGGAGTAGTGAAGCGGCAGACTACAAGCACTCTGTACGCGGACAAAGCGGCCAAAAAGCAAGAGGTTGAGACGGACGATGATGACGACTGGGACTGAGACTAAGGATTGGACGAACATGAGTAGTCATAGGATGGATCTATCTATCGTCCGAACTGCACATGAGCTCGAACTTGGTTCCAACTGGAAAGATTGCTCTGTAGGGTAAATCCCAGAGAAGGTATGAAGGGACGTGTAAGTACGAGATATACCCCTTAGTCCTTATGACCAGAGGAGACCGGGGCCGCAAGGCAATCTCGCTTGCGGCATTAAAATAATGCATTAAGATCCCACACAGAGCGATGTCCTTGCCAGAGGCGTTAGGGAATGCTTGACGTTAAGATCTTGCATATGATCGCAGGTGCTGAGACGAATATATCCTTGCTTTTGATCTGATCTGCACCTGATTGATCTCCAGAACTGAACATAATTGCGTGACGGTTCTGTCAATCGACCAGCTCAAGAAACATCACTTCATAAGACATGTGCACGAATGATAAGGATTAAGCCAGTTCAAAGTGCATTTTGGTCGTTAATATTTGGTATAGAAGTTAGACTAGGACGGAGGTCACTCAGAATTTGACGAGTGCTAACTCACTTGCCGACAATGTCCACAGATACTTCCACCAGGAATATGCACCCACGAAAAGCAGAGCATAGTAAGCGACACTCCAGGCTATGCCCAGGTCGCCATTAGCCACTTGGGACTTTGCATCTTCACTTCTCTTGCTAGGCCCTACATCAGGGCCAATGACTGTCTCCGCAGAATCCCCTCTTGTCACTCGTCCCCAAAATCTTGGGAGTCCCATCCAATTGCAGAAAGCGTGTACGAAAATAACGGCTAAAAGGCTACCAGTTCGGAGATAGAGAAAGGTGGCATAACCACCAAACAAGGTGGTGTATGAGAACTGGACCAACGATCGGAGGATTGCTCCTAGCATAGGGCCATGCGGATGTGTGATTCTATACTCGTAAAAGTGATGGACGTGGGCAAGGCCGAATATGACTGGTGTCAAGAAAATTATGGTAGTATTCGATGTCTTAGCAAGTAGAAGGAGGGGCACCGAAGCTGCTCGAAACAGTACTTCTTCTGTTACAGGACCCTGAAGAAGGATGTTAGCACAATTATTCATAATATTAACAGTGCTCTAACTTACAGCGACGATATTCCGATATGGAATCCAACCTTTCAGTGCGCCTAGTCCTCTAAGTCGAATCCAATCGCGCCATTGCCCTTCAGCAAAGCCTGCCTCAAACAGTGGTCCCACAAAGAGGATTGCAGTGAGAGCAACACATTTGACCGTCTCAACCAAGCCAACTGGGAATATTCCCATAGCGTGTAAAGTCTTGATCGGGTCGCCATTCCTCACCGAGGACAACAGAATGAAGCTGCTCATACACACGATGATACATGATATAGTGACTGATCGTATACGCCCGCGGATGACTGACGGCGCATCACGAGACAGTTGAGGGGAGGGTCGAGTAGCAGAGGATAGGTAGAACGGTATTACGTAGATGAGAGTATAGAGAACCTGACAATTGATCAGCCAAAGCTTCTGCAGACCTTCCGGACGAGGGGAGACATACCAACAAGGACACCGCGGTAGTAGTACTAAGAACAGGCACTTCCTCCTCTGCAAAGATTGGTTAGCAGGCAGCACCAACAAAGCATTTTACTATTCCTTGTTCCTGGAAGAGACTTTACCCGGGGATCTACAATAGAAAAAAGAAAGTGATACCGACCTTTCTCCCCAGTATAGTATGCCTTCAGACGGGAATAGAGTCCAGTTGGTGCCATGGCTGCATAGATTTGCGCAGATTACTCGTCCAACGTCCTCCTCACAAGTCCGTCCCGCGATTCTGGTAACGGCGGCGGCAAGGGTAATGGGATGAACAGCTGCAAGGATATCTGGATGAAGATCCTCCACAGGTAAGTTGTAACACGCCTTGAATGGCGGCTTGGATTGGAGGTTGTCGCGTATCGTTGTGTTAGATTTTGGAAATAAGCTGAGGCACCTCCGCTCGCGTTGGTACGGAATACACTCTGGTGACGAAGTTTGTTCAAACAAAATGTGGAGTAAGTTTCTGAGCAAGACAGGGATAAGCGCCGAGGCTTTGAATTCCACAATTTTCGAGAGAGGGCGACGGCATAGAAGGTATTTCGGAGATGGGCATAATTATGGAGTTGGAATTGGGAGGTCAAACAACGAAGCGGCAGAGATCTCACATCCACATTGTTCTTCGTTTATTCCGAATTCATTCATTCTTCCACCTCCATTCCGAGGTTCTTCCCATTCACTTTGTTCTCAGTTATGCTCAATTAACGAAGAAAAATGCTTTTATTACCACAAAATTTCCTATGAATTATGCCGTCCTTGCCCAAAAGTCGTTGCGGGTACTTTGTACAGAAGCTCTAGATTCTTCCGCGGTTCCTCTGTGAACAAGGTCACCCCAGAAACCGGCGCTGAATACCGGTTATATTGGAAGCGCGCAAGCTGCCTGGATCTGCATATGGGATGGACTGTTCGGAATGTACGGATTGAATGGCAGGAAGACGTCGAATGGATGGCTCTAATGAGCGAAACTTTCTACAGTTCTGCATCAGATTACAGTACCTGTCCACGAGCGCGTTCAGGACGCGCTGACACGAACATAACGCGATATACGCCGGCTGTCCTGCCCTACCCTCAAAGGTCAATGGCATCCAGTCTCATGGTGACACAGAATAAAATTCGAAGGACGATATGTTTGCTTTTGTCTCGCTTCTTCCGTTGCACGGCTTTACAGAGTAAAGTGTAAACAGTCCAAGCTTTTTCCCAGGGCGGAACGGCAAAATGTTGAGCCTTCACGGCCTTCCAGGATCCACAAACCCATGTTCGCAATGGATACAGTCTTTTCTGGAGGCTGGTTATAGATTGGATGATGTGATAATGTCTCTGATGCAGGATAAGTTAGAAGATACGTTAGAGGATAATTCGTAGACTGCAGGAGAAGCAAGAGACCACTGAACAATTGGAAGAATCATTGGAAAGCGGTTTGACCTGCAACGGGCTCGAGGTTCAAGTGAACCCCTTTTTCGGCCGCGCCAATGGACACTCGACAGTCTCACCTCGCAACGCCAGAATCTACTCCACGCAAAGACGCCAAAAGCTGCCTGTAACTACTCTGTAGCACCAGACAAGAGACGAAAATGTCTTTGACGTTCTAAAAAACGTCAAAAGTCTCGTCTCGGTTTACCCCTGTTGAATGCAGTCGATCCCCCCAGCCCGGCCAGTGTTTAAACGCGCCACCTATACTCTCTTGGGCATCGTTTACACCAATTCTGCAGTGCGATGGAGCAGCAGCCGTTTGTTGCATGCTATCGAGATTAGATGGTTAGGGGCACCACTCACTGTCGAATCACTGCCATTCAGATTTCCAGCACCTACAGTAGCTGTTGCGGTCGCTGCAGCTGCTGCATGGAACTCTGCTGCTTCTAATTCGGGACGCATCCGATCACGATGGATCATGGAGGAAAACAAGGAGAAATCCCTTGGGAGCAGCACGATACTGTGCAATGGCAACCTTATGAAATTATTCGACTGCCACGTCGATTGTGCAAAGGTAATGATCCTTCATTTAGACATATTGCCCACCCGATGCAGCCCCGTCTAACCACTTCCATCCGCGAGACCTGGTACTAGGCTGGTAGACCATCCCAAGTTCTCAACGTACTTGCTGGTGCTGCGCAGTCCTTTGCAATCCTTTTGGGTCGTTTCCCGGTACGCTAGCCTGGAGACGACTTGGTGGACGAGGGTTGCTGGGAGCGCACCTGGCATTTGATGGCCCGCGGGGGATGGGGGCCTCGAGAGTTAAGACCTCTTTTCCACCTTTCCTTGCCAGCCAGCGGTGAGAACTTAGATGCACAATTCCACAATTCCAGGATTATTTCTCCAGAGGTCGCTTTTTGCAGGTAAAATTATGTTACTAACGTTAGTATTATCTACCGTATTACCGATTAATGATTCTCATCTCTCGCCATTGTCGCATCGATGACTTGTACAAACCAGGGCAGCAGCGCAACGGGCCAACTGGGCAATTGATATCCTCTCGTTGTCCCCTCCTGTTCTTTTTCTGATGCGCTCTCTTTTTCGCATCTTTTGTCCTCCGTCAATCAACGGATTCTACAGTCATTACACGAATACACTCTTTTCCCAAAGCATACCTTATACATTAATACTATTCTTTACCCCCTCATTCTTTTGATAATTTGCATTTGCATTTGCATTGCCTTCACATTGACTCACTGTATAGCACAGCACCTATCTACGCAGCCAAACACGATAGATTAATAATTATTATTACTTTCAGCACTCTCTTGCGCTCTCAGCAGCCCATCCCAGCCCAGCCAGCGAAACACGCCAAACACACCAAACGCGAAATATCTACCACCGACCAAACCACGGATTAAATACAGTACAGTACATAGTTACAACGATACACTACAACGACAGGACTCGGACGGACTCGGACGAACCCTTTGTCGTAGACACTCATTGCATTACTCAGGAAATACCCTTACAATTCCACATCCCCGACCTTCTGACCTCCCGGAGGGAACAGCTGGAAAAGAATTTGCCCTCTTCTTTCGGCGCATTGAGACACAATATGTATTCGAGATAGGACATCTCGGAACGGCATGTCAAACTCTGCTCCAAGAAGGCCTTTGCACCCAAGGTACGCGTACCTCCCTCTCTCTCTCTTCTAATTTTTCGTCCGATAGTCTCCCTCAGCTTTATTAACGTGCTACGTTTGCCCATCGCAAAAGATCAGACTCAGAGACGAATCGCGCAGCAGCTGTCAGATTAGTTCCGCCCGAGCCCCCTCAACTCCTGGGGCCCGATCCTATTCATGAAGCGGCCAGTAATGATGACATCTATTCACGAACTCCTCTACCCACTCATCCAGCTCATATTCTCTCTCCTGGTCTTGCGACTGGCAAAGGCCAATACCTTTATGGTAAGCAGGGTTCAGGTTCACGCGAGTTTCAGCATTCTACCAAAGCGCATCAACCATCAGCCACATCCAGTAGCACCTTCGCATCGTCCACGCATAACCCCTCGCAAATTGTCAACTCTGCGACAGGATCCTCTTCGTCGAGGCCCCGGCCCCGGTCCAAAAGTGCCAAGCGTCTGGTCGTCAAAGTCGGCGATGGAAAGACATTCTCTCTCGTACCGCAAGATGAATCCCACCCCATGGATGACAGCACTTCGCTGTCGACCAAGACTTCCTCCTCCTCTATACAAAATATTGATAATTCCTTTACCTCATGCACAAACACAGAATCCACATGCACAGCCGCCCCAGGTACTCCACCCCCTCACAAAGAGAAATCTATATCTGCAGATCCTATAAGCAGTACCTCCCAGGACTTTGAACTCGTAGGTGGTCTCAGAATAGTACCCAAAACACCAGAATCGAAGGGAAAGTCTATTGCACTTGACTATCCACTCCCACCATTACCGGAAACATCAGACGGACCAGTGCTCCACTCACACAACCTTTTGACGAAACCATCTTTTCAATCGACAACCTCGAATACGTCCGAGACTACTAACTACAAAGTCTATCCGTTGATTCCGAGCCCTGTGGTTGAATCTGCTATTGCTTCATCATCTTCGGCTGAACCTAACTACGAAGTTCTTGAGCAATCCTCAAACCCTTCAACCATCCAGGGTCACCGTCGAGACGAATCTACGAGCACCACTGAGAACTCAAATTACCAGTCAATTGAGCATTCCACTCCGTCCACAATCATCCACCGTCCTCAAGCGTCATCCTCAAGTACATCTGATGATTCCGTCTACCAATCTATTGAACAGTCCACTCCTCCCTCCGTGATCCACAGACCACAGTTCCGCGCTGTGTCTTCCGCAAGTACTTCGGAGTATTCCAACTATCAGATTCATGAGCCAGATACTCCATCGTCTGTAATTCACCACAGACCAGGACATAGACAACAGGCATCAACAAGTACCATTGGCGACGCTAATTACGAGATTCACCCCGAGAGGACCGAGTCAATCGCAGAATCATCAAACTTTGCACCATCATTTTCTGGTGACTCTAATTACCACATAATTCAAGAATCCAGGGAGGGCAGCCCATCTTCTGTGATTCGCAGACCGCGCGCAGCGACAACCAGCTCCCTCGAAAACGAGAACTACGTACTCCACGAAGACCTTTCTAGATCTGTTTCCCTTGTCAGTCTTTCACGCCCGGGGAACAAATACTCCCAGGAGTCTCTACGCATCCCTCCACTCAGAACAAAAAAGAGCAGATCAAACGACAATTTTGGATATTACAAATCGAGATCGCGGGAGACTTTGAAGTCAAGGTCAAATCATTCACTTCGAAGCCGTGCTAATTCTCTGGCATCGCTCTCAACCATTCACACTCAGCCAGACGCTCGTGAGGGAATTGTAACCTCTGGATCCCTCATACATCTACCTGCTGCCAACCCAAAACCGAAACCTTTGAGTTCATGGGCAGATTTTGCGAATCGGACCCATTTCCACATGAACGAAACTCCGCACCAATGGAGCTCACAGCTTTCAACTGTGCTCTCGGTGTCCGAGGGCGGTACCGATCGGGGTTCTCAACAGTGGTCGGACGACAATGGCAGAAGGAGCAGTGTGGTTCCCAGCACACCGAGTCGGCACAGTCGCGGCAGTCGCCACATTCTGAGCGTCGGCTCATTAAGCCCAGAAGAAAACCTAACACATTCGAGGAACGACTCACTAGAGCGCCCAAAGCCAACATATACCCGCTCAGGAAGAGGGCTGAGCAGCTCGTCAATTCCGGTGATCGGTGACACTGACGAATACGGAGATGGAATCACAGCAATGCAAGATCTCCGCACAAGACCATCAAGGACTAAACTTTCTGGACTAATTAGTGTAGCCTCTTCGGAAAATCTTCGTTCAAACACGATGCTTTCTTCCACCAGTTCAAGAGCCAATAGCCTCCTTGTGAGCACCATTCCTACATGGGCAAGACTTTATTACGGAAGCGGCGAAAGACGCTACTTGGGAGGACCTCCTGGAAGTTCATACGGACCAAGCGAAGGTCCAAGTCGAAGCAATTCATTCAGCATGAGTAGTGGATCACCTGACGAAGAGCACTTCCCAAACAGTTTATACAGCCCCAGACGTAGACCAAGAGAAGGTCACCCTCATGCCAGAGGCCAGTCGATGCAGGACTCGATCGAGATAACGCCCGCCCCAACTGCTCAGGGTCCTGTTCAGCGAACATGGAGCATGATTTCTAGTGTTTGGAGCCCACATCTCCGAGTCGATCGACGGGCAGCACGGCACAGTATGTGGGAACCACCAGCTGTCAGCTGGTCTACCGAAGGTGGAGTGTTCGGAAGACGAAACATTCAAGTTGTTCTCTTCATTGCCGGATTCCTTCTCCCCTTTGCTTGGATGATTGCTGCTTTCTTGCCCTTACCAAGAATCCCAACTCTCGAGATGCGCGAACAGCAGAACAGCGCCCCTCAATTCGATGCCAATGCGAACAGCAGTAGCACTGGATTGACTGATTACGCTCGTGAATTCGGTCCCCTGGACGAGGCTAGATTTGAGAGCGCAAAGTGGTGGCGCATGCTCAACCGATGGATGTCGATAGTTGGGTTATTACTCATTGCAGCTATCGTAAGTCTTGTATCTTCACACTTGTACTCCAACGGGAGACTAATACCAAACAGGTCATCCTCGCAATTGAAGGCACTCAAAAGGGATGGTAATCTCTCACTCTCCCCCCTCCTCCACAGACCTCTTCTTCGCCTCTCTTCGATCCCCTTACTACTTGACAACTCTCTCACCAAACTATTCTTACACTTGTGTATGCGCATGGCGACTTATTCAAAAATGGCCTATTGGAATTTACGACAAAACTTTGTATACTAGAAATGATGATTCTACGATTATGAGGTTCAAGACCTTTGTTTGCAGTTTATTTTTATTGTTGGAAACAGGACTGGATGATGTTAGCATTATACCCTTTCTTCTTGGCGACATGTTGTTCGTTTGAATGAAGCAAGCAAGCGATGTCTGGGAAGGAAAAGCTCTCACTCTCCATGAGTAATCTTATTGTTTAGACGGATGCCTGCTATGGACCTATACGATAATGGTGCGACACACAGCAGCGATATGTTAGAAATTTAAAGACTCACGACAGCGAGCATATTCTTTGTTCATATATAGAAAGATATCAATATGATTTCGCTAATGTTGATATCAACAGCTTCTATGTAAAATGACTTCGCTCAATGTTCTATCTTGCAAACCTTAGATATAATGGTTCAAAAATGTAGGCAAACATTACATCTGATGTAGCATCTCTCTTACTGCGTCATCACCGTTCCTTTACCCTTTCGTTGTCTTGCTTCCATCTCCGCCCTGACTTCGCTCATCGCCTCATCAAGATCTTTTGAGGGATCTCCAGGCAGACCATATACTGGCTCTTTACTAGTGAGGCTTTCTGTACTTTCTGTTCTCTTGAGTCCGCCCGCCGCCTTCCCAGTTCTCTCGCTGACCATTTTCATCATGTATGGCTTCGCAGGAGATGCGAAGAAAGCGGTGGAAAAAGCAGTGCCTATGACTGCGTAGAAGTAGACTCGGGTCCAGACCAGGAATGAAGCTGGAAGAGTAAGGAGTATAAAGGGAGCTACCGTAAAGGAAAACGCAAGCTGTGTCACCAGCCAGGAAAAGATATCATAGTAAATTTTGTTAGGCATTGGTTGAGATGTTTTGGTATTGATGAAGAATGGTCGAAAACATCGTCGAAAATCTAGATTGCCAATAGGTTAGTCGTGTGATACGTGTGTTCGGATTTTCAGATTTAAGCTTACTTTTTGCAACAGTTTGGATGAAACTAGCTAGGACGAAGGCGAGATAATAGCCAGGATAAAAGCCGTGCCAGAACGCACTGGTTACGAACGTAGCCATACTAGCGCGAAAGCCGGGTTTCTTTCCTTTGGGAGTAACCCGTAGATAGATATAGTTCCGGAGCCAGCTGTTTGTGTTCATGTTCCAGTTCCCAAGGTATGCGCGAGTGTTCTGGGCTGATTCGACTCCCCATGGATTGACATTGCAAAGCCTATCCCAAGCTATTTTTCCTGTAACAGGATCGACGCCCTTATAGCCAAGCCCGGATAGAATGCAAGCGCCCTCAGTCAGTGCCCAAACTCCATAATACTTTAATCGAACAGTGAAACCGACCATATGGAGAATGAAGACTCGGCGAGCAAATCCGTAAGTGGTGTATTCGTCGCCGGTGAGAAGGTCTGGCCAGTACCATCCAGAGAGCTTCAAGAAGAGCAGGATCCAACCCAGACCAGCTGCAGCCTTCCACATTGCCGGTGTACCGCTCCGAGGAATTTTCCTCGCCTTCTTAGTTGGAGCCCTTTTTGAGGGGTCAACGCCAGCTGGTAGGTCGAACATTGTGCACTCGATCCATCTTTTGTAGTCCACATAATCGAAAGCTGGTCCAGCAAACAGCGACGGAAAGAAGAGGACATAGCCTGTGAAATTTAACAAGCTAGGGAGTTGTTTGACTGCTCTCTCCTTTTGAAAGTCCGACAGCTCATGCTCTGGTTGTCGCCCGTCTGCGACATTCCAGCAGAAAGCGGAAAGCTTCATGACCAGAACCATTTGAGCACCCGTGATATCCACAGCTCCTGGATCACCTACGAACTGGCGCGCGAGCTGGTTGACCGACAGGTGTCCCATTAGGAAAACGAAACCAATCCACGGCATAAAAGGTCCCTGAACGTATGCGGCGATACAGTATGCCCCGATGGAACTAATCGCCAGTGTCCGTATGCCACCCCATAGATCAAAAAGTCCAACGAGATAGAATGAGGATACGCTAAACAGGAAAAATTCATTAGCAGAAGCTCCAACAGCACGATGTCCCCAGGGGCTACTTGCCAAATGATGAACAGATTCTTCAGGGCAGGCTTCGAGTCTGGTATCCGTTTCAGAACACCCGCGAAGGGATAGGAAAGGAGGAAAGAGGTGATGAGCTTGACTGAGACATATTAGAATGAACAAGTGCTGCGAAAGCTCGACTTTAATTCTGCGTTCAGAGAACTTACGCTCGTCTGGAGAAGCACCCAAGATACCAGCAACATAGGCAAATGCTATAGATATATCACGTCAGCGGTGTAATGCGAGAGATAACCGACCTCAAAAATGGTGAGGAGTGTCTTACGGGTGTTAATATGTGGTAACATTGTCGCTATTGTAAGAAATTTTGAGCTTTTGTCAAGCTTGAAATGCGAGATTCTGATTTATAGTTCCACAGAAGTAAACAACATGTTATCGTGTCTCCATCTGTGAGTACATCATGTGTCTTAAAAGTAGAGAGATGAGTAGTAAATTATCTGATGTGCCTCGTGAAGATTTGTGAATGGCGCTGCCTTGCTCTTTCTTGCCTTGGTAGATGCTAATATTTCGTCACCAATTCGGGTTTCTGCCGAAGCGGTAGCCAAATTGAGTGGAGTGGGATGTGTCGCTTGACCTTACCTTTCTTGTCCTGTGTGCCTGTCCAGTTTATACCTTGCAACCCAATGTCGCGACCATTGGGAACGCTTCCTTGCAGTAACAAAACGAAGATTCGGAAACACTCGTCGCTCTCACGGTATCGCGCACCCATGCCGCAGTTCTGCATCAAGTCTTCATGCACAACTGAATTGAGACCCGAAATATGATTACGACCACAGGACTGTAGGAATTCCACAACTTTGAAGAGCTACCCCTCAGCCCGCCATCACAATGGACGTCGTTCAAGCCGTGTCGGGATATATCTCGAAGATGGTGTCCGCAGGAGATGGAACATTTGGGACACCAGCGGCAAAAATGAAGGTTCTCCTCTTGGATAGTGATACTGTGGCCATTGTTTCAACAGCAATCACGCAGTCGGCCCTGCTGAACCATGAAGTATACCTCATCGATCGTCTAGACAATCAAAACCGAGAGAAGATGCGCCATTTACGATGCTTATGTTTCATTCGCCCGTCGGCAGATTCCATACAGTTCCTGATCGACGAGTTTCGAGATCCCAAATACGGAGAATACAATATTTATTTCAGCAACGTGGTGAAGAAGTCGTCTCTCGAGCGTCTGGCGGAAGCAGATGATCATGAAGTGGTCAAATTAGTGCAGGAGCACTTCGCAGATTACATTGTTATCAATCCCGACTTGTTTACGTTCGACCTCGGATATCCAAAACTACGAATATGGGGCTCGAGCCCAGATATGTGGAATCCAGACGCCTTACAACGGACCACAGAAGGGCTAATTGCGGTTCTTCTGTCTCTTAAGAAGAAGCCATTAATAAGATATGAGAAGAATAGTCTGCTAGCCAAAAAATTGGCTACCGAAGTGCGATATCATATCACTCAGGAAGATCAGCTTTTCGACTTCAGGAAAGTCGACACCCCTCCGATCCTGTTAATATTAGATCGACGAGATGACCCTATAACGCCTCTTTTAACGCAATGGACATATCAGGCTATGGTTCATGAGCTACTAGGTATCCGAAACGGGCGGGTGGACTTGAGTGAAGTGCCAGATATTCGACCTGAATTGAGGGAAGTGGTTCTGTCGCAAGACCAGGACCCATTTTTCAAGAAGAACATGTATCTCAATTTTGGGGATCTCGGTGGAAATATCAAGGACTATGTTGAGCAGTATCAGTCAAGGACAAAAAACAGCTCGAATATTGAATCGATAGCGGATATGAAACGATTCATCGAGGAATATCCAGAGTTCCGGAAGCTTTCTGGAAACGTTAGTAAACACGTAACATTGGTTGGAGAGCTAAGTAGGATGGTAGGTGCAGAAAACCTATTAGAAGTGAGTGAAGTTGAGCAGAGTTTGGCATGTAATGACAGTCATGCCACTGATCTAAAGGTGAGCGGTGTTTCGCACGTTGTGCATTAACTGTTTTGCTGACATGCTGTTAAGAATGTGCAAAGACTAATCCAGTCGCCAACGGTGACTGCTGATAACAAATTACGATTGGTTGCGCTCTATTCCCTCCGTTATGAAAAGCACCCTTCAAACGCATTACCCATTCTCGTCGACCTTCTTGGGGCAGCCGGGAATGTTCCTCAGCGGCGAATTGATCTTGTCGCAAAGTTGCTTATTTACCATTCTTCTCTGCAACAAAATCAAAATACAGGAGGGATATCTGATATTTTCGAGTCGGCTAGCATTTTCTCTGGGGCCCGGGATCGGTTCAAAGGGCTCAAAGGTGTGGAGAACGTTTATACGCAGCACTCACCTCGTTTCGAACTAACCCTGCAGAATCTCATAAGAGGAAAATTGCGGGATCAGCAGTATCCGTTCGTCGAAGGCGGAGGAACAACAAGAGACAAACCTCAGGACATCATTGTGTTCATTGTTGGTGGTGCTACTTTCGAGGAGGCAAAAAGTATTTCCCAGATCAATGCTTCATCCCCAGGTGTTCGTGTCGTGTTGGGTGGCACGAATATTCATAACAGTTCGACATTTTTGGAAGAAATGGAGGATGCTGTGTCGAACTGGCCTGAGCCATCCCCATCAACTGCAGCGGGGAGATTGCGAAAGGAGACAGGGAGGCGCTGAAGGCCCTATGAATGTTTCCTGATCAGCAATTGCCGTCAACCCGTCCTTACCGTCATGGTGCTACAATACTCGATAAGTCGCAGCATATAGGATACGCTAGCTACAAACAGCGTAGCTTGCAACACTAGACTCTAGAAGCTTTGCGAAGGTCTGATGTCCTCTACTATCGCCATATGAGTACGTTTGTTTCTCGCCTCGCTAGTGCAGCAGCAAACCAACGGTAGTCCACGGCGGTTGAAGAATCTGTAGCAAGCTAACGTGCAGAAACTACACAGTTTAGCGACGCCATACTGTGAGCGTATGGGCATCCAGCTTATATAAACAATCACGATCCGATGTTCATTGATTCTTCTCATATGTGAGATTGCGCTGCCCAATAGCATATCTGTGGCAGAACTATTCGCAGAAGGGAGCAGACAAAGAGACAAGCTTAGGCTCTTGTATTGAGGAATCAAGCATGGAGATTGGGGGCACCTGTAAGCGTGTTGAAATTACCGAGCTAATACGGAGGACTCTCATTGGCAAGGAATCGTATACACTCGTAGGGCATGGACAATAACTGGCCATGCTTGGAGGGCATGCCAATTGGTGTCGGTCGTTAAAGATAACGTAGAATCATAATTACAATATAGTATTCTTGTTTATTATTTAGGCTACTGTGTGATGTCTTCTGCATGAGGCTCAATTGCTCGACCGATGCGGTCATTCAAAAACAAACACTGCACGCACATGATTTGCTTATCATCCATGGTGGGCTTGCTGACTCCTACCCTCCTAGCATCCATTAATTCTGCTTCTGCTTCCTCCTCTTTTCTTCCGCCTGGTACCTAACTCCATGCGAGACGAGTAGATAATTGCTGAAGAACTCCTCGGCAAAATCGTCAAACTTAACATACTCGGCTCCTAGACGATAAGCTGCAGCAATGCCGGAGACCATCGCAAGTTCATGCATATTCTAAATCCACAAGAATCAGTACGTCACACCAGAAAAACCTGGGGGAGAACGGGAAGCCTCACAACAAGTGTCCATGAGCCCCCAAACCATGTCTGATTTCTACCATTGATGAACATCATTCCAGGGACGACGCGCGCATAGTGTTGCCACCGGTGACCGAGCTGATGCCACCATTTCTTTTCTATGACTTTGTTTGGGTCAATCTCGTTCATGGTCCACATTTCACTGTTGGACTTGTCGAGGAAGATACTTTGAAATACGTGGTTCTCGTATTCTATTGGTGCTACTTCGGCATCATGATCCATTCTAAACTGATGTTGATAGTTCGTGCAGCTGTGAGAAATCGTGTTAGATAGTCCCTCTCAATTTTAGTTACTGGAAGTGAGGGTTTTCTGGTTGAGGTCTTTTCGCTTGACCATACTCACTTGAGCCACTGCATCAATTCTTTTGGGTTATATGACATGAGAAGCCGACTTACTCGAAAGACATCTCTATTTTCTTGGGATCATCAGGGTAAGACTTGGTATAGTACATTGGTCGGTAACCACTTGGCTCGTTATCGATGCCGCGTTTCTCCCCCTTGGCAAACGCAATCTGGTCCTCCTGGAGCTTGGACTTGGGTTTGGCACAGAGCTCGGGATCAAACTTGGTTTCGTAGTGCTTCTGAAAATACTCCTGGTCGGAACTGAAAGACAGTCAGGGTTTTCCCAGGTCAGTGCATGATTCATACTTACTGTGTGACTGTTATATCATCAAAGAATTTGGCCCCACCAAGCACCCACTTCTCTCTCAGCGTTGCTGTTTTGCCCAGAATTTTAAGAGCGTCATCAGCTAGAACGCACATGACTAGCTCATCAAAGGTTTCTGTAGTTGATTCTGGGCCCATGTGCTTTCCCCTCCTGTCGTTTGCGTCTGGATTGAATGGTCGTGTAGTCATAACAACGCCTCGCTCATCACGTTGAAGAATCTCAGTAACATCGGTATTGAGCCGAATGTCGACACCTTTCGATTCGAGGTCCTTCCTCCAATCTTCATAGAAATCATGCAGGCAAGGGAAAGTTAACATGTCGGGGAGGTTAGGGAGTAATGTATCAGGATCATAATCTTCAGCTATGTCAGCGTTCTGCATCGCCAAACGTAGCATGGGAGGGATATCATACCCCACAGCTTCATCGCTGGATCTTGAAATAATCTCTCAAGGATGGCGCATGACACGTTTGCAGTCTGATTGCCAGTGCCCAAGAACAATGCGATGAGTGGATAAACCATTTTGTCTCCGAAGTCCTTACTGAAGAAGAATATTTTGAGCATTATCTTAATTGGAATAACGCCCATTATGGGCATGGTCCATTTGATTATTTTCAGTACTCTACCGAATTTCTTGATATCCGCAGAGAACTGATCGACGAGATTGCTTGGAAAGCAATTTGTCCAGAAGCCATCCTTGCCTTTACCAAACGAAACCTGAAGCTTTACTGGCTGGGCTTTATGGCCATATCGCTCAAAAAACTCGCAGGTGTGCTTGAATATCTGAACGGCAAAGTGACTCTGGTTAGTAACCGAAGTAGGAAAATGCACAATTCAAGGCATACCAGTGAACCTCCTGCGTGGTACGTTAGATCCGATTACGATTTGGCCAGTTGCATCCGCGTTCCTCGCCGTACACATAACATAGCATGGTCATCTCCAGGCATTGTGATGCCGATGCCGATATGGAAGGCTAGACGCCAAATGTGTACTCACCTTGCACCCCATCGTTCATCCAGTCGATTCCATACTTGTTTTTATCTAACGAAATAGACGTTGCTTGACCTCCAGTCACACCCATCCTATCAATTACGGTGACTTTGAATTTTTCTGGATGCTGCGCTAATGTGGCAGCGCATGACATTCCTGCTGCTCCAGCGCCAATTATGACAATGTTCTTCGTATGAGGTTTGGAAAGCGCCATTTTCGGCAAGCAACCAATAATGTGCTTTTCACGACGGAGAGACGAAAGTTCACAATGAAGAGACGAAGGCGAGCGAGAAGAAATGTATGCGATATATCATGGACGAGAAAGAAGCAGGTAAACGAAATTCGCAGCTTTGTGATGGTAGAATCGTAGATGGATATGGACAATTCTTATTCTTGCCGAGGGGGCCCAGATAGTGGAAGGTTCATCATAGACGTCATGACCCGAGATCAGCCGCAAGTATATAAGAGAAACCGATGAGAGATGAGACTCTCAGCATTCCCCGGCTTACAAGCAATTGCCCCAATCACCACTGAGAAGGTTCGATCCGTTTGCGCTTTCATTCTAGTGCGTAGGAGCATGGAGCATGGAGCATGGAGCATGTATGACTATTGCGTTTGGAAGTTGTGCTTCTGTTTACTTCGGAGCGGGATAATATATACCCGGCTCCGCGAAGTATACTTCCGTATGTTAAATAAATAATAATGTTTTACCTACTAAGTTACCAAATCCTAGCTTGACCTAACAACCATTCCATCTCATTTTCTTGCAAGATTTATAGCTTAGGGCTAAGTCGTGAGTACAAGGCAATTAGGAAGCTCTCCTCATTTACTTTACATGTGCCTCCAAAGCTTCACCCAAAGGCAGTTGCGGTCTTCCAATCCACTATTTCTTGCCTCAGATGCGCCGGCCCGCTTGACTTCTGTCCATCCTTTTGAACCGCGTCTCTTTCGTACTCATACTGCATTTCTTGCTCACCATTGCTACAGGGAACAATATTCCAATCTGTCGCCGTATCTCATTCCGTTGCGGAAGTTTCTCGCCACTTCATATCCAAGCAAGATAATGGCTGATTCAGATAATGATGATGATCTTCAAAGAGCTATTGCGTTGTCATTAGAAGAGAACTTTCCGCCAATGAGAAAGCTCAAGCCAGCTACTGTTATTGACTTGACCGTTTCGGACGATGAGTATGATGATGACCTAGATGCTCCTGTCACGGCGCGGCAGCATGCATCCGCTTTAGGCAAGGATCTCGAGAACCCAATCAATCCCCAAGGTGATTTACAAAGCGTGTCTGAGATTTAATATATGATTACTGACTGCTCATATGATAGAAGTAACACCGACGGTTTCAGTGTTGAGTAGCTTGAACCGCAAGCAGATGGAGGAAGACCGTTTAGCAAGATTAGCGCAGAGAGCCGGTGCTGCTGAGAGCAGAAAGAGGAAGGCTTCCACTTCTGCCCCGTCGTTAGACAACGGACAACGCCAGGCCAAGACCTCTCGAAATTTGCAAGATTTGGATACAACCACAACACGCGAAATGAAGGCTGCAGCTCGAGGTTACACGAGCGAAGAAGCGACAAATAGACGCAGCACAGCCTCGTCTTCTGACACAATCTCGAGCACACAACTATTGTCAGGAGCATCTTCACTTGCAGAAGAGAAAGAGAGAGAGAACAACACACCCGGGCGCGTCACTGGCTCTGGTATTCAGTTTCCAAACGGTACTATAAAAAAGACATGGGCCTATGGCTACCCTCGTGAAGACGACATTAAAATTGAAGACGTGCTTCAAAGCAGCACGCTCGAATTGGCTGTACTAAGCACATTTCAAATCGACGCCGACTGGATACAATCGAAACTTCTCCCTTCCACTAAGGTCGTCTGGGTATTGCAAGCAGAAACTGAATTTGAGGTTAGTACAGATTTTTGTCTCTTGTGCCCTCTCTTTCCTTACGTCTATAGCATCACTTCTCGGCGTTTCGGAAATCCATACCACTGCGCATAGAAATAACCCGCGATTGCAAGACGACAAGCGCCGTTCTTTTGCTCATTCTCCAAGACATGAATGCCATCTAGAAAGTTCTAGCATGCGGTGCACTGATTCATGGCCAAACTTCAAGCTTCAAGCTTCCCAAGATACAATGATCCGGCCTTTTATATGTGATCATGAAACTCGATCACTAGATTATTGTCGATGCGAAAATTACCTTCCAACAACCCCTTATTCTCTGTGATGAATCAAAAGCAATTCCTTGGTCTTGAAATATGAAGTCGCTCCCATCATCCATGATTAGCAGAGCTGCACCTTGCTTTCACGATATAGGAACAAATTATTTATTGTCATGCTTGTCTCGCGATCACATGTGTCACTGGCTCAAGTTGTAATCTACTAGTCGCCTTTCCCACGTATATCATTGCTTTATTTATTTGCAGTACGCTCGCTGTCCAGAAGGCAAACGGTTACATTTTGCCATAGCGGTGCCTCACCTATAACCTCTTAGGTTCCATCGGAATTTCAGAGGCATTCACGAGCACTTTACATGGCGCAACTTCAACTAATCCTGCGTAGAAAGCAAACTGGCAATCATCGGCACCTAAAACCTTCCGCTTCTGCTTCCCCTCGATGCAGGGTGGAATCAAATGTATGCATTCGAAGCTTCAATTGCTTGCCCATCCTACGCACTTGCGGATTGTAATACCATCAGCAAATCTTACACCATACGACTGGGGGGAGCGCGGCGGTATTATCGAAAATGTGATTATCTCTCCTGTTTGTGTGGCGATATGAATCTAACAATAGCTATCTCTCAGGTCGTATTTTTGATTGATATTCCCAGAACCCCTGGTTCGAAAATCGCATCTGACAATACATTGACGCCATTTGCTAGGGAACTGATACACTTTCTCAAGGCCATCGGCTTAGACTCAACAATAGTAGAGAGCCTCAGGAAATTTGACTTCTCCAATACGAATCACTTGCGCCTTGTCCATTCAATGTATGCTGCAAGCCTGCAACATGTTACCCTTGCTGTAATAGGGCTAATTCAGAATAGTGGAGGATCACATTTCGACGCCGACATGCATCGTACAGGGTACAGTGGCTTGGGCAACGCTGTTCGTGACCTTGGATTGGACACGGAGAAATTGCCAGAGGTAGACATCATTGTGTGTTTTACCTTTACCGACAATTGCTAATTCGAGTTGGGCGCTGACTTTGATAGACTGCGTCGATTGGTAATCTCAATGATCAATTTATCAGATCAATATATTTAGCTGTACAAGGTAAGGACAGACTGCCGAAATTACCCCAGAATTTAATATCACCACCTGCCCTTCCCATGTCAACGGTCAGGGAGCAGGGTTCCAGTGGACCCCGTTCATACGATTGAGAAAAATTGCCCAGGAAGTGTCATTCATCGCCATAGCTTAATTTTTTGTGACGACGGGGCTGAATTTTTACCAGGTGACGATGGATCAAAAGAGTACAAGTGGAGAACCGAAAGACCCCCGAAGTCTAAGGCCGATACCTTGGTGGAGAGAACTCCAAGTACGGACGAAATTAGTCGCCGACTACGGATCCATTTCCCAAGGTGAGTTCCCGTATAGAAGTCAATGTCAAAGACACTGCCTCAATTCCCCTCACAGCGAACAGACGGTTATCGAAAGCAAGGGTGGCAAACGCGTAAGATATTCTCACAAAGCCCCAATACAATCAGTAACCTAACTTCATGTCCTGTAGGCCGCCGGCACGATTTGCTTTCAATCCAAATGGTATGATTCAACCACCTTCCCAAAAGGGCTCATGCGAGATTGTCGGAGCAATCGGAAAGGGCTACTAATGCACAATAAAATGTTGCTTGTGAGGGCTCAAAAGACAGTGTCTGGGGGCGAATGCCAACGTCCTATTGCATGGGCATATGTCGGCAGCGCAAACCTATCCGAAAGTGCCTGGTAAGCCTTCCTTAGTATTCATGTTTCGTGTTCTTTTGCCCAATATTCACTAGCTACACATGGTCGTCGTAATATCCCACGTCTCTTTCAGCTTCTATGAAGGAAACACAAATATCTTGAACAAGCATTCAACTGACGCACCATACCAGGGGCCGTTCGGTCACAGACAAGGCGAGAAAGCAACGCAAATTGACCTGTAGGAACTGGGAATGCGGAGTATTGTTTTCCGTGCCATTCGCTCCGCAGCAGAGCACACCAACTAGAGACATGGGACCTAGCATTCCTGCTCCGGACGTTTTTGATGGTTTCGTTCCGGTCCCAATAATATTCCCTAGTATGATGTACGATTCGAAACGCCCATGGTTCTATAACGAAGAACAATAGTAGCTGAGTATCTTCGAGGATGCCACAGGACCACTGAACGGTCGGTGTGCACTGTGAAGACGTCTGAAGATTATTTGTACAATAGGCGGGCCATGAGACCGAATCACACTAGTATCATGAGTTGCAATGGAGCACACATTGTACCGTGCCGAGCTCGATCGGTATCCGTCGGCATCAATGGATTATACCCAGGGGCTTTTTATAGAAGACCATTTACTGGGGACGAATGCTATGCGATCCAGCCCAACAGTATGATAGTGATGCAGATCGCCATATCCTTAGGAATTACAATTGCATGACGGCCTTTCAGTCAAGGCATCGAGTTCCTAGTGCTGCCAAACGAAGATACGACAGTGTTATGTTTCAAACTCTCTGGACCTAGTATTGATACATACAGTAGTATTCCTCGAGGCAAAAAGAAAATGGACGCTTTAGATCAAATAGTCAAATACAAAGCGAATTGTTCCTCGATTTACTTGTTCTGGCCAATATCGTCACACTCTCGTTGGGTGAACAGTGGAAAAGGGTTGTGATCAAGAAGGAGAACCCTTGTTCCAGCTTTGTTCAGCTGGAAGGCACTTTCCGTGCAACGCACAGACCTGTCAGCATCATGCCATGCTGTAAGCGCGCACCTTTCGTGATCACGGATATGCCGACATCATCCCTAGACCGGAGAGCCCTTGCAACCATGAACGGAAGCGTTGTACATGCACGTGGGAGTTGTTATCTTGTGCGACGTGGGGATATCAGATTCGATGCTTTTCGTTTATTTCGGCGAATTTAATGTTTGCCGATCAACGGGCATCATTCGCTCAAGCCTGGAACGTTGGGCAGCGAGAGCTGTTGTGCTCTGAAGATCAATCCTGGGTCGGAAATACAGTAAGATACGGCGCTAGACATCCAGGTTGCTCAAAGCAGCGGCTGTCGACCAGTGGCATTTGATGGAGCCGACAGAATGGTGTATGCGTCAACCCTGGACCGCTGATTCGGTATTCCTTCATAAACCGGCCTCCGAAGAATTGAGAAGAGCACGTCCCTAATGTTTCTTGCAATCAAAAGGGAAAGGCCTCCCAAGTTCGTGACAATTAAATCCCGCTTAGGATCAACAACACCACAGTCCAGCCCCAATAAGTGACAGGTGAACGTGGACGACAAGGCCCCGTTACCGAGGATATGCCAAAGGTAAAACTATGAGACCCGAATCTTGATTAGAACCGGTAGATCAGAGCACTGCTGTCGGGAATTGACAAGATGCCTGACTTCCGGCCTTTCCACGGCTGCAAATCACTTTGATACACAATTAATTTATACTTGGCATGTCCCAGTGCTCTATTCTAACCTGGGGAAGGGGATATCCATGATGGAGATTTATGTGACCAGGAAGGACACCTGAGATCTGCTCATAGGACCAACTCTAAGCCCCGAAGATTGACTAGTACTTGGCGATTCATACATCGAACTTGCTCTCCGAATAATCGACTTATATGACTTGATATTGAGACACGCCATCATTTTCACACATACAGGGAGTCGCGATTCTATCAATGAAGGCAGTGTGCTCTTGGATCTTGGATCTTGGATCTTGGACGACAAAGGAATGAATACGATCTTAGATTCGATGATTGTGATTGTTGTCCCGTGTCCCCGGCCTGGGTAATTCTCTAACGTGCCGACCGTGGTCTTTGCCTTGAACATGTGGACTCTCGATGCCAAAAAAATCTGTTGGATTGTATACTGTCAGCTGCTTATATCGGATTCCGTGGCACATTCTTCTGCGAAAATTACCTCGAATTGTGTGAGATATGCTGTGAGATGTTCTGCGAGATCTTCATTGGTACTGTACAGCCTGTCCCAGATCCTTTGGATGTTCATTGGCAACGTATTGTCCCTCCTCAGGTAGAACGACTAGCTGGACTATATTTGCTGGAGGTGCGCCGGTGATCGAAGATTCAACATCATGGCGTGCCAATGCGTCTTGTTTCCTGTCACATTTGGCGTCGACCTAGAATCACCACCGCATAATTTCATACTCCTTCTGTTTGCACCGTTGCAAAATGGACGACTATTGGATGTGGCGTATGTATTAAAAACAGTCAGTTTAGTCTGATTCGCAGGCTTCTACAATTTTAGTCTCAGATATCGCCAGTCGCTGTAATACGTCTTGGTTACACTGCCTAGCGCAGAAACAATCAAGTACCACGACGTCAGAACTTCTCCCCAGAACTTAGCCTGAGCTCCAATAACCAGGGAAGGAACATCCGTATACTCCACATAATCTATGCAGAACGCACATCAATTTCTGCGACGCGGAGAAAAAGTCATGTCAGTGCGTGTGGTACGTGAACATCCAGAGTAGAGCCAAGTTCAACAGACTCAACACAGACAGCGCTGAAAGAACCGTTTATGTTCATCACAAATACTGGCGTGCGACTTGGAAGTTTGAATGCGAGAAGGGGAAGGGGAAGGGAGACGAAAGGGTTTCTGCCTACTAGCACAAACTCAATAAATTCGCCGCAAAAAACCCTTGTGCTCGGATTTCTGTGTACATACTCCAGACTTTTACAGAGTAGCTTGGGGCGAGACAAGCAAGCCAGCAGCGCTCATGCCATCTGTCAGGCAGGAACGGGCCATTCTTATTTGCTCAACTGAGCAGAGCTTGGTCTGCGAATCAGGCCTTGAACTTTGAAGTGGCAATTCACTTCTTGGACTGAGATGTGAACTTTGTCGGCACTTAGCAAGATCCTTGACTCTGAGGAGTCTGAGGGGAGTTCCTCTCAAGTTTTGACTTACCCAATGAAACATCCCAGACGTCTACTGGTGCCGGTGAGGTGCAGAAGCTGCTGCTTCTGTTCTTGCTGCATGGTACTGCGATATGAAGTCTACAAGTAGTACGCACATGGATGTAAATGTTGCTGCAGAAATATTAATCATATTTAGTATACATGATTTCGGGGAAGCAGGAAGCTGGAAGCAGGAAGCAGGAGGTAGGAGGCAGGAAGCAGGTCGAGGTGGACAGTGGACACTGGACAGTAGGATCGCGGGCGTGCGAAAAAGCAAAACATGCTCCAATGCTCAAACCTGGAATCTTTTAGGCCTTGGAAATTGGATACCTTCCGAAGCATGCATTAGCAATATTCCGTAAGTTCGTACAGGCACGCATATCCAATGAATCAGCTGCAGGCGGTCGCATATCGCATACATGGTACTGTAGGCGTTTGTCGCCTTCTGAGCGGGGCCGAGTTTTCGGCAAAGCTGCCTTGTCTCTGCTGCTCCCGTTGCAGGGCACACGGCCGAGACAGCATAATTTCTTCACAGCTGTCTGTGAGGCAGCGGGACTTGCGTGGGTGGACTTTCGGTGGACTCGGCGGACTCGGTGCCAATGCCAGTGCCAGTGCCAGTGGACACTAGACAATCCTTTCTGCTCTGTATGGTCTGTGCTTGGAGGCACAGACTCGCGTATCCCCTCGAATGAACGACGTCGAAATGCAACGGAGACGGCCTCCGTAATTTAATGCATAGAGCTATGCTACGAACAGCTTGAACTTTGAGAGTCCCACCAGTACCGCACTTTTTACATGGGTGCACTGTGCAGTAACGGTCGTCCTTCGTCCATCCGCTTGCCTTTCCGCCTGCCCTTCTGCGTCGCCGCCTCATATTGCTTGTACGGAGAACTTGGTAAGCACCGCACCGCCGAGTCGTTAGAGCATTCTACCGACAAACCACAGGCTTCCACATGACTGATCGGTCGGTATGTCAGAAAACGGAAACTTCATCCACAGCTCGCAGCTCGCAGCTCGCAGCTAGCTGATGGGGGTAAGAAGTTGTTACCTCATCCCGTTGCCTCGTTTGCCTGCCTTCGCACTTGGTACTACTGTACATTACACACTACCCTTGAGCCCTTGGTAGGAGCTTACTGAGAAGACAGAGGAGGCACTGGTGACTGGAGGCCATACAATGATACAAGGAGAGAGGCACCTGAATCCCATATTTTAGATCGACGTTGGAGGCAAGCCTCCACACAAGCAGCTCCAATGAATCTCCAATGATTCTCCAATAATTCTCCAATAATTCACATCAGTAACCAGTTGCATCTATCTTCAACGGACGAAAAAAAACGCCAGTGACACCTTCCTTTGCTAAATTCTGAACTAGCCATGTACCAACCGGGCCCGAAGGGCTACTATTTCTGCAGTAATATAGTAGTTCACATTAAGCATACTTGAGTAAAATTCGGTCATCATCGCAACCGTGTCCCCCTCAAAGTTGGATGGACGGACCATTGTTATCTTCTCATGTTTCCAGTCCTCAAAGTCTTCAAGCCGTCCCGCCAGCAATAGTTTCGTACGTCGTAGGACGAAGGGCCAGAATCACAAGGAAAGCTTTTCCACTTCCCACTTCCAACTTCTCAAATTCAATAACCGTAGTACGATACTCGTTCCTTCCGTATAGTCCGGTTATCTATTTGATCTGCCTGCCCGCCTGCCCGCCTGCCCAGCAATCCACAACCTAAAAATATATCCTACCAAGCACAACTAATCGTACCCAACGTCCTCGCGACAGCCCTGCCCGGACGAGCCATAAATTGATACATGATAACATGAAATTAGATGGATGCATTATACAGGACTGCAAGCATCATACCAAAACTTCGGGATTTGCCCACTTGGTTCCACCCCAGCACCCGGTTTGTAGGAAAGCTCCGGCATGCTTCATCTGCCCTCTGCATCAACGTTCGTTTACCATCACGGTCAAGTTAAGTCTATCAAATTAGTATCAATACCGCAGTTCTCCGCTTGCAGGGGAGGCGATCCAGGCGGAGCAGGGCCAAAGTAACTTGCACGCTAAGTGTCATCTCCCGCCCTCTTCTTTTCCTGACCAGCTTCATGGAATGTCCTAGCCACTACGCCTTGACCTCGGATCGTCCTGATCCTGAGACCCTGAGCTCGAGTTACTGCGCAACTTCTTCCCCGATGCGTACATGGCTGGCTCTTCACTGCTACGGGGTCTGCTGGATCTGCTGGATCTGCTGGGCTTTGGCTAGGCACTGCGGACAATGAACAGTGAACAGTGAACAGTAAACAGCGAACCTCCTTCTCTAACATGTACGAACGCCGGAGTGGATTTTGAATGTTCTGGCTATGATTACCGAGTCTTGGCTGGATATGGCTGGATATGGCTTGACATGGCTCTGCATGGCTTTGCATGGCTGTACATAGCTCTGCACTAATTATATCCTTCGCCAGCACGCATGATTGGCCAATTGTCCACTCGTTATGGTCTCTACTCGAACAACCGACGCATCAACCCATTGGGTAATCATTGTCTGATTTGCTGATGTGTAGAGTAGCTGATCATGAAGCAACCGCGAGCAGCAATTAATGGGAGCAAAGTAGTTATGCACTATGATAGATCATATAAACTTGCAACAGGAGGCAAGCTTGTGATAATCGCTATGCGCTATGCAGTCTATCCATGGTACGCAAATGGTTGAGGAACTTGAGGTACCATAACTAGGTTAAGGGAGGTACAGGAAGTAGTTGTACTCTCCCTCTAGGCTCTCACGCTCTATCACACACTCACACACTCACACACTCACACACTCTCCCCGCTCGCCTCCCATAAATGATGAGTCCCATCTCTCCCCTCTCCTGGGCCCTGGCTCCCTCTTTCTATGGAGTACGACCGACTGGGCAATCAGGAGGTCGAGACGGAAGAATTAACACACCAAGACCGATTTAGTGTAATGCAACGCGCACGTATGTCTATAGATCCCTGACCCAAGTCCATCTTCATGTGTTGAAGTGTTCATTCTTAACCTCTATTTTGACGAAATGCCCCAATACGGTCTATTTGCTGTCTTTTTTTTTGCTTCACCTTTTCTGATTGCTGCTTTCTTTGCTACTTTTCTCTCCTGCTCCCTCACGTCCCTCTCCGATCCTTTCTCCGTCCTTGCCATTCGTTTCCCTTTCTTTTTCTATATTTCTTCATGAAATCTAGCGTAATGTACGGTACAGTGCACGTAGTATCCTCCTAGCACCTCCCTAGTATCGCTCTAGTATTTCCTCTAAATATCGAACAATGGAAAGGATCCTGATCTAGCCGTTATTCACCAGTTGCAGGCTTGGGGTTGGAGACACAGACATAGACACAGACGTAGATACAGGGAGCCACAAACACCATCCAAACATCTTGCAAGTGGTTGAAAAAAAAAAGCTCCCCCGCAACCGATTTCGACTGTACGCAGCTCTCACTCACTCACTCACTCTCCTCAACCAAGCCAATTGGGTCCAACCGAAACGAAACTCGCACTTCCTTCCCACACAACACACGCACACACATACAGGCGCAGAAACATTAAACATTACACGCATTTCCTTTCCTCCTCTCTTCCTCTCCCCCTCTTTCCTACTTAGACTCCCACTCCCCCTCCCCTCCCATTGCCCTCTCCCACACTGTACCCATACCCATACCCATCCCTATACCCACATCCGACGCTCAGGCTTTGACAGCAGAGTGACGGACGATTAGAAAAAAAATCCTAATTCCCCGATCCGTTCTTCAATTTGTTCCCGGAGACGCTATCCTGAGGAAAACTACACGGATTTACTTACGAATACGAAATATACTCAATCAAGCATCAAGCAACAAGCAACATCATATCAACAGCAACAGCAACATCAACAGAAATAAGCAACAAGCAACAATCAACAAGCAACCAAGATTTTGAACCTGTCTCTTTCACGTCCACTCTCACATTCACTTCAGCTTCAACATCCACATCCACAACACATCCACTTTCACTTTCACTTTCACTTTCACTTTCACCTCCATCTCCACATCCATCCACCTCCACCTCCACCTTCACCTCCATCTGGCCTCCCTGTCAATTATAATCTGAGCATTGGTTTTGATACACAAGCACAAGCACAGCACAAACACAAGCATAAGCACAAGGACAAGGACCAATCCAGCCTTATCTGACCGTCACACTACCGTTGTACTCTGGCACACACATGCCATTGCACATGGCCATCTCGGTAGCACTGCTTCTAAACACACGCCTAGATCCGGAAACAAAGATTCTGCGGCGACGATCTTGAACGGTCCTACCTCCGCCCAACTACCTCACCTCTAAGTGTCTAGGGGCCAAGAGCGAGAAACCTTCCCAAGTTCCCCAAGCTTCCTGCCTTGCCTCCGCCTACCTTTGGACCGAATTGTCACCCTCGTTTGGGAAGGTGCAACCTCCTGCCGATCACTTTCTCTTGTCCACATCATAACGACTCCCGCCCCTCCCGACTTCCTAGTACCGACCGCTGCACTACACTATTTCATTGCGGAACAGTGGCACAGACCAGGACGAGGTACCTAAGATAACCTCCTAACCTCCCTCCAGCTCCCAACCTAACTTAACTACAGTCACTAGTCTCGAGGAAGGAAGACATCACACACATCACACACCTCATCTCTTACCCATCTAAACCAAGTTTCCACCCATCTAGCCCATCCATCCATCCTTCCATCTACCCATCCATCCACCCATCCAACCCAACCCACATCTCGTCGATTACCCCTACCAACCTTATGCTCCATCTGCTCTCACACCCCAGCTTCATCGCATAAGGAACCGGTCGATTCTCCGTCCATCATCCTCGCCATCACCCTCGCCCTCGTCTTCGCCCTCATCTTCGCCCTCATCTTCGCTCTCGACCTCATCCTTGCATGCTCAGATCCCCGTAAACTGCACGGCCGAAATTTACGCTCAACCGGCACCATCTTCGTCCAAGTACCGGAACTTAGCAACATCAGGGAGTCCGGCTTGGCATATCCCTCCTCTTTCCCAACGAACTCCCCATCTCACACAACGTGCCCTAACCTTTCAATCTTTCCCAAACTTGGTGCTTATCCCGGTTTCATTAAGTGAATGATTCGACACATCACTGTTTGCAAGCCTTTCGCTCTTTCCTGATAAACTCGATTTAAGTACAACCATTCCTGTTCAAGGCACTGCTCCGCTGCTCGTCTGATGAACTATATCACCCCGGCGTACTCCACAACAACAGCATCATCATCATCCTCATACTCTTTCTACCTTCACCATGGGCTCAACATCACCTCTCTCACCAACTTTCCAAGGACACATTTCTTCTACACATGATGCACTCCTTCTTTTCGAAGCTTGTCTTACAGGCCATCTCAATCATGTCGCACGGCGTCCTCATGATCGTGAAAGATCCAGCTTGATCAAGAGCGGAAATGTTTTTATATACGAAGAGCACTCGTCCGGCATCAAAAGATGGACTGATGGCGTACCATGGAGTCCAAGTCGGATACTCGGAAACTTCCTTGTGTATCGAGAACTGGAGCGACCTTTCCCACCAGGCGAGAAAAAGAGAGCCAACAAACGGAACAAGAGATCTCCAGGAATCAGCAAAGCACAAGAACCTTATGGACGACCAAGTAGTGTCTTGGAAAGTGGATATGGTTCCAGCTCCAACAGCCGTTCTTTTGACCAATCGAGCTCGGGCAGCCTCAACAAGGAAACGGAGCGCTCCTTGATCGGCTCTTTGGTGGACTCATATGGATTCAAGGAGGACGGTTTAGTGAAAAAGACCGTCAGCGTAACAGTGGGAGGAGTATCCCATCACTTGGTTTCCTACTATACGGTTGCAGATGTTATCAGTAACAAACTTAGCAACCCCAGCAAAGACCCACGATTCCAGAATATCGTCCCACGAGCAGATCTTGTCACAAAGCAGAACTTCCGCGCGGCAATCGATGAAGTAGAGAGTTTAGATCGTATGGATGATCGATCTCTCTATGGTGCTTTCCCATATGGCCGCCCTGGCTATGACATCTCCAAACAGAACATCGCTCATCGGCCAGCAATGTCACTACCAACTCCGCCTATGGCCTATACTCCTGGGACAAACTTTTTCCCCAATAACTACTCCATGGGCATGGGTTCTGCACCATACAGCGATGGGCTCTCTTCTGCAGCATCAAGCACCGGAACTTACGGGCAATTTGCACAAAGCCCAGGCTTGTATGCAGCGCCAAAGACCGAGCCGTACGATGTAGGGACTTTTGGCAGACAGAGGTACAATTCTCTTTCTGGAGTTAGCGAGGCGGCTCGTTCGCAAGTGTCCTCAAATAGCACCACCTTCGCCCGCAGGCCTTCCAACTACGGTCAATTTAGCGATTCTGGCATGTCGTCCGGCTCCTTGGATTCGAAAATGACAACGGAGTCAGGATTCTCCTCTGGCTACTATGCAGGTATGCGAGATCCCGCACCAAATGTCTATCCTCCACACCGATCTCTGCCTACACCGAGCCATCAATCAGCCTACGATCGACCAAGTGCACCCCAATATCCAGCGGAGCCAGTGAGTGCCAAGGACAATATTTGGCAACAAATGGGCAATGTGAGCGCTGGTCACGGTCACTACTTGTCACCGCATCAACAACAATGGGCCAGCACAGGTGGCTCATAAAATTTGTAATTTAAAATCCACGTTTCGACAGTGGATCGTTAATTCATCTTAGCATACGCTCCATCAAGTTGGGCGTTAACGGGCTGAGCATGTATGAATAAGTCTTGGAAGATTCGTTCCACAGCAGCTTGTTTCGGCAATGACCATTGAGTCAATTTGCATTTCGCGGTCTTGTACGTCGCGCTGGTTGAGAGGCCTTAACCCATGTTTTCACTGTTATTATTTTATTAGATGGACGGAGCGACGATGAAGGAAGCCTTCACTCACTATAACGTGGAGGGTCATCGTCTGTGGGATTTACTGGCGCAAACGCGATGTATATATTATGCTGGCACATGGTTTCAGCATGAACAAGTGCTAGCCAGTTGATACCTTTGGCGAGGATACGGTAGACTCATGCCGCCTCTCACTTGAAAATCGCTTGGGCGTACTTGCGGAGCTGTTGCTAATTCTCTTCGAATTGGTTGGAAGAAAGGGAATATAAGGGTTTTGGGTTGCGTTTTTCAAAGTTTTCGACGGACCAAAAAAGAGCTGGCCACGAGCGGCTCTTTTTCATTGTATTAAAATTAGATTGTACCTTCGATCACTAATATGGAGTGAATTATGAATGATAATTAGACTAAAAGTGTTGTGTATTAGTCTTATGGTAAGGGATACATTACCTAAAAGGGAATTACCGCATGATTTCCCATGATTAAGCGCAATAGCCGAGTATTGTAGTACGGACAAGCACGCTGTAACCGTCCTGTGCAACGCAGTTTCTAACAGCAGAGTCAACCCCGGAGTTTGTAAGATCTAACTTTCGCAGTCCGCACGAACAACTTCTGAAGAGGGGCGCGTTTCAATTACTTCCAGCTCCCAAATCCCACACAGCCTTTGTCTGAGCACCTCCACCGAAGGCCGGAAGACACGCACCAAAAATGCGATGAACCCTTCTATGGCACGGCAACAGCTTGCGAGAGCCTCGAATTTGCGCAATGCATTTTCCGGGCTCGCGGGCAACAAATGTTCATCGAGCCAACAGCATTCACTGCTAAGACCCTGGCATTCTTTCTCGACATGTAAGACTGGCTCTTCTACTACTACTATGTTGAGCTGCAGCTCCTCACGACGCAACGTCATCAGGTTCCGTAGTCTTCGTTCTCTGTATGCAAAGTTGGCTTGGCTGGGTTATAGATGAGCGGCTAATGATGGTGTAGAAATGAATATGCGGCGCGATTTTCTACGTCGAGGACTGAGAGGGAGTCGAGGTAAGATGGTTGCGTGTTCTTTCTGTGATGATGAGTTGGAGGGTGAAGATTTCGTCACTTGGATTATGGTCACGTGACTACAGATCAGACGTGCCCGTTTTGTTTCGATGGAGAGGTTTGGATGAGTGATGGTGGTGCTGTCTGGATTATGAAGGACTAGGAAACACCTCGATAGCGATACTAATTAGTTTACTGCAGAGAACCATCTCCCCCGCCCCCGGCACCAGCACCTAAGAAAAAGCCTCTCCTCAACGCACTCAAAGCCATCACACCACATGAAAACATCTACACGATCCCAAACATCCTAACGTTCTCACGACTCATCGCCGCGCCGGTAGTTGGGTATCTAGTTCTGCACGACCAGCATGCGTGGGCCACAGCGCTGTTTGCATATGCGGGCATCACGGACCTGGTAGATGGGTGGATTGCAAGAAAATGGAACTTGCAGACGGTGGTTGGGACGGTTATTGATCCAATGGCGGATAAGATGCTTATGACGATCTTGACGGTTTGTTTAGCGGTCAAGGGGGCATTGCCTGGTATGCTTACGTTTCTTTCTTCTTTCTCTTCTACTACCGCATGTTTACCTGGATGGAGGGCAATCTCTCAATTACCCAATACTACCCACCTTAACTCTTCTGAAATCCCAAATCATACCCCAGCTAACCACTACCTCAAGTCTGGCTCGCATCCATAATTCTGGGCCGGGATATTGGCCTGGCTATAACAGCTATTTACTACCGATGGATATCGCTTCCCCCGCCGAAAACCTTCACACGCTACTGGGATTTCTCACTGCCCTCGGCAGAGGTCCATCCAACAACTATTAGCAAGTATAATACGGCGCTGCAGTTGGCGTTGATTGGGGCGACGACGGCGATGCCGTTGGTCAGTTGGGATGTTAGTTTGGGGATGACAGGATTACAGTGAGCTTTTCTCTTTTAGTTATTTGTATTCCTTGCAACTACGGCGATGGCAGTGGTGGTGAGAGAACGAGCAAGGAAGGGGGAGGAGGAGAAACGGGAAAAGGAGGGAGACATTTGGAGATTATGGAACAATGGCTAATATGACCCACAGATATTTGGTCGCTACGACGACTATTTGGAGTGGTGCTAGTTACATATACACGAAAGATGCAGTGAAGATCCTGAACCAGGATATTTTCCAGGCCAAGGAGAAGGAAAATGAGATTGAAATCAAGAAACAGAAGAAATAAGGAAAACCATGATGAGTAGTCGTCACAGCTAGAGAAAGGTGCACTCAAAAAACATGTATATATGTAGTTCCCGACTTGTACGGGTAGTATTACGCAACACGATGTATTACTCGGGCTTGAAGAAGGAAACACTAGAATTGGGCTGATAACACATGTCACAAGACATTGAAAGGACCGCGGCATACATCATGTCTACGAATTGTGATTCTTCACTCTCTAAAATGCTACAATGTGGAACAAGTAGACTAGTGGCGTCGTTATATATCGTACATCCATCATCATCTACGCCACAACCATGCGCTCCACCCAGCCCAGAAAACGCCATCGCTTAATGCAAGCCGCCAAACCTTCCCGTCCTACCCAAAGCCTCAAGACTCTGACATCTCCTCCCTAAGCTTTCGCTGCATAAGAATCTCATCATACATATTCGCCCTTGCCATCATCCGACTTCTATTCTGGACATAAGCCAGCAATCTCAAACAACCACTCGGCGTCATGCCCTCGATCCTCCTCGCCTGCCCCACCGATTCCGGCCGCGTGACTTTGAGGAGTGATTTCTCGTGCAGCGACAACCCATAGATCGAATCGTAGTCCAGATCCGAGGGCAGTTTCAGCGCTTCGTCCTTCTGGAAAACTTTCATTGCCGACTTCTGCTGCGCTACATAGGGAGCATAAACGGCTTCAATGCCCACTCTATCTCTAATCCGCCGTGGATAGGTTAAAATCTCGGGGACGCGACCTGTAAGATCATTCATCGTAACGCCGACTAGTCTCAAAACATCGAAAGCGCTCCGCCTAGTCGTATCATTCGCGACCTTGAAGCCCTCGCTCATCCAAACCGGCGCCGAGGAAATATTCTCCATCAACGTCGTCTTCAAGTTGTTCATCTGCGCCACCTCGTCCTGGAAAGCGGTCCATCGTTTGTCGCCCACTACGCCGGCCAGACGTCCCTTTTCCGTAAGTCGCAGATCGGCATTGTCGGCGCGCGAGCTCATCCGGTACTCGCTGCGAGAGGTAAACATGCGGTATGGCTCGGATACGCCTTTGGTCGTGAGATCGTCGATCATGATGCCGACGTAGCCATCGCCGCGTGACAGGACAAGTTGGGGCAGGGACTGAGAAGCCAGGCCGGCATTTATACCGGCTATGATGCCTTGGGCTGCGGCTTCTTCGTATCCAGTAGTTCCGTTGATTTGGCCGGCGAGGAAGAGTCCTTGGATGGCTTTGGTTTCGAGTGTTGCTTTTAAGCTTCGAGGATCGACGTAGTCGTATTCGACACCGTAGCCTGGTTGTAACATTGTCACGTTTTCTAGACCGGGGATAGTCTTCAAAAGTTGTTCTTGGGCCTCGGCTGGGATGGTCATGGAGATACCGTTAGGGTAAATGACATCGGTGTCGAAGCCTTCGGGCTCTAACCAGACAATATGTCTGTCCTTATCCGAGAATCTCAAAACCTTGGATTCTAGAGACGGACAGTATCTTGGGCCTTTTACTGTTTCTCTGATATGAATAGACTTATCCAGATTGTCTCGGACCACTGCATGCGAGGCGTCGTTGGTATATGTAGCGTAGCAGGGCAGCTGGTCCTTGACCGAGACAGTCTCATTGAGGTAACTGAATGGCATTGGCGGCTCATCACCCGGCTGTACAACGAGCGACTCGTAGTTGATAGATTTCTTCGCAAGTCGAGGAGGCGTGCCCGTCTTTAATCTCCCCAACGTGAACCCCGCGTCCTTCAATGACTTGCTCAGCCCGAAAGTCGCAGCTTCGCCCATGCGACCAGCAGGATAACACTCCAGTCCTATATGTATCTCTCCGCCTAGAAATGTGCCGGTAGTAATAACCACTTGTTGCGCCGGTATAATTTCTCCCGACTCCAACCTCACTCCAGTAATCTTGCCACTTTGCGCCGACGTATCCTCCTTCGAAACAATAATATCCGCCACACTCCCCGTAACGATCGAAAGATTTGGATACGCCTCCAACTCCTCCCGCATATACTTCTTATAAAGGCTTCGATCGATCTGCGCCCTAGGACCCTACAAGCTATCAGTCAGCGAATTCTCCTCTCCTTCCCCTTCGTAGCACAGAAACACCCACCCAAACCGCAGGTCCCTTCTTCCGATTCAGCACCTTAAACTGCACCCCCGCCTTATCAATTATCCTCCCTGCCAAACCATCCAGTGCGTCAATCTCCCTCAACATGGTTCCCTTCCCTATCCCGCCAAAACTAGGATTGCAAGAGCAAACACCGATATTGTCGAGCTTGGGCGTGATCAGCGCAGTTCTGGCGCCAGATCGCGCAGCTCCCGCGCAGGCTTCGGCCCCAGCATGCCCACCTCCAATGACGACGACATCATATGGTCTGCGGATATTGAATCAGCTTCGTTCTGGTCGTAGACAGTGTTCGCGCAGGTCGAGAATAAAATACCTTGTGCCAGCCGCTACACTCGCGAGAGTCCTTCGCTGCTGCAGGCGCGACTGAACTAGACATCTGTGTAATAGGCGATTGTGAGTCGCCACTATCCTTCTATTCATCTTTGCATGTCGAGAGTGTAGATGGTAGTTTTCGGCCAAAGTAGCACAAGTAATTATTTTTCATGTAGCATCGGTGCTTTTTTCCCCGCGGCCGAGCTACGACTTTCTATTGCAATTGGAGTAACCCCCAGTGACCTTCAGGAGTAGTCAATATAGGGTGCTTACAGATAATTGTTGGAAAGTTTATTGTTTCACAGGAGGATTGTAGTAAGTTTCATTATTGTTAATCACATCATGACGGACGGGTTGTTAATATAACGGATTCATTTCTGTATCGACATTGATGAGGACTCTATACTACAGACCCCATAACAGATGATTCTCAGTCGACCGCGAACAGATCTGAAATCCGATATTTGTTTTTTTTATGTTTTTTTCTGTAAATGTGACCGCTTCTCTCTTCCTATTCATCCAATCGTTCAGGTGAGACATCCTCCCATAGCTCGCAACGGACAGAAGCAGTTGCTGAGAGCGTGGAATATAACCTACTCCCACGAAATGAAAGGCCAGTTCCGAGGACCTTTCCTAGGATATAGACCCTTTAATAGGTATTAACCCATCAATCCGTAAGAACACCAGAAAGACTGAGATGCTTAACACCTATTCATAATCGTAGGCATTGTCGTTGGCAGGAGGAACAGTCCAAAACAACCGCAACGCCAAAACACCTACCCTAAACTGAAAAAATAGGTATATAAGCAATCACATCTATACCGTAACGCCATCCCTCACAGACATCGAAATCTGGCAAATCGTAACTAAGGTAAATACTCATAGCCAATTACACTGCTGAACCAGTAACGCCAGGAGAATCCAGCTTGAGAAGCCGTCGTAAGCTATTCTCCATGCCTCGAAGATCAGCATCACTGCTTCCAGGTGTGACATCTGTGGATGGATTCGGTATTGGTGAAGCCCTGGCCGTCGAATCTGAGCTTTCGTAAACTCGAGAAGGGGTTGGAGTTTGTGCAAAATTGAAAGTACGATCCGGAGTTTTGGTGGGGGTTTTGGAAGGTGTGAATTCTCGCCGCAGACCAGATCCAGCAGACTTAGGAATGTCCGTGGAACTTTTGGATTCCCCTTTGTATCTATAGTTTGATTGAGGAGTTTTGGCAGAAATCCCTGGGTTTCTAGGGCCACTAGGAGAACTGTGCCCCCCTTGAGATGACATCGCAGCATTCGTTGAGACGCTTAGAGCCGGCGCCAGATTGCTGTCGGCAGAAGGCTCTGAAGCTTTCGGAATTGGTTGTGAAAACAGGTACGCTTTTAATGCCTCGGACCTATCCAAGGGCGACTGAGGTTTGCTCGGGGATGCCTTTTGCGACTGCAGAGGACTTGATGTCTTCCGTGCCGCATTGATTCTTTCGTGGTAGGGTGTAGAAAAGGCGGGGCCCAAGGGCATGCCGGAATTACTGGGTCCATCCAATTCCATGGCGAACAAACCACTGGCTGAAGCACGAGAAGATGATGCATTGGTGGCATTGGTTTGATTGACATGTTGCGGCGTAGCTCTTGTGCTTCCTGGAGATGTTAGTGGAGGGTTGAAAGGCCCCATAGAAGCAGTGGGAACAGAGTTGGCACTTTGTGCCCGCATTTTCTCTGCCTTCTCCCGTTTGTCTGCGTTAAAGAAAAGGTCAAGTGGGGATTCTTCAATTCGAGGGTTCTTGCTGAAACTTTGTACTGAGGATGGAGTTTGTGAAACTTCGTCCGTTGATGGCTTGATATCCATCATTCCGCTTCCACTTTTTGTTCTTGGTGACTCGGGAACAGACTTAGAATAAAAGCTAGGCATAGGCAATGCAGACGGTGCGGGTGATGCATGAAAGGTCGAGCCCGCATATGCTGTAGCAGACGGTGTTTGAATAGGCCTTGCGGAAGGTGGTTTTGTGGTAGATTGAGCAGCAGTTAGAGGCGGAGTGGTTCGATCCGCCTTCGTGGTAGGGGGAGAATTCTGGACATTTTTCGGTTTATTTCTGTTTCGAGGCTTCCTGGATCCGCTTTCCGGGACGTTCGAGTTGTGTTTTCCCTGGGAGGGTGGTTGCCTTTGTTCGTTTCTTCGAGGGGTTCGAGGCGGCGTGGTTGGCTGATTTGAATATTTCATGGTAGATTGGATAGTTTGGGTATGTGCTTGAACGCTGAGCTGTTGTGGGCTTTGAGGGTTGTTGGATGATGTAGTAGTGATTTGAGTATTAAAGGTTTGGGTGTGACGGATCCCTTTGTAGGGAGTCATTGTAGACATCTCGTTTGTTTGGTGTACCAAGTGAGCTATCGCAAGAGAGGTATGATGGCCTTGATAAGTCGTCGAGGTAGAACTAAGGTAGAACTACGACAGAGGAAGCGAACGACAAATAGATGCCCGCGTGGGTGTTGTATTGTTTGGTTTTGTGTTGCGCGAGGTTGATGATGATGTTTATAGGTAAGGAGGTGGTCGATCGCTGGACCGGTTTCGTACTCTGGCGTAGTGGAATCTGGTATATGTTTCGAATTGTATGTGATTGATAGATCGTGTTGAGTTAATCATTGTTCTGTGTTATATCTTGTAGAGAATATGGTATATTGCACCAAGAGGAAGGAGAGAGAAGGCGGATGCGACAGTCAGTTGCGTTAACTACGCTCACGCAGTTTGCTCATAGCTTGCTTAGTCATCCTAGAGGCTCAGATTGTCAACCTTGCCGGAGCTTTGTCGAACAACAGAGCGAAGCAACTTACTCCCAAGGTTCCAAAGAATTTTTACGTTACTCTACCAACAAGAGAAACTCGGCACGATTGCGAAGAGGTTTTTTAATATTCGACGAACGAGCTTCAAACTCGAAATCGACACCGTTATCCTATCTGTTTAGCGTACCACCAACCTGACAGTTATACCCCGCGATCATCCACTTTCTCGGACTCTATTATTCTAGTCTCGAAACACCATACTATCATGGCGGATATTGATATGACAGATGCTCCTCCAGCTGTAGCGAAGAAGGGCGGCTCGAAGAAAGCAGCAGGTGGAGAGGGTGCAGATGGCAAAAAGCGTTTCGAAGTCAAGAAGGTATAGTTGGGCAACTCAAATCGTTGGTTCTTCAGTTTTGACGGTATAATTAGTGGAACGCTGTGGCTTTATGGGCTTGGGATATTGTCGTTGATAACTGTGCTATCTGTAGAAATCACATTATGGATCTCTGTGAGTTTGCCTGGGAGGGAAGCATTGCGACTTGCTAACAATCTATCTACAGGTATCGAATGTCAGGCAAATCAAGCTTCCGCCACAAGTGAGGAATGCACTGTCGCATGGGGTATCTGCAACGTAAGCATAGGTGTCTATTGTGGTTATTATCATCTGTACTGACAATATACAAGCATGCTTTCCATTTCCATTGCATCTCTCGATGGTTGAAGACTCGTCAAGTTTGCCCGCTCGACAACAGAGACTGGGAATTCCAGAAATATGGTCGCTAGAAAGTTGCCGAGGATACACTACCACGTTGGACGAAATCATGAATGGTGGATGAAACAAGTAATGCACGAACAGAATGCTGCACCGAGTTGGGAGGCGTAATTGATACATGCGCGAGTCGCTCAAGAATCCGCAGGAGAGGCGTCCCAAGGACTTCTGGGATGAAAGGCGTTTAGGGGTTAAGGTGAGACGTAGGGTGGGAGGTTACGGCACGCATAGCGAATGAACTTTGAATTGCTTGGTGCCAGCCTAAACTTTGCATTTTGGGTATTCCCAATCCTATGACGCCCACGATGTACTCGATGACCCTGCTTTAGTTTAACTAATCGTTTTCCCGTCCACAATGATCTCTTGTGCCGCCGCATGACTTCCTGCTGCCGGCAACCATCTAACAGGATGTCGATTGAAGAATGGCCACGGTGGTACGACGAGGGCAAAAGTAAGTGCGCTTCCTATCAATCCTAGGGCGAGCGCAAGTTTGATATCCTCCTTGAAGTAACCCACGAGGAAAGAGACAGCCTGGTGATCATTTTTAGTACAATTAAAGTGACGGAGAGAATGATAGCATTACCCCAACTATTGATAACAGAGCTGTCGACAAGAATTCCGCCAACCTTTGTCCCTCAAAGTCCTGTGTAGATATGAATTAGCATTGCACACCCACCTGCTCCACTGCTCGGTTTGAAGAATGTAGACAATTATACGAACAATTTGTCCCTCGGCAAGTTCCCGAACCTGGTCCATGATTTGGTCCGCCATGATCGCGGGGGGTTTCTACCAGTCAATGTTGTGGTGAACAATGAAATTCCAGCTTCCAGAGGTCGTTTGGGTTGTTCGTAACCTTCGCGTGTCCTGAAGCCGTTCTTTACACGTGCGTCAGCCTTGCGGCCTCGCCTTGCCTTGCCCGAATAATATCATCCTCAGTACGGAAATAGTTACTTCGTACAGTACAGGGTACCCCGGAATGCTGAATGCATGCATCGAAATGTGGTGAGCGATTTACGTCCCACCAGTGTTCAATACTTGGGAATGGTTACATGAAAAGGCTGTTCATGACGGTATGAGACTGCCGCACGAAAACCACCGAGTCTTGGCCAAGAACCACCAGACGTCAAAAAGCATGGCGATAATTTCACGACAAGGGAAGATAAGTACGAGAGGATCTGAGGATTTGAGGATTTGAGGGGAGCACATCGCAGCGTCTTTTCGAACCAACGACGATTGGAACGGCCAGGCCATCGAGCCCATATTCCTACCGTACCTAGCAGCGGCCGACGGCCCCTTGAAAAGTCTTGCCAGGTCTTGGCCTCTCGATATGTAGATGCATATGCGTTGTAAGATGTACAGAGTAAGTTGTAAGTGCAGCACGAAACACCTCATCCCACCACACCTTTCACGATTTTGAGGGACTTTCACGTTCCAATACTCACCCTCACCCGGCTAGCACATTGTGCTTGAAATGTCAATAGTCTGTCTTTCGACGATGTCTCCAGCACTCGATAGGAAGGTAATATGAAAGGCCAGCTTCGTTCCAAGTCTAGTGCAGTGCCGTGTCCATCTTAGGGTCGATGTATACGAGGGAGGATACCGATATGAATAGAATAGACTTGGACCAGATCTTAACCATGGTTCCGTTCCAGTGCACTTCGGCTTGTGAAGGTCAACTTGAACTTTGAGTAAGCTGGGTCTTGACTCCTGATTGGCTGCGCCTTTTTTTTCTTTCAACCTCCTCCACTTCGGTTTTATTTATCATTTCTGCCCTCCCAGCTCGGGAAAAGGAAAAAGAAACACACAACAACATCAAGCAGATTGGTTTCGACCTTTCAACCCTTTTTTAACCCCTTATAACAACCACAGCTGCTCACTGCTTACTCAATTTGATCTGTCTTGCAAGAGCTTTATCCAACATCATTTCTTCACGGCCTCTGGCTTCCAGCCATTATTTGCGCCCCCTAGGTCAAGGTTAACGTCATTTCGGCCCATTCAAATCTCTGTCTCGATCAATCGGCTGAAGGACGAAGCTGTTTTTTCCAAATCTTCCAACAAACCTCAGCCACCGTCAGACCTCATAAATACAACTTGTACACCTCCTTTGCGACAATAATTTGTTGCTCTCAAACGCCCATATCCGCACGCTTCTTCGACCTCAACGCCTCGGCGGCCTTTTAACAACTAACCACCAAATTGGCGGGACTCGTACTTCACGATTTTTCCTTCATCCGTCCCCTCCTCGGTCCAGTGAAGATCTGGGCCTACTGCGGAGGCGACAAGAAACCTCCATAACTGGCTCTTAGGACTTCAAAACAGAAAACATACGATTGCGCTTAACAACATCATCTACTTGGGGTCGCGGTTGGACGAGTGGTCTTATTATAAAGAAGGGGTTACTGTGCAGGGACGACCTGTGCAAAGCCGACTATCAAATTGACGGCAACAATCGGTGGGCGCTCGTTGCGACCCGCCTTATATAACTGAAGGCTTAGGCTTTGTTCCTCAAGATTACTGTAGGTACTGGAATGGACCTCCATTTTCGTGAGCCCTAGCTGACGAGACAGGAATACCACAAATATATCTATCATTCGAATTATCAATTAAGATGTCTGAACACGAGGACAACTCTCTCGACACTGGCTACAGCACGCCAGTGCCAGAGCTGGATGATCATAGACACCAAGCACCTTCGATCCAAAAGCCTCGCTCCCGCAGCGGTACTATCGATTCGCTCTATGCACCTTCACCACGAGACCCTTTGACTCCTGACATGTCGCGCGCGAACCATACCTTGAACATTATCGCTAGGGATTTTGAGGAGGCCGTTGTTGATGAGGATTCTCGAGGCGTTTCCCCTATGGCTATTCGAATGGGCGAAAGGAGTCGCCGTGGAACTGCAAACACTCTCGAGTCACGCTCCTCTTCGCCTCCCAACTCCGTGAAAGCGTTTGCGGATGCACGACGACGGGAGCGTCAGATGTCCACTTCTGATCCGAACTCTGCCAAAGCACTTGCGGAGGCTCGACGACATGAAGATTATGTTCTCCACAGAACAGAATCCCACGCCAGCCAACGAACTCACCGCAGCCTTCGAAGCAGACGTTACACCAACGAGAATGATGCAAAGAGCTTTGTAGGCTCATCCAAGTCTGCCGAGGAAGATGTATGCTTCCCTTTGCACAGTTCTCCTACCAAAGATACACTGCAGATAAACTGGGAGACCCTTGAGGATTTCATCGCGGAGGAAGAGGATCGTTCCCGGACACCGCCTATCAACCAACCGCAGCCTCGAATTTTCCATGATCTGAGAACCAACTATGGTCATGGAACAATCCCAACTATTGTGAATTCCGAAGGTGTTGTTTTGGATATTCCATCCTCTGCAACATCCGTGAACGAGAAGGCTGAGCTTTCCAGCTTGGAGCAGATTGATGCTAGACCACAGCAACAGCACCCCGATACTAACAGGTTCGAGTATTTCTCCTCTCTTGGGGAGTCGACTATCCATGCGCCTGAGTTTGGTGATCTAATCTTGCCTGGAGAAGATATTCGAACCCTCTTCACTATCCCTACAGAGGAGCAAGGCGACGGCGTTTGGTGGTTGAACATGAACAACCCAACTGATGAAGAGGTTGCTGCTATATGCAAGGCTTTTGGTATCCATCCCTTGACAATTGAAGATATCAAGACTCAGGAAGCCCGCGAGAAGATTGAACTCTTCCCATCTTACTACTTTGCCTGTTTCCGCTCCTTCCACGTTGTGGAAATTGATGATGGTCAAGAATACGAACCGTTCAACATTTACGTTATTGTGTTCCGGGAGGGTACACTCAGCTTCAGTTTTTCACCCAATCCGCATGCTGCTCACGTTCGTAAGCGTATCACGATGCTCAAAGACTATGTCGCTTTGAGCAGCGACTGGATTTGCTATGCCTTGATGTAAGTTGGTCCCAAACCTCGCCAGATTTCTTTTTCTAACACAAGCAGCGATGACATTGTTGATTCGTTCGCTCCTGTTATCACCAATATCGACAGAGAGACCGACACTATTGAGGATCAAGTCTTCATTGCCCGCAGTGATGACATGCATACCTTCTTGCGAAAGATTGGTATGGTCCGTAAGAATGTTATGGGCTTGATGAAACTCCTGGGTGGAAAGGCCGATGTTCTAAGAGGTTTCACAAAGCGCTGCAACGCCAACTACAAGGTCACACCTCACATGGACATTGGTCTCTATCTCGGTGACATCCAGGATCACGTTGTCACCATGATGACGAACTTGGGCCATTTCGAGAAGATGCTCTCCCGAGCTCACAGTAATTATCTCGCTCAGCTTTCTATTGACAACATCACTCAAGGAAACAATGCCAACAAGGTGCTCAGCAAGATTACACTCCTCGCGTCAATTCTCGTTCCCCTCAACTTGGTTTGTGGTATGTTTGGTATGAACGTCGCGGTACCATTCAAGGACAGCGACAGCCTCGTTCCCTTCTTCACCATCTTAGCTATTCTAGTCGTCTTCACCCTTGCTTCTCTGGGCCTAGCACGACGTTTGAGATACATCTAAAAGCTATGTGGAGACTGTCATGTATATTCTGCGGTCACGAAAATGCTGTTAGAGCTTCAAAAAGAAAATTTCTGGGGAAGGTGTCAATGATTACAGGTACTTTGGATAGATGATATATAGAAGTAGATGTCTGTAGACTATAGAACTAGTTATAAATTCGCTTAAACCAGATTAATACTTTCTTTCTAATTGAATGGACCCCGACGTGTGTGCTCTGTGACTTCCTGAAGCGTTTGTTAGTTCACGTCGCTGGCGATGACGTATCTCTACACACTTCTAAGGCTATTGACGTAGTAGCTATTATGATTACCTACACTTACAGGTTCATCCATAGTGTTATCTGTGAAGGGAACCGTGTAGGTCATGCCGCTCAATTGCTTTTTCCAGACCATGACTCAATCGCTCAGAGCCTCCATACAGAAAGTAGAGTTTATATCCTCCCAGCCAGCTACCCATCCTTTCCTTCGTTCAGCCATTCATGAAACCTCTCTCTTTTTATCATCGCCTCTAATTCATACGCCCCATCCATGCATGTCTGCATCCCTCATCATAATCGTACAATAACGCAGTATATCTCATCCCCAGCACGTCCCTCAATCGCCCTCCCCTCCATTCAACGCCCCCTCCCCACTTCTTTCCCACCCATCCACCCCCTCCTTTCCTCTCCCCATTTCCCTCCCTCACTTCTCACCCTCTCCGCAACCCCCCTAGCCCCTCTACTGCGCATTTCTCATCGTGTTCAAATGCGCAATAACAGCCATACTACTATCCAGAAAGCGATCCACGCAGTTCATCGTGCAGCTCTCCTCGTTCTTATCCAATTTCCCGCTGCGAATATTGCTCGTGATGCATTTCTTCCAGCAGATGTCTGTGAGGGAGTGGACGGCTGTGAGAGAGGGGTCAGCGGGGGTGATTGCAATGAGGGGAGCGGGTAGGAGGGGTAGAATGAATAAAATGAACATCGGGATTGGCATTGACTTGTCTCGTGGTAGAGAGTAAGATGATACGTATTGGGGGAGAGCAAGCGGGTACGAAGAGAAGAGAACATACATTGTTGAATCCTAGCCTTCTGGGTCTCATTCGTAATAAATTGCTGAAGTTCTTGCTTGTCTCTGTCGGATAACTTGGAGAGGTCGGGGGTTTGCTGAAGAGCTGAGGAATCCATTTTTGGTGCTTATTTTCGGAGCAGAGATCGAATAACGGGAAGGTACCGATGTGGGCTACTTAGTTTGTTTTTGCTTGTGCTGCGAGAAAGGGAGGCTCAGAATTCTGTGGTGTTGATGCAAGCTTTGTGACCGTAAGCCTTCCGAGCTTCAAAGCTCTACAAAGAAATTTTGCCGGTCAACTTCGTCATGAATCACGTGGGCGGAGGAGTTCGGAATGACTTTCACCAAGGTCTACAGCGATTTTTCTATGTAATTACATGTTTGGGATTATTGCATAGAGAAATATACTTCATGAGGATGAGCGGAGGTGTGCCTCATTGCTGGCGATCATTAAGCTTTCACAAATAAGAATTCAACGTCTCATGGGTATCAGGGATTGTTATTGATGGAAAGGTCAGCTGTACATATTCGTAAATATATATCTCATTACGCCGTTTGAATGCGGGTATCAGCCAATCCTAAGATGAAATCAGTCCTTTTATGGACCGTGTAACTTTTGTTTTCCACAATTCCAATCCTAATCCCAATTCACCAAGAACAATTTAGACGATTGCAAGCTTGGTAGCAGCGATGTCGAGAGCATCAACATCAGCAGTCAGACGAGCGAAGGCCTTCTTTGATCCATCTGGTCTGTAAACAATGTATTAGCCAATATCCAGACCTCAAATCAACCTAATTTAACATACCGGATGAGGGTGTTGATCTTGACGGTGTCAATGTCGTAAAGCTTCTTCAAAGCCTCCTTGATTTGAGCCTTGTTGGCCTTGATATCGACAATGAAGACGAGGGTGTTGTTCTCCTCAATCTTCTTCATGGCGCTCTCGGTGTTCAATGGGTGGATGATGACCTTGTGCTCGTCGAGGCGGGGTTGGGAGTCGATCGACTTGCGAGGGTACTTAGGAGCACGGGAGAGTTGAAGGGTCTTAGGTCTGTGGAAGGTAGTCGAGAGACGGACCTTGCGGACCTTGTGGGAGTGAACCTAATGGACATCAGTTTCGATGCTTTTCAAATGCTAAAAATGATAGGAAAACTTACACCCTTCAAGGCAGCCTTGGCGGCAGCAGTGGCCTTCTTGTTGCCAGCCTTTGCGGCACCTATTAAAACTTACGCATCAGCAATCGCTCTTGACGAACTCGCAATATCTGCTGTTGCTGGTGCGCATCCTTCGCAATTCTCCGTCATGGTTTCGGGACAATATTTAGGTCTTCATAGAGCGGCCGTAACATCACACAAGTGTGGTATCACGATTGGAATTGCGACGATGCGAAAACTGAAGAAAGGAGACTGTACCTTTCTTTGCTGGGGGAGCCATTTCGACAGATGTGTGCTTCCTGGTGGATTAGTACTGGAATTGAGTTGTCGAGAAGTTGATGGTTTGACAAAAACATTTGAGAATGTCTCGATGATTTGTGGGCGGAAAATTCGCTTATTTCTGGAATATAGTATCTCCGATCCGGCCTGATACTCGACGGCTGCAGAAAAAGTCTAGCCAATCTTTTCACGTTTCCGCATCCCAACCGTAGTACACTATCCTCCAGCCTACCAGAACGAGCCAAAAAAATTGTTCCTCAACCTCCAGCTAATCAATTTGTGATACGTTCTTGTCTCCAACCCGACAACCTCCTCTTCGTTTAGAGATACGCGCGGAAATCGTATATATTGTCCAAGCCCAACGAGGCTGGAATTTCCTTCCTCCAGGTATAAAAATGGAGATATCTCCTATTCACATTGAACTTTAGAGCTACGCGGTTTGCTATAGCATTTGGAGGATCCAAAACTTGCAAGATGGGCATTAAGAAGAAAACGAAGTTGAAATCACTTTCACAAGGTCGTCCACCGACAACCAAGAAACCAATCCAATCCATATCCAGCAAGGCAACGAGGACGATAATTCGTACCCATCATACTCTGGAGAAACGCAGAGCAAAAGCCTTAGCAGAGGGGGATGAAGTAGCGGCCGCGGCACTTACACGTGAGATTGCTACTCAAGGTGGATTGGAAACCTATCAACATGCAAGTCTAATTGGTCAACGCAATGATCGAGGCGGCGATAGCAGTAAGATATTGATGGAGTGGCTGTCTCCATTAAGCGCAAGACTAAAGGAGCAGGCTAGTAGAGGAGCCTCGTTACGGATGCTGGAAGTGGGAGCATTGAGCACCAGCAATGCTGTCTCTAGAAGTCATGCTTTTCAAGTTGAAAGAATCGATCTGAACAGTCAATCAGAAGGCATTACACAGCAAGATTTCATGGAGCGACCGCTACCGAAAGACGACTCCGAGAAATTTGATATCATCAGTCTATCTCTGGTGCTGAATTATGTTCCCGACGGAGCAGGAAGGGGGAATATGCTACTTCGGACCCTGAAGTTCTTACACACTGCACCCCCAGCCTTGAACGATTTTGCAGAATGGTTCCCTTCTCTCTTCCTGGTCCTACCGTCGCCTTGCGTGTCGAATTCCCGTTATATGGACGAAGCCAGACTAGAGGCGATCATGGAGAGCTTGGGATACGTGATGGTCAAGAAAAAGCTTTCAAACAAGCTGGTTTACTACCTTTGGCGCTTGAACTCGTTCAATCTGGACCGGGTCTCGTGGAAAAAGGAAGAGATCCGGACAGGGAAGTCTCGCAACAACTTCTCGGTCGTGCTGAAAAAGTGAAAGGGGAGATAACAAAATTTTATATGGTGGGGCGATCAACGTCAAGGAAGACTTCGACTGCCCCAGATAATCTGTCGGCGGAACACCAAGCAATCCAATCAAGTGCTGAAAGGATAATGAAGGGAGCTTGGCTGTTCAGTATCCGAAAGCCATCTTCGTAGATGGGGTTGATGAGAGGCTCATGGTGTCCACAAATATCCGTTCAGCAGCTTCAGCTACGTTAAAGTACAAATTGTATTGTATTGCGCTGTCCGTAGCGGCGTAGAGTGTGTCCATTTTTAAATCGAATTACTGATGCGATCAGATAACTATCGGAAATGTGGGACATGCACCCATGCTCGGAGCTGTTGCTTGCTTTGCATGCCTGTCGGAGAGCAGCACCACTTCCCTTCCAAGATCGACTGCATAAGGTCCGGGCGCTGTGAAAGAGATTTTGATGTTGCAATGCATCCATCACATCAGTAAGATCTCGATAATCAACAGTAGAAGGGTGTCCGGAATGGCTTCGTTCTCTGCACGAAAAAGCTAGAATTTTCCACCCTGTAATGGAAAAAATTTAAACCTTCAACATTGGCGTAGAATAAGATTTGATTGGTCTGACCGTCTCTGCCGGCATCTTGGTACATTATGTACTTTGTACATCATGCCGGACCACCGCTCCATGCTACACAAAGCCGATAAATGCCTTCAAGCCTGCCACTTTCCAAAATTTTCTACTAGCGATAAGAGATAAGGAGGGGGAGAACTTGCATGGACTTACGAAATAGCCTTGGAAGAATGACATGGGACCCGTCTCTGTGTGAGGAGAGGAGACTTAATTCGCAACTCTAGATCTTAGTTTCCCCATTTCCACTTCTCCCCTAATATCGTGAATTCACATCTTCTCCTCGTGTGCCCTCTTCCCTCAATCGCTTTCCTTGAACTAAGTTTTGCTGTTCTCGCGGAGGAGATATACCAGACTTGTCCACCATCTATTTTGCTGTGGCGGCGGTGGAAGCAAGGATACGATACCACACCGTACTTGCATTACATCACACATGGCGCGACCAAATCCCACCAACTTCCACGAATATGAGTATGGGACCTCAAACTCCCCGAGAAGCTCTATCAGCGGTCGGAGTGTAAGATTTGAGTCTGGTAACTTCTCCCCTTCCGAAGCTTCGGATCTTCTAGATATTCCCGATGGTCAAAATGGCCCGGAAAATGGAATTCGAAGGCGCAGGTACTTTTATCCATTCCTTCTAATCTGCCGTCCCTGTGCCTAGCTAATACACATTTCCAGGTCCTCAATTGCCATGCGGCTAAGCTCCATCACACATGTTGGAGGAGTGAACAGTATTGAGAATTTTGCGAGAAGTTTAACCCGAGCCACCGGTTTTCACGAAATCAACCCACGACAGCCCGCGTTCATATTAGCAGATGATGGTCCAGAGGAAGGGCCCGAAGATGATTTAGAATATGGAAGTGTGCCATCGGAAAGTGGACATTTCCCTCGCGCCGGGTTATCCAAGCAAAATCTCGACAATGAGAGCCCCGAAAATGCGGTGGATGATCAATCTGTCGTTGGTACTCCACCTCGATTCATACATCGCAAAAGTTCGGATATCGATCATCGTATCAGTGATGTGGGAAGCTTGCCGGGGAGCATGAGGGGCGGCCAGTCTATATTTGCAATTGCGCCTCATTTGGGGACACCACTTGCAGGGAGCTATGGCGCTTCTTACGGAACTCTACGTTCCAATCTGAACGAGTCATCTATGGCCCATGCTGGCCAGCTATGGAAGCAGCAACAAGCAGCTGGCGCAAATGTATTGGATGGGGAGCACATGCCATTGATTGTGAAAGAGGTCGAGCAAGATGGGAAGATTGTATATGTTGTAGAGGGACAATCGACTCTTTACCAAACTGGTGAGCATCCATACGTTCATTCGCATTTCCAGATCCATGTCTTTCTTCCCCTATGCCTGTTCTTCGCTGTTCCTCATATAAGCGAATACTAACACCCGGTGCTCCAAATAGTCCTCAACTCGACCAATACTCTTATTGGAATAGGCCTTCTGAGTCTGCCAATGGGTCTGAAGTATTCTGGGTGGCTTTGTGGTATGGTTTTCCTTCTGCTATCAGCAGTTGTGACTTCGTACACCGCGCGACTGTTGGCCAAGTGTATGGACCGAGACAATTCGCTACTAAGCTTCTCGGATCTTGCATACGTCTCTTTTGGTAACAAAGCAAGGCTAGCTACGAGTGTACTTTTCACTTTGGAACTGCTTGCCGCTTGTGTTGCTTTGATTGTCCTGTTTGGCGACACTCTTCACCTGTTAATACCTTCTGTGGGGGTTGTGGAGTGGAAGGTTCTCTGCGGCATTTTATTGATACCCCTCAGTTTTGCGCCCTTGAGATACCTCAGTTACACCAGCATTCTCGGCATTTTGTCGTGCTTCTCCAGTAAGGCAAAATATCACCAGTGGTTGACCAACCCGCTAACTATTCGTAGTTATTATAATAATCATCATCGATGGTTTCACGAAGCCTCATGCCCCGGGTTCTTTAGTTGAGCCAGCGAAGCAATATCTTTTTCCTGCCAATGTAAGAATGCAATTCTCTTTACTTTCTCTATGCTACAGAAAAGTCACCCCGCCTCTCCGAACGCAGGAATATCTGGCAGACTCTCTACCTCCCCGAAATTTCTACGTGATGATCCCACGTGGTATTGTACTCTCGCTCTAGAAATGCTAACTTTGTTTTCTAGTGGCTTACCCTTCCTCTGTCATTTGGCTTGCTCATGTCTCCATGGGGTGGTCACTCTGTCTTTCCGAATATCTATAAGGATATGAGACATCCGTATAAATTCCCGAAGGCTGTCAAGTATACCTTCAGTTTTACTGTAAGTTTGTCTCCACGTTAACACTACACTACAAAGCTAATTCTTTATAAGTATCTGCTAGATGCAGCGACAGCAGTCATTGGAATTCTCATGTTCGGAGATGATGTCCGAGACGAAATCACCGCCAACATCCTTGAAAGCTCGTCCTATCCTCGCAGTCTTTCTCTTATGATCTGCATATTCATCGTTATCATCCCTCTCAGCAAACTTCCCTTGAATTCCCGCCCTATCATTGCCTTGATAGAGAGCTCGTGTGGACTCGATGCACGAGGCATGTCGGATTCGCCTGCTCTCACGGGTCTGTCGGGCTACACACGTGGTTTCCTTAAAATCGCCATCCGCATCTTTGTCCTCGTCCTGTTCGTTGTGATTGCTATTATCTTTCCGAGTTTTGATTCGATAATGTCACTAATGGGTTCGGCGTTGTGCTTCACTATTTGCGTTATATTGCCCTTGATGTTTTATTTGAAAATGTTCGGGAAGGAAATCAGTCCCCGGGAGCGATCTCTGGATTATTTCTTGATTGTCGTTAGCTCCATTATGGCGCTTGTTGGAACTGTATGGGCGTTCCTGCCGAAGGAACTCATTGGTGCTGAATAGTTGCATAGTTGAAAAAGCTGTTGATTGCATTGCTTGAAATGGCGTCGCTTTGTATGGGCATTTTTGGGGGCGGGTTTTCTTAGCGACCTTGCATGATCTATAATGACTCCTTCAGTTTCAGCTGCATTATGACTCTATGGTTTCTACTTTTGTTAATAGTCTTGGGCATGGAGGATATTTGCTCATACGACGTTGGGGTCCAAATTTACATATAATTGTTCCAATTACTTTGAGACATGGAAGCCATGTATTTACAACTCAATGAAAGAACCGTACATTTATTGATTGTGTCAATTACTTTGAAACATAAAGCCATGATCTATATGATCTTCCAGGTGTCTCAATCCTCTCTGCTCCTTCCTGATTGACAAAGATATATATCAGCACGATCTGAGACCACCTGTCTCCATCTATTACTACGGACTATCACCGCTCTATACTGATTCACTTTCAATATTTCCATCTCCGTTCTACTCATTATTGTTCCCGTCGGTTAAGTTTAATGATATAAGAAATGTACGCATGGTGACCTAATACATCGAATCCTCCCCCACAACTGCCCCATGTCTTCATGCCTTGGAAGCACGATTTGAAAGCAGATATACAAATCAATACGCTCCCTCTCAGTCCATGACATATTTCCATGCTAGCTAATGAATCAGATAAAAAACTATTGGCACGGATCAACACTATCGACACGGAATTTTTGCGGAGGATCAGCACAAGATCTGCGGCAAAGTGGAGATAGATACATACATGCACAGCTCATTCACCCAAGAACGACATGAAGACTTTGTTGCATATCTGATTCCGAGAAGCTGGATGAGGTTTTCTCCCAAAGCAAAGGACATGGGTGAGGGAACGAGTGACGGCCAGTTGTTGTGGACATCCACACCGGTAGTTGAGCTCCATGAACCGTTTGGTCTCCCCTGCCCTAATGCAGAACATACAGACACAACACCATCACTAAACCATTATGGCACTACGCATGAAACAAAAAGCAGTTTGTTGCACATCTTGTTTTCAGTTACATTGTGACTTCCTTTGTGGTTGTCCGTTCAACGCGAAAGTAGTGCCAGAATCACAGCTAGCGATTTCGTCGAACAATTTTCAGTACGTACTTCGCCGAAATCAGACCTGCAACAAAATGTAAATTGGAGATTTCTCTTCGTTTCTCTGGCTATGTCCTACTCGTGGCATATACTCAATGACTTTGTTGCACGTCTTAGACTTCAGCTACCACCTGCCTTTTCTGGAATCTGCTCTCTAGAAGGGAGCGGTCTGGGGACAACACCAGCTGGCGACGATCCCCAAGACCACTTGGCTGAGATTAGATATGCAACAACAGTTTTCACAAGCCAGGGATGGGTTTGTCGCATATCTTATTCTTCAGCTTCGAGTTACCTTTTCTAGAATTTTCCTTTCCGTGAGTGATCGGCACGGGAGCTTGAATCGCTAGCTGCGATTTGGGTACGTATCAGGCCTTGGTGAACCCTTGGCCACTATCCAGACATGCAACAAGCACTCTATCATACTTCGAAGATCTTCCTTTGCAACCCTTCATCTTCAGCTACGGCCTACCTCTTCTGGAGCTTTGGTCGGCAAGAGACGGGTATGTGGAAATGGCTCGTTGTCACTTTGCTACGACACTTCTCCCGCTGCTTGGCCGGGATTTAGACATGCAACATGGATCTTTTACGGTAGACACGTCTATACACTTGATGCACTCGCTGCACTTGTTGCACGTCTGATTCCGCCACTTTGGTTTGGTTCAGTCTGTCTCGGGGGTGGATTCTTCACCGCACGCCGCACGGTAATGAGCGGTGTATGAAAACACAACTAGCGATTTTTGGCGCAGCGCACCAGCTGGCCCGATATTTTTAAGAATGCCACAAGATTCATGTTCCAAGTTCTAACATGTCTACCTATATCTCCTTCTCTAATGTACGACGTGTCATTCAGTGCAATTACGAGGTAGACTTTCATCTTTTTGTTGCAAGTCTTGTCCAGGGTAAGCAGAGGCAATTCATGTTCCCAGTGGAAAATGTTCCCTAGAAATGCGGGAAATTGCTGGCTGCAATTCTTCAAACGAGCAAGGGATATTTACCAACATCTTAACCCTTCTCCGGGATTAGACCTCAAAAGTATCGCTGTGTTTACTTTGCAGCAGAGAAGAAGGGCATCAGACTTCACCATCCAAAGCATTGTCCTTCCTGTTGCATGTCTGATCGCTGCCAGGGTCAACTCAAAGTTAGCCTTCCCCAAGGCCGAGGGATGGCTTCACCCCAAAAGCGAGAGAAGGGGAAAGTGGAATCGCTAGCAGCGATTTGTACCCAGGACTTAATGCGCCACCTCTTTCAGACATGCAACAAAATCTTTCCTTCCCGCCAGCACCATGGGAATCCACCTTATGATGGACGTGGTTCTGTCTGTTGCCCGCCTCAACCAGGGTATCTGGTCGCGCTTTCCCCAGATTTCAACCACTGCCGCCGAGTCACCGCCACTAGGTTGAGGCACACAAAAGGAAGGTTTTGGGATACCGAGAGAAGTCACCATAGATTGTGCTTCTATACCTTCTACCTCTCCAGTTATCCGGAAGGGAGTCGTCTGATGGTATCACCAGTGGACTAGAAAGCTTAATTTCCCTACTCTCTATCACTTTCTGGAGTATCCGTGCTTCCTCCATTCCATTTCCGCGTGGACTTCCTCACTCAGTATCTGTACCGCTTCCCCGTGTTGTTCATACTTCCCTCACTCGGTATTAGCTATACATTCTGCTTCTCATGACTTCTCGCATCTATTCCTACTTTGATTCTGCCCCGTCTACCCTCGTCTGGTCCTATCTTGCCTCAAATCGCATTCACCCAGTTCATTTTACTAACTATGCGTATTTAAACCCTTATGCCTTTCTGTATTGGACCTTGTGTCCTTCTAGATCTCTTTTCATTTCGCTAGATTTAGCTCTATCCTCTAGCAAATCCCAATGCTGCCACACCCCAGTTATCATATTTCTTCTTCCTCTCCCTTCCTTCTTCCGTCCCTGCTCTTCTTCCTTCTTCCCTTCCTCCTATCCTTTCGTCTCCCCTTCCTCCTCCCCTTATGTCGCAAAACCCAAGCCTTCCCCACCTCCTCACTTCCTCCCCCCTCCCCAAGTCTCCTACCCCCTCTGCGTACGCATATGCTGCACTTATTACCCATCCATCTCCCCCACCCATCTCCCCCATCTCCTCCACCCCTAACCTCTCACTATTCATCTATCCACCTACTCCAACTCCCACCATCCTTCTCCCCATCTTCTCCACCCTCCATCCAACCCCCCCCCTCCCCCAACCCATCTCGCCCTTCGACCCCCTGATATCAATTCCAAACACGATTCCAAGCCAATAACCAGATATTCTAACATACATCGATAGTGTAGGTAGACTGCACAGGAAGTATTTTTTAACCAGAATACGATTGTGTGAGAATGAGTAGTTCCATCTAGATAATCAACCGCACAGGGAGCACAATATACAATACACAATAAAGTTTGCTTCACCTATTTCTCTCACAATGTCACTTCATTCAACTCAACTCCACCTCCCAAGCATACCCACCCACCTTCCTTATACCCCTCTCCCCATTCCCCTCCTCCCATCCAACGAGAAAATAATCACCCTTCCCCGCCAAGTGACCAATATCGAGCAGTACCAGCCAGTCAGTCGGCAAAATGTAGGCCAATGTACAGACTTGCATCTAAATTATCATATTCTATTCCAGGCTACTCTCATTCACCCGTCTAATGTATCTCTATTCTAATCTAATGTATCTCCATCTATTCCCACTTCTACCCATCCACGAGACCTTATACCAGCAAGTGACTTAGACAAGAGCAACAGCACACCCTTAACACACCAAGCCAAAGCACAAGTATCATCATCTCAACTCAACAATGAAATTCATCATCATCATCATCATGATTCTATAATTTCGCACGCCAATCAAATGCAACCCAAAGCCAAGCAAACCATTTTCATCCCCACCAGCCCTGCCCCTCCATTACTTCGTACGTATGGCAGACCCAATCCCAATAAAAGCAAAAAAACGACCGTAGTAGTAGTTTGAATGATCGATCGACACACTGTCATTTCAAATCATATCATGTTCATGCTCGCCAAAAACAAAAAACGAAAATTCCCTCCCCTCTCGACCAATTGCTCCTGCCACTGGATATTACCACAATGCAAATCACTCAGCGCTATCTAATTAGACTTCGCATTCGCCATTCTCTTCGACATGAAATCAAAGAAAGCGAATTGACCCGGCGAGCTACCAACTTCATACACGAAGCGACTGGCCAGATAACTACCGAAGATAGCACGGAGATAATTGTCCGGAACCTATTCATTCGCATCACCATTAGCTTTCTATCCAAATCATCCGGAGGAAAACAAAGAAGAAAAAGAAACTCACCCTCTCCATAATAGTCTCCAGCCCAATTTTCTCCAACAACAACTGAGGCAATGCATCCTGCAACACCGATTTCCTCAACTTCTCATCCTTCCAAAGATCACTGTTCTGCAACTCCTCGTCCAACTTAGTAATCGCCACACTAAGCGTATCACTTAGGGTGCTTCTTGGAATCTTCGTCTCCTCGTGTTCTCTCCAGATGGCCTCGAATTCCAATCTCGCGTTATTCTTGATGATCTCCTGAACTTCTCGGACATATGCCTTGTAGAATTCGGGTGCTTGGCCATTGTTGCCTACGCACATGTTTTCTACGAATCCTTGGTCATCGAAACTCAAGGAGGCGAGGACTTCGAGGGAGGATGACGTTACACCACCTTTGTTGGCAGAGGCATCTTTGTAGAGAATGCAGCCCGCGGCTTCGAGACGGAGTTTAGCGTCTTGGGTGATGAACAGATTGGCACCTTCAACGATATAGGGGATGGTGGATTTGCCGTCTTTGATGAGCTTGTTGACGCTGGAGAGATCAATGGCTGCTGGGCGACCACCACATGGGACGAAGCAGTCGGTAAGATCGGTTTGACGAAGGTGGAAAGTGTTACGGAAGGTTGTGCCATTGCTGATGAGATCTCCGTTGGGGAGTTTGACGTTGACCTCGTCGACAAGAACGCGGTATCCTTCACTCGACAGCTTGGACATATCGAATTCTGAGATCATGACACGCTTTGTGGCCAAACGCTTGAGCTCCTCAAGGTTGATGCCTTGTGGATCAACCAACACACCACTACCATCGACGATGGAGGTGTATGTCTCGTTACTCAACAAGATCTCATTGCTTCCCAAATCACCATCTGGCCCACCAGTTTGCATCTTGCGAACCTTGCTAGGATCAAGTTCCAATTTTCGGTAAATACCTTTAACATACTCTCGGACAGACAAAGTGGTCATACCGTAAGCATCGTGCGGAATACCACCCAATTTTGGAGACTTGCCAGTGAAGAAGGATTTCCACCAAGGCGCGTTTCGCTTACGGGCGTGCTCAGTGGCCCAATCGACGAGATCGGCAGTGTTCTCATCAGGACCCATGAAGAGAATTTCTTGCTTTCCATAGAGATCGACGATGGGGTTCTTGATACCCGGGGATGCAGGTGGAAGGAGAAGGTCCATGATACTGTCAATGTACTTTTCGAAAGCAACACTGCCCTTATCCTGCTGGTTGGCATCTAGAAGAATAACACCCTTGGAACCACCTTCTGGGATATCCTTATTCTTGCGTTGTTGGGTATTGGCCAAACCATAGTTCTCATCGAACATGGATCGAGCATTGATGGAGTATGCTTCACGATTTCTGGACTTGACAATTCGAATACCTCCACGAGCAATATCTCGGAAACGGAGATGGAATCCACGAGATTCTGAAGTGATGACCAAGAACATACCGTACAGTGGTTGTGGGTATTCGATCTCAGGAAGGAATGAAGGGTTGAAGCGGAAGGCGAGAGCAACCTTGGTTGGAGTGTAGAAGTTGGTCTTCAAAAGAGAATTGTTGAAGATGCGGAATGCCGTCATGACCATTTCTTCATGCTCATTGCTGACTGTTCTAGAGATCAAAGCTTTGAGCTCCGTATCAGAGTAGACTTCACCGGAGGGCGATGGTGGACCTGAACGGTCTTCGAATCCAGGAGCGACAGTAAGGTGGGTGTTGGCAAATGATGCGTATAGAGACCGAACAAGTTCTGGGTGGTCGCTGATGATCTCAAGGATGTAATCGGAGGTGAAAGTCTCTGTACGTAGTCTGCGCTTAATCGTAGATAATATCTCAGCGTGAAGACTGATCGATGGATCTAATGCGGACACCAATGAAGCATATTCGGATCCGAGACGGTTAAGGAAATGTTGGACGAAAACCCAAACACAATGTCCGTAGATTGTCTCCTGAAGACTGAGGCGGCCACTGGCGAATAGCGATTGGAATTTGTTCTGGGGTATGCAGTAAAGAAGCGAGATCTCCTTAGTAATCTGATGAATAGATTGCTCCAGAGGAGGGAAGGATTTCGACAAGTTGGTCGCAGGCTTGAGATACAAACTCATGACCGTAATGCCGTTGCTGAATTGTTCAACGTATTTTCTTGAACTGGTCACACCATAGGAGTGGTACAGATCGCTCAGGGCGCTGAACATTCCCAAGGCTGTTCTGCGTCTGAAAGCTACGACCAATCTCTTCTCATTTGAATCTTCGATATCGAAAACTTCAATGACCGGTCCAGTCCTAGAAACAGCAAGCTCGATGATTTCTGAGTAGATTTGCTTGGTGTTCTTTGTGGATTTGGAAAGGAACATTCGATCACTGATGACTTCGAGGCGGGTCTCGTTGGGCGATGGGTTTGAGTCGACGAATTGACACTCGTAGACGAAGTAGCATCGCATGGAAGTTTTTGAAAGTCCAGGCCCGTTCAAGTTTCCAGGGGAGCGGAAACTTTCGACACGGAAAGTCTTACTTGAAGATGTATCCAAGTATTTCGCCTCCAATCTGTGCTCATATCGTGGACCACCACCAATGGTGCTGATACCTGGCTCGCTTGTATCGATATAGATGGCATGGCCCGACGACTCCATGTCGAGTCTGATCTCTTGTCTCTTGTCCTCTCGGGAGTAAGCTGCAACCTTGGCGGCATATAGTGAAGTAATGTTGCTGACAACAGCTTCGACACTTTCAGTCTGGAAGTAAACATCATCAATTCCAAGTTCGTTGTAAAACCACTCCAATTGTGCATCGATAAGTTCTTCGGGTATCCATTTCGCTGCCTTGATCTGTTCTCTCACTTGGAAAGATTAGTTTTGTACAAGGGCATTAGATCGTCCTTCTTACCTTGGGTCATCTGTGCCTTCCTTCCTTTGAATTCTGGTGCAACATATCCAACGGTTGCGGAGCGTAGTACGCGGTGACCATTACCATTGCCATTTCTGTATGGAATGTTGAAGTGTGTTGGTTGGGGAGAAGGTTGTCGACCAGGGGTTCTGATAATCTGATCAACAAACTTGTTGGGAGACCTGGGAGAAGCACTGCTGATGGTCGCCATGTCTTCTTCTGGTGGAAAGTATGATGATTCGTCGTAGCTAGGAAACTGCTGAGGCTGGGCAGCAGCCATTGAATCAGTATTGATTGGTGAAAGAACCTTAGCCATTGTGACTGTTGGTTTTTTGAGTGTGGAAAAATGAATTCCCACTGTGTGAGGTGAGGTGAGACACAAAGAGGAAAGTTGGAAAGAGAAAGAGAAAGGAAAAGGAAATGTGGACGTATGAAGAAGTGAATTAAAGAGAGAACAGGAAGAAAAGAAGGGGGGTAAGCAACGACTATATCGGCAGAGCGAAAGATAGTCAAAGTTCGTAAAGGAGCATCATGTTTGATAGTGAAGAGTAGTTCACTCCTTGATTCCTTGACCGCCTCGAGATTGCTTGCATTGCATGGCCTGCTGCATTGCTCGGAAAAGGATGCTTATCAGTTGATTCCACAGCAACCTGGACCCTATAGGAGTCCGAGAGGCGGGCGGCTTGAGACAGAAATGGACGGAATTGGGAATTTTAGAAGGTTTGGAAGGGCAGTCGCATGGAATTTGGGAGGAAGCGTTAAGAGAGTGAAAGTGCCGAGCCTCCTTCTTTGGATATGGAGGCGTCTATTTTGATAGGACGCGATAAGGAAATTTGTGGATTATGTGGGCGCTGGCGTGGTGGAAGGTGGTAGGTGCTGGGTGGTGGATGGTGGTGGGTTGTTGTTTGTGGATGGAATAGGAATAAAGAGGTAAACGGGTACAAGGTGAAAAAAGGAAAGAAAAAACGTACCTTGAAAGGAGCAGAAGTAAAGCTTAGTCAATCTACTCGTCGTCGTGGATTATGTACATGCACAGTAAGAGTGCGCGAATTATCAGTTTGGAGATTGACGTCCTATGCGGAAGTACTTGTATACGATACTCTCTTGTACGTAGTTTAAAAATAGCAGGGTGTTGCTGGGTCCTGCCTCGTAGATGCGCAGTCGTAAACCGGTGGTAAGCCGTATCTCGTTTACTTTTCAATCGGTACCTGAATAGCTGATTGCGTGGATTGCGTGGATTGCTGGTCTGCTGGTCTGCTGGTCGACGGCCAAATCGGATGAAATGATGCAAAGTACCGCCACGGAACTTTATTTTTCGCAACACGGCTTCGGCTTACGGTACGATGTGCATGCGTATCGAAGAACGATAGAACGATATATTGTTTGCCAAGAGTTCGAGCAAGGCTGATGCTGTTCCAGGGGTCGGCGTTGATAGCGGAGAGCTGATAGCTGATATTATTGCTGTTGAGGGGTGTGTGTAGCCTTATCTATCACTTTCTCAGCATTCCTCGTGTTGCAATTGCAGCTTCGGTCTTGGATCTTGGATCTTGGATCTTTGATATCAAAATATCAAAATATCAATGGGCGGGCTGGGCTGGGCTGGCGTCGATTGACTAAGGTGGCATACGTACAATACGGTTCTTTGATGGCTGGCGTGCTTGTTTGTTTGCTTCTCTTTGGTGGGAAAGATAAGAGGAACGAGAGCTACTGGTCTGTACGGTACGATCTGGACAGCCTATATGCTGTCTAGGTATGGTCTGAGTAAGAAATGAGACTGGCGATAAGACAAATTATGTCTAGTGTCCACCCAAACACGGAGTAGAAGCAGGAGGAGTAGGAAGAATATGCTTTCAATGAAGCTGCAGTAGAGTGATGGAGGTATAAACGTGGTAGCAACAGCAACGGTAGCAGCAGATGGGCCGTTATATATAGTCTTTCCCATCGTGAATTCTTCATGGATAGGCTATAAGTCCAAATTCTGGTCATGTACTCACTTGCTCACTCATAGGGCAAGGTACGTAAGGAGAACTGGCATTTACCTGGGATAGGCAAGAATTTTCCACTCTTTCCACCCTTTCCGCACTTCTTTCATTCTCCCAAGCTTTTGCCCATTATTTTGCTGAGTTTTTTGGTGAATTTTTGCTGGAATTACTGGATTCCTGGAACCGTTTGGTCCAAATTGGTCCAAGTATGCGACAGCAGCGTGTCATTCGTACCTGACGATCGAACTAGACCACAGGGTTAACAGGGTTAACAGGGTTCTTAGTTCCTACCAAGCCTAGCCCCAAATAGTACAGTGGTAGTTCAAGCCGCAAGGCCTGGAAAATGGAAAATGGAAAATGGAAAATGCGGGTGTGGATGTTGGTGGGTGTGGTGTGGGTTTACCGCCAATTGGCGTCAAAGCAAAAGTGTCGGTCCAGCTCCGATTGATTCTTTGCTGTTGTTTGCGTGCCGTATTTGCTTGGTCTGCCTTGATCGGTAAAGCGGTAGAGCGGTTATTCAAGGTCCATCAGTTTTGCCCTCGTTTTTTGCTTTTATCCTCTCCACTCCCAATCCACCCAATATACGCACTTCAACACTCCTGTACGCATTACCAGGTCTACAAAATACCTGTACGACCGACTGTTTACTCGGTATCAGCTCAACTATCCCAATACGGCAATATCGGTTCCTGGTTAGGAATCTCGAATTGCATTCAATGCGGTGGCTGTTCCGGCTATACTAACTACTCTATTGTGTATGTAGGTACTTGACAGTGCTTGTGCTTCAGGGAGCATGGGTGAACGTGGCGATTCGCGAGCAAAGGAGTTTCGAACTTCTGGCAGAACTTCAAACATCCATCACCATCTTTTGTGGAATATTGTGTGATCGAGGCTGCTAGCACGACGGACATCAGTCAGGAGTCAGTTCGTGGTCAATAGTCAGCCGTAGCATGTCTTGAGAGCTCCCCATATCCCCATATAGCTCGTCAGAGTGTCATAAGATTCAACACATAATCCCTGAACGAGTTTGCTTTGCGTATTTGAGTGCTGGAATTGAGGTCATGACGAAAACATGATGAGCAGCAGAGAGGCAGAATTGGAGTAATGGTAGCAATTGGGCCATTGGCAGAGGTAGAGATCGAGGCAGATGCTTCCCGGTGAGTGAGGTTAACGAATGAAGGGGCAATTACACCAAAAATAGACATTTCCCTGGTCAGCCAACCAGCCAGCCACTCAACTTACTCGGGTATAACTCGTGTTGGACAATGATTCCATGGCTTTTTTTGCTTCTGGAATTTCCTGCAAATCCGCAGTCCATAGTCCACATAGCGCACGTCGGGTCTCAAAAAGTCCCTCAAAATCCACGAAAAAAGTCTCATAATTTCCCTCCCCAAACTCCACCGCGTCTGCACAAGCCAGGGGTTACTCCGTACAACTTACACACAAGGAATGGAAGTCTGGACGTTTTGCTTCTTCCACCCCCCGTGATCTCCCAAGCATGCCAAAGTAATATCCAAACATTCGTCCTCGTGGCCAAGTGATGGCCAAGTGATGTCCAAGAATGGAAAGTCGAGGGAGAAACTTTCGTTCCGCTTCGGTTCGCTCGCATCCACCTCGTAAATCCCAGCAAAACCCAGCAAAACCCAAAACCAGCGAGATCGTGGCTGGCACCTGGCCGCTGATGACCTAAGCAAGTCCCGATTCCTTAGTTCCGACCCAAACGAGAAAAAGGAAAATTGGTTCATCATGACCCCGCCATTAAACTTCAAACTGAATTTCTCTTACCCCCATATTACCCCATAATTTGCTCTGGAGCGTCATTTCTGACATCGACAACACCGACGACGGTCTGCTTTCCCCCTATCACAGCGCCGCCTGCCCTCACGAATCCTACCCGAGACTCATCGTCAGCGTCATCGTCTCCTGACTCTGACTAACAGCGCAATCAAGCTGTCGCCATACGCCATACGAGGAGTCTGGATTGTACGACGAGCTTCCACACGGTCCTCATTGGGAATCCCATGACTAAGATTGTGCATTTTCCATTACATATCGGCTCATGCACTTTACGAAATACTCTGGGTGAATTTCCCCATATTCCGCAATTCCACCATTGAGTTTCATCTATCAAACCATCCAGGCAAGCAAGGAGGCAAAGACGCAAAGCAACCAAGCAACCAAGCATTTTCCCATAGATCGTGTTTTAGCTGCTTAGCTCGTTAGCTTCTTAGCTTTCCCCTTACCCCAGATTTCGTGTCACCTGCCACTAAAAGAAAATTCCTCTGAATCACTAAGCGCCGATTCACCGTGTTCACCGTGTCAAGGGCTCGGTCGTTTAGTGCTCCGCGGCACGCAATTCCATTCCGGCATTTCTACATCCCCCGTGGCCCTTGATCCCTTCACCTTACACCGCTAGGTCAATCCTTCGTGGGCCTTTGTTGGGTAATAGCGGAGTCAAGCTGCATATTGAGGAGAAGCTCATTACGTTTCGGTCCCATGGCTTCCATGGAGAATGATGTTGGTCACGATCATCAAGATCAACAGGATCAGCAAGGACAGCGTATGAACAGCAGAGACTATGCTGTGTCCCAAGACGCTCAAGATCCTTTGCGTCAGATTAGAGATCAATTTCTCATACCATCCAAGACTCAGTTGAAAGCGGAATCTTTGTCAAGCCTAGGTACGACATTTCACTCAAGGTAGTTGAATTCGTTAGCTGAAGCTTATTATAGAGCACAAAGATGCTTCGCCGGACGAACCGAGTGTCTACCTCTGCGGGAATTCTCTTGGCCTGCAACCGCGTGTTACCTCGACACGTATCGAGCAATATCTTAAAACTTGGTCAACTCAAGGAGTGTTTGGCCATTTCAAACCACTGTCCGATTCGCCTCTCCCAACATGGCTGAACGTGGATTCTACCGCCTCGGAGAAGATTGCGCCCATTGTGGGAGCACAACCTTCGGAAGTCGCGGTCATGCAGACCTTGACAGCCAATCTGCACTTTCTCATGACTGCATTTTATAAACCGAACGCCAATGGAAGACATAAAATCATATTAGAAAGCAAAGCATTCCCCTCTGATCACGTGAGTCCACCCCTTTTACCACAACGGTTGGGGTTGCATCGTGGCTAAATTATATCCAGTATGCTGTCGAGTCCCAGATCCGCCATCACAATTTATCACTGGCTGACTCCATGATTACTTTGGAACCACCTTCGCCTGATCAGCCAACGCTCACCACAGATTACATACTGGAAACTCTTGAAGCGCATGCAAAAGATACGGCGCTCTTACTCTTACCCGGAATCCAATTCTACACTGGCCAGTTGTTCGATATACCCCTCATCACGCGTAGAGCGCGATCATACGGCATTTTCGTCATTTGGGACCTCGCTCACGCAGTCGGAAATGTACCCCTCTATCTGCACGATTGGGAGGTCGATGCAGCCGCCTGGTGCACTTACAAATACCTCAACGCAGGACCGGGATCCATTGGCGGCCTGTTTGTACATGAGCGAAATAGTCAAGTTTCCTCACCATCTGCCAACTCAAGTGAGGAGACAGGCTGGGTGAATAGATTAAGTGGCTGGTGGGGTAATGACAAGAGCACGCGATTCGCAATGGAGAACCGCTTCGTGCCATACCCCGGCGCTGCGGGGTTCCAATTAAGCAATCCAAGTGTCTTTGATATCACCAGTCTAAACGCATCTTTGGAGATCTTCGATATGGCCGGAGGAATGGAGATCATCCGAGCTAAATCTGTGAAACTTACGGCATATCTGGAGACCCTGCTACAAGAGTCGGAGATCTACAAACAGGGAAGATTTACAATCATTACCCCTCAAGACACCGAAGAGCGAGGTGCACAATTGAGTCTTAAATTAGGTGAAGGGCTATTAGACGTAGTAATGAGAGAACTGGAGATTCGCGGGGTAGTAGTAGATGAGAGACAACCAGATGTTATTCGTGTAGCGCCAGCACCGCTTTACAATAGTTTTGAAGATGTATGGAAGTTTATTCAGGCATTTGGGGAGGCGGTGGATGTTGCGTGGAAGGCGAAACAAGGGAAGGTGAAAGCGGAGGGGACGAGGGAATTGGAGATGACTACTTAGGTAGTTGATGATTTTATCGATGATGATAGACTACATTACATAGACTACATTAGAACATGATACACACATTTCCATAAAATTCCCATCCCCTCGATTGCCGCCAAATGCCAGGTACGTATCTCCACCCTGTGTCACCTTATATGCACGCATCCCCTGCACACAGTGCACAGTACCGTTCCTCCCCCAACCGCACTTCCCGCTGCCTCGATGCATTGCATAGTCCCATTCCTTGAATGAACCATCTCGCAGCCCAATCACAATTGTTGTTATTCCGTTCCACCACCCGTCGACCATATTGCGCTATCCGGATGTCTTTTCTTACTTACTTACCGGGTTTCTAAATGCCGCATTATCACTCATGCCTGCTTATGTCACTGTACCTGTACACTCACTACCGTTTACACCATCTTCTCCCATTAGTAACTTGGAAAATACTCATCCTCCTGTACTTCCACTCCGCTGATATCCATTAATACTAATCTAGCAGCACGACAGCAATAACAGCAACGAAACTAAACAAAACACTACCAGCAGCAGCAGTGCAACCCACCCTACCAACCGGCACTACGTAGTGCAATACAGGACGCAAGGTAACGTAGGAGAATAGGGAAATTGGGCGCATGTCCTGTGGAGTAAGTCGTGTGCGATACCCGAGTCTAGAGGACGAAGATAATGTACGATGCGAGGGTATGCGATTGGTGTGTTGATGTGTGGTTACCCTGTGTGAGGGAGTTTGTGTGGGTGAGAGGGATTGTGGATGTGTGTGAGGAAGGTTGTGTATATGAAAGGGGTTGAGTGTAGTTGTGGTTGTGTGAGGCTGTACGAGGGGTTGAGTATGGTTGGGTCTGTACGAGTGCTTGGGATTGTGTAAGTGTTTTGAGTATGTGTAAGAGTTTGAGTATGGTTGTGGTTGTGTGAGGCTGTACGAGTGTTTGAGATTGTGCAAGTGTTGAGTATGGTTGTGTTTGTGTTAAGCTGTATGAGTGTTTGAGTATGTATATGTATTTGAGTATGTGTGAGTGTGCCATTCGTAAGTTTAAGAAGAGACGGTAGCGAGCGTGTAGAAGGGCTATTGAAAACAACGCGTAGATATACGAAAGGGTCTTGTGGATGTGTGGGAGCAAGATGAAGGCAGCTGTTGGGCGAAATATTGTAAGAAAGACCTAGTAACGGATATGTAACTATCCCCATCCTCACTGTCTGTTCGCTGTTCTATATATCGAAGCTCGAAAAGTAGCCTGAAGGGAATTGGTCCGAAGAGATGTGAGAACCAGACTACAGCAGAAAACAAAACAGGTCTGAGAATGGCTCTTGAGCATAATTAAAAATCAATTGCTGGTCCAAAATCGCTTTCTATAAAACAAATACTCCCAACCAGTAACCCCCACCAATCCTCTTGAATATTACATTTCCTCCTCCACGAAACCTAAAAACAAAGAAAGGTTGACCTAAAGATATCACCCACTTCTCCCCAGCGCTCTCTCCCATACAGCCAATGTACTCTCCCAAACCTTAGCACCTGCATTCTCCTTCCTATACGCCGGCAACACAGTTCCATTCGGCGCACTCTCATCATCAGCTGCCAATCTATAAACACCATTCCCTTTCCCCTCTGAATCAACCACCGAAGGGTTGGCTACTTGCACACCATTTGGCAACCCGACGGCAGCCTTCGCTCCATTCGCCGGTGGATATCTCGCACTGGTAGCGATGAATAAACCCCTTTCTCCAGCTTCCTCCACCGTTGTCGAGAATAGATTAACAACTGGCAGTAACAGCCATCTGAAGACCGTTGCCGGACCCCATAAAAATCCCTTCGTCGTCTTCATCAATCGATCAATGACACCTGTATCCACAAACCCGGGATACTTATGCACGAAGCTGATTCCTGGATACTGTTTGGCAAGCTCTTCGAGCGCAAGAGTAGTTTGAGTGGTTCCGTTCTTAGCAGCTTTGATGGTGGAGAACTCATTCTTTACTTCGAGGTCGTCGAGGTCGATGGCGGATTCTTGGCCGCCGGCGAGGATGGATATTACACGGGGGTTGGGAGAGACTTGGAGAAGCGGAATGAGGTTGTAGGCGAGGCGGATACGGGAGTAGTAGCGGAGGGCGTGGGGGACATCAATTCCTTCGGTGGATTCTAGGGGTTTGTTAGTGGTGGTCACAAGCGCGAGATGGGAAAGGAGGAGCTCACCTAATCTACCATCCCAGGTCAAATATCCTGCACTTAAAAAGACGAAGTCGACTTTTTTCTCCTTGCTTTTGATCTCATCGGAAATTGCATCGACATTCTTGATGAGGGAGAACTCGGTCTCTATGAAGTTCAGTTTGGCTGAGGGGTTGGACTTCTGGAGTTCATCTAGAAGTGAAGCAGCTGCTTTCTTCGAACGTCCGACGATGTATGCTGTTGGAGAGTTTGCATTTTTGACAAATGCTTTCAATGTCCCCATGCCTATGCCTGAAGTTGCGCCGGCAAATACAGCTACCATGCCAGGGGCACTGGTAGTTTTGAAGCTGGCATTCGAGGCGCGAACTGCTTTGATGGAAACCATATTGCACTTGCTAGTTCGTAGTAGAACTTTGAGGATAATGGATTATCTGTGTTGATGGATTGTGGATTGTGCAACTGTTGAGTGAAATGATGTGATAGGTATGTGAATGAAGAAAGAACAGCTTCTTAAGAGTGATTATTAAAGAAGGATGTTTCTACCTACATTCCAGAGGATCATCCATTCTTATATACTTATATTGATGATCTGGTTGTACGTACAATACTCCCGTCTGCTTTGCGGAGGCATCAAGCGTGCTCGGATTCGTGATTCCAACAAGGATTAATCCGAGGCACTGACCGACGACTCCAATTGGAGTCACCTTATCCCTTGCTCACATGCTTGGTAATAAGAGTAAGCCAGAAAGATTGCCAATAAACCAGTTGTGGCATAGAGTGGCTGAACTTGTGAAGCTTCGAAATCAATATAGAGCGAGGAGCCCGAATGCTGACCTTACTGCCGCGGACATAGTGGGAGACTGGGAGTAAGGGAGGAAAAGTCCATCCCATCTTGCAATGAGGTTTGTGAGTTTCGAAGCTTTGACGAAAAATGTCCAAACCCCAAACCCCACTGTAGCCTTGTCCCACCAGTCCCTTGTAAACGCTTTGCATTATTCAGCGTCGGCCTCTTCCCGAATCTATCATCGCCGAATCAATTCTAACATTACATCACGCAACACTACAACTATTTTCCAGCTATGGCGGCGCGCTCACTTACGCAAAGCTGCTTGCGAGCGGCTTCACCACCGGCTGTCTCTGCAGCGCAAGGCTTCCTGAAGACCGCCACTGCAGCTCGATCGTTCCACTATGTCAACACCCCGCTACCTGTACCAGAATTCCTCGCCCCACGCCTCCATTCGTCCATGAACCGTCCTTCCTTCCAGCGCATAACTATTCCAGTAGAGATTCCGGCTCGACAATTCTCAAGCACAGGACGGCGCAAAGCTACGATTGTTACTTTCAACCCCCAGAAGAATGAGGATGGAACAGAACAAAAGATTGAGATTACTCCTCGAGCTGCAGAGGTACTTATTCCAGCTTCCATGTAACCCAAAGCTTGTATCTTGCACATGCTAACCATCTTCCTCTACAGCGACTACAACAACTGCGCGCGAAGGAAAAGAACCCAAACCTTGCACTGCGAGTAACAGTTCTCCCCGGCGGTTGTCATGGATTTCAATACATGATGTCACTTTGCGATCTACCAAAGGATATCTCTGGAGGTCTTTTCGACGGATCAAGCAATTCAGAAACCGAAGGCTCCTCTTCAACTGTCAAAGAAGAATCTACTCCTGCGCTCAACACCTCATCCTCGGACCCCAACGCCATGCCCTCCTCTAGCTCCTCCTCCGAGATCTCCCCAAAAACATTCACCCGCGAAGAAAAATCCCCCGCTCTCAACACATCCTCGTCTGACCCGAACGCCATGCCTTCCACCTCACCAGGCTTCTCATCAACCTCAGCGCAATCACCAACCATGGATCTCCGCGAAGACGACACAGTATTTAGCTTCGTTGGAGAAGAGTCCCGGCCCGATGTCGTCATGGATGCATCCAGTCTTGATGCTCTGAAAGGAAGCAAGATCGACTACGAAGTAAAGCTGATCGGATCCGAATTCAAGATCGTTGACAACCCAGCTGCAATGAGTAGTTGTGGATGCGGAACGAGTTTTGAACTTAAGTTCTAAGTGATGGGGAAGAGATTGCGGATGATATGGATATCTTGTAATAATACCTCATTTTCGATAACAACAAACTTGAGGCCGCATAAGCTGTGTGTGGTACTCGGCTTACTTACAGAATTTCTGGCATTTCTGGTAGAAGAGCGGAAGTGCCTTGTCATGGATTTGTTTCCTAGTTACTGTTACATGAGGAGCTCGAGGGGTAGAGGCATAGATCATTCTCAACACAAATCATCTTACAGAATACAGGATACGATACAGAACTCTAAAATTTTTGTGGGCATTAAAGGGGTTGATGAAAGAAGTGTTTTGGATACACTACAAAATGCAAGTATGCTACGTAAACGGGCAGCAGGGAACATCATGCCACCATAAATGCTATATGCCATATCCAGTAGACAGCTACTGAATAAAAAATATGATTACAATGATTCATCTCCACGGACATATAAGCTTCCCTTCAATAAAAGACGAGGTTTGAATGAATACAGGCCACTGAAAAGAACTCCAATGAAATGGAAAGATCCAATCACAGAGCAGCTTTGATGAAAGGTCACAGATTGAATGCAGACCTAAAAGCATAACAAGTTCACGATGTAACAGAAAATATTTACAGTTGAATTCATGAAGAGTGTATCATTCTTTTTTGCTTATACGCCGCGATGCCCAATACGCTAAGCTAGAAAATACCCCAGTTCCCATTTTTCCCCTTCCCAATCATAATCAAGACTTAGTTCATTTGTCTGATCAAGGCGTTGATCTTGTCCTCACGGTTTCCGAGGTCACCTCCCAAGATGTAGTGAGTGAATTTACGTGGGCGGAAACCACCAGTTGGGTTGCTAAGCTTGAATGGCCAGAGGAAGTTGGCGGCTTGCTTGAAGTTGGGGCCGACGGTGTAGATCTCGTGGATCAAATCTTCGACACAGATGATACCGTATTTGCCGAGGCTAGCCTCAACGATGGCGTTGTCGGTAAGAGCAATACGTTGCTTGTCGACCTTTCCGTATCCGCGCTTGTAGATGAGCTCACGGACGGTCTTCAGGTTAGGGTAACCGTAGGCAATCCATGGCTCGACAACCTTGAGCATCTCGAGGGTGGCCTTGGTCAAACGAACGAAAACACCATTGTTGATTTGAAGGAGACGGAGAAGTTGGAGGATCTTGCGGGGCTTTGGTGCGATCTTGTTGATACTGCAAATATGTATTTAGCTGATGTTAATCCAGACACATCTAGCATGCAAAACTTACCCCTTGATACGGACAACGAAGACCAACTTAGACTCAGCTGGGATGTAGAAGGATCCCTCTTTCTTGGCCACACGGTTGAGACGGATCTTCTCACGCTCTTCGTCGCGGTACTCCTTGACGTACTTCTCGGCACGCTTGAAGATAACTTCACGCTTTGCCTTGTTGGCCTATTCACAAACAGTCGTTAGTAACGAGTTTGAAGTGATATTAAAACAACAATGCCATTGCGTTGAGACTTTGTCAGACCCGAAAGATGGTTAATTTGACAACATCGACTGTAGGGTCTAGTCCAAATTATGGTTGTTATGCATCATAGAAGTACTCAAGCATTGGATGGCATCGTGTTGTAAATTCCAACGTACCTTCTTGACCTCTGCGATCTTGGCCTCACGCTCCTCTCTCTCCTTTTGCTGACTCTTGCGCTTCTTCAAGAGAGTCTCAGGGATAAGGACTTGGTCCGCGGAAGGGGTGCTACTATTTCAAATATTAGTCTTGTGTCCCGCATACTAAGTGTATGGAGAAGAGCGCCGAGTGGGAATTGCAGCTATAGCGCAGCATTCTCGCAGAAGGCAAACTCGACTGTAATAGTTTTAATCGGTGAAAACTTCAATGGGTCGCATTGATCCTATCCTCTGCGAAGGTAGGTCAACGTCACTCAATTGAATTCATTCTCAGCCGACAAATCCTCGGACATAGTCCAAGAGAAATGCACAGCACTTTTAATGTTCATGGCCCGTCCGAGACGGTCACTACTACATTGCTGTGCGGCAATTGATTTAGAAGAGAAGACTTGCATCTTCAACCTCAACACCCCGTACTACATCTCTCGCAGCGCAAATCCTTAGACTTGAATCAACGAGGGAGTAGCTCAGGACAGATCGAGCTGGTACCCATATTGCTATTGGAGACTCTGGAGCTCAGTTTCAACAGCTCAGGTTGCCAGCTTTCGAGAGGAACGCGACTATATCTGAATCCACCACAATCGATCGGCTCTTCGAAGGAGCATGGAAAGAGTTCTTACGTGGCAGGCATCGTGGCGGATTGTCGATTTTCGATGTCGGTGTCGTTGTCGAAAAGAAGTCGAATGGAAAAACAAAAAAAAGTTCTTACTGAATGAAGTTGTGGGCAGAATTGTGTAGGGTTCTCGCTTATGCGGCGCTAGTCGTATTTGGAGCTAGTGATTCTGGACTTCACTGACATCATGTGATCTTCCTCAACGTGAGTATCAGACTCGAAACAAACCAACTAGATGCCCAAGAAATGTATGTTGTCCATATCTGTGGCCAGTTGATGTTCTAGGGCTTCGTCGTTTTGGTTTCTTCACGTTAAAAAGTACGTTCTGAGTATTTTACTCATCGGCCTTTCCACAACTCTCTGTTTCTCTAGAACTCCTCTGTTCCGTTATTCACAATGGCCACATTATACGCCATTGGATCAAATGGATCAGGCCAACTGGGGATCGGTCATAGAGAAGATGTGTCGGTACCGAAACAAGTCTTGTTTGATGGAGATGGTCCAACGGGCATCAAGCAAATTAGGGCGGGGGGAAATCATACACTCATATTATCGACGATGGATACACTTTACTGTTCGGGTGAATCATTGCATGGGGCTTGTGGACCGGGCTCAGAAGAATATTATACGACGTTCAAAGTTGCAGAAATCGCTCAGGAACCTTCAGCAGAACAGCCACATACCATTCTTTGTGCTGCCACATGGCAAGCTTCTATAATTGTCCAGAAAGATGAGAATGGACACGCGACAAAGGTATTCTCGTTTGGAACGGGCAACAAGGGTGAGCTAGGCCTCGGGGAGTTTATCTTTCGAACCTCAAAGCCTCAATTGATACCAAACTTTCCTCCCTCTGGCCTAGAGATTGTGGATCTTGCTGCGTCTGTATCTCATGTGGTCGCAGTATTAAGTAACGGAGACGTATGTGGCTGGGGAAGTGGCCGGAAAGGTCAGATAGGCGAGCCTGAAGGGATATTTCATTCTCCGCGCAAGATTGCAAACCTTGGCTTCAAAGTCAATCGAGCTGTTTGTGGACAAGAGTTTACCTATCTCTTGGGCGAATCCGGGACTAGCCAACATAAGATCCTGGGTTCTGATAAACGAAATATTAAATCATCAATGCCAGACACACTGCCGCCATGGAAAGACGTTGGAGCTGGATGGGGAAGCATAGCATTGTTACAAAGTGAGGGACAGCTTATCTCCTGGGGTAGAGATGACCATGGCCAACTGGCTCCGACAAATCTATCCTCACTATCTCAAATTGCCATCGGGAGTGAGCATAGTGTGGCACTCACGTCTGAGGGTGACGTCTGTGCATGGGGTTGGGGTGAGCACGGCAACTGTGGCCCAGGTACAACAAATGGAGATGTGAAGGGCCGATGGAATGTGATAGCTTCTTCTAAATATTTGCCACCGGACACTAAAATATCTTATATTGGTGCTGGGTGTGCTACCAGCTGGATCTTCCTGAGCTGACCATCGACCAAGACCGTTTCCTGACGCCAAAGCTGTCCTAGGATGTATGCTCACCGCAGTGGCAAGCAAGTGTGGAAGAGGCCGAAAGACCCTCGGACCCGGAGCTTCAGCTCCATGTGTTTCAGCACAATTACTGCCAGCATATTGCGGTCTTTTGTGCCTGGGCTATTGGGCCGCTATATCAGAAATTATTCATCGAAAAGGCCACGAACCTATTTTATCAGTCAAATGATTTGGGCAAAATCCGGGAAAGCTTACTTGTGACAATCGTTGCGTCGGTGCCAATCGCTGGGTTGGGACAGTTACATAGTTCTGCACCTGGACCTCCGAGCCCTCGGGCTGACTTTTATTCTGGGTATCTTGCAAACGGCGACTTGGGTTACTAGCCAAGGACTCCTGATGTAAAGTTGGATTAGCAGAATACCAAAGAAAATATCAGCAAAACACTTACGTCCACATTGGCATCCCATAATAGCATCTCGTTCTCCTCGTCATGATCCACAGGGTCCCATCTCCGGTCATCATCAGCCTCTGGGAAAAATAGAGCCTGTGATTGTAAACTAGGCTCAGGAGGCGGTGGAGATGGCCTAGTAATCTTGCGTCGTGTGTTCTCTCGGGTCAAACCTGGACCAGGGGCTGGTGGTGGAGGCATTTCCGAGTCGGCTCGGGGCCGCTTCAAGCTTGATGTTGCCTCTAAAGCTGGTCTTGTAGTGGGCCGTTTAGAAGAAGCTCGTGTTGCATTTGTGGCTGGAGTCGCTGATGCTGCTCTAGATTCACCGGTTGTCATAAGGATGAATTCACACAAAATTCCATCATCGGTGTATGTAAGCTGCATCGGTTTTGTAGGTTGCGAGTACATCGCTCTAACATTGGTATTGGTAATACCTGCATGAGCGATGATGGACTTGAAATCTTTTACACTAATGACGATATGTAGTTGTTCGTCTACAGCAAACTCGACAAACTCGAGAGTATCTACCGCGATGGTCGTTCGCAAAGGCTGCTTCAATACCTCTGTGGGTGTGTCAGTGTTTTATTCAGCCCAATTTGGCGATTTTAACCTACCCGTCCCTGACATGATCTTTTCTGTGAAACTGGTAAGGCTCACACGGCCGTCAGCAGAATATATATCAAGCTGTTCGGTACCAGGCCCAAAATGTTCTGCGAATTCCCGCAGGGTTCTGGACGAGATTGACCAAGTATTGTTGGCGCTCTCTCTAGAGAACAGGGCATGCAAAGGAGGAACGGCTTCAAAAGTCAGCCGATAGGTCTTCAGTACGCCTAAATTGACACCGTTATTAGTTGAGGTACAGAAAGTACTGTATTGGTCGAACCCTACCATGCCTGCAAATAATCTTTACAATGAAGCGGCTCTTGGTCTTGCCGTCTCCATCCTCTATTGAAACATCGCATCTTTCAATGGCTGTGTCTCTTTCTCTAGAAGCGTCGCCGCTTGGACGACCTTTGAAAACCGAAAGTAGGGCCTATTGACAGCATGTGAGAAGGGCAACATGTCAATGAGACACACTGACGGACCTTATTGTAGATCCTGCACGTGAACTTTTCCACTGTTTGGCGACCACCACGCACTGGCGTATATTGGTACTTGGAAAAGAATTTATTTCCCACCAAAGTGAAGGATGTATAGGCCGATTTTGTCGAGTTGAGTGTAGTTAAAATGAGCTGCAGTCGGCATCAGTTCTATAAACTCGCGCAAATGGATTTTGATTATGAATATACTTTACTATGTGAAGCCTCGATGGATACCGTCTCATTGAACTTTCCAAGGCACACCAGAGCATCGTGAAATTTGCTCAAAGCTTCAGGGGTGAGAGAGAAGGTGAGAATCGCCATGGTGCCCGTCAACGTAGCTCTACCAGCCGAACAATATTCAAAACTCCCTCAACGTTCGTACCATGATGTCCTATCCATCACAAAGTATTCCCTTGATATGCTGCTGAACGAGAGAGTTGCATCTGGGCATGTAATCAAGTAATAAAGTCCTCACGTGCTTTCGTCGCGAACAGAATCGCGTGTAGCTGCCTATGACGCGCTTTCTTAGACTGCCCCGCGTCCCTCGAACAAAGCAACATTTTATGAATCTATACATCCTTAGTCAATGTTAATTTTCTTTTATTCGGAGAAGATGAAAGTTCTATAAAACAAATTACGGGAAAGCACTAGTCTCTGCAATCTAGGAGGACCAAATCGGAGTACCAGCACGAATTCCATGATGGCTGCGATCGTCGAGACAAATATCCCGACCCCGGCTACTCTTTCTAGTCCGGGGCGCATAATTATGTCCGACACGCACAAGATCATGTCCCTACCTGCCGACATTCTGCTTCAAGTGTGCGAGGAACTAGGAAACCAACTTGACTTTGGAACGCTTTTCAATTGTGCCGTGTCCGGCAGGCAATTGGCTGGTTCAGCTCTGTTGTGGCTGTATAGGTGAGTTTCTTGCAATAGAACACTAAACTGCCTACTAACCATCCGCAGAATACACAATGAGTATCTACGAATTGTAAGTAGTGAAGGAGATGCGCCTGAATGGGCGGAAACACAAAAGCGCAATTCTCGGTCGAGCCCGGTGTCAAGATGGGCATTGTTGTGGAAATCTGTCATACGGTCGAGCTTAGGAGCCACTTCACATCCGTATTGCCTATATATACGGTCACTCGATTTAAGCAATCTGGCGCTGCTACTCGACGACTCTGCCTTTCGAACGTCTACGGTGGACGACTTCTTCGCGGATGAAATGGCAGAGTTTTTGAGCATAGACGGAACACCTCACAGACGATCGAAGCGGAATGGTCGTGCCCCAGTGCGGCTCAATGTTGAGATCGTTCTCAACCTGATAGGGGAGTCGATTACTAGATATGTGAGCGAACGCGCAGACGCAAATCATACAACGGTTGCATTAGAACAACTTTCTGGTGATATTACGTCCGTTGCGTTACCGATTTGGGTTGGGCGCCTGTCGAGGCTACGTTCAATGACGATATGGGACGGAAAGGCGCTCAATGAAAATGTCGCAAAGGCTATCCTACACCAGTGTCCTTATTTCGAAGAGGTTCGGATCTGGATGTGCGGGGACGACACAGACCGAATACCTGCCTCCTTCTTAGAAGGACTCAAACCGAACAGTCTTGTTTCGGTCGAGGTTCTTTCCCACTGTAAAGTCGGCCCGGCATTTCTTGTGGCATTGAACCACCATTCCAAATCACTGAAAAACCTGAAGCTTCTGAGTTTACAAACCGAAGCCATACGGAATCTGAATCTGCTCAAAGAATGTACTAGCCTCGAAGTACTGGACATTGAGGATGCAGAGCGGGCTGTCGATTTGGAAGCCACTGAGAACGATGTATTCCTCGAGGTTATAGAATGGCTAGGTCGTTGCGACAAGCTCCGGGAGTTGGCCATGAAGAAAGTCGTCAGTGCACCGGCGATCCTTACCCAAGTCTGTCTTCATAACAACATCCGCCTTACAAGATTAGAGGTGCATAGTAGCACTCTTGTCACGAGTCCCGAATTCTATCGAGCTCTGTCCCATCAAACGGATTTAGAAGACCTTGCTCTTCGTGGCAGTTCAGATGATGTCTTCAGAACACGAGATGAGATTGACAATGTTGTTGCCTGTATCTCACATCTTACAAAGCTCAAGGAGCTCACTCTCGCAGAGTCTTTCGAGTATTTCAGCAGCTCCGAGATCAAGCGTCTGGCCAACAAATTACCTCTTCTTGAAAAATTTGACTTCTCAGGATATGGTGTAGGGGATGAGATTCTGCCTTACCTAGCAAGTCTCCACCATTTACGAGACTTAAATATCGCAGCAGTGACCAGTTTCACCCGGGATGGCCTCCTAAGCTATATTTCCACTCTGCAAGATACGAATCAAGGTCTTCAGTTGTCAGTCTTATGCCAGAATGCAGACTTTGATTTGGGAGGATTGGAAGAACAGTTCATTCGAGAGGCAATTTCCGCGAAAGTAGGCGGAAGGTTCGACTACCAACTGCTGAGGGAGGCAGCCGAGTCGGAGTTTGACTCGGCTTCAGATTAGATTCTTTATTTTTATTTTTATGCTGCGTAGGAGTGACCGGTTTGGAGGGCTGGCAAGCTCTTGGAGTTATATTGGCTAATGACTGAACACAATAAGGAGATTTATCGTAGGGAGTACGTACTATACTTGACCAGGGTATCGATGCTATGCGGGTTACAATTTTGGCTAACCCGTTCTGTTGTAATACACTCAATACTAATAAACATTTCCACAACTCCTTCTGTGCAAACCAGTGGATTTCGTGCGACCCAGTGCTAAATGCCAATCCTCGTACCCAAGACCTCACGATTCAGCTCCTCCATCTATCCCATTTACAAACTCCTCGATCTCTTCTCTTAACCTGTCTGTTGCCTCCAACATAAGTAAATGTCCGACCCCATCCAAAACCCTCATCCTCTTCTTTCCCCCCTCCACTCCCCTCAGATTCCCAAGAACCTCCTCCCTCACTCTCTCTAAAGTCTCCACCCTGTCTCTTCCTCCCGCTACAACGAGAGCCGGGACGTGGATCTTGCGTGCTTCCTCCACATAATCCTCTTTCATACCATAGCTCGGCCAAGCAGCTTTCGCGTGATCATTCCCGCCTACCATTTCAGCTGCCAGTGCATCGATAGTGGGACGCGGAAGCGGAGTTGAGGATAAAATATTTGTGGCAGTGTAGGTTGCCGATCCGAGCGTGGAGTAGGCTGTTATTTGCTGTTTGGACATATCTTCAGGGAGAATGAGAGGCGACGGCGGTGCCGGGGCAAGGAGGATTAAAGCTTGGAGCTGGGGGTAGGGTGAGGGGAGGTCCTGGATACACGCAGCGAGGTACATAGCTACCTTGGCACCCATGGAGTGTCCGGCTAGGATGAATGGTCGAGAAGGAGGGAGGAGTTGCGGGAGCAGGGTTTGTACATCGGCGGAGTAGTTATGAACGTGGTAGGCGTCTTTGGAGGCAGGTCCTGTAGATGAACCCCATCCGCGAAAGTCGATGGCAATTGTATGGTAATTGGGGGCGAGAAGTGCCATGAGCGGAATGTACGTACGAGAAGAGCCGCCCCAAAAATGGAGAAATATCAAGGTGGGACCGGTTTTTGGAGAGCCACAAGAGAGGACATTGAGGTGAGTGTCAGGACTTAGCTCGTAGATTTCAGATTTCGCCATTCTGTTGAACTTGTCGGTTGACTATTGCTACTTTGATAGGAAATTGACTTTGTTTATCTTTCAAGCTGCTCGTATGGACCTCTTCGTGTAACATTCCCACATCTTAAGTAACTTCGCTCTACCTGTCCACAAGGCGCTGATAGTCGAAGTATTTAGAATCGTCGGAAATTTCACGCGAATTCGGGACTGTAGATCCCTTGCGAGTGTATTTCGACGTCGTGTAGAGTTCTATACTGTACTGGCCGGATTTAGATAACTTGCAGCGGATATAGAAGCAAGCCTTCCGGCTTACAGCCTCGCCATTAGCATGAAGATGTCCCTCCGTGTATGTGTACTTGCTTATGTTGCCTGATTTGTCACTCAGTTCTTTGTCGCTTTCAATGCTGCAACTCAAGTGCCGTTCACTTTTTCGGATCCTGTGGCTTTGAGGCTTCCCATCTCGGGAACCTTACCCTGGTCATCCGGACTTCCCTCGTCCTCGTCCTCGTCCTCGTCCTCTTCCAGTCCATCCTCGTCTTCCCCAAACCCTTCTTGTTCCTCTCCAGTCGCATCATTCCCTTCTTGCAAGTTCGCTGCTTTCTCTTCAGCCAAGGCTCGATATTTTCGTTTGCTCTTCTTCACGGCACTGCTCTTCCTCTTCTTCTTTGTCTCCCCTACCACTGCAACTCTACTCTCCTTGCCCTTTTCCAGCAGTTCCAGTTTTTCTGCTAGCATCTGCCGGGCGAGTTTTCGGTTTTGCGTGCGCGAACGAGTAGCCTGGACTTTGAGAACCATGCCTGTTGGGATATGCTTCAATTGCACCGCGGAAGATGTTTTGTTCTGAGAACCGCATGAGCTTGGAACCAGAGATGTGAAATACAAGCAGAGCTACTTACGATCTTCTGTCCTCCAGGCCCGCTTCCTTTTAAAAAGACTTCTGTAAAGTCTTCTTCATTAATAGGTGGAGGCCGATCCGGCATCTTCTTCTTCCATAATGATGGTGTCGTGCTAAGGCAGCGTTGGGTCACTCCTGCACAATTTTCAAGGCGTGCGGCTCTCAGCAAAGGTAATAGCTTTTGCAACATTGTACATCTTGCTCGATCAATTGCCATGGAACGAGGCTTGCAATCGCAAGATAAAATAATAAATTCACGGCGTTTTGTGCTTTGTTGCCAAGGATGCATTGAGATCCATTAAACCCTGATAGCATTAGGCTTATCGGCCCCGGAAATTTAATTCCCTCCAAGCCCGTCGTCACCTCTGTCCGCTTTGAACAAAAAGTTCAATTCCCTCATTATTTTCCAACTCCAGTCAAATCACTGCAGATACTCCTATTTTCCAAACTCGACTGGAAGTATCTGTCTGTTCTCGTCTCAAGTCTCTCGAATCACCTCAATTCAAGTCAATTGAGCCTGCCCAGAAAGCAAACGCCGACGAAACAACGGACCGCCAGATTACACGATTAGGGGTAACAATGTCTATGTTTGCATCAACCTTTCGATGGCTGCAGAGGAAGAGATACCAGTATGAGGTATAATCACATCTTTCTACTATTCAATAGTGGATTCTAAACGTCTGTCCAATTAGGTCACATTCTCGTTATATATGTTGACGCCCACGGAGAAATTCATCTTCAGTATGTCTTCTGAAACCCTCCATTGTTCGCACACTGGGTTTTTCTGCCTGGCATCGCAATCCTATATGGGTGGGCTGTTGCTAACTCGTGGATTGCAGACTCCTTCCTCTTTCTTTTCTTCAGCATGATTGTCATCGCCATGACACTCTATCTTCCACAACACATCACTTTCCTCACCAACCGCGCGTGGTTCTATTACAACGGCGACGAGTCTGCCAGGAGTGTTCTCACATCTGCCAGTCCAGTGGTAGTGGAGACAGTCAAGGAAACAATCGTGAAAGCTGCTGCCAATGGAAAAGAGTTATGATCGACCAGTGCGAGGATCGCTGCGTGATAGACTGAGATGCGTGTATGAATACCTGAGATGAGACGCGACAAACGAATAAATTTGGTATTTTACGGCGGGATTTTAAATGTCGAGCCGGCGTTTGTGATTAAGAATGGGTTAGAGAGGATGACTAGGAACGTGCTGTTATAATAATTAATATAGATTTAGTTCTTGTGCTAGATTTGCATAACTACGACGAATGGGAAAGACATCATGTACATATATATACGAAGCGTTTGTATGCTCAGCGGGGTAATTATCATTAGATGAATAACTCCTTCCTCAGAGATTTTATGTTCCCTCTCTAGCAGACATTAAATGCTTCATAGTGTTATACATTAATTCTCCAACCCCAGCAAACCCTCTGCCTTCCAGATACCGCAAAACCCCCAAACGATAATCTTGCCATGAGATTGCCAGTCCTCCATCATTACTTAGTCTTTTCAGTGAAGCCTGCGTCACGGGCCCGGCATGTTGCATAGTTATCGCACCTCCAGCCTGATCTTCCAGCTCCCTCACGTAAGAGATTGCAAAATGGCAGATAGCTGGAGAGTAAGAGAGACTGAATAATGAACTCAGCGAAAGTCCTGTATCCAGTCTAGAAATATACGTCTCCAATCCTGCGGCAGTCTTTTCCGGAAGGAGGCAGCCAAGAGCATTTACATCTGTTTTGTTGAATGCGCGTGATCGCCACAGGCAGTTGCAGAGATCCATGAGGAACCCATTGAAATGATTCACATAGTCCTTCGGATATGGCCGGCAGCCACTACCTGGAGCCATGGCTACTTCGAAAGCTCTCTTGTAAATAGCAAGGATGTTACAGAGCCGACTGATAACAGGGAGGCTTGGACTGAAATAAAGAGCGTAGACTAATTGAGACGGCGGGATGTTGATTCGGACTTTGGATATCATAGCCTGATTCGAGATGAGGGATGCATTCGTTTCGTAGAAGCTTAGAACTTTGGAGCACGCAGCCACGCTAGGCGTGTCTTGCAAAATCCTAAGGGCAAGCTCATTACCATGGTCCATAAGAGCATCAAGAGCCGCACTATCTCCTTTCGTTATAGACTCTTGCGCGAGTAGAATGACACACCACTGATTCAGAAGAGATGTGTAGAAGTCGAGCAGAACAGAGCATTGTTCTTGTGAATTATCCAGAATTGCATCTTCTAGCGGTAGGAAGGTGTTTTCGTAAAGTTCTGCTGTATTGTTAGAATTATGAGAGGGATTTATCCATAGTTTATACCATACCTGTGAAGGAACCAATCGGTACGTAACTTAAGAGATCCAAGATTAGACCACGATTGGTGATTCCGTTCCACGTCGGCATCATTGCACGTAGATATGGCAAGCATGTGGCCGGAAGTTGCTAGAAGATATAAGTACAATGACCCAAGCTTTGAGAATGCCCTTACCTTGGTAAACCTGGTGTATCCTAGAACTGCTTGAAGCATTTCAGGTATTTCTGTCTCTGAGCTTCGGCCATCTTCTAGTTGATCCTCAAAGAAAGCCAGAAGCCAGTGGTCTATACGTCGCTGAGTGTCCTGGGAAGACTTGAGCTGAAGGAACTTCTGCAGTAATGGGTCATCGATGGCGGCCACTAGCTGGTTTGGTAGCTCGATTTTCTCGAGCTTCGAGACGAAATCATCAACATCCTCAACTTCTTCCAATGTGGTTGATGTCTAGCGGGCGGTTAACAATTGTCAGATAATTCAATGTCTGTGAGGTACATACCTCGTGGGCATACGATGTATGAACAGGAGGTACAACGCTGTGCTTCCTCTCCTTGGCTGATTTTCGAGCTACACGGAAATTGCGCCGCTCGGACAGGAGCCCGTCCTGGATTCTTTGGAGATGGTTCTCTTGAATCTCTCCGAGTCTTTCCTTCCATTCGCGGTTCGGATGCTAAAATAGTTTTAGTTCTTGGTTCTCTTCCTTTAGATTAGGATAAGGATATATGGACTCCTCACTGTAAACACCGATGCCCTTCCCATAGTCACATCACCTACGATGACCTCCGGATAATAGTCTTTGTAGACTCTCATAAGCCCAACAAGGGCGGGATCATGGCCGGCTTGTCTCGCCCACTGCATTCTATCCACTGTTAGCGAGGGTCACATATTTCCTGCAAGAACGTACAATGCTTGTATTCTAAATGGGCGGACATGTTTCCGTCGCGTGATCAATGACAGCACGTGACATAATGGGGATCTTGGGGGAGGTCAGCTACCACCACGAGAAGTTCTTCAGAGGGGGTGAGGGACCATACCTCAGAGCTATGGTGTCGAGCAGGTTGAAGATCACGGCATATAGTTGCGACAGGATCTTCTGATTCGCCAGGACATCATACACCAGGATCAACCATTTTAACAATGCTGCTTGGGACGCATAGGAAGGTTTGGCTTTTCCGTGACCAAGACATCCAATCACCTTGATGACAATGGAATCCGTGACTTTGTCGACAGGATAAAGGTTCTTGATCAATTTTCCAATGCTGCCCTGGTCGAGTTCATTTGGCAAAGTGATAATATCGACAAGCTTGTCTAGAGACGCGTCGGATAATCCTTCATCATATGCTCTTGAGCACAGTTTGTCGACGTGACTTGAAATCTTGATAGTTCTTCGCTTTGCTGGGATAAGTGAAGCTATAATGATAAGTAAGTATATGGGACCACGATATCACAGATGTGGTAGCGACGCGTTAGGCAATCCCTTACCATTCTCAAGATCTTTCAATATGTCATCGATATCTTCATCATCTCTAAATGGACTTTCCATCGTGGACCTATCATCTAATTTCTTTCAAAATAGTGAACAAAATAAATTATAATGAGGTTTGATAGTACTCGAAATGGTTAATGTTACAAAAGTTGGGGGTTTGCATAGTTCTCCTCGTTCGCGATTTCGTGTAACCGTAAATTGCAGCCAACAGCCGAAGGCATGATCCCTTCCACGTTTACAACTACATTCGGAAAAACACAACCAACCTACCCCATCGTCAACAATCCATCCTCCACCACCATCATCATCAAGCCTCGCTGCCCCCCACGTTCTTGGCGAAAAATGGAGAAGAGATCATGAAGATCTGGATAGAACATATATCTAAATATATCTTGTGTGATTCCAGAACAATGCAAGATGATGATCTGGAATGACGAGCCCATACCTCTGGCCAATTATGGCCCGTCTTCATCATGCATTTATCTGTCACAACGCTTTTTAGTTCTGAGCGATGCCTTTTCATGATACGACCCGAGATATCCGCCTTCTTACCCTGCACATGGTCATAAATGGATGACCTAGAGGCTGTCTGGCTCCGCGCTGGAGGATATCTTGCTCAGCACACGATGGCTTCCTATGGTTGTCAGCCAAGACGGGGACATCTTCAGCACTCGTGCAAGGGCACGTTGGCCGAGAGCCCCGCACGAACAGTATTCAAAACACACAAATAGCCAGCAAATTGCCGCACTTTCCCCTGGCTAATCAATGAACTTCTCTGGTATGTTCTGTTCAGGGGGGTTGGGCAGTAGCAGGCATGCGTCGTGTTGTACAGACTTACGCCGCACGGAACAGTCACGGAATGTCCGTATGGCCTGTAGGCTGATGCGAGCTGCAAGTTGTGAGTTGTATCTACAAGTCCCAGGATTTGCATACTATAGCATCAGGGTGACGAAGTGTTGGTGTTGGAATCTACTTTTGAACGTTTTGCTGATATTTCTTCTAGTACCCATTTTTGGCCCACGGACTTTACAATTTCTTCATACGGAGGTATAGCCTAGATAACTTGTGGGCATCTTCTATGCCTAGGTATAACCGATTCTGGTGCTTGGATTATAGGGAAACCTATAAAGGTATGGGGTGTGGTCCGGGTTGGTTTTGGTCCTCGCCTCTGATGGGCCACTTCTTACGAATGGCTATTTCCAATCATGGTATGCCGTGCTGGCACAAGATACAGTGAGTCAGGCTCGTCAGGCATCTTAGTTACGACTGTGGGATGCCCACTACTGTAGTTACAGGGTGCCAACCAATTTTTGTACCCAACTTCCACCTCTTCCGTGACACTTAAAGTTCAACCCCGCGGCTCATTCAACCAGTACCCCGCGGCCCAACATCATTACTGCATATTATTCGAAAGCATCAGTTTCATAATTCTGAGGCTCGAGCAAGACGCGGAGGGTCTACTTATGTGCTCTACTCGACAACTATGAAGCTGCCGGAACGGGAGGCTCGACATCGCAGCCAATACACATGTGTCTTCCAATGTCTTCATCCACATTTGGCTTGGTGCCGCTGGCGATTGCCAGCCTAGATCCCTACCCTGCAGAAATGGCAATACTTTTGAAAAAAGCTACCCGTTACACCGAGACCATTTGGTGCGTTACACATGATTTCATCCTATGAGGTACATGCCCCCCCCAAATTCTAATCACAAACCTCAAAGCGCACCGTAACCCATGTCCAGTGTTATATAATCTCCGGCTCCAGTTCTCACGCTATACTCAACAGCACCGCCACTAGCTGAGAGCGGAATTTGGCGATCGATATAGGGCAGAGCGCTCGTCACACTACGTTTCCGTAAAAAGTGGAAAAGGCTGCGGAATATTTCAAACTCTTATTGGGGAAACAATCTACACCAGGACCAGGTAGATTCTGCACTGGGAAAACTTATCCGAAATCCTGACGCCATGTCGAGCCACACCCGAGTTTAGATCAAGCAACCATGCTGTTGGAAATAGTGCTTAGAATATCTAGTCTTTAGATGCATTCTCGTCAAGGAAATTTAGGTACCTCACGATTCCCTTCAGATTAACATAAACAAGACCACTATGTTGACAAAGGACAGGTCGCAGGCTCGAGTCTTGATATGTCATCCCGTGTTGAGGTGTCAAATAGTAGTGACAATGGTGATCCGATGTATGCTCATCCAACGTTCGGCGTGGACTACAGATTTAACCTTATTTTAGGGAAATTGTTGGAGAATCTGATTCTGATAGAGACTCATCATCTGGGTCTTCAGACGAAGAAGAATCTCTAGCTACAATTCTGAGAGACACTACAAACTGGTTGGCGCGGGTCCAGTCACTGCAGGAACCCGAGATCATCATACTGCTTAGTCCCGTCGTCATACCAATCACTCAAGATCCCTCAGATATCAGCGATCCATTTGAGCCTTTAGGTCGGGAATTGGCGAGGCGGCATGCCAAGGTAAGGCATGTGCCATATACTCAGAGGTAAGCATTTGTTTGGCGGTCATTTTCAATATCCAACCGACTAATGACATAGAAATGGAATCACTTCTACACACCTTGGATTCATAAAGAGGGGCCACATCATTATTTTATGTTTTGTCGTCCGACCTGAACAACAGCTTCAACTTGAGATCGCGGATGTCGTTTTTGCGGTTAGTGAAGATAAGCCATGCATCATTGTCATATGCGGCGATTCGACAGATATGCAAGATTCGATCTCATTCCCCACAGTCATCCTAACCGCAGACTACTCCACACAAGCTCTAGAGACGGCAGCCACATTGATCTTCGGAGAACGTCAATCTAAACCTAAAGAAGAACTAGCAATTTTGGGACCCAGGCAGATGGAACCGGTACGGCCCAAGCTTTGGCCAGTGGACCAATGGAATGAGGCCAGGGATGTGTCAAGCGTCCATAGTCTATGGGTGGAAAACTTTGATCGCCGTTTTTCCATCGATGCTGCGACTCTGACATCTTTGCTTCATCGGGAAGGCTACGCAAAACACTATGTGGTTCGAGCTCCTACAAGTGGTGAAGTGCTTGGATTCTGTGCTACATATTTATCATATATCGATCAGGAAGGGGAGAGGCTTATTGCGTCGCTAGCAATGCTTCTAGTCAAAACGGCATATCGGAAGCAGGGCATTGGACTGAGCCTTCACTCCCATGCGGTAGATCAACTTAGGAGAACACGGGGCGTCATAAGGCTACAGCTTGGAAGCACTTTTCCAAGGACCCTTTATGGACCCCTGGTAGGACCTGCAGGAGCGCTCACAGCCAACGATGAATGGTTTCGCCGACGAGGTTGGACACTAGATAAGAATTTGCCTGGGCAGGGGCAGCTTGTTTATGATCTCATTCTGCATATGAGGAATTGGACGTATCAGGAACAGAGATCACAGGGGCCCTTCAGATATCGACCTTGCACACAGGATGATATGGCTAGGGTGCTCGAATTGGTCGAAAGAGCTTCAATTCAACAGGCCAGGATGGGATGGTTCGATCAATACTTTTCGTTGATGAATGGTCCCAACATCAAAGACATCGTCTTGTGCCTAGCAGGAGACCAGATAGTCGCCACAGCACTAACATATACCCCCTCCTGTGGCAGCGCGGCTGCGTCTAATCTACCATGGGCTGAACGGATTGGACGTGATGTTGGGGGTGTGACTTGTGTGTGCATTTTTCGTAAGTCTTTCACCACTAACATCATTTCTTTTGGTTCAAATCTAACATTTACAAAAGCATCTGAGCGTGATGCAATCATCGTGGGCTTACTCAATGCTTGCGTGTTGAAATTACACGGACAAGGCATGACAAAAATGTTCTTGGACGGTATAGCAAATGGAGTAGCGGAGTTGAAACAACTTGGTGAGCAGACTTTCTCCGGTTCTTTGCTTACTTTCTGACCGTGCAGGATTTGAGGAATGGGCGATATATCGAGACGTCTGGAAAGACATATAGACATAAGCGGCCTACACAGGATATGATAAGGGTATGATGGCATTGGTAACGGTATTCTGGCGCAGGTTTTGGACTCCTAAAACATGTTTTGGTTTCAATGATCATGGCGCTGAAGATTCTTACCAATTTTGTTTTCGCACACAACACAAAAGCATTTTGTTCGATTTCAAGTTACAAAAGCACCATACGGAGGATAATACAAACTGCTGGGATTTAGGATACTCGACGACTTACACTGTGTGCTCCTGGATGAAACTACTCTATTGTGATAGATGTTCCAGTTGACCGATATAGAAACCCTCCAAATTGTGCAACCGAGCCCAAGGGTCGCACAGCTGAACGATCGCGATCTGAAAGAAATCGTTCGCTGAAATCACCATACCATAAGACAGAATACATTGAAACGTAGCAGCTTCAGGACGCCACGTTCTTAGGTGGACCCAAAAGCTAGCCTTGAAGAAAGCTTTGCGGTGCATTGCGCGCATCCACCTGCCTGAAGGGTTTCTTTCATGCAGGAGGTATCATTGCAGTGATCAGCAGACCTCATTACGATGGATGCCTTGCTAGCATTTCTGGTGCCTAACGGTTAGGCGCCGCTCCCGAGGACTTCTGCATTTGTCAACTTGCATGAGATGCAGCGTAACCAGCAGTCTTCTAGATTTCGGATGTGGCGTCTAGATCCGGCCTGTGTTACCATGACTGGCATGACACCGTCAAAATATGGACACAAGAACCGAAGTACGAAATCCTGTGCCGCAACAAATGTCGGTCAACATCATTTCAAAGATAATCTTACATCGGAAAGCAAATTTATCGATTCCGACTTGTCATAGTAAACGGACTGTACTCCGTACCATTGTACTGAAACACATGCATGCACATGCAGTGATGGACCATATTTTGGAAATTTCTTACGACTCCACTCATTTTCTCGAGCCAAGAATATCTTACTTTTTATGTCCATGCTCCACGAATCGCCTGTGCAACGGAAACTTACGATGCAAGCATAGAATTGGTACCATCGGGTTATTGGCAAGGTCAAGAAAGCTCTTCAGTTGGATGCCTACATCAATTATCATCCAACAGCCTGTTTATAATACGGGCTTCGCGGGTTCACTGGTGCATGTTCTAGATCGCATCTATTCACTTCAACCTGGAGATTGGCGTTGAGTCGTCGACACTTCTCGCTGATCTATGTCTGTCTGAGTCTCAGTTAACATACGAGTCTGCATCATACACTCCAGCACAGATAGTGCTTTTTACTTCCAACTATCATTGTAGGAGGTAGCTCACCTCCTTAGAGGTCTCGCTTGCTAGCTTCCGCACGGGACGAACCGTTAGGCACACTAGCACAACGGGAACTTAGGTCTGTGTGTCAACCCAAGAATCAAAGGTTCACGGGCCACTATTTCCTCAAACCATAAGATATCAAATTAGTTTCATCTAACTATTCTCGACTTGGGCCTACCAGGGCTCGAGCCGATCTGTGTATCGACGAGAATACCGATACACGCGCGGTGACCTCCTCTCTCTTGTCGACACGGGGCTCATTTCCGCTTTCCACTTTGCTGGCCGACAGGATTATCAACTACTTCTTGGCCTAATTTCGATTTGCCACTTTCGTATGGCTTCTTTCGTCTTGTGGTGCTTTCGTGCGACCTCAGGAGGTACATCACGGATCAGGTGATGTCATTTCTTTCATGACTCGCGGCATGGACGCACGGCAAATATAAGGTGTGGACGGTAGACAGATCTATGCATGTACCTTATTCACAGCATTACGCTTGTGTGCCATTGAACCTTTCAGCGCAGCCATCGCTCTGCTTCGGTTGGGGCTTAATGGTGATTAAGTTTCAAGGCATTATCAAATATACAGATCTGGCCTAAAGCGAATGCTTTAGGAGGAGACTACCATCAGACATGCTCAAAAAGCTATGCATCCGTTCAGAACACCGAAGACGGCCCTTTTCTTTGTATCCGGTTAAGTGGCGAGCAAGACTAGAAATTTCGATGGAGGGAATGAAGATATAAGAGGTTGAATGTCATTCAGAGACGCTTGGCAAGGCCAGCTACACGCTGAAATGGGACTACAAGGACTGGAAGGGTATGTGAAGGCGATAATCCATCCCTAGAGGACCGTGGTTGCCAGAATACTCCGGGCGTCAGGCTCCAATGCAGGAAGAGGCAAGCTGCTGAAGTCTGCATATATGGAGACGCTATATACTGTAACGTCTTACCTTACACGCGGCTGTATTCTTTGGGCTACGAATGCATTTCATCCCTTATTTGTTCATATATCAAAGTACTGCTATGGAGAAAGCTCACAGGGGCAATAGTCGGATGGCTCGCCCTAGACATAAATATCTCTATCACTTGCTACCTTCTATCGTACTTGGAAGTATCCCTAACCGTCTCACATTGCATACAACGAGATTTTAGGTATCCCTCTCAATCTAATTGTAGCTGTAATACCCTGAAGTTATCAAAACATGTCCGATAGCTGTGCAAAAGAACATACGTTGACAGTGCCGCCTATGAACATTTCACATTTCATCTCAGTCTATCTCTGCTCCACTCCTGCTTCTGTCTGTTTTCCATTCCACTGTCCCTTCCATTCACATATCAATGCCCATACCTTCGTCTCCCGAATCTAATCTCGAGCGATATATACTGCAAGATTCTAATCGCTCGATGTGTGTTAAAGGTTCTTGTAGACCCCAATCGTCTATATTCTATCCCATATCTTCCTCGGAGGTTGAAATTTTCACTGGCATTACAATCCACCACGCCTTTCTCCTAAGCTTCGTCTCATCCCAAATCTGAAAGAACGTGGCCGTTTGCAATAAGCAACCCGACGTACTAAGAGCCTACCGTCTCTTTCGTCGCAGCTAGAAGTTCTTTTCACCATACAATCTCTTGAGGTATACAATAAGTAGCATGCATAACTCCTCTGCTTACATGTGAGCAACAACCTGAATTCAACACTGCGATCACATCGAGCATCCACCACGACGTCTCCTCGGATATACGACAAAACTCCTCCCCTACCAGACCGACACCACCTCCCAATCTACGCTGTCTGGATAGAACGGATGTGCCATCTCCAGCGCGGAAACAACCATCTAAGACATCCTCTACAAAAAGAACTAGACCATTCAGACTCATCATACGCCCACCAGACCCAGCCTATTCCAGTAGGAAAAGCCACGGGGCACAACGACGTCGTAGCTCGACATGCAAGACTTTCGATTGATTGTCTAAATATATAATGCATATTCTAGTCTAGTTTCACCTAGCGTATGGAGAGCGTTGGTGATGCATTGATCAGCTTGAGGTTCTCCTTCTTTCCAGATATCTTCCTCGCTGTGCACTTCCCTTCGGTAATGAACCCTAGCAGTCCATCGATATATCCCCTTAACATAAGTCAACTCACCTCAACTCACTACCCACACCCACTTACCCCTCGATGCTGATGTTCTGAATGCCATTCTCGTTGTATCACTCACCAAATGCGTATCCATCCATAGAAGGTAAATGATCTATTATATACGTAACTCGTAGGAAAGCTATTCCAAAACAATTCTGCCCACCGAGATCTAAGAACTGGTCTTTCATTCAATATACCTAGTTACTTTATGGATCTCACGAGGAGACTGCTGGAATGTGGGAAGATGTTCCAGATCTCCCGCTCTTCTCCTTCTTTTTCTCTCTCTCTATGTGTATGTATATAAATATATAAAGCACACCCTCCTCTACTTCCCCATCCCGCAGTCATGGATAGAAACATACTTTCCATCCATCAATACCAACTTATGATCTCCACATCCGCCGCTCCTCTCTATGGTTTTCATTAAACAACAACTGCAGAAGATTTGAGCACAACTACACACTAACGCCTCGTCTTCATTCCTCCCAGACTTGGCCTTCACTTCTACAGCCCCACTCCCCCTGACAGTTCCCGTTTCTCCTGTTTCTGGTGCACATCTCGACTTAAGACTGCTTTTCGAAACTAGCTTTTACCCAAGACTCGCAGGAGAGAGAGAGAGGAAAGGGGGGAGAGAAAGAGGAAAAGAGAGAAAGAGGAAAAGAGAGAAAGAAAACAGTTATCCATCCATCTATCCATCCATTCATTCATCCATTTCCAAACAAGCCGAAAAACAACAAACAATTCTAGAATAAGATAATCCATTTAGAAAACAGCCTCACTATCACTACCTCTATCTCCACAAACTTAAACCCAAGAGCACCGAACCTTATCCAACACCTTTACCACTCATACTCAGCTTCAACTCCCTGTAAATACTCCCCTCAAAAGCGAGTCAACACCAAGCAAAAGCAAGACATACACCATCCTACTTCAGCTCTCTTCTCCATCAACCCCCCACCCCCACTCCGTACCAACCCATCCCTCAACCGAGTAAGACTTTTTTTCACTACATGACAACCATACACACAGACCCAGCACATGCGAGAGCATATACCCTACCTTCCCCTTACTCTTACCTCCCCCCCTCCCTACCCACTTAGCAAACTCCTCAAGAACAACCAATCAACCAACCAATCCACACCCTCATCACAAGATCCTCTGCCGTGAGCCAAGCCTCGGTATACATGGCTAGAGAAACAGTATATATATATGTCTAAAAGGGGAGGACGTCGGCATGCTATTTGAGCTTGTAGTTGTATATGCCGTTCAAATGGAGGAAGTCCGGTGGATGGACGCAGTTAGATTTAGACAGATGTAGAAAGGCGGAGGATAGTTGGGTGGAGAAAGGGAGGTGGTTTCTAGGGGGTGTTGGTTGTGGTATGATAGAGGTAGGATGAGATGGGGGAGGGGATGGGGTTGCTATGATTTCGACATGATATAATATGATAAATGCAGCGAGATATCCTAGGAAAACCAACTAACTGTCTGGATTTACTTGAGGTATAGAAGAACTATCTATATTCACTTGAGCTATGGAACGGAGTGGCTAGTAGGTAAATGGGATAAGAAGAAAAGAAAACATACTAACACTGAACTGAACTGGTTAAGGACGATGGCGCAGAGTGCAGAGACAAGTCAATCATGAAGCAAGTAGCCCCAGAAGATGAATAACTAGAAACAAGAGAGACACCCTTGATGCCTAGATAAGTATAGATAAACACAAGAACTTTTAACTTCATTTCATTCCATCCCATACATACAACGACCTCCACTCCTCACTTTCCACCCAACTCAACATACCTCCCCACCTCCTCAAAACTCCTCACCAGCACCTGCCCCTCCTTCTCCTCCTCACTCAACTCCTTATTCCCCTCCCTCACAACCACAAAACTCAGCATACCCGCCTCCCTCGCCGCCCTCACCTCCCCCACATTATCACTCAAAAACAACCACTCCCCCACCCCTCCCAACCCCCTATTCTCCCCCGCAATCCGCTCATAACTTCCCCTTTCCTGTTTTCCCCCCGCATTCAGCGTATCCCAGTAACCACCCTCCCCCTCCCCATCCAAACCACGGTATACCAACGGTCTCAGATCACCATCCGTAGTATATCTAAACAGCAACTTCTGCGCCGCCACGCTCCCCGAGCTGTAGATGCAGACCTTGAGACCGGAGTCGTTCCATTGCTTAAGCGCAGGATGGACATCCGGAAACATAGGGCATTTCAATTCGCCGGATTCGTAGCCACGGAGCCAGAGGTAGCCTTGGAGGGATTTGAGATAGGCGACCTTGAGGTCCTGGGACATGAGATCACGGACATGGGAGAGGAGGGCGTCGGGGGTGGCGGCATGCTCAGGGGGGAAGGCGGAGCGGTAGGGTAGGAAGGACGGGGAGTCCCATTCTGTTTCGAGGGTGGAGGGCAGGACGCGGAGAGCGTAGGGGAACTGTAGGATTGATTAGTGGTATGATTGGATGTCTATCATATTTGGTAGCAATAGTTGGGATCAGAAAGCTTGGGTAGATAGATGTCAGACTACCTGACGTATCAAGCTGGAGGTACTCCGGCCATGTGTCGGGTACCGGCAGTGTTTATGGCGGGGTAGAGCCAGTGGCGCAAGGTCCAAGTGGACCAGAACTCAGGGGCCCAAAAGCGAACCTGAGCATTGAAGACATTGGATTGGGTTCCCAATGTCTCAAGAGTGATGAGACATGATAGGTATCTGATGGAGCAGAAAACGTCCTGAGTCCCTACCCCGCAAAGGGACTGCTGACCCCATGCGGGCATTGACCCAAAAAGATCATCAAGGGACGTGGCAATCAACCATTTGTATTGAAGCCCAGCATCTTCCATGAATTGAGAATGATGATCGCACTGGTGATCTCATTTTCCATCCAATTCCATCCAATTCCGCCCAATTCCATCCAATTCACAACACGCAACACGGACGATTCCTCGATCCGAGATAGCTGTTGCTATCACAACCAATGACGGTGAACCAAAAGATACAAGAAGGCTGGGTGACACGACTGCGTACTTCCATCGATCATGCCACATGACCAACCCCAAAGCAAGTTTCCCGCCCCCAAAATATTCTCAGGGCGTAGAGCGGCATTTGCACAGCTCTCGCGATTTGGTAATTCGCAAAACGTTCGATGCTGTGCAAACGTGGCTGGTAACTATGCCAACAGGGTAATTACCTGTAAAAAAAAAAAAGATGCGGTCGCAAAACACAAAATGGAAAAACAATCTGCGACTCATGACTGCCTGCATGAGAGAATTGGATATCTCTGACCAGTGGGAAGGAAAATAGTTTGTTTACTTACCAAGACATCCTTGACAAACGAAATCGGACACACCGTCCCTTCTGCATTGAAGAAACGAGATTGATATCAGCCCTTCTGCTATATCACATCGCAATCACAAATTTTTCTCTCGACGCCCGTCATCTCTGCCCCACGTGATTCTTACGCAACTGCGACCAAGCGTGCAGCACAGCACATCCCGATTCTTTGCCTTCGATCCCCTCCCCTCCCCTCCCCTACCTTCCCCAGGAAATCTCTGCACTTGCAGCAGCTGCAAGCAAGACCAGAGAACTGTTCTGTACATGGCCCCAAGAGGAATAGAAGTCGACTCACCGATATCCAGCAATACCACCTTAATCATCTTCCGATCCGGATCCGTCGACGCTGCCATGATAGAGTCCCGGGAAATGCGACTCTACTTTTGTTCGATGGGAGGAAAATAGGTTCTCGACCTCAGCCCGAAAGATGGCGGTGAACTTTCTTCGCGGGATCGAATCTTCGATGGATTCTACGGATTGGATGGGGTAATTCTGTAGCGTGGGCTGGGAGCGATCTACCTTACTTGGGCCTCGCGCAAAGGTAATCAATTGCAAGGCTCGGTTCGTGTTTATTTGGAGTAGGTAAAGTAGGCTGGGCCGCAAAAGCTTTTTCCTTCCTCTCGTATGCAGGAAGGGTGACGGAGCGAGCGCGAATCTGATTTGCTCGAACCCTGGATCGAGTTTACCCAAGGCACAGAAAACAAGGCTTTTGGTAAGGTTGCTCGTCGCTCGTCTCGATAATGCGATGCGAAAGCGTTGGTGTTATGATTCGTACAGTATGGGTGCATAAAGGTGGAGGTTGTGTTCATGCAGCTAAGAAGCTTATGGCTTGGACCAGTGCAGTCTGCAGCGTCTGCAGCGTGCCGGCAGTAGGAGTCGGAGATGCTGAGCCCTTTGGTGATAGGTACATGTAGGTACACGGAAGGAACGTGGTGAGCGCGCTGGACGTGGGAGGGGAGCGTGGACGTGGATGTTTTGTTGATAAAGTTCCCTTTTTGGTGGCGAGCGCCCGGGGAGTTTAAGATTGTGATGGCGGTGAATGTATTTTGAAGAATAGAAAGTTGACTCTTCCTGCCATGGACGCGGCCGTGGATTGTTGGTGATGGTGACAAAATGAAATCTCTGATGGCCGGCCGTTATTGGTGAGGGGTAGAGACACCCACACCACTTACAACAAGCACATCTGCCATTGGATGTCCCCAAACTTACACTTTTACATTCAAGTCAATCGCAGAGCAAAGACAATCGATAAGAAGTCAAGTTTCAAATCCCAAACTTCGCGCAACTCCCCAAGACTCTCCATCTTTTCATGTGCGGACGCGGGTAAAAAGCAATCAATCGTACCTACCGTACCGTAGCTGCAGGAGAAGGGGCAAGTGGGCAAGTGGGCAAGTGGGCAGGCAGAAGATCGTGGCAAGACCTGGACTGGCGCTGGAAACTAAAACTAAGGTACAGCAAGTAGACTGGAGTCCGATTATGCACATGCAGCCGGGCCACTTTGGCTGCGTGATACTCTGACTGTGCATATGGCTATCCCAACCCAGACGAATGAGCGACGAGAGACGGAGATGGGGAGATTCGAGTGTGCCTGGACTGATAAGTAGATAGCGAGATACTCGTACGGATAAGTTATTAGATAGAGGGTTATAAGAATGCGGTCAGTAAAGGATGTGGTTGAGTGAAGCTGTTCATCCTCTCATGGATATGGATAAGCCATGTAAAGGTATAACGAAACGAAGGAATGAGATGAAAAATTTTCACCCTCACCGCTGCTTCTCACACTCCTTCAACGTAACCTTAGAAGAGAGAAGAGAGAAGAGAAACAGTGAAGACATCAATCGCAATGGATGACATGACCGACAGACAAAACTCCGTATGATCTCTTTCCTCCGCGCTGCTTGGAGGAAGGCAGCTCCTACTCTTAAGCCTTGCGACCGCTAGCTACCCACATGAGCAAACATGAGCATGCAAATACCGCTGCTGGCGCTACTTTTGTGGGGAGGAGGGTCAAGCTCCATCCAAGCTCCAGGAGACACGCAGATGCAGATCTGCTAGAGGTCATAATTGTGGGGGCGATAAGAGATAAGTCACGTCGAGTTGTTTCGTTTGCTTCGTTTGCGAGCGTCTGGAAGGAAATGAAATGCGGATAAGAAGAGAGAGTTTCATGATTCAACCAAACAATGCAAAATGATGTATACATAGTATAATATGGATACGATGCTCCGTAGCCACTTCGCGTGATGTACGGAGCATCATGGTAATGTAATACAATGTAATACAATGTAATACAATGTAAATGATATCAATTGATACGGAACGTACAATGTCGAGATCATATCCATTGATTCTCTCCTTTTCCCTGCCCTGATTCTCAAATTTACCACACTTCGTACAAAGCCCATACCGTACGTAATGTCCATCATCATTACCTCCCTCAGTTGATGCTTCGTTGTCCTTTCGTCCAGATTGAATGTTTCAACCGGGAAATGACAATTGGGGGTCTTGGACGAATCTCATAATATCCGTAATATTATCCTCATCCTATATAGGTGGAGGGCCGGTCGTCGATCATACAAGTACAGTGCAATTACTGGAGCTGCAGCTCTGCCAATGATAGAACGACGCCCGCATCCAAGCTCCCAAAAGCTCTCAGTCCAAACGCTGTGTACCACGTCGGAAACTTTTGACAACTGCGAACTGCGAACTGCGAACTGCGAATCGGAAAAGAAACCTAGAGGTGTGGTGGACGTTGGTGTGAGAGGTGAAGCTGTCCATTATTAGAATCTCTGTTCTGCTCTGCACTGCCCTGCCCTGCCTTTCATACAAGGACGAAAGACCTGATCAATGAATGAAAGAGTAATGACGCCCGCGTGCCCCTAATAGCTCTTTCTTTCTGGGCAAGGATAGCCGTGCCTCTGAAACGACAGCGAACACTTTCGCCGGCAGAGAGAGAGCACCGAGACCAATGCTTCTGCTCAAAGGATCAAAAAGCATCCATGTTAATCGCCTGTGCGACCAGCCCATCAAATTACCCCACGACGGTAAATGTGTGTATTAATATACTTGTGACATCCTTACAGTGCAGAACGCAGGGTAGCTCTCGGCGTAAGAGAGACTGTTTGACCTGAAATCTTTTGGGGACGTTTGATCTGCCGTATATTATCTAAAACTATGAAGAGGTGAGAAACAATTAAAGTAGTATACATCTTGTCCGCGGTTGGCTTGTTAGTATTCCATTGGAGAGGGTATACTATATGCTACACATCGAGACTGGCAGATGCTGTGTGCATGTTTAAATCTACTGCACCTAACGTTATATGTAACTGTATCAAATCGTATGAGCATATTGATAAGTATACAGACGTACAGCACTGGACAGCGTACATACGCGCGAGTTTCAGAACGCAGAGTCGAGCCAAGAAAGGAGGGGAAAGCTCAAGCGAATCCAAGCAAAGCACAGCAAAGCCAAATCACTGCGTACAATTCAGAGTGAGAATGAGCTGATAGTTGGTTGGGGAAAAGATGGAACGTCCGGCCAGGTCTTGTTCCTGTCGTCCCTCGAGCGAATGCCTTTGTTGAAAGGCGAGGTTGTCGGAGACCGCCGTGGATATTGAAAGAGAACGGTCACACCGTCGCAGGTTCTTGGATTGAAAAACATGCCATGCGAACAACAATAGATGGCCTTTTTGAGACTGTAGCAGAGGTTGGGTAACGCTATCGGCGTTACGAAATGTTCCATCGGTCATTTGGTGCCTCAGTGGGGTGATTGTGTATTCGATGCCCCCTTACTTTTCCTTTGCTGTGAGCGTGATTTGAAAGCGGTGCTCGGAATGAGTGCCACACTGCTACTGTACGACTAATCAAGAATCCGAATGTCGGAAAATGTCGCGTAGGTACCTTACTTGTCTTCCTTGCCTTACCAACCGTACATGCCATTATGCCATTATGCCATCATACAATGTACACGAGTACAACAGAAATAATGTATACGTGTAACATGATGTCCGATGATGACCGAAAGGGAACTTAGTGGAAGCATTGAAAGGGCTGGATGGAATTCTTTCGCCCCAGGCTAAAAATTCAGTTGACCAGATGGGCTCTTCCTATCATACCAAGCCCAAGACCCTTCTGAAGGGTTGTCACACGACCACTGAAGAGAGGCATTCCAAGACCCTTTTGAAGCGCGGTAAACTCTGAGAGGGCTTGGTGACCGGTATGGCTTTTAACTCGTTGAGCGGACTGTTGGTGTTCGTATCAAAATTGCAAGGTGTCATTGAGGAAGCGAATTGCGTTGCGTCCATGTCCGTATCGAGGGGTGTCCATGGTATGCGAATGACGAATATGGCTGTGTCCTTTCTAAAGAGGCTATTGAGGATCGACCAGGCCACCCATTGGGGATGACCGAAAGCTACAGTATCACTGTATCAATGCAAGTATCAATACAAGTATCAATGCCATCGAAATGCTATCATCGAGGACTTGCCGTCACCAGAAAGATAATAGCTCGAAAACTTCGCACCATCTGCTTAACTTGAGCAGAAATAGTAAAGCTCGGACGGATTCTTCCTTAGTTGGGCAACAACTGCTCGAAAAGACGGAAGACGGTAATGCAGAAGAAAGCAGTGCATGCGACCGTACTTGTACATGCATCCTGCATAAAAATAAGATTGATGCTATAGAATTAGCAACCGCCTTACTAACCAATCAATTTGTTGAGACGGGCGTGGAAAGAATCCGATGGAAGTGTTGAAGAGCAGCGACACACTAATGATGAAATGTCCTGAATCCTTCTTCTAGGAGTGGATGAGAGGGTCGAACTGCGGACCGGCATCCACCACACTTGACCAGAATGGAAAGCCAGTGCCGGTGCTGCTTTGACACATTCTCACATTATCTCAAAGGGAAAAACGTACAGCTTGGGTTTCCTTTGAGTATTCCTCGTCTTTAAATGGCACGATGCTTTTCCGGAGGCGGTCAAGCTCGACGAAATGGTGTGCCATTTCCTTTGTGGGCTGAATTCATTGGGTGGGAGTAGGTGGGAGTAGGTGGGAGGTGAGAGAGGAGCTGCGAGGCTTGAGCGTTTGCATTCAAGCGCAACCTAATAATATGGGGAGTGCGAGGAGGAGGGCGAGGGCGAGGATCACGAAGCATAATTAATTATGTGAGCGAGCAACATTGCTGTTTCTCCCATCCCGTTTCTTTGTTGATGTTGACCAAGTGGGATGAGGATGGGTTTCGCCTTAGCCTTGGAATGAATGCTTTGATATCGGGATTCAGGAGGAGTAGAAAGACACAGTGTAGAGTATATTCCAACGCTTCTCTCGTAAACCGCGTTTATTCGATACTTGTCACAGTGCTATTGGAGATGGGTCATATGAGTAGCCCAGGTGTACCAGTACCAGTGCCTGTCCCAGTTCCATCGCCTCCGTTTGCTTAGTATTCTCAGAAGGTTAGTAGCACGACTAGAACACTGAGGAACAATAGGGAATCGAGTCACTCAGCCATCAATCAGCTTGGGTACTATTTATTTATTTATTTATTTACTTTCTTGGAACCCCCAACTGCCCGACCTCGAAATATCTACTGCATACTTCGTACATCTATCTATCTGCATTTACATCTGCGCCGGTCTCTGCATCTCTCTGCATCTCTCTGCAGCTGTCGCCAAAGCCAACCAGCGACAGGAATTACATCGCGCGTACAGAGTATTTACAGGAAGGGCGAAGGGCGAAAGGCGAAGGGCTGCGTAAAGCGACTCCAAAAACATAAACCAGTAGGAGTCGTACCTGAACTGTTTATTGCGTGTCAACTCGACGGCTCCCCTGCTCGGATCTGACCAACCAAGATATTTAGTATTTGTTAGCATTTATTCCCATCGTTTCCTTCCCTTCCATCGCCTTCAACAAGGTTTACGAAAGTCCTTGGAGTCCTTGGTCATCCCTGGCTCTGGCTCGCCTGGACCACAATTAGCACAATTAGAGAGACCGGGGCGCTGGACACACTACTCACCAAGTATTAATTAGAGACACATACCCTCAACAACCCACGCTACCCTTCCATTACTCTATACCCACACCCCTCGGCAACTCTCTAATCGCACCCTCCGACTCTTCCATTACTTCCTCGCCTTTCCTGCGACTCCGATCTCAACACCTCACTTCTCAACTCCACATATATGCGTACGGTAATACTGGTCACAATCATCGTCGTTCGCAGTTAACTCTCCTTCCTCCCCCTTCCTCCTCCGCCTCTTCTCCTCGACTTCATCTATCGCATCGCCTTTCATCATCATCATCAACTCTACACAATCCGACTCAAATACAACTCCCTTCCCACCTCTACCTTCCTACTCTCCGAAAGCCTCCTCTCCCTTTTCCGTCATCCGCCCATTCCTTCAAAAGCGTCAACCACCACCACCACTCCACCACCTTCTTGCCTTGTTCTGCGTCATACCTGTTGCTACCGGCAACAACCACATTCCTGAGCATTTACAAAGCAGACCTTGAACAGCCCGTTGCAATTGCATTGAAGTTACTCTCAATCCACTCCTCCTTCGACGACTCACTCTCATCGTTCCTCATCTCCATCTGCATTCATCCGTCCATCCATCATCGACCCGAGTCATCATCGACGACAACCTACAATATCGAACACAGGCAGAAGGAGAGTCAAGCTCTTCTACTTCCTTGTTCATACATTCAATCAAAACAAACACATGAGTTCCAGGTCACCGTCAGAGCGTTTATCACGATAGCCAACTTGATCATCCTCGATCTGTGATACATACGCCATAAAGCCCTCTGCTTGCAGATCCATCAATTTCCAGATCTTTGCAAGTCAACGATCATTTTCTTTCCATCGCATTTCAACGACACTTATACTTCCGATTTCTACCCAATTGACGCTGAGTCAATTGTGTTATTGCCTTCTCGATTCGATCCACCCTCAATCGACATCACCATTTCGCAACCTAGTACGTTAACTCGTACTGCTCGAGGAATCTTCGAACCCTCAGACACTCGTTCACATACAGTCTGATTTCCATGTCAGCATAACGACTTCAACTTTCCTTTTTTTCTCAGACTCTCCAGTCTTCCTTTGTCCCTATTTAACGAACAATCCACTACAATTTCATTTGTCAAAGCGTATTCGAAATACCCTCTATGAGCCTCTGACCCTACTTCTACGATCCGGAGTTTACAAACAGTTTTATCTTTTCCCTTTTTTCGGCGGTTGGAATACATTTATATAGCGCTGCGAGTTTGTTATTATTGCCCTGCACTTACACCACTTATCGCTCTACATACTTCGCTCTCATCGACCTCCTCTTTCCTCGACTCCGATCTACAACAATCACGAGCGTAGCTCCCCTTGTGCCAACATCAACCTTGTTTAGAGAAGACAAAAGCTTTCACGACTTTCTACCTTGTATCGCTCGACTTCCTCCTCGGGGCCCAAAAACATTTCGGTTGTACCAGTATTCAAGCTGCTTTTTTTGTTATCAAGTTTATTCTATTTAATTCGTTACTTCACACTTCTTCATTCACCACCAGACTTTACTATCAGCAGCCCTCGGATTTCACAATGGAGTGCCTTAGAGAGAAGTTTTACAACGGTGTCGTCCTTGATGGACGCTTTGAAACGATTTCTCCCCTCAACCATGGCTCGTTCGGAATGGTCTTCATGGCCAAGGACTTGACTAACAACGAGATTGTTGCTATCAAGTGTTTGACTAAGAAATCGGCCACGAACAATGAGTCAGACTCATCCTTTGCTATCGACGAGCATTCCGAAGAGTTAGCATGCCATGCTCGACTTGGCTCCCACCCCAATATCGTCAACCTAATTCATTCCTTCGAGACTGAAGCACATGTTTACATCGTCCTCGAGTTCTGTTCCCGAGGCGATCTTTACGAGGCTATCAGGACTGGAACAGGTCCGCTCGAGACCGAACATGTCCGCCAATTCATGCTTCAGCTCGTCGATGCTGTTGCATACATTCACAGCAAGGGCATGTATCATCGTGATATCAAGCCAGAGAACATCTTCCTCACACAATCCGGCGAAATGAAATTGGGCGATTTTGGCTTGGCTACTTCGGAGAAGTGGTCATACGAGACCACTGTGGGCAGCGATCGCTACATGTCGCCAGAACAATATGACTCAGCCGGTGCCGGATACTCTCCAGAGCAGGCAGACATTTGGGCCATTGGCATTTGTCTCATGAACATCTTGTTTTCTCGCAATCCCTTCACGACACCCACCGAGTCGGATCCGCTTTTCCTGGACTTCACCCGCGACAAGCAATCGCTCTTCGACGTCTTCCCAACAATGTCCCAAGACACCTACGAGGTGATTGCTCAATGCATGAGTCTCGATCCTCGAAAGAGATCGTTAGCCAGTGCCCGCGAGGCACTCCTTCGTGTTGTTAGCTTCACCACATTCGACGAACCATTGGATGACTTTGACTCTGCCGATCGTCGTGGCATTCCTAACTCGAACCGCGAGCCATTGCGCACTCCCTCCATTCAGAGCCCTCAATTGGATACTGGCTCTTCTTTCCCCTGGGCAAAGGCTTTGCATGCTAGCCCACCACAACAATTCCGTCAACTTTCAGCCATTCCTGATGATGAGTCATACACTGAGGATCTCTTCCCTAGCTCGGAAGAGAGCAATAGAGATTGGTTCTCATTTGGCCAACAAACCCCTTCAATGGCGTCTATCCTTGATTCGTCTCTTGGAACTTCCATGAAGTCCCTCGCCATTCGACGCCCCGCCAAGGTCGGCCCCCCTAAGGCCAGCCTTACTCCCATCTCTGGTTCTCTGCCCATCGCCATGACCAAGCCTAAGCCTTTGCCATCCATGGCATCGGTCTTTGGCAAGAACAGCGACATGGTATCCAAGAGCTGGAGTGACTTGTGGGACGAAGATATCGAAGAGGAAGAGGAGGAGGCCGACAAGCAAATCAAGGCACGTCAAATGCAGAACTCACGCACATGGAGCCACGAGAGCAAGCACAACGACGAGCAGACCCGTCCTGGCCCATTGGAGGCTCTCAGCACCTCATTTGTGAATATCCCTCGGGCCAACGGGAACAACCATGCTGCGGTCAATGACATTGATGGTGATCTAGTGGCAGATGGTTTCTTCTTTCATGATACCCCTCAACAAACAATGACACAACACTCTCCTCGCTACTCACCACCATCGAAGCGAACTACTTTCGATAAGTGGTCTGCACTTGGCGACCGCAGAAGAGCATACACTGGAGCGTCAGATTCCGAGAAGTCGCCAGATACATGGAAGACGACATCTCAATCGCGCCGCAATGTTGGATTAGGCTTCACTGGGTTCGGAGCCGGAGTTTGGGATAACAAATCAAATATTGTTAAGGATAAGGGCAGAGAATGTCCTTGGGCAAGAGCCCGTGGCCGAGATCATTTCCGCGATCATCATCAGGAGAAGCGGAAGGATAAGCAGTCGGATCTCGGTGATTTGGAGTGGGTTGGAGGTTGGCACGACCTCCACTTGTAGTCTTATTCTTTAACCTTTTCTTCTTCTTATTCACTTTACACAATTAGCCTGCTACGGCATCGAACATGAAATCTTTTGTTCTGAACATATTACGGACGGAGGACTCATATCAAAGAACGCGATGGCGATTGAAGCAGAGACGGGAGGGAATATGAGATGAAAGGAGGATTTAGCTTAGGACTCGCTTTTCTGGTGTATTAGATAGATATCTTTCAGAGACTTGACAAAATACCAGACAATTACCCACTCTATATAATTGTTCTTCTTGCAACTTGATGTGAATTGATGAATGATCTCTTTCTTATGACGGTGGACGGAATACTTACATCTGAAATAAGGCGGGGTGATGACGGATGGATGGATGATGGGCTAGGTGGGTTAGTTAGGCATCTAGAAGGAGAAGTAGCTTGTGGACATCTGTTGCCCTCTAGAGGCCTGAAGACCTCTCAAGTGAGTTACGTCTTCGGTATACATGAACAGTACACGCATCAGTCAGTCGCCTGCTGGTAGGTAGTTTCTCCTTTCCATTCACTTTCAGTTTTCCGATTGAGGAGTTTGCTTTTCTTGCACAGGTGCAGATACTAGGTATGGCTGTGGTGGAAAATAGTTGTGGGAAGGGGAGTAGCTCTTCTCGTTTGATGGGAGAGACGGGAAAGGCAGGGGGGGTTGGTGAGATGTCAGATATGCGATGTAAGATTTATGTGTTGGCTAAGGCTAAGTGGGTGGGTGTTTTATTGAATGGATAGATGAGTGACTGATTGAGCAGACTTCTTCTCCTAGTGGATGGATGGATGCAGGGCTTATCTCTTGTTCTGTCTGTTTGTTGTATTATCTTGTTTCGCTCCTTTGAGAGTAATTGGTGGAGGTTGGTCCACTGGGTAAAAGAATGCGGTTTTGGCTGTGGGTTGTGTGCTTTGCTGGTTTAAGATGGCATTCACTTGCTTATCTGCTGAGGTTGCTTCGTTCGATGCGGCTGCTGAAGTGCTGCAGGGACGAACGAACTCAGACATATTTCATTGCGCCTGTCCCATGTCTAACTCCATTCACTTGTACGCGCACCACCAATCTGATGGCGACGAGAGAATTTCAGCTCCCCTATGCTCATGGTGGTTTTCGCTCGGACAGTAGATCATGACTTGTTCCCAGCGAGTATTCCAACTGCTTGGAGGGTATATTCTTAAACATTGGGAAATAGGCCTGCGACGTAAAGGTGATCCATCCAATTCATAGGTAGAAGTAATGAAAATACATATGAGCTGGCAAGATGTGATATTGAGCTCGTTCTATATCTTGCAAGCGTGTCCGAATGTCATCCCGCCGGGAGTCATAAGGAGTCTTTGTTGAATATCAAGACTCGGATTAGTATTACGAGTACAACGACGTCAACTTCGTGTGAGGAATGCTACTTCGGATCGGAGAGGAAGAGTTTGTTGCATATCTTAGGGAAGAGACTCGTCATTTGAAAAGATATATAGACTTTCTGTTGCATAGCTGAGGTGAAATCGTCGTCATTGTCGTCATATCATCGTCATCTCTCTGCCGTCGTCATGGCCGTCATCATCGTCGTCATCATCGACTTCCGCCCAAGGAAAGAAAGCCTTCCATATATACCAGAGCCATCCCAGGCCGCTGAGTTGAACTAACTCAGGCAAGGGAGAGCTGTTGACCTCTTTATCGAGAAAATGCGAGACAGGATTCCCCATATTCACATTCCCAATCGTCATCTGAAGTCCGCGGAACACCTGACTGGAGGTTTCCCATAGTAGTAGAAGGAAAGCACGATGTCATTCTCAAACTAGATGTGCAACACAAGATCCCTCTGACTTCAGACAATATTCCTATTTCCGAATATAAGTTTTGTTGCACATCTCCCCCATAAGACCACGTTTAAGTGATGATGTTATCTACTCTTAAGCCAAAATGTTGAAGCGGCGAATCGACGCTAGTGGCTAGATATGTTCGAGTCTCGCGTGGGACAGACTTGAGATATGCAACAAAAGGACTGTCTATTTAGAGTACATTAGCTTGAAGTCTTGACGCTTGCGAACTCTTAGCTTCGCGACATAGAATGGATACTGCTAAGAGAAATGTACATCCATAATTCTTAAAAGGTGAAATTCTTCGTTCAACGTGGTGAATTCTCGTCGGAAATTAAAGGGCAAACGGGGAGAAAACCCATGCGTCTGTACGAAATAGGTTGACTTTGGTCTATCTAGGAAGGAATGTTCGCTTCAGGCGGGGTATCAGCGAGGGAGTGTTGCATGTCTCAAAAGTCAAATTGGGCTACGCCTTCTACTTTAGACTACACGTACTTACGATGAATGAAAGACAGGCGAAGTTGTGGAATCGGACATATATTTAGTGCAACCCGAAGGGAGACAAGACCAGGAAAGTCTTGCCATCCTACTGTAGAAACGGCAACCATAAAGGACTACGTCTGGATTCTTACCGACAACGAGAAGGAATTGCGAGATTTCATCACGCCCTTCTGTGAGGAATAAGGTAAAAGTGCATTGCATTCTTTTAGCTAATTATGAATCGAAAGGACCATTATGTAGACAAAGGAAAGAGCCAATTTGAGGGCGCAGCAGTACTAATAAAATGACCCATAGATAAGGAAATGATGCCATTCAGACATCGGATGCATCGTCCAATATGCTTCACACCTTTAGATAATAACCAAACTGGCGTTGCGCGCTTAATTTCCGAGAGATGAAAAGGACAAGTCCTTGACAGTCTACTTGTTGGCTGTCACTACGGCCAGGTATCCAGAGTAAACAGTACAATCGGAATCAATGCCAAGTTGACGGCGAGTTCGTGCATGCATGGCAAGCAGGCTGGGAAAGCTCATGTCGAGATTAACATACTTGAATCATTGTCATACCATTACCCGCCACGATTGCTCTAGATGAGCCGCAGTTCTTGAGGTGGAAACGACGTAAACCAACCACATTGCCGCCGACTCCATTGTATCCTTTCCCCAGCTGCATCGGTCTCTCGCATAGATAGAGTTGGCAGGCACAACACTTGCTCAGATAAGCTTACACCTAGCGGATGGAGATGAGGTGTGTTGAAGGATAAACCAGGGTGCGGCCAGCAATTATTGGATCGCAGTCTCATGCTTTGGCATGATGAGGATGGAGTTGTGCTTGTTCCTCTCAAATGTTGTCGAAGTGCCCCACTAACGGCGTGTCTCGATAAACCACCTGCGTTGTCTTCTTCTAATAGGGAGCAGCAGGGTGCCACGACCTCACTGCAGAATAATTCCAACAAAAGAGACAAATACAACCACATCATGCCAACGACTTTGGCATAATCTAGTTGACCCAGAAACCATGCACTCTCATCATCGATAAGACTCGACGGAATCGAAGACGAGATGTATGTGGGGGCTACTCTCTTCTTCCTGTTTCCCCAAAACCCTCGCATTTTGGGACACTACTTTGTGTTCCTAATTTGCGAAGAGACTTGCGACTTTAGTTATGCGAAGACTTTGGCAGCATTCCTCCACCTTGAATGAATGACTTCCACCCTTGAATGAATGACTTCCACCCTTGAATGAATGACTTCCACCCAATAATGAATGCGGTTAGTAACCCAGGCTGGCAAACATATCTAGCACGTGATTGGTAACAAGTATTTTGTTGCTTATCTTCAAACAACTTGACATTCTAATGTATGTATGTGTGGTTCAATTACCCAAATTTTGCGTACAACCCCACCATCTAGTGAGCCATCCCCATCTAAATAGCTGGCTCTGAGCCAAAAAAATCCAAATTAAAAACTGTACAACCAACTCTTTGAGGGCTCAGATTTAAGCTCTTCATAGCTAGAATAACTTAGAGATTAATTATCAATAGCCATTCCAATATAAATATTTGTGGTCTTTCAACTGGCTCAGCTGTTTGAGGTGGATGGTGTTGGATCCTATATTTCCGAATCCGCGTATAGATCGTCAAGTTGTTTGAAGATGTGCAACAAAATGTGGTTACTAGCGAGCCAGCGAATCAGAGAATATTAGCATGCGAGCTTTACCGCTTATGAAACATCACGTGAATATGTCAGTGCCCCCGAAGTCGTGTAAATTGAAAATCGCGTCTTCCAGCTTTGAGCGCGTCGAACCGAATCAAAATCAAGATTCAGCTGGATCTCAACATGGCAATCACGAAAGAGGAGAAGGGAGAGTCTTCTACGGGCGCGGCAAAGAAGGCCTTGAAACCAAACACAAATGGCGCAACTAATTATGAATTACCATGGTATATAATTCTACGTTTGTCCAGCTATTCGAGGCGAGACTGATTCGAAATTGACAGGGTTGAAAAGTATCGGCCAGTATTTCTGGATGATATTGTCGGCAACACGGAAACCATCGAAAGGTTGAAGATTATTGCGAAAGATGGTAATATGCCGCATGTTATTATTTCGGGTATGCCTGGAATTGGGAAGACTACGAGTGTTTTATGTCTGGCAAGGCAGCTACTTGGAGATTCGTATAAAGAGGCTGTATTGGAGTTGAATGCTAGTGATGAGCGAGGTACATAAAACTTTTCCTTCCAAAACGAGGCTTTCGATACTGACATAGCATTGTGTAGGTATCGATGTTGTCCGCAATCGCATAAAAGGATTTGCGCAGAAGAAAGTTACCCTCCCCGCAGGTCGACATAAGCTTGTTATCCTCGATGAAGCAGATAGTATGACATCTGGTGCTCAACAGGCGCTGCGAAGAACGATGGAGATTTATAGTTCAACAACACGATTTGCCTTTGCATGCAATCAGTCGAATAAGATCATCGAGCCTCTACAATCACGATGCGCCATTTTACGATATGCAAGGTTAACAGACGCGCAAGTGGTCAAACGATTACTGCAGATTATCGAAGCGGAGAATGTCGAATACAGTGAGGATGGATTGGCTGCTCTCGTCTTCAGCGCGGAGGGAGATATGCGACAAGCGATCAATAATCTACAATCAACGTTCGCTGGGTTTGGTTTCGTCAATGGGGACAATGTATTTAAGGTCGTGGACTCCCCGCACCCGATCAAAGTACAAGCGATGGTGAAGGCATGCTATGAAGGTAAAATTGATGCGGCTCTGGAGACATTGAAGGAGCTTTGGGATTTGGGATACTCAAGTCATGACATTATCAGTACCATGTTCCGAGTTACGAAATCAATCGACACTCTCAGCGAACATTCGAAGCTCGAATTCATCAAGGAAATCGGTTTCACGCATATGAAGATCTTGGAGGGAGTGCAGACGATGCTGCAATTGAGCGGATGTGTTGCGAGACTCTGCAAGCTGAATATGGATTCGAGACAATTCGTATCCAAATAATGGGATAGTGCAGGAAAAGCATTGCTTGGGAGTTTGGGAGGCTTATGATACAAATGGCGTATATGATTCGATTTATGTACAATACTCTCGATAGTTTATACTGCAAGTCCTATTGAGATTTCTCCTGCGGCGGAGCAGATTGTTGATACGAGTCTTCGTATTTGTCCCAGACGGCTCTGTCCCGCATCATTCGTTTCTCCATTCTCACTTTTGCTTCATATAGTCGAATTCGTCGATCTGCCTCAATGGATGATCCTAACACCATGAAACCCATCTGTATGAACCTATTCACCTTCGATTAGCATGCCGGCTCTCACAAATCCTCCATCTTTCCACGCACACTTTGAATTGAATCGTCAATCCTCTATAGATAGGAGAAATCGCATATCCGGCGGTCCCCAAAGCAGCTCCAAATAAACCCCACTAGGACAAGGTCAATTAGCTGCGCATGCCACCCAAGAATGATCGTTGGAGAAATACCCTCGCACCACCAGATACAGCACCTCTGGCAGCTTCCCAAGCAGCCTCGTTAGCCTCTTCGTCTCTTAATCCCCCATGTTGGCGCATTATGTATTAGGTCGGAGCATTGATGCTCTAGTGGTGTTAGGAAGAGAAAGAGAGCTTGATGAAAATCGCACGAGCTTTGATTGGGACGTCATTCGGCTCGGTTCATGCCGAAGTCGGAAAAACAAATACTTTTTCATTGATTGCAATAGTTTTTTGAAGCTTCATGAAATCTAAATAATCTACACAACTTTGTATATTCGGGAATATTTTCGAGAGAGTAAGAAAAACTATATCATACTCAAGCCAATTGCCTACCATCACATCACCTAGCAAGCGCCGCAACCTCTAAAGTCCATCCTGGCCCTGAATTCGCAAACAGTCAAATCCTAGATATCCAATCTCAACCTCACAACAAATAATGGCAGACACAAGAGTTCGTTCTGCCGCTCTGGCACGCGATACGAATGAGACGAAGATCCAGTTAGCAATCAACCTCGACGGCGGAGAATTCCCCGCAGACACCGACCAAAGACTACTGAGCAAGGACGAGGGCCATGCATCGCAAACCTCAAAGTCGCAGACTATTTCTATCAATTCAGGCATTGGCTTCTTGGATCATATGTTACATGCTCTGGCGAAGCATGCAGGCTGGAGTTTAGCTCTGAATTGTAAAGGAGATCTACACAGTACGTTCTGCTTCTGGTTTCCTGTTTGCTACACTCATTTAACTTATTCCTCTAGTTGACGACCACCACACCGCCGAGGACGTATGTATCGCTCTAGGCAGTGCATTCCTGACCGCGCTGGGTGCACCGATTGGACTCGCACGATTCGGATCCGCATACGCACCACTAGACGAAGCACTCTCACGAGCCGTGGTCGACCTTTCGAACCGTCCGTTCAGTGTTATAGATCTGGGGTTGAAGCGGGAGAAGATTGGAGACTTGAGCTGCGAGATGATTCCACATTGCTTGCAGAGTTTTGCGCAAGCGGCAAGAGTCACTATTCATGTGGATTGCTTGAGGGGTGATAATGATCATCATAGAGCGGAGAGTGCGTTTAAGGCGTTGGCGGTTGCGATTAGACAGGCTACCACGAGGGTTGCGGGGAGGGAAGGGGAGGTGCCTAGTACAAAGGGGACGTTGAGTACCTGAGAGATTATATGAATACCAATTTTGGTTAACAAGAGGGATTCCTGCTGTGACATATGAGTAGTTGCAAAAGACTGCAGAGTGTATCTAAAATTTGGCGGGGAGAGTTTATTGCCCCGCACTCACTAGTGTATATCACTATTACTATCAGTTCCCAAGTTTCTCCGTCGAAAGATGTCCATAGTCTAGATATTTGAGGAATCTCGTTAATTGGCTACCCTTTCTTCACCTTGGTTCTGCAGCATCAATGAATCACAACAAGCCTTCGATTTCCGAGGAAGTTTCCAGGTTGAATTGCAGCGCATATCATATCAGAGCCCACCTTGCTAAAGGCGCACCCTCTCAATTAGCTTCCGCCTTTTCGCGGCAAAAAATAAATTTCCATTATCGAATCTTTTATCGCAAGCATCAGTTCTCTCACCATACAATTGCACAGCAACCAAATTCGTCTCAACATAAACCAGAAAGATGGCGCCTTCACGCACCAGCACCGTGAAGTCGAAACATGCGGCGAACAAATCAGGAATTCGCAACAGCAAGAACTCGACAAGGCCGCAAGGCGATGGAGTGTCGAAATCTAGATCGAAGAAGGCGACACAGTCCAAGGGTGCGCCGCCCACAAAGCTACAGGGAAATAAATTGGCTACTCTGAAGAAGAAGAGGAGAGTTTATACGGAGAAGGAGTTGGGAATTCCGGCGTTGAATATGATTACACCGGTGGGAGTGGAGAAGCCGAAGGGCAAGAAGAAGGGGAAGGTTTTTGTGGATGATAGAGTGAGTGCAAATCTCTGCCGTAGATTGGATCCGAAGAACACTATGGAGTTGGGTGGAATCATATGAAGGGATGGGGCTATGGATTGGTCAAAGTACAACTGCTAATCAATGGCGTGTAGGAAAGCATGATGACCATCTTAGCGATGGTAAATGCGGAGAAAGATGGACAAATCGAGAGTAAAATGATGAAGGCACGGCAAATGGAGGAGATCAGAGAAGCGAGGAAAGAAGAGCTGGCAAAGAAACAAGAGAGGAAAAAGGAGTATCTGGACAAGGTCAAGGGAGACTTGCGGAAGAAGAGGAAGAGAGGTGGCGAGGAGGAGAAGTCCCACAGTGATGCACCGGCAGGGACAATTCCGCTAAAGCAGAAGAAGAAGACTGTTTCATTTGCTTGAGTTGGCTACCTAGCATCAGTGGTGGGAGGCATGTCGGATCGAGCTGTAGTATTAATCGGCGTTGTGGCGTATTCAAACCAAATGGGTGAGAGACATTCAAAACGGGCATTAAAAGCGATACCAATGTTTTGTTAACACTAGATTTTAAATTGCCATATCATTTGAAAAGAGACCGGTATTACGCCCGCCATTCTATGCCTTGAATCTACCTCAATCTACCATGATCTACCCTAATCTACCATAATCTACACGATATGCACGCTGTGCTCGCTATGCACAAACACACCTCATCTGCAACTATATCAAATCATAAAACGGGAGTCGAGAATTTCAATGCCATTTTCGAGCCATTGGATTAAACTTAGGTCGAGGTGGAGTTAGATTGGCGGATGCCTCAGCACTAGGAGGGACGATTGAATCGACTTGGACCTCGAATGCCATTTTATTGAGGAAGTTGACACACTGCATGAACTTAGTGACGGCCAGCATCTATCAGGGCAATGGAAACATACCGGGCGAGCATGCCATCTATTCCCGCCAATTTCAAACCATGAGAGGTGACCTCCAAGGGAAGTAGTGCACAAAACGGTGTAGGGATTTTGCTTCACTTCTTCATAGGGTAAGCATTCTCCGGCTGCAATCTGAAGACATGTTAGCACATGCCACATGAGCTGGGTCAAATGTCAAAACTCACAGGATCATCTTCAGCATTTATAGCAAAGAAAGGGATCCTGATTGCAAACAAGGAATCGGTAGAAGAGGCATCCCGATAATAAGCTCCTTCAGTTGGATATCCCCAAGCAACTGTTTGGATTGCCCTATCGAATTCATGAAGATATTTGATGCTTTGGATTCGATCCAAGTCAAACACATGGTCCTTGACGAGCTGCTCTCGGTGAAGGTCAATGAGTCTTTTCATGTTGCTGCCCATCGTCTTGGAGTAAATTTCCCTTCCTAGAAATGTTCTTTGCAGAGCTATGTTGCTCGCATCCAGGTTCCAGGGATTGGAGCAGACGACTGCAGCCTTCAGTTCACATGCGTCTCCTTCCTCTGCAACGTACTAAACGGGAAGTGTCAGATTGTTGAACTTAAGACATGGAAGGAGGATAGGAGCCAACTTACGGTGGTCAATATGTTAGCTCCAAGAGAAAAGCCAATGCCAAACAAAGGTCTATTTGGGAATGTCTTTCTGAGCCACTTAACCATCTGTCGCGTATCCCATGTAGCTCTGGCATTATACAGCACACTACTTGTAATCTTATGTTTTGCACAACCACGACTGTTGATCACACACGCCTCCCACTTGGAAGGATGATCTGCTCCCACAAGAGGCTCTAAGACATGCTTCAGATAGATTTCGTAGCTTCCACCACTCAACCCATGAAGCGTCACGAGCATTGGGCGATTGTCCAATGAGGCAATTCCCGAGAATTCCTCATCAGTATAGTAAGTTGTCCGAATGGGTAAAGTATCATCGGTTTCTGAATACGGCTCATGGACTACAAAGTCCACAGCAAAGGAGCCTTGAAATCCTGGATCTTCATTCTCGAACAACCTTCTCTTATAGTATATAGGAGGGCCGTCGTTTTTGATAGCCGTCCAGCATGTTTGTAGATGGCCTTTGGCTTGGACTTAGTATACTGAAACGATAGGGGGAGGTCATGTGTATGCCACTTACCATTAAACAGCAATGGATTCAAACGGCAAGGTGGTGTTGATTCTTCACATATCTTTAGTAGATCTGTTTTCGAGCCATCCTTCGTTTGGAGGTTTATTGGGCTAGGGGAGTGGGTGAATTTTATCTTTGCATGGCCTAGCCACTCCATCCTGATTGGCAAGGGGTTGAGGCAAGCTTTACTGATCGTGTATAGGAGGCTAGCGGATAGGAGTATTCGAACGTGAACAACTTGTCGTTTCAGTACGAGGTCAACCAAGTGAACAGTTGTCTGTAAAGAAGGAAAGATATCAAATCCTCCAAAAGATATTTTCAAAATTCACCGAAAAAGAAATTGAAAGCTCGTGAAGATGAGGACCTCGGTGAATTCCCGAGGTTCTGAGAAGGTCGAGTAGCTCGCTGATAATTGGTTAGAGTATGGTGTCCCCAGACACCCTTGTTCCTCTGCACTAAATGTATTCTTATGTCATCTAGACTCCTCTCCGAAGACCATACACTTCGAAATTTTGTTATCACCATTCGCGAATCCGGAAGGACGTGAGGCTCACACGAAGAGAGGAGGCAGCTATGTCTCGAGAACATGGCATACCCAATGGTGCTTGGAACGGGTACAATCCGAACACATATCCTCCTCAGCACCAGCCTGCGCAGTATGGCAACAATTTCGTGATGCCGCAACCAAATGGCGTCCTACAACAGTATCAAATCCGGGGGAACATGCAGCATGGCCAGGCAGGTTATTGGGACCCGAATGCGCAAATGCAATACGATATGTCGCCGGCAAACTATGCGCCTAATAATTTCTATACCCCTCCTCCTGTCCAACCGCAATATTATCAACCTCAGAATCCGCAAATGGCCCAACACCACTATTCCATTGACCCACGCGCCGCGCAACAGCACATGGCAGCACCCTCGAATCCGGCGATAAATCAGAACTATTCTCAGATGTCTCCTGCGAAACCTGCCGCGCCGCCGCTAGACTATCCTCTTCTGGTGATCTCGCTGGCAGAGGAATATTTCGCCGCAGCGCATGAACTTGCTCCCTCAGTTGTGGTATCCATGACAGCGGAAAATGTACACGAATACCATAAGCTGATCACAATGGGGTTGGAGTGTCTGTCTATTTGTTTAAAGCAACTGAAGCTACCGCCAAGACTGGAAGCCAGAGTTCGATTGCGGTTTGCTGGTGTGATTTGTGAGGAAACAAATAACTATACAGAGGCTGAGACACTGCTAAGCCAAGGTATCATTCTCTGCGAAAGAGTATGCTATGCAGTCCTATCTATGCACTTTCCTCGTTGTGATTTCTGATTTCTGCATAGAACCATTACCAAGACCTCAAGTATGCGATGCAATTTCAACTTGCGCGACTAATGTTTGAACGAAACCCAAAAGCTTCTATGAAGATACTCGATGGCCAGATCGCAGATGCGCATGTGTAGGTTACGTTGTCCGGTCTTTCTAAGTATCCTCTAACCAACTTGCAGTTGCCAGCATTACTCGTGGGTCTATGCTCTGCGATTCTTGCGAGCCTCTCATGCTTTGGAAGTTGGGACATCTACGGACAGTAACGCCGCAATACAAAACATACGAAGCATCTCGAGCCTTGCACATCAGCATAACGATCGTTCTATATATATTGTGGCCTCCCTTATGGAAGCTGTTGCTCATCTCAAATCCGGCGGAGTAGAGGCACTCGAGCAGGTCCAACGAGCTATTGCAGCAGCAAGAACATACCAGCTTGACAATGGTAGCAGCATGCCCCAACTTGTCGGCCTGACACATATTCTTGACGTTGCGTGCAGTATTCTGGCAGGGAATCCGACTCAGATGAAGAACACTTGTAAGGCGATGCAGGTTGTCATGGATGATTTGTTGAACCAGCCTGGTTGGAGTACGGAGCTAGATACTCTACGGATTCCCATTGATAGTATGCCGAAAGTCAGAAACCTGATCAGTCAAGACACTCGAATGGTTTTAGGTATAAGAGAAGACGGACGGGATGAAATGGTCATGTCTTTCTTGAACAAGAGAGACGCCTATTCAATCACGTTGGTGCAATTTCACACCCCGCTGTCGACCTGGTATTGACTGCTTTCTAGTTATTTTCTTTCAGGGATTGTTTTATTACATAAAAACTCAATGGACGGGAAAGCCATGAGGTTCTTGAAAGAAGGCCTAGCAAGGATCAATGGTAAGTGCCACCTTTTGTCACCACGATGGTTGAAAGCTAATATTTGCCGCAGCGGACACTCGAAGTTCCAAAAGCCCTTCTGCTCGTCTATCCGAGCTTGTTACAAAACAACAATGGCGTGGCCAGATGCTATGTTATTTGAACTTGTACGTCGCATTTTGTGCCGCTGCTGTGGCCGACTGGCCTCTTGTGAAAGAATCTATGCGAAGCATGACAGCGGCTGCCGAAAAGTTCGAAGTTCCGTTAATAGGTTGCCTTGGAAAATTGGCGCTCTATCTGGAAGGTGTATACTACCAAGGCTCCGGCGACCTGAAAGCTGCGCTAGATGTGTTCGCAAATGATGCATTTCGTTTTGCTGATATCCCGTATTCGACTTCCGAACAACGGGTTGAGCGTGATATCGCTCTTCTGGCTGCTCTTAATAGCCTTTTAATCTTACAAGATCCCCAATGGCAAGATCCGGTAAGAAATTTTACTCTCATTTCGCAGCTAGAACCGTATTGTAGCGACCATCCGAACAAGGATATCCAAACAGCTTTCTCGTTGATTCGCGCAACCACCAAGACAAGTTCAGCGGCGATGATCCATGAGACGAAGAATCACCTTGCCATGGCACTGAACAGAGCCAAGGCGACGGCAAATACACAGTTCTTGTGTCTAGTGCTCAGTATAATGTGTAGCAAATTCTTCAACAATTGCGTTGGTGACCAGGCTGAAAAGAGCGCGTTGGCTGCACGAAGGCATGCAGAACTTAGCAAAAACAAGCTATGGATGTCCGTATCCGGCGGGCTTCTGGCACAGTTCTATGATATTTCCGACAAACGAGCAGAGGCCCAGGCTACGTTATCGGAAGCTTGTATATTGGCCCATGAGGCGTTGCCAAATCTTTGAATGGCCTATGAATATTTGCTTTTCTATGAAGGAGTTAAGGATGCATACTTAGGCTTGGATTCAAAGAAAATCTAAGGGATATTTTGCATGAAGGCGTTTGGCTTGGGGGAAACTGGATGCACTGTTGCGCAGATACCCATTTGCTTTGACGGATTTTATAGCAGACGCGGGGTCGGTATAGATGAAATCGGAACTGGCATATATACTCCCACTCAAAAACAATATGCGCACGGTATGTTTCGGGCTCTATAGTGTGAAGGTCATGGACATCATTTGACATGGAAAAATGTGACTTCGTATGTGTAAGATTACAGGATGTAGTGAATTACAGTACAGATTCGAAGTGAGGGGAGCTCGGAGGCGCAAGCGCAGGGCCCCTGTCCTAAAACAATTACACGCTAAGATAAAATAATTCTGATAAGACGCTTCAAGAAAAATGTAAAATTATTTCTGCCCCTCTACAACAACCGTGCAATAAGAGGTTTATCCTCTCAACCATACCAATGTTGGGTTCCCTCACGCGGCAGGGTCACAGATTGCAGCAATCGTATGTCTGCACATCATGTCTGGAGAAGATTGCTTCAAGCTCCCAGATTGTTCGTTCGCCCCTCTCACAACCACGAGGACTGAGGACGCCAGCTCGATTTTCAACCACGACACGAAATTGCGAAGCTGAAAGCACTGAGCCTCCCGAGCCAAAGAGTGGCAGCGATGAATCTACCGATAAAACCAGTGGCAAGAGCCAAGACCCACAGCGAGCTACTAGACGATCCAAATCCGGCACAAGAAGAATCTTGCGAAATGCTCTAAAGGATGCGGAACCTACATCGCAGCCGACTAAGAAAAGTCCTTCCGCAAAGGCTCCTAAAACCAACAATGAGTCGGAAATTTCGGAGTCCTTAGACTCGTCGGGATCGCCAGAGGCAACAGCCAGCAAAAAGTCGGCTGGGAAGCCTGAGAAAGGGAACAAGAAGAAAGCGTCAAAAAAAAGAAAGGGAGATGGAGACGCGATCGCTGACAGTGCTGATGTAAAAGTATCTGAGCCCCAAATACGCAAAGTCAAGACTCGTCTCCTAGAGTACATCTCTGCAAGCAAAAAGGAAGACGGTTCTTCTGAAAAGCTGGAGCCTTCGCAACTGCATACCCTCTTCCAAGAATTGGTCGCAACGAAGGGTGAATCACAAGCCCGACGGCATCTCGTGGACCTTATCCAGAATGGGGGCTTGACTACTTCTGACAGAGGGAAAGTAATGAAAGAATTGCGGACTTCTCTGATACAAAGACCGACCCCAAAGAAGGAAATCCAGGAAAAGCAGGAAAAGAAGCAAAAGAAGGAGAATACACGCCCAAGAGCGGCGCAGACTTTGGCTAGCATGCTAGCCTCCTATGAGTCTGTGCATGATGCTATGAAGAACGGTAGACCTCCTAAACGTTCTGAAGCCTTTGGCAGCGATGGAGCAAAAGGCCGTAGACGATCTGGACCGGGACCAGGCAAGAAAATTCGGACAGGGCCTATTCCACTACCCTCAGGATCAAAGAAGCTTACTTTCCAGGTTCAGTCCGTTGATGCTGCTTCCCTCAGCCTAACGCCCGTTCAGAAAAGACAACCTCCTGTACCCGGTCTATCATATGGGCTTGAAAGGGCTCTGTTCAACCCAGGTGTTTATCATCTCCAAGATCCTCGGTCTCGCGTGTTCAACTTCGATCCATACTTGCAGACAATCATGCCTGTCAACGAGTTTGACTTTACCGCTCTGAAACAATACATCACATCTTCAAGGGACACGACGCTGATCGATACCGCCATCGCTGAAGGGAAGAAGTACACGGGGTCAACATCCAGTATGACGGCATCCCTTGCTCATTTTCATTTCTTGCTTTCTCAATGGAGACCAATAAATACTGGTATGCTTTCACAGGATTTTCCAGTCGAATTCAACACCTTCACACTTCTTCAACGCGGTCCTTCGGCCATATTTTTGCGCTGGAGGAACGGCACTTACGCTATTGATGCCGACAAAGAGTACGATAATGCCAACATTTTGAGTATGCTCGGAAAGTCAATGGAGAAGTTGCTCACCATACCAAAGGAAGAGTTTGAACAGTATCGAAAGGCCAACTCTGATCAGATCACTGAGGATCAACGGAACGAGGTTGAGTCCTTTCACTATACATCCATGGGCGATTTCCTGATGAGATCACAACTTGATGCTCATGATCCACGTCTTCCCGGCACAGGGATGTTCGATCTGAAAACTAGGGCTGTTGTCTCAATTCGCATGGATATCGACGAGTATGAACAAGGCAGTGGTTATCAGATTCATGGACGTCACGGCGAATGGGAATCATTCGAACGCGAGTACTATGATATGATAAGAGCTGCGTTCTTGAAGTATTCTTTGCAAGTAAGAATGGGCCGCATGGATGGTATCTTTGTCGCCTTTCACAATGTGGAGCGGATATTCGGTTTCCAGTACATCAGTTTGCCAGAAATGGACTATGCAATTCATGGTGCAAACGATACTACACTTGGGGACGCCGAATTCAAGCTCAGTTTGGAATTGCTCAATCGAGCATTGGATCGCGCAACTAAGAAATTTCCGGAAAAGTCTCTACGGATTCATTTCGAGACACGTGGAAACACCGAAACCCCTTTTATGTATATCTTTGTAGAGCCCATTGAAGAGGAAGAGATCCAAAAAATCCAAGACACAAACAAAGCTGCCGTTGAGGAGTTCGAGAGTCGAGTCCTTGGTTTACATCATGACAAATCTGAAAATGAGCTTTTGGAGGAGAAAAAGAACGCCGAATGGGCCGATCTCCGAGCACAAGTCGAAGAAAGTATGGAGAAGGATGAGCTTGATGCCAAAAATGCAAGGACAATTGCAGAGAACCTACTTGCTCGCCACGAGGTGACTGGCTTGACGCTAGAAGAAGTGGAGCAACGTGTTGAGGACTTTTTGGCAGCCTCGCAGTACAATGAGAATGATCCTGAGGACGATGAGGACGAGAACGACGCTGAAGACAGAGTCATGGAGGAGGAGGACGACGAAGAAGATGATGACGACGAGAATGAAGAGAATGACGAGAACGATGAGGAGAACGATGAGGAGAACGATGAGGAGAATGAAGAGGAGAATGATGAAGACGAAGATGACGAAGATACCGAGGAACAAGATACTGATGAAACGGAAGAGAAGATGAATTCTGAGATCAATGAGCCAAAGCTTGTTGAAACAGAAGGTTTATTGGTAGACCCAGCAGAAGAAACGACGGATACGGCCGTTGTGTCAACTGAAGATGGTCCAACGGATACGGAGGAGCATTCTTCAAAGGAGGGGCAAGACGGAGAACCCGGGGCGATCGAGTCAGAAAGCCCTGCGGAGAGCCCTGCGGAGAGTCGTGAAGCCTCGGATAAAGTAAATGATGAAGGCCTCAATGTTAGAAATGAGGACACCGCCGAAGACATTCTAGGCGTAGTCGACGAGGAAGACAGTAAAGATATCCTTGCAATGCACCTGACAATTCGCAACAAGGTCGACGGCGAGTATGTTGTCCGACCAGAACGATTAAATTCGAAGCACAACTGGACGGTCGAATATGCTTTGACAGAGATCGAGGAGGGCGTGAAGAGCAGAAACCTCTACAAAGCATGCAAGGCGAGACGTCGAACAGCATTGACCAAGTCAGAGCAGAAGGAAGAGGATGTTAGGAACAATATCTTTATTGAGAATCTGAAGAGGCTGGCGGATAAGGGCAGGCAGTGGAGAAAGCAACAAGATGAGGTTGAGAAAAACATGCCAGTGAAGACTCTGGATTACAGAGAGCCACCAAAGGAAGTTGGACTTATCGACGAGCAGCCCGAGCAGCCCGAGCAGCCTCAGCAAGTCGAGCAGCCTGAGCAGAGGTTGGAAGAGAACAAACCAGAGGAGTCGTAGGTGTTTGTTTGTATGCTAGTGTACTGTACTTCATGATGTTGTAGGATTAGATAGGAAGCTGCTTTTTTTAAGCACAGTGCATCAGCTAGCACAATCTTCGCTCAAAAAGTTCTCTCAAACTCTCTGCTAACTATGAATGGTTTGCGTGTCTATATTCGAGATCAAAATAAAACTAAAATATTATTGCAGCTTAGGGGATGGTATCCTTAAGCGAACCGAACACACATGATGCAAAATTGAAGAGGACATACATCTCAGGCAGTAAAAATCAAAAGATAATTTGCATCAACCGGGAATCGAACCCGGGGCCAGCGCAAGATCCGACGCGGGCACATCCGAAGATTACCTTGTCGTGGATGGGAAGCGCTGATTTTACCACTAAACCATTGATGCAGATATGACGTTGAGCTCCGTTTTGGATTATATATACCATTCCAGCTCGGCAGGAACGAGATGAGCGGGGTCACGCATAGTGGAGAAGGATTCTTATGGCAGCGACATGCAGGGTGAGATTGTTGGTGCTTGTCAGCACTAGTGTGCAGGATCTATATGAAGCGACGAGGAACTGCACGGTTCGCTGTGAAGATAGATCGGAATGGAGCGTCTTGGCATTTTTTGCAGATTCACCTACAGGATAAGGCCAAGACAGCGTGCGTCACATGTGAAATTTGGTACAAGCAAATAGTTTGCGCTTCTTCATATATGTACTGCTTATATCGTGTTGGTACGAGGATTAAGGTTGGATGCAGGGCGGCTTACACACTGGGATACACTGGGATACACAGCAGCAGCGGTGAAGGAGAAAGGTTTCTCTCTGGTCGGATCCATTAACACGAAGAAGGCGCAAAAGTAAAAATGATGCGACAATCTCAATTCAGACACAACGATAGCAATAGGTGGGATATTCATGAATTTCATTTGATCGCTTCATTGCGATATCTAACACTGCGAAAAAAAGTAGGGAAAGCCGCATCGCATTGGCACTAGCGCCCACGTTCATTCATCCTCCCTCATCCGTTCGTACACTTCCTCCAAGTCTCCATCAACTACAAGTCTTCCCCTAGGGTATATGTCATTCAATCCGGTTTAATCAATCCAATCCAATCCAATCCAGTCGTTCGTTCGCGCGTGATATGTATGCCGACCGATAAAGTTGTTTAGCAACAGCATTCACAGCACAGGATATCTGTGAGGACGCAGCATGCGCAACACTCGCAACTGGAGAGAGGAAGAATTAGCACATAGCAGTGGAAGATAGGTGCGGGAGTTGGAAATCAGGAAAGAAAGGAAAAGAACTTACCACTCTCCACCACCACGCATTGAGACCGAGGAATCGACGTTCATTTGTTCCATTTGACGCTGCGATATTCATGTTAGCAGAAGGTAGGTTAGAGGGTGCGCATGAAACACTAACAGGTTGCTCGGTGACGGCGGCAGCACCTGGAGTCGGGAGCTCCATTTGTTGGGTTTGAGGTTGTTGGGATTCCATGGCTGGCATATTGATTGATGGGAGAGACGGCGAGGTGAGTTGAGGTGCGGTGAATGCGTGAGATTTGAGTAAGAGTAAGAGTATTAGATCTAAATACTGAATACGAGCAAGTAGAAGTTTAACAGCAGAAGAGACAAGTACAACATCTATATATTTAAGCCGAAGAAAAATCGCTCAAAACCGGGGCTGAGGCACAGCCTTTAAATGCGCCGCCCACAGATACCGAGTTGAGTCGAGCTTTCCACCTTCGTTCGAGACAGCCGTACGTATACGCAGCGTATTCCCATCGAACGCTCATCCGTCCTTACTATATCCGGTAATAAGTAGACCCCTACTGTGCAAGTAGGGCTGGGTCTACCCAATCAGCCGGCCGGACTTGCGTGTGTTTGGACCAAATCTCAACACGCTGAGTCGTATGCTAATGCTTTATTCGGCATAGCTTTACTTCTACTCGTCCTTTAATCTAGGTTCAGCGCAGGATGACCAGCCATGCGAAAAAAAAAACCTGTTCTGTTGGTTCTTTCCTAAGCTCAAGTGTCAACTTGTATGAGTAAGGCATTCGTGCTGGATTTAGATCTGAAGCTATTCGGATATGTTTGCCGCGCATGGTAGCCACGCACTATCGAGCGTGCTATCAACGTCATTTTTAGTTGCCGGCTTGGGATCGGTCTTGGTGAAGCTTAATTCGAATGGTTTCGTGCGAATTGCGGTGTTGCCAAGAGTGCTAAGCCACAAGCGAGACGCAAGGTTAGCGGCGCAGTAAGGAAAGCTGGGGCTGGGGGCTTGAGAGGAGACAGCAGCATCGAAACAATTTCCGAAAGACGAGAACTTGATTATAATTTACTTTGTATCGATACATTTAAAAATAGTTAATATATTCGACAATATATACATATATATAGTCTAAATACACATCTATACAAGAAACTTGAAAATAACTGTTAGAATGATACTTGCTACAGTTAGTGTGAAACTGCCTACTCCAAATATCTGGTAACCCTTCTTTCGAGCGAAGTTGATACAAACAACAACAACAGTGGTCGCTATCGAGAAAACGACCAGGGAAATTAAAACTTTAAAAAATACCGGGACCACGAAGCTTTCTTCAAAAGAGAGACCCCATCCATAAGGCGGTGTGGTAAGATCCGCCTTGAGTCGTTGCTCAAGTCTCTTTGGCGTATTTTGGACGAAAAACCGACCCTTCTTTTGGGTTCTGGCACCTTTTTGTCTGGCTCGGAGCTGTTGGGATGGTGGTAGTGGTATCTCAACCACCCGTGATTCGATATCATCTTGACTATTCGGAGTCGGAGTCGGAGCCGAAGTCGAAGGCGACATCCCGCGGAATATTCTAAAATTCGTCCAAAGCAGTTTGCCTTTCCGTTTCCAGTTGAAGGCGGTCCAGGAAAGTTTGAGCTTGGCTTTACAGAACTGTTGCAGTCGTATACTCGACAGCCAAATCGACGAGCGATGGGGTTTGTTCCATAGATGCGTTACCCATTTCGCGTGTGACTCCGGCCGCTTATCCCCCGGACAAGGAGCCCATGCATCTCTTTCGTTCCATTCAGCTGGAGGACCCCAATCATCATGAAGAATTGCAAGATCAGCGAGGTCACTTTTTGCCGCATTTTCTTCTTCATTCTCTCTACCTTCATCCAAGTCGTCCTCAACAGCATATTCGAAGCTAGAGTTGTTGTCTTCTCTGATGAGGAAGAACTACTGCGAGTCAGAGCGAATTTCAACGTGAACAATGTTTCAACTATCACATACCCGAACGAAGCGTATATTCGAAACCGCTATCCAAGATAAATTGTAAGTGGTCCATCCTCTGGCTGTGATGTACTCTTTTTTGACGGAGGAAAGGAGCTCCTCGTCACATAGCTCTTCTCCGATATCCATATGTACTGCTTTGCTGACAGACTTGTTGTGATAGAAACACAGAAGCAGCCATTGAGCGTTAGATGACGTAATAGATTGTGACTGAGAATTCTCTGTCTTTACTAAGTTCTGTTCGTGATCGAAACCTGGCTTAAGATGAGTTCCAGAATGTGGGCCTTGAGCTGCTTGTCCTGAAGTACTAGATTGTGCATCTGTTGTTACTGTAGAGGCCCCGATATGTTGATGGGGGTGAGAAAGAGATGGAGTCTTGGGAAGCTCTATATGTTGTTGGTTGTCGTCATTCGAAGTATTGAGTGTGACTGGCACGTCAGGAACTTCAAGAGACCATGCAAATGTCCGTGCTTGATATCCAGCTTGTATCAACCGAAATTGAGCATTTTGTGCAGCACCAAGTCGAGACGCCGGATAATCCTGGGAAAAGCAACAACCACAGCTCTACGAATTTGTTTCAGCATACTAAAATAGTGAGGATACAACAGAATATGAATACATACACAGTCCCAAGTAAGTCGAACGAATCCGCGGCCAAGAGTTCTTTCGTATAGGCCGACATCTTCGGCGATAGTTAAGCACTGTACGAGAAAGGACTGATACAAATTCGACAGGAACCCCATTAAATTAAAGTTATTCTCAGAAGGGTGACGCTCTTTGTTTGTATCTTTTAGAGACCTGTTGGAAGGGTGAGTCGACGAATGTGCTTCCGACTCGGACATGGCTTTGGGATTTTCGTATGAAAGATCAAGATTCTTGACAATGATGTCGACGTCGTTGCTATAGCCGTCGATGCTAGAGCCGTCAGTGCTATATCCATCGGTGCTGCAGTCGTCGGCGTTAAGATGATCGCCCACTCCTTCTGCAATCTTCTGCAAGGTAGTTGGATCAGACTTCGGTAACAAAAAGTTGCGGAGGTTTTCTTTGTAGGACTTGAACGGCCGCCCAGTGGTTAGGAAGGAAACCACAGACTCTAGTTTAAGTAGTGCTAAGTCTAGGTTGTCATTGTCTGAGTCGTCGCTGCTGCTTTCACTGATTGCATCACTATTGTCAGGCTGTACGTCCTGAATGCCTACAGAATCTTGCTGGTCCAAGTGTCGATTCAGCAAAAACAATGTATCTGTTTTTTGGCTGAGTAAAACATTTATCTTCTCTCGGAAGGTACTATCCGTCGGCATTAAGACCTGACGAATCTTCCTTGAAATCCGAATTCTCTCCCTTCTGGATCGCAGGAACCTGATGGCTAGCTTCTCCGCAGGGGTCTGTTCTTCAGACTGAATATCTAAAAAATAGATCTTCAATAAGCGTGTATGATTTCGAACAAATCTTGCCTCGTCTAGCCGTAGCGTTGCTTCTTGGTACAGAGCTAGCAGCTCCTCATCATCAGTTAAGTTCTTAACGAGATAATCTTCGGCAGCTGCGCGGAGAGCTGACGAAGAAGACTCAGATCCGACAGTAGAGAACAGATCTGTGTCGACAGATGCAACGGATTTTATATCGAGATCAGGATCCAGATCATCATGTTGTGTTAACTTGGTATAGTTGTAAAAGCTCATGGGAGGGATGTTCTGTTCAGGACCTTCTTTACTGATGGGAACAGGAGCTGATGGGAGTGTGGATAGGGCTGTAGTCCTAGACTCTTCAGATGAAAAACAGCCTGAGGACTCTGCAGACGCAGTGTCTGATTCATTGCTGAAGATAGTTTGATTGTAACTGTCATTGATAGAGGCTACTGACATGGTTACGGCCGCCAGTAGTCCACCAGATAATGCTTCCGTGAGATCAGGCCAGTGTCGCGGCGGACTTGGTCCCGAATCAAGATGTCCCGTGGACGATGGTATACGTTCACCTTCGTATTTTGTGGTAGCCCCTACCGAGACAGATTGTTGAGCAAAGTTAAGCATAAATGGATCCCCTTCAGATGCATGGGGGGTTGAGGGTGAAGAAACGAAATCGTCGTCAATAGCACCAAGGAGCATTTTCCAAACGTCTCCTGTCGAATGGGTGGTATCGACAATGTCTCTATATAAGCATTATCATTGGTATGCATTAATCTTCTGGTTGAGGATACTAGATACTTACAGGCCCAGGTTAAGATTCGAGTCCGATTCATCCAAGCGTAGCAAGCCTCTTGGATCGTCTCCGAAATTAATGAATTGAATGCATATCTGTTTCTCGTCCATCTCCAACTCAACCAATCGGTTGACGAGTCTCCGAATAGGAGGAATGGGATCACACTTGTGTTGCCAGACACCGTCTGTTAGCACATAAAGTGTCAGTGGTCGCAAATCCTTCTCTCGAGGTGTAAAGCGTGCCAACCCAGTTCGGCGTGCTTTTTGACTGCCAAGTTTCCCAGTGTAGTCGTTGAGAATTGAATCCAAAACAACACAAATGTCACTTCTTCCTTTGCGCTCTCGGTCGCGCACGATTTTCTCTAATTTGGTGGTTCTCTTGCTGTTGTGGCGTTCCCCTGGAGAAGACATTGTGAAATATAGATCAACGCCATCTGGGTCCGACCCCTTGACGAGATAGGTTAAAATCGAGAAGGTATCTATCACCTTGTCCCAGTGTTCAGCCATGGACCAGGAGTCATCAATGAGAAAAGCCTAAAAATAATCAGCTTGATTGGTTACTAGTGAATAGGTGTATATTCACATGATCTCTTTTCTGCACACGATTTAGGAGCCAATTTCCATCAAGTGTTGGTTTCAGTCCTTCCTTCTTTCTAGACCTCCATATCAAAGCATCGCCAATAGATAGTTTAGGAAGGATTTCTGAGACGCTAGATCTGACCTGTCCAGTTGGACTGTGAGGAATTGAAGATTCACTTTCTGCTGGTGGTGTCTGAGTATACTTCTCATTCGGGGAACCCATGAGTGCAATGTTTCCCTCGCCTTCTAAAACATCACGATGGGCACTGGCTTGTCTGGCCGAAGCTGAATCCCATGTTTCTGCAGTGGACGTTCTTAGCAGCTGATATTCAGGTGTATAAAGGCCAACTTTACCTGTAATACCTACAGTGCCTTCGCTAAATCCTCCGACTTGTCCTGATGGCGGGGGCGGACTTGTGTGTTGTCTACCGGAATAATAACGGTCGATGAGTTTGTGATTGTCATCTTGGATGATATGTGGTGGATATCTGTGAGTGGATAAGACGCCACCTTCTAATCGATGCCTCCCGGTACGCTCTTGCTGGGCAGCACTTGAGTGACTGGGAACTTGCGGGGTATTGATATGGGTGGTGGGATCAAATTGCTGGCCAGCACGGGTTAAGGGTAAAGAAACATGATTTTCACTGCTTGTGTTCATGCTCTCAGGGTCAATCACATTTGTATCAGTATGCATCATTGGGTGGTGTGATTGTTGGTCATAACTAGTTATGCCATCGACAGATGATGTCGAACTGCTCTCCAAGATGATCGATGGTGAAGGCTGCCGTGATCGGCGAGAATTGATATTCGTAGTTCGGGGTAGTCCTTTATCATCACAGATTCTCCTAGAGTCTTCTATAATTCGCTGGGAGCGTTCCCAGAAATACTTGACATCTGGTCTCGTTGTGGCATCCGTTAACATATCTTCGATCATTTCCAAGACATTTGCGGTAACATAATCGCACTCACGGATCTTGCTTCTAAGGTCTTGGTGCCCCTCATCGATGAGAGGAAGCACTCTATTGCCATCGTGAAAGCAATCACCATCTTGCTCAGCGAGTGTACTTCGTGTTGCTTCGCGTCGCGCCGCGCGATATTCTTGAACTGCTTTGTAAGAGCACACGATTTCTTCGTGTGAGGGAGCCTCGTCGTTTTCAGCAAAGATAGCCACGAGGAGTTTCTTTAGTTGACGATAATTATTTGCAGTCAAGTACTTGTGAAGCAGATGGTTTGGGAGAAGTTTGGTAGGAATATCACTATTTGGGTCCACGAGTCCTGGGAGGCAACTCTTGTCAACCCAGTCGATGAACTCTTGAATGTCTGGATGATCGTCGGGTTGGTTCATCTTTGGGATGAGAATCCTCGGTGTAGTGTGTGTTGAGGGGTAGCAACTCCGCAAATGATGGAGATCTGTTTGAGCAATGTGGTCAAGATGAGAGTCAAGACTTCGTCGCACCTCGTGCTCAAAAGAGACGGCTATTGTTCTTGATGCATCTTCTCTTCGCTGTCAATGGACCGTGCAATGAGTCTGCGCTTGTTAGTGACGCACGACAAGGCTGTTGTTAGCTGTAAGGAGGTTTAATGGATGTGTAAGCAGGGTGCCATCAATGTGGTAGCCTGCTCTCTACTGCAAAGATAGCAGCCTGATGATACATGTAGTATCCGATAGGTAATCGGGCAACAAGACCACTATAGTATTTCTGATTCCCAGGCGAAGGATGGTTCTATAGCCATTAGAACAATTTACTTCATCGTGCTGTGTTGTCCCTAGATGGACCTGCTATTTCTGCGCTGACAGAGGCCTGCCAGACTGCTTGTCTGTTGAACCCGTTCTCTGGCCTCGGCACATCTGGGCCTTTGGTTGACCCTGTGAGACTGCCGGATATGAGTAACCAGTCCAAATCATTGTAAATACTCGAGTAGGCTCCGAGAATAATGCTGGAAGCTGTACGAGTACCTAGCGAGGGAGGCGGGCAGGCGGGGTACAGACAAGAGGTCTTCGAAATAAACATTCAAATAAGCTTCGGGCTCGTGCTTACGGTTACGAAATACTACGCGCCTTTTCTACTATATACAGTAACTTAGAAGAATTATGAACCCAACAAATAGCGTTCTCGAGGTCTCAATTACAATCGATGATAGGCAGATTCCATTATTCGGAAGTGCATCAAGGCTCTTAAGTAGGCTTTGCTATCCCCCACAACTCCCCGCGGGCAAAAATGATGCAGACGAGGCAAACGAGGCAGCTGAAACAGACACAAAGTGACTGCTGCTTTAGAGAGCCTGGTGATGCATAAATAGGCAGTGCCCTAATGCATTTTCAATACATGGCATATCTCTGGTGGCATTAGAAAAGGGGCAAGATTTCTGCGCAGTCAACGACTAACCATCTCAGCCTTCCTTCGCATCTCTGCTGTAAGACTTATGCTACCTTATCAAGAGGCTTGGTTTCACCGAAGAAATATATGCAAATTCCGCCAGATTTGCTTTCCCGTTCGATTAATACCATTGCCATGTCTGTTGCGCTAGCAAATGCCTCGCGCCTGAAGGCCGAAGTTCGCCTAGCGCAAGCAATATCGCAATTTGAGGCTGACCTCTCGAGGGAGCAGAAAGCAGCCTTTCATGCCTCCAAAATCCGAACACACAAATCACCTCCAACACCTAGCGATGTAATGCGACTCGCAGCGGAGATTGATCGTTCTGCCTCTGGAAAAGTCGGCGGTGGACGGTGTTTTGGGCCTCGGTTCACCAATGTTCTACACGCTGTACAGCAGTTTGCCGCGCTAGGAGATATAATTATAGGGGGCTCCCAGAGCCTAATTGCTTGCGGAGTCTGGTCGCTCGTTCGGATGACATTACTTGTTCGTCATGAAAGCTTCTCATTTTGGTTGGGACCAAGACTGATGTCTTCACGCAGTTCATCGTTACTTCCACTTCCTATCTGGAGAAGCTGTCAGGTCTTTTCATGGCCGTTGGCCGGTCGGCTCCACGTTACCAGATGATGGGGTTGCTTTATGCCAAATCTAAAAGCTTGCAATCCAGTCTATCTGAGTATTTTATTGTAGTCGTTCGACTTTGTCACCACATGTTGAACCTGACACAGAGGTCGATCGTAGGTCAATTCGTATCATCCTTAAACGACTCTCATATAAAAGGCTTTCAGTCAGAGCTTGACAGCTGGGCAATTACGATCAAAGAGGAAGTGACTTTATCCATGGGCCAAACAATCGAGGATGAAGGCCAAGAGAACTCACGATTTAGAGCTCTTTCAACCAAATTTAGTGAGACTGCGTCGCACCGCGCAAGAATGAAGATGAATCTACGCGTCCTCGATCTTTGCTCCACATATGATTATGAGACGGCGTGGAAACAGACTCGAAAAAGAGGAAATGCAACATTATTCAACAACAGCAATGAATATCAAAACTGGAAAACCGGAGCAGAGTCCCGTACACTGGTTTACAGAGGCAAACTAGGATCAGGGAAGTCGGTCTTATTAGCTAACATAGTAGAGGATCTAAATCTTCATTTTCAAAACAAAAACATAGGGTTGGCCTATTTCTTCTGCCGTCACGATATTCTGGAGAGTTTGAAAGCGCGCACAGTCATTGGATCGCTAGCTCGGCAATTACTGTCTTCGATGCCTGATCTTTCCGTAGTAGGAGATTTGTGTGCGAATTCTCCAACTCTGGATATTGAAGCAATCTCCAACGTGCTTCACCGTGCTCTTCCGCGCAACTACAATATTTGCTTCGTCCTTGATGGGCTTGATGAGTGTAGCAATCATGAAAGAGGCATGGTGGAGCAAGAGCTTCGAACTCTCCAGACTATATTTACATTACGCCTCTGCATTTCATCCAGAATAGAGGCTGATGATGGTTCCAAGGAGGGCTACGAACATTTCGCTACCCCTTCCATCATCTCATTGCCTGATGACAACCCTGACATCGAGGGTTTTATTTCTGCGGAATTGGAGAGTTGCATAATGTCCCGAAAACTACAGATTGGGGATCCCAGTCTGATACTGGAAATAGAAGACGCGCTTCTGAAAGGAGCCCAGGGTATGTTTCTCTGGGTAGCCCTTCAGATTGAATCTTTATGTGCCGAAAAAACAGATAAGGCCATTCGTCAGGCTCTGGAGAACCTCCCAAAGAGCCTGTCGGAAACGTTCTCTCGTGTTCTGGCCAAATCTTTACACTTTGCGGAGTCATATCAGGGACGAATATTAAAGCTTGTGACTATTGCCCAGCGCCCGTTAACAACAGAGGAATTGAGAGAAGCCCTGAGTGTGAATCCTGGCGATACTAATTGGAACCCAGCAGCATTACTCAATGACCTGTATTCGACATTAACTTGTTGCGGAAGTCTTATCATCGTCGACGAAGAGGAGATGACAGTACGACTTGTTCACCACAGTGTTAAGAATTTCCTTCTGTGCAGCGCGAAAGACTCCTCCGGGATACCTTTTACGATAGACTGCGCACATACGGAAATGGCAGATACTATCATTACTTACCTTAATTACGGCATTTTTGACACCCTGGTATCCAACTTGATAGTTCCACAGATAGCAGCTGCATCTGCACAGTCAACGATCATCCACTCAATTCTACCCCACTCAAGTGGTGTTCGAAGCCTTGCGTTGAAGCTTTTGAAGTCCAGGAAACAGCCCAACTTTAACGTGGGCCAGGTTCTTTCTGAGGCGAGCGAACATTTCCAACCGAAGTCGGTCAATCAGTTTCCCTTCTACGATTACGCAAAGTCCAATTGGATGCAACATATACGGTGGAAATTAAGCAGTGAGCCTTTAAAACACGATCTGCTAGTAAGACTTTTCGAGAAGGGGGTTCTTGACTTGGATATTACAGATGATAATGGTCAGACACCCTTATCATGGGCGGTAGCAGCAGAAAGCGATAAAATTGTCCAGCTACTATTGGCCCACGAGAAATTCGTTGCAGAGCTAAAGAAAAGCGGTGCACCGTTGTGGTGGGCTAGTCGAACCGGAAATCTAGTCGTAGCCAGGCTGTTGTTAGAAAAGGGTGCGAACTTGGATTTACGGCATAAGAAACACCAAGAGCGGACGCTCTTATCACTGGCGGTGGAGAATGAGCACACCATGTTTGTGAGGTTCCTGCTTGAACACGGTGCCGTGGTAGATACTAAGGACAGCCATGGTCGAACGCCGCTCTGGTGGGCTATAAAGGCGCAGCGTACGACCATGGCAAGACTACTACTCGAGAAAGGAGCTTATATCGAGTCTGTGAATGATGCTCAATCCCTTTTGTCAACAGCAGTTGATGGCGAAAATTATGAGATGGTGGAATTGCTACTCGAAAAAGGGGTATATGTGAGGCGTTTGATCGGGGGCACCTTATCAATAGCAGCCCAAAATGGTCATTATGAGATTGTGAAATTGCTACTCGAGAAAGTAGTTGATGTGGGGGATGAGGTTAGAAGCGGGCGCCCCTTATTAAAAGCAGCTAAAAATGGTTATTATGAGATTGTGAAAATGCTACTCGAGAAAGGAGTTGATATGGGGGATGAGGTTAAGGGCGGGCGCCCCTTATTAAAAGCAGCTAAAAATGGTCATTATGAGATTGTGAAATTGCTACTCGAGGAAGGGGCTCCCATAGAATATGGAGATGGTTCTGGAACACCTTTATCAAACGCCGCCATGTACGGACATGATGTGGTAGTAGAGCTTCTACTTGACGCAGGCGCTGATACGGATCATGCGAGCAGTGTGAGTCATCAAATGCCTCTATCAATAGCAGCGGAACGAGGGCACGATCGAGTAGTGAAAATACTACTTGAGAACGGGGCGCAGATTGAAGCGAAGAATACTTCTGGTCGTACAGCGCTGTTCTGGGCAGCAGTGCAAGGACATGATCGAGTAGTGAAAATACTACTTGAAAAGGGGGCTCTGATTGATTCACGAGGCGATTATGGTCGTTCAGCGTTAGTATGTGCAGCGCAACAAGGTCATGGTCGAGTAGTAGAAATACTACTTGAAAAGGGTGCTGAAGTAGATTTAGTGGACTATTTGAACTACTCGGCTATATCATACGCAACAAGAGAAGGGCATCATAATGTAGCAAAAATATTGCGTGAAAAAGGGGCTCAGTTAAACTAAAAGAGAGGGTTGAAAGCGTTATCACCGGCACCATATATGGGACACGATATGACGAGCGTCATTTGCTGCTCGAAGAGGGCGCTCGGCTCCATCACGAACCTCCTTTCAGGAATCTGGATGCTCTTATAGGACGCATCAGTTCCGTCTCAAGGCCTTTGTTCGATACACATTCGACGAACAGTTAGAGTGTTGCGGTCATAAATTTTGGAAGCAAATCGCTCTTCCTGGTTTGATGAGGTGGTAAACTAGTTTCGAGAGTCGTATGTGTGGGATGGCATACATGGCTGATTTCCAGAGGCCACAGAGTGGGAGGGAGGCATTTTCTACCGGCCGTCAGAACACAATCGTTTGTCTCCTCATCCATTGGTGCACCCCTCGAGACTCTTTCCTCTACCTATTGATCTTCCAGCATCGCCAGCGGCACCAACCCAAGTATCGCCATCGTCGTCGGAGCCAGCCAGAAGCCCAGCCCAACGATATCAACCTTCGTCCCCAACACAAACGCGCTACCACCCCAAGTTGGACCAATAACTCTCGCCGCCGCAGTTCCCATGACCTGTAAGCCATTCAGCCTCCCACGACCCATTTCCAATTTGCAACTTCGTTGAATAAGGACCGAGCCTGTACTGAAAGCGAAATCGTTAATGAATCCTTTGAGGACGAGCAGGATGCTGAGAACAACGAAATTCGTTGGTCGAGGTAAGAGTACGGTGAAGGGGGTGGCGATATAGATTAATATGACGGTCGTGCAGGATGTTCTAAAGACCTGTCTGACGCTGAAATACCTGGTCAGAACTGGTGTAATGAGGAGCGGCACAAACATGCACGCTCCGCCGTAGATAGTGAACATGAGACTGATTTCCTTGACGTCTGTATTTCCCTCAGTTAGTATTACGGTAATTAAGTTGTGGGGGGTTGAAGGCAATAGGCAGTGCACTAATTTGTAAATCAACTGCATATCGAACTGAAATCGTTTGTCTTATGGCTTCCCCGATGATGAGAATTCAGTTATTCAAATGTGATTTGAACATTTAAAACTGAAAACCTGCTCTTAGAGCAGATTCCCCAAACGCTCAGTTCTACACAATTTTTCGATTCGCAGTTGGTCTTATGAAATGGTGCTACCATATGCGGAAGTTGACATATAACTTACCAGATCCAAAACCTCCTGTAAACCGAAATGGGAGACGGGGCCATGTCGAAGGAGGATGCTGTGCGGGCCGTGCCATCAAAACAGAGATGAGAGGATCGTATGTAGCACTGTGCATCGCCAAGATAGCATACAATAAGATGCATAAAACTGACTGCCGATTTAAAAGTTGTCTCAATGTGACTGGATCCGAAGTTACAATTACAGCTCCTCCTGTAGCTTCTTCCTCATCTGCTGGCTGGGAAGGTGCTTGAGAAGGCGCTTCTGCTAGTAGAGGGGCTATCTCATCTTCGCTCTTGACGTTCATCCCAGATTTGCCTCTCAAACTCTGCCACATGAGACAAATCCATGCTGTGAATTTCTTCCCGAGCGCTACTCCATAATCCACCTTACCTTCTTTACTTGGTAGCGACTCTGTAAGTCCGAAGAAGATGACGAGCATTCCAACTACGAAACAAACAGCAGCAATCATGTTCGGTAGCGCATAAGGAAATCTTTCAAGTAACTTTTTGCCATGATGATCTCCTGGAGCGACGTGATATGGATTCGCTGTAAAGCCACCGATAAGCGGCCCGAAACCCCAGCCGATGTTGAGTCCTAGTGGAAAGATAGAGAACGCCAGCATTTGGAGACTCTATGAAAGTTTGTCAGTTAGGCGGGCTGAAAACAAGGAGAGGGGGAGAGTATCGTGCCTTATCTTTAACTTTCTCCGCAAGACTCGTCCTCAATATCCCTACATCACCACTGCTGAATCCTACAACGGCTCTACTCACCAGCACCATCGCAAGGCTCGTTGAGAAGCCAAACATCAGTGCGCCTGCCATAAGTATAGCTTGACACATCAAGATAACAGGCTTGCGACCAACTACATCAGAGATATAACCCCACATCCCCGCTGTAAAAAATTGAACAACGCTCCCCATCGATAGAGAAAAGCCAAGCCAGAAAGCTATGGTCTCGGATGGCACTCCTACATGGGCCAGGAGCATAGGAAAGTAAGGTAGAGAACCCGTATTAGCTAGCGCCGATGAGAAGCGGCAAAGAGCTGTAGATTATTTAGAGAATCGCCACACAAATATACCATCTCCTTGGTGACACGAAGAGAACATACCTAGGATCAGGATTTGTCCCAGAGGAAGGTTTTGAGGTACCTTCATGACCATGTTGGCTGCGAAACGAAATATCAGACACGCTACTAACACACTGGTAGAAGACCGACTGACTACTTCATTTAAATCGAAGCAAATGAAGATGGAGCTGTCGTAGATGAAATGCAGATAAAGAACTTGCTTTATATCTAGAAGATTAGATAACCTCTTGTCCACCGACTCTGTACGTAGGTAGTGGGCCTTTGTTGAAAGCCGCGCGATACCAGGGTCTTCACTAAGCGTCAACAGAATGTCTTCTATTCGCCAACCCTTCATTGCTGCGCAGAGATAGCGATGCCAAACTTTACAGGGCTCGCAGGGGAATATCCGAACATATTTTCAAGCTCTGGACTGCCCAAGGATCCTCCTTGGGACCTCGAGATAGCAATGAAAGTAGCCATAGCCGTACGTACTTGTACGCAGACACCGATGCTGGACTGCGCCTCTTCCAATGAATCGAGGATCAATCATTCGCAAGAGGATACTAACTTATCGCATACCAAATAGGGGAGGCATTGTCCATTGACGTTCAATTTGTGTGAACTGTTGTGAATGAGTAGAATGTTGTGTCGAATCATGGAAGAGCTATGTATTGCGCAATGTGATGTGACGGTCACACTGTAGGCCGATGAACATTTTTTCTTGCGACCGTTAAGACCGAACCACTTGACCTTACCTCCAACATATCGAAATAACTTCATACGCTGCATTTTACCATTCTCTCATATTCAAGAGATACATACGATTCATCGATCCATCAAACCCTTGTCTACACACCTACTAAGCATTCGAAATGAGAGCCTATTGGTACGACAACAAGGAAGTAAGCTTCCCTGCCTCTTCCTCCCTCTTTGCGACTTTGCGCTGACAGAGGTTTCTACCGCAGGGTGATCAACGCGATCTCCACGATTCCGGTCGTGATGTTTCCCCAGACTACCTAGAGAAACTAGGAGTTCTGTACTACAATTTCGCAGATGAAAAAGATGTCGACAAGCTCGCTGCGGACAGAAGCTACAAGAATCGCGATGTAATCACAGTCTCGCCCGAGAAGATGGGCGATATTTACGAGGAGAAGGTCAAGATGTTCTTCAATGAGCATTTACACGAGGATGAAGAGATCAGATATATTAGAGATGGGGCTGGGTTCTTCGATGTGCGGAGTGAGGGTGATGAATGGGTTCGCATCAGGTTGGAGAAGGACGATTTGATTGTGAGCTTCTGCCGCACATATATGTGAAGCATGTTGGCTTTGGCTAACTTCAATTAATCACAGATTCTTCCTGCTGGTATCTACCACCGGTTCACTACGGATAGCAAGAATGTATGTATTCATCACTAGCATGACGATTTCCGTCAGCGGCTAACGCAGGAATAGTATATCCAGGCAATGAGACTCTTCAAAGAGGAACCGAAATGGACGCCATTGAACCGTGGCCCAGAGGTGGATGCCAACCCATACCGCAAGGAGTACCTGCAGACAGTGCCTGCCATCGCTGGTCATTAAAGGCGCAATTGTGAAAGGATAATGGAATGATAATGATGGAACGAGGACAACTTAGCAAATCAATGAAGGGGCATTTTTACGTTCAGCACGCTCTACTTTGATACCAGTGATACCTGCAAATCTTACCAACCACATTCCCAAGACATTGTTTTGTGCTAAAAGCAATATCAATCATTGCGGCAGACTAACCCCCACACCCTACCCCGCCATTCCCCCCTTAAAGCACCAGCACATAATGCCATGCACAAGCGAGCAAGCTTAAGCCTCGAACCTCCACCTCACCTCCCTCTGCCGCACTCCTTCACGAATCAAACACCATCATTTCCGCCATGAAACACCAGATCCAATGAACCGCAAAGAAAAAGTGACTTCTACGTAAAGGCGAGCGCGATGGACGGAAATGATGGAGGAGGAGGAGGAGGAGCTGTGGGAGAGGATGTAGATCTTGGCTTCGACTTCGCATCCGGAGGCGCGATTCACGATCAAAATAACGCAAGCGACAGCATGTCACCAGAAGGTACTTCGAGCAACGCTGGCGCGGCCAGTAGCAGTAAGGGCAAGCTGCAGCTGCCTTTGAGCTGTGATCCACCGGGGCCGGGCAATCCTCCGAAGAAACTGGTTTGGGTTGTGAGTATTGCTTGTGTTCGTCGATGGGCTATGGTCCAGTTCTGTAGCTTGTCGGAATACAGTATTCTCCTAGCAACATGAGACTGATGTGAAGGTAGATATTCGGCAGCACCGGCCATATGGGCCGCAGCCTCGTGCGCTCGTGTCTCAACCAAGGCGATTCCGTTGTAGCGGTCGGTCGCGTTTTCGAAAACACCCTCGAATCGATGCAGAACTGGCATGCCTCCTGTCTCGGCACACTCTGCGATGTGCGGGCGCGCGAATCCGTCTCTGCGGTGATTACACAAGCCATTTCACATTTTGGACGCATCGATATCATAGCGAATTGTTCTGGATACGGAGTCATTGGCGCATGTGAGGATCAGGACGAGTATGAGATACGAAATCAATTTGAGACGAACTTTATGGGCACGCTGCATATCATACAATTGAGTCTGCCGTATTTTAGAGAGCAAGGCGCGGGGAGATACTTGATATTTAGTAGTACTTCAGGGGCATTAGGGGTTCCGGGTCTGGGACCGTATTGTGCAACGAAATATGCGGTGGAGGGATTGATCGAGGCGATGTTATACGAGATTGATTCCTTCAATATCAAAGCTACATTAGTTGAGCCTGGGCTTGTGAGGAGGGATGAGCCGGACTGGGACTCGAATCCATTACCAACTTGGGGTCACTTTCTGATCAAACCAGCTAGTGAGCCTTATGCAGATGCTGCATCACCAGCAAAACATGCGCAAAGGATGGTACAATGGTTGGGGGACAAACAACCTACGAGCGCTGTGAAATGCGCGGAGTTGGTTTGGCAGCTGGGGCACTGCTCCTACCCACCGCTGCGACTCTTGCTTGGAAGTTATGCAATTGAGAGTATTAGGGACCGTTTAAGATCGATCATAGAGGAGCTGGAAGATTGGAAACATTTGCACTTCCCGGTAGCACCCGATGAGGTTGGAAATGAAGATGATGGAGATGAAGGAAGTCGAGCTGATCCTGGCAGCTAAAAATTCTATAACCTATAAAACACGGTATGGTATATTTCTGCTCTACTTTTCACTGTGAGGTCAAGGCCTCGGCCATCCATCCAAACAAGTATCTTTTATATAAACCTCCACCGCAAACCGAACCGATACCAGGACGGCTTGTCCACTTCTTTGATCCCATATAACGCCTAAATCACCATAAACTCCTTAATTGATCCAGGTACTCTAGCGTACTTCTGGTGCAGGAGCTGCCGCCATCGCAATGTCATTGTTGATCGCATCTGCAGTTTCCACTCTCGGTCGTCCCTCAAACAACCTCACCCAGAACCTTGGAGGATCGAAGGGTCGATGTCCGTTGTGTAGCGGGGGGTAGACATCCGAGAAGAAGTACCACACATGTCCAATGACTACGCCCATCATTTCATCCTTCGGTATAGTTCCATGTAGCACCAAACTGAAGCCCATCAGAACCCATGGAAGATATGGAGCCGAGAAAACTAGCAGGCCCAAAAAGCTCAGTCTGGTGTCTGGGTTCCTTCGCGACCAGATGTAAACCAATGTCGAAGATAGTGGATGACCTAGGAATGGCATCGACACAAGTGGATTGATGCAAATAAGACATGTAGTCGCATAAAGTAACAACCACGAGAAATGCGCCGGTGATCGTCCGGATGATTCTTCGAGAAGGCGCGAATATCGTGTTAGGAAGAAGACGTGGAAGACGAGGTCGAGGGACAGCGGGCCGAAGTAAATGAAAGTTGTCAAGAGGCGCCAATACTATCGTTACCAGCAATGTCAGTTTTCTATCTTGAAGTAAAAGCGCAAGCGCCAGTTCGCTCAGTTCTTACCTGTGATTTAATGAAGACGGCGCGAAAGCTATAAAATAGCTGAAAAGGAGTCACAATCTGACATTGTACCAGTAGACTGGTGAGCACCGTAGCCGTCGTCCACCACCTCGTGCAAACCGGCATTTCCCAAAACCATGTTTCTAACGGGAATCCAACTTGTCCTCCAATCCCTCCATCCCCCGCTCCCATCATTTGATCCATCGTGAGTCGCAGATATTCTGAGTACGGTAGTGGGGTGGTGTTGTTGGTAAAGCAATCGCCACAATTCTGTGAGCGCAGTCGGGCTATAGGTTGGCTCAATCAATTTATGCTGGTTGTTTCACTCTCGGTCTTTCGAAGATAGGAATATTTGATCTAGGATACGGTGTTCATATGTATGGAGGGAATAGTTCTGTTGGTGTTGACTGACGCCGTTAAGAACAATTTGTCCAGTTCCGCTTGGTTTGGTTGTTAATCGGCACAACCTTGCAATGGTACGTACCTCTTCCACTTCCATCGGCATTACGGGTCGCCCTAAGCGACAAGCGCCACATCGCTTATCGTACCCTTTATCTACCTCAGCAGCCACATTTAAGGTTGCTCCCGACTCAGGATTGGTCAATCTTGAGTGAAGCGTGATACATGTAAACAAGGCTTGAAAAGCAGTGACCTCGACGAGATCATCTACTTTCCAAGATATCTCAAAATCTCTAGAGCTCAATTTCTGTCATCACATTCGAAGCCTAAGATATTTCATATTTGCGTGGGGAATCTAAATCCGGGGCCCCCCTGTCACCAATTGGCTCCACATACCATTGAAGTTCACAGACACGCGAAAGCGAATGCACGCAAAACCGCGTTCCAGCCACCAGAGTTTTCCACAACTCCGCTCCCACAACCACTGCATGACATCTCCCGAATTCTAGAACTACCCTGTCGCCGAGTCTCACAGCATTAGTTATCCATCAGTTCAAAGAACTCGCCACAATGTCGCAAACTATGAAGAAGAAACAACAAATAGCATTGGGGGGAGAATCTTCGCCGGTCGAAAGCGCGACTCCCGGAAGCAGTGCTCCTAAGGCTTCGAGGGGAAGACCCGCGGGGAAAGGGACGCCTTCGAAAAAGACTAAAGCTGCAAGTGCTATTAGACGTGAGTTTTGTACTTTCTTCCATGGGGAAATCCGTGGATTGGCGCAAATCTATATGGCAGAGCGAAACGCGTAGAATTGGATAGTTTACTAACGCGTTGACAGCGGGAGACCCATTGCCTCAGAAGAAGAGACGTCGGTACAAGCCAGGAACCTTAGCACTGAGGGAAATTCGTACATACCAAAAATCCACAGATCTGCTCCTCCTTAAACTCCCATTCTCGCGCCTCGTAAGTTGTGGAATCCAATGTATCTTCATCTTCTAGACGACTAATTGCCATGATACAGGTTCGCGAGATCGCGCTCACTCTACGACCACAGGGTGAAGGTATGCGCTGGCAATCACAGGCCATTCAAGCTCTTCAAGAATCAGCTGAAGCATTCCTCGTCCATTTATTCGAAGACACCAACCTGTGCGCTATCCACGCGAAGAGAGTGACAATCATGCAGAAGGATATCCAGTTGGCGAGAAGAATTCGAGGTGTATGGGGAGGTTTGGGTTAAGCTGCGAATATTTGCATTGCGGATTGGCTGATGTACTTGCATGTTACTGTTGCTTCATTGTTGGTTTTCCCAACTTCTCAGGCCGAGAGATTTGCCTTTCCTGTATGGAATTGCGGAAGGGGCGTCTGGATATTGGTGGTTGTGCGATTGGCTTGATTGCCCGCGGTGTTTGGATTACTTTGATATTTAAAATGTTCCATTGCTCCCGCTCTCAGTCCTCGGTGGAAAGCGCACATGGCTTCTATAGCTCCAGTTGTGCTACAACAAGATTGTTCAGGGTCAGGCATCTATGTTGCAAGATGTATCTGTATCACGGGAGCATACAAAGTGCGATATACTCTGATGTTGTTTGAGAAATTATACGGTTCTCAATATTCTATCATTTGCTTCAGCTATATGTGACAGTTGTACCATCTTGTGCGGGCTCAAGCAACTTCCAATCACACTTGATATCTTTCTTTGCGAACATATCTAGGATCACTGCCGCAATTCCGTCGAAATTGCTCGTAGCAAGTGCCAGGATTGTAGGTCCAGCTCCAGATAAACAAATTCCACAAAGACCTGGATGAGATTTTGGGGTAACAGATTGCAGAATTTCAGGCAAACCAGGTATCAGTCCCTTCCTATAAGGTTGATGAACTTTGTCCTGCATAGCTAGATAAATCTGCTCAGCATCAGGCGGCGATCTTCCTAGAGCCGATGGCAATAAAGCTATCCTTTGAAGGTTGAACACTACGTCTGCTCTCGAGTATGATGCTGGTAGCACGCTTCTGGCCTTTGCGGTCGCAACTTCGAACTGTGGGATGATGGCAATTGCCTTAATCTCCGAGGCCCAGGGAAATTTCATGTAGTGACCAATGCCGACTGGGGGCTCTGGAGGGTTGAAACCGGTGTCCATTCCACCAGCCGGCTCGGGAAGAACTTCACTAAGGGGGATTTCTTTGCGCTCGGTGTCCTCGGGGCTTAAGTCGTTAAGATATGTTCCCACGAAACCTCCATATAGTGCTGCGGCTACGTTGTCGGGATGTCGCTCTAAATTGAGTATCAGCAAAGTTTGGTATCTGAACAGATAGTTTCGTCCTTACCTATCATAAGACAGTAGTCCAGCATCCTCGCCTTCGACAGCCCCAACTTTCCGACCTCATTTCCCAGCACTACACCCGCTACCACCGCAGCCCCAGACGACCCCAGTCCTCTGCCCAACGGAATTGGGTTTATAATATGTACCGACGTTTCGGAGGGAAAGCTTCTCTGGCCATGACATCGCAGGACATAGAGAGCTGTTCGTGTAATAAGATTGCTATCGGCCGCCAATGGAACTTCTTCTGCCCCTTGCCCTTCGTATGTGATCACACAATTAAGAGGCGCCTTTGAAGTGATTTCTGGTTTGACTTCCACACGAAGTTCGAGCCATATTGACAGTGCGAGACCAATTACGTCGAAACCGGGCCCGATGTTTGCGGAGGAACAAGGTACTTCTGCTTGGAGTCAGTCTGGGAATACTGGGTAAATCTCGCCAACTAACTTATGGTGATCATTGTGACTGAGTATGAGTATGAGCAGAGTATTCACTACAACAAGCCTTCTTCGTTTTTGTAGTTCCAAAAGATTGGTCGTGGTTGGAGAGTTACTTTTGCCGGGCTGGCTTTTCGAACATGAACTTTTTTTATCAGTGTCCGATATCGCGGGGTATTTTGCAGATAGGCAATAAGGCTGAGAAGGTCCAGCTGCTTAGAAAACGAGAAAGGCTCGAGGCAACATGGGAATCTTACATTGTATTTATAATTTTTCTGATATTGCAATTAAATCCTAAAGACTCCCTACGTATATTATTGCAAGTTCAAGTGTAACTCTACTGGTGGTGACTGCACTCCTTGCCTGTGAAAGTTCTCAGACGCCAACCCCGCGTGCCCGCCAAAGAGACCCTAGTCGCTCATCCACACTACCCCTCCATAATTTTTTTCTGCCGTTAATTTTTCTTCCTTGCAACTCCGCGATTTGTACAACTTGAGAGTTAACATTCCAAATTTATATGATGGAGAATATTCGAATCCTTCTTGTTGGAAATGGCGGACGGGAGCATGCTCTGGCATGGAAACTCAGTCAATCCCCTCTTGTGGAGTCTATAATCGCGGTTCCAGGAAACGGAGGTACTTCAACTTGCCCAAAAGTCACCAACGACAGCAGCGTCAAAGCAGACGATTACCCAGGCCTCGTCGCATTGGCCCAGAAAAACAATGTCAATTTGGTCGTACCTGGACCTGAAGCCCCTCTCGTTGACGGCATCGAGGGTTATTTCCGCGCGGTAGGAATCCCATGTTATGGACCTTCGAAACTTGCTGCAAGATTGGAGGGTAGCAAGACCTTCTCGAAAGATTTCATGAAGAAGTACAACATCCCAACTGCGGCATACGAAAACTTCTCAGATTACGAAGAAGCGCGCAAATACATCGACCGTATCGACCACAATGTGGTTATCAAGGCGAGTGGATTGGCAGCCGGGAAGGGTGTTATTATTCCAACTACAAAAGAAGAGGCACACCAGGCATTGAAGGACATCATGCTAAATAAGGAGTTCGGTGAGGCAGGGGACGAAGTTGTGATTGAGGAATTCTTAGAGGGAGATGAACTCAGTATCCTCACATTTTGCGACGGTCATTCCATGCGCTCTCTGCCACCGGCGCAAGACCACAAGAGAATCTTCGATGGAGATCAAGGACCAAATACTGGAGGAATGGGTTGCTATGCTCCAACAAACATTGCTACGAAGGAATTGATCGAGGAAATTGAAAGAACGGTGCTGGAACCTACAATTCGTGGGATGAAGCAAGAACGTACTCCTTTCGTCGGAACTCTTTTCACTGGTCTGATGATCACCAAGAATGGCCCGAAGACTTTGGAGTATAACGTACGATTTGGGGACCCAGAGACACAAACTCTTTTACCTTTGATCAGTCAAGACACCGATCTTGCGGATATTATGATGGCGTGTACTCAAGGCTGTCTGGACTCCGTGGATATCAAAATCGATCCCAAGTTCAGTGCGACAGTAGTAGTCGCCGCAGGTGGATATCCAGGATCATATGCCAAGGGTACGCCTATGGAAGTTAGCCAACCATCTTCGGGAAGAAACATATTCCATGCCGGTACAATCGTCAAAGACGGACAGTTACAGACATCCGGTGGACGCGTTATCGCAGCGCAGGCTGTAGCTGAGACCTTGGAGCAGGCGGTCAAAGATGCATATAGCACTGTTGAGCTGATCAAGTTCGACAAAATGTTCTACCGCAAGGATATCGCTCACCGAGCATTCAGACCTACACAGGCAACCAAGGAGGCCTTGACATATGCTTCAGCGGGTGTCAGTATTGATGCTGGAAACAAATTTGTCGAACGTATCAAAAAAGCCGTCGCATCCACAAAAAGACCTGGCGCTGATGCAGAGATCGGAGGCTTTGGCGGAGAAGTCGACCAACATCTAGCTGGATATACCAACGCACCTATCTTGGTCGGCGCAATCGACGGTGTTGGTACCAAGCTCATGATCGCACAAGCCATGTCCAAGCATGACACAGTAGGTATTGACTTGGTTGCCATGAACGTCAACGACTTGGTAGTCCAAGGTGCGGAACCACTCATGTTCCTCGACTACTACGGCTGCAGTCAGCTGAAGCTCGAGAACGCAGCGGCTTTCGTGGAAGGTGTAGCAGCCGGATGCATCGACGCCAACTGCGCCCTCGTCGGAGGCGAAACCGCCGAGATGCCCGGCATGTACCAGAAAGACGACTACGATGCCGCAGGTACCGCCATCGGCGTCATGGAGAAGGAATACAGGTTGCCCAAAACAGACAACATGGCAGCAGGCGATATCCTAATAGGTCTCGCCTCCGCGGGCGTGCACTCCAACGGCTTCTCCCTCGTCCGCAGAATCGTCGAGCGCGAGAAACTCTCCTACACCGCTCCCGCTCCCTGGGACGAATCCATCACCACGGGTCTCAGTCTATTGACTCCGACCCGCATCTACGTCCGCTCGCTCCTCAAAGTCACCAAGAAGCACCTCCTCAAAGGCCTCGCGCACATCACCGGCGGAGGTTTGACCGAGAATATCCCGCGAATGCTGCCCGCGCATCTCGCAGCTGAGGTCGACGTCAAAACGTGGGATCTCCCGCCCGTGTTCAAGTGGCTTAAGAGCGCGGGGAATGTGTCGGGGGTGGAAATGGCGCGGACCTTCAATACGGGGATTGGGATGGTGGCAGTGGTGGCGGAGGAGAATGTGGAGCGGGTGAGGAAGGAGTTGGAGGAGAGTGGGGAGAGGGTGTTTACGATTGGGAAGTTGGTTGAGCGAGATGGCGAGGGCTGTGTGTTGAAGGGGTTGGAATCTTGGGATTAGATGTTGATGTTGATATACCAGGGGTAGTTAAATTTTCTGTGTATAATTGGTAGGTTGTCTGTATTGCTTTGGAACAATCAAAACTTTTCTGGGCTGCAATGGGTAGCGATCAAAAAAATGTGGATATTGGGAAGGGCGTTTATGGGATAGAAGAGCTGATGAGTCACAGCAATGGGAAAAGTTCGTGCATTAGAATATCAAAAGCTGTTTTCAAGATGTTGAATATCTATCTATTGTATCTTTGAGTTGAGCTGATCCATGTAGAATATAACCCGATAACCCTTTCTTTGATTTTCCAGACCAGACCCTATATGCTAAAACTTTTTGAGCCCGTCCCTGTTCCCATGTGCTTTCCACTCCGCTGCTTTATACACTTATATCAATACATACGACGAAAGTTATTTCCCTGCTCGGCACTTGCTAGCATCTACCATCCTCTTGTCTGCAACTTCTCCTTAGGATCCATGGTCCCACAGTTCAGCCCCACCATGGCCTCTCCCAAATCCTGACTCACCTCTGCCAACACCTTCGGGTCATTGTAATGGGTTGTAGCCTGCACAATAGCCTTCGCTCTCTTCGCCGCATCTCCGCTCTTGAAAATGCCACTTCCTACAAATACACCGTCACATCCCAACTGCATCATCAGCGCCGCATCGGCCGGGGTCGCAATTCCTCCCGCCGCAAAGTTAACTACGGGGAGTCTGCCCAGCTTGGCAGTCTCCTTGAGCAAGTCAAACGGAGCTTGGATATCTTTTGCCAGAATGCGCAGCTCGGCATCGGACATGGATTGCGCGGCGCGGATCTCGGCAGTGACGGTGCGCTGGTGGCGAACGGCTTCGATGACGTCGCCGGTGCCGGCTTCGCCCTTGGTGCGGATCATGGCGGCGCCTTCGGAGATACGGCGGAGAGCTTCGCCGAGGTTGCGGCAGCCGCAGACGAAGGGGATGCTGAAGGGGTGTTTTTCAACGTGGTGGGTGGGGTCGGCGGGGGTGAGGACTTCGGATTCGTCGATGTAGTCTACGCCGATGGATTCGAGGATCTAGGGATTCACTGTAAGTTTTCGGAGGAAAGGATCATGGTGGACGTGGGGTAAGTGACATGTACGTACCTGGCATTCAACAAAGTGACCAATTCGTGCCTTGGCCATGACGGGAATTGTGACGGTCTCCATGATCTCCTTGATCATTTTGGGATCAGACATGCGAGCGACTCCTCCTTGAGCTCGGATGTCTGCCGGCACACGCTCGAGGGCCATGACAGCGACTGCTCCGGCTTCTTCTGCAATTCGTGCCTGTGAGAAACGAGGTGGCGTTAGTCGTGTGGAATTGGTTTGACGGACAGAAAAGAACAGATGACGAGATGATTGCGTAACATACCTGTTCGGCATTCACAACGTCCATAATGACACCTCCCTTCAACATACGTGCCAGACCAGCCTTGACAGTGAAGGAGGAAGAGACATTGGTGCCGTGGCCGTGGCCATTGCCGTTGGTGCTAGAGGTAGGAAGCTCGTTTGACATCTTGGTTGTATCGTTGATCATTGGGAGAGTGAGTGCGTGGCGGGGTAGTGAAATTCCAATTGATATGTGTAAGTGATGAAATGAATCTTTTTCTGAACCAGCAGTAGATGTAGTTGTAGTTGTCTTTAAATAATAAGAAAAAAGAAGAAGCAGACAAACCCTTAATACTTATGACTCCTCGTGGAATAAAATGGTCTAATAGAAATTTTAAATTCACTCGCATTAATCCCTAGTGAGCAGCAAATGCAGAAGGCCGATCGGAGGAACAAAGAAAAGCTTGAGGTAAGGTTCACACTTTGGATTTAGGCAGATCTCATTGGTCTAGACTGTTAGTGTAACGTGGGGTGTATCCTTGTATATGTAGTTTATTTGTAGTTTATTTGTGCCTTCCGATCGAGGGGTTCCTTCGGTTCTTTTGCTTCTCTTTTCGTCCAGAACCGAGATGGGATAAAGCCGGCTTGCTTCGGACTTGGCTTGTGATGTATATTGTCTACTGTTGGAAGAGCCATATCGGACGCAGAGATGACTGGGATTTTAGATATCAAGTCAATTGAGATATTGTCAGCAAAGCGAAGAGCATAGAAGTCATATTGTAACTGAAGTATAGTATCTTCTCGTGGAAATTCGGAACCAGCTTTCACACTCTTCTCCGCTTTCTCCGCCAAATCGACTCACTCAATCTAATCATGCTTCCTGTGGTGTCCTTGGCGAACACGATAATGTTGAATCCTTGGATCGCTAAGAATCATCCCAGTGGGCAGAAATTATAGAGCACACAGAATATGGTCAGGAAGTAAATATAATGTTGTTCGCAGACACGAGTACGAGTATGAATCATAAATATCCACTCGTACCCCTCATCGTCCCCTTATCACAGCCGAGCACCGAGATAACACACCTTATCGCTCGCCAACACGTCCTTGACGTCACCAATCATTGTTTACGTCTACGTCTTTGACCGCAAACTCTCCAGCAATTTCTATGTACCTGCGAGCACCTACGCAACAGAACCATCTCCAATTAACCACACACAGCCTTCCCTTGCCCAAGCAGCATCAACACCATGTCCCGCCTTCTCCTCCGTCCCCAAGCCCTAGGCCTCGGCATCGGTGCCTCGATAAGTACCTACCACCTCCTACACCAACGCCCCATGCGCTGCGACTCCGGCTCTGTTCTCTCCGGGACGTCGTACCAGCGGAATGCGGCGGTGCCAGTGACGACGCGGGATGGGGGGTTGAATCCGAAGGCTGTGAGGCAGATTAGTAGTGGGAGTATTATTGGTATGTACCTTTTATACTCTATTCCAATCTGAAGGTGGTGCTGTTTTTACACGTGACGGAAAGAAGGGGGCTGGACGGAGATTATGGAATGGAATACTGGGGGAATGTGCTGATGAGGATTAGGTCTATGTACGGGATTGGCTGTGAGCACGTTTTCGAGATCGTTGGCGCTGGTTATTGGTCTGTTGGTGGTGGGTGTTCAGGTTTGTCTTCCATGCCCCTTTTCTCTTCACCAACCTAACACACATTCGCAGTGGGCATCTTCGTACGGCATCAATCTACTCCCATATGAACGAGTCCAGAGATATGTCAAAGGTGTAGACCTTCGGTCTGCAATCCAGGATAACGTTGCATTTAAGGTGTCGTTCGGAACAACATTTGCCATGGCTGCTTTCATGCACTTTTAATGTAATATTCATCTATGATGGTTTAGAGCCACTATTCCTGCATAGTCTTGTACAGTAAAACAAGATCATATATATGGTTGGAAAGAATCAATCTTCATACCAACATGAACCCGCTTACACAACTAGTCATATCAGCCAGGTTCAAGAAGCGTACGCAAAATTGCTTCCTCTGCATGCTAACCAGAATTCCCTCACGATTGTGTTCGTTCCTTTAGCTCCGCGAAGACTACACTTTTGTTAGTATACGAGTAGTGTGTGAAGGGGGAGTCTTTCTTACTTTATAATCTTCGTGAGGAAAACCATCTTCTCCTTGTCGTCAACTTGATCGCTTGGAAAGTTACCCTCTCTCAGTGCAGCTTCCAACCAACTCTTGGCTCGCACCTGGCTCACGACCAATTTCTTGAGCGGATCCGAAAGCTTGTCCAGTTCACTTCGAGCTGCTGCTCCACCAATGTTGTAGATGAGTGCCTGAGCTAAGAGGGGGCCCAACTGCTGGAGGGCGTTTGTGATGACTTCTTGGATGGCCGGGTCAGGCTGGTTGACGGGAAGCGACACGAAGGTGGACTGTGCAATCAAAGTTAGCATCTTCTTCAAGCTCGTTCACAAAAGAGGACCTTACCCAGAATTCTGCGGAACTGGCTTTAGGAAGCGGATCTCTGCCAGTGAGGGCTTTGAGAGTGAACATGAATATTTGTTCGAGTGAAGATTTCGGTTCATGATTGAGCAATACGTGTACGTTCTTTGGGGTTGAGATGAGACGCTGAAGAAACTGAATACTTGTATCAGCAATTTCAGGATCATTAGATGGCTCTATTTACTGTTAGCGATCCGCATATCTATCGAGGGGATTGTCCTCGCAATGTAATCTAGCTAAGATCAGGGGGCTTACCATGATTTATAGCTTCGATCATTGCAGTCACCCAAACGAGCAAGGCGCCCAGAACCTGGCTACTCCGCTCAATGCGTGTATGATTACAGGAGTTAACAAGCGAGCAGGCAGTATTTATCACTGTGATGACACGAGGGGTCTGGTAGTTCGATCTTAATATGAATCTAGAAAGGACTTAGGTCAGTATCAACTCTACTTTCATACCTTAGGAAATAACTCACTTGGCGACATCTTCTGGAGGAAATGCCATAGGGCCATCGTCTTCAACCAGTCCCGTACGGAAGACATGTCCAGCCTCCTCAATTATTTCGCCGCTGTTGGGAAATGCATCGCAAATAGAAGTTATGAGTGTCAGTATTTGTAGTTGAAGTTCGCGGCCTTCCCCATCTTTCCAATACGACCGCTCATTTTCGTCTTTGTTGAGATCTACAGGGGTATCGTCCGGTATTTGTAAACCTCTCCCGATACTGGTAAGACATCGTAAAGCGATGAAAGCTGCTTCGTCCGCTGGAATATTCCCATCTGGAACCGACGTACTGGTACCATTGGCCCCATACTGTGATGCTAGAAGCCGGATACTCTCCTCATAATCCATCTGAACGAACTCTAGTAGTTGTTTTAATGGAGCTAGTTTTGACTCTTCACTAGGCATAGCCTGGGTTATCGATGCTATGGCGCCGAGGACGCCTTCTTTTGCTGAGTTGTCGAAAGAGCCCGTTTGCACAAGGTTCTTATATTGCTGTAAAAACGCACCAAGTTCTGGCACAAGCACTTTCCGACACGAGGAACACAACATAGCAATCGACTTCGATGTTATCCGAGCTTGTGCTGGTGCGTTAAGCATACTGAACATGTGGTTCAAAACACTTGGAAGATGCTGTACATGGCGTTCGAAGTAATCTGGGTAACCGTTGATGACCGTTAAGAATGCCTGTCTCGTTCGTGATGGAACGACGGAATTTGAGGCTGTAAGCATCGAGAATATCGGTGACTCAAAGACTTTATCTAGATACTCGTCGGCTTCCTCCTTGACGTAATCTTGGAACTCTGCCAAGCAGGTCAGGGAGGCCTCCAGTTCGCTCCATGCATCTCCTTTCTCGGCTGATTTTAAGATCAGATCCACAAAGCTTGAGAATAATGGTAGGCCAAGTAACATGTAAGACTGCTGCAGTAAGTCTCCTACGTCCCTTCGAGCATCTTTGAAGCCAACGCGCTCACTGGAATCCCATGAGCTGAAAATGTGCTGCGGGGGAAATTGAATCTTGTGCCAGCATTTTTCTATTGCTTGCATGAGCGCCGATCGTGCTGCTGGAAGCCAGGAAGGTGAAGCATCCACGTTGTATGACAAGTCGAGTACAGTTTCCAAATAAGTGGCCCAGAACTCCACAGCTGGCACGAAAATCTTATCCTCGTTTACAATGTATCCTTTGGCTCCAAGAAGTCCCACGAGGGCAGAAAGGATTTGTTGGCTCTGAGTGTCGGTCATAATATTTTCGGCCAAATCTTGCACGGTGGCGTCGCCAAACGCGAGCATTAACTGTCCAAATTGCACTGAGTCAAAATCGAAGTCTCCTTCAACCAATCTAGTGTAACGCTCCTGAGCCCACGAGCTACTCAGTAGGGAATGTAGCATGGTGAAATCACTCTTCGAGAGGAATGATGAATAGTTGGCCAAGATGTCTGCAAATAATTCGATAGCGATTTCATACAGATCTTCCTCAACAATAGATGCTAATGCTGGTTGTGTTAACGTCTTGAGCGGATCAAAAGCAATCGAAGCATCTATATAAGCGCGATGTGAATAGAGCACCCATGACTGTGGGAGTTAGTGATGACTTGGAGGATATTTAGGAGATTTGCCAGTGCTTGTATTTGAGTGGGCGCTCACGAGGCCACCACAAATAAACCCAGGCGGGGTGACAGGTTGGACATGATGTAGTTGAACTGACCTGGAAGCATTTCATTGACTCCTGGCGTATTTTACTATTAACGGGTGTTCCTGGCGAGCTTACTATCCCTCTGGCCATCAACGTCACAACGTCATCTACATTCTGTACCACGACCTCATGGAATTTGTGCCTGCATCATCTGTCAGAAATAACGGCAGTTTGTGCAGATTAGGAACAAGACTGACTGCTTCATAGAATTCCTGTCGGTCTTTCCCACTTCTTCGACTAATGTCGCGGCGAACCATAATACCGCCAGACTTTTGTCATCGGTCAGATTTTGACTGAGGACTGCCATAGAAGGAGCATCTTCGAGTTTCCCGTAGGGTATGGCTTCTCCGAGGCAGAGACAATAGATTAGGTGAGGAATACAGCGAGCCCATGAAGAAGAAAAGTGTAGAAAATATGTCACTAAAGTTGTACATAGTTTCCTGATGACCAGGGGACCGCTGCCAGAACTCAGACTTCTGATTAACCATCCAATGATTCTCTGGAGCACAATTTGGGCATCTTCTTCATTAAGGGATTGACTAGAATGCGTTACATAGAGTTTCCAAGCAGATGGAAGAAAGCCGACTTACGAATCTGTGTTAAGTTTCACAGTAAAGGTCAACGCGCCAAAGAATTTGACGTTCTCAGACTCTTTGCCCAGCAAGCCATTAGCAAGATCCCAACCATCAGGCGAGCGTTGTAACTTTTGGAGAGTCTCTTGTATCTTGGAAACCCTCTCCGGGGGGTTGGGTTTGTATAGCTGTTGGATGAGCTACACGATGTTTTGTTAGAGTCCGTCATAATGAGAAATCTACGATGCTGTGCGCCGTTCGGCTACATGAAAAATTCGAATAAAGGTTTGATATTGGGACGGTAGAAGCATGATTGAAACGCAAATGTTGAGTGCTACTTACATTTTCTACCTCATCTAGTGAAGAAGGTAGCACCTCTGATTCCATGACTCCTAAAGTTGCCGGGTGTTGTGGAAACGGAGAAATGAAAAGCAAACGAGAATTGGGGAGAGATTAAAGCAGCACTCGCTATCAAATTTGTTTGTGATACATGGCCAAGCCGGGAGAAGTAGCAGCGTTGAAATTGATAATCTTCTTGGTTAGGAGGTGAAAGGATAGAGAGTGGTTTGAAGGGACTACCAAAGGCCGGTTCTCTTAAGAAGTTGTTGGTCTGGGGATTGTTTTATGGTCGGCCTTCAGGTCCTGGTGGATGGGATATGGGATGATGGGATGATGGATGGTGCAACGGGTGATAGAGAGACCTGGTCCGGACCTGACCCGACGAAGCCTTTCAAGAGTGGCTGTTCGGCGTGGAAAAACAGGCCGATTTTGGATAACGCATTGAAACCGATTCTTATTTACATATAAATATCCTACAAGCCATAGGACATTATCTTTTGGATATTTTTATCGGCCTGTTTTTCCAATTTTTAAGGGCGTGGATGATTGCTGTGCTACTCACTACGTTTCGAAAAAGAAAACAAATGTTACGACATTCTATGTACTATTTGTTGGTTTAAATGTGTCACGAATATTTCGCATCATAGTGACATAAAAGAGAAAAGAAGTGTGTATCCGTCACTATTATTGTTGACCAAGAGAGCAATGTGTTGAATGGGCTGAATTGGTGGCTTGTCTACAAGCAGTTCTACTACAATCACCCTAGAACTACTTCGTACATGGCGAGCTTCTCACCAAAAAAATGTGGTGCACCACCAGCAACCACACCAAGGCGTTTGCCGCAGCCTCGCCTTTAACTCGATTAACGACAGACTTTGAAATTGAGACTGGCTGGCGGATATTTCTTCTATCCATGCTGAAAACAGAAGGTGAGTGCATCCGAAGATCAATTCTTCAACCCAACTATCTAACGGACAATTCTGGTGCAGAATCTCAACTCTGACGTTACCTTGTCGTTATCAATCCCACCTTCTTTTACAAGTGGCCTTGTGCCGTTCCACAACCTAGAGAATTCCCACTCCGATGAGACATCTTCGACCTTTGAACACTTGTCTACGTGGATTCCGATATTGCAAGACCCTGCAGCATTCAAAACAAACACTCAATATCCGAATTCGATATACTTCGACCTTCGCAAGTACGTGAATCGCATATTGAGGCGCGCAAGTTCGACGGAGTTTGACACGGTTACAGGTACAGATATGGAAACCGTTAATACTACGGAGCGCCTGGCCGGGTTGCGCGAGTTGATGAAGAAATCCAAAGTCGATATCTACAGTATGTGAGTGGCTCTGGTCTTCTGCTCTAAACTGCACTGATAATCACTTAGTCGTCCCCTCGGAAGATAGCCATTGCTCGGAGTACATTGCACCATGCGATGCTCGGAGGGAGTTTATATCGGGCTTTTCAGGGTCCGCCGGATGTGCCGTAGTAACTCTCGATAAAGCTGCACTAGCTACCGACGGCAAGCTCCAACATCCGCACTGCAGAGAGTAGACTAACATTACTAGGCCGATATTTCAACCAAGCCGCGAGACAACTCGATAGTAAGTGGACCGCTATGTTCTTCACGCATCAAAACTGCGCAGTCAGCAGCCCATCAAGACTATCCCACCCATCAAGTCATCACGGCATTTCTGTACATTGTTAGACTAATTCCAGCATCTAGATAATTGGCTCCTTCTTAAGCAAGGTTTACAAGACGTACCGACTTGGCAGGAATGGGCAGCTGAGCAGTCCGAGAATGGCAAAGTCGTTGGGGTCGACCCAACTGTCATTTCTGCCCCTGATGCTCGGAAACTTGCAGAGAAGATCAAAAAGCGTGGCGGGTAAGCATAAGATGCCTTTACTTCTCGTTTCAGCGGAGCACTCGTGGAAGCTATCTCGGCAGTATGTCATGGATGCACTTGTTTCACGCTCTTGATCCTAAATTCTGGAGAACACCAACCGGTCTCTAGACTGGACACCTACTCTGGGTGCCGAATAGATGTTTTTAGGCCAGGAATTCTATGCTGACGAAACCGCCTTACAGAAACGATCTGGTACCCATAGACGAGAACCTGGTGGACCAGGTGTGGGGTAGCGAGCGCCCTCCCCGGCCCCAAGAACTTGTGAATGTGCTTGGCCAGGGCTTTTCCGGTAAGGAAGTAAAGTCGAAACTCGAAGATCTCCGTAAAGAATTGGAGAAGAAGAAAAGCTCTGGGTTCATCGTCTCGATGCTGGATGAAATCGCCTGGCTTTTCAACTTGCGCGGCAACGACATTCCTTACAACCCAGTCTTTTTCTCCTACGCCGCCGTAACACCTACAACTGCAACTTTATATGTCGACTCAACCAAATTAAGTGACGAATGTACTTCCTTTCTCAAAGAAAATGGAGTTTCAGTCAGAGACTATTCAAAAGTGTTCAGCGATGTCGAAGCGCTCAGTCAATCACTGGATGAATCAGATGCTAAGGTTAAGAAGTTTTTAATCTCGAATAAGGCATCATGGGCTTTGAAGCGAGCCTTGGGGGGCGATCCGAAAGTTGAAGAGGTCCGAAGTCCTATTGGCGATGCCAAAGCTGTCAAGAACGAAACAGAGCTTGAGGGCATGAGAGCTTGTCATATTAGAGATGGAGCCGCTTTGATTGAGTATTTCGCATGGCTCGAGAATAAGCTAGTAGCTGAGAAGGCCGAAATAGACGAGGTCACCGCAGCCGACAAACTCGAAGAGTATCGTTCGAAGCACAAGCACTTCGTCGGCTTATCCTTTGACACAATCTCATCGACTGGACCCAACGCAGCAGTCATTCACTACAAGCCTGAGCGTGGTAATTGCTCGATAATTGACCCCAAGGCTGTTTATCTCTGCGATTCTGGAGCCCAGTACTTCGATGGAACTACCGATACCACTCGAACGTTGCACTTTGGCGAGCCAACAGAGATGGAGAAGAAGGCATATACGTTAGTCTTGAAGGGAAATATTGCTTTAGATGTTGCCGTCTTTCCCAAAGGAACTAGTGGCTTTGCTCTTGACACTCTTGCTAGACAATTCTTATGGGTAAGTTTACTATTATTTTCGCAGGTAGTTCTGCACCTTCTCCACGAGTAGACCGTACCACTTCAACCCCAGCGCCCTGCATTCTGCAACAGGTATTGGGTTCTGGTGGAGTCTTGGGCTGCTGAGATTCATACATTCATAATATAACAGCGTTTACTGACAATAAATAGGAAGAAGGGTTGGACTATAGGCACGGGACGGGTCACGGAGTCGGCTCTTTCTTGAATGTACATGAAGGGCCCATCGGGATCGGCACCAGGATCCAGTATTCAGAAGTGCCGTTGGCTCCCGGAAATGTCATTTCTAATGAACCGGGATATTATGAGGATGGATCTTTTGGAATTCGAATTGAGAACATCATAATGGTAAAGGAAGTCGACACCAAACATCAATTTGGCGACAAGCCTTATCTTGGATTTGAGCATGTTACGATGGTACCTTACTGTCGGAAGTTAATTGACGAGAGTCTTTTGACCCGAAGAGAAAAGCATTGGCTGAATGAATATCATGCGGATATTTTCTCGAAAACCCGGGATTTCTTCAAGGGCGATTCCTTGACCCTGAAATGGCTGGAAAGGGAGACGGAGCCATTATGATGGATGAGGCATTGAGGACTATACGGATTTGGCACGAGATAGCATATACGTTTGCCAGATAGATGTTAGATAAAGTATCAAAGGTTCCCTCTTACTAGGGGAAAGAGCAGCTACAATGAGGAGCATGACATTTTGTTTATGGACTCCCGCCCGCGATATCCCACTGAAAGTATTTGCCCCCGTGCTATCCCAACCTCAACAAGAGCATCGGTACCCAGGTAGATCATAAGACCCCTGCATGGTAAAATAGCCTTCAGCATATCCCACCCTGCCGTGCCTGCACCCGCTTGCTGAAATTTGCAGTGTGACGGTTCATGCGCCATTATGGGGTAAACATGGATCACGTGCAAAGCGTAATATTCCAAAAGCCAATAGGGACAGGATTTCTTGTACCGAGACGATCGCTTCTAGGTTTAGTTTTGACGGTGAGAGACATGTCGGCCAGCACGGCCAGGTGTGCAGCAAAAAGAAACGGGACAAGAAACAAGGAATCACATCAAAGAAAATTTGAGTTATGCTTGGTCTGTACACTTTTTATTTCACCGCACATTTGACATTAATTTCACAAATGTGCATTCTTCAATTTCCATTCTCGCAATTTGCTACGTAGTCCGTCTTACTGTCATTCGTGCAACTTCACCCACATCGTACAACTAGGTCTCTGGTCTCTGCCACCAACCCGCCCACGACTTGGAACAGAATGACTAGCCAGCATGGTCTTTGCAAGTTCTCGGTGTATTGCGGCAGCAACTGCGCTGATATTCATCTCCAACCTACCTAGCGGGGTAAAAGCTACGAGTGGGCCGACAACCTCCATCTCAACTCACCACTCCCCAGATCCTATTGCGACATGCGAATTTAGGACCATAAACTACATAACAGATAGCCTTCCTCAACTCTGCCTCCGTTCATCATGGAGCAGCACAGACTCTCCACTGGCAGTGAAGACAGCTTCTACTGGTGGAGCTGGGGCTTACGAATCTCATGAGAGTAACAGAACAGCCAAACCAGGCTCGATAACACATACGTCTTACGAAAAAGTTGCGCAAACAGTGGCAGATACCGGTGCAGATGAAGTAAGTCATACACAGGATGTCCGCCCGATTAGCACGGCGAGCACACCCTCCGAATCTCGCAGTACTGCAATACCTACCGCGGACGCTGAGGAGGGAGAATTAAACGATGCCTCCTTCCTGTCCTTCGAAGATTGGAAGAAGCAGACCCTGGAGAAGGCCGGTCAGAAAAACTCAGACATTGGAAAGAAAAGATCATCAGAAGCAGCTAGACGGAGAGAAGCAGAAAGTTTCCACAATCTTGAAGCTTTGGGTGATGATGGAGAGATTGATTTGGATTTTGGGGCATTTGGGACAGGTGGAAAGACGGAACAAAACTCTCGAGCCTCCGACAACCAAGATCCACGTCCTTCTCAGGAGTCCCAACAAGAACAAGATGCTCCGAAACGTGGGAGGGATCAATACAGGAGTAGCGACGCGGGGAAGACCTGCAAAGAGCGGTTCTCCTATGCTTCTTTCGACGCGGGGGCCACTATACTGAAGACACATCCAGGAGCTAAAAATGCAAAAGCTATTTTGATAGAGAACAAGGATTCATATATGCTCTCGGAGTGTAGGACGGAAAACAAGTTCGTGATCATAGAACTCTCGGTAAGAAGATCCATCAGCCATGAACAACGATGCAAATACTAACAGCCAATAGGAGGACATCTGGATTGACACACTAGTTTTAGCAAATTATGAATTCTTTTCCAGTATGGTGAGAACTTTCCGCGTCAGTGTTAGCGATCGATATCCCGTGAAGTTGGACAAGTGGAAAGATGTGGGAGTTTACGAGGCTCGAAATTCAAGGGAAATACAGGCATTTCTTATAGAGAATCCACAGATATGGGCGAGATATATACGCATCGAGTTTCTGAGCCATTATGGAAAGGAATATTACTGCCCCCTCTCTCTTGTGAGAGTTCACGGTACTCGTATGCTCGAAAGCTGGAAGGAGACGGAAGCCAACAACGACGAAGACGATCTAGATGAGTCCGAAGAGGAAGTAGAGGAGGAATTCGTTCCGGAAGCAGTAGCAGATGCTGTGCAAACAAGCTCACCAGAAATGATTCAAGTAGAGTCAGTCACGGTGACAAAGGTGGAAGCAGTGGCATCTCGCGCCGCCAAAGAAGTACAGAAGGAAGAAACACCCACAGAGACGTCGGCGCCACCACAAGCTACCACCCCATGGAAAACACCTTGTCTCGAGGGGCTTGGACTTCTATCTGGTAACAGTACCAGCATGTGCTCTCCAGCTGACACTCCGGAGCATCTTCGCACGAGCAAAGCTGCTGGTGAGAAAGAGTCAGTGGGTGCTAAGCTAACTGTACAAGTCCCGCCCACTCCAGAGATGATTTCTACCATTTTCACGGACAACGGAATCACATCATCATCAGTGGCTTATACAGGACCTTCAGCTCAGCAAACTTCCTCAGAACGCCAAGCATCTCTAGCTCCATCGTTTATACAGGATGCTCATGATGCGTCTACGGCAACTAGGGAAACCCCAGATCCGCCAACCTCGGCAAGCTCTGCCACACCTGTCGTCAGCAAGTCACAGAACATGACTAGCCAGAACAAAACAAAGTCTACAAACACCTCCTCTGGGTCTGGTCCCCTACCTACCATCCAAGAGAGCTTTTTCAAGGCAGTATCAAGACGACTTCAGTTACTGGAAACCAATTCAACTTTATCGTTGAAGTATATTGAGGAACAGTCAAAGATGCTACGAGAAGCTTTTACGAAAGTTGAGAAGAGGCAACTACAAAAAACCACGGAGTTTCTTCAAACTCTCAACACCACCGTCTTGACAGAGCTTCGCGGCTTCCGTCAACAGTACGACGAGATCTGGCAATCCACTGTCATATCTCTAGAGACTCAACGTGAAGAGTCTCGCCGGGAAATCCTTGCCATTAGCACACGCCTCAACATACTCGCTGACGAGGTTGTCTTCCAAAAACGCATGTCAATCATTCAATCACTTCTTCTACTCCTCTGTCTCGGTCTCGTTATCTTCTCCCGTGTCTCCAGCACCAGTCCACTAGAATTCTCCCTATACAACAATCGCAGCCGTATCTTCCGCAGCATCAGTGCACCAGTTGAATCTCCACTTGACACGCCCGGCTATAATTCAGGCGGAGGACGAGACGATTACATCGGTAGCGGCAACTCATGGACTCCCGCTCGGGAACATCGACGTCAGCCTTCCGACGAATCACTTAACTCACGATCCCGTTCACGAGGTTGGGGTCCGCCGACACCCATATCTACATACTCACGTTCAGACAATGAACTTACACCTCCTCGCTCTTATCACGACGAACCACTCCCGAGTGCCTCTACTACGAACAACACCAGTACCTCGATGACAGGAACCTTCAACGGCAGCGGTACCTTTTCTCGGCTGCGTAAAAGCATCACCATGAAAAACTACAACAACCAGTCCCAAACATCTACCCCGACTCCACTTTCCTATCGAGAAAAGGAAAAAGAGAAAGAAAACGCCCTTCACCGCAACGGAACATTCGGTCCTGCGCTTCCCATGCGCTCTTCCTCCTCCTCATCTCTTCTCTCCGTGACCGACGCAAAAGAACGACGAGGTCGCAGTTCCCTAGCTTGGGCTAGTCCACCTATCAGCGATGCCGATGCCGAGGCAGACGCATACACGGAAGACGGCGACCCGGATCCCATAACACCTATCGATGATATTACCGATGGTACTGTGCATTTCAGGGACAGAATTACAGATAATCATGAAATTATGTCACCTGTCGAACAGGAACAGATACAAGAACAGACGCCAGAACAAGAACAAATACAGCAAGACTATAATCACGAGCGGAAACCGCTACCTGCTCTACCAACAGAGACTGAGAGTCCTTAGATGGCAGGTTCCCACGACGGAGATATCGATGATTATGACTGGCTTTCATTTAGAATGTAGTGTCTCCACACACATATATATATATATACCAGGTATCGAGTTCAGGCTCGATACTTCATTCGTTGTCTTAGCGCGGTGTCGGGAGTTTGGTTTTCATTTTGTTTGGTTGCGGTTTCGGTGCCTTGGGTCTTGTACTGTTAGGCATGAATGAATGAATGAATGACTTGTCCTTAAGAGATTTGCTACTGGTGCTGTTCCCCATCTCTTTGCATACGCATCCTCGCGTGAATTGCACTTCATGGTTTGCTACCTTGTCGTCCAATGATATCCCAGAACCTTTTCCCCTCCAAGCCTCTCTAGGATAACGACAACTACTTCGGGCCTACCATCTACTCAATCCAGGACCCAGCCTAGGAAAGACATCGTCGCTCCACTACACTATAGTGGGTCAACTCGGGTTGTCAAAGTTGTCTCTTCACAGATTCACTTCCTCGCTAACGCTCCTCCAGTGAATATCAGAACCATCCATCCCACACCACCGCAACTCAAATCGTCCGTCGACTTCGCTACAGTACAGTAGAAGCTTCGCGTAAAGACATCGCGTCGTCCAAAACAGTCCACGAAGAAGAAACAAAAAAAGAGGTATCAATTAGAAATCGCAGCAGTTCAGTAACAAAAATGGCAAAATAAGGGCTCTCACCTTACCCAACCTCGCCTCACCAGCTCTGCACTTTCCTTGCGTAATCGCTCCCCAATGAGGTGGCTGTACCCAGCGTCTGGTGGTAGCAATGGTCGGTCGAGAGGCGTTAGCCACTCTGCCATTTCTACTCAGTACGAGGGTCGCATTACTGAGTTTGTTGATATTGGGGTATATATAGGATGGCTGGTGCTCGTGGTTGGATACGCTGTGTACGATAATCACTAGAACTTGATCCGAGTCGAAGCCCCATCACCATTCAAGATGTGGATCTTGCCTCGTACGACTCACTTACTTACTGTAGGAAGCATTGATCCTACGTTACTACATGTGCCGGTTATTCAGGAAAAACAGTGAGTTGCATTTGTTGCACAGTTCCAATTTACCTAAGCTCCCTTCCAAGGTCCAGCTGCGTGTGAGCACCTGAAATCTTTGTGATGGTAAAGAAGTCTATGGTTTTTCCCTGACGCCGTTGGAGTGCCAGAACACGGTCACTATCGAGATTGGATGGTACTCAGTATTCGAGGAGAAACGCTTGAAATGCTGAGTTCCGGGTAATGCCCACCGCTGAGTACTTGTGCACTCAGTATTCAGCCAGACTAGACCCAGTAGAGGTTTATGTACAACTTCAATCTGTCTTGAATAAAAGAGTCAGTTTGTTAGAAACTTGGAGGATAGAGATTCCGTTTATATGAGATATATTGGCCGTGATAATAGTCTCTCAAGTGACTCAACGAGCCAACTGAGCTCAGATTCTAAGGGCAGAAATTGAGATCTTTGCAAGATGTGAAATAATTCCAAATTTCCAAGGCAATGAAATCTACAGTTCCGTGTTGAATAGACACTTGAAGTCTCACCAATGAATTCTAGTGGATCAATTTAATGTCTGCTTTTGTTACTGATCCATACATAGATATCCCGGGCCAACAGAGACGTATATTTGCACTTGCTCTTGGGCTTGCTGCTACCGTTGGCAATATAGTTTGCAAGGCTACCAGGAAGAACCAATATAAGAACTATTCATGACCAGACAGTGTAGACACTAGGAACTCATGCGCACAATTAACAGTGATATGAAGCAAAATTTTTGATCTATGGCTATTTTGATCCTCGGCTCAAAATTGTGGCTCGGAAGCCACCAAAGACGTATGATGTATCAGCTATAGTTGTGCAATCCCAACGCGGAAACAAGAAGTAAATATCTTCTCAAAAGCAATGGGCTTCGATAGAAGGTAAAAGAACAATTAGTCAATAAATCTTCCAATCTGCCTCAAAATGGGTGTCACGAAAATCTGACCATTGCCCCTAGTTGGATCAATTAACACCCGTGTAAATCAAACACACCAGAAATCTTGGATGTCGTTGGATGCTTGTTCTGTAGGGCGGTAAAAACAATGCTGGCTGCGCCTACTCGACTTGAGTCGTGCGAACATTTGAAGTGATTCTGTACTGTACGTCTCAATCTTAAAGAGAGTTAGTATTCTCAACATGCTTTAACGTGATTCCATAGTCTACTTACATGGCGAGTACGACTGATACGGACTTTGACGGTGCATATCATCCTCTTCATCATCGTCGAAACCATACTCTTCACGCTCAGCGAGGCTGGTACCGCGGTCATACTGGGAACGACGACGACGTTGTTCATCTCTGAGGTGCTGCCCTGCACTTGGAGCGAAAAGGCCTAGCAAAGTTAGCAACCTGACCAAAACTAGGAGGAGGAAATGACATACCAACATGTTCAGCGTTCTCACAACTTCGCTTCAACTTAGAAGCATTGTCCGAGGGGGGGAATGTGTCCTCTTGCCCTGCACGACCATAAACATCGTTAAGCGTAAAGAAGAGCTATATACGAGTTAGCTTAACCAGCAAATCGATGGGAATCAATGAAGGCGCACCTTTGGTCTGTAGTGGGGTGGTTCTAGCATCACAGAAGAGTTGCGGAACTTTTGAACAAGACAATCTCTACCCTGAATGGTAGCATATGAGACTTCGGCAACCTTATCGCTCTTGAATCTATGCCACTTCTGGTTGGAGCGAGCGAGAACAAAATCAATGATATCCAATGGATCAACGAAGTTGATAAAGGCGTAGCCAACATTGCAGTCGTTGGAGAAATCGATTCTCAGATACATGAAGTCATAGCGGCCGTGGCTGCTCTCATCAATGATGCTCTTCAACATTGCTTGATCAACCTTATTCGGAATATTGCGGAGCATGACGGTTGTCCGAACATCGATACCTTGCTCAATGCGGTTGATATCGACGTGATTGTGATGGCCGGCAGCTTGATTTGAATTTTGACGACCTCTCATCTGGCCTTGAGGGGTCCTGACAGCATTCTGGCGACGATTAGAACCGCGATTGAATTGGGCAACATCCCTAGTATTAGGAGTTTGAGGCAAATAACCGAAGTCCTGGTTAAAGCACTGCGGCGTTGTTGCAAAACGATTAAGCCCTGGCTGAGCGAAAGCGCCAGCAGAGAACGCTTGCGGAGAAAACCCCGGGGATACAAAAGCATCGTATCCGCTGTCGGCGATTTGCGGTTGTCTGTGGAGAGAGCCGGCAAAGGCTGGCTGGAAGGGTGTGATAGGAGATGCCGAGTACAAGCTGTTCAAAACGTATGGAACACTGGTGGCCGGTAATCCAAAAGGATTTGCCGTCAAATACGGAATGCCGGTCGGGTTAGGACTACCGGTGTTGAACAAGGGGTTGGTGGCTGGGAATCTGGGGGTGTGAATGGGATTCTGGAGTGACATTCTACCCAGGGCATCATTCAGTTCCGTTGTGTCTCCAGAACGGCGAGTAGGAGTTGCGACTGGAGCAGGATTATGCCGATGATTTTCAGTTTTTGCAAACTTGTCAAGATCTGGATGGTGGGGTTCGACTTTGACGGCGACAGACTGTGAATAATATTAATAAATGTTATCGCAGGAAGGAAAGAAAGCCTCACTCCGATCATTTTGTTGTTGCAGCGATTAATTGCTCGCGGTACGAGAGCAGAGTTGGCGAATTCTGCAACCATCTTGAAGGTGCCAGCCTCGGTAGCTAGTAGCTTCTGCCAGGCATGAAGCTCTCCTTCCGCAGAGAGGAGTTCGCGAAGGGATTCTTCGAATTCCTTTCTATCCAATGCAGTGTTGGATGGGTAACTCGCGGTCAAGACCACTTGACCTTCGTGAGCTGTAGGAGGGTCCTGCGAGTTCGGAGTAGTTGCAGCACCGTACTCTCTTGAAGAAATGTACTCGACGGCACATTTAGGATGGTCCAGCTTGAGAGTGCTGTAGACTTTTTCGGCTTCGTTGATGTCCGACAGGCGAATGTAAGTGGTGTTGTTGCTGCAGTGTTGGACATCTTTCGTGCCAGTAATCGCATGACCTGTCTTCTCAAGCTTCTACTCAACGCATGTCTGTTAGCATATCGTATAGAGAAATGAGTACAACGTCTGCGAGAGCCACTAACCTCCAAAGAAAGGCTGACGCAAGAGGAAACATCTGTATCATGATAGATACTGGTTACTTTGATGCATCGCGTAGCACCAGTGTCTGTGCTAAATCTCTGCAGGTATGTCAGCATACACATTTTTCTCGTTTTCCTAGGAAGTAGTGATACATACACCGTAGCTTGTAACTTCGGGAACACGGACTGGACTGCTATGCGAAGCAACGACATTGTCAAGGTATTGTACGGTGCCGGGAACAAGATTGGCTGTGGAACCATAGGCGACCGCGGGAACTTGGGATGTTTGAGTGGTGGAGCTAGGACCAACACTGTAAGAGAATGGTTGGAATGCAGAAGCGGTGGCAGATAACTTCTGATCCGCCTTGCTTCTTGGACCGGCGGAAACGAAAGGGTCCTGCTGGTTGGTCGACAATGGAGCAGACGAGGGTCTGGAATCAGCAGACTTGGCAGGTCTAACATCCTCAGGCGAGAAAGCAGTTAAAGCGGTGTTTGGAGTTCCCTGGACTGACTCCACTGCACCAGTAGACGACGGAGGGGATTGTCCGTAAGGGTGGTTGAAAGAGGACATGTTGCGGACAAGTATTTTTCAAACAAGAGAAGATGGATCAATGTCAAAATTGTGCCTGGAAAAGAACCTGAATTTCGGATGGACCTTGGACAGAGGAGAATGATGGCGCTCTGCCGAACCAAAGAGTGTATGGTAGCTCTCAAGATGAGTTAATGGAGGTGGACGAAGTGTTTGGATGTTCAAGATATTTCCTCAATCTGTGGGAATAGGATGGAAAAAGAAGACTACATCAAAGGCTCTGCTTGATATGTAAAGGATCAAGAGGTAAAGTGGTGAAAGAATGAACAAGAACCAGAAACAAGTAATACGGAGAAATGTATGGTTTGAGTAGAATGAATTGACACCTAGGCCATCTCAACGTAACGTAACGTACGTTGGACCGATAACGTTTAGGGTCGAACTGGGAGGAATCGGAGAGATTCTTGTAGATCTGATCGAATCCCTCAAAAGAGTGATTAGCTTCGACGGAAACGACAGGAAGGTATGGAAGAAGAAGAAGGCGGGGGGAGAGGGGGAGGAAGGTATGGAGATGAGAAGATGTTGATGTGAAGAGGAGTTGGGAAACTAAGGTGAAGCGGAAGTGTTTGCAAACGGCGAGTGTGGAGAGTCGCTTCCGAAGTAGATCGCCGCGTCTCTTTTTGGCAAGTACGAGGGTAGTATGAAGACAGGTACACAAGAAAATGAAAGGCCTTCGCAGTCCATATATACACCGTCTACCATTGCAGGAATTGCAGGAATTGGCAAAAAAACCGGCTTTCGGCACAGATGCCATTGCGGAAGTATATAACCTCGATTTTCAGATTCACCACCTCGACCTACGTTTTGTGGATCGGAAATGATTCACATCAACGAATCTATAGCATCGGGCCGACCATTTCAACGGGCCTATGAGATGGGATCTGAACCGAACATTCACTCGTCCGCACAGCTCTTTCCTAAAGCTATCAACACCCACAGCTGAGGGATGTGAAAACTCCATGTACTGGCAGTCCTCTTAGTGCAATAAGTACTCCATCACCGCTTGATAGAACCGGCGATGACAATCTGAGGTGACTCGTCCATCATGTGTGGCTACTTGGCAGTCTTCAGATGGGGACAGCGATAGCTACACAGTTAGACACGGTATGGGGTCGAACACTCGCAAAGTCGTTGGGTTCCTGCATTATTGTCCTCATACCTGCACTGCTCGCTGTGACAGAGTTCTTGCCAGAAACGCCAACTACGCCAACTCGTTTCTATGACTCAAATGCTAACTCATCACTCCCACGAAGCTTGCCATTACTTGAAGGGCATGTAAGGTAGGTATGTACACCACTTCCCCCCTTCCTAATTATTCTCCCAGGGTTGAAACTTCCATTACACGTGCACTAACATTACTCATGGAAGCTGGTCTGAACCTCTTCTTTCTCGCAGGAACCGACTGCTGAGTGCGAGGGCCGTCCGCATGTCTAGATAGGAGATTGCCTCATGACTGTCCCTCCCAATGGTATAAGCTGTGGTTTGAGCTGTAGGTAGGATGGCCCTGTGAACACACCAATTTCCTGCACCCAGCTTCGCCGTCAAGGTACAATACTCTCAAAGCACCGATAAATAGCGTAAGCATCTCTATCCTCGAACCAATATCACGTAAATATCAGTTTCGAGGATGTAGATAGAAGATTGACACTGTTCTGAGCTTCACAAAACGATTATGGAGGTGATGCTGAAACACGCCAATGATTACAGTAGGATCAATTGGTTCTTCCGGCTCCGGTCGTGAGTTTAGACACTTGCGACGACCTCTAAATCCACCCTCTCCCTCGGGTCGATGCCTATCTACCAAACCGAACAAGCATACCATCACGTTACAGAGCTGGACTCCCTCCCTCAAAGTTTATTCCCATGGCCTAGGTTTGTTCGGAATTGAAGCTCTGCCACTAAATCGTGTCTGCAATGGCACCTCGAAGAGCGGTGCAGTATGATGACTACAGACAAGCGGTACAACATGTATGCAACACTTTCCTCTTCTATGACTTACTGATTAATAGTATATAGATCATATTATCCTCATCAGATGCCGATTATCTCGATCAATTGATACCTGCTCTGAAAGATGCCACGCTTTCGAATAGAACTGCAGGGCTCATGCGGAGCTTGTCGCAATATGCGGACGAACGCGAGGCTGACATCGAACGGATTGGGCTGACGAAACACGAGGAATTTCTTGCGTCCGTCAATCAGCTGCAGCAAGTTCGAGAAGGGACATCTGAACTCACTTCCGAGATTCTCAAGCTCAACCAGTCTATTCAAGCAAGCACGGAAAAGCTAGCGGCACAGAAGGAAGCATTGGTGGACACAAGGGCCGTCCGGCAGAACATCACCGAAGCGTCGGAAGCATTGAAGGAATCTTTGACAGTACTGCACGCTGTAAACTCGGCACATGGACAGATACGAAATAAGAATTACTACGCGGCCCTCAAAGCCTTGGCTGATTTACAAAACGAACATTTGATTCCAACCATTCAGAACAAGTATGCCACACAGCATAAGCTAGCAGAGATAATTCAAAAGTCCATTCCATCGTCGCAGAAAGCCATCTCAGAAGCTGTGATGAATGATTTGAATACATGGCTTTATCGAATTCGTGAAACTTCTCAATTTGTAGGGGAGGTAGCTTTCTATCATACCCAGACGAGGAGAGAACGGCAGAAGGAGCGCATGGAAGCAGATCTGAACAATCCATTTCTGAAGAATTTCAGGTTAAACTCAGCTATTGAGCTAGTATACGAAGAGAGCGAGGAATTCAATGTTCTTGACAACGAAGAGCTTCAGGTGGATTTTAGCCCCCTCTTTGAGTGTCTGCACATCCATGAAGCACTCGGCCAAAGCGAGAAGTTTAAAGCCGAATATGCTGCGACAAGAAGACAGCAGAAAGAACTGCTGATTCCAAGCTCAGTAAACGTTACAAATGACCAAGATGATACGTATCTGGGTGCGCTGCTGGAGGGCATCGCTGGCTTCGCTATAATCGAGAAAGCCACTATGAGAAAAACGCAGAATCTGCGATCCCCAGTCGATGTGCGTAGCAAGCTCCCAATAAGTGGGAGGAATTGTGTTCTAACTCTGTGCAGGTCGATGAACTGTGGGATTCCATGTGTACTGCCGCCATCAATTTGACTTCTAAAGCACTGGACGAAATTGACGATGCTACTGTCTTACTCTCTGCCAAAGCCGTCATGACATTATTCATCCAGACAATGGAGGTAGGCTTGGCATCGCCCCAACTTTTGCACTGCATAGCTGACCACAAGACAGGGATGGGGGTATTCCGTGGCTGCTCTGGATGCGTTTGTACTCAACATCTTTGAAAGATACAACGAATCCCTCACGCGCAGTTTCGATCTTGACTTCCGACAGGTTCGTTCAACCAGCGATTTACATAGGTCACTTGGCTAACTTGCTTAGATTGTTTCTGAGGACGAATATAAGCCTATGATCGTTGAAGATGCAGAGAAGTTCAAGAAAATGATGGAGGTCACATGGTATCCACCAGATAAAGAGAAACCACCAGAGGATTCGAAGTAAGTGGACTGGGTACCTAATGCTATGAGCACGTCTAACAGCCTGCAGATTGCCCTTGAGCCTCCCTTTCTCGCTGATGTACCCGACCTGCTGCATCGACATCAGGAACTTTTTGAACCGGTTTTACTACTTCATGGGCGATCATTTTGGACAAGAGAATATCATCGACGATGCTCTCAGAAAGGTATCTATCCCCCCTACCGGTCGGAGACTGAGAATGGTGCTAATGTGAATCCATCTACAGTCACTGGACGAGCTTCTAGCATACAGTATTTGCGACCCGCTTGTGGAAAAATTGAGCACCTCATACCTGAGTCAAATCGTCCAGATTCTCATCAATCTCGAGTACTTTGAGGCAGCAAGCCGAGAGTTGGAAGGGCTTCTCCAAGCCGCGCGATCTTCAAACTCAGCAGGCGGACCGACAATCCTTACTGCCACAGAGAAATTCACGAACAGCAAGAAGGAAGCAGAGAAGCGTATCTTCGAGCTGGTTAATTCTAAGATTGACGACTTGGTTGAAACAGCTGAATATGATTGGTATGATCCGGTGATCCCTCACACGAATGAACTCCAACTAACACTATCTGTCTAGGATGGCTCCATCTCTCGTCTCAGAACCAAGTAATTACATGCAGACCCTTACCGGCTACCTACACAATATCATGAGCTCGACGCTGTTAGGACTACCCCGAGAAATCAAGGAACTCATCTATTTCGACGCGCTTTCGCACGCTGCAAACATGATCCTCGTGAGTACAATTCCTTCCCTCTTCCTCCCAAACCCCCCTTCCAACCCAGCATCCCCACCCACTTACCCGATTCATCGTACTTACCCACTCCCTCTCACTGCAGGCGCTCCCCCTCTCCCCCGAAGTCAAAAAGATCAACCCCCACGGCGTCGCCGCCCTCGCCAAAGACGTTGCCTACCTCAGCGAATTCGTCGATACCCTCGACAACGCCCTTATCCTGAAAGAAAACCTCGACGAATTGCAACAGACTGTTATGCTCATGCAGACGGATAATCCTGATGAGTTCTACGATATCTCTGTGCGGAACAAGAAGTTTGGAAGAGTGGATGCTTTGAACGGTCCGAAGATTTTGGAGAAGTATGCTTATCCTCTGCTCAATATGCTGTGGGCTAGAGCGACTATGTGCTAATTGCTTTTCGTGATAGACTTACGCATACCGTGGTAAGCCCAACGAAGACCGATCGACTTGCGAATTTCTCATCGAGGTTCGGGATGAAATCATAGTAGCAACACACATCACGTTACAGCAGCCCGTCACGAGTGTCAAACCGCAGATTCCAAGGGTAAAAATATCAATTCCGGGTATAGAAAAAAGCTATGTATGCATTCATATATGGGCAGCAATACATACGCTTCATTTCGTGCCACCACAAAAACAAAAACAAAAAAGCTGGGATTCCATAATGTTCATGTCATATCATTGTATTTCCTCCAATTAACTCCATCCCTACCAATCAGTCCACGAAACAACGTATGGTCAAGTCGTCTTAGCCGACATCGTAGTCGCGCTCGCCTTCAGCATCAGCGTCTCCTTCGCCTCCATCATGACGTTGGTAGTTGTGGCTTGCATCAGCACCGGAATCTTGAGGTCGTTGTGGTTGGACGTGGTACATTTGCTAGGTAGACTGTTAGCCTGACTAAGTGACGGATTCAAAAGGATGGGGTGGTTCATGTGGGGGACGAACTTGTTGTGATTGCATGCCAGGATATCCATAGATTTCGCCCATTTCGCCGTATAATGGTTGTTGGGGAGCGCCGTAGTTAGGTGGTGGTCCTTGTGGAACTTGAGTTTGATACATTGGTGCTTGGCGATACTCATCACCCGGCATATGGCCAGGTAGAGGATCATACCCGGGCATAGAGTGCTGTTGTGGTTGGGATGGGTGACCGGGTTGTTGAGGCATACCGGGCTGTGGAGGAAGTTGGGCTGGACCTGGTGCACCACCTGGAACTGCCTGAGCAGCAGAACCTGGTCCGGAAGGCCTCTTTGCATGAGAAGCAGCTTCTTCACGAGGAACAATGTCAATTAAGAAATCAAACATGTCCGATTTGGCCAATGCGGAAGCAATATCAGAGCGTTGCAAAGTTCGACGTTTGTTCTCTTCAGCATGAATCCACGCTCGCATAGTAAGCTCCGTGATGAAAATGTCACATCCTTTGGCGAATAATATGGGTGCTTCAGCAGAAATCATTTTTACATCTGGATCAGCCTTCATAACCTTCTTGATGCGTGCCAGCGGTAGCTGGTGCAGCTTGTAGTCATGGGTATCACTTTCGAGATGGTTGATTATTTGCTGCCAATAGGTCGTGAGGATGTCTTTGTAGTTTCCGTGAAGACCTTGGTTTACCTAGGCGCCATCTTAGTACTTTGTCCCAATATCAGAAGTCTCCCGGATGTTCTTACATTGGCCCATGCTCCAGTATAAAACTCCGCAACAGGTGCGAAACCTTGTTGGGCAAGCTATTTCCATATCAGTACCGTGCAGATAAAAGCACTAGGATCAATTGTTCCATACCACTGAACTTGCGCCTGTTCATTCTCGAGTTAGCGAATTGTCTTTATGAGGATCTCGAAGGAGGAAAAACAGATGAACGGGTGGGGTCAATGCTTGAAAGGTGCCAACATACCATAATGACCTCCTTGACTAGTATCGTAAACCGGCGCAGATCGTTGTTGTGCTGCTGGTGGTTGCTGTCCGTGGGACGAGCTAGGTGGTTGGGGATCCATCTTTTGTATCTTTCTCTTGCACGATGGCACAATCACGCTTCTGCTCTCATGTAGTAGGATTGTTGCTTCCAAAATTCAAACAGCTTCCCCAGAATGTAGATTGGCGCGTGTAGAAGCTTGATGCCTCTAATTCGACGATTTGGGTTGGAATCGCAGTGGCAGGTCGATTGCAAATCGTGGTCAATTGCACCAAAGCCGTCGATCCGTTCGCGTGCGATAACAGAATCAGCCCGCAGAAGATGTAATCGAAGCAGAAGCAGCTGTTTAGAAGAACATTCGCATGTCTTCTCAGCCTGCTCCCTTTGTTTTCGCGACGACCGCGACGATGAATAGCTTCAACGAATTGATGCGTTGATTGGCTGAGGTTGGATAAGGTTGTGTATTGGAAGCTTGGGATGGATGGGATGGTGGTGGTTGGGTTGGATTGGATTCGATTATTATTGGACTGCGAGAGAGATTATTCGCTCGGTCGGTGTTTTGTGGACGGGTAAAAGATAAAGAGTTGTAGTAAGCAGTGGCGGGCGCGGGGGATGTGAGTGCGAGTGGTGGACTAGCGAGGACCTCGATGTGGTGCGTGCAGTGATAGTGACAAGCGACAAGTGACAAGTGACAAGTGACCTTTGCAGCGAAGACCAGATGTTTATTTACAAAGTACTTTTCTATATGATTGTGATGGCAATGATGCGATGACGATGATGATGGTGATGACGATGGCGAAGGCGATGATGTATGTATGGTCAATTCAAGTAGAAGATCGTCTGTCTCTATATATCCTCTTTTTTCCAACTATCGTTGCATCAAATGCATGTGCTCTGACATACTTTTGCGACAACCCCTTGATTGAATTTTGTGCGTTGGCTACACTCCATATGCATGCGAACATACACTTTGCGAACGAGGCGAACGGCGAGGCAAGAGAAGGCACCATAATCTCATCATCTCTGAAGTATCCGGGACAGAATGAGGCAAAACAAGGCAAAAGGGGCAGCACATTATAAATTTATAACAAGATCGTAGGAGTAACGTTGAATCTAGAACTTCCCGAATGCATGACGGCTGAACTCAACACTGTTAACAGACACGGTGGACTCCCGTCCTGAACTCAATCTGACAGCTCGGATTCTCTCGATTCCCAATTCGTAGACACTCTTCCGCGTCACTCACTCGTTTCATCAACGCTCAGCTCGCTTGCTCACTTTGCTGACTTTCTAGACTCAAGAGTCAAGAGTCAAGAGTCAAAACCGGCTCGAGGCCGGCCAACCGAGCTTGGAGCATTTACTCTGTACGAAAGTGTGAGGCTCGAGCTCGAGCTCGAGCTCGCGGGCTTTACGGTAGCTAACCACCGACCACTAAGCTTAAATAAGGATAGCTCCTATGAAATAATTTTTACGCGACCTCTGAGCATTTCTTTTTTTTAACCAGAAGAACTTGAAGCTCTATTCATCTTCTTCTCATCTTCCATCTTCCACCTTCCATCATTTGAAATCACAATCTGCCTACTATGGCGGACAATGATCTGTCAGATGATCAGATTCAGCAATTGCTGAAAGATGCAGAGAATCGCATGAGGAGCACAAAACAGGTCATCTTAACTGATGAAGATGCGACCAAAATCTCTCTACCAACGTAAGTACCCTTGCGCCCATTCTCACTCATATCTTTCCAGCTTAAGCACAACATTCAACTGACTCTTGTCCAGTTTAAAAAAGTCAACGGAGTCTTCGGTCTCTCCATATGTCAAGTCCAATGGCCGTCATGCCGTCGTTGATCCTTCGCGCCTCGTTGCCCCCGAAGTAAAAAAGCTCGCCAATAGTATTAGAACCGTGCAGGATCCTGTCGCTGTAAAAGCACAAAGTCTCAAGGTAAGCAGATTTACATGCTCAGCTTATTTCTTGTCTCCTGTGAGGAAACTTATCCCAAAGAACTGACGCAGAATTTGGTCCCGTCTTGGGTACCACCCTGCAAAAAATGAAGCTTTTTATATTCATAGTTACGCTGAGAAGAGACATTATTTTATTGTTTTATTGCAAGCCATAGTTGAGGAAGCATATCACTAACAATACCGCATAGGAAAAGCAAGCAACTGCTGGTGCCAAATGGTACAACATGCCTAAGACTGTTCTGACTCCCGAACTCAAACGCGATCTTCAACTTCTACGTTTACGTGGTGTTTTGGATCCCCATCGTCATTACAAGAAGGATACTCAGAAGGCTGAAGTTCCGGAATACTCCCACGTGGGCACCATCATCGAAGGTCCAACGGAATACTTCAGCGGCCGACTCACGAACAAGGAACGCAAACAGACTTTCGTTGAACAAGTGCTGGCTTCTGAGAACCAGAACCACAAGTTCCGTTCGAAGTACAATGAGATACAAGCTGCTAAGACCAGTGGCCGAAGGGAACATTACAAGAAATTGAAAGCAATGAGACGTCGCAAGACTTCCTGAGTTTTTAACACATTCATTGCTTCACGACAATGCCCGACCGCTGGCAGCAGATATGTTACCGGACTTACAGAGCTACTCTTCCACAAGAACGCAGAGAATTGACGCTGAACATGGGTCAATCGCCTACACCACAAGGAGAAAACACAAAGGCTCGCTAATAGCTACCAGCAACGCCGGCAGTCTAATTGCATGGGATTCTCACAAGTCATTGCAAGACTTTGAAGAAGTTGTCCCCGGCCGAAAGGCTACGACTAGTCTTCCTTGCCCCGCAACCGGCAGCCATAAATGATGTACTCCTTGTGACAACCTTATGGTTCGGCTGGCTTACCTTCATGAAACGAGATCGGTGGGAAAGGTCGAGGCCTTCTATCACCGAAGGCGTGGTTACTATGCACAATGGTATGTTTTGGACTCCTTTCATAGCTACCTTCATCACTATCCCCAAGTTGTTATGATGAAAAACACAGTCAACAGTTATCCCTGTCTTAAAAACCATGTGGATTTATTAATTAGACTCTGAACAACAAAATCTATGTCTTGCTGCTTGCTCATCCTTTTGGAATTTTTGCTAACAGTCTGGGAGTAGTTCTTGACAAAGAAATATATATCGTGGCTACGGATTCATCTGCTAGAGACCCTTCAGCAAAGGACCATTTCAGAGACTCCTCAAAGCTTTAAACTTGTTATTTACTCATGTGCTCTGCCCACTCATATCCACGAGTATGATGCAAGGAAGACTACTGCAGCCAGCTGGTCGTTACCACAGTTAAGTGCATTTCATCACTTCATTGTAAGTTTGGGACAGCCATCACGGTGCCACATCTGCTCTGAATTTCTTTTGGACTTCTGGATCGTGCGGGATTTGACGTTAGCAACTTTCGCTGCTTAGAAAGAGGGCGACTCTAGATAGATGTTCACTCATTACAAATTAAAATTCATATTATCGTCCGTTTATTTAAATATCTTCAACTCTGTTGACAATAGTGCATGTGAAATCTGTGTGACCATGAGCAGCCTGACTACCACAATCTTACATGGACGGAAATTTCCATGGCAGATATTAGACGAAACAACATCATTTCAAGTTAGAATAACACTCAGGATATGGTAAACACTAGAAATACAGATAAATATCAATCATAATCAGTATATAGAAAATATATGAAAGAAGGAATCTTAGAGTGAGCTTTCTGTAGAACGATCGGATAAACTTCGGAACCGTGATCCGAAGTCCAAAATATTCGACATCGAGAACTCGAATAATTTCAAGACTGGTTTGTCCAATTCCCATAACTGCGCCAGTCATGGCTACTTCAATAAATACGCGCATACCATGGCGCTCATTCAGCAGGCTGGGATTTTCGGTACGAGACTGACTTCCCTCATGCTTCGTCAAGGGAAGAAATTGACACACCCGGCAGGCAAATCCAGTCATTGCAAACACCTTCCGAGCACCCCAATGTGTTGCCGCACCCATTTCCATACATAGCATGAGGCATGCATCAGATACAGCGTAGGGAAAGACCCGGTTATATTACGACGATCAGAGTTTAACTGTATTGCAGCGGCGCAAGGCCCACATCCAAACCCGTTCAAACCTCTGCAACGTTTGTACCTCTTGCACCCAGTGCCCAATATCTTCTAATAATCTACTAGAACCCCTCCCACCACAGAATCTGCCGCCAATCCAGAAGCGCAAGACGGCGAAAGCGAAGTCGACGTACGATTACCCCGCAGCGTCCAAGCTATCTACCTGCGCCCTCTTCGTCGGCAAGCCGAGTACGGCGTCCCCTCCTGCGATCTCCAATTACGATCCTACAGCGTGCGCAACCTTGAATTCTTCTCTGATTTCGCCCTCCGCGCGGCATACTATCTGAACCTTCCCGCTTACGGACCTACACCTTTACCACGAATCGTAGAGCGATGGACGGTCCCGCGCTCAAGTTTCATTTTCAAGAAGTCGCAGGAGAATTTTGAGAGGAGAACTGTGAGAAGACTGATTCAGATTAAGGATGGGCATCCGGAAACGGTGCAGATTTGGTTGGCGTTTTTGAGAAAGCATGCGTATTATGGGATTGGTATGAAGGCCAATGTGTGGGAGTACAACAAGCTTGGTATGTTTGATGCCATAGGATTGATTGTGATTGGACTGACGATATGTTATAGGTGTGGGCAATGCTATGGATGCGAGCATGGAGGAGATGAAGGAGTATATGGAACCGCATTGGGAGTTGTTTGGACGGAAACAGGATGCGCAGACTGCGGAGAAGGTGGTGGAGATTTTGAATAGGGAGCACTACAGAATTGCTGTAGGAGGCAATGCACCTCAGAGGAAGCTCGAGCCATGATTAGATGAGATCATATGGATCAGAGGTCAGAAGGAGCCTTCAAAGTTCTCAGATATGAAGCATGTCCTCCATGAATTGTACACAAAGTATGCACATAAGTGAAGGAGTTCTGGCTAGATCTAGTGTATTGTATGTGTATGTAGAATTAGAAGAACATCAAAGGGCCTACCATTACCTTCAATGTTCCATGTCACCGAGAAAATCTTGCAATACCTATCTGCAAATCCAGCTCGCTCAGTCCATGAAGTTTCGTGAAAATTGAATCTCGTCACGTGCCTCGCCTCAAAATCATATCCTTCGCAAAATCTCCTTTCCTTTTCCTAAACCAGATGCACTGGCTTTACCCCGCCATACTCAAGGAAATTCAAACAGCAGCAATGCTGCGCCGCCTCTCACCCAACCATGCACTCAAGACCGTGAAGTCACGTCCCTTGCTGCATTTTGCAAATTATTCCACCATTAGCCCTCTACTCCAGCCACCCACCACAGGCACACCTCAAGTAATCTTCTCTGGCATACAACCCACTGGTATCCCACACTTGGGTAATTACCTAGGTGCGCTGAAGCAATGGGTTGATCTGCAGAATTCTGCAAAGCCGGATGCGAAGTTGATTTTTAGTGTGGTTGATCTACATGCTATCACGGTGCGGCAGGATAGGGAACAGTTGAGGAGGTGGAAGAGGGAGAGTTTGGCGGCGTTGTTGGCGATGGGGTTGAGTGAGGATAGGTGTATATTGTTTTGGCAGAGTGATGTGGGTTGGTTTTTTTCCTTTTGTGGGGATTGTGTTGGAGGGGGAGATGCGGGGGGGGGGGGTATTGGTTTTGTGAGGGAATGAGGACTGACTTGTTGTGCAAAGTTGCACTCACCCGAGAGAGATGCAAGCAGAAGTTGACAGAGAGTGCTGTAGGGAAAGGAAGAGGACATACGTGGATGAGTCAACGCGGTAGAAGAACAGAACTTGTGCTGATATGATGTGCCGTGCATAGGTCCGTCAACACGCTGAGTTGATGTGGATTCTGAGTTGTACTGCCTCCATGGGCTATCTTTCACGAATGACACAATGGAAAGTAAGTTACCACCTCCCCCCCCCCCGAAGTTTATAGTTTCTCTCTTCGTTTTCTCACTTCTCCTTTCTCACCTTGCCGACTACATCGCCAAGACGAAGACAATCCCGTTGCACTTATTCTAATTTTCTGACATCATCCAGAGCAAACTCGAGCTTTCAGACGACGCATCACCTCTAGCAGGCGGTAGCAAATCAAAGTTAAAACTCGGCCTGTTTTCCTACCCCGTCTTGCAAGCAGCGGATATTCTCGTTCATAGGTATGCTTCTCACCTCTCCTGTCTCTCCCAAGATGCCCACAATCCTGCAGCACTATACATATTGAGTTACAAAAGAAATACTAATGTGTCATGCCACAACCCAAGAGCTACAGACGTCCCCGTAGGAGAAGATCAAATCCAGCATATAGAATTTACTCGCGAATGCGTCACGAATTTCAACCACACCTATGGAGACTCCGTTCTCGTTCCACCAAAAGCCTTGATATGTACGTAGTCCCTCGCAATTCCTTTCACCCACCACCTCCCCTCCTCCTTACTCTCATCTCCCTCTCAAAACTCCAACTAACATCCACATCCAAGCCCCCTCCCCCCGCATCAAATCCCTCACCTCCCCCCTCCTCAAAATGTCCAAATCGCACCCCTCCCCCTCATCCCGGATCCTCATAACCGACACCCCAAAAGAGATCTCCAAAAAGATATCCTCCTCCGTAACCGACTCCGCCAACCACGTATCCTACGACCCAGCCGCCCGTCCCGGGGTCTCGAATCTCTTGGAAATCCTCTCCGGCTTCGACGCGCAGAAACGCAGCGCCCGCGAACTGGGGGACGTGTATCAGGCGCAGGGGATAGGGCTAGGGAGTTTCAAGACGGTGGTTGCGGAGGCGGTGTGTGAGGGGCTGAAGGGGGTGAGGGAGAGGTGGGAGGAGATTATGAAGAATGGGGGGGAGGAGGGGTGGGTGGAGGAGGTCGCGTGGAACGGGGCGCAGAGGGCGAGGGAGAATGCGGAGGAGACAATGGTTAAGGTTAGGGAGGCTGTGGGGTTGTGATGGTTGTGTATAGTATTTGGGGTGGTCTGCTCTCGATGCTATGAGCTCGTGAGCTTAGTTGGCGAAGTGCATTGCCACTTTGTATCATATTGGGAGGGAAAAAAGCTTAGAAAGGAAAAGTACCATGATATTTCACAGAGGGAATCAGGAATCTTGTTTTCTTTTCAATCTATGGTCTTCATCCTATTGTATTTTCACCGAGCATTTCGCCAAAATTTGGGAATAGATCATGAATTGAGGTTTCCCATCAAATGCTGATGCATCTCCTTTTTCTATCAAGTTGTGCTAGAGAGCTAACATAATGTTTCGTCAATCATTACAGGTATCTTCACTCTAGATCCAGCTCCATTCCCTCATAATTTTCGATCTAGTTTGTACCTAGACTTTCATCTCCTTCAACTTCTCAGCAGCTTCTTCGGGATTGGCACCAACAGGCGCGACTTTTGGCTTGGGTGCCTTCTCAACCTTGCCCTTGGCCTTTTGAGAGGTAGTGTCTTTTGGAAGTTCCTTAGAGAAAGGAATGAATTCTGGTGCTCCAGGAAGGTACTTTCGAAGTGGTTCCGGAACATTGAAACCCTAGTATCTTGTTAGTCTGTACATCTCTGATACTCTAGTACTCTTCAGACTCACCTCTTCAGTCTGGAAGTTCTCTAACAAACAACACAAGGCACGCTCGGTAGCACAAAGAGTGGAGTTAAGGGCATGGGCATATTTCTTCCTGATCTCAGTTTGTAGTTTCGCGCCATATCTGATCTCAAGAGCTCTGGACTGGTAGTCTGTGCAATTTGAGCAAGACACAAGTTCCTTGTATTCTCCTTGGAACGGGAACCAAGCCTCAAGATCAAATTTCTTGGCGGCAGCGTTGTTAAGGGCCCCGGAAACGATTGCTACGACTCGATATGGAACACCAAGAGATTTATAGAACTCTTCTGACACACCAATCATACGGTCGAACTCTTCCCAAGACTTTTCGGGGTCTGTCAGGACGAATTGTTCGATCTGCCATAGTTAGTGATATGCAGGTAGAGTTCATCCAGACAGATACATACCTTTTCAAACTGATGGACCCGAAAAATACCCCATGCATCTCTACCGTGAGATCCAGCCTCTCGGCGATAACACGTTGAGAATCCAGCATATCTACAAAGTGTAAGTTAGAGCATTCCTGAACCATTCCCTTTGAACATACCTAATTGGCACATCCTTAACCGTTAACCACTCATCCGCATGGAATGCAGAGATAGGCTGCTCAGAAGTAGCAATAAGATATTTATCGTTCTGAGCTTCTCCATCCACAACCTTGTAAAGTTCCTCGTCGAATTGCTCCAATTGAGCTGTCTTCGCCATATATTCCTTCAGCATGAATTGCGGTGTTTGTAATGGTGTGTATCCCTTGCTGTCCAAAAACTCCAGTCCATAATTGATCAGGGCCTGGTTCAAGAAAACACCCCACTTCTTCAAGAAGTAACCTCTGTGTCCTACAACCTTTACTCCTCGCTCGGGGTCGTATCCGTCCAGTCTTGTCAGAACCTCGTGATGTGAAAGGACATCCTTCTTCTCCACCGTTACTCCTTCAGGTGCCCACGTTCTTTGTACCGCATTGTGGTCCTACCGCAGATAATTAGCCCGAACCAACCTCAAATTCGGCGCATATGAAAATACCTCGTCGTTGTTCACGGGCACGTCTGAGTGTACGATGTTTCCAATCGTCTTGATCTTCTTCTTGAGAGCATCTTCCTTCTCCGCCGCAGACTCAATCCAAGCTTTCTTTTCCTTCTCGAGGTCTATCTTCTGTTGCAGTAACTCGCTGGCATCTTCCTTTGCCTTCTTCTTCGCGCCGATTTGTTTTTGAACTTCGTTGATCTTGGTGTTTACTTGTGTAGCTGAGTATTGAGCTACAAACGTCTGTGAGTTACTGTGCTTAAAAAAATGAAGGTCCCATAAGTGGTATTTACTTACTTTTGCGGTGATCCTCATACATAGCAATCACTTCATCTACAACTGCTTCGGGAGCATATCTGCGACGCTGTGACTCCTTGATCTTTTCGGGATTTCCTCCTTTCTCCACAATAAAATCAAAGACGTCGAGCATTTTGAAGGTATATTTATACACTTAATCAGTGTGCGCCGGGCGATTCTTGTGGTCTTGTCTGTTTATTCTTTTGACTCACCAAGAAATTGTTCAAAGCAGTGTTGGTGGTGGGGTTCTTGATCGCAACGCCGCTAAGATAACATGCTGGCTAATCAGTAAATGGGAATCACGTGTTGCGATTGGGCGTCGAGCTACCCCCCTTTTCTGCCCCTCACATATGATGTTCATACATAGGATGATATCAGTTGACAGTGTCGACTTGAGTTTATGATATATCGTATGCACCTGCATCACCACCATTGATACGTCATACAAGATCAGAGGACAGGTCAGATTAGCCACAGCCACCTCATACCAGGTCAATTTGTTGAATACTTAGCGCAGCCCAAACTATGAAAAGGAGGAAGATATGAAGCCTTTGCGCCTGAAAATCTGAAACGGATACCTCTCCCAACTCCTTAACGCCGTAAACAAATTCAAAACATTGATGGCGTGGACCTAATCCAAAAGATACCACATTCACAAACGTATCCATCTTCCTTACATAAGAACACATTTAGAATCTCCCGAAGGCTCATTGGGATTCTCTCCCTTCTCAATCTGCTCAATCATGAGCTCAAATGACTTCGTAACATTCTCGTTATACCGGGCACTGGCTTCAGTGAATGCACATTTGAACTTCTCAGCCAGCTCCTTGCCCTTCTCAACGGTGACTTGGCGTTGTTCGGGTCGAAGATCACTCTTATTACCAACAATCGTGATAGGAACCCATTCCGTACCCTATGAGGCAGTCAGAGCTGCTCACTTGCCAAGGGGGAAGTATGCGAGGTCGTTTGGAGTCTCAACATACCAGATGATTCAGGATCTTGTCCTTGATAACCTCAACCATTTCGAACGATTGCATCGAAGCAACAGAATAAACAAGCATGTAGCCATGGATACCGATGAAATGCTTTGAATTCAGAATGCTGTATTCATCCTGCGCGTAGTGTAAGTTGTTGGAGTCGCAACTCATATATTCCCCGTGACATGTGATTCGGGATAAACTGGGGCCTCTCTTACCTGACCAGCGGTATCAACAATTTCAGTGGCGAATTCTTGACCTTTGTACTTAATCACTTTACTGAAGGTATTCTCAATAGTAGGATAGTAGCTTTCAACAAAGTGGCCGTCGACGAATTGTACCGTGAGTGACGATTTCCCTGCATGATGCAATGATTAACCTCCAGCTTGGTAATGGTAACGAGTAACGAGAGTTTAATGATACGACATACCGACAGACCGACTTCCGACGATTGCAATCTTGCGTTGCTTCGGTGGTGCAGGCATTTTGCTTTGATAAAGAATAAGTATCGATACGAGAAGATAAAGCGGATTTGATATATGGTGAAGAGAACGAGAGGCGAGGGGCAGGCGAAATAAATTAAATGAAAATGTATTACAGGCGGTAAGTAGACTTGGGGTTCGTTGTGTATGGAGTTGCGTTGTGTTCTGTCGTTTTATTTCTTCGAGCTTTGGTTGGCAAGGCTGGGGCTGGTTGGTGGGAGTGGTGGGAGTGGTGGGCTACCACTGAATACTGGAGTTTGGCTTCTTCACAGCGCTAAAGTTGGAGGCTGAGAGTGGACCCGGAATAAGTGCGGGACGGTGGACGTATCTGAAGTACGGAGTCGTGAGTATAGGAAGTTCGAAAATTATGAAAACCAGCCTTTTCAATATAGTTGGAATTCATAAGATCTAAATCTTTCTCAATAAATCAAGTAAAGATAAATTACATCAACCGATCCTGCAGTTCAATCGGTCATTTAGCCAAAATCCCGTGGAAGGGATTCCCCTTTCCACCCCGCAGTTATTGGAGGTTACTGCACAAGCACCCGAGATCAGCCCCAACCGCATATCAAACACAGGGGTTTGATTCATTACGACATACCTTCGTACAAAAACATACCTGACGGTGTCTTGTGGTCAAAGCAATCATTTCTTGGAAAACCATACGTGGAATTCTTATATCTATCCTGTAACCCGAGCCTCTCCGCATTTCAGCGCAGAAAATACCATATGATATACGCCCTGGGCATTGTCCGATTCCCAAATCACGCTAGGGTATATGTTAAGACTATCTCCTACCAACCTGAACGCCACGAGAATATCACCACACCATGTATCGCAGCACTTGCAACAGGGTGTCTTTATACTCTATCACCGAGACCCTCCAAACGTCATTCTTAATTTCCTGCTATGCTTTCTTAAGTGGTCGTTCCTTTGACTGAAAGTAGCTTCTTGACCAAGTTCTCGAACTGCTCCGTGACATCGACATGAGGACTGTGCCCATCTTCATCCGCAGCAATCTGACGGTCTGCAGCCTTGTGATATGCAATGAACTCTTGAATAGCCGTAATGAGAGGACGAAGTGTTTTCGTCTTCTGCTTTGCTCGGGCCCGCTTCTCAAGGGCTGGATATAAGCAAAAGTATCCAAGTAAAACGGATAGGTAGCCGAAAGGCACGTTCTTCTGAGATTCGTGTTGAGAGTCGGCCTATTGCAGGTTAGTATGGGTGAACAAGTGTAACCAAAATTCTGCACTCACCTCGAACGTCTTCTCCCTATTATCCACAAATAGCTGGACTAAATCGTCGACTGGGTTTGGGCCGGTATCCCTTGAGCTGTCCAGAATCTCTAGCGCATTCGTGCTCCATGCTGCGAAATTGATCATTGCGCCAACGAGAAGGATCAAGTTCTCAACGGCTACATGTATCTCTTCTTCCGTCCACAAGAGTGACATGGCTCGGAATTGAGCAACAAGAGCGCGGGCCATCGTGAACATGAGGTCCGCATCAGCCATTGCATCACATGCTTTGGTGTTTTTATTCGTAAGGTTTATTGTTAACCTCAATGCTAGCATCTGTTGTTTTGGAAAGCTTTCAACTGGGCGTTTGAGTGCAATGCTCAGAACTTGCCTGACAACAGGTAAGTAGTGACGAACCCAAATCGAGGTATCTTTCGCAATCCTTCTCGCAACTGAATGGGATTCCAGTGCAGATAACGCCAGGCAGTAGTGAATCGTTTCCGAGTTGTGCGGCAAATCAGACGATATGTCATCCTCCGGGGACTTCAATATCTCAAACAAGTTAGAAGCTAACTCCTGAGACATGATGACACTATCGTCGCCAGCTTCTCTAGTTTTCTGGACTGTGAGTTCTAGACATTTTAGGGCCAGTGTTCGAGGTGAGATTTGCAATGGTTTTGGTTCTTCCCACATCGGCATTTGCAACAGGTAGTCATGGTATTCAGATAATGCGCTTTGTGCCATCTTCGACATGTTTGTCTTGCGCTCCTTAGCCACGACAACGATGCTTTTGTGAACCTCTAGCAAACGATCGAACAACTTGGCGATGTCATGCTTCTGCAACTGTCCAACAACGAGCGGAACACTACCTTCTGCCAGAAGTGGAACTAGAAGGGACACTAGCAAGGAGCCAGAGATCGTGTCGACTTCTTCGCCTATATCAACAAACAACCGCTGCTCGCCACCATGAGATCTAAATTGACGAACAAATGCTTTATCCTTCATTTTGTTGGCTAGATCTAGCAGCCCAGATCGTCTCATAGAAAGTTGCTTTGGAGCACGAGCTGCAATACGGTCGAGTAAGTCCTCGACTTCATCTGCAAAGCGACTGTTTGCACCGGCTTGTCGTAATTCATGGATAGTTCGAATTGAAGCACCTGCAACTCCGTCATCTGCTTCATCATCCTCACGGAAGCTAGACAAAGGCTTAAGTGTGGGCAAAGACCCCCTGCGATTCCTTTGGCGCTGCGATGTTTGAGGACTATCCAATGGCATATCGAATGCCAACTGCTCCATCAAATCTTCCTCGGCGAGCATCGACCGCTGCCGACTATAGGTGAATTTCGGGCCTAAAGCTTGAGAGCTCTGGCTCGCCGGAGCAGGTTCCGCAACAACAGGAAATACCGGAGTAACACTCTGAGCTCTAAACATATCGAAGTCTTGGAAAGCATCTTCAACGTCACTATCTTCGGACTGATCGTCGGAATCCGACTCTTGAATAGCTTCAGGTTTCTGCTTATCTAGCGTATCAATGAGCCGTTTGCGGGAAGTTGCACGTAGGACTTTGCTGGTCGTTACGGGCTCGGAAATTGTTCTTTTAAGTAACGTTTTCCTGGGCTCTGTTACAAGGAGGGAGAGCTCCTCAGCTGTCGTGGTCGCAGTACCGTCAGCCCCGGAAGTATCGTCAAGCAGTGCATCCCACATCTTTGCGCCTTTTGGTGAAATATGTCGAGACTTTGACCCTCCCATCTGCAAGCTCAACTCATCAGCAGAGTGAGACGGCGGACTTCGAGAATTGGGCGCCAAACCACCGTTCGCCTGCTGATTGGGACGCCGGATTGCAGGTGTGCTCTTTTGAACTGAAGCGGTGCTAGGTTTCGTTTGCGCGACCGGGCGCTTCGGAAACGTACGCTGGAGCGGTTTGGGCTTTAACCCTATCGTAGGTTGGGATAGTGTTCGAGGGGATGCTTTGAGCTTGGCCGGCTCATCGACTACCTGCTCGCCAGGTGACAACTTTCGCCTTTTCTGTTCCCGCACGTCCTGTCCAATAGCACGGGTGCTATCCTCCACCGCCTCAATCTTTCCTTTGCGAATGATCGCAGTTTTTTGTGTGGACTTTTGCAAAGGCTTGGTAACGTTCTTTCGCATCAGAGGTTCGTCCTCGTCGTCGCTGAGTGGCACATCAAATATGTTACTGGCGCGCTGCGCTTTTACGGAAGATAGCTTTGATATTGATGATCTCTGAGCACCGGGGGCCTTTTGGTCTTTCGATGGGGCAAGATCGGAATCAACAGAAGGATCTCTTGTCGGTGATTCGGAAGGAATTGCGCGATGAGCCAACGCGGTGTAGCTGTGGCCTGCGAGCCGTTTTCGAGATGGTTTGCCATACGTAGTCATGGTTTTCCGGGGCCGGATTGTATTCTCGTACGTCGCCATTTTGCTTGTTGTATAGTGATTCGAAAGAAGCAATGGTGAACCGGCGCATCGATTGCCGATGTATCAAGGCGGTTTTGTTGTGCACAAATTGATAGAAAAGTGGGTTGTCTTGGTGCGAAATCATAAATTGTCACCCAAATCAGCAGGAGATGTGTTCTTTCTAGTGAAAGAGGAGGGGTTTAGTGATATAATTGCAAACGGCTGAAATGTTCTTGAACCTAGTGTGAGCCTTTGGGCGTGAACGATCAAAACATGAGAATGCGCTCGGCGAAACTAAAATCCGGCCAAGGATAAGAGGCATAACGGGTCCACGAGTCTACGTAGCCTCGCTGTCTAAAAACGGTCGTCAGCCTTTCCCTCGGTCCTAATACATGAGAATTTTTGGGATCGAGCTCTACTTACTACTCAACTTGTATTACTTGATCAGGCGAAGATATATGTGTCAGGGTTTAATTTTAAGATAACAAGCTGTTACACAATCGTTTGTCTAACTCCCCAAAATGGTCAGAACTGCCCCTCTAACAAACCGCGCCAAGAATAGCTAGCTGAGACCCCTGTTATTCACCTCTTATCAGAGGTTATCGACTCGTCGCCGCCTTCTCTGCTGCACTCTCGCTTTGTAGCGGCTCCACGCGAAACAAAAGCACATAACGGAGCTGGCCGCATTGACATGTTGTCTTCATTCTTGCAGTTTTCACAGATTCCATACCTGCTGTAGCATTCTTACCCCAAGGCGAGTGACTGAGGGTTAATTCTGGCATTTTGGCTAACCTACAGAACAGTATAGTACAAATATCCTCAATTTTTAACCCGGTCTTGATCATCGAAGCCCAACAAATCTCGTGGAAAATACTTCCAGGAAAAATGACTTCTCAAGAAACTATCAAATGCCCTTCACAAACCGTTGGCCCAGATTATCGCCCAGAGAAACCTGTGGCTACTGTCTCCACGGAAGTGCCATTCGAAAATGTTCATACCTTACCCCAGACCCCGCAGCTGATTGCACTTTTGACGTACGTGAAGAGACGAAGAGCTTCTTCTTGCATACAATACTAATGAGCCTTTCTGGCAGCATGATACGAGACAAGAACACTCAGCGAGCCGATTTCATCTTTTATTCGAACCGTATCATTCGCCTCTTGGTCGAAGAAGGCTTGAATCATCTACCAGTAGTTGAGCACACGATCACTACCCCGGTTGGGCGAACATATGCAGGAGTACAATTTCAGGGCAAGATATGCGGTGTCTCCATTATGCGAGCTGGTGAAGCTATGGAACAAGGTCTACGAGACTGCTGTCGCTCGGTCAGAATTGGAAAGATCCTAATCCAAAGAGACGAAGAAACTTCTCTGCCCAAGCTCTTCTACGACAAGTTGCCCGAAGACATTGCAAGCCGCTGGGTCCTACTTCTTGACCCAATGTTTGCTACTGGTAAGCACCCATGTTTGGATAAACAAAATCGCCCTAACACCGAAAACAGGAGGATCCGCGATAATGGCAGTTGATGTCTTGATGTCTCGGGGGGTTCCAGAGAATCGGATTCTCTTCTTGAACCTAATAGCGAGCCCCGAAGGCATTGAGACTTTTGCTAAGAAATTCCCGAAGGTCAGGGTAGTGACAGCTTTCGTCGACCAGGTTCGTTGTTCTCCAAAGCCAAACGAAGTGATTCCAGCTAACGTTGAAATAGGGACTTGATGAGAAGAAGTATGCTTTGCCTCAGATACGATTGGATTCCGCTAACACGCACCTAGCTACATTGTTCCAGGTCTTGGTGATTTTGGTGATAGATTCTACACCATGTAGAAGCTCCAGTGGTCAATCGTTCCGTAGATATTTAGCCTTGTTATACCAGAAGCCTAAAAATGGCACTGCACAGCATTTGTCCTTTGCTCCGAAGCAGTCTGTTTTCACAATCAAGATGATCCCGAGCGACCCCTTGCCAGCTGTTGCATAGAGCTGGAAGAATATGGCCGGCGCACAAAACCCTCAAACGCCGTAAATATCATAATCCAAGATCGCCAATTTTCAAAGTAACATAACGCCAGATCCGTCCCGAAGCCCGTATCCGTAGAGTTGCATACATCAGTATTCATCGTCCCCAACAACCCCCTCCCCAGAGTATCCGCCGAGCCCATCTTCGTCTCCCATTATATCATCGTCGTCATCGTCATCGTCGTCGCCACGTTTGGGAGCAGCACCAGAAGTGCGTCGATCGGGTGGACGTTCGGGCGCATGGTCTCCGCCCGCCTCGCCTTCCTTTGCGACAGCGTCACAAGCGTCGACCCAATCAGAGTATACATCCACAGCGGCCGAAAGATCTGAGCATCGCAATGAGTTGGGCGCTATAGCTTCCTGGGTTTCGAGCACTTACAGTTGATGGCGCATTGAAATTTCTGGTCGCATACTTTGCAAGACAGTTGTCCTACGCCAGCTTTCTTATCGATCTTCACTTGGACTGACTTCTCGTGATTGCAGAATAAACATGGAAAGACAGTTGCTAAAGGTTCGTTCTTAATATTATAGTCAGTAACAATAACAATAGGCTTTCCATTGGCGATGCTCAAAGAAAAAGAAGCCCGGTCGTACCTTTTTGGGGCCCTGAGGCTTCTTGGCTGCCTTGCGTTTGCCCTGGAGAAGATCAATCAGACAAGTGACAAATTGCGCATGGAGTGCAGCAGACTTACCATTGTGTTTGTATGATTAACCTGTGTAGGACGTGTAGGACGTGTAGGACGTGTAGGACGTGTAGTAGATATAATTCTTCGTACGGGACTGGTAGTTTAACGCGGCGGGCAGTTCATATACGCGAAGTACAGAAGAGAAATAAGTAAATAAGTTAGTTAGCCTGCGAGGAAAAGGCTTTCGTGCCTCACCTTGGCGGCCGCAGACAGACAAAGGCCGGGTTCGGTAGCGAGAAGCCGCTAGGGCAGCACTGGCAGCGGTACTTTACAGCACAGAATGCGGAAGTGGCTCGAGTCTGGTGAGTGGTACCTTGAATTTCGTGAATATTTAGGGATGCCTTATCACGGGCAGTCGCTATAATTGGTACTCGGGGCACTCCGCTTCGACGCACAGGCTTGGGCTTTGGTGGGGCGATAGGCCGATCAAGCTCCCTCGCTCCCCACCGCCATAGACCAACAGCGATAATAGGCAAGAGGAAAGTGAGACTCTGGCAGTACCTAACCTCCTAACCTCCTAACCTCCTAACCTCTTAACTACCTAACTACCTAACTACCTAACTACCTAACCAGCACAGTCGTTCATACAGCATACACACCACCGGACAGTGCCCACTTTCTATAAGAGCTGTTCATCGTAACCTGAGAGATTCTCTCTCCTCTCCTCCTTAAACAACTACGTGTCCTTCCTTGTTCCTCTGAAATATCTCGAGTTTGTTTGAAGAAGGGACGAACAAAAGAACTCTTTGTCAACGCCACGTCCCCCCACCATTCCCTTACAAAGAACGCCTCGACTTTAACCTTACCGTTTGAGCTGCTCCAAACCCACCATGTCTGCTTCACCGCCTGATCAAACTGCTATGATGCAAGAAATACTTGATTCCCTCAAGAATTTGCAGGTCAACCAAGTCCAACTTGCATCTAACGTCGATGCCATCACTGGCCGTGTCAATGTGCTTGCTGGTATGAAAGAAGTGCGTGATGTTGCTGCCGCTGAACCAACCACTGCTTCCAAACCCGCGGAACCCGTTCCAAAAGATGGTGAGAGTCCACTCAAAGATGCGGACGTGCCTCAATCCCCGTCACTGCCCGCCGCAAAGCTCGATGCCGAGATTCCTATTCCAGGTTCGCCTCAGAAGGCCAGCACGAGTACTGGAACCTCTCGAATCATTCTCACGTGAGTGTTCTCCGACATATGGAAGAAATAGCTTCATTTTGCTGAATGTGACAAAAAGTACATACCCCGGCCAATCCGGCATAAACCCCCTTCCCATGGATTGGGGTCACAAAGATCCCCAAGAAAGAGGACCTGTTGTTGTATCTAGGAATCCCGAAACCGTCCGAAGACGTAACGGCAAGTCAATCTACTGAGTCTTTATTTTCAAATGCTGACTGATTTCGTAGCAATTGGAGGTATAATCGTTCCTTTGATCTTCACATGTGTTCAACCTGACATGTTTCATTATAGCTCACGGTGGATCTTATTCGATTTACTATGCTTTGGCGGTTGCTAGCAAAGAAATCAAGTCAGATCACAAGTATGTCCAGTTCTGGTTGATCCTTCAGATCTTTCATGCGCATAATTACCGTGTCAAACTAATGTCTCATCAGACCTGATTTCACCAACACCGAGCCTGCCGCAAACATTGGGCCTTTTCCCCAATGGGCCGACAAGAAGAAGATCGTCTCGATGGACCCTCTCGGTCATCTTGCACCATGGCTCTTCAAGGATACGATTGAGAAAGAAAACAGTAAGTAATCTCGATCTTGTGTAGGTGGAAGTGACTCTAAGCTGACACAACGTAGTTGATATCAGACCCACGATCGGTATGTCTCCCCATGTACTAATCCCTGGTGCTGGCTTTACTAACTATAGTCTGACAGCAATTACCCGCGCTCACATGAAGGTATTAGGACCATCTGTTAAATCAGGATAGCAGTACTAATAGCAATGATAGCTACCGGAACTGGAAACAAGTGTCCGTGAAGGCCGACTGTAAGTAGCGACTAAATTCGACGGAAAATAGATACGAGCGCTGACGTTTGCAGTGTACCGGATGGCAAAATCTGCCTAAATGAATCCGGGGAACTCGCAGTCACCAAATTTGCCGTGGAACCAGTATGTTCCCTAGCCCTTGTGCTCCGGTTGCACTTCTAACCAAATCCCTCAGGTCTGGTATTTGCCCGGTGTCGCAGAGCGATTTGGCATTGGTTTGTGATATATTTCGGAGAATTGAAGGCTGCTTTACTTACCACTCCTAGACGAGGGAACCTTGAGAAGATCATTGTTCGAACACACAGGTGGATCATACCCAGAGTTGATTACCAGGGGCGACATCAAGCTCTTCCTGCCGCCAATCGGTATGGTGAACTCCTTGATTATTCTCGTTATATTGCCCCGAAACTTAACAACCTACAGGTGGCTTGACGGTCTATTGCTTCGGAGACCCTGCCAAGATGTCAGATGAGAACGTTCGACTGGCTCTTAGAATCCACGATGAGGTAAATGATAAATACCGCACTATGTTGGGTAATACCATAAAGGAGATCTATCAAGCTGATATTCTCGGTAGTGTAACGGCAGTGACGTGTTCGGATCTGATATTTGTACTTGTCGACCATACCTTATCTATGGCATTGAGGAAGCTGTCAAGGAGGCACAAAAGGGAGGAAGTGGGGTAGTCATCTATTTCCGCAAAGAAGGCCGGGCTCTTGGAGAAGTCACAAAGGTATTTGAATATTTCTGCGCCTTATGGGTTTTTAATTACCCAAATGCTGTGGACCCCTCCATTCTTATCGCTATACACAATACCCACTCTACCGCAGCACTTACCCCCACCTCCCCAATTACTTCCTTACGCCACCCGCGTTCTCCCTGCAAATAGCCATCCTCTTTCATTTATTACAATCTGTGTCTAATTCAGCCATGTAGTACCTCGTGTATAATGCGAGAAAGCGTGGAGCCGATCGAGCCTCGGAATATTTCAAGCGCACGGAAAATATCGCCGGTGTAAAGGATATGCGATTCCAGGCCTTGATGCCCGATATCCTCCACTGGCTGGGAATAAAGAAAATCGACAGAATGTTGAGCATGAGCAAGTACGTTGTCGATCAAGAGGAACACATGAAACAATACTAACAATTCTGACAGCATGAAACACGATGCTATAGTCGGTCAAGGGTAAGAAAGAGCTCACAGGAACACCCACAGCCTTGTTAGCCACAGCTAAAGGTCCCTTAGAATTCCTATACATGAACGTGTCGAACTACCCGAATCTTGGATCCCGGCAGATTCCAGGGTAGAGATTGATGCGAAAATTACAGCAGGTCAGTTCCCCTTGCCAACTCATATGTCTTTACCTTGGATAGGGCTGAACAGAGGCCCAAGGATACTTTACTACTGGTCACCGAATGACCGAAGAAGAGCTCGCCGCTGTCAAGGGACGAAGTTGGGAAGAGTAAGTGGCTCCTTTGAGACTTTGTAGCAACGAGGTTCCCTAGAGCTGACCCAAAAACGCAGTATCGATCACTGATCACGCGCCGGAAAGAGTCAGTCATGACTCGGGCCGCACAAAACGTACCTGCATGCGCATGTGTGCCTAACAATCCAAACGTAGTCTAGCATAGAATACAGTTATTTTTCTTTTGCCTGTGTCATGTTTTGTAGATCTCGCCTGAACTTACTGAGTGAACACGGTGACTCGTTGGACAAAACATACGACATCCGGCATTAATTATGATGACTTAACTTTTCATCAGAGTCCGTAACGTACAGTAGTCCAGAAAAAGAAATATCTGTGCTTTCCCCAAATTCCAAGTTTTTGGGTTTCTGGGAAAAAACGCCATGTTATCGTCGGACTTGCATCCAGACCAGAGCATTTTGTGAGGCCGTCCAGTAAGGTTGTGTAGAGCGGTGGTGAGGGGTTAATGGTGTGTTTCGACTGTAAGCTCGCCCACATTTTTCAATGCACGCTTGATGCATGTGTGCAACGCGTTATCCATTAACAGCCCAACACATCATAGTTGTTGGCGTGGACTGAGTAAATGCGGTAATTCGCTCAAGGATAGACATGTGGCCGAGACCGACCATCGACTCTTTTCGGTGTTGGAGAAAATTGGAGTAATCGCAACAATTGGAGAAACGACGCTCTAGGAGGTCCTAAACCGGGCCTCTTGTTTACCTTCCACGCCTTACTACTTCGTATACTCGGCAGCCGTGCTCTACTTTTTCCCATGGCTTGCTTTATTTAATATACCTTCTGGAACTTCCAGCCAGACCTTCTTTCTTCTCTGTTCCTCGCATTCTATTTCATCCCGAGACATTCCTCCCATACTAGAGAAACAGTTTGCATTATTTTCGTTGTGAAAAGCATCTCCTTCAACGACGTTCATTGCAGCCATCAATTCCACCAATCTTATCTGATCAGCTTACTCCGAGATATCCATTCCAAGTGGGGAAACCAGAAACTTATAAGTCAATGATCCGCCCGAGATATCCCACAGCCTACGAATCAAGTCCCATCAATCAATTCACTATGTCTTCAAAAACGCAAACTCGAGGATCTTGTCCAAAAGTATCTTCCCGTCCTAAGCTCATGAGAGCACATGCCACCGCACCGTCACTAGCAACTGGCAACGCATCTCGAAAAGACCTCGCCAGCCTTCAATCCTCATCGAGAGCTACCACAATCCTAACCCGGGTTGCAAGCTATTCAGCACAACAAGATCACACCAGTCCAAGGAGCTCGCCAAGCAGTTCCTGCTCGTCGCCTTTAAGCCGAAGTCCAGAGAACACATCATCTTTAAGGACATTCAACGATCTGAAGAACATGAAATATGAATGTTAGTTATCCCATTTACCTAATCCTCTCAAGAGGAAGATTGCTGATCATGACTTAGCAGCGGGGTACTTTAGTTTTCCAAGCTTTGAAGACTTTCAAGGATACCAAGAGCCCGGTGAACGAATGGAGCGAGACAGGAAGAGCATCTGATAGAAACTTCGAAATGTTGTATCTATAGATGGATGGAATTCAGGAGGGACAAGTAAACGCATCGTCCCGTGGAGAATTGGGTTTTTGTATTGGTACTTGGGAAGGTACTCTGGAATGGGCTCGGATACATGATACCACGACAACGGAACGGATGAGACTTCAGGCGTCCGGAGTTTCTTTGCTAGACGGACGGTTTGGCAAACTGTGGTCTTGGAACTTGGGTAATTTATATTCTGCATGTGATTTAAGGATGGATACTTCTGCGTCTTTTCGGAGTATATATGGTTGACGGCGGAAACAATGGTTAGGCTGTATTTAGTAGCACTCCTTCCTTACATATACCCACTTCATTTTGTCCATAGTCTTTGGGTTCTAGGATAGCGAAAAAAGCATCAATTGAACTTATGAAATATAAATAGTCTCAAATATGAATGTGAATAGAAACCACTTTGCGTTGATCAATCATGCACTTTCATGAAATCTCAACGGCGAGGTAATGAAGGGGATTCTTGCTTGAAAGATGTGGCTATTACTGAGGAAGCCGACTACTGTACTTCCTCGTAGTTAAAAGGGACAAACCGAAAATGCTGTACAAACCATGACAAATACTATATGAAATATTTTCTCCAATCTGAGCGCGATGGCGATGAGGTCGTTCTCTGCGGGAAGGATTCTCAATTGGAGAATTTCACCAAGTCCTTTTTAGCGCACGGGCCATCTCAAGCTTAGGAAATTCTCGCTTAATTCGGGTCCACGCACCATAGATTTTTAATTTTCAACTCACATCTTCTCAATTCCAACATTAGATCACGAACGCCCATACAACCAATTTCTTCTCAGCCCGGCGAATAGGTAACTTATCGCAATCATGGCTGTCGGAAAGTGAGTAACATTCTGATCACTCTGGACTATCGATTGGCGATGGATTTCTCGCAATTCCAACCCACGCGACGACCTTGGAGGAGGGGCAAAATGTATTGAGAGAACAGGTTCTGACAGGACGACAGGAATAAGCGTCTCTCAAAGGGCAAGAAGGGTCTCAAGAAGAAGACCCAAGACCCCTTCGCACGTAAAGATTGGTATCAAATCAAGGTATGTTTGATATCAAGGCTCAAATTGATTCACAGTTATATTGACAACATTATCACAGGCACCATCTTCCTTCCAGATCAGAGAGTACGAATTCACACCTCCCGCATATCTTCGGATCAAATTCTAATGCTATTTACAGTGTCGGAAAGACTCTCGTCAACAGGACTACCGGTCTTAAGAACGCCAACGATGCTTTGAAGGGACGAATTGTCGAGGTTTCTTTGGCCGATTTGCAGAAGGATGAGGACCACGCTTTCCGCAAGGTTAAGCTCCGTGTCGATGAGGTCCAGGGAAAGAACTGCTTGACCAACTTCCACGGTCTCGACTTCACATCAGACAAGCTCAGATCTCTTGTACGAAAATGGCAATCCTTGATCGAGGCCAATGTCACCGTCAAGACCACTGATGACTACCTCCTCCGCCTCTTCGCCATCGCCTTCACCAAGCGTAGACCAAACCAGATCAAGAAGACCACATATGCTGCCTCTTCCCAAATCAGGGCGATCCGAAAGAAGATGACCGAAATCATCGTCCGTGAAGCCTCCAGCTGTACTCTCACTCAACTCACCGCCAAGCTCATCCCTGAGGTTATTGGCCGTGAAATTGAGAAGGCCACCCAAGGAATCTACCCATTAAAAGACGTATGTGCACACTAGTTGGCAAATGGTTTATTTAGGTTAGCAGCTAATATCCTTTTAGGTTCACATCAGAAAAGTCAAGCTCTTGAAGGCACCCAAGTTCGACCTCGGTGCTCTTCTCAACCTCCACGGCGAGTCAAACACAGATGAGCAAGGTCAAAAGGTTGAGAGAGAGTTCAAGGAGACGGTTCTGGAAGAGGTGTAAAGAGTCAATGTTTTGTGTGGTTTGGGTTTGACTGGGAATAGCATGTAGTCAGGTCTGGCTCTGGGCAATGGCGTGACAATTCATGACGCATATAGCATAGGGCTATCATTCAAATTCCAAAAATGTCAAAAATGCAACCACAACTCTTCGCTATGGTGATGGTGAAAGCTCACATGAGCGGCTCCACCTCGTAAGGGGGTATTCATGGATATGACCATCCTTTCGAAGGCTACGGCACACAGCTCAAGTCGAGCAGCATTTCTGTACTTAGTTATATTGGAAATCAAAAGGCAACGGGTGCCAGTGACATGGCAATCACAGGTTCATAGCCTGCCTTGATGGTTTGGTCTTCGTTACTTCTATGAATCTACCTTTACTGTTTGATACCGAATGCCATAAACTCTCTTCCTCCTCGCTTCTTGCTCCATCTCCAGACGCCCCCTCGTTGCATTCCTTCGACCCCCTCCGGTCAGGTGTACTGTCCATACAGGGACAGCTACTCAGGTAAATCACCGCTCTTAACTTCTTGAACCTCACGGCACATCCATGTCGACCTGCATCCGTAATGGAATGGTCAATATGGATGTTGTAGCCCCACCTTGAACTCTCAATGATGCGATATTACAGAATGGGTAGGCTACAGTTTGTCTCGATACAGTTTCGCGGCAGTCTACGATGATTTTTCTCTCAAAGCCCCTAGATATATCAAAAACACCTCAATGGAGGTGACCGCGGTAGTATATAGCCTTTGTGATGCGGTTTGTCGCTTGCATCATATACGAACTTGGAGATAGACGGCATTTTCTTCGACTTTCCTGGTGCCAGCGCCAAGTCGCTATCAGAGTGCAGTGCTATGGGCCACTCACTCACTGACGGGGCGGAAAGAGGTTCCGGGCTAACTGTGGTGGAAAAGTGATGGAGTGAATGTTGGATACTTCAACAGAGCCATAACGATGGCAACGGATAGCATGGGTTGTGGTACGGCTTTGTCGTTGGCCAAACTGGACAGCACATACAAACCTAATCTCGAGGTCCCATTCAGGAGAACAAACGCATCTGCCGTATCAATCGACCTAGATGCCGTGGATATCGATGATTAGGAGTCCGGCGTCAGACACCGCATTCCAGAAGATGTGACGGAGAAATTCCAAGAACTGTTCATAGTAAGAGTTGGCCATGCAGATATTCCGCTCGAGTTACTGGAGTGGGATATTGGGACCGACTCGGAACCGTGATTGATCCGCGAGTGGTCATGTTTTTCGAATATCCCATCGGCCATCGCTGTTTCACATTGTTGGTTCGTTCTAGTTGAAAGAGACTTTAATGCACTGTACTCGTAACCACCAAAGATTGGAGGGACCATATGGGGTTGCATGAGCATAACCGTTTCTTATCGTCCAAACTCCAGCAAGCTAAAAATGATATCTGAGAAATGTTTTGAGTCATGACAGCAAACATCCAACTCCATACATTACGAACAAATGAAAGGAAATACAGTGTCACCGCCTCAGTGTGTTAATTCTAGGAACAAAGGAAAACTTACTCATGTGGCGTTGATCAGCACTCCAGCTGCAGCCTGGCTTTTGCTTTGGTTTGGCTTGTTTTACCGAGACTGACGTCGTGATTAACATGGCAATGCCATGCTCGCATGCCTAAACTGTCATTCATTTATGTACCTACTTAACTTCCCCATAACTAAATCCTTTAAATAACTTTACCTCCTTCCTCTACAAATACTCTCCCATTCTTTTGACACCCTAGAGAAAGTTAAGACAAAATGGCATCCGACGAATCTATACCGACGCTCAAAATCCTCATGATAGGTCCCTCCGGCGCCGGCAAATCCGCATGTATGTACGACCCTGCCTGCAATCACGGTTGCGCCACTGTTTGTACCGCGGTCGCAGAACCCTCGTGCTAATGAGCTATCCTCATCTTGTAGTACTGATACGCTACTGCGACGACCAGTTCGACTCGGAATCCTCCACCGCAACCATCGGCGTTGATTTCAAGGTTCGTTCGTTCTGCATCCACGCCCTCTTATCCCCCTACTAACCCCCCACCAGCTCAAAACCCTCTCCATCCACAACTCCCCCTACCGGCTCAACCTCCTCGACACCGCGGGACAAGAGCGCTTCCGCACCCTCAGCAACAGCTACTACCGCGGGGCGCACGCCGTGATCCTGATCTACGATGTGACGAACCGGGAGTCGTTCAATAGCATGGGCCGCTGGATCGACGAGGCTGAGAATAATAGTATGGATGGGTGTGTGTTTTGGCTCGTCGGCACGAAGATCGATGTCCAGGGGAAGCGGGTGGTGAGCGCGGAGGAGGGGGAGAAGCTTTGTAGGATGAGGGGGCTGGCGGGCTTTGGGGAGTGTAGTAGTAAGACGAGGGAGGGGGTGAAGAGGCTGTTTGGGAGCGTGGTGGAGGAGGTGGTTAAGAGACCGGAGTTGTTGAAGGGGGGTGGAAGGAGGGCGGGAGCTGTGAGTTTGCGCTCTTTACGTTATCCTTTTACCGCAGAAGATGGGCATCTACGAGGCACTGTGCTAACATTATATTCTAGGTTACTATTGGTGGTGGAAACGATAGTTACGCATCCGGATGTGCCTGTTAGAGCTCAAGCTCATTCTCACTTCACAAGATTGGATACAGCATACGGTATATGACGGCGTTGGCATGGGTATTATTCTATTGGATGGCATGGGCTTATGACAGATACCCTTTTATACATAGAAGTGTATACGATAGACTGCAAATCTACACAGTCTCTATTCTTTTGGTTTGAGAAATTCCAAAACAGCTATTTTTGAGCTCTAGTCAGTATGATTACTTCCAGCATATTGGCATGCATAGCGAGCACAGAGGGCAAAACGAACCTTGTCTGAAAGCTTCTGGTTGCTCGGATATGACCCAGTGTCCTGCATCAATGTCCGCGAGTTCAAATCGAGGGAAGAATTTCCCTATTATGGGCAGTGCTTCGTCGGGTACGTAGTGACTTTTTGTTCCTCGTACGAATAACGCGGGTTTGTTGAATCGCACCGAGTCCGGATCTTTGAATGGGAAGTCACCAAGATTATCCAGCGTGGATGCTAATATCTTGAGCGGGACTTTGAACTTCTGCGTTTTGTCCTCGGTGCGCTGGAGATTACCTAGGAGGAATTGTCGAATGGGTAGTTCCTGTCCAGTCAGTAACCCGGGAGTTGGGATGAGATGACCGTCGATTGTACCTTTTCATAATCCTTTAATATATCATCCGCCTCCGCTTGTCGAGTGACGCCCGCTTCCTCGATCTTTTTCATTCCTTGAATATATTTTCCGAAGTTACTCAGCAGGGCCGCATCGATAGGCGCATTGTCCACGGATACTATATCTTCAACAAGCTCCGGCGATTTGAGGGCCAGAGCCATGGCCGTCTTCGCTCCCCTAGTTCCCATCAGTCTGATCCTTGCGCCATAGATCCTGTTCAAGTGCCTACATCGAATGGCCTATCAGAGTAGGTCCGGTCAATTTGTGTTCGTCTATGAATCCCGCTACGTCACTCGCCATAGCCATGTAATCGTGTTGCGGATGATGCGGTGAATCGCCATGGTTTCGAAGATCCTGTCCAGTTTCAATACATTGCCAGACTCTCTGCGCAAAGGGTGTTACTCACAACAGCGTATACAGGCCGACCTAGATCTCTGGCGAGAGCTCTGAAGCACTGATATCAGTAAAGGATCGAACGGACAGTAGCTCTCGATAAGGAAAGCTCACTTACTAACGCTCCGATTATTCTTTTTCGAACCGAATAATCCATGCATGAAGATGATGGCTCGCGGAGCATTTGACGAGGCTTTGGCCGGTTCGTGGAGATCGTATACCAGAGGGACGATGTTGGAGCCGGTTGTAGAGTAATTACGGCGGCAAGCCCGGAGTAGGGTGGGAGAGAACAGTCGAGGCAGCATGGTGAGTATGAGGATCTTCGGTCCCTATTAGGTCAATCTTGCAATCCTGATACTGTAGGACCGTTCGTAGAATTTGATGATCGATGGAAATTTGTTGTGGGGCTGCAGATAGGAATTTATCTTGCTGGTCAGCCTTCTGTTCAAGGCTGACGATGACGGTGTTTGATACCCCGAGATTTCGGCATGGCGCGGCATGGCGCGGGAATAAGGTTATGTATGCAAGCTTTCTGTCTTGCCGAACTCTCAGAATCTCCAATTGCAAGTCTCAAATAGGCAAAGGATTGAGCGCGGACGATTAGACACCGGTAAAAACCTCAAGAACTCTGGTGAGCAAGTACATCTGAGCATTCTCTCCAATGAGAAATTCATGGAAAATAATCAAATATAAACATTCAAGCATTAACCTTAACATCCATGAAAATATGAAGACATGGAGACCCAGAGTTCAAGCGAGGGAAGCGTCACAAGTTCACAATCGTGCTTGCCAACGCAGCCTGGCTTTCCTTTCTCGCCAGCCATTGCCATAGCCACAACCGCCTCGATTCGTACCCTTAAATTCACCAACACATCCTCAGTCAGCAAACTCCCTACTCCCGTAATAAATAATGCGTTATATCGGTAAAATGTCCTGAAGTCGGAGGATTCCTCTTATTCATGTGATTTCTTTCGGGTGACCGCTCTTCTCCAACACAACTTGGAACTACACGGCTCTATGCAAACGCCGTGATCATCTGGGCGACACAGCATAGTCCTACTTCCGGATTACTTCTTACGTTGCAAGTACGACCTTTGCTTCGTCAACACAGAGAATGGTGCTGGATTCCATACTGTGCCCATTCTGTGGGTACAGAGCAGACAGTGAGTATCAGATAATGGTATGTTCGCTATGAGATGTGATCGTGCATAGAAGAGCTTGGCTGATGGTACCTAAGTTGCATATGGAGACATTGCATGCGGAGGGAGGGCAGTCGCCGTTTGTGGCTAGAGATGAGTCTGGTCATAGCGGCACGGTCGATCATCACGATGATTTGCAATACACCGACTGTCCCATCAGGGACTGTGGGGAAATGGTATTGGCAAGCGAGCTCGATAGCCATATCGAGATGCATGGCGAGGAAGATGGCGAGAATGATGCGGAGACCGCAACAATTCACAGCTCATCTGAGAATGCTCGGGGGGGAAACTCCAGGGAGGTCAGATCTTCGCCAAACGAATCTGCTTCGCAGGTCTCAGCAAAAGCTGCATGGAAAGCGATATTGAAGATGCCAGATATTTCCTCAAAATCACATTCGAAACCGCCATCCCAATTACCTCAACAATTAGGTGTAGGTCCCTTCTTACATGTTACACTCGTTGTCACATGATACTTACCTTGCACACAGAAAGCAGAGCTTGGCCCTTATGCGCACGAGAAGCAGATGCCTTCATGGCTTGTGAGATTACTTCAAGCAGATGGGGAAATCAAAACTATCAACAGGCTGGACAGTGACGGAAAATATCGCAAAGTTAAATATTGCGTCAACCAAGCCCCAGATATTATTCCTATCTTAACTCAACTCCTCGCCCAAGATCCGATGGTCGACTATGCCTACATTTGTGATCCAGCCGTGCTTCACGTCTCAAAGCTTTCAAGAGAAGGTACGTTTGCTTCCTCAGGCTTAGCTTCTTCTTACTGATAAGCCCATCAGGAGGGTTCTGTGGCTATCGAAACATCCAGATGATGTGCTCTTACATTATTAAGAGACGATATCCAGGGCATGAAGCTTTCCAGAATAGACTGCCAACGATTTTTGATATCCAGGATTATATCGAGAAGGCCTGGGATCTCGGTATCAATGCTCAGGGCCGTATAGAGACAGGTGGGATTCGTGGAACGAGGAAGTATATTGGAACTCCAGATGTAAGCTGCAAGCCTGTGCACCGTCTAGGTTCTGTTCATTACGACTAACAGGAGTTATCAGGCTCATGCAATGTTTCGGTCCTTAGGAATCACGTACGTCTCTTTGCAATCAGACTGTAATATAATTTGCTAACAGTTATGGGACTTAGTTGTGAAGCCAACGCTATCAAAACCAGAAAAAAGGCACAAACTTCAGCCCATCAACTACTGTACAAAGCAGTAGAACAGTATTTTGTGGATGGATGCACTATCTTTGACCAGAAAGTTCGGAAGACCTCACTTCCATCAATCTACTTTCAACATCCAGGTAATATCACCACCTGCATCTTTGATCGAACCACTCTAAAATGAAGTTTAGGTCATTCAATGACTATCATCGGCTTCGAACAGCTGATAGATGGCACGAAGAACCTCCTAGTCTTTGACCCTGTGTTCCACGATTCTTCGAAAGTCACCAAGCTCGTTGGCCAAACATTCATACATAAGTCACCAGGTAATGTGTTGAAAGCTTATCGACGTGGTACAAGATACCTGAAGAAGTATCACGAGTTCGAGCTTCTGAAGTACGTGCCCTGTCCTGTCATCTTCCTCGCCTTACCAGACCAGCCAACTGACATGTCAAATAGATTGGTGACGCCTCAACCCGCATGATGGGGAGGCACTCTCATTTGTTTCATTTGCTAGGTCGAATAAGATTATGAGATGGAGTTTTGGAGCATATAGACAGCTAGGAGGTTGGTTTGCATTTACTGCGATGGGTGAAGGTACATACGCGACGAGTTTATATATCTCATCACGGAATATGGCGTAGAATTACACGGCGTATTTTGGTGGGCATGATAGGCGCATTGCTTACAGCGCTGATTATCATTGAAAATGTGGAGGAAATGATGGTGTGAATAGTAGCAAGCATAGGAGCCCGCTGTAGCTAGAGAAACAAGTTCATATACCACAAAAATTACGAATGTATCTATACATTGGGGCATCAAGTTGTCTGGTTCACGCAAAGATAGGGACGTGATTCACATGCTGCGATTCGCCGTAGCGTAGCAGAGGATGAGAGAAGTGTCCTATGTTACTTCAGCTGGATTTGACACCATACACAAACCCCAAGTGAAGTAGAGAAAAAGGCAGACAAGAAGATATAGGTGTTGGTATATCTGTCATTTATGTGCAAAATTACAAGTACTTTATCCATAGCAAGCATAGAAAGAAATATTGGCTACTTCTCCACACCAGACGAGTATCTTCCTCTTGCTCTTGAAAAAAAAAGTGTCGTTTTCCGCCCATCAAACAGACGACGAGCATTTAGGTGAAACGCCCCAGACAAACCCCCATGGTCCTAAAATAATAAGTACAGTCCAATCATAAGCTAATTCAAAATTGCCAACCCTTCAAGAACTCCATCCGAAGCTACCATGTATCGCTTGCCGCCCCAAACCTCATTTGCGATGCTAATAGAACAGAAAGTAGTAAATGCCATATGCGTTCCTTCCAGGAAAGGGAAAAAAAGAGGGAGCGCTCAACGACGATGAGAATAAGAATCTAGAGGATCTCGCTCCCTGAACCGATCAGGTCTACGGTCGCCAATAGGACTTCGGGTACGACTGCGACTATCCCGAGTACGATGACTACGATCTCCACCACCATAGTCGTGACGAACTCCGTTATGTCTTCCACGATCTGGTCCCCGGTCATCCCTACGGTCGTCGCGTCTACGATCGTCGGGTCGTCGGTCTTCGGGTCTTCGGTTTGTGTTGTAACTGGGGATGTAGGTATCTATGTTTCCACCACCGCTTGTTCGGTTTCGTGGAGGTGCGTGGTCACGATCAGGGCCGCGATGTCGGCCATCAAGATCTTGTGATCTTGATCGTATTCCACGATGATCTGATCGTCCACCATCGTAAGAGAAATCAGTTGGTGGCGGTCTGGGTGGCAAACCCCGATCATCTCTACGCCAGCCAGGTTTGCGTTCCTCAAAAGGTGGTGGGGGAGCGCCATTCCTGTAGCCACCACCATGGGGTGGGTATCGACCATTTTGACTACCGCGATGATTATTGTAGTTGTCACCATGGCTGTAACCCGGGCCGCTGCCGTTCCGCTCCCAGCCTTGGTCAGGTCCCATACCGACCTCGCCTCCTTTAGGAGGTGGCGGGGCCTTTTTATCACGGTGCTGTTTGGAGTCGAGCTCGTGTGAGGATTCTAAAACCGGTATGTCCTCCGGTTTCAAGGGTAATGGTGCATTTCGGAAGTAAGGATGCTTCAAAGCATCAATTGCATTTGAGCGCTTCTTCCAGTCTAGCTTTAGCAATTCTTGTAAAAGAGAGATGGCCCCGGATCCTTGTCTAAAGGATGTCAGCTGAGAAGCAGTATATGGAAGCTGCAGTACGTACTCTCGGAATCTCTGCGCCAAAGTGGATGGGCGTGGTGGATTGAAATTGAGGCCTTGGGCTTTGGGAAGACTTCTCCAGCCAGGCATGTTCTCTTCAGTGGGTGTGCCAACCAGCTCGAAGATGAGTTTGAGCTGTTGCTCTTCGCTCTCTCCTTGTAGAATAGGTCGTCCAAGGAACATCTCACCAAATACACAACTGTAGAAAAGATCAGCACAAATCAAGCTCAGGCGAGGTAGAACGCAGCTTACCCAACTCCCCACATGTCGATCGCTGGTGTATATTTCGACAATTCTAAGAAAAGCTCCGGAGGTCGATACCATCGTGTAACGACGACAACAGTATAATTCGTATGGGAAGTTCCATTGCCCTGCCCAGCAACTGGTACTGGCTCAGCGTAATGGCGAGCCAGACCGAAATCAGCAATTTGTAAGATACCCTTGTTATTGATTAGGATATTTGCGGCCTTGATGTCTCGATGGAGGATATGATTCGCGTGAATGAATCGCATACCCTCGAGGAGCTGCATCATATAACACTTGATTTGCGGCTCTGAGAAAGTAATGCTGGGGTTTTTGAGGAGTCCGGAAAGATCGTGGTCAAGATAGGGAGTAACCATATACATAATCGCTTTCTTCTTCTTGTCCGTATTCTTGGCCGGATGCTCGACGGCCATCTCTACCAGCTTTAAGACATTGACATGGTTGAGAAGCTTCAATGTCTTGATCTCACGAAGAGCTGTGATAGGGAATCCGTCTTTTTCGTTGATCATCAGGATCTTCTTGAGAGCCACGATCTGACCGGTTTTCTTGGACTTCGCCTTGTGGACTTCGCCAAATGTTCCTTCTCCGATCTTCCCCTTAACTTCATATTCTGTAATCCTCGAGCAGCCTTTGAAGGAGCTTTGAGGGCGGGCATGTTGCTGCGCAAACTCTAGGGCAGACTTTCCGTTTGCGACGGGCGTAGCGGTGGTCGCCATTGCTGATAAAGAGCTCGAAGCTCAGTATATGCTAATGAAAGAGTCGCAATTGATTATGCGGACAGGAGATAGGGTGGTTCGACCTTGCAGCGACTGCAATCGTGAGATTTTGTTGTAGGATATCGATGTCGCCGTTAAGAGCTTTCAGAGAAGGAGACGGAAAACACATCGATTTCAGGGCTCGTTGGGCGAGGCAGAGTACGCAACTGCTAGCATGATGCACGCCAGTTGAGGAAGATATGATCTGGTGAAAACAAATGATAGATATTTATTTAACCTCTGACAGCAGCTTTGGAGTAAGAGGAAGTGAATTACAGCACAAAGACACCAAAAGTGAAGCTATCGGTGTTCAGGCCTGAATATTCAGGCCTGAATGCGATCTCTAGCGTTTGGGTGCAAGCAAGCCTGACGACCTCACAGTAATAACTATCACTTCAGACAACATCCTAAGCCGCCAATTGATGTAAGAATCTCCAACACTTCACATTATTCCGCCGACTAGCTAACATGTAGCAAACACAGTGAACAAAAGTTACAAGATGGCTCACCCGGCATCCAACGGCAGAGTTCCGGCTGCACCTCACGTTCGTCCCCTCTATCGCGTAGCAGCTACAGGTCTGGGTGCAAGCATGTGGTTCTTTGTATGTCCTTCTTAAATCCATCCTGCGAGCTATGGCTGCTAATTTTTGTTCAGTTGATGTATCGCGCCAAGAAAGATGGTACAACTCCGCGATTATGCTTCACGACACTCGAGCTAATTTTCTCACAGGTCCGGTTCTGATGGGTTGGAGACATCCTTGGGATCATTGATCGGACAGGAAAACAATCGAAGGCAGAAGGTCTCCTACAAAGCATGCTGGACCATAGATGTGCGGTGCAGGAGCAATTTGAAAGTCCCGGATGGTATCTATGGATGGAGACACTGCGTCATAAGGATGGATTAAGCACCATTGTACATACTGAAGGCATACATCTGGGCACTGGAGTTGAAATGGATTACAATTCTCTCATTCTACGGATCTATGCAGAGCTAGGCTTTTCAAACAAGTAATGGCATACTCCCCAAGTATCTCCACCTTCAAAAGCGAACAGTTCTGCACATGCCATGTAGAAGATCTGCCACCTATAATACCACATTGCGGTGTCCTTTTCACCATAAGTTTCCGTCAGGTGGGGCCATATCTCATCTTTGCTAGCAGTCATCTTTGACAGCCAATCCTGTACATATATTAGATCATGAGATGTGAAAGCTAAGAGCAATACACATACCTCGCACGTCTTTGCGTAGTGCTGCCCGTTAATCCACCACTGATTTTCAAGCTTGAGATCTTTCTGAAAGTAAAGCAGCAAATCGGCTGAAGGCATAGTACCCCCAGAAAAGAAGTGTGTGCTCATCCATCCCTCTTCGAAATCATACGGTGTTGTTTTGTGAGCAAAGATATGGACAAACAACTTTCCTCCGGGTTTCAAAGCTCTTCCAACCTTTGCCATCAGAAGCTCGTAATTCTTCATATGTTCGAACAGCTTCCACAGGTCAGTATACCGTGAAATATGGGCTTAATTGTGGAACTCACTTCGATGGAGACAACTCGATCAAAACTCTCTTTTTCGAACTCATAATCAACCACATTTCCTGTGATGACAGTAAGGTTTGTAAGTCCCTTTTCCTTGGCCTTGGAGTCAATGTATAACTTCTGGGTCCTAGAATTCGAAAATGCCGTGATCTTCGAATTTGGGAGGACTTCCGCGAAATACAACGCTCCCGAGCCCCAGCCACATCTAAAACTCATCAGCCCCTCTCTGTGTGACGAAGAAATATTGCTCACCCAAGGTCCAAGATACTCATACCATCCTCCAAGCCTGCTTTCTTCACATAAGTACCTAGCATTTCTACCTCCGCCTGTCCCAATGTCTCATTGCCCTTGGGGTACAAGCAGCAACTATACTTCATACGAGGACCCAGACAAGCGGCTAACACTCCTGTACCGACTTCATAATGCTGCTCATTTGCAGTAGTAGTTTCTATGGCTATAGGTCGACTGCGAAGAAGTTCTACATAGTTCATCTTGGACTTGTAGGCTTCTTCCAGGGAAGTGCTCTTGATGAGCTCAATCCGCTCACGGAGTTGGCGTCTTATACCAAACCGAATTACACTGTTTGGAAGGTAGCCTCCATCGAGTATCCAGTCTACATGCTGTTAGCTGAGATCATGTGTGTTACGAAGAGCGGTAGGGTGGATATACCGTAGTTCATGATGATAAGTGGTTTTTCTTCAGTTTCCCGAGCTTAGAATGAATCTGTTTGTTTTCGGTGCTAGATTTATCTCGCAATTATGGTAGATCGTTCATCACGGAAGTTGTTATCAAACGGTTATGTTTAGGAAGGTGCATCAAAGCGCGGAGAAAGAGCGGAAGGATCATATCATCATATAAAGTACTTTCCGCCGCCCGTAGCCCGTAAATACACTCCGACTCCACAATTTTATATAACATTGCTCAGACCTCCAAAGTAGGGGGTCTGGTCTACTCATGTTTCCCGCCATATATTTTCAATGTACATATCAGTACAGCGTGTATCATGCTTTTGTTGCTGCGATCATTGCAGTGCTCATTGCAGTGCGCTCACACGTAGCTCTTCCAACACAAGCTTGTAAGCTTTTCGTTGCTTAGGTCTTCTCGTGATGGTCGTTTTCAATATCCCCAGATATTTTCCAAGCTTGGGGAGAATGTATTTTTCCGAAGACCATGCCAGTGCCATGTATCCAATTCCAAGGGCCAAGATAAACAACTTGAAGTCCCAAGTCAGCTGCGTCAACTGCATGAACTTTGCCAATCCCTCAGAAGGGTCAAAGAGCATGTAAGACGAAAACAGCAATGCTACAACAATGGTAACAACGAAAGGTACTATGTGTCAATTAGTAGATAGTAAGGATTGTGTGAAAATGTCTCGGAGCTTACAATTATGCGCCATGGATTGGCGGAAAGGTTTTCCGATGCTTAGGACAATACCCGAGAGTATATACTCAAAGCAAGATACCAAGAACAGCGTAGTGTTTTCAGAGTTCTCAATATTTGATTTATCCTTGTCAAGGTGAGGAGGAATGAACCTGAGGGGTTAGCTCGACACTGGAATATTGGGCTTGTCCGACTTACCAAGGCTGTCGTCGTACCGCTTGGAAGGCGACGGCTTGTATGAGTATGCAAATGGTGATTTGACCAAGAAGTGGCGTCAAGACTTTTCGCGAGACTAGGTTGGCAGTCGGGCGCTTGCGGCAGAGAGTAGGGAAAGGTCCGGTCCATCCCACTATGGCTGGTAAGTAGACAGTTTTGATTAGATTCTTGAATTGTACACTTACTGAAAATTGCAATGGGTAGAATCAGGATCAAATCAATGAAAAGGAACTTTAAAATTGGTCAGCTTCGTTCTTTTGGGAGGGGCTAATGTGAATTTTACCTGGAAGTCACCCAAGTTTGAAGCGGAAGCATACAAAAAGCTCACAGAGGTGAACTGAATAGCAGAGTACAAACTCATGTACTTGAAACAGCTGAAGCTGGTGACCAAAGCTGCTCGGCCCTCGCTGTCACATTTGATTAGCAATTGAAGTCAGGATGGAAGAATTAGTCCATACCGGATAACTTCTGGTACACAAGTGATGTCGAAAACTCGACTTGTGAAGGGGGCAGCAACAGATGCCTCGGCCTCTGAGAGAGAAATACCAACATCTGCTGCTTTTAAGGCACCACAGTCATTTGCTCCGTCACCGCAGAATCCACAGCAATAATCAATACTTTGAAGTTTCTCAACTAGCTCGTGCTTCTCATCAGGCGACATACGAGCAAAGACCTGTCCACATACAAGCATCTACCAAATGATTAGCATTGTTGCTAGAAAACTCATAGGAACGCCTACTCTTTGGAGGATGATGGGAGGAGCAAAGTCAACAATCCAGCGGAATACATCTCCGCTTACTGCCAAGGAGTAGTTTCGGAGATTAGATATGTCGTACGGTAGAGATGCATCGCCTTCTGCAGGCGGGGGGAGTGGCTATAGAGACACAAATCGTCAGTATCCGGTCTTGCACGTCCATGCTCACGATATACTTACAGTGAGTGTATGCTCATCCAATTTGTAGATGCTGTTATCAATGCTTTCCCACGATAGGCGAGCTTTTGGGTCGAGAGAGTCCCCTGCATTGTATAATTAGTGGTGCCCTCGTCCAGATGTAGATCATTTGCTCACCTTCCATAAAATGAGGGACGAAGCAATGAGCGGTTCTATCGATGAGGTTGCACTCGCGAGCAACACTTATGGCCGTCAGGATATTGTCTCCAGTACACATTACTTTTCTGATACCAGCTTCCGAAAGCTCGTCTAAGACACCAGCCGTGCTAGGTTTGAGCTTATTCTCGAAGATGATAAATCCAAGGAAATCCAACCCTGATTCTGCTTCCTCGCGCTTCATCTTTTGCACCTTTACCCAGTTGAGTTTCTTGATATGTTTTGTGGCACAAGCAATGACGCGGAAGCCCCTATGGGTGTAATAAGCCAAAAGATCTTCGTAGTCGCTCGGAACTTGAAACAGGTTAGCTTCCTCAATTCATGTATTGAGCTAAATACTTACAGCTTTCGGCCCTGCAGATGTCTTTCATGCACTCGGGAGCCCCCTTTACATAAACGTCACATCCTTGTGACCCAAAATTGCGAACAATAACACTCGCCCTTCGAAGTTGCGAAACAAACTCGAAAGACTTCAGTACACCCAGTTCAATAGGAGACTACACTGGTCAGTTACAATATTCCAACAACCTTAACACACCACTCACTTTGTTTGTATCGTTTTGATCGTCCAAATCGTATTCCATACCAACCGGTGGCCGAGCAATGGAAGGTGACAGTCCACCTGCTTCTTCGTCCTCTACATCTCCGGACTTTTGTTGACCTTCCTCAAATGTCCAGCCCGTGAAGTCGAACATTTTAAGGTCTAGAGGGTCGCCCATCAACTCGCCGTCGACGACCCGCAGCGAATGGCAAGTTGCCATCGTGTACAAGGTTGCCTTGTGGAGGTTGTAATCAACCGTAGGATCACGTTCATAGGAAGCGCCGGGTAGTAGCGACTGAGCGTCGGGGAGAATATCGCTGAATCTCTTTGCAGGCTGGTGTACAACTCGAATACCAAGGACATCTAATCCATCTTCGGTCAATGTCCCCGTCTTATCAAAACACATGACATCTAGTTTCCCTCCCACGTTGACTCTTTGGGGGCTGATGCAGAATATTTGCTTCGCCTTTAGACGATTCAAGGCAAAATTTGTCCCAATGGTGAGTGTAGCTGGCAGTGCCGGCGGAACAACGATTGTAATTAGATCCAAAGCTCTCACAATGATCAAGTGCCATGCGAGCTTCAAGTGAACGAAATTGATGAAGGAGGCAACGAAGCCCAGCATGGCAATACCACCCATGACAGCAATATATCTGAAAGAGTCTCTGTAAAACTTAAAGCCAGAAGGTTTCGGAAAGAGCATGGATCTGACCAATGCTCCCTTTGTTGTATTGAACCCAGTCCTGACAGCCATGGCAAGTCCGACCGCCTCGCCGTCGGTGTCATCTTGAGGACGTCTTGCCCTGATGATCTTGGTTCCGCAGAAAAGAAAATGCTTAGCAAGCTCAGGTGCCACAGATGACGCAGCAAGATTCAGTGCTCGCAATGATTCATCACTCGCTGGCACTTTAGAAACGGGAACGGATTCGCCTGTGCCAAATTAGGAGTTAATCAGGTATGCAAAGGGAAAGGAAGGCTGACCGGTCAGCATGCTTTCATTTACGATGCAGTCTCCAGCCAGAAGAAGACTGTCGCAAGGAAACTGCCCCAATCCAGGATCGGTAACTTCGTAGATGTCACCAGGAACGAGCTCGCTGGATGGAACATAACGCCCTTTTTGCAAGTCAGTTGCGTTCACTAAACCGAACAAGAAACCCACAGAAAGAGTTTCGTAGCACTCGAACATCGCATTCGAATCTAGAAATTTCCCTTAGACGTTTCATCGTCTGTCAAGATATAGTTAGAACAATATTCATGGCTTTGTAAGAGACGACTTACTGATCTAGTTTCAATCAAGGTAGTAGTGATGCTGACGACGGAGATGATAAATATACAAGCAGCGTAGTAATAGTACTGATCCATGGACCATAGAATAAGGCTGGCAATTTGAAATACATAAAATGGATGGAAAGCCTATACGGTCAGTACATGTCGATAATGGTGACCAAGGTGTACAAATACCTCATCGACAAGAAGTTGCGGAATGCTTTTCTGCTTGATGTCGATCAGATTCTTTCCAAAAACAAGCTCTCGGTTCTCCTTTTCGTCGCCGTCGATACCAGGCCGAACAGACCTAACATCGGTCCACGCCGGATCCTTCCAACCTGTAGTATTAAAGTTTAGTATATGCTGATACTTGAACGAATAATTAGGAGAAGTTAAGGGTAGAAGACAGCATCACAAGTTGTGAGCCCAAGAATGGTGATCACGACTTACTGTTGCATAAAACAAATCTATCCTTTAATGGATTAAATGAGAATCGCATATAGCGGTAGTCCAGAATCCGTAAATCTTCTAGGATTGGATCATCATCATAGTCGTAGGACATAGCATGACGCTTCTCGGAAAGACCGAACACCGTCGACAGTGAGCGTCCGTACTCTTTAGATTCAACATCTTGGACAACAAACTCGCCCCATTGGTTCTGTGCGCAGTATATACGTTAACACATAAACGACAAAGCTATCTCACATTCGAACTTGCAAAGAGATTTGCGCAGGACTCGCCAAGTGGTCCAAATACTAACCTCGATAACTACCCAAGCACACTCCCGTAACGGCGACTGCACACCCACGAGCCGGACGTGCCATTTGGGCAACCACCTCAGAACAAGATATCCAAGACCGAGTGTAAGCACACAGACCATAAGATACAAGGCATATCCAAAGGTGCTTGTTCGAAATCCAGCTACGACAATAGTCAGGTCTTCAGTGATGATGTATATCTTCTGATTAGTCCGATGACCCCGTCCAAAATTGCTGCCATCCGTCCTTGCACTATCACTCCGTAGGAGATGGTCATGCACCGAATTCCTAGAGTGACTCGTAGAGACCCTCCTCATCTCCAACTCCCCCACCTCAAGATCCGAGTCCTCTTCACGATACTGCACGCTCTCATCATCGATTATAGCGCTATCCTCGTCTTCTTCAGGGGTCTGCAATTGCTCCTCGTCCTCATCGTTGTCTTCGTAGTAAGTGAAGCTCGTCGTTGAATCTGCTCGGGATCGACGATGCGCAAATGAAGCAATGCTCGAAGGAACCGATTCCGACACTACCCCTGAGAACATCTCATCCTGGGCCATTTCGACATCGTCCATGAAGCTCGCAGTCGAGACATTAGAATCCCTTCTGTATAACTGAGTGTAGCTTCGTCGTCCATTGTTGGTGACCGAGCTGCTGCGCCGTCGTGAACGGCTCCCCGTTGGGGTACCATTAGAATGTGCCATGTCCTGCCTCACTTTTACACGCCATGCGCGTATCCCTAAGTGTTTATGAAAAGTAAATTATCCATGATTTTGTCTGAGACCACAAACATTAAATCATCGTTATTATCTGGAAGCGCCGAGCACCGCGATTATACTAGTACGCGATTGAAAAAGAGCACTAGTTCTATCTTGGTACCTCAGGTTTGCGCCCCGCCTTATCGGTTATTGAGTAGCCCGCAACCTCCAGTCAAATCTTGGACGCTAGAGTCCAACAACTTCTCAACCTCCACCACGAACTTTTTCTTCCGAGAACATCGCCACGAGACAAAATCTTTTAAATAGAAGAGTTATCTATACATTTTCATTCATAAAAGTTATTTGAGATACTCTGACAAGATGTCGGACATTCCAAAGAAATCCAACGTCCCAACGGCTCCGTAAGTTCAAGAGATGCCATAGCAACGGCAAAAAAATGAAGTTTTTCAACTGACTCATTATTTTGTAGTACTCCTCAAAATACCCCATTGAACAATGCTCCTATCTCATCGCATGCTCAGCAACCTGGCGTGGGTACCATTAAGGAGGGTATGTTATTTCGTCCTACACCGAACTTTGTAACCCAATAACTGACACCCGTCTTACAGAGGACTTTGATCGCGCCACAGCAGCCTCGATCTTTGCTCAAAACCCAAAGCTCGTTCAGATGATCCAAGGAAAGCTCGGTTCTTTGGTCGGCCGTTCGTCTGGATACGTCGAATCTCTCCCCGCACCCGTCCGTCGTCGCGTTGCTGGTCTGAAGGGCGTGCAAAAGGAACACTCAAAATTAGAGGCAGAGTTCCAAGAGGAAGTTTTAGAGTTGGAAAAGAAGTACTTTGCGAAGTTCACTCCTTTGTACCAAAAGCGAGCGAAGATCGTCAATGGTGAAGTTGAGCCAACTGAAGAGGAAATCAAAGCAGGCGAGGAGGATGAAGAAGAAGTCGAGACTGAACAAGCAGAAAAATCGGATGAGGCTGCCGAAAAGATCGCCGGTATCCCAGAGTTCTGGCTATCCGCCATGAAAAACCAAGTCTCGCTTGCCGAAATGATCACCGATAGAGATGAGGCCGCTCTCAAAGACCTGACTGATATCCAAATGGAATACCTTGACAAGCCTGGCTTCCGTTTGATCTTCCATTTCGCCGAAAACGAATTCTTCACCAACAAGACAATTTCAAAGACATACTTCTACCAAAACGAGAGTGGATATGGTGGAGACTTCATCTATGATCACGCAGAAGGTGACAAGATTGATTGGAAAGCTGGAAAGGATTTGACTGTGCGAGTTGAGAGCAAGAAGCAGCGTAACAAGAGTAAGTTGGTTTTACTCCAAGCGATTTTGAAGCTTGTTGCTGATACATACATAGACACAAAACAAACCCGCGTTGTAAAGAAAACTGTCCCAACAGAATCATTCTTCAACTTTTTCTCCCCACCCAAAGCACCTACCGATGACGATGACGATGACGCAGCCTCAGATATCGAAGAGCGTCTCGAGCTCGATTACCAGTTGGGCGAGGACATCAAGGAGAAGCTCATTCCACGTGCTATCGATTGGTTTACTGGTGAGGCTCTCCAATTTGAGGAGTTGGACGAGGACATGGAGGAGGGTGACTTTGAGGATGAGGACGACGAGGAAGATGACTTGAGCGAGGACCGTGATGATGACGAAGAGGAGTCAGATGATGATGTAAGTTTAGTTCTACCCTTACTATATTCTTCAACTAACATGTGTGTTCAGGATGATGCCGCGAAACCTAAGCAAGAGGCTGCTGAGTGCAAGCAGAGTTAGAAGGTCATTGATGAGTGCATCGACATTCCACTTCTTCGCCCCTTCCCTAAGGATTGGGGCCGCCAACAAGCACCTCCGCAGTGCTATGGCATCATACGAATCGTTACGAAAGGGGTTTTCGCGATTGCATAGGTGTTTCTCCCAGTTGCATGTTGATCCGGTATTTCGTTTGCTTCTATTAGATTAGCCTAATTGCTCATGAAGCTTGCCCGTATTATTCATTCTCCACGTCCACTGGTACAAAGGCGTATGTAGACTCCTATGAAGAAAAGTCAAAAGTTCCGTCCAAAAACAGTCATAGCCAAATGGCAAATTTGTATTCCTGAACTGAGTTCAGCTCAACAGCTCAACATGTGATTCACCATATTTTTGTTGCCCCTCACTGGAGATCCATACCCTGTTCACCCTAACTCTGAGAGGTCCAAACTTGTGCTTTGATGTGCTTCAAATAGATGAAAGACAGTAAGATTACGCATAAACTGGACAAACACCCAAAGTTCCGACGCAAACCAAACAGTGAGCGACGTGCCAAAGATCCTGCTTAATCCATCACCACTCTTCCACTTCCGTAGTGTCTATAATGGAGTGACAGGAAGCGAAGCGGTGAGTCTGTGGGAAAAACATTACAGCAAAGTCCGCCCGCTACCTCACCGTAGACGTGCATTCTGTAACCAATCGCATAAGCCAATTGTGATTATGTTCAAGCGTTGTACGAGCATAACCGTTGTTAATCTGTGCTTTAATGATGTGAATACTGTCAACATATCGTTAACAAGGAAGCCGATGTATTCTTCACATTCCCTCCTGAACCCCCTACTACTCTGTAGGTAGGCAGGTGGACATTATACAAACAAATACCAATTCGTAAGGCTCAACATTAAGAGCAAGTATCCACCAGGTACATGCGGTGGAAGGATTGAAGAAGAAAAGTTGTAGTAATACCAGCAACGCAACCGCCAGGACGGTGCCAGTGCATCCTTTAAAATAGGGGTCACTGTGCGGGAGGTTTTGATTTTGCGACTAAAATATTTTAGCTTCGCCAAGACGTGGTGTTATCCCTGCTGGAGACCGGAGCTCGCGACAAGCATCCTAAATCCCAAATATCGTGGCTCGGAACCTCCTGACTATCAATGAACGCTTCTTCTACGAAATAGCTGTTCTACAAAGAAATAGACAACGAGCCTTTTACGGTCGTCTACTTCAGATCAACACATTCTTTTACTTTGCCTTAAATACCATCCATCCATAACCCTGCGGTGCTTCATGTAGATTGACCGTCTGATATTGAGATTCACATTCACGTCGGCTTTGTTACTACCGCCAAAGAAGTTCGAGGACGGGCAGGCCCTCGATCACCAACATCGCCATCATGGCGCACACATACGAGGTCGGCACAAAGGCATGGCAGCCAGATGCTACAGAAGGATGGGTTGCTTCGGAGTTGGTTTCCAAGACACAGGACGGAGACAAGTACATACTGGTCTTCGATCTTGCAAATGGAGAGGTTTGTTGTCCTAGGTCTTCACATGCCGGAAGCATATCGTTTTATGGAAGCAGACGCTGACATTCACATCTTACTGCAGACCAAGACAATCGAAACTACGGAAGAAGCTCTAACTGAAGCAAATAATTCCACCCTCCCTCCTCTGATGAATCCTACTATGCTCGAGGCCAGTGACGATTTGACCAACCTCTCACATCTCAACGAGCCTGCCGGTAAGATTGATAACTACATATTTGCCATCGCATACTGATAAAATGATGCAGTTTTGCAGGCTATTCGATTACGTTACATGCAGAAAGAAATATATACATACAGTGGTATCGTGCTGATAGCAACCAATCCTTTTGCAAGGGTTGATTCGTTGTACGTACCTGGCATGGTACAAGTGTATGCGGGTAAACAGAGAGCTACCCAGGCTCCCCATTTGTTTGCTATTGCAGAGGAAGCTTTTGCGTAGGTACATTGAGCATCTGATCAAGGGGGTTACTGACAGTGCATAGTGATATGTTACGGAGCCAGAGGAATCAGACAATTGTGGTATCAGGAGAATCTGGAGCTGGAAAAACGGTCAGTGCTAAATATATCATGCGATATTTTGCTACCAGAGAATCTCCCGATCAGCCGGGGACGAGGACGAAGCGTGGAACAGAGCAGATGAGCGAAACAGAGGAACGAATTCTGGCCACAAATCCTATCATGGAAGCGTTCGGAAACGCGAAGACCACAAGAAACGACAATTCTTCCCGGTTCGGAAAATACATCGAGATCATGTTCGATGACAAGACGAACATTATTGGAGCGAAGATTCGAACATACTTGCTAGAACGGTCGAGATTGGTGTTCCAACCACTAAAGGAGCGAAATTACCATGTGTTCTACCAACTGGTCGCAGGAGCCACAGAGACCGAGACGAAGGAGCTAGATCTAAAGTCTGTAGAACAATTCGATTACCTTAATCAAGGAAGTTCTCCAACTATTGATGGTGTGGATGACAAGGCAGAGTTCGAGGCTTTAAAGAAGTCTTTGGCGACAATCGGAGTGGATGCTGGTCAGCAGTCGGAGATATTCAAATTACTTGCAGCATTGCTTCATTTAGGTGATGTCAAAATCACTGCTTCGAGAACAGATTCTGTGCTGGCTCCTACGGAGCCCTCATTATTGAAGGCAACTGCTCTGCTTGGAGTAGACCCCAACGAATTCGCGAAGTGGACGGTGAAGAAGCAACTGATCACAAGAGGCGAAAAGATCACATCGAATTTGACGCAGCAGCAAGCAATCGTTGTAAGAGATTCAGTCGCTAAATTCGTCTATTCCAGCCTGTTCGACTGGCTTGTCGACAGTATCAACCACGCACTTGCCACAGATGAAGTTCTAGCAAGAGTAAAGACTTTCATTGGGGTATTGGATATCTATGGGTTCGAGCACTTCGCCAAGAATTCTTTTGAACAGTTCTGTATCAATTACGCAAACGAGAAGCTTCAACAGGAGTTCAACGCTCATGTCTTCAAATTGGAGCAGGAAGAATACCTCAGGGAGCAAATTGACTGGACTTTTATCGACTTCTCCGACAACCAGCCATGTATCGATTTGATTGAAGGGAAGCTTGGAATACTGTCGTTACTTGACGAAGAGTCCAGGCTTCCTATGGGTTCCGACGAGCAGTTTGTGACTAAGCTACATCATAACTACGCCGCTGACAAGAACAAATTCTATAAGAAGCCGCGTTTCGGAAAATCTGCTTTCACTGTTTGCCATTACGCTATCGATGTTACTTATGAATCTGATGGATTCATTGACAAGAATCGTGACACTGTTCCCGATGAACATATGGCCATCCTTAGAGCCTCATCCAATAAATTCTTGGGTCAAGTCTTAGACGCTGCTTCGGCTGTTCGAGAAAAGGACACGGCTTCGGCGACGACATCAAGCGCGACGAAGCCCACCCCTGGACGGCGCATTGGTGTTGCTGTCAACCGCAAGCCTACTTTAGGTGGTATCTTCAAATCCTCCTTGATTGAACTCATGGGCACCATCAATGGCACCGATGTCCACTACATCAGATGCATTAAACCCAATGAGGCCAAAGAGGCATGGGTGTTCGAGGGGCCCATGGTTCTAAGTCAGTTGCGAGCATGTGGTGTGCTCGAGACCGTCAGGATTAGTTGTGCAGGTTATCCCACGCGATGGACATACGAGGAATTTGCTCTGCGTTACTACATGCTTACTCCTTCCTCATCTTGGACATCAGAGATTCGGGATATGGCCAACAAAATCCTAACAAAAGCGCTTGGTAGCAGTAGCGAGGGTGGTCTAGATAAGTATCAGCTCGGTTTGACGAAAATCTTCTTCCGTGCAGGTATGTTGGCGTTTTTGGAGAATCTAAGAACAACTCGACTCAATGACTGCGCTATCATGATTCAAAAGAACCTTAAAGCGAAGTATTATCGACGCAAATATTTGGATGCTAGGGGCGCGGTCCTTAGCTTCCAGTCTATGGTCAGAGGTCACTTAGCACGGAAAATTGCTCAAGAAAATCGCAAGGTCAGAGCCGCCACAACGATACAGAGGGTATGGCGTGGTCACAAACAACGCAAGAACTTCTTGGCCATCCGTAACAACGTTATTCTCGCACAGGCAGCAGCGAAGGGATTCTTGCGTAGGAAAGAGATTATGGAGACCAGAGTCGGCAACGCTGCAGTGATCATCCAAAGATCATGGAGATCACGCCAATCCATGAAGAAATGGAGAGATTACAGGAAGAAAGTTGTTATCGTACAAAGTCTGTGGAGAGGTAAGAGAGCCCGTCGCGACTACAAGAAGATCCGTGAGGAAGCAAGAGATCTCAAGCAGATCTCTTACAAGCTGGAGAACAAGGTTGTCGAGCTTACCCAATCTCTCGGTACGATGAAGAGGGAGAACAAGACCTTGTTAGGCCAAGTGGAGAACTACGAGAACCAGATCAAGTCGTGGAAGAACAGACACAATGCTCTCGAAACACGCTCCAAGGAACTACAGACAGAGGCGAACCAAGCTGGTATCACCGCGGCACGTCTTGCAGCCATGGAAGAGGAAATGAAGAAGCTACAGCATAACTTCGACGAATCAGCTGCCAATATCAAGCGCTTACAAGAAGAAGAGAAAGAGCTGAGAGAGTCCCTGCGAATATCATCTCTTGAGCTCGAGAAAGCCAAGGAAGAAGGCACCTTACACGAGTCTGAAAAGATCACTCTCAGACAGCAGCTAATGGATTTGCAAGATCAACTTGATATGGCAAAACGCGCCGGCCCTATCATGCCAACCAACGGTGACCTTGCGAACGGTACTACTGCTCAACAGCAGGCAAATGGACTTATCAACCTAGTATCGTCGAAGAAGCCCAAACGAAGAAGCGCAGGAGCGGAACCGCGCGAGTTGGATCGCTTCAGCGCCGCTTATAACCCCCGGCCGGTATCAATGGCTGTCACTGGTAACAACCTCCATCGCCAGAACTTGTCCGGATCCACTTTCCTTCCAAGTGTGGACACGATAGAATTTGAGCTCGAGAATCTCTTGGCTGATGAGGAGGGTCTGAATGAGGAGGTAACTATCGGCCTGATAAGAAATCTCAAGATACCAAGTCCTACTTCGACACCGCCACCAACTGACAAGGAAGTCCTTTTCCCATCATACCTGATCAACTTGGTCACCTCAGAAATGTGGAACAACGGCTTTGTGAAGGAGTCTGAAAGATTCCTCGCGAACGTTATGCAGTCCATCCAGCATGAAGTGATGCAGCATGACGGGGAGAAGAATGACAAAATTGATGAGGCCGTCAATCCCGGTGCTTTCTGGCTGTCCAATGTCCACGAAATGCTCTCTTTCGTCTTCTTAGCCGAAGATTGGTATGAGGCCCAGAAGTCTGACAATTTCGAGTACGATCGTCTCCTGGATATTGTCAAGCATGACCTCGAAAGTTTAGAGTTTAACATCTACCACACATGGATGAAGGCGTTGAAGAGGAAGTTGCAAAAAATGATCATTCCAGCAATCATTGAATCCCAGTCATTACCTGGCTTCGTCACCAATGAGAGCAATAGATTCTTGGGTAAACTCCTCCAGACCAACTCAGCGCCCGCTTATAGCATGGATAACCTATTGAGCTTGCTCAACAATGTCTTCAAGGCAATGAAGGCCTATTATCTAGAAGACACCATCATCACCCAGACTGTGACGGAATTACTTAGACTGGTAGGCGTTACTGCATTCAATGACCTCTTGATGAGAAGAAATTTCTTGTCGTGGAAGCGCGGCCTTCAAATCAACTACAACATCACCAGAATTGAGGAATGGTGTAAGAGTCATGACATGCCCGAGGGCACACTACAGTTGGAGCATTTGATGGTGAGTATTCCAATTACTACTAGATTGGCAACCGCTAACCAGTTTACAGCAAGCAACCAAGCTCCTGCAGTTGAAAAAGGCTACCTTAAATGACATCGAGATCATTCAAGACATTTGCTGGATGCTCTCGCCTAACCAAATTCAGAAGCTACTCAACCAGTACCTCGTTGCCGACTACGAACAACCCATCAATGGAGAGATTATGAAAGCTGTCGCCTCTCGTGTCACCGAGAAGAGTGATGTTCTGCTCCTCGCAGCCGTAGATATGGATGATAGTGGCCCATATGAAATTGCCGAACCACGTGTAATTACAGCGCTGGAGACATACACCCCCTCTTGTAAGTTCACTTAGCTTAGCTGTACTGCACAACCACTAATGCGTAGCTCAGGGCTCCAAACACCACGGTTGAAACGTTTGGCGGAGATCGTTTCGGCACAGGCCATAGCGCAACAAGAAAAATTGGACTATGTCCAAGACGACCTGACCGAACAGTCCGATGGCGAGATGAACGGCAACGGATCAGCTTGATTCTAGAAGCGTTTGGCTCTTCACTTATCATCTCTCTTCTCTTCTACTGTAGCATCTTCTTCATCCACATCCACCAGTCTAGCAAGATCTCTTTTTCGGAACTGCCTGCCACGGCTTTGGAGAGCCTTTTGTATAGAGGCAATATTGGGTTCTTATCGGGGAGCATTTGCAGAGCTGGGGGACATCATCTTGATTGGTTGTTAGCGTATATTTTCTTTGGGCTCGCAATGGCCCAACTCATGACCAAAAAAACTCCTTGAAATCTTCTTTCTTGTTCCCTTCTCTTGCTTCTTGGTATTCTTGGATCTTCGTAGATGTCATACGTCACCACAAAGAGGGTATTTACTGTTGAAAGTGCCGACATGTGCTAGTCTTTCCGGGTTTTTTCTTGCGGTCTGGAGAGGCGATGTCTTTTTCCTGTAATATGTTCTTAATTTCTCTTTATCTTCTGTATGAGACTGTCTCTCGTTTCTTTTGTTCTATTCATTTTTTTTTGATACAATAACAACACCTTGCGGATTTAGGGATATGGGGAAAAGGACCAAATAAATATGATGATATTGATGAGTAGAAAAAAACAAGAGCATATCTTTAGTACTTTCTTGAGAAGGACACAATGGATTGTGAGGTGTTGTAGTAGGTAGAGAGAATTGAATGAATTCTTGGAATCCGAATTCTGGTATCTAGCGTGGTGAATCACTAGTGATGTATGCCACCATCGATGTGCAATTACTTTGTGTGATGGGAGTTTCGTGGCTGGAAGCGGCTGTGAGTTTCTTGAGAGTGTAGATAGGAGACGGCGGGTAGAATACGATGTTTGCAGAATATCGACGTCTTGAAATTTTAGGCCTTTTCTATTGCTTGTAACTATTCCACCACCTTTGAACTTGATATACAGTTTAGGCTCCAATCTAGTGTCAATATCAAAAACTCCCAACTCTTCATACCCCTGCAAAGTTCTCTGTCTTCCAATCTATTCAATCTTCTATCACATCACAACACTCGCCTCCTGATCCTGACTCTGGTGTCCACCTTTGGCTTTGCCATGGCACTCGTGCTCTTCATCTGTGGAATCGTCCACTTTCCCTTCATACCTGCCGCGGGCTCAAACTCCCAGAACATCAAAATCCCAGCAGCCATAGCCAAGCATTCCCGTTCTGCGTATACTCTTCCTTTGCACATGCTGCCGCCGCCGCCATAGGGACGGATTGTTCCGGCGTCGACGGACTTCTTGTCAGCAGAGAGGAAGCGAGTGGGGTTGAATGTGGTTGGCGAGGAGAAATAGGCCGGGTCTTGCATGTGCAGATTGTGTGGGATGGTGACGTGCTCGTTTGCGGGGAGGTGGTAGGAGGTTTTGTTGTTGTCGGTGCTGGTTGTGGATAGGGTGACGTCGTTGGAGAGTTTGCGGACGGAAAAGGGTTGGTCGCTGAGGCGGAGGGCTTCTAGATAGGTGGATTTGAACAGGGGGCAGCTTTTGGAGAGGCCTTCGTGGGAGAGATGCATCTTGGGCGCTTCGGAGAATGAGCCGATTGTTTCGCCGGGGGTAATGGTTACGTGAGGTGCGATTTCCTCGAGGATTTCAGCGAGAAGGTCGGGTGTGGCGAGGATGTAGAGGATGTGCCAGTAGACGAGGAGTGTGGAGTTGACTACCAGGGCCCAAAGGATCTGGAGTTGTAGCATTAGTGAGGTGCAGAGAGATGGACAATGTGTGGAGAAAGGCTTACAGAGATATCTGAACGTTCTTCAGGTGATAGTCCGGCTTCTAATCTGAGGTTAGAAATTGTTGCTGTGGTGATGATGTCGCAAAATTACGTACTTCTAAAGATTTCATGTCTCTTCAAGATGAACTCACTAACATCCTCCATATCACCCCAAGATGGATCGACATGCTTTCCATCTACGTATGCGTCAAGTGCCTTTTGGAACTTCGTTACGCTATCCCATGCTTGACGCCTAGCAAAATGGGCTTTGACAACGGAAGGCCATGGGGTGAACCATGGTAAGCCGGCCATGAAGTACATCATTCCATCATCCATATCGTAGATATCATGGAGAACGTGGGGGTTGTTTTCCAGAAATGCATGACCAAACATACTCGGGACAGAAGCATGACCCATTAGATCTCGTACTAGAGACATGAGGTCGACTTCCATCTCTTTGCTGGAGATCCATTCAGCATTCGCATATCGTTCCCAGGGATGCTGATCAATCTGTCCATCCATAAATGAAACCATCTGTGGGATGAGCTTCTCCAGGTTGCGAGTGGTGTTGTCGAGCATCTTGCCCAGATATGGCTCTTTCATGAGATAAGTAAAAGGTCTGATCAAATCCTACATGGGGATCAGTTAGGCATAGCTGGGACAACGTGTCCGTCAAAAGCTCACCTCCCAGTGTTCGAGATACTGCTTCTCTACTCTTTTGGGTATGGCAAAGAACTGTAGCTTGGTCAGTCCCATGAATGTTGGTCATGCAGTGGACTGGGGCTTACCTTTTGAGCCAGTTCCCAAGCAACTGGAATGAAGGAAACATCTGATTCTTTTTGTTGCATAACACTGAGAGAATTTAGCGATGATTGGGGAAGGAATCCTTCAGGCTTACTTTTTAACAAGTTCTGGATTTGATACTGCGTGACATCAGCTGGTTGTTGCACAGGAGAAAGCGGGACTTCTACATACTGATATTGTGCCTCGTGCCTGCAACATTGAGTGCGAATATGCCTTATAAATGTCAGTTGGGTTCGAACAACCGTCTAGTACATAGTGCTTGATGTTCGATATAGAGGAGAACTAATCTCCTCAAACTCGGCATCTGAAAGCAGCCACACGCTCAACTCACCATGAGCACTTTGATCTCTGCACCGCTGTTAGCTACCATATATTTGTACAAGCCTAGAAGTCAACCTACCTAGCTGCACTCATCAATTTCGACGGATCCCAGAGGCTAAAGTGACATCCCATCAGCTTCCTATCCCCAAGTTGCTTCAAACCCTTTTTCTAGCTGGTACATACAACGAAACCGTATGGCCAATCCCTGGAACCCAATACGCCGGCATCCACACCGATCTTTCATTCTTATCCTTCAACGGGCTTGACTGTCTTTCACTAAATTGACGCGTTGCAAGGATAGCAACGACAGACGCGAGAAGGATCGTTATAATGATATGCGAAGGAGCTGCCCCTGAAGAGCGAATGGCATTCAGGGCATTAGTAACGAAACCTGATGGTTCCGGTGACGGTGGAATTTTTAAGAGTGGTTCATTGAAGTCATCCATTTTGGAGTTTTACAACAAAGAGAGAACGATTTCAGGATAGATGTACTCTAACAAAGCATTCATTTTAAGTACTCGGTATTTACGTGAAGACGTCGTGCACGTACCGGTACAGTGACACGAGTGAAATATACGGAACTTCTCGCGGTTAGATGCATGAATTTCAAGGGTGTCGCGATCCACTAGAAGGATTTTGGCAGCATGGGGTAAATGAAGATCTGCGTCAGTGCACTTCAACCACAACACAATATTCTCTCAGCATTTCTACTTTTACCATATTATCAGAAATTAACACAGATAAGTTATCTTCACAGTCACTTATCCACAATCATGGCATCGCCCAAAACCCTGAATTTCATAACCGGCAACAAGAACAAGCTCACTGAAGTGAAAGCTATTCTTGGTGACACAATCGAGCTTCAGAGCCAAAAACTGGACCTCGTTGAAATCCAAGGATCGATTGAGGAGATCTCTAGCGACAAGTGCCGGCGAGCTGCAGAAATTGTATATGCAACAACCCCCATCTTGTTTTGGCTTGCTGTTAACATGGAAGACAGATTAAAGGCCCAGTTCTGGTGGAAGACACATGTTTATGTTTCAATGCTTTGAGAGAACTTCCTGGCCCTTATATGTAAGGTCATTCTCTACTGGGGAAGACGATTCTTACAAGCAGGAGGAATGCTGATGCTGTCTCTGTTCAGAAAATGGTTCCTAGATGCTCTTGGTCATGATGGTTTAAACAATATGCTCGCTGGGTTTGAGGACAAATCCGCTCAGGCAGTCTGCACGTTTGCATATAGTGAAGGCCCGGGCCACGAACCTATCATATTCCAAGGACGGACAGATGTTTGTGCTCACTTGATCAAGATTGGGAAATGCTTCTGACATTTTGTAGGGCAAGATAGTACCTGCCAGAGGTCCTTCAAATTTTGGTATATCCTTCTAACCCGCCAAACTAAACTAGCCTGTCTATGCTAACTTTTCCCCCTGTAGGATGGGATCCTATATTCGAGTATGATGGCAAGACGTGAGTTTTCCATCCAGTGCCCCTAATACGCCTCTAACATGAAATACTCCATAGATACGCCGAGATGGAGAAAGTAGAGAAGAACAAAATCTCCCACAGATTCCGTGCGCTCGAGAAATTAAAGACCTGGCTTCAGGAGGCTTAGAGAGGCTCGTGTCAAAATAGCCAAGCCTCCAAAAAAGGTTTTGCTACGTCTTCTTCCCATTACGCATCCTCAACGTGATCTTTCTTCCACTGCTTTATCCAGCCTTCGATCCTCTCCACATTACTCTCCATCTCCTCACTGGTATCGCTCGTGAGCTCCACCACAATTTCTTCATCATAACTCTCCCTCGCTTCCTCCAGAAGGACTTCCATGATTTCGGCATCCAGATTCTCCTGTAGCTTGGCTTCCGGGTAGTTCCTGGTTCGCGCCTCTCATTAGCACTCGTCTTCTTTTCCCAATGCGCACACAACATACCTCGCCTTCAGCCGATCATAAAGCAAAGTCGAATCCACCCTCAGCACAACCACCAGATCGATCCAACTTTGCGGAAATAGATCGCACGCATGCCAATCGAGTATATACCCTCCCTGCTTGACGTCCTCTTCTATCTCATCCAGTAGCTAATTGCGCAAAACATATGTTAGCAAGCTATACCACATCTACAACCAATCTACATAATCCGGGGCTAAGCATACCTTATCCTCATCCACGATCCAGCTCTTCATTTCTTCATCCCAGCCCTCATGACACCCCTTCTCCTTGACCACATCATTGATACTCAGATGTTTCAATCCCGTATTTTGAGCCAACACTTCGCAGTGCGTCGTCTTCCCCACCCCAGGTGTGCCAGTTATGATTATGTTAGGTTGAGTGCGCTCTGGAGTGTTTCCCATCTTGTCTTGCTTTGAATTCCGATTGGTCTGATGCGGTTCGGTAGTTTCTGTGATGTGATATAATCTGTTCCAACTGTAGCCTGGGTTTTCAATCAGATATTTGTACTCCCGACGTCCTGCTCAAGGCTTTGTTGGTTGTTGTTTCGAAGGACTGAGTTGGAACGGCCTTTGCGCCTCTAAACCGGTCCTTGTACGAGACTCTGCAAAAATGTTTACGAAAATTCTTATCGAAGAAGGCGGGGCTTATCAGCACGTGTTTGGGGACTTCTAAAAATAGATAGCAATTGATTTCGAGCTGCAGCTACCTGGAGGTAAAACCCATTCGCGGGCATGTTCAAATACAATAGATATCATGCTTTGTTTGATATTGTGCATTTAATGGAGGTGCTCAAACAGTTCAGCTATTATATGAAGCAATTCTACTTGCAATGTTATTACGTGATGCGCTGACTTCTCCGTCGATATCCAGATCAACCAGTTTCCATATCCATACATCGCACAACCGGCATCGCTGACTTCTATTCTCGATCCTCCCCCGTAGGCTTGTACATAATTGTCGTGACATACTAGTGGAAGCATTAGCAGATTGCAGAATACGTGATTTCTCGTAACCCATACCTTTCTCTTATATCTTGTGGTAGCTGAAACAGCAAGGACATTGTTCTTGATACTGCTCGTAGCTAAGTGATTTAGAACAGTGTGATTGGGCATGGTCAAAACACTGTTATCATCTTTCATCGGAGTAGCGGCATTCAGGATCGGTTTTCCTAAGAAACCAGGTAGACTTGGAGGAGATGGTAGCTTGTCTATCGCCGCGATTGCGTATTGGTATGCTTCAGAATCTTCGGGCTTGTCCATATCTATAAGATACTGTGGGATGTGAGATGTATATTGACCCTCGGGAGTCACGGGTTTCATCCTTGACGCAGGCTTTGGCTCTGCTTTTTCTTCCGATGGGGTAGGTTCAGCTTGAGGAGTCTCCGCATTGTTTGGCCCTCCTCCTATTGGATCATTAGGAATCTCTGCGGGTGTCTCATCTCGAGGTAAATCGTCGGCGCTAACTTCGATATAATTGACAAGGTTGTTGCCAAAGTCGACCGTCGTAGGTAATAATGTTGAGCATTTCATCGCGCCATCCGCAATAAACCTAACATGATGCGTTCCAGGTCGTACATGTATAATAGCTCTTAAAAGTCCCGGTTCTCCTTCTCTGTGGAACGTCAGCAATAGGCATCGAAGAATGATCGCCAAAGGAGTGCGCCGCAAGCGCGAATGAGCTCCACCTACACTGGATGTAACCTATGCTTCTTATTCCATTGAAAGATTGTACCAGTTACATATACCTTTTCACCACCTTCTCTCCATTCAAATATTGTCGGTACGGTCGCCTTTGTTTTGTCGAAGGGAAGCTCTGCGTCTTCTTCTTCTTCTATAGTGTTGTTGCTGAGCGCAGAGGTTCGTCGCGGAAGTGGTTCGTTATCTAACGTCTCTATATCTAGTACCGGCGCATCAATATTCTCTGTGGGTGCGATTATTGGTGAACCAGGTGTGTGCACCTCCTCCTCAATTGGGAGAGGAAGTCTTGGAGGTCTCGTGAGATGATAGGACATGTCTTGCAAAGGCGGCCCGGATGGATCGAGAGATTGGGAGAGGGAGTCTGAGTGAGATCTCAATGATTTGGAATCGTAATAGGACGAGGGCATGGGAACATCGACCGGCTTAGTTGGCTGATCTTTCACGTCGATTCTTTCAGTCGGCGGTTCATCTTTGGGCTGTATGCTCGTCTGAGGATCTTTCTCTTGGTATGATGTACCGAATTGCCCGACCGGGTGTGATTGGGAGTTGCGTGGGCGGTGTGTGACGTTGGAACCATGAGCTTGTGCTAATGATGGTTCAGCTCTCGCCGCGGATCTTTGCGATTGTATCAGATTCCTGGGATCTCTACGAGTTGAAGCTGCTTTCGATGAGTCATGGTTGTGACCTGAAGGTGAATGAGAGTGCGAATGTGATGCCGAAGTAGTTGGCCTCGTGTTGGTGGAAGGTGTATTCCCCATGATTGCGATCGGGTGATTCAAAAAATGCACTCAGGACGCATTCTGGCCGGCTAAAAGGTTGTTTGGAATTGGAGACACGATGAAGCTATTGGGAATGAGATGGGGAACGGCGAACGGGAAACAGATAATAGTAGTAATGGATTAGGTGAATAAAAGCGTAAATTGGTAAATATATGAACGACCTTGAGGGATATGTATGATTCGAAGAAAGAAACGAGAAAATGAATGAACATGTACCTGGTTGGGTAAAGAAGATATCTCCAAGAATTTGAGGTTTTTCTTTATATTCAATCCGAACAGTGTTTTTTATTAGGGAAGATTCGTAAATTGTGGTGTTGAAGTGCAAAAATTAACCTGTTTGAGAGTGAGAGCTTTGGATTTACCCCACCTCTTGTCCTAAAACCACTTCACCCACTGCGCCCACAAATATGCCTCCAGATTGGCCGTACCCTTGTGGGCGGTCCGAGCTTCCAATCTTCCCCTTGGACACAAACATTACATCAGCATCTTGGATCTGTCCAACCATCATCATCATCCACGCTACAAGGCTGAGAGGAAGTATAACAACCCGCATTCATAACTCATATTTTCACTGCCTTCTAAACTCCTTGTAGGCCATAGCAGCTGTATGACGCATATACTAAATAGGGGTGCGCGTACGGTGCTTGCATAGCGCCTTTCATCCTCAGTAATCGCTTTCTTTGCGTTACCCACAATGGAGCTTGCAAACATGACATGGCTTTCAGTGATAGGAGGCACGTTATATTATATGGTTCTGCCGGTCTACCTCATCTTCAATTGGTCGCTGGCTCTTCTGGGCCTTGCTTTAGCTCCAGCGCTACACGTGGGAAGTTCTCTATCATCCGCCTTACTTCTTCCGTTCAGAGTATTGGCTAAATTCGAGGTACATCACCAACTACTCTATTCATACTAATGACACTTGATCTAAAATTCTTCAGGCTCTATTCATATTTCTCGGCTCGGCGGTTGTTGTTGGTTTGATCACAGGCTCGATCTTACACCTCTCGTCCAGTGTTCTCATTTCGCTGTTGAATCTGTCGCCAGCTCCACAGGAATTGGGTCGCTCAGCCGCGTCAGTTCGTGCTGCCCGAGCCCAGAAGCAGCAGGACAGTAAGCAGGATCCTTTGAAGTGGAAGATCGATCCCTCGGTAGAGAAAAAGTATGCCGAGTGGTTGGAGAAGGATGGCGGAGGAAGAAAAGACGAGCAGGGACTCCTGGCCCAGACCATAATCGAGGAGGACGATGATTCTTAGGATGGGTTTCGACACACATGGATCTGACATCTCCAGGCCTTGCATAGACCTGGCGCAAACGGAGTAGGAGCTTCAATCTCTCCATTTAACAAAGACCTCATCCGTCCTGAATCGTTGCGTGCATGTGCTTTCTGACAACGGGGTCCTGAAGCCAGTCTCGTATGCCAGTAACCCAGCTTGGGCAATCATGATACCGTTGTCAATACAGAAGCGCTCATCCGTTGCAAAGACACTTCCCCCGCGGTCTCTCGCCATTAGCCCCATCATCTCTTGCAACCTTTCATTGCAGCCAACTCCTCCTACTATCAAAACTTGATTGCTTCCCACATGAGCCATAGCTCTCTCAGTGATCTCCACCAGCATTGCATAGACAGTCTCCTGCAAGCTGAAGCACAGATCCGCCGTAGTGATCAGCTCACCAGTGATAGGATCCTTTTGTTCGGGGTTTGCCTTCAATTCCCCGGCGAGGATGTCAATACTTGCTAGAATCCCGGAGAAAGAACAGTCCATTCCTTTAACCGCGTATGGAAGATCCAATAGTACCTTTCCTTTCTTCGCTAGTTGTTCGATGTTATATCCTGGTGCTGGATCGTTACTGATCTCTAAGGTTCTTGCAAACCGGTCAAGACAGTTTCCCACAGCAATGTCTAGAGCCTCCCCAAAAATGCGATATCGTTGCTCTGCATATGCAATAACCTGGGTGTTTCCACCACTGACGTAAAGAACCACCGGATTTTGTGCCCCAGTGATTTCCCGACCCATCTCTATATGTCCAACGCAGTGATTGACCCCTACCAGTTCTTTACCCCACAGCAAGGAAAGCATTCGAGCCGCGACGGCCACGCTTTGTAATGGAGCACCCATTCCAGGTCCTTTAGTGTAGCAAATGCAATCAATGTCTGCAACCTTCACTCCAGCCTGAGCCATGGCCTGCTTCACGAGTTTGACTAGCCATGACCGGTGATGTTTTGCAGTGTCTTTCGGTAGGAAGCCTTCACCTGGAGGCGAAACGAATGTATGACGAATGTTCGAAAGGATCTTTGCAGGCTTGCCTTTGACTGGGTGTGATATAATACCGATACCGAGTTTGTTGGCACTACCTTCAAGACCGATGGCAATCATCTTGGACGTTGTGAGCCTTTCTTTCCGACTGAAAATAAATCAAAGAGGGGTTGACGATAGATAAATAATCTGCCACTAAACTTGGGCAAGGCTGAATAGTCACAGCTAATCGATAAGGATTGTGCCCGAACAATCCAATCCGTTTGCGCGTCATGGAAGATGACAAAACTGCCCACCATTATACCACCACAAATAGTTATTTATACACATCTACAATTGGGAATATTATACGTGACATCTATACATAAAACATTCATGAACAGTTACTTTGATTTCTGGCATTATGAATGATTGTGACAGTGCGAAATTTTCTTGCTGACCTTTGTTCAGCCCCACATTGGGACCTATCTAGGACTAGGGCCCCTTGATTTATTCGGTTTATTTTAGCGACTTCTACCAAATGTCGCTGGTGTGCGAGGCGAGTTAAGAATTTACTTGCGTTCATGCGAAACATATAGACTGCTTTGCTTCATTACACGCAGCTCACCTACTTTCTCGGGTTGAATCCAGAGAGAAAATGCTCCCAGATATGGAGATCGACGATTTTGAAGCCAGAACTGCTGCATTCGTATCGTGGCTTGCAGAAATGGGTGTCCGGATCAGCCCTAAAATAACATTGGCCGATCAGCGAGCTGAGGGTCGAGGACGAGGTGTCGGTATGGTCCCTCTTCTCCACCGTCTCTATTCTTCATGCGCCCACTATCTCTGAATATGGATCTGCTGCATTTGTGTCAGCAGTTCCAGGGATTGCATGATACGACAGAATCTCGCTAATATCTCACAGTGGCTCAAGACGACATCGAAGATGACGAGATCCTTTTCAGCATCCCACGTAACGCCGTCTTGAACACACAGAACATCGCATCTACTTCTATTTCTCCCTTGCTGAAGACTCTGGATGATATGCCCAGCTGGTTGGTAGGTTATCTCCGGCTATCCCACCGGAGTTCCGGGCAGCGCTGGCTAACTACAACACAGGCGCTCACGACAATACTCATGGCGGAGGGCCAACGCAAAGAATCTAAGTGGGCACCTTATCTTGCGATCCTACCAGATCAACTCCATAGCTTAGTCTTCTGGTCTGATGCCGAGCTCGCAGAACTGCAGGCAAGCGCGGTCATAAAGAAGATAGGGAAGAAGGGCGCTGAGGATATGTTCTCCACGCACGTCGCTCCTCTCGGCCTTGATCATTATAGTGTGGAAATTTGCCACAAGGTAGCGTCTGTGATAATGGCATATGCGTTTGATATTCCGGACCCTTCAGACGAACCAGCATCCGGTGGCAAGGAAAAAGAAGCCGATGACGATCTCGTCTCCGACAATGGTGAAGACGAGAAAACCATCTTGTCCATGATACCTTTGGCAGACATGCTCAACGCCGATGCTGACAGGAACAATGCTCGTTTGGTCTGCGACAACGAAGACTTAGAGATGAGAGCTATCGCACCAATTAAAAAGGGCGAAGAAATATTCAATGAGTTTGTACTCCCTTTCATCCATATTTGCGACTAGACTCACGAGCATCACATACTGACGATTCATTATAGTTACGGCCAGCTTCCTAGGTCAGATTTGCTGAGGCGGTATGGATATGTCACCGACAGATACTCTGCTTACGACGTTGCTGAAATATCAACTGAGCTTATCGTTTCTGCATTTCGCAATGGCAAAGTTCACTCTTCCCTAGCAAAACTATCTCCTGAAAGTCTCAAACAACGTCTTGAGTTAGCCGAAAGAGAAGGGGTTTATGAAGAGTCTTTCGACCTACTACACCCTGGTCCCGATGAACCCGTCATTCCTGACGAGCTCCTGGCATTCTTATATATCTTGCTTGTCAACGAAGATCACTTGAAAGCCATTCTGGACTCGCAAAGTAGCTTGCCTAGTAGGTCTAAACTCGCAACCGAACTTGCCGGAGAGATCTTGAAAACGCTTCTGCAAACCAGAGAAAAGGAGTATCTGACAACCGTCGAGGAGGATGAACATTTGCTCCAGGATTCAAATTTGCCAGTGCGAACACGTATGGCAATTCAAGTACGTCTTGGGGAGAAGAACGTGCTGCGAGCAGCCGTACAGGAAGCAAGCACCTTTACGGGTAGCAATCATCGTATGAGACTCGGCCCTTCAAAGGCGGCGAATGAGAAAGGTGGAAAAAGAAAGGCAGAAGACTTGGGACAAGCAAGAAAGAAGGGCCGCTCACGCTAGGCGACACTGGAATGCGAAGCCAGCTATTTGCGACGACATTTCACAAACATGTTCCTGAGTTCGGGACAATGGTGGAGGAGATTAATAGTCAGGTTTATTCCCGACCCTGTGTCATCAATTCTAGCGGACTTCTGCTCATAGTGAGCGCTAAAATACAACAGGTCTTGCAGACGCCTTCGCTGGCGTCCTCGGACAGAACTTCTAATTCAACAAAACAACGCTCCGCCCTTCCTTGGGTAACGCCCTCCTGTCCGTGGCTCCGTCGAAATTCATGCAGAAGGGTGATTTACAGTGAAGCCTTCAAGTGTGAGATGGCTTCTGATAAGATCGTATAGTTGAGAACGATTTGTCGTCGTGAAGAGAGGTTTCAGGAATTAGGTTGGTTCGTTGGTTGTACTGCCGGAGGACCGATCGCTTTGTTATTCACGGGGCTACCGCCATTGCCACCAGTACTCTTGTGGAATACTCTCTGACGGTGCGGGTCCGGATAGAGGTGCAGTGACAGAGGTATTGTGGATCTGAACTTCAGACATTTGGTGTCATACGGATCTACCTCATATACTGGCTGTCCATCGTCATCATCGTCTTGGTCATACTTCCACCGATCCGACATCTTTTCGTCTACGCTCTTACTAGCTGTAGACATCCCTCTACGGTCTATCCACAATCGGCCACCACGGCCGATACGTCTACGATATGCTGGCTGGCCGCGGTGCTCGTCTTCCGGCGGAGGGCTACCATACCGCACGGTGACAGCATCCGCTTTTTCATGTTGTATTGGCGACGATTGATCAAACGATTCAGAGGTCACGGATGATGGCGGTGTCAGCAAATACTGGTATTGAGCGGTGGCAGGACGGAAGCTTGTGCTTGAACCTTGTGCTTCGACTGGCAAGAGTGGTTCCCTTGTGCAGTCGATATAGTTCTCGTTCCACTTGGTGTGTTGCGCGGATTTTTCTTCTAGTTCTCTCTGCAGCATATTCTCCTTTTGGGCCAGCTGATCACTCAATAATATGAGATCTGTGTCAATGGGGCGGCCATCAGGACGATTCGGCATACGGAGCTGGCTTGGAGGTCTCTGCAGGACTTGCAGGTCCGAAGCTTTCCTCTTCTGGGGCTATGACAAGTCAGCATCAATTTGCGCGAAACCGCAACGGGGACCGGCAAGCATACCTTCTGGTTGATAAGATCATCGTCATCGTTCTTGATGCCCATCTTGACCTTAAGGTTCTTGAGTTCCGTTCGTGATTCGAACACCGATCGCTCGCAGTGCAGGAGATTCTTTTTGGCGATTTCCCTCTCAGTCGCCATACGTGTCAACAGTCGAGCATCTTCCAACTCCTTTCTCAACTTTCTAAGCTTCTCGGTAATTTGCGTGTCCCGAGCTCTTGTCTTCCTTGTGATTCGGACTTCACGACGACGGAAGCAGACATATGGATCGCCTTCATCATTGTCTTGGTGAGTCTCGAATTTCAAACTTGGCTGCAAGCCATGATTACCGCACGCTTGTTTTCGTGTTTTCCAGTACTCATAGATTTCTTTTGCATGATCGGGTACCTTTTCATCTCCCCTTTCTTTCATGGCTTCTTTCATAGCGTCGAAACTCACCACGGTATTATCGACAGAGGCATAAGGCGCTTGGGTTTCAGCAGTTTCTTCGAACAGGTCCATGAGCTTTTCGAAGTCATCCTCTGAAAGCTGCGAAGCTCCAGATTTCTTTTTGTTATACTCTTTAAGAAAGACATCATCTTCAGTACTCATGTTATACTGACACCCAGTGCATTCCTCAACTGTCTGGGAAAATCGTATGTAAGTAGCAGGTTTATCAAACTTCCTTGAATATAAAGCGTCATAGTCGATATCGGCACCCTCCTCTGCAGGAGGGGCTGGAATCTCGTTGGGCGCATCTTTATCCCCCGCCGAAGTAGTTGCCGCCAAAGCAGCTTGAAGATGGTATTCCTTCACAGCAACGGATTAGCACAACGAGTCACGTGTTAAAGTGAAGACATGATGACGAGAGTCACGTGTTACGCACATTTTCTTCAGCTTTTTCGACACCAGTTTCGACTTTATGTTGACCTTGTAGAGAATCATATTCTGCAGATTCAATTTGGTCTTCTCGTAGAACTTGTTGGTGGGTGGATCTGTTGAGCTTTTTTTGGCGCACCACCCTGCCCGCGGGTTGTGTTCTCATGATGGATTGATGTAAGAGTGTAATATTAACGCGACAACAACGCAAGATCGACGCGTAAAAAATTGATATAATGAAAAAGCGACCATGGCTTTTCGTTTAATCCATTTTCTAAAATTGATTTCGATGTTTTGGTGAATATTTTGATGATCGAAAATTGCACCTCGCCACGATCTGACGTTCGTTCGTGGTACCCCGAAGCAGAATTTTCATTGTGTCAAGTTGTCCACACTCTACCTAATCTGAGTGAATATCCCGCCTGAGGCAGGAATTAAGGCATGTAAAGTTCAAGAATGTTGATCTAGTCCCAAATAAGAATCCCTCATTATCAAACTTCGGATAGGGAACTGTGAACAATACCATCGATAAGACACAATATTCCATACAGCTTCTTTCCCAGCGACGATACCTTACTTGCTATTGGGGGGAAACTGAACTTGAAACTTTCAGGAACTCGATAATATCAGTCCGAATCAATAATATTGCACCTTGCGGTAGTAATCGAATATCCAAATCTACATTCCACCTCCTCCCCGCCTTTTTCTAAGCCAGCCTCGCGACTCCTAACCAAACCACTTCCACTCCACCACAATCCTTTACAAAGATGGGGAATACAAGCAGTGCCGTGCTGGACAATATTGTGCAGGGTTCTAATTGTGCGGATACGATTCTTTATTACATGTCTGCGAGAATGGGAGGAATTAATTGCTAATCGAATGGGCAGTCGATCGAGATGAAGTCGACAGGTTACGGAAACGTTTTATGAAGTTGGACAAGGTGCGCAGATCTGGGAGCGCTTACCTTAGGATAATCTGGCTGATACATGATTCTGGAATTAGGATAACTCCGGTACCATCGAGCGTGAAGAGTTTCTGAGTCTTCCTCAAATCTCCTCGAACCCTCTTGCTACTAGGTCCGTTGGCCTCCTTTTCACCGCCCCCGTTTGGTTCTGGGACCGTCGATCCTATACCTATATACAAGACATTGTAGCTTAACTAATACATCCTCTTACTATAGAATGATCGCCATATTCGATGAGGACGGCGGTGGAGATGTCGATTTCCAGGAATTCGTAAGCGGGCTCAGCGCTTTCAGCTCCAAGGGCAACAAGGAACAAAAGTTACGCTTTGCGTTCAAAGTCTACGATATCGATCGTGATGGCTATATCTCCAACGGCGAGCTGTTCATTGTCTTGAAGATGATGGTAGGTAGCAATTTGAAGGACCAGCAGTTGCAGCAGATTGTGGATAAGACGATCATGGAGGCAGATTTGGACCGTGATGGGAAGATCAGCTTTGAGGAGTTTACGAAGATGGTGGAGAACACCGACGTTAGCATGAGTATGACACTGGGTATGTTGGCTTTTATTATTCCTGGTGCTGTATTTGAGGAGCGATGCTAAATCTCTGGGGATAGATCAATTCTAAGTTTAAGGGGTACATAGGGTGGGAGGAACTGAGGATATATATGCAGCGGCATGTTTTTCAAGCATTAAGCGAAGCAGGAAACAAAGCAGATCATGGTAAAGCGAAGCTCGAATTGCGGGACATGGGTATGAGCTACGCTTGGAGGAGTTCTTGCATGTTGGTGTAAGGAGCGGGCGCTCAGCGGACGGTGTTGGAGAGGGGAAATGCGGGGGGAACTATCTATGAGACTTAGGTATGGAATGAATGGAATGATAACTTAGTGCTGTGGTGCTGTGGTGCTGTGGGACGATGGTCTGATCTTCCTGCCGGGCGGTGAACGGTGTGTCCTTTGGAAGTTCTCCAGAAAGGGCCGATCTCCTCACCTCTCATTCTGAGGTTCTAGTATACCGGCTCTTCCATACATACAACTTCAGAGGTTCCTTCTCAATTTCTGGCAGCTTTGTTTTTCTACGTTGATTCTGTCCGTATTGGTGACTCTCTTGTCTGCTCAGGTTATACATCACTTCACTCTCTTCCTCTAGTCCTAGTTTAATCGTCCTCTTCAGTTAATTCACAAGGTCATGAAAGTCCTTTTCTATCTGTCTCCGTCTTGGCTCATTCATAAATATTAGCCGTGCTTCTGATTCCGGTCAGACACAACCTGACTAGCCCGTCTCTCTTGATTGTAAAGGGGATGGACTTGCTTCATTTTTACTCGACTCATCCCATGTATCAATGTTAGAACTACTTGCACATCACCGCTGAATGAACGGTTAAACCTCACGGCGTGTCTTTTTGCTCGTTCGCTCATTCATCTACTCCCTTTCAAGCTTTCAAGCGTCTTCCTTCCCCTACTCCCATTACTACCCAACCACTCATTCCACTCCATCTTCACTCCTCTTCTACCGCTACTACTCCGCCCTCCAAACCTGATTCCAGCTCACGAGTTCTCTTCTCTTTCTTCTTTTTTCTCAATAACAAGTGCCAAGCTCCGGGTATCCGCAAGAGATCCCGGTAGCTAAGTTATGTTAAATCGAGGACTCGCCTCGTGATAGATGGCGTGGTCTACTACGTATGAGATCTCTACATCACCTTCTCTGGAGATTCATCGACTGTACTGGGTTGGGGAGAGGTGATGGGGGGGTCGTGTGAGTGTACATGCGTATGAGATACAAGGTCGGGGGAATTTGAAGATGGTGGAGGTTTGGCATGGATGGGTGGATGTTTACAGCTAACAAGAATAGAAAGGAACGTCATACTCGTGCACAACTGTGGTGTTTAGGAAAGATACGTGTCGTGGTGTGTCCATCAGATGGAAGGAAATTCTCTGAGGAGGTACTAAGTAGGTAAGTAAGTGCTCTCTGTCTGACTTTGTATTGTAGAGGAGATTGGGTTCTGATGCGGGGTGGGGTGGGGTCGATGCTCATGTATTGTTTGTTATTCTCATCTCCAAACGGGATGATAGAATGGCTATCTGTATAGTATACCCGGATCTGGAGCTGCTTTCTACGATGAAACTTATATGTATTTCTGTTGAAAAATGCTATAGAATAACAGATTCATTAGATTCTAGTTATTCGTTGGACCACCAGGGGGTATACTCACTATCCAACCAACTTCAAACTTCGATATTCTCAATATCCAAATTCCATTCAGACAATTAGATATAACTATACTGATTGTTTAACTTTCATTTAAATAATCAGAACTATAATTATATTTAAGTATATATTAGAGATTATAATGTTCAAATATTCCTTAAACAATCAGAAGTTGGTCGGGTAGTTAGTACACCCCCTGGTGGACAGGATGAATACAAGTTCACTAGGTCGTAGGTAGATAGGATGGGATGAGATGTTTCTCGCGTCTAGGTTACGGCTGGTGTTGGGACCTGGATTGCTTGCTTGTTTGTTTGATTTTGAATACCGTGGGTGCATTTTGGGGATATAGAATTATGGGGTTCGGTAGATTCAGCGCTCTTGCTTTTGTATCCTTTAATGGCCTGCTCTCGACCGAGAACATCAAATCTGTGTATCCGTCTAAGCGTGGTATGAAGAAACTAAGATCTCTTAAGGTTGTGGGATGATGTGCAAGTGGCTTAAGCACGCAGTCATAAGGGTTAGATGAAGTGATCGTTGGGGCTCAGAATTATGGTTTATCGCCGGAATTACAGGTGAGACAATGGAGTCGACGAGATCTGTTTGTGGTTATAGATGCTACTGAGAGGAATCTCTCCAACCGTAGCATGCGAGTGGTAGCTCGTGGGGAAGTCACGGGATACACCGACAGCCGTCGAATGATAAAGTCCAGCGTAATGATCATGAGATGGGGCGAAAGAAGGGACGTGGTTGCGATGCACTGATGCTGAAGCCGAACAAAATATGGATGTCAATTCTAGGTAGGTTCCACCGCACTTTGTGCGGACTTACCGCTGCTTGCTAACATCCACCTAGGTGCGTGCTTAGAGTTCACCAGTATTTGAGGCAATCCAGAAGCGCAACCGTAACTGGCATCACCTAGAATTTCCTCTCTCCACTTCGAACTCTTCGAACTTAAGACGAGGACTTCACCGGCCCGAGTGACTCATTAGTTCATCTGCTGCATTGACTCACTAATGATCACTGGTATCAATCTGCGTGCAGATCCGAACAGTTGCTCATGCACCCCATACAAATCTGGGTAGCAACTCTCATGAAGTTGGTGAATTGCGCAATCCTATGACTCAGCCTCGTATGGGGAATTGACAAAAAAGAAAGTACGGTGACTGGGCCCGTCCGTGAAAAGGGTGTATCCATGGAAGAAAGTAGAGAAGGTTTAACTTTCGGAATAACCTCGTCCATTTGATCACTCGCTGAGCTGAAAACTTTCATGCTCGCGAAGAAAAGGTTTAACTAAACGTAAAGCTTCGAATCAGAGAGTATCTTCACGTCTGATGTGGTGTCCAGATGCAAAGATCGTTCGCAGCGTCCTACCTTGTAACTTGTCGCGATCGCTGATTGCAACTGAAAGCGAGAGCGAGAGCGCATAACGCGCAACCCAGCCCTATGGTGTTTTCACTGCCTGGTGTGTCACCACATGGGTATGCTGGATATCTTTAAGTCCACCTCAGTGCCTCCAGCTGTGCTGGTTCAAAGGGCAAGACGTAACGTCTGCTAATCCCAAGCCCCGCCGGCGATCAAAGGCAGGATGAACTCATACGGACTGAGCTTTTCATAGACAACTAGGATATGCATGAATTGGGTGGTTAACAAATTCATGTGGAGTCTCGCATTTGTTCGTTGGACTCCGTTATGACGGGGAAGTTGTCCCTGTGCAAAACATCATGAGATAATCGATGCGCAGAAGCGCGTAGAGAAGTACTTGATGCCAGTGAATGATTGGCTCTCACCGGTGAGTTGCTTGGTGCTGAAAAGTATCGCATTACGCAGCTCAATATACTGAAGAGGCGGAGTCGTGTGGAGTGTTGCCGCCGCTGCTTCAATGAAGGAGAGATTGGCTTCGTCACATGCAATGCTGGTTGACTGTGAATAAAAGACGGAAATAGTTGCCGCTGCGTACGAAAGCACCTGCAGAGTCAAATCGTATCAGGACCCATCGGGAAAGTGGTACTCAAGAGTCAAAACAAAGCAGCGAAATGAGAAGAAGAACCTGAAACATCCTAGACGGGTATCTACGTACTTTCGTAAATATGCGTAAATATGGCGATGGAAGCGGAAAAAGAATGTGAGTGGAATCAAGGATGTGTGGGTTGCGAAATGATAAAGAGCCAGGGGGAGAATTAAAATTGTTCTTAGTGTATTCTCGAAGGTAAAATGTCCGAAAAGAGGATTTTTGCATGATGGTTGGTGCGTGCAACATGTTTCGGCTTCTATTTCGAGACCTTGTGTGTGCCTTGGACCATGGACCTTGGACCATGGATCTTGAACGTGGACCTTCTCGCATCGCCTCAAGCACAGGATTCCCAGATATTAACACATGGGTGTGAGACTGGTAACCACCGTGTAGGGCTGCGTTGTTTGACGATAATTGCGGCCGTCGTCGAGGCCTGACTGCGCGCAGTTGCGCAGTTACTACAACAACCATGACGTCGCATTCAAGAGCCGACTTTGGAGCAGATTGGGTAATGCTTACGAACGTGCATGTACCGAATATACCCGTAGAGAAGGCAGGAGGAAGCAGTCGCTTCGGAGGCATGAGTATTTGCACGAGTGGTCTGATGATATTCGTGTTCACTGTTCACTGTTCACTGTTCAGAACACATTGAATAGAAAGCCGAACTTTTGGTGATCAAACACAACGGTCTGACATAGTTTCTCCAGCAGTGGCACGTGTCTCTCAGGGAATTTCCTGGCAACTTTCACCAGGGCAAGTGACCGCCAGGTGGAGATTGAGCAACTTCCCGCGAAAGACGTTCAAGCGGTCTGAGGCGGTGGAGTCGGAGATGACCTCCTTCGGTCGGCCAGCCTTGTGAAGAAGCCTCAAGAAGGGCACCGTGAAGCGTGCTTTACATGTTTCAACTGCCGATCCAAACACAACAAGTGCAACGAGCTGGCTGAACCCCTGACTCTGTGTTGCACTATGGTATTGTATACAAGCGTACCAGGTGAAGGTTTCTATTAATCGATGATGTCGTCTTTGCTTGACCGCAGTGTGAGATATGAGATATTGGTACGCAGTAGGTCCATGTAGCTTACACACAGATCTAAGTCGTTCCCATCCCATTACTCGCGACTTTCCGAGATATCCTTGTCTGGAGTAGTAGCGGATGCAACGAACAAGAATAGGAATATGCGGCGACGATCCCGGTGCTGGTCGATAACATCTGGCTTCGGCAAGTTAGTGAGGCGTGCTATCGGAGCTTGGCCCCAATATCGAATCTCTTGACTCATGTGAATTTGTTTTCAAACCCTTTTCATGCGGTTTGAGTCTTCGATAGCATTACTGTGGCTTAAGCTGAATGTTACATCAAAGAGATCTCGGGGTCTGTGAAGCGCTCTGAGCAGCAAAGGGGACGTGCCGGCAGGTAAATAGGTGAATAGCTACCCAAACATTGATTGATTGACCTGCTCTCCCTCAAAAGAGCTTTCCTTTCCAAACATTGGTGGACCCTATATCGATAAATACTTATACGGGTGCGGTGTGACCCCTTTCGGAAGTGGGAAGCGAAAAAGAGGCCGGGGAATAATGAATGTTTCGTATGAAGCAGAACATTTGATACAACTGTACAGAAGTAGATAGGATACACAGATACGCCTCAGCAGCAGTGGATTTTATGACTGCATACGGAGTAGAGGGAAGTATGGGATACTACGCTACCCAATGTCCCAGGGCCCAGGGCCCAGGAGTACTACGCAGCGAGGCAGTCTGCGATGTAAGCCTTCCTTTCGGATAGCTCGATTGATTTGATATTGGGGCCTGTGTAGATCCTCTGCAGCTAGGATAATATTTTGCAGGTTAGAGAGATAGCCATGTGGTTTCCAAGCTCCAAGATACTTAGTGTTGCAGTGAGCGTACCTCGGTCCTCCTCCGTCCCTAGACAAGGTTACTTCGTATTTGCTGGCCGTGATAGTACGGCCCAGAATAGTCAATACAAGCAGCCAACCACGGGGAGTGGACGCATCGAATGATTGCCTAGCGGCAGGGGGGTAGCGAAAACTTGAGCCACAATTTGATTAACTTGGGTCGAAGCTCGGGCTAGAGAGAGTAGAGTTAAAGTAATCCGTACGGAGGCAGAAACTCCTGGATGAGGTGATGACCAAACACCTACTAAGTAAACACAAGAATCTGACGACCGACTGGGATCATGGTTATAACATTTCCACCCTGTGCCCTTGCGCCTTTTCGCCATTTTGGAGGAAACACGTCTTTAAGCAAGTGAAACCGGGCGATGCAATTGGGCGATCGAAGTGGTTTCAGGGAACATGGCTCTGTCTCGTCATTGCAGAGCCTAATTAACTCTCACTAAAATCTGGCCCAAGTGGGTGCGTGGGTGCGTAGGTGCCTCGAGAAGTCCTGATTTCCTCACTGGACGAATCCGCAATCCGCAATCCGCAATCCGCTCTGCTCTTCTCGACGGCACAGCGACATGCGAAAGTACTGTACTCCGTACGAGACTGCGCGCTGTACTTGCTTGGCACAAGCGTTCCAGCCCAAGCGTTTCCTAGTCCTAGAATATTCCAAGCTTCTAAGCTTCCATTCCCATTCTTCTATTCACGGTCCCCTTCTATCTACAGACTCCAGACTCCAGACTCCAGTCCCAACCCATGCGATGTCGTACACCTGCAGGAGAGCTGGTTGCCGACCGGCTTCACTTGCTGTACTGGTCTGGTTACCTGGTTACCAAGATTAATGCATGTCCCTACCGCCGTATACCGACTCTGCCGCCCCATCTCCCATCTCCCATATCAGGTCCCCCAGGCTTGTCATAATGCTCGACATACTTCGTATTGACTCGAAAAAATCGATCCGCACGACCTGCTGAAATCGATTCTTTATGACAAGACCCATCCATTTAGCCTCATCCCTCTGCGTCTCTTGCTTGCATCGGATATGTCGGGAAATACACCCATTTATCTTTTTTTCTTTCTTTTCAGCCCCCTCGATACTGCTCGACACTGCCAATGTGCCATTCCTTCCGAGCTTACCAGCAGGATATTCCCGAAATGATTACATGATGAACCATGGAGCTGGAAACGTACAGATCTGCTGCCCACCCAGCCATTGGGACGCCTATGTTTATAGTTGTTTCGGTCATTTCCTTCATAGTGCGCTACCAGGTGTGGTCGGTGAACACCAACATCGCTGTCTTGGGAACCCAATCGGTGCCCTTACTCGCACGGCTGTCAAAGCCGGATGTACACAGCTTCCAGCTTTTCTTCCTTCCTACCTTCCTTTTACCCAAAAAAAAAAAACACCTGGAATAGCCCAGAATTATGTGATGCACTTTTCTTAAAATACTTGGATTGCTTTTTCTAGGCGTCATTCAATCTTTCTCACGTATCATTTCGTTGTCTTGAGTCTAGTATCCGCCTCAGGACCCTGGACGCCTTATCAAATTTTCCTGCATTTCCAATATTCCCTTACCCACTCGTCTCAAACCATCGCATCTGATGCTTGAATGCTTGGATGCTTAGATGCTTGGGGGCCCTTTCCCATTCCCATTCCTACCCACCCCATTAGCATCTCTCGTCATTCTCCATCTTAGATCTCGCTTTGGGACTTTGACCCTTGAGCCACATATCATATCTCGCATCCCATGCATCGCCTCGTCGCCTCATCCGGCGATCTCACGGCTTAGCGTTGCGCCTGATCGACTGAAACACCCCGGTATCTCAAGCCCGAACTTTCCAAACGCAGCCGCTCACCTGAGTGATGTCCACCCTTCTCTTGTCCCAGATGCTAGATCAGTGACCTAACCATTGCTTGAAGAAAGAAGAAAGAAGGAAAGCGTATTATTGAGCAGTCATGCTCCAATGGAACCACATGAATAGATGAACCAACGCTGCTTAATTCACCATCTTGCTCCGATTGGCTATAAGCCGGCGCTGCATTGCTTCAACCTACACATTATACATATTTAGCAGCGAAGTCCCTACCGGAAAATACTTTCTCTCCCCACACTTTACGCATCATCAGCACTTTCACCACCCGTCTTTGTGTGTCTGCCTCAAACTGTTATTACGAAAGATACATTGGACCGTGACGATTGGGCTCCACCACTTGTAACGACTGCAAGCTCTAGAGCTCTACTAAAGTAGAAGGCGGACTGATAACTTTTGAGTCAGATCTACCAACGATTCCCAGGCGATCATTGGCCCGAACCCTCGATTATAGTTCTGCCTCGTTTGGCTTCCTCGCAACCAATCAGATACGGAAGACGTCCTTTTAAAAAAGGAATTGAGCCAGCACTGAACGCAGCGAACAGACTGGATAGATTGACCAGCTGGACCAGCAAAAACAGATCTACATATTGCATTGATTGCATCAGTACTTTGTACGGTAGTTAGATTATTCTGCACACCCATTCACCATTCACCACTCACCACTCACGCCCTCACCCACTCGCCCACTCGCCCACTCGCCCACTCACGCACCTGCACCTGCACCTGCACCTGCACCTCAGCAATTTTCCGTGCGTACCTGACAGTAGTCTGCTAAAGTAGGCTGCGTCTTAGAAGTGGCTGGTGCTCAGGCAATATCTCGGAGCATTCCAGACTGCTTGATTGGTTCTCTCCACTTCTCAATCCCTCCACTTCTCTCCAAATTTTATCGACACCGAGTTCCCATTAACCTCACGTTAAGCTCTTTTGAGTTTCTCGAATTTCAAACAAAAGACAAAAGGTCAGTACGGAACCATCAGTGAGCAGCAAAGTCATGTCCACCCGTCAATCCTCGTCCACCATCCACCATCCACCATCCACCATCCACCTCGTCCCGCTACCCACTCCATTTCCCATCTCAATCCCATTTCTATTTCCATTTCCCGTTTACATTTCCATTCGATCATTGCCCACCCAAAAGAGAGTCAGACATACCATCTAAACGAGCAAGAACCCTCTTATCTGGTTACAGTAAAGCTTACTTGCATTTATCTCCCCTTCTAGCGCGGTGGCTTGGTCCAGCTTAGAGAAACTTGGTACAACTACTGCTACTCCTACTACTACTTTTCATCCGGCACCGAAATTTCGAACGGCTTCCTGGTATGCACTAAGAAGTCCCCAATCGCTTTCGTCTCTCGTTATTGTCTTGGCGAACATCTTCCTTAGAAGCGAAGCGTGTTTCGAGTGTTTGGAGTGTTTGACTCGAGAGTCATCAAAGTCAGTCAGTCAAGTCGTTCATTAAGTCGAGTCAATCACGAACTTTTCCGCTTTTGCATTTACACTTGCACTCGCGCTTGTCCTTGCCGTTTCCATTAATGGTAGATTCGGCACGAAGTCCCTTAGACTATTCCGAACTTAACAACTTTGACCATTCTGACCATCTTCGTGCAAACAGCCACGCTATATTTAATTAAAAATACCATTCAACCTGTCGGCCATCTAAACTCACCATCTGGCGAGGAAGCCAACGAACTCCGTTTCAATTGTGGCTCCAGTTGCGGTTCCATCCTCAACTTCATCTTCATCTGAATCACCGGCTTCATCGCATCTTCCGATTCGGGACACTTTCACTCCTCGGCCAAATTTATCTCAACATTGTGGAAACAGTCTCACCATCATTGAAACTCTATTCCAACCTCAGTTCATACGAAACTTCGAAGCAGCCAGAAAAACTCGCTCAGGTGTGTGATCCAGATTGCGCGGACTAGGCCATCAATTTATTCATGCAAATTGGACATCATTAATCGTCGTGGTTAGTAGACGAGTTCTGTCCACTCACGAGTTCGACTACCATATTCCATCTTGCCAATATCCTGGGACGATAGACCTAAGCTCATCGGCTGTACTTCCATTTTGAAATTGGCTTCATATCATATTTCAGATTTGCCAATCATCTCCAAAGAGCTGGCAACTTCCATACATTAGGGAGATCTCAGAGAAACAATTTTCTGCTTCTAGCTCCAAAAAAGATTCTAGAAACTCGGAAGGTTGAACTGGTGGTGGCAGCGAAGAAAGCTCAAACATCCATGAACCCGGTTGCCATACAACGTCAGAATAGAGTCCGAAGCCCCCCCTCCATAGTTACACCACGCAAATTGCACCGAAACGAAGGGAAACGGTCAGCGTTGCCAGACTCCGGCACGTATCTTGCACCCTGGTGAGCATATTGCTCTCCAAACCAGATCTCGCAGGGGACTTGCTTGCATCAAGGTCAAGGATACTCCTAGAACGAGTGACGAGGCGTTGACGGTACAAAGAGAATCAATCCAACACATCTCATTTGCGCGAGTTTTCTGCTCTTCATCACGAAACAACACCACCGATCAATCTCATTATCGGGCATCAAGGATTTCTTCCATCCTATCGTTGATTTTAACGTCGCGTCGAGGAGCCATCCTCTTGCTTATATCTCCGAACCACGCCCTTCGTTATATCGACACAACGACTATTAAGGTCTTACGGTCCGCGCAAAATTCGGAAAGGCAAATTTTTTTGGCCAGACCCCCCATCTTCAAGACACGTCTAATAACCACACCTCTCCTGTTCTTATACTTATTGAAGGTGATAGACGGGGCTACAAAAGAAGCATTCCCCACCTGCGGCACTGAGAGAAGGAAGTCAACGCATCGACAAGGCTGCGAGGAGCTCATTGAGGTGTTCGCCAGAATTTAATTAGCAAGCTGGCCCTCCTGCACTCAAGACCGGTGTCTTTGCTGGCGGCGCAACAAGTGGAGACATCCTTGGACAGTCTTTCACACAACTTGGAATTGAAGCAGGGAATGGACGACAACAACAACAACAATCGTCGGAGACGGCAGAATGAACCGCCATATCCTCCACACGACCCTAGATACACGGCAGAGCAAGCTCAAAGACGTGGGTATTCTGGTTCTTCCTCTGATAGATATCGGTCTGCACCAATAGCCTCACCATCAACAAGTCGAGGCGGCGTGGGCGAGGTGCCAGCATATCCAGCGTACTATCAGGAACCGACATCGTCATTTCCTTCTGGGTTACCACCAAATCCTTTACAATACCAGTCGACTTATCCACAGGAACAGAGGCAGCAACAAGGATACGCCAATTATAATGCCGACTTGATGTACAATGTCGCACAGCAAGGTCCACCAAATAATGTCTATGAAAGTCAGCAATTTCAGGCGCGGCAACCTGCAGCAATGCAGATGCTGTCGGAATTGCCTGCACCATACTTCCCAAACGAAGCAACCAGCACGCCCGCGCCCCCGGTTCTTCAGCACCATGCATCTTCCAGCTCCTCTACAGTTTATCAACAACATCAACAAAGCCCAGGGGACCGCGCTTCACTACTCCAGCAGGCCTATCCCCCGAATATCGGAATTGGCGGAATGCCTCAAGCAACACCAGATCTTATTGAGCCTGGAAGCTTGCAGGCACAAGGGAGAGGGATGGAAGAAGCGTATTCGACTTATCAAGCGGCCCTTAAGCAAATTTTCAAGAACATCATAGATGGTCGATTGGCGGAGGCGAGTCAGTCTTTACTTGAAGTATCCGAGTGGTTGCTTGGCCACGTACAAGATTTAGGTGAGATATTTCATTTCTTCTGTTAGATCTTACCCACTAATAGTTTCTGATGAAAGGCCTTACTGTAGACGAAGTTACCCTCCACGCCGATAGAGTCCGATTATGGAATGAGTTTAATGCCGCGTGGAAAGGCATTTTTACCGCGCAGAAGGATATGTTAGAGTCCGGGCAGCGCATACAACCACCACAAGCACTTATGACGCAAGAATTTATCACCAAGATGGGAAACAACCTGACGCGGCTATGCGATGTAGTGGAGAAATACGGTCTGGTTGATTATCAATATGGAGTTGCTGAAGAAGAAATTATGGATAGTAAGTCCGCCAAGGGTACATCCCTGTATCGCGCTTCTGCAGGTCCAGCTAACCAATGAATTCGCAGTTCTCCTGAGCTGTCTCCAAACTCAAGAATCCATAGAAGGGACCGACAGCGAACCATCGAGCGCACACCCAGCAGCTGGCCGAGCACCGCCCTAAATCTTTTGCACGTTGTTATTTCTTCTTTTTGAAAAAGTGTTCACTCATATACCACCACAGTGTAAAGCATATCTGTATTTCTGCGAATTGTTTTAGCGATTTCCTTTCGATGTTTTTTCAAAGTCGTTTCGAATCCCTGTTCAGGAGCTTTTCCCTCTTCAATATCCGGGATTGGGGGATTGGGGGGGTCTTTGGCTACTACTACTACATGAGTACTGATTTGGGCGGGGATCTGATCGACTTTTAACCTGTATTGACATTGATACATTATCTGGGGTGTTGGCGGATCTTTGCATGAATTGCCTACTACGAGATGGGAATTGTGGGCATTTAACGATGCTATGTTTGTATGTTTGTATGAAAAAAAGGGCAAGGAAAGGGTGGGAGGTTTGGGTGGCTTTCTTTCGATGACCTGCTGCAATCATTCGCGCTGCATTTTGTTTTTTTTTGCCAATTTTGGTTCTTTTTTTTTCTTGCTGTAATTGTACATGGCGGCTATCTGTATGAGTGGGCTTTCAGGTTCAATTTGTGGTGTGTGTATGAATGAGTGAATGAGTATGACTGAATAATGAGATGTGGCTGTGGGAGGGAGGGATCTTGGGGGGAGGGGGAAGCAGGGCGGACGTCCTTGCTCGTGGTGGTGAGCAGGCAGTGGAGACGCAGGGGCTAGAGGATGCGAATGCGAGGCTGCGTGCGGATAGATGGATTCGATAAGAAAGTACATATTTGCTATTACCATTACACTGTATATACCAATAGATCCAATGACACGGACGTGTTGTTCACATACACATACACATACAGTATATACAATGAATGGCATCTTTCTTTAGCTCAGCCTCGCTTTTACAGAATTGCAAATCCTTAGATATTGAACATCATGTCGGTTTCTGACCACTCTACTCACTCACGGCGCAGCATCTATTTATCTACAGATACCTGCCAGTCTTGACGTATTGTATTATATTGTCGATGATCTTATCTTCATAGCAAGCACATCTAGTCTGGTCTTGTCATATCGATATCAAATCCCAAATATCAATATGAGGCTGCTTATTTTACTCGCTGATCGTCCCTGCTTCTTGCACTGCATGCATGGCGTTACCCGCGCCCGCAGCCGTCCCGCCGCATCGCATCGCATCGCATCGCATCACGGGGCTGCATTCGCTAAGGAATTGGTAAGCAGAGGGAATAAAATGGGATAAAACAAGGCGGCGGGATCTACAGATAGGTGAGGTAGTGGTTATTGTTATGGATTATGGTTATAGTTATGGTTGCAGTCTTGCGATGCGGTGGGTGTGTGTATGTAGGTTGTTTATTGTGGTATTGTATGTATGTGTATGTATGTAAGGCGGAAGGAAGGAAGCAAGACAAGGGGACTAAACCATGGAAATAAGGCGCGGGCACGACCAGCTGGCGGGCGGGTAGGCGGGAAGGATTGGGATGGATGATGGGTTATTGAATTGGACTGCATCCGGGCCCGGGGGGTTGTTTTTGGGTAGGATGATGAGGTGATGGGATGAGGGTGAGGTGAGGTTGAGGTTGTATGGAACATGACATGGATGTAGCGTGTAGGGTATGTTTTATGGACCAGGGAGGGGGAGGGGGAAAGACTTGCCAGGGTGTGAAGGTGGGTTTTTGGGGGCGGCGAAATGATTGGAGGGGAGGAGGGGGAATAAGGAACGGAGCCTGGACCTTTGGGTTTGTTGGGCTGAAATGCGGGCAGGGAATAAGTTAAGGGGAATAAAAGCAATTATGGAAGGATAGTGATGTAGAGGTAGGGAGATGGCTTACTGCTGCTTGCTCGGTGGGTAGTCTGCTCGTGGGGTGATGGTAAGAGCACGGTGCTGTGGTGTGGTGGATGGATATAAATAGAGTGCCCGGATATATTTTGCTTTTTGCTTGGCGTAGGCGTTTGCCAATATCGTGTTTGGTAATGGTCCAAAAAGGAAGATGGGAAAGATCATTTCAGCTTGCTTGTGCTTGTTTGCGCGATGCTAGGGGTGCCGTACTGGTGGGTGCGCGCAGGCAGCAGGCAAACGGACCGAGTAGACCGACACATGGCAGACGAAACGAAGAAGCTGTTGCTGACGTTTCTGCCGGAGCACGAATATCATGCTACTTACCCTGGGTAGGACGGCTGAGGCGGGTAGGAAGCTGTTGTAACTCCTAAGACGTAAACGATAAGGGCGACTAGATGTGTAGAGCCTAGTACTGAAAGATCCGCATAGATGGCTTCTGCACAGCTCTTGTCTCGCACTTGCTATATGCACCTACCTGCTCGTCGCATGCATACGCAATGCATAGTCTGCCTGTCCTAGGACATTCAGGAGGTTGCATGTTGAAATAATTCATGGTCCTCATGCGGCCCCATGTACCAGGAGACCTGTATGTATTGATACAATATGGTACATACACAAACTATCTCTTGACCCAAGTGGGCATCTTTCTGGCCTTGACATGACCTGGCTTCTTTCTCTCCACTCTTCTTGGATCGCGAGTCACACATCCAGCTAGGAGAAATGTCAGTATTCGTATGACGTATGCGCAAGTGGACTTCCAATCGTGCTGAAATAAGTGAACTGAGAAGAGTAAAGAAGAACCTACCTCGTCGTAACGCGGGCTTCAACGCCGGCTCATGTGAAAGTAATGCTTTCCCCACTGCCAAGGTCAAAGCTTCCGCCTGTCCCGTCGTTCCACCACCATTTACCAGCGCCCACACATTGTACTTGTCAATCCTGTCCGTAGCCTTCAGCGCCCAGATAGCGCTTTCCCTATCATGAACCCGCCCGAATGCTTCGGCAAGCGTTTTCCCATTGATGAGCACCTCGCCCGTGCCCTCCACCAGCCACGCTCTCGCCGTTGAAGATTTCCTCTTTCCAACGCCTAACGCCCTTCCGAATTGATCAATGGGTATCGGTTTCGCAACGTTCTCGTGCGGGTTGACGTCCCGCTTGAATGTGTTCAATGCCTGCCGCACTTCGGCCGGCATCACGGATGGATGGATGTGGTTGAGTCGGTGCAGAATCTCAATGATCTTGTGGTATTTCGAAGCTTTGACCGTCTCCCCGGAAACGTTCCGGTAATCCATAAGTGACCGCCATGCCACACGCGGAGCCTCTCCTGCCGGCAGCACGGGAAGGGAGAAGTATTTCCGTAGCAGGTCTTGTAAGGATAAAAGATCGTCTGTGAAGGTTGGCTGGGCCGTGAAGTATGAAGGCGAGGTGGGCACTAAGCGCGCATAGAATAGCTTTTCTTCTCCGTCATCTTGTGAAGGGAAATTTATCTCGGGCGCTGCAATACCCGCTCGAGGTTGTGATGAGGTTGAGAATGGTTTGGAGGTTGCTCTTATGGGGATTCGAGCTCGGAACGCCGACAGGGGAACTACCGGTCGGCCGGTGCTTGCACATCTAAGACCTTCCCTTAAGCCGGCGGGAAGCCATGATGTCTTCATCTTGAAGACTGGTCGTATTCCTGACAGTTCGGGGCGTCTACGTCGTCCTTAGGATAGGCTTTGGTAAATTTGGGCTCCATTTCGCGATTTTCCGCATCATGTGATTGGAGCACTAAGCTCGTTCTTGGTTAGCGCTGTTAGCCCCGCCCCCACTTGCAAATTTCGACTCACAGTTCAAAGCACCATCCCACGAAAACATTCTTCCTCCAAGATATCCAACTCTGAATAACTGCAAAGATGGCTTTCGGAAAACTCTACACCTACCCGGTATGTTAAAATCTTAGCAGCTCCCATTACGAGCATCTGCAACGGCACTTATCAATGTTCAAGTTTGCTGACATTAATTTTTCCGATAGGGCAACCCCCGCTCAACTGCTATCCGCGCAGTTGCAAAGGCCAACAACATCGAGCTCGAGGTTGTCGAGACTGAGCCAGCGAAGGGTGTTCCAGAGGAATACCTCAAGATCAACAAGCTTGGCAAGGTCCCAACCTTCGTCGGCGAGGATGGTTTCACCCTCCACGAGGCTATCGCCATCGCAATCTACAGTATGTATTCTACATAATATTTCTGCTATCCGGATTTCGTACTCTCACATACCTGCTCCTTTTCCCTTCCTTGTGTTATGATGAAAAATACAGTCAACAGTTATCCCTGTCTTAATTATTCATGTGGATTTTTATTAATTAGACTCTGAACACTTCCCTTGAATTCTTTACGTTTCGAAATTCTGTCTGGGAATCGAATCATCAGCTAACCGATTCAAGTCACATCCCAGAACGAGAAGACCACTCTCCTCGGAAAGACCAAGCAAGATTATGCCACTATCTTGAAGTGGATGTCTTTCTTCAACTCTGAGGTCCTTACATCTCTCGGTGGTTGGTTCCGCCCACTCTTGGGCCGGGACCCCTACAACAAGAAGAACGTCGATGATTCCATCAAGGCCACTGGAACATGTGTGTCCGTCATCGAGGAGCACCTCTTGCACAACACCTACCTTGCTGGTGAGCGTGTCACTCTTGCTGACTTGTTCGCTGCTGGTATCATCTCTCGTGGTTTCCAATTCTTCTTCGACAAGAAGTGGCGCTCCGAGAACCCAAACACCACCCGTTGGTACGAGACTGTTTACAACCAGCCCATCTACTCCGCTGTTGTTGACAAGCTCGCCTTCATTGACGAGCCAGTCCTCAAGAACCAAGCCCCAAAGAAGGAGCAACCAAAGAAGGAGGCCGCCAAGCAAGCCCCTAAGCCAAAGGCTAAGGAGCCCGAGGATGAGGAGGAAGATCTCGCCCCAGCTGAGCCAAAGCCAAAGCACCCTCTTGATGCTTTGCCAAAGGCCACCCTTCCTCTCGATGAGTGGAAGCGTCAATACTCCAACAACCCAGTTCCCGATGCTTTGAAGTGGTTCTGGGAGAACTACAACCCCGAGGAATACTCCTTGTGGAAGGTTGACTACAAATACCCAGAGGACCTCAACATGGTCTTCATGTCCGCCAACTTGATCGGCGGTTTCTTCAACCGTCTCGAGGCTTCCCGCAAGTACATCTTCGGTGCTGCTTCCGTCTACGGTGTCACCCGTGACTCCCAGATCCAAGGTGCATTCGTCATCCGTGGCCAAGAGGCACCTGCGGCTTTCGATGTTGCCCCTGACTGGGAGAGCTACGAGTTCACCAAGCTTGATGCTTCTAAGCCAGAGGACAAGCAGTTCGTCGAGAACCAATGGGAGATGGAGAAGCCAATCACCAAGGGTGACAAGGAGTACCCATGGGCTGATGGAAAGGTCTTCAAGTAAATTATCTTACTTTTAGAGATAACAAATTTCAATGATTTTAGCGTTAGGGTCAATTACGTGTAATGAACAATCATGACATGTTGGAGGATAAATGAATTACGAATCAAAAGAAATTCGTTGTCGGTATCTTTTAGCTTAGGATTTGTATGAACAAATGCAATCTAAGTTATCCACCACCTCGTCAATCTACAACTGTAAACGCTATATGTACCAAGCATAGTGATACTATCCACTGAACTTTAGCTGCTCAGTGTGTATCAATGGGTATCGTAAATAAATCAAAAGAAATCACCCAACGGCTCATCCGCCATATTATTGATCGTATGCAACAGTAGTGACACCAACTATATACTCGCTGTCGCAGGACACCTGACCACTTTCTCACTGAATCGCACTAGATCTGATGACCGGGTTTTGTATCGGCAAATCCAGTCCAACTGCCTCATGTGGATTCCCAGCTCGAGCCCTAAAAGGTTGGTTCCGAATAGTGGCACTGACGTTCTCATGCAAACTGAGGAAATTCAGGTAGTCGTGCACCTGCGGCAGTATATCGCCCACCTCCCTATGATCTCCAAAGAACTCCGGTATCTCGACTAAATTGAATGGTTCACTTCTTGCCTTTTCCGACGAATCATCAATCAGCACTGTGTTGGTCTGATCCCATCTCCCTCCTCGCGCAAAATCTGGATGAGAAGCTGCGATCCCCGTGTTCATCCAGAGTGTGGTAAGACGTTTGTAACACTGCACGCGCTGGTTGTAATCGCTGGGTGAGAGGTTGAAGCTTTCCCGTCCCCAGATTGCAACGACTTTTTGGCGCAGCCGCGGTGTAAGAATCGTTTGGCACATGGGCTCGACGTTTTCTTGCCGTGCGGATGACCATATTACTACGGTGAAGGTGTCGACGCAGTATTCGAGGAACTTTTGCGCGTGTGGGCGGGGGGTGAATTTGGTGGGGAGTTTGCGGTTCGGTCGGTAGAGGAGCGTGCCGTTGAGGTCGATGACGACGAGAAGATGACGCGGGTTTGCTGCCATTCGCGGTATCTCCGTGGAATTGGTGAGGTATTGTGGAGTGGGGTTGGGGATACCGCCTGAGGCGCTGGAGGGCTGGACTTTCTTGTCGCCGCCGAGAGGTGCCATTTTGCGTGCTGTGCGGCTCTTCTGTGATGGTGATGGGCGGGCTGGTTTGCCTTCCGCAGATTTGCTAGAGGTTACGTAGTAACTTAAAGGCCCTCCTGAAGCTGCGTCTATCAGATTTGGCCTGGCTTTGGTAGATTGACTGAACGGAGCTTGAGGATCTGAGAGACTTTGTGAAGACGACTCTCCAAGTTGTATTGGCCCGGATCTAGCAACTCTAGATTTCTCCTCTATTCCTTCACAGAGCTTCCCGACGTCTCTTGTTATGTCGCCTTGTAAATCGTGGGCTATATCCTTGGGCTCTTCCCCCGAATTTGCTATGCTCCCCGAATTTAGTGTCGATGCTGCAACTCCCGTGGGTTTCAGAGGTCGATGCCGCCTGCCTCTATGTGCTTTGGATGGTAGAGCGCCTCTCAAAACATGATGAGTTGTTGAGAATCCTCGCGCAAGTATGGTGTGCGATTGTTTGCTGGTGATGGTAATAGGGAGTGTGCGCAAACAGAAAAACATCGGGTATTGTCAACTGCCTATCGAAAGGCTGAATCTGGGGCAGTAATCGCAGGAAAAATTTCTGGGTGTAACAGTGCCACCGGATTATCGTTTATCCAGAACGTACTGCCATCTCAAAAAATAAAATCCCTATCAATCCGTGAACATTTTTGGATTTACCTGCAACTTTAATTTATAATGCAAGATGTTGTCCACTAAGAGAAAAGCTCTAGATACCGGTCTTCAGAGGAGAGTTAGGGCACGAAGAGAAGCATCAGAAGAGTTGGACGCATCTGCTTCGGATTCTGCACCTTCGGAACTTGGTCAGAACCACGACGAGAACAGTAGTGCGGAAGAGGATGAGGACAATTCTGACGGCTCTGAAGACGATATTGAAGATGGAGAAGATGAAGTTCGTTTTACTCTATTATCATGGAAATATTAGGTTTCTAACAGGATCCAAAGGAATTGTCCGAATCAGAAGACGAAGCCACTGCCGATGCGGCGTCAATATCGTTCGGCGCATTAGCCAAGGCACAAGCCAGCATGTCAAAGTCCGGTAATAAAGATGGAAAGAAGTCAAAGAAAGCCCCGGGGGACACATGGGAAGACAATGAAGCAATTGAGCGCAAGGCCGGGCGCAAAGATCAACGAGACTTCGGCCGGACGAGCAAAAATGCGCCGACAGAAGTATCTAGCAAAAAGGCTGTTTCCCGAAGACGAGAAGTCATACCTGTGAAGAAAAGAGAGATCCGCGATCCGAGATTCGAACCTACGAATGGACCGGTTGACCCGCGGAAAGTCGAAAAGGCGTATGCGTTCCTAGACGAGTATCGAGAGTCTGAGATGCAGGAGCTGAGGGATGCGATAAAGAAGACTAAAGATGAAGATGCGAAGGAAATACTTAAGAGAAAATTACTGTCCATGGAGTCGAGGAAGAAGACGGATATGAAGAAGAAGAAGGAGAGGGAGATTTTGGACAGGCATAGGAAGGAAGAAAAAGAAAAGGTGAAGGCGGGAAAGACGCCGTTCTATCTGAAGAAGGCGGAGCAGAAGAAGAGGGTTTTGCTGGATCAATACGGCGAGCTGAAGGGCAAACAGTTGGATCGCGTTATCGAAAGGAGAAGAAAGAAGATCGAAGGAAAGGAGAAGAAGAACATGCCGTGGGCGAGGAGGACAGTGGAGTAATAGAACGAGGAATGTGGATCACGGAATGTACCTTTTATCACGTCTTGCCAAGCGTGCTTATGATTCGGTCACCACAGTCGGTTGCTTAGCTGGTCGGTATTGCGCTGTAGAGCATCATCTCATGTTTTTAAGAACAAGTGGTGATACCTCTGGGGACTTTTGGTCGACTATATGCTTGAAATAGCTGGGTCTGACCTTGTCATTATCATACATGGCCTCCATAGATGGAGACCATAATCAAAGACAATATCATGAACCCTTGAATATATCTATAATGTCTTGAGCAGTGATCATACAATTCGTCTTCGTAGAAATATACATCATTTATACAGAGCGCCCCACACGCCTCTTCGATCACGAGATTCCAGCTTTTACCATACTGTTCACAAACAACTCTCTGCACCTAACCTTACTTCCCAACCTAGCGCACAACAGGAACGCGCCACTCAACTTCCGGTGTAAGCTGTATGTCTCCTCGGGAGGTGGCGCCAGCCTTTCTCTAATCATGACAGGAATCAGGGCTTTGACTCTCTCTGTGATTGTTTGGTCCTTGAAATCATAGATCTCTGGAGAGCTCTCCAAGAATGGTTCCGCCAGCGTAAGAACAGATTGGATATGCGCGTCTAGCATAGTCTTTGACTCTGCTCCAGTAAGATAGCCAAGATCAATTGAAAGATCTCGGACAGTATTTCTATCTGATTTGGAGGCGGCAAAGAGAAGTGATGTGTATTTGGTGATGAAGTCTTCGGGATATTCGCGAGAGGCGCCGAAGTCGAGAAGTTCGAGTTTGTTTGTCTTGGAATTGTAAAGGAAATTAGTCCAGTTGGGATCTGTTTGCATGTATCTAAATTCAGTGATCTCTCGAAGGCAGAGACGGAGTATTTGCGTCCCGATCCAATCTCTCTGTTCTTGCGTGAAGCTTTGAATGCGTGTTACACCGATACCTTCCATGTATTCCATAGTGAGGACTTGAGCTCCAGATGCTTCCGGGTAGACTTTGGGGACAAGGAAGACATCCTGGTCATCGGCGAGAAGTTCTTGGAAACGGCGCCCACACTCTGCCTCTCGGACGTAATCGCACTCCCAGGCCAATTCAGTTCGAGCATTTGCAATCGTCTTGTCGAGGAACAATCCTTTCGGTAAAAGACGAGATGCAGTGAGTAAGATTGCCAGGTTGTTCAGATCTGAGTCTATCGAATTGGCAACCCCCGGATATTGTACCTTTACGGCAACTTTGGCACCAGTTGATTTGAGTGTTGCTCGATGAACTTGTCCAATGGATGCAGCAGCCAAGGGAACCTCCTCAAACTCACCGAACAGGTCCCTCCATTCAGGGCCCAAATTAGCTGAAAGGACTTTGTTCCGCTGGGAGGGGGGCATATAATCCGCACGATCCTGTACACGCTGTAGCACTTCTTGGATTTGTGGTGGAAGCATCTTAGAATCTTGGAAACTAATCATTTGACCCAGTTTCAATGCGGCACCTCTCATTCTTGAAAGCTTGGTTACAAGTCTGTCCATGTTTCCAGCACTCATAATGAATGAGCCCTCCCCACCACCGCCACTTACTCGCCGAAGACTTTCGCTAATAGCACCACCAACCATACCAGCCGCGAGACCGCTGTAGTTCCATAATCTTCCCAAACGAGAAGAAGGAACTTTGGACTCTCGCAGTTGATATGGTGTCGCTTCTGGCTTTGTGTCAAGCTGCACCTAGTTCACTGTCAGAGCTCAGTATCATGCCATATATGGGCGGGGTAGGGTCTGGCTTACTGAAGCATCTTTACTGTCTTTGCTGATGTCTGCGGCAAGAGCCTCGATGTCTTCATCTTTCTCGTGTGGTTGTGGAACTGCCTGCGACATGATTTCAGGAGACGTAGGTAGGTTTTCCTTAGATGATCGAACATTGAAAGTATCTTGGTCTCTACCTGATGCTAGTTTGGATTTATCTACAGGTGCACTCTTAACACCTTTTAGCTCTAGATAGCTGCTGCTTGGTCGTTGCGTTTTGCCTCCTAGTAGTCTGGCCACTCTGGGACTGTAAAAGAGCTCTGTGTTAATTCCTTCAGGTACTTGATCTTGCTCCGGGATTGATTCCACCGACGGAATCTTCTCGTTTGGAGTTTTTACATCCCGATAGAATGAGTCTGAGTTGATTTCACGTTGCTCCAAATTGTTGTTGTTCTCTTGAACATCCGAAGTGTGTTTGGGTATCTTGGCTCTTGGTAAGGACGATAAGGTCGGTGAGGTATGTTGTGGCCTATCATAGAAAGTATCTTCATCATGTCCTTCTTCCAATGGATTCTTGGCGGAAGTCTCAAGTGCGTCCGCAGATCTAGACGGTATTTGCTGTTCGAACTCCCGTTGAACATACCTAGCATGCTCCGAAGGTAGCGGTTTAGAACTGGGAACGGGAATTGTTGAAGCACCAGAAGAAGCCGGCTCTAATCCTTTATTATCTATAGGGTTCTGAGTAGGTTCGACTTGCGATCTAGTTGGTTCTGTATCTGCATCTATCTCTGGTGTATTAATGGGAGATTCCTTGGGTGGGATTGTCCCATCTGGAAGAGGGTATCGATCTGCCGATTCTTGCTGGATGTTCAATTCGTCTTTTGGCGTGGGGTCAATGGCGGAATTCGACTCGGATTTCTCATAGAAGTGATCCTGCTCCAACCCCTCTTTCCTTGTAGGAGCCCCATGCCCCTCCGTAGATTTCTTGCTGGGTATGGGCCCATTGCTATTCGACTGCCCGTTAACCTCAGTGTCCGATGCTTCCTTAGTCCACTCTGGTGCGTTCTCATTCAACCTTGATGCAAGAATTGTTGCTGCCCTCGCTGTCTCTGTAATGCGATCCGTTTGACTTCGTACCGCTCGAGCCAAGGTCGAAGTTTTGCTGTAAACGTCGAATCTCCTCGCTCCAAGTGCAACATGTTTCTGTGCAATGCCCCTGGAAGCATTGAAAAGAGCTGCGAGGTCCAAGAGCCTCTTCCCTGACATTTTGAACAGCTGTATGTGGAACAATTTTCATTGATTCATGATTGTTACGAGTATCCTCAAGGAAAATGAAGGGAGATTTAGCTGGAGTTCAATGTCGAACAATCTTTGCCGAGCTTAATCCCTGTACGATTGTAGTGTAGTCGAAGCAGTAAAGACGTCACCGGGTGTACTCTAAATAGACCAATACTGCGGAATACTGTACTTATGAATTGTTTCTTGAATTTAGACAATGTTAGCCTCTTGGATATCAGATTTCATAGCCGCTGACGCCCAGTCACTTCTACAAACATTATATTATCTGTACGATGATTAGATTTTACAATTGGTCAGTCTGATATTCTGGGCCATCCTGTAACGAATTGGCATCTAATGGGTATCTCTAAACAATTATAAACGCCATCCCTTCTGCAATCCCATTCTGACCATTCATTTATTTCCTGATGGTGTCCATCTTGCTCGCAAATTTGACTTCGTTTTAACCGTTCCTGGTGTCCTGACACCGAAGGCATCACCAGTTCCCTTGCTGGAATTTCCTACGCGACTCCATAAACGTTCTGCAGCTGGTGTTAAGCCACCCGATCCTACTCTTGGACTGCTAGGAAATTTCGGGACAGGAGTCGCTTCAACCTTTCCCGTCAAACCATTCTTCACTGAAGCTCGCTTTACCCTGGCATTCGTATCGACCATCTTGTGATGAAGATCTTCACGCCTGCTCTGCTCCTTTATCACGAACGGATTTTTCGTTATGTCCCCCTTTCCTAAGTCAATGACCGGAGATGCTGTGTATGGTTCTTCTTCTGGCTCGTCATCCACGAAAGCATAGCCATTCACACGTGGTGTTTCACTTCCATTGAAGCCAGATTCGGAGTCAACTGCCCGACGTTTCCCTGCGATGGCATCCCTGATAGCACTTAATGATGGCGAGGGTGGCACACTCTCATCGTTCCTAAGTTCTAAAACGGGTAATCTCGTGTTGGCATATGCTACACTTTTCGGGGCTGCTTTTGAGTCATTCTGAGCCTTCTGCGCAATCGTCTCAACTGAATCCTCAACGCTATCTGGTCGAAACATAAGTCCATTTTCCGGTTTCGATTTCCAAGAGTCCGGCTGGGCAGGTCTTTCATCCACATCTCGAATTGCGAGTCGATCTCTCTTGCCACCGTCATCTAGCAAAGACTCCCGGGATTGCAGTAGTTTCGTCTCGACCTCCTTTTGCTTGATCATCATGTTCGATGCCACTTTATTTCCCGTCCACATCCAAGCATATTTTTCGGCCCTCTTCTTGTTTTGCTTGTCTAATAATTTGTAAAAGCTTTCGTTGTCTTCACTGGTATATAATGACTGAAACTTCGTAAGACTCATGTTCGTATCGACTTTTACCGTGGGCTCCTGAGTAGCAGTCGTCATGTCAGATGCGACTGACATTGGTGTATCTCCCGCAAAACCTTTGGGTGTATCGGCTACCCTTGAGGGCGTCTGCACCGACGTCCCTCGCCTTCCCGTATGCCTGCCCGGCGTCATGACATGTCGAAGCCTACGTTCGGCACTGGTGATCCAGGCCCTGTCGCGAGACTCGAGGGCATCTAAATATTCCTGCTTTGTCTCCGTCTCGAGCAAACCTGGGAAAAAATCTCGCGCAATGATTTCGGAAATCGCGTCCGTGTATGCCTCCTCGTCGATAACGTTTTTAGGTCGTTTTATGCGCTTCGGCGGCGGTGGCATCAGTTCAGTGTCATTGACACGCTTCGCAACAGCCGTGGACTGAGATGAGGACGGTACCAGAGCCATTTTTTGAGAGGATAAAATCCAGCCCAGCCAAGAGGCCTTTTTCCGGTCTTCTTCAAGGTATCCGAGTTGAATCTGGCAGATGGAAAAGTGATGGTGGACTTTGTCCTGATGTCGAAATTGGCTAATGGGAAAGTAAAAAGAACGGGGAACGGGTCAGATAAAAAGATCAGATAAGAGAACTCACGGCCACTGCAGTCATAAGCGCGGACAAGGATTACAAGTGCCACCGCAGGGATGTATCTCAGATCTCAGAAGTAAATGAGGAACCAAGTAATCTTCAACTCATGAATTTATTTTCTTCATATTATTTGCCCTACATCCAAACTCGGTGGTATTCCAATCTTTGAATATATTATTGGAGGCTTCATCTTGAGCTAGGATTCTACTGTCCTGTTCATTGTCAACTCCTCGTCCCACCACAAAATCCTGCCCCGCATTCCTCCAACTAAAGCTTTTCGATAATCACCAAAATGACCTCTCCGGAGGAAGAGGCGACAGCCTTGAAGAACCAAGGAAACAAAGCTTTCGCCGCTCATAACTGGCCCGAGGCGATCGAATACTATACGAAAGCAATAGCGCTCAATGACAAGGAGCCGACCTACTATTCAAACAGAGCTCAGGTATCTTCTTGTCGCCTAGAATTCACCTCGCTCGCGTGACTGACATCTTCCAAGGCGAACATCAAGTCAGAGGCATATGGATACGCCATAGCTGATGCTACTAAAGCTATCGAGCTTGATCCAAACTTTGTGAAGGTGTGTTCAAGCTTTTTTTCTGCGCTGGTTGTGTTGCCTGGAAGAACCCGAAGACTAACCCCTCCACCACATTAGGCATACTATCGTCGAGCTGTTGCATATACCGCGATTCTCAAATCTCGAGAGGCCTTGAAAGACTTCAAGACCGTTGTAAAGAAGGCTCCAAACGATAAAGATGCGAAGCTTAAGTTGGCAGAATGCGAGAAGATCGTGCGTCGAGTCGAGTTCTTTCGAGCTATTGAAGTTGGAGACCCACCTTCTGCTGCAGAGGGTTTGGACATTGACTCGATGGCGATCGACGATGACTACGATGGCGTGCGGTTAGGCGACGAAATGACTCCGGAGTTTATCAACGACATGCTAGAGCGGTTTAAGAATGGAAAGAAGATACACAAGAAATACGTCTACCAAATTGTCTTGGCTGTCAAGAAGATTGTCTATGATGAACCTACAATGGTGGAGATGGAAATTGAAGACGATGCCCAGCTGACTGTTTGCGGAGACACACACGGTGAGTCCCTTGCATAAAATCTCACTGTCTTAGCTAACATCGAACTATAGGTCAATTCTTTGATCTTATGGAACTTTTCAGACTCAATGGTCTTCCGACTGACAAGCATTACTACCTTTTCAACGGCGACTTCGTTGATCGAGGATCATGGTCTACGGAGATAGCACTGCTTCTGTATGCTTACAAATGGCTGCGCCCATCCGCATTCTTCATCAACAGGGGAAATCATGAAACTGACGACATGAATCGCGTTTACGGGTTTGAGGGTGAATGTAAGGCGAAGTACAATGGTAAGCGATCTTCCACATCTAGTCTCTGCGATACTGACCGAGGAAACTTAGAACGTACATTCAAGCTGTTTTCTGAGAGTTTTTCGGCCTTGCCATTAGCCACGCTTATTGGAAAGAAGTTCTTGGTTCTCCACGGAGGTCTTTTCTCAGATGATAAGGTAACGCTAGATGATATTCGAGCTCTCAACAGACATAATCAGCGTCAACCAGGCCAAGCAGGCTTGATGATGGAAATGCTCTGGACTGATCCGCAAAAAGAACCGGGACGTGGACCAAGCAAAAGAGGTGTGGGTATGCAGTTCGGGCCAGATGTCACCAAGAGATTCTGTGAAAAGAACGGCTTGGAAGCAGTCATTCGCAGCCACGAAGTTCGTATGGAAGGTTATGAGGAGGAGCATGATGGGAAATGTATCACCGGTATGAGTGTCTTCTATCCCTTATACGTGTCTTGGCTAACTTAATTCAGTATTTTCGGCACCCAAATATTGTGACAGCACCGAAAACAAGGGAGCCTACATAAACATTGGCCCTGACTACAAGTTGAAGTTCCACAAGTTTGATGCAGTACCTCACCCAAATATCAAGCCTATGGTGCGTCCCATTACCGAGCTTCTGTAATATCTGCTAACGATTGCAAAGGCTTATGCACAGAGCTCCCTCATGTCAATGACATAGAAGTAGAAAAAAAATGGAGAATAAGCTATAGTTTCGAGCATTCACAGAAAGTTAGATCTGCCGCATCTCTCAGAAAACGGGCGTTCTATGCAGAGCAATCTTGTTAAGATTTCTTGACCATGTACAGTAGTAGGAGCGGCATCTTCATGAACTTATGCTATGCGCAGCAGGATTATGAAATTGGGGTTCACTGCAGTTAAATATCATAATCGGGTAAAACTGTCGAATCTACCTCCACAGAAATCGGTAATCTTGGGAACACCGCGCTGCTTGTATTATCCTGCTATACACCATCCGAACCACTTGCCAGGAGAAGTCGCTTATTCTTCTCGTTATTCCCTTCTTAACTAGTCCGTTCAATAGCAGTATATTTTCAGCTCATTACCTAACGCCAACGTGCCCTTTTGCCCTCCTCGATTACGACACATCATATACGCAACTTGCATATTTCGGTGCTCGGCACCCGAACAATAGAGATATAGATGCACTACAGACGGATTTCGGGTTCCCCATATGCAAATCGCCGTGATGTATATACTATGTTTCACAAGATCACAATTTCTTGTCCAATGATCTGGTGGTTTTCCTGGTAATTACGTATCAGGTGTGCTTCTGCACTTTTTTCGTTGCATGTCTGAAATTCTCGGATTTCCGAGGGCGCTTTAAGACCGAGAGGTGCCAGCAGGGGAGAGGTGTGATGATGTCGGCGTCTTCTGAGAAGGGGAAAAATATTGGGTGATGTGATTGGTGATTGGACGTTCGGTTGTAACTTGTGTGGATGTCATTAGAATGAGTAAGAGTGAGGGCGGGAACGAGAGTCCGTATGTGTGCTTTGTAATTGCCGTATGCGAGAGCTGCAGGTACATATCAGATGTAGAGCCACTCCGGGGAAGGACAAGGATATTGTCGGCGTTCATCTCACAGGTTTGTCTTCATTGCCGACGAGATGATATTTGCTGGTAGTGATCAACTGTGAGCTTGCTAAGATCCTCCGTGTTGGGCTGTCTACTATGTTGAATGAAATATTACAAAGAGTTGTGTCGGGAGCATTGGGGGTGTTAGATGCTACGCCTTAATGTAAGGGCAGTCACCCAATCGAAAGTGTCGAGTAGAGAGCATTGTCCAACATCACGACTGTTTGAGTGAAACGGTGAGTATGATAATAGAATCACAACAGTCTTATTATATGGAATGTTATATCTTCTAAGGTATCATTGATATTTGTATCTACGGAATAGTCTTCTCAGCCATGGTAACCCTGTACCTTTTCAGTTCAAGTATTCCCTATCACCTATCACTCATCTTTCTATCCAGAACTTGCTCAACAGCCACGCAACATGGCACGCCAACTGATTAGCCATGGTGGTTAACCCTTCTAAATCACCGAAGATACCAATCCAGCGGAGGCCACTCGTGATACTTTCCTTCTCTTCAGTGATATCTGATTGAGCTCTAGGGAAGATATCCCACTTAAGATCATTCTCGCTGTTTGATGAAGAAGCAAGAATCTTTTGGGTGACGTCCTCCTAGGAAACCGGCAGCCTTAATACTTCGTCTTCATGGTTCGAGACTCCCATATCGACAAAAACATGAATACACCCTGGAGCCGCTGGTATCTCATTGATCTCGGATGGTCTTCTGTGCATTTAGAATGTTAAAGGACCCGTGTTGAGGGGCGAGATCTCTGTTTAAGTAGATAATGAAGGTAAAACGTGATTGAATGAAGTACGTATGATTTACCACATTCGACCGCGAGTATGCCCGAACCCGTAACAATGGAATTAGGGAGAATAGATCAAGTTAGTAGGTCCTTATCAGAAGGAGCCTTATGTCCATAATGGAAGGCTAGACCCAGTCGACTTAAAAAACATATGCACCTCAATGAGAGTGCATTGTGTTAGGAACTGAGGGTTCTCGACAGTATAGCTTAGCTGTCCTCATCAATGATCAAACATTTACCTATAGTTCAACCATCCAACCATCCTGATGACATCTCCCAGCACTATTCAATGCCAGCAGCACACTTTGTAAAGGCCACGAGAACTTGTAACCAAAGGGATTGTCCGAAGTCCCTGGAGCTGGCAGGCAGATCCACGGTAGTAAAAACTTGACGCCACACATCACAGAGAATGTCCATGACGCTGTATGCCACAGGGTAAGCGGTGGGCATAGGAGCTTGGGGTTTGGTGTTTATAGGTCTTGAAGACAGAATTGATATTGCAAGTGTACCTCGGTCCAGCCATAGTGAGTCGATGGTGATAATTTGGTGGGGTCGTTTTGCGGCACAGACGACATCATCAAGGCGCTAACCTCAAACGGGGTGTAGCTTTACAAAGCTTTACTAGCGCAATTTTGAAAGAACACTTCTCAAAATCTGCAAGCTCTTTTTCTTCTTTCTCTCTCTCCTCTTCAACTCGAGCTCTCGAAGCTTCGTAGTCGACATTTATCAACATCTTCAATTCCGCACAATCATCATGTCGGCAATGGATGTTTTCTGGGCAGCTCCGCCTATTTCTAGGTATGCGCAATACCTTATGCGACAACCATTATTAGTACTGATGCTGATGGTAGCTTAGGACGCTGGCTGCTGGTGCCTTGACTCTCTCAATTCTTGTTTACACCCGTATGCTACCTGGATACTATGTCATCTTCTATCTGTCATCGCTATTGAAGTTTCCGCCTCAATTATGGCGCCTTCTCACATCGTTCTTAATCACCGGTCCGGATTTGGGAATTATCTTCGACACATACTTTCGTAAGGATTGATGGGTTCCAACCTGGTCGCGGACAAGTTGGCTTACAATGGAACAGTCTACACGTATGGTAGCAAGCTTGAAACAGCTTCGCCTAGATTCTCTCAACCGGGAGACTTCATGACATATGTATTGTTTGTGTGTGCGACGATTTTGGTAGGCATATCATTTCTTTTCTCTTTCTCATTTGTCTCATCTTCTCATACACACACCTCGTATTATCTGCCCGCGTAGTGCAATGCACCCAACTATAGCGGTTCCTGGAAACGAGGAAGATTACCCCTACACTTCGCCTGGTCCATCATTCGCAATCAATCCAAAAGGATCAGTCGCGGTGTAGGCATGGTGGGAAGTTCCTATGAGAAAACTCGTGTCGATTCATCAACTTGACTCGGGTGGTTGTGGCTCCCTACATTTCATTCACTATTGAGACGTTGATGCTTGGTGTTTCTGTCTAAACAGATGCCTTGTAAACTCTCATCTAACAGAAGCTTAGGGCCTGAATGTCCTCGTTACGGGTGGTGTCGTTTTCACATCAGCGCTGGTATTGGCTTTCGCATACACGTCAACACAAGATGATCGAGGCATGAAGGCAACCTTCTTCGTTGTTACAATTCCAGCACAGTTCATACCATATGCCATGCTTCTTATGACATTGATTATGTCAGGCCCTGGCGCTGCAAAGATTCAGGCCACAGGGCTCATTGCCGCGCATTTGCATGATTTCTTGACCAGATTATGGCCCACCTTTGGTGGTGGCAGAAACCTAGTACCGACTCCAGAATTCATCAAGAGGCGCTTTCAATCTACCCAGCCCACAGTTACCAGCAGGGGATATGGTACTGCATTTGCGCCGCCACAAAGAAATGATTCGGGGTCTGCGTCTGGTTCATCTGGAGGTGTGCTACCGGAGTCTTGGCGAAGCCGCGGTTCTGGTCACAGACTAGGAGGAGATTGAGTTGCTTGAGAGTAGCAATATTGTACCATAGTTTAGTTTTATTGGAGGCAGGCATAATTCCCAGACAATGATTAGGGCAAATCACATATCCAACGTTCGATTTTGCCATGAATAAATATGCATTTACTTGTTACGGAGTTATATTTGTTTGGCGCACCAAAGCTCTAAGTCATTGCACATGCCATAGTACCTATTATATAGACACTGCTGCACGTCAAGGATGATCATCGCGACAGCCATGAAAGTAAAGAAAACATGACAACTGCGACGTAATTTGAAGAAATCCAGTTCTCGGTTCCTTCCCATGGCGATTCTTCCTGGATCAAGTTCCTCCGCACGTGGCTTCCTCCGGTAGAATATCGAGTGGTGTTTACTCATGGGGACTTTCGAGCTGCCAATATCATGGTGGATGTGGATGATAGTAGGAGGTATTTCATATCGGGAATAATCGATTGGGAGACTAGTGGGTTCTATCAGGAATACTGTGAGTCGAGTAGGGTACTGTTTCTTAACGCCGAATTTGAGACAGATTGGTGGCGATATAACCCGGCTTGTATTGCGCCTGTGACGAACTCGGGGAGATGGCTGGTTGGCCGGCTGTGGGATCATTGTGTTCATAGCAAGTGGGATACATTGTGTTACGTTTAATCTATGAATTTCAGTGCAGTGGATGCATAATCCATATTCATAAGTTCAGCCATGACTTCAAGAATGAGTAAGTGTATAGTGAGTATTCTGGGGAGAAATCACAGCGTGGAGCTTCAACCTTCAGGAATGGAACCGTCTCCTGAGCACCGAGCAACAAACGGTCGTGATTAGAAGCTACAAAGAAGCTTAAAGATGAGAGGGATCATTCTTAGAGGTAAATTTGTCAAGATTGTTTTTATGTCTGCACACGCAGAGCGGAAATGTATTGCAGGGTACAAAGTCCGTGTTACAGAGCACGGTAGCTAAGGCACACTGCATAGACAGCACGAGGAAAGATTTCAGACGGCAGCAAGTAACCCTGCATCTCTCATCCGGTTCATCTGAGACTAGTCAACCCACAGTGAGACTGGTTAGAAAGCCGTACGAGATGTCTTTAAATAGAAGTCCGAACTTCACGCACCGAGCTCCTGGTGGGGAAAGCAGGGGAAGCCATTAATGATTAAAGGGTGTGAAAAGAGAAGAGATATCACCATTAAGTGCTTGCGGGGAAATTGTGGGTCGATTGGTGTGCTCAAAATAGATATTGAACTAGAACTAAAGTATATCAGCAAGTAGATGGAAATATATTTTGGGACAGTCTGAGAAAGTTTATCCTGTTCGTATGAAAACCCGTGCGACTTTATATGGCAGGTTGAGGAGCAATGAACGGCGCACAGGGAAAGATACTAAACTATCGAAAGGATCGACCCGATATTGCATGGGTCTTTATGCGGTAGACTACCGTTGCTTGAGTGTCCGGAGCGCACACCACCACGAAGCAGGCCCGGATACTTCCAGGGAGGGGCTGTCTAAAAAAAGGGTTTACTGTGGTATAGCATGCGGGTCATCCGAAGTGATAACACTATTTTTGATGTGGACTCAAAGACCCCGACCTTCTTGTCGTAGGGCAACGGTAAATCTCAATGTGTGGATATGGCACAGTCATCCATCACATCGAGGGTTGCTGCACTAGCAGATACAGTCCTCGAAGACGCACTGATAACACTGTTGTATCTCTCGTAGGGTTCCATAAGAGATGTTCACTAAATGGAAGCTTTCGAGAGTGGACATTGGAGTTGCGGTCTGCGGAGGTATTTTGACTTTCCGAGGCACAACTCTGCACTCTTAATGATGCTCAGATCATCAAGACGTTGAATACGGCCTTATATTGTGTGGAGTGATGTGAAGAGATAAGCAATGCAGAAGGATAGATGTGCACGATAACTAGGGTTTCCTGAGCTACCGGATTGGTGGAGATTCGTGATGATATGCAGCGCACATCACATATTGCACCGGTAACTGAGCGTGATGCTATTTTGGTGAGCAGGAAAACGGTGCTAGACGGAACAAGGCAAGATAAGGAGAGGTAGAAGTCAGATATGAACAAGGGACAATCTACGTCGTGGGGTGTAAATCTTGGATTGTAAAGAAGGGGAACGAGGGGTTGTTGAAGATATGCACGTACCTCAAGCGAATCACACTAAACCCACTGGGTCGTACTGTAATAGCCGCCCGCTACTTACAGAAATATGTCGAAGATGTCACCCGAAGACAAGGTAGCTAGCTGGCTGCCCCACATCAGCCAGTCTCAGCCCAATCACCAGTACAGCTACGGTATTCACGCAACTCGCACGTCAACCACGCAGAGCACATGTCGGTAGCGGTTGCTGGCCGCTTTGATCGGCCACCATCCTTTCCTTCCCCTCCTTCTCGGAATTAATCGCTTTCGGACAACTCTGTCGTGAAGGCCTCAAATGGGACGTTCAATGTAAACCGCATTCACTATGGAAGCTTGTTCTGCAACTATTGGAGAGTTCTACAAACGTGGAGTGAACAAGGGGCTGGTTGTTGGGATGAATGTTTCGACCGCTATCAAAACATATTAAATGTCAGAAAGGTGGCCGGTATTGTAAGACTTTGCAGCCATCTTCTTCCCTTTTGGAATTTTAGCTCGGCCAGTGCTCTCTTCTTCTAATACTTCGACCAATTTCTTTGGATCCTCATGTTTAAGTTCAATCAGCTATAGGTATCTCCAAGCCATCACATTCTCACGAGGTTCTGCAATTGACTCGGTTGCATCCGCCGTCGACCAACGAAACCGCGAGTTTGGGGTCCTACCTATCACATTTGTTTCCATCACATTTTCTGGGTTCCGCATATCTAGATCAGATATATCAGACATATCAAGAAGCCATTGCACAACAGCGGCATAAGGAATCCACTCGTCGCAGTTTACGTTCCGTCTCAATTTTCAAATTTTATTATTATTTGTTGCTGAGTGGTGGGCACCTTCAACGATTTTTTTCTTCTTGAACTACACTCTTTCATCAACAAGCTCACCGTCTCCACGTGCTATCAGCAACAACCGCAATCATGAGAATTGCCTGCTTGCAATTTGCACCTCAGGTATGGGATCAGTCTTCATACCTTATCATAACCTTTACTGACTTCAAATCCAGGTTGGGGATGTAGACAATAATCTCAATCGTGCAGATGCAGTGCTCAGCAGAGCAAACCCCAAGAATATCGATCTTTTAGTTCTGCCTGAGCTAGCTTTTTCAGGTACGTTCCATCGTCTTGTACACCTCCTATGAAGTCTTGGCTTATCTAAGAGGAATACAGGTTACAATTTCACTTCTTTAGAACATATCACTCCTTACCTCGAACCGACGACATCCGGTATCACTTCGTTATGGGCCAGAACAACAGCCCTCAAGCATAACTGTATTGTCACCGTGGGCTATCCTGAAAAGGTTGATTCATCCCCAAGGGGCTCGTCGAAGCTCGAATACTATAATTCAGCAGTTACAGTGAACCAGGAGGGAGAGACCATTGCGAATTACCGGAAGTCATTCTTATACTATACTGACGAGACATGGGCTCACGAGGGACCTGATGGCTTTTTTGATGGGCAAATTGATGGATTAGGAAATGTCGCAATGGGGATATGTAAGTGGCCAACCAAGTCTTTTGAGCGTGAGTAACTTTTGTTTGATCGATTTCAAGTGATTGCATGTTAAGTTAGCTGATTGGCCTCAACAGGCATGGACTTGAACCCATACAAATTTGAAGCACCATGGAGCGCTTGGGAGTTTGCCTACCACATACTCCACAAGCAAGCAAACTTCGTCATCTTGTCGATGGCTTGGCTCACTAGAGAAGATCCAAGATCCTACAGTCGACTGCCCAAAGAGCCAGATATGGACACCCTTTCATATTGGCTAGCCAGACTAGAGCCTGTCATTCGAGCTGAGTCAGTTGGAGAAATCATTGTTGTTCTCGCCAACCGCTGTGGAAATGAGGGAGAAGCTTTGTATGCCGGTACGAGTGCAGTTCTGGGTATTGATAACGGAGAAGTTAGGGTATACGGAATTCTAGGGCGGGGTGAAAAGGAGCTACTTGTTGTGGATACCAGCAAACGCCCAAAAGCAAAGCTCGTTTCTGAACCCAATTCGACAACATCTGAGAAATCCACCAACAACGAACTCGGAGGCCCTTCTGTAAGGACCAGAAGTCGGACGAATTCTACTGTCTCGTCCAGACCAAGTGTGGCTACCAGCTCGACAGCTGCTACCACACCAAGCTCCGCAATCTCCATGAACGATGTTATAATGAATGACATTCTAACGCCTATCTCTGCTGCCACGTCTGTTAGTTTCGACTTCAGAAGTCCCCGCGAGCGGAAAGCTGGCGTAGACACCTTACGAGACAATATTCAGTCAGTTTTTGGTCAAGAGAAGCCCAAAAGCTCGCTACCAAATACCACTACAGTGAATCACACGCAGTCACCGAAGTCACCTAACGTGGCTTTTTCACCAACCCAGAAGAACTTTTCTCGTCCTCTAAGTCCTATGACAGAAACATTTGGTCGATCGAGGGAACCTGTACAGAATGAAAGGTCTCGAGGGTTGATTTCCGCCATGTCGCCAACATCAAGCCAGACTCCGGATCGCCAGACTCATTCCCCGATTAGTCGAACTGGATCTCCACCGACGAAGAAGCATAAACAGCTGAGCAACAAGGAAGAAGCACAGTCTGTACAGCGGTCAAACTCGCCAAAAGAGGGCAGCGCAGTGGTCAATCGGGAACCAAGCCCCACTTACATTGGTCCTGTGCTCAAATCACCAAAATCATCTAAAGTATCTTCTCCGCAAAATCTTCCCAGAATCGATACCCGGTCAGCGTCGCCAAGCTCCCCACAAATACTCCCCTTAGTGGAAGTCGAGCCAGTACTTGTCGATTCTACCCATGAAACGGACTTATTAGAAACTCAAGAGTCTGCTGCTGTGGCTTCCGGGCAAAATGTACCTAGAGGGAAAGGGGCTGAAGCTGCAAAAGAAGAAGAACTGCTCATGAAGCCGCCAGGCCAATCGCCTTCCTCCTCGATCTCAGCACCTGATGAGCATCAATCTAGATCCCCATTTTTCTCCACTGGCACAGTTCTTGAGCCAAGAAGCGCATATATCGCTTTTCGTCCGAAAAGCACCATGTGGTAGTGGGTCCTTTAATGATCACGAAAATCTATTTCCTTCTCCTAGATACCTTTTTCTTCTTCTTCCTCTTCTTCTTCCTAACTCATGTACTTATTCATATACCTTCTCAGCGTGTTTCCAAGGCATTTTTAGCATGGAACTTATGATCAAAAGGCGAGCGTGCCGATATGTAAGTATTAAATGGCGGTTTAAGGGTGGCATCGTGTTTGTTAGCGAGCATTTAGCAAGATACACACATATATTTGGGCTTTTTGCGCACTTGTTTTCTACATTTGGGTGGCTTAGCTACCTCATGATTAATGCTTGTAAAGACATATAAATAGCTTGTTATATTCAATATGATCACCCCCAACAGCTTCTTTGTATTTTTTTTCGTGCAGTTCTGACCTCCTCCACTTCTTGGGTTCGAAATTGCTCCATATGCCACCAAGAAGTCTTGGGTAAGTGCATTCAAGGATCTGGATAGTCTCGCAAAATTTGGAATGGTTTGACACCAAGAGTGCCCAGTTCTCTTTCTCTATCGACGGTGGTTGGTGAAATTACGCTTGCGCAGTCTACGACACGGCGCTGATTGGAAAACACTTGCCCCATGGCTGACTCATCCAGCATTTATAACGCACAAGAGATAGATAGCCTGGAAGGCAGAATACCTGAGACGCTGCTCTTCATGTGTACTAGAATTTGACCTCATTTGATTGCACACTTTACGTTGTCACCTTACGTTGTCTGCCAATCCCCTCATTGTGAAAAGTGGTGCAATTGGCTTGCGAAAGTTGATTCAAGACAGGAAAGTATGGAATACGACTTCCGATCCTAGACTCTAGGTTTGGAAAACTGCGAGGTTGAGATGTTGCACACTTATGATTGCCGTGATAGTTTCGTTCCGGATAGACGTCGACCTTCTATGCGACGGGTTGGGAGGATCAATGATTGATTGAAGGACTTTAGCTATCTTCATGCTGTCCGAATGTTGCTTACGGACAAATATACGGAGTGTCTATCATGATGGAATGAGTGCTATCAGATATATGATATACGAATGGACTGCTGTCACAATACTAGTATAAAATTGCTGCTGGGTTCGCTAATCTGCAGACGAACTCCAACGAGACGAGAGACAACAACTGAATGTTAGACTACAACTTCAATATCACGAAAACCATGTCAATACAAAATACTTAACTGTCCGAAATATTGTTTGCAACGCCCGAATTTATCACTCATATTCTTCAATGTTCACAACATCTCCCGTCTGCAGTTGATCCATCACCAAATCCTACAAGTCATGGCACACAAAATCTACTGTACCACAACCACCACCACCACTCACCACGCTCCAATACTTCCGTGCAAACCTACTAACCCCCCAAGAAAGCGTCAAACAGACCAATCGTATGCCCTCGCTCCAGCTCCGAAATTGCAGCTCCTTTCGCGGGTAAGTTCGGTCAAGAATCAGCTCGGAAACCTCTCCTCGTCAGCTCGGCCGGCTTCTGCTCTCGGTACGACATGCAACAAAACGACCTCCCCCCGCCCAAAAGACACATATATAACCCCAAGCGACTCTTTTCTGTCATTTTTCGTAGGGCCCGGGACAGGGTCAAAATGTGATCCCATTTCTGAGGTCAGATTATTTGGGGGTTCTTGCTTACTGCCTTGTTTCCTTTCCGGGCTATGTTTTTCGGTGCGGTGGCCCAGGCTGTGTCCCGATTGATCGGGATTGGAGTCACTGCAAGGTGCTGATTGGTGGGAGTTACCGATGTACGTGCGAGGAAATGGGAAATTGTCTCTGTTAGGAAGTGAGGCGGCTGGGACTGCACTGCATGGGTTACAGTAGTGCGAGCTGGGTAAAAATGCGAGATGCTGCGTGGGATGTTTTTTCACGATGGAGGCCGACCCGAAGGATGCTCGTTGGACCGTTACGAAATTTTCTGGCCATGGGTATCTTGCCAGATCAGCAACTAACTCGAGATGGTGAGAGTGGGGGTGCATTGCATTGGCTTTGCTTGCGAGATTGATTGGCGTCCGGGGGTGACGATCAGTCGGGTTGGTGTCTGTTGGTAATTTCTTCGGTAATTTGCCCCGAGTGCGAAGCTTCCCGGTCCGGACGGTTCGGTGTATATTCACGGGTTATAATCAGCGGGAGGTTTGGAGGCGAGATTGCTACTACCCGTACGCTGATAATAGACCGGCTTCCTACAATCATCGTTGCGGCGATCGTTGAAATCTTCTGTTGCGTCTTCGTTCACCGTCGGGAAAGCGGCAGGTGCAAAAGGATCTATAAAATCGACCGACAACCTCGATGAAGTGATGCGGAATTGATGAATGATGCCGGCCCATGGCAGGGAGAAGCCGAACGGGCTATGCAATTCACGATACAGAAGTCTGGCTGGAGAGATAAGTGGGACATAATTTCTTCGCAGATCATGGCTCTTCACCAGCCAAACCAGAACGCGAGCAGCTCGATGGACGCGAGAAACTGCTGATGTCTGCCATAATATCCAACTTAACACGAAACTCGACTTCGAGGACAGTTGCCGAAGCGTTCAGTACTGAGCACGAGCTGCACAACATCCCAGCCGAAGTGGTGCCACGAATGAGTAGCTGCATATCATATATATGCAATTGACTCCACCTCTGGCCATCATTCTATAAGAGCGGACATTTACAGAACAACAAACCGGACAGCTTGCACGCCGACCTCTGGGCATGTCAGTATCTGAACCTATATGGTATAGACCTACCTAGGGACAGAACGGGGTTGAAGTGAGGGGGGAGGACTCAGGTATCAACAGCGCTGATGAACAACCCAATCATGGATCGGTAGCGTCTTGGACTGCGATACGTTCACTATGAATCCTCCATCATACACGTATATCACGATGTATATACACATTGACGACCATGGGCAGTGGCAGTCGATAGTTAAGATCAGGGATAGAACTGTCAACGATAGTGATGGGAGTATCGAACAGCTCACTTTCACTTTCTATATCCGACTTCAAGCACCGCCACGATAAACTCAAGCACCCGGGACGACACGAAACATCGATCCGAGAACTTGACGCGATATATCAACAACTCCAGCCATTCTATTCTAGGTTTTACTTCGGAGCCGAATATCAACCTCGCCTCCTTTTTGGCCCCACACTACGGTAAACGAGAACCGCCAGCTAATCACCGACGAAGCTTGGTGTGCTATACGATCGAGTGCTTTTATTGCACGTCTTGAGTGGGAGGGATTGGGAATAAAGCTTGGGAGGAGAGTTGGGAAAGTGCTTGGGGAGACTGGGAGTGGTATATAGGGAAGACTGCGAATGAGGTTGGGAAGATTAGGAATAATATTGGGGAGACTGCGGGAAAGATATTGAGAAGATTGAGAGTGAGATTGGGAAGGCTCTGAATGATATCGGGAAGACTGGATGATCTTGAGCAGATTCGGAATGAAATTGGGAAGACTGGAAGTGGTCCTAGTTAGACTGGAAGTGAGAAGACATATTGCCAGTAAGGGTCGTTATAATTTGGGTATAAATAGAGAACACGAGATAACATCCCATTCGAAATCACCCAAGAAAGATTGGGAACGGCTAAGGGAGGGTCTAGGGCTGATTTTGGATGAACTTGGAGATACCAACTGGGAAAGCGTGAGTGCAGCGTGAATATTCCTAGATGAACTGGGAGCGTTCTGGTCCGTTTGTTTGTTGTAGGGCTTGGGACTCGGAATGTAGGTAGGTTTTGGGAAACTCCGGGACCTCACATCAGGAGGCAGAGACGTAACCAATATCCTCCTTGTTGTTGGATGTTCAATGATTGGGGAACTAGAGAAGTCAGGAGACCACACTGGAAGGACAACAAGTAACCACGCCGAGATCCCCTATTTGTTATCTCATAACTCAGGATATTTTAAGTCCAAGGAGCAGCTACGAGGTTCTGAGGTTCCGTGTGAACAAGTAGATTCGGGTTGCCGAAAATCCCAGATCTAGAAAATATGAGCACATGAATGACTTCCAGGAAGATCAGGATGATGTAACGCAAGACCACCCGCGCCGTCGACAGTTCTACATACTAGAAAGCCTAACCTGAATCTGACTGTTTCCTAAGAAGTCTCAACTGACGGCATCTCTCAACTCGAAACAGTTTTAATTGGCGGGTACGCCCTTCCTGGGTATTGAATTTAGGATCACGGGAAATTTTGTTGCATATCTCAACAGCCTGTACTGCTTCACTGTAGAGAGGCAAATAGGCACAAGTTCAGGGGCTTGGGGAGTGCAATTAAGGGGGCGTGTAATGTAACTCGTATGACTGGTTGAAGGTATAGATGGATGAACCGAGATCGAGGGCCAAGGTTGATCATGATGAGTTTCTTTATTCAAAGCTATGATATGGTAAGTTTAAGCAACTTAATACCGCAACAAAAATCGAGGTGCGAGTCAGGAAATGAAAATAGCTTCGGGTTGGGTGGGTGGTCATATTTCTGGATCTGGGGGAAGTACAGCAGGTATGACCGGTATAGCAAGTACAAGACGCGAATACAATCAATACCTCTGGACTGTTTCGCGGTTGAGATATGCAACTGGCGCCTTCGAGATCGGTCTATAAAGATTTAGAGCTATATAGAAAGAGCAGCGTTGATATGAGGCATGCAATATATGATTGGAGGCATGGCTCTCCTATTTATAATTCCGTATCATCAGATAGATGTGTTGATCTTCTGGCCTGCAGAAGCCCATCGTCATAAGAGCAAGGTATTATCTTCCCATCGGCGATGTAACCCAGAGGAGTGCCAGAATTAGATTGTGGGTGAGTAAAACTGTATATGATTCCTGCCATCAAGATCATCGGCCGTGGAAAGCAAAGGTCGAAGGCCGGCGTGTAAATAGAGTCGATCCTAGGATATTTCAAACGACAAGACGATAAGTAACGTCTTATGAACTAGAGTTGAACAGGAGGTCAGATATACAGGAAGCCAAGTAAGACAGACAATCACATGTTAGAAGAGATAAAAGAGTTGCAATGTAGTCCTACGGAGGTGTTGATCGTCGTCCCAGCAATAATTCAGAAATCCCGAAGAGTACTAACGCGGTGTTCAATACACCACAGCCCTTCCCCTATCCGACCATACTCCTCACCACCTTCCTAATCTGACCAAGTAGCCTATCATTCATATCTCTAGTCATCAGATTCTGTTGCACGTCTCAATTTTGACTTCCGTCGGAAATGGTGTGTGTGTGCGCCCACCCGTCGGTCTCCGTCTCCGTCTCCGCTCATACTGTCTGTATCTCCGTCCCCGTCTCCATCTCCGTCTCCGTGATGGATATTGAGGTTTCTGGTCGGAGGTTCTCTCCTTCTTGCTACTTGGTGTTTCTGTAGCTGAATACCATTAATGCAATCTCCATACCTGCAGGATTAAGGTTCTCGTCTACTGAGCTAGGCTGAAGGTTTTGGTCTTTAATTGTAATGGAGGTGGATGCGTAGCTGTATTCCAGCATAAATTTACATGGACTAATTTGCTACGGTAGAGTAAGGGCGTGAATATTTCAGCGGGAGAAACCGCAAGAACCTGCTATGCATCTGCATACTTTCGAGCAGTCCTCCCGGCTACGAAAATATCTTTAACGTACGTTTCTTCCCTCCACCTAATCTCGTTCGCTCCTCCAGTGCACGACGGACGGTCATTATATCCTCCTTGCCTTCAATTCTAGCGTGTAATACCGACGACATGAGATGCAAATGGCGTACCATAAAGTAACTATGTCTTAAAAGATAGGCAACAAAACTCAGAAGAATGACATTTAGGAGCCCAATATGGGATTCAGTTGCACATCACAAAGCTCGCACATCGATTTCGAGATTGATACAGGCTGTTAGTTCCATGGCACGTAAGTTCGAAGAGTGAGTAAAGACGAAAGACGGAGGCAGACTCTGGAGCACTTGTAGCTCTGGTGTGAGAATATTCCTCTAATGTGTGAGCATTGACATCCAGGATATAACACAATATACCCTAGCCAAGCTCGTCGTCCGAAAGGGGCTCGAACTCTATACCCTAGAGGTTCCTTGCACGAAACCAGCCCTACCACAAGCTTGAGGCTCTATCCGGGAGGGCCAGAATTTGAAATATATAGTGGAATTTTTTGTAAACGTATTCGGGAACGGTGCAGTCATTTTCATATATAACTAAGCGGCTATAACACGCTATGTACTTAAGGTTGATAAATACCATACCGTGCCCCGGTGTCCTAAATCATTTTCACATCCAAGCGTGCCGCGCTGTAACTGACTTACGCCTTGTGCCCTGACTAAACCTTTTACGCCGCGGTGAGATTTTAAATACAATGCAAATCAACCTACGCCGTGGATGATGAGATGTGCCAAAACATATCTGAATTGGTGCAACTAAGAGCAACAGCGTACCTTTGTGGGAATTGCTTAAAACAACACAGCGGGAGCTGTGTCGATCACTGTGGCCACGGAGATTTATCGGGTATTCCGCTCAGTTTATTCCACTGAGGCCAGTTTCAAGCGGCCAGAGGGCGAAAGCAGATCTGTCTATGGAGATAGTATTTTGAGGTCCCTTCCTGGCTGCTATCAACGCAGCCGTTGTCCCATGAGCCACATTCAGGGCCACACTCGACCACCATACGTTGAGCGTCATTGTGATGAGAGAATATGCTACTAAAAGCTTATACTGGAGAGACATGCAAATCGTATGTACACGATACACGGAAAGCAACACAATGACAAATAAGAACCCCCAAGTACAGCTCCTGGCCTAGCCACAGCGCGGGTTTCGGCTATTCAGATATGCAACAAAAGCTGACTCCCATGGATATACATTTAAATCCGCGAACGGATGCTTCCCATGCGTCAGCATAAGTAGCTCCAGATGTGCTGGTGCGTTTGCTCTAATGACTAGAGCACATTGTCGAGGGACGCAACAAGTGACGTTACCAACGCGTGAAGAAGTGCAGATAACTCACGTACTAGTCACTTCAGCACGGTAGGTGTGTTTTTCATGCTCGGTACAGTTGAATCATACGTTGTACTCAAGTAAAGTTGCAGGAGTGCTTACTGAACTCTTAATATACCTAAGAAAGCAGGTCGGTGTCGAAGGATATCAATATAATAGATAAACACTTCGTTTATATTACGCCAATGAAAAGGGCGAGGTCTAGAAGTAAATGAATATAGCGATACTCAAACCCAAGCCTGTCGGTGGATATCGATTCCAACGATGCGCAGGTGGCGCTTGCCAAGTCATCAAAATGCTTATTTCGTTCCCGACAACCCGTAGCACGCCATGCTAGTAGTATATTATCGATGGAAGCTCAAAGACATTAATATGTTATGATATATGCGTGAAGAACCCCGCTGCCGTATGAAATTACTTGATACTCGGATCTCCACAGCAAGTGCCGGTCTTGGCTATGACGATTCTTACCTGCTTCGCAAGCATTTCATCTCCATCTATTTGGATGATAGGAACGAACAATTGTCAGATGAACATTTGCTCAATCTATATACTGCGCTGGTCTGTTTCATGTGGCGTTAGCGAATATACCGGACCGTCGCTACCGCTTAATCAATTCAGGCAAATTCAAAACAATCTATGGAGATGATGTGTCTACTAGACTATCCTCAATTTCCGTAGAATGTTACATTTCCCCAGATTTGACAGACTCTGGCTTATGCACTCCAGCTCTTGTGACATGGCAAGAAACTTCTTGACATGCAGCTATAAGTTGCTGGTATTCATCTCTCTGTGTGAATGTTTCGCCTGGCTTCTTTACGACTCAAGCTTTTTGTAGCATTCAATCTTCATCATGAAAAATTCCATCTTCTACGGCGCCCTTGTGTTTGCAGCCAAGGCTCTTAGCCATTCCACATTTCAAGAGCTCTGGGTAAACAACGTGGATCAGGCTGGAACTTGTGTCCGAACTCCTCCCAGCAACAGTCCCGTTACGTCAGTAACATCCACTGATATTCGGTAAGTAACTACTCCCCCACTATGGGAAGTTTGCCGGAATCCTAACATATGATCAAGTTGTAACGTCGGCGGAACCAAAGGCGTATCTGGAGTCTGCAACGTGCCAGGTTCGTACCAACTCTCTCCCATCCTTATGATATCTTTTGCTAATATGCGTATAGCTGGCAGCAATGTAACTGTCGAGATGCACCAGCAGCCAGGTGACCGATCCTGTGCAAACGAGGCGATAGGGGGTAACCACTATGGACCGGTCATCATTTATATGTCGAAGGTCTCAAACGCTGCGACTGATGCGGGTGCTGGTCCTTGGTTCAAAGTTTCCCAGGAAGGATATAACGTTGCAAGCAAATGGTGGGGTACTGTAAGTTCCTCATATTCGTGGCTGTTCATAGAGGAGCTCCTGGCGTGGAGCAGCGCCGACGGAAGGGTGAGGCTGACAAGTGAAAAATAGCAAACGCTGAATGCAAACTGCGGTAAAAGATCATTCATCGTCCCGTCTGATCTGGCACCTGGCCAGTATCTCCTCCGTGCGGAGGTCATCGCCTTGCATGTGGCGAGTTCGGTTGGCGGCGCTCAATGTGAGTATAATGATTCATTCAGCTCCAAATCGCCGAGACTCTACCGGTGTCTTTGCTTCATGCGTCACCATCAATTCCCTTATAGGGTTATTGTGCCCCTTTCTTGCCGACCTGTTCCATCGTCAGCAACTACTGACTCTGTCTTATAGTCTACCTATCGTGTTATCAACTCAATGTGACCGGATCAGGTACGAAAAACCCTACTGGAGTGTCGTTCCCTGGTGCATACTCTGCAACAGATCCTGGCATTCAGATCAATATTTACGGCACCATTACTTCATACACCATCCCGGGACCGACTGCGGTATTCACAGGATAGATAATGGATGGTATACTGTTGGCTCCTTGGTCGTTGTATCAGCGTCAAAGCATGCACCAAAGGAATAATCAGGCAATTCCCATTATTCTTTGTCGAATCTCATACTTTCTATCACTATTCATTCCCGAAAGCAAATATGTGGTTGGATGAGTTAGAATAAACTATTGAAACCTGCCAGCTTCGAGAATTTATCCATAAGTGTGAAATATGATGCCCTCCAGGAGCTTACTTAACCAGTGTGACATCCGATGCAGTGCCATGGGCGCTTAATTCGCATATCGTGGTGATAGTTGTCGAACTGTGCGCATTCTGGCCAATGAATTATGCATTTCCTCGGTGATGCCTGCAAGTGAAAAAATGGGAAGTATATCCCCGAACGGCAATTGAGCTGTTCAGGGAGTTTAAGCTCGATTTCCAGCAAGTTGGTGATAGCGCCGGTGGCTTTCAGATATCGGGGTATCCCGCGAATAAGGATACGGTCGGGTAATGCAACCTGTTTCAGAAGAGTTTGCCTAGACGTTCTTTGGAAACCTATAACCGCAAGCAAAACGGCTGTCTGAAGGCAAGGTTCTCGCTCGGGAGTCGAAAGAATTAACGACTGGAGCACTGCTTTAGCTACGTTTGCAGTTCTTGTCTAGGTAAAAGTCCGAGTCGTATGAGGCATCGGACGTTCAGAGAGGACATCACTGCTGACTGGTAGATGACTCTAGGTCCCGGAAGAACTATGCTTTCTGTGTGCATTGTTAGGAGAAGCAGTGTACAGGCTTTGATCTCACTTGCATAGATCTTGAACTGTATTTTGGTTTACCCTCACTTAAGAGGTGAGGATAATGCGAAAAGGTAGCAGTGGGGGCCGAAAGTATTGGGCTGATTTTCTTGGAGCTGACCTAAGAGGATGAAAACTGGCAGGTGATCCACTCATTCATTCATCCGCATTGCACCGTAACCAATGGACGCCGCAAGTGGAAGAACCGACTAGGACTGAAAGAGAAGCCGTACCTTGAACAGGACGGAGCCGGGGCTATGGACGGGATGCTGTCTGGTGGATCCAAGAGATGCAAACGAAGTTGACCGGGGATGCGAGCCAGGAAATGAAAAGCTTTGATGCCAGTAGATCTTGTGGGTCACATGCATTGAAGAGTGTTGATATCGATTTGTTGTGGTGCATAGTCCGTCCGCAAGTCTTCCACTGAATAGATTATCGAATTTGTGATATGGAATATGAAGTATAACACATTTAACGGAAAACTGGGGAGAGGAGAGCACAGGAAGCGGAAAACGGGAAAAAGCAGCGCCACAAAGACTTTAATGGGGTCGAATGGTTACCTTTAAATCTCGAATTTTGAGCCAATGGTCGTCGGTTGTTCCTCGGCTAAAGTGACGAGTGATTGAGAGAATGCGTTTTCTGCCTTTTCTCCAATCACAAGGAGCTATAGCCATGTCGCTAACCTTGCTGTGCTTACACTGAAGCTACTCGATAAGGATAACAATGACCATGCCATGCACGCAGGGAATCTTTTCAACCGCCGAGCAGTGGATCTTGCCCTCTTCCCTCTTCCCTCTTTCTCGTCCACAAAGATGTGATCGTACCAGGGGACGGAGCGCACTTGTACTGTAAGATGTTGCGGAGAAGTTCCTCAATTGCGAACTGTGCAGCACATACATATTATCACACAGAACCCACCGTCGCTCCACCTCCGACCCGTTGCTCCGTTATACAAGAATGTGAGCTTTCCCACCCCAAGGACATCTGGATTGAATTCGAGGTCGACGTCAAAATCTGTCGAATCTTCCACCTCGGAGCATACCCTTCTCCACCACTATATACACCTCTAATATCCAGACGATTGGACGACTCGAGACCTACCCTACCCCATATCTGGTAAACGTCGTCTGATAAGAAGATCTTGCTGGTCGAGATCAAGGACCGTACTACGAACGATATAATCGATAATCAGAAGAGCAAATCCCAGCCGTATACAAATGACGAGAGGCGAAACGGAAGATCAATAATTCAATCGCCATCTGCCACCAATATCACTTCCGCTGTCCCTCCGCTGGTCACATATCCAATAATACAACATCTTACACAATGCGCCCATCATTAATCCTGGCCCCGAGCCTTTTCCTTCTCACATCATTCCTGGAACCCACAAATGCATTGAAGGCTCTCTCAGACTCACCATGTGCGGTGAAGTGCGGAAATGTGCTGGGAGGGACCACCGGCGAGGATGATATTGTATGCGATGATAGCAACTATACAAGTTCAATTGGCACCACCTTCTCGAGTTGCGTGGGCTGTCAATTGGCAAGCTCATTTGTCGACCCTACTACCAATGAGACCGACTTGCAATGGGGTTTATGTTTGTCCACCTCTCCACGGGACACAATGATTGTCGCTAACGGACGGAATAGATAACATCAGATACGCAATGAGTTGGTGTCTCTGGGGCTACCCAAATAACCCCGCTGTCGAAAATACGCCATGCATCACCTCCTTTTCGTGCGGACCGTTCCAAAATGCTGTTGAATACGAGAACCTCACCACTACAAGCAGCGAGTATGGCTATTGCGATGATTACAATAAGGTCTATGAACAGGACTGCAGTAACTGTCTCTCGCAATTACCAGTTACATACTACCTCACCAATTTCTTCACCCTTCTCGGTGGTGCCTGTGACCAAAAACCCACCCCAGGCTCATCACTTTCCTTCAAAGGCTCTCCTTTCTCTACGGTTCAACTGAACATGACATCTCCGACGCCGTCATCTGCAGCTTCAAATGCGTATCCCGGTCTTTCCTTGAATGGACGTATCGGTATCGCGGTTGGAGTTATTCTACTCATCCTATTTATCAGTGGATTTTGTATCGTATGTCAAGGCCGTCGTCGCCGTCGCCGTGTGCTCCAAAAGCATCAACGAGAGACCGGGTATGCCGCATGGAAGACTGCACACGATGTCGACGGACTCGGTGGCCACATTCCCGTCGCCGAAGCGTATAGCGCAACATCGAACGTAAGTGGAGGCTCGTTCTTCGATAGTCCCCACTCCGAAATGCCATTACAACCGGGATACTGGGGACAGGTTCAACCTCATGTTGATAACGGCCCGGCAGTCATGACACCCATGGAAGAAAGCCCCGTCAGTGCTATGGGCGAGAAAGTATACTTTAGCCCATATTCTTCACAGTACAACAGTCCAGCCACAGCATCCACCGACGGATATGGCAAGAGCCCCAACGGTGATCAGTGGCCGATGGATCGCAAAAATAGCTTTGGCAGTTTCGGTCAAGGAGGTGGAAGTATGGCAGAGAAATTAAAAATGCGGGAACGAAGGAGAAAGATGGAAGAAGCAGAGGGAGAAAGAATAGAGTTGCAAAATGTTGCGCCGGTATTATCACATCCGGGCCATGGAAGGCTTGGTCAAAGGGGACTGACATCGGAAGATGCTCTGAAGAGTAATCCCACTTAGTCTTTCTCATCTTCCTTTCACCTGTTTATTTAGTTTCCAACTTTTTGTATATGATACCATTTAGCGTGTGAGTTTGGTCGGTTGGGTAGGCATAGGAAAGGAAAGGAAAGGATGGTATTCCTTGTGAAGCTTGGATGAATGGAAGCGGAGATGAGCTCAAGATCTGCAAAGATAGTCTTCGCAAAGAGATATGATTTATCTCCTCTCTGAAGATGGGCAGGATAGAACATACATATAAGCGTATATATATCATTGCACGACTAACATAATAATTCGAAACGGCCTCTACATGTTCAATCTCCTGTGTCAAGATATTCAACTTTGATCAGCGGTGAAAAAACCAATGAACGATATCCTGTCGTTACGTTTGCATGACTTACACTGCGACGCAGAAGCGCTCTTACAAGCGGTCGCATCTGGGACGCCGGGCAATAGATGGATGTGTATGGATGGATAGACACAGCGTAATTTCTCTCCTGCTCACCAAAGATTAAATATAGACAGAAAGGCGCCCAAGTCTTTTTTCATCTTCCTTTCATCTTCTCCACATATCAGTCAGTACACCTCCTCTCGTCTCTCGTCTTCCTAGGAGTCAGCGCACCCCGAAATCCAACTCCCTTACAGTCCACCAACCCTCGTCCTCTCTAACTTTCTACACACCACACCTACTCAAGTATATCAAACGTGCCCTCAAAAACACGCCACCACCATGATATGAACGTCTCCTTCCATTCTAAAGTCAGAGCATCCATATAAGCGCCCTCCCTTCATCATTCATGGCCCCCATTCATATGCGGGGGCCGGATGACGAAAGAAATAGAATAGATGGATTGCTGCGCCGTAAACGCACTTAACGATCCGTTCCCGCGAACGCCAACGTCTACGCCGCTCAGCGGGCCGTCTTACTTGCTTGCTTGCTGTTTTAGGGGTGGAGGAGGGGGCTTATCGATAAGTGCGTGGTGGTGCGGTGCGGTGGAGTGTATATGAATAGATAGATAGATATAAGTTAGGTGTGTGCGAAGGAGGTTTATCTCCGAAGATGGTGTGTAGCACAGTTTGAGTTCGTTCGTGCTATATGAAGAAATGGGTATGCAGTACAGTAAGATAGGGTACTTGTGTATGTAAGAAGGTGATTGTGTGGGGGGTGCACGACTTATCCATTTTCCTGTTTTTTCCCTCTCCTTTCCTATTTTTACATACTCTCTTCCCTCGCTCGACTCCTCTACACCAGGAATTCAAGACGAGAAAGCTGAATAAAGGGTGCGCCTCTTCTTGCTCCCTCACCACTAGCTAGCTGGGTTGGTTGGGTAAATCGTACAAAAAGTCATGCATCCACCGACATACCAAATCGGGGAATTCTTGCGCGATGTCTTCTCCGGTAGTCAGGAGGGGCAGAGAATGGATGGGTGGATGAGAAGGAGTACCGACGGTGTGGTTAAGCGCCCGCCGAGGATGTGGGAAAATTCGTAATGCTCTTTTTCGCCTCTCGCGCGGGAAATTTTGAGGGCAGATGGATGGATGGCTGGTAGGGTTACACAAACGTCTTTGAGGTGGTTTGGGATATGAATAGATATGATGGGCAGGATGGACAGATAGGTACTGGGGTATGTATTTCTGTTGGTCTGGTTTGTGAAATGGGGGATGAGGAAGAGATAGCTAGGTATGGACGGATGGGTTCGTATATGGCAGGTGAAGTGACCTGGTGTCTCATGATTCCCGGATTAAGATAGGTTGTTGGTACGGAGTTGGTTTGATTTTGCATGGGAAATGACCCCTTCTATGAGGTAAGTTCTTCAAGGTAGCTACAGTATGCTAGTAACCATTAAGCATCTCCCTCCGTGCTGCTCGTTCTGCTCGTATGCGGTCTTGTGTCTCTGTTTCCTATGACTTCGCTTAGTACTTGTGACTTCGCTGTTAGAGGCCATTGTTGGATAATGTGTATCGCAGAGCCATATTTATGACAAATTTGTGAAGGTGAAGCGGTTTTGACGTTTTCCAACAAAGCGCGATGAATTATTTGAAATAATTGCGGAGTCTTACTCAAGCAGGTACCCTAAGAGACGCCGGACTACTAAGCTAGAGCGAGACAATCATTACCCCTCGACCTTTATCGTCCTATCTGAACATCAAAAGCTCCCTGGCCATTGCTCCTCCTCTTCTCCCTCTCTGTCTCTGTCATTAATCCTTCCCAATCGCGCAGCATTCCACTCCCTTTCCCTCCTTTCCCATTCCCCTTCCCTAGCCCCATTCATTCTCTCCCTACTCGCCTCCCTCCCATGCCCATTGAATCTTTCCCTACTTCCCCCCCTCGCTCGGCTCGAGCTCCTGTTCGGCTCTTCCCCTCCAGTTGCCATCCCCACATTTTCTCTTTGCCTAAGCTCCGTCCATCCAACGGGCGGCGGAGACTCCAAATCCTCAATCTCAGTTGTTGTAGAAACTACACTGTTCCGATATGTAATTGCGCTATGCTGTGTGCCGGCGATCGAACCCCTCGCATGCGATGTGATATTCCTATCGGTTGTATCTGAAGGCGCGAGATGAGAGCATCGAGATGGATTACGCTGGGGTATCGCTGGTCTTGTGAAGAGATGATCAGACAGGGCTTCAGTAGGTAGAGCTCCTGGAAAGCTGCGGTCTTGTGGAGATATGTACGCGGGCGGCGGATGAGTGAAATGAGCACCATGCGGGGAGATTATGATTTGTGGAGGAGATATTGTTGATTTATCGATGAAACTGTAGTCATCACTAAGAGACTTCTTGAATACACTTTGGCTTTTATTTCGAGTTCGAGGTGGGGGCGCCAAAGATATCTTTCGAGTTTCATTGTATGAATTACCGAAAGCTCCAGCGGTTGGAGCTGTGATATTGTAATCTCCGTCTCTTTTATCCAGAGAATGCAGATTGCGGTTTCTTGAGAGACGCCGGGGTCTTCTCCAGAGAAGATATATTATGAAGATTGAGGCAAGGAGAACCACAATGAGACCAACTGATACCCCAATTATGCTGTTCTTATCTAGGTGTTTGGATTTCACTGTAGAGACCGCCGTTTTGCTGTAATTGTCGCCGGGAAATGTTTCGTCTATGGCATACTGTGAAAATACAGATCCGTTCAGACCGATTATCGTTCCGTCAGGGGGCTGCTGATGACAACCAGCTTGAAGTGCGGTCACAACTAAGGAAATGTTAGCAGAAGTCTTCGATTTTGAGATAACTCACAATTCGACAGATAAGTTTCAGTGCCGCCGTTACGAAGACAGCTTCTACATGCAGTAGTGGAACCCATAATAGAAGCATAATCCGTCCCACAATACCCATAAGCTGTCTCATTATCTGATACCAAATTCCCATCTTCGAGTGCATCTTGAAATGGACCGCAAGCTCTGGAGGTAGAGCAAGGCGTATCAGTAGGATCAGTAGCATTATAAAAGCCATATAGGCAAGATGCTAAAGAGTAGCGTAGATTATCTAAGTTGTTAGATATTAGTTTCGAGGTATGCCAAACAGTTACTAGCAAGACTTACACATAAACCACTTCTGGTCATGTTGACTGTGTCCAGCAGCAGTACTCAGTTGTAAACAGGCAATACAGGCCTTAAGTTTCTGACCGGGTGTGGTAGTCACGAAGTTATTATCCTGACACACAATCTGAGATCCATCAATGCTTTGGCCATTTTGGTCGTCTGTACACAAGGAAGTGCAGGGCGAGTTCGGTGTAACCCTCAACGCCGGAGCGATACTGGCGAAGAGGATACACGATTTGATGTGCGTCAAAACCCGAACCATATTCACTTAATGGCTTCCTGGGCAAAGAAAGGGATAAATCTATTCAAAAACTAAAACTGATGGATAAACCACAGGACCTTAGACCCTCAAGATGTGCTCGCGCAATTCAGAATATAGGTGGCTCTGTGTTGAAGTAGTACCGGTTCATAAGTCAAATGCCGTGTCGTGAAAGAACTATTTCGACCATAATACATCTTCAGAAAGGCGGCTCATTGCCGAAGTGCAGAGGGAAACAAGCAAGCTATATGTTTCAAAGCCAAAAATCCTACTTTGGGGGGAAAGCCAAGGACAGCCGTTGATCGGCTCGTGGTACAAGTAGCCCTGCTTGTACCACCCCTCTTCCATGACATGGCCCAATTTGCTAATGATACTGGTGAGTGACCATGATGCAGGGAGAAGCGCACAGTAAACGTAGACTCTATCAGATACGCAAACTCTTGACCCTTTTTTGGCATGTGTACGGAGAATCCGAATAGCATGCATAAGACGACAGCCACAGTGGTGGGCACATACAACTCTTTCGCCCAGTCAAATAAGAAATCAGATGATGGTCTCCCTCCATGGGAAAGCATTTTCCTTGGAGAGAACACCTTGAAAGCTCGTCATACAAGAAACTGTGCCTCAATTGTACTACAACGGGGATTGAACACATTTGCGGGCACCCAATGAGGCTGATTTGCAGGAGGGATTGAGGGGTGCAGTTATGCACCTCATACCATCTAACCTGTCAACTTCCAAGTTTCGTCTATTGAAGTGCACTACACTGCAGGGGAAATGATGTCCGGCAGAATGAGTAGCTGTTGGTGTTCGCAAACCAACAGTTGGTGAATCGGATATACTTGTGCATTGCGAACACTGTGTAACCATGCCGTGATCCCTGATAGCGGAATGATGGTGGTACAAAGGCGCGTGAAAGGGTCGCTACCACCATGACATGTGCACTTGGCGATCGAGAATTTTTTTCGCGGGGCTGTGTTTAGCCTCATTTCAGCCTTCTCGAGTCAGTTCTATGATTGGTCATTCCCCGCTCTTAGATTTTTGGAAGGAGAGCCTTGCAGGTGACGCGATTGCGGTACCGGTGGTCCTTCTGGATTTTCATACATTGACTCACTCAGTGGTCTTACAAACATAAAACTCATTGTCTTTTTCTCCAAATTCAAACACTTTTGCTATTCTTCTTTTCTTCTTATATTTATTTGGCAAGTCAAAAAAACCTCAATATGCCTACAGCCGCAAAAGATATTGCTGGAGCCAGTGGTCTCACAAGGATGGTTTCCCATTCCCTGAGCGCTTCCCCCACTGCAACTTTTCATTCCCCGCCTGGAAGCTTCGGCATGTCACTGTCGAGAACAACAACCAGTACTGCTGCAAAGCAATTGAAGCCCTTCGATACCCAAGACATCAAAATTTTGCTTTTGGAGAACGTCAATCAAAGTGGGAAAGACATCCTTTCCGGCCAAGGTTACCAAGTCGAGGCATTGAAGACTTCCTTGCCAGAAGATGAATTAATTGAGAAGATTCGGTGGGATTAGCTTAGCTGCCTCCCAAGAAGTTCATACTAACACTACCTCCATAGGGACGTTCATGTCATTGGAATCCGATCTAAGACCAAGCTCAATGAAAGAGTTCTTCGCGAGGCCAAGAACTTGATTGTGGTGGGATGCTTCTGCATTGGCACAAATCAAGTAGACCTGGAATATGCTGCTAGACACGGAATTGCGGTTTTCAACTCGCCGTTCGCAAACTCTCGAAGTGTGGCCGAGCTGGTCATTGCTGAGATCATTGTTCTTGCACGTCAACTTGGGGACCGATCAAACGAATTACACAATGGGATTTGGAACAAAGTTAGCAACAAGTGCTGGGAGATTCGCGGGAAAACTCTAGGTGCGCAAATCTACCAGCCACTATGCGGCGTTATCTGACTTAGAATTTTAGGTATAATTGGATACGGACACATCGGTTCTCAACTATCAGTTCTGGCGGAAGCTATGGGGATGTCAGTCATCTACTACGATGTTGTCAATCTTATGGCTTTGGGCACTGCCAGACAAGTGGCAACACTTGATGAACTCTTGAACACAGCAGACTTTGTTACATGCCACGTACCTGAACTCCCAGAGACCCAAAATCTCATTGGCAGAGCCCAGTTTGAGCAGATGAAGGATGGAAGCTATCTCATCAATGCTAGTCGAGGAAGCGTCATTGATATTCCTGCTCTCATCGATGCGGCACGATCTGGCAAAATCGCTGGTGCAGCCTTAGATGTGTACCCAAGCGAGCCAGGTGGAAACGGACCTTATTTCACAACTAGCTTGAATTCTTGGGCTGAGGACCTTCGTAGCCTAAAAAACATCATTCTCACCCCTCATATCGGTGGTAGCACGGAGGAAGCTCAACGGGCTATTGGTGTGGAGGGTAAGAACCAGCCTCCCCCTTTCATTACTTTCCCCTAATTTGTTCTATTAGTTGGCGATGCTCTCGTTCGTTACGTGAACTCTGGTGTCACTCTCGGAGCTGTGAATTTGCCTGAGGTCAACCTCCGCTCCCTTACACTTGACGAATCAAACCACGCTCGCGTAAGTCTCCTAATAACACTCTTGACTGTCTTTACTAACGTTCCTAGGTCATCTATATCCATCACAATGTTCCCGGAGTACTGAGAAAAGTCAACGAAATTCTTGGGGACCACAATGTCGACAAACAGATCACCGATAACAAAGGAGACGTATGTCGCTGCAAATTCAGCGCCCCATGTCAGTTACTAACGAACTGTAGGTTGCCTATCTTATGGCCGACATTAGCAACGTTCAGACCAGTGACCTGAAGGAGATTGCCGACAGTCTGGAGGCTCTGAGTTGTAAGTTAATCTTCATACTGGCATATTTTCTAGTACTGACTCATGCAGCACGTATTCTTACCCGTGTTTTATATTAAATCGTGAATAAAATGGATTTGGAAAAGTTTTGTTTTTAGGAGTTGTATTCAACACGCATTTGATAGGAGTAGCGGCGCTTGGCTCGGGATTGCATTGAAGTGATCTCTTCAACACGAGCAGATATTAGAGGGACTGTACGTAAAGCATGGGAATTAAAATACATAGCCTTTGGATAAATACCAGAGCTGAGATTCATATCTTTTCCGAAAACTCGACGCATCCACTTGCAAACATGTTGCTAACAATGAACATTCACAATTTGTCAAGACTTGGGCTGTTCTATTGCCTACTACCCGCTCGACGTTTGGAAAGTTCCGACGGTGCAAGAAACCATAAAGGCCATGCGAGCAAACGCGAATTCAAATGAGCATTCTTGCATCTCCAAACCTGGGTTGATGGCGGTCGTGTCCATTTCATAGGCTGTAACTCAAAATTGGTCGACGCTGATGTTCTTGCTCAGCTACCACACCTGCGCTTGATGAAAATCGTGGTGTCTTCTAACAGAAGAGCAGGAATTTCTAGATGAGAAAGGTGCGATTGAGGTCATTAGGAAGGGGCATATCGACCACCACTTCACTTCAGAATAGTTCGACATGGTGGTTAGTTACCCCTTTCCAGCTACCGATTCCGCCACACAGTGGAATATATCTTTCATCGGAGGCCAGAATGTTGACGGCTTTGCAATTGAGTATGGACTATGACGTCCGATTTGGACATCCAGTCCTGGATGCTTGGGTAAGAAGTTTCTGCCAATTTTATATACATTGGCCACAGATGGAACTCGCTGCAGGTAAGTTTTGGCTAATCGGCTCTGGTAGAGCGTGGTGTACAGTACCCAGGTCTTGAGCTCTTATGTTCTACTGCTCTCCGCTTGAGAGATATCATGTATCGTCTACTACCCGTATGTAGCATTTGTCCGGATGTTATTTCCACGCAGGTTACAACTGATCTATATTTATGTGCTAATGTTTCGTTCTCGATATTATCTCTGCTGGTCTCTTGTAGGTTGCTCTCTAGATCTATAGTTTCCTGCCTCTTAATTCTCTTTCTTTTTCTTTCAACTGCCCCCTATATGTATTACCTTCATTCATTCCTCCATTCCTCTCTCCTCTCCTCTCCTACTCTCTTCCACCCCTATCATTCTTCCGCAAATATGCATACACAGTCATTTGAACCTCCTGTGTAATCATCCGCCATCTATGTAAAACATCACATCACATCCCATCCCAACCCATCTCCCCTCCTCTTCCCTCCCCAAAACTAAACCCCACAACTCCACGCCCTCCTTTCCATTCTCTGCTCTCCATCAGAAACGCAGCACGAAAATCGACACGAAAAAATAAAGAATAGAGAGACAAAGAGACATCTCAGAACGAACCCCACCGCATACAGTTGGCTATAAGCAAAAAAAATTTCGATCATGCGGTTTCGGGAATTGACTAATTGATTGACTAAGTGGTAGGTAGGTAATGCAGAGAGACAGGAAAAGGGAAAGGATATCCACGGAGGAGTTCGTTAAGGGGAAGTCTTTTTGGGGTTTATGGGCTGGGTTTGTGGTGAAACAAGGAGAACGTGAGAAGAGCGGGGGTGCTGTAACTGCTGTCATACTGACGGGGTGGGGTGGGGTGGGAGTGTGTATGATAGAGGTGATTATATGATGAGGATAGTTAAGTGAGGGTGGATAGTTAAGTAAGGGTGGATAGCTGAGTGAGGGTGGATAGTTGAATAAGGGAGGATAGTTAAGTAAAACAGGATAGTTGAGTAAGAATGGATAGTTAAGTGAGGATAGTAAAGTAGAGTAAGGGAGTTTGGGTATTACGAATACATCCTATAGATTAGTATATATTGGTATATAACGGTGGAAAGAGGTGATGCGAAAAGGGAGATGAGCGAGATATGTTTGATCTATTCTGCTCTAATGGATGTACTTCCGCGACGAAGAGAAAACTCTATCTACCTAGGCATGTGGATATCTTCCGTCTGTGCTTGCACCTATAATCCAAACGAGCGCGGATATCTGCGAGCTTGAATGAGGAAAGCCATGTTTGTGCTGATTGACCTTGAGAGAAAGAGAAAGAAGTTATAGCACAGACCTGTGTTACTTGGCAGCAATAGTCCGAGGAAGAGCAACTACTCGCGGATGAACCTTTGCGGCTGTAGCAGGTTCGATGTATCCAACTGTTTCGGACAATTCCTTCTCTCACTCAGCTCTCACCCGTAGTAGCAGTGTCCGTCAGAGGTGAAAGAAGTTAAGAGATCAGACATATAACACCAAAGTATATTCAGTACTCTCCGCTGCCATAAGCGTCACTCAACAGCCACAGCCGCAGTCGAGGCATAAATCCAAGCCTCGCCAACATACGCAACAACTCTTCTTTAATTTCCCTACCGTTCTCTTCCATTTCCTTAGCTCATGCATGCATACATCCTCTAAGTTACGTTGCATCCCCATCCCATCCCATCCCATCTCATCTCATCTCATCTCGAACTCTCGTTTCAAGTGCTAATACACAGCACAAACCAATCACCCTCTCTCCCCACTCGGTTCCGCCGATACATATCCGTACCTGAGACCCGAGCCGCTGGTATGCTCTACTGTATCCCGTACGATATATGACATAAGCAGAGCATAGGGCTGGGAGCTGAGCTCGCTCGCTTGAGTGAGAGTGACAGTAAGAAGTTATTTGGAATTGGTTTTGGGGCTAGAACTTTTTGGGGAAGTAAGCTGAGATGGGGATGGTGGAGGCTTGGTTTGGATGGGATTATTGTTACTTGTTTGGGAAAGAAAAGAACTTGGGTAGCTGGGGGAAGATCGGTGTAGTTCCGTTTCCGAGCGGGTGGAAAGGGGTGGGAGATGATGTATAGGGTTGTGGGAGTTAGAGAGAGGGAGGGGGAGAGTAGAGTAGAGTAGAGCTCGAGATATCGTTATCCACATGACCAAGATAAGTCACTCACTCATAAGAAACCACCTGCGATCATTCATCGGAAGAACTCGTGCCGTAGTATCCCATCACTTCCGTGCAACCGATCCCCCCATCGACAATGGAAACGAAGAAAGAAATACCTCATCACGTTCCTCTCTCTCTCTCATAGTATCCAGTCATCACACCCCCCCCGAGCAACATGGAACGACAAATTCCCGGAAAAGGCACAAAAAATCCCCATGCCCTGCATCTCGGACAAAAACAGCGGAATTCCGGGTATCCAACGTTCGCCGACTCAGCCTTACGACCTTACTCATCCAATCTCCACTGCGAATGGTATGGAGTTTATGCAAGAAGGATGTATGGAAGGACTTAAGAAGACTCATAGAAAGATACTGCACTGCAATTTGGATTTAGCGCATTGACGGCACGAATATGCATGTCAGCAAGTCTTCCACCGATATCGCGGACGAAATTCGGCTGTGGTCGGGAAAAGGAGGTGAGAGTGCTTGGGCCAGTACACGTGACCGAACTTTCCCCGGATTCTCGTACTTAGGACGATCCCCGCGACGATCGTTTGATGGGTAGACGGCGGAAATTGCGGGACTGAGACTTAAATCCAAAACCAAAACCAAGACATCCTATTGATGTTTTGTCTTGTGTACAGTGCATTATTGGAGTTTGAGACAGAGCTATGCTATGCTATGGGTAAGTAAACTTATGGAGAAGGAGAAGGGGGTGGGTGTGGAATGAACGTGAACGTGATGGAGGAGGAGGTGAAGCTATTTCATGCATGTGAGTTGTGCTGTATCTCAAAAGTTAGAAACTAAAAGATGGGTGGGTGTTGTTGAGCTTGAGATGCCATATCAGCTGAGCACGAATATCAAACAGTAATATCTAAGAAAGTCCCGGATCGGAGGTTAATGCCCGTTTTCTGGCAAACAGGAGAAAGGGCGGAAAAAGGATGAAATTGCGATATCTAAGACAAGAAGACACCAAGAACCCAAGACCTGCCATTCATTTCCTCCAAACCTTAGCCGTCGGGGCATTTCGTATTTCGTATTTCGTATCTGAACAACGGTCGGAGGTTAAAACAGCAATACGAAGAAGCGAGTACAAATAAAATCAATATCAACACTTGTATCAATATCGATTCTGCAGGCAGGGGTTACCTTTTTCGGCACTGCCGTCCAATCTAATCTGATCTGACTACACAGTACTCACTCATTTCAATTTCCCGTGCGTTGCTGACTTACTCACTCACCGATTACCGTTTATATTATATTACCCCATGGATTACCCGCCACATAGTAACAGCAATGCCACACTCACTCAATTACATTTCGCATTCGCGTCTCAATGAATATTCAGATATGATATGTGTGTGTATGTATGTATGTACGAGTGAGTGAGTGAGCACAAGCGTGCATCTCCTAACCCACCACATGACTCTTTTTTTGCCCTCCTCTCTCACACCTCACCTCTCACACCTCACCTCTCTCTTCCCCCTCCCTCAAACCCCCGAGAATTCCCCACACCAAACAAACTCATCCATCGTTCACGCCCCAAAGAATCAAACCACACAGAAATACGGTGTGTTTGAGCCTACCTGCCGCGAGGATCGCCAGCACATACTCGCGCTCGTCGCCATTTGCTGTATCTCTGTACGAAGTAGCTAAGAAATCCGGCTACTGTACATGTATGTACACACTGACATCCCATCCACCATCCCACCCCAACCCACCTTATCGCCCCTCCCTTGACCGCCTCCGCCTACTTTAGCTACAGGAGGCCGCGACATGGCGACATTAGTATCTCTGCACTGTAGATTTTTCCGACGCTGTCGCTGCTTTATTTTGCATAATGTTGACTAACTAACCAACTCACTTCTTCCATTCTTCCACTTCCACACTAAAAGATCCTCTCCTCCTCTTTCTTGCCGACGCCCGTACTGTAGACTCAACAGCCGCTTTCGTGCAGTGCAGCAACAATACAGAACATCGTACATCCGGCGCCGCCAGCTAAAGCAAAGCAGAGACTTCTTCTTGATCTTGCGCTGCGCTGCGCTGCGCTGCGCTGTACTGTAAGTATCAACACTCCCCGTTTCCTAAACCGCTACACCGAACTCCACATCAGGCGACGGAGATGGTTCATTGGGTAGTGTGCAATGCATCTCGTAGATGGATGTGTGTGGACGTTTGAGATTCTGTACCTGATGCCCTAAGTTTGGAGCCCTGCCTTGTTTTTGATCTTTTCCGCCTGCGTTGTTGTGTGCAGAGTAAAGTACGGAGCTGGCTACTCTACGCCGTACTAATCAAGGAAAATTTGCGAAAATGGAAGAAGAGAACAGGAAAAACTCCTTGCGAACGGGATAATTCAGTCAGTTGGTTATTTGAATAATTAAGAAAGTGAATATTATATTGATTTGATTTGAGTTCCAACACACGCACGCGGCACGCGGCACGCACCCACGTATTCGCATTCGCGTTGCGAAATAACCTTGGTTATCATCTCCTTGTGACTGTGCCTGTATCTACCTACGACTGCGAATCCATCCGACTTGTGAATGTGAATGTGAATGTGATTGTGATTGTGCCTTGATATTCCCTCCATCCGGATCTCCCTCGCACCCCGCACAAAATACGATGCTCAAAAGCTACATATGGACGGGTGATCGGATCTTCGATGGAAACGGAGATACGAAAGCGGTTGTGTTGTTGTGTCTCCTCCCATCCCATCCCATCCCACTTATCCATGTATCAATAAACCCATCAAACTATCAAATCCGCTCGCTATCCGCGCATCTCCCATCTCCATCTCCCAACCATCTCCCAACCTTCTCCCTTATACACTGTAAGTAAAAACGAGCGAGCCCCTCAATAGCATAGCACAGCCTCAGGGTCGTCCCCTCTCTCTCTCCAAAAGTCCCCATCCCCAATTACCAAAACAGGCAAGCGGGGGGGTTATAAAACTTCAGCGGTGAGCACTTTCGTAGAAATTTCTCCATATTAAACTATGCGGTCCCGCAGCCGCAGACCGGAAACGGAAAACGGATGTCGGGTTTTGGGTTTCCGAGGCGGAGTTGAAGGGCGGTTCCCTATCCAGGTGTTTACTCGACAAGGGTGAATATTTTCCATGTTATGTGCCTGGTGATGATTCATCCATGCTTGGCTTGCTTGTCGGATTTTTCACTGTCTGTCTGAGTCATTTGTGTGCATCGAGATTGCGATTGATTTTGATTGATTCACAGAATGAAAAAACGAACAGCAAGAGAAAGAACAGGAAGCACATGAAGATCATTGTTTTTCTTTTTTTTTATGATGTTTGATTTGATTTGTTGTAGCTAAACTATGATGATGTAGACAACTCGACCGATATTCGGGAGCTGTCAAACCCTCTTCCATCCTAAAAAAGTCTTATCGATGATAAGGCTAATTATGTCACTCGTCCCAAATGGACCCTGACTCTGACTCTGTATCATGATGTCCATCTCCCGTCATGATGAGAAAGGCGAAAAAATGTGCCCTTGCTTCCATTTCCTCCTATTCTCCCTTTAACTCCTTGATTTGAATGTCCCAGCATGCATGAGTGGTGTGAATATGAGAAACCCGAGATCCGAAATCCTTTCGTCTGATCTCCATCCCGTAGATATCCTTCGTAATCGATCGTCCCAAGAAAATAAACAAATGAAAATATTAGACATAAGAAAGTAAACAAAAATTGTGAAATGAAGACCGCGTGGTAGTTTGTATGTGTACCCGCCCATGCCTATGTACACTCCAGAAACCCTATGCTGCTCATGATGATGTAGTAAAACAAGTCGCTGAAATCGCTTCAAAATCCAAATCCAAATGTGATAATGTACAATCCGAAAAGAAACCTCTGCTTAGTGCATGGAAATTTAATAGACGCTGATGGCGTTTATTAAACCCGGCGATTGTCGAGGAGGTAAATAGTAGCCTTCATCGAAGAAGGCCTCTTGTTCGGATTGCGGTATCGAAGGTGCCGAGGATGTGGATTTGGAGTTGTAGTATGAAGTGGTTGCGATTTGCTGACGTTGTTTTTCCGAGAAGCTGGGAATGGTATCTGAAGGAGGAGATGGTGGCATGGATTCGTCTTCTGAAGAGTCGGAGTCGTGGTCGAGTTCTGGTGGGTATGATGCGGAGTGGGATTGTGTGAGGTGGAGTTGGAGACTGGAGTAATCCTCCTCTCCATCATCTTCGAATTCCTCCTCGTCCTCCTCTGGTACTTCTTGTGAAGATGTGATGATGCTTCGGGATGGTACGCGGTGTAATGAGACCATGTCGGCGGCTTCCTCCATATCTTCATCCGAATCGTAATCGCTGTCTGCGTCCGAGGAGTCGTCATCCTCTGCTTGCCAGTCCTCCTCGGGGTCTTCGATGATGGTGTCCGCCCATTGGATGTGTCTTGGCTCTTCTTGCTTGGTGGCCTTCTTAACGGATTGGTTGAACCAGCTCTCTTGCTCTTGTTCGGCCTCGGCGAGTTCGAGCATCAGTGAATCGAGAAGGTTGGCATGGCCGACAAGGAGACGAAGGTTGTGGTCCGCTCGAGCAGCTTCAGAAGAAAGCTTGCCTCGAGCAGTGTGGGCGAGGTAGTAGGTTTGAGTGATAGACATTTTCTTTGGCTTCAATGGTGATGAAGGGAATTGGGATTGGGTTTGGGAGAGAGGTGATCTGGAAATTGTCGACATTTTGTATGATTATGCTGTAATGTTGCTGCAGTATTGTATGACTCAAGGCAGCCAATTTTTTTTAGTCGAGTCCGAGGATCGGTGACTGAAATGTGATACCGGGGTATCTGTGGGAGATTTGTATAGGGCGGTCGTGGTGATAATGTGGTAGAAACCGTTTTGTTGACTTTTTACTTCTTGAAGACTGATGTTGGAAGTTTGAAGTTATTGATGTCTTGTTGTGTGAAGTAGATGTTTGATGAGTATGGGAATAGAGGAATTAGAATGGATCATGAGGAGGAATTCGGGCAGTCTTTGTATCCAGATGATTTCTCGGTCTCTCGTAAAATGCAGCCAGCATTTTGCATATGGAGACGGTGGAGCCATGGACTTCCAAGGGCTGATTCATACGACCGAAACTCCGTCTCGTCCGTCTGTGGACGTAAGGCTCATTGCTGGGTCATTAACCCCATGACGCTAAGAATATTCTGACTTACACTAAGCTTCTCCGGGTAATACTCTCGCAAAAGATGGACCGCCTTTAAAGTCCGGCCGCAAGAATGGGTAGAATGGGTAGAATGGAAGCGGTGGGATTTTTCAGCCGATCAGCCAGATGAGGCTAATGCCATTCTGAATGAATAATGCACCAGCTGCTGAGAAAGCGACAAAGCGACAAAGGAGTTTAATTCGATGATGACGGAGTTTCGAATGCATTGCCAACCAATCCAGCTTACTAAATGCCCTCTGCTGCTGCTGCTGCTGCTGCTGCTACAAAGAAGCAGCTCGGAGTTGAGTCGTATTTCCACCAGCCAACTGTACATAAACCCCGAAGGAATATACTGTCGCTCCTCTTTCGTAGAGTGAACTGCGCTCCCCGCCCACTCCCAGTCTCCAAGATGCCGAAGTAGTCATTTAACCTTGTCTTGCAGTCTTGCAGTCTTGCAGTCTTTCTTGGCCCCGTTCCTCGAGTCTTTGACTACTCCACAATGTTTCACTTGCTCATTGTGATCCCCTTCACGATATTGGATTTAAAGTTCCAAAAGCGGCAACAGTGAATATCCGCGGAAGAAAACAAAGAGGTGATTAGTATTCTCCGACGAGCTCGCCCTCCCACCCACACACCCACGATACCCTCTTTTACACACGGTCCATGATGACAAACTCGGTAACCCACTTTGACATCTAGACATGTCGACCCTTTGCATCGCTACGCCTTTTAAGTGATATGCTTATTTCTTCCGAGTTCTATGCTATATGTTCTACGTTCTATGTTACAAAGCAAACAATGGCACCACTTCTCCAGATTATCAATTCTACAAGCTGGTTGGATCTCCCCATTCTCAAACGTCTCCGGGGATGAGGGATGAGTGATGAATGCCGATAAATTCGATAAATTTCGAGTCAAGAATAATCAAGTTGGTAGCTTCATAAACCCGCACACGTAACTCGTGCTTGCATCTGATTAGCCATGGTGATGCCCCGACGTGCCAAAAGTGTTGCGTGTGATATACGCGATAAAGGAACAATACCTTGTACCCTGAATATCAACTCACCTCAACTCACGTCAACGCAGCAGCCTGACCCTCTCTAAATGCCCTACATCGAACTACGAAACACGGTCAACAGCCAGACAGCCAACCGAAGGGCAGAAACGCAGCAGCCGAACCAAGCCTCCACACAAACAAGCAAAGACATGACTCTTGCCCCGCCATTTGCGCGTTCCCCCTACCTTACCGAGCAGAGAACACCCAATGCTAATGTACGAACATGTCCACGAAGCTGCCACGAAAGCGAATGTGAACCCCTTGGGAATGATAGGGCAATTAGTTGGCAGCCTACTAGGCACGCACTTCTGCGCGCTCGGATAGCGAAGTTTCCTCGCTCGCCTTATTACGCACAGCAAACCAACGCACAAGCACACACAGCACAGCACCGCTCCGCATCGCATTGTATCGCATCGACCACCATCCATCACCGTCTCATCCCACATCTCTCTGCTGCCATACGACTCTTTTCCTAATTCAATCATCAGTCACTCCCCGACAGTGCACACCCATCCGCGCACGTAAGCAAGAGCTCAACCACCACCACCAACCCCCACATTCAAGTAACGTATCCTTTCAGGCAGCCGATTGAGCTCTCCCCTCCGCCAAGATCAAACCTGCGACCGTGTTGGAAATTTTGATCTCCGCCTTTCTGCACCTGCACCCGCACCTGCACCCTCACAGGGCTTGGTTCGGGTTTTTTTGCACTGTACAATATATTTCATTTTTTAACAGTGCCGGTAAGCTTCCGGTAAGGGTTTTCTGGTGAATTATTTGTTTATCTCTTGCTCCATTCATCCCACCGATATTATGTCGCTGGCTCGTCTATCTCCGCTTGGATTATCTGTGTATCCTTGCTTTGCCTTGACCGTCCTTATGGTACATTCATTACATGCAGGTGAATATGTGTTCCTGATTATGTTTACAAGCCACACTGGACGACGAGATTCCACATTATCCCGATGCCGAACCATCAATCGATCAAGCTGCGAAGTCGTGTTAGGTTACTCGGTATCTCGGGTTTGCAGCTTTCCTTTCCCTGCTTCTTCACACTTCAGACGAGACGACGAACCCGTCTCAACTCCGTCGCTGCGGGATGGAGTTCCCGGCCTTACGAACACAGCACAGGACTCTGTAGGAACGGATAATGCGGGTGAATATGATCTAGGACATTCAGGGACTTGTGTTAATCATCATCATCATCATCACTTGCGCCCTGGCTACTTGCTCCATAACTTTATTTCAATCTTTAAATTTTTTCTCAAATTTCTTCCCACTAGGTTACTCACTACTCGGGCCCGTATGGATCCCGTTTTTTTTCACAGGCCCGACTCCAACTTATTCAGAGCATCATCATCAGTCATAGTTTGTGAAAAAAAGCCCGTGAACAAGGCGACAAGGTGAAAAGCGTGAAAATTTCTATTCAAGGAGATCCGCAAATTCGGCCGATTTCTCTGTGCGACTTTGATATTGGGCAGGGAGGACGTCGTCGGTAACTCGGAGTTCATCTACAGTAACGTTCTGGTGGTCTCAAAGAGGTAATTGATAATTAACTGATTTGTCACTTGATGAATCCTTCCTGAGCTTCCTGAGCTTCCTTCCTTTCACTCCCGCCCGGGTTTTGCTAAGCTCCGTTGTTGTCGCGTAACCTTAATTCCATACTTGTACGAGTGATACTTTGTGATTGGGCATCGCGCATTCGCTTCCGCATTTCGGGTTCGAGCAATGAGTGCTTTGAAACTCAAATAAAGCTAAAAGCCATGAGTCTTACGGCCGGCTGTGTTTTGTCAGCGGGGTTTGCGAGCGGAGATAGAGTTTATGCTGTGTTAATTTGTCGAATATTTTAATTGGTCGATTTGCGAGCTGTTGATGAATAATTGATAGCCTTTGTCATCTCGTTCTTGCATTTACCGTATTCGGACAATGCCGAATTTGAAATCGGATTTTGGGATGTTGCATGCAGTCATTGTTCATCTCCCCATGTTCCAATTCATTCGATAATGTCAACCCCAAGCTTGGAGGATTAGCTAGCAGCTAGCTACCATAGCAGTTCGTCTCACATACATCGTCGCCGTGTACGACTTCGCTACCCATATTCATCTTCTTCCCTTACTTACATTACACTAGCACATTGACCCTCTCCCTCCACCGCTCACCTCGTGAAAATGGACTCTCACCTCTTACCCCAGGTCGAACCACATGTTACATTACCTTACCCATGGCCATCTACCCAAACCACAGGTCAACGCGTCGCCGTACCCAAACGGGCATACCAAGAGAGGCTGAGTCCATCTTCTCGCTCCCCCACTCTAACCCTGCGCAACGCTACGCATACATAGCCTTATGAACCTCATATAAAGTCCAACGTCAGATTATCGAACACAAACCCAGCTCTGCACACCGTACCTGGACTAAGTCCAAGCGAGATGTGATGTTCATTTCGGGTGCCAAGCGCGTATCGTATCGTATTCCATACGGACTGCTGTGCTGCGCTGGTGGGATTTCCAATACTTTGCTTGTTATATTAAGCTATGCCTGCGCCGACCTGCCAAATCCATTTATTGAATGGAGGGAGGTTGGTGTTGGTACCTTTCGAGCAGTGCAGTTGAAGGATCAACATTGAATACTCACTGCCTAGTGGCTGACAGTGGCTGTTGTTTGTACCTGGATCCATTTTTAGCTGGGCGTCCAGGGGGGTTCCGTGTATTTGGGATATTATGTCAATGATCGCCGTTGGGCTTTTTGCTTTTTAATGTTGTGTTTTTGGCTTTTGGCTTTTGGCTGTTCGGCGGAGGAGATCAAGTACTCGTGCGAGTATGCGGATGGGACGGATACTTTTTTACTTTGCCTTTTTGCAATTTACAACAGTATATGACCGGGAAGTATCCATGGTCATGGGAGAGTCATCTGAAGTCAGATGAATAATGAATCAACGGCACGTTGACTTCCCGGAAATCAAACGGATTCAAACCTCCGAGATACAATGTCGACCCTCATTTCTTCTGAGAAAAAGGGTATAGAGTTATGTCGATCAGTTCTACGAAGTCGCAATGGTAACCTCACGCATCAATGCCACAAGCGTGAGCACTCCGGATCCTTCACAGCATACCCAGTATATGTTTCCCTCAATGGGCCATTCACGTGATTGGGCAGGCGGTTGTTCGAGGTTGATCTTCACAGGCACCCTTCAGACAAGTGCCTTAAGGTTTCCGAGCTCTGCAAAGAAATCGAAATCGACAGGGCTGTTCATAGAACCTCCATATCCGGAAAATAGAGCTTCCGTTCATTCGTGTCATATGATATCCAGAGGAAACGGATATTTCCCGAACTGCTTGCTTCTGCCTAGCTCAGGCTGTAACCTGCAAGTGAGGGGTTGCTAAGTACAGTAAGTATTTTCCAATGCGGGGCAGCAGTTCTGGACTTTCCGGACGAACCCTTTTCGGCAGCATAGAAAATAAAAACCGTTCGTTCCGACTTATCCATTACCAACGCGCAACATAACATCTCCACTTTTGGCGAAAACCCTTGCAACGACTCACCGGAGTTACGGAGTCCACATTCCAGATTCGTTCGTCTTGTTGTTCTCGTGGTGACTTTCCTCTTTTATATGGGAACTGCTCCACTTTGATCTTTTTTTTCTCTTTGCTGTCGGAGAGCCGCATATGAAAAGTCGGAGTTAATGATTGGTTTTTCCTACTTTTCCCGACGTTTTGCAGAATGTGCTTTTTGTTTCCATAGCGAACGACTGAGTTCTGGGATTCTGGACTCTTTTATGCTGCGCGGGTGCGGCGTTTTTGTGGGTTGGGATGGATTTGGATGCATGGATTATTCAGTGGAAGTTCTGGTGTTCGGAGAACTTGGTTTTGCGGCTCTTTTTGGCCGTTTCAACGGTTAGGGATGCATGGTTCGTTGGCACGGTCTGGACGACAGGAATGTAACGGTTCGGATGATCTCTTAACGTTCTTGAAATGGGGAGAGATAAGAAAAATGGTAGGGCTCTTAAGATGTTGATTCGGGATTAAGGAAACTTGATGGGAACCGGAGACCTTTGACTCAAATCAAGTGATAATTGCATGAACGAGCGGCTGCCCTCTAGACTTTTGGTCCGATGTCACCCTTACTTGCCGTTTTTATCTTGGGGACGTATCGCCGACGAGAAAAGTCCTACGCCGATGAACTCTAGAATCTACTTGAATTTAACCAATGTATTAGTATGATATAAGTAAAAGAGGTGGCAGAATTATTCAAAATCTAAATACTTAAACCAATTTTGAGCTCTGCATGCTATGCACGAGGATCCGTGACGCTGTGAGATACACACATATATGTGTATATCATCGGCTATCTCACGAATAGCAAGGCACTTCCACTGTTCTCCCTTTCGTCCACCAACACTTGCACAATTGATGTCCTTCTTGTTCTCATTCTCATCTTCCGCTTTCCAGCAGATAATAACCCTTCCAAACTGCTTGCTGCATCTATAGCTTTCCTCTCCACCCATCCATTCATTCTACAAATACGACTAAGAAATCGAGAAACGCAAGCTCGGGGATCTGTCCAGCTACTCGTCCATGGCGTAGAATAGGTAGAGAGGCAGAAATGCTCCCTCCTTCCCATTACAGAACGGTCCGCGCGTGATACACAACCCCAAGCAAGCACCGTACCGTAGACCGAAGTCACTTCCTGGCCTCACAACGAATAAAAACGGACCTCTTCCTAGGAGATCAATGAGCAAGCACATATATATGCCGGAAGCTAGTCTCCATCTCCCGTGCCTATTATCCAAGAGAAGAGACCACGCCGTGAAACTCACCTCAGCTCGCCCAAACCATAGATCGCATTTCCCCGCGCACGCACGCCCACACACTGGCTCGCCACCGCTAAGCTAAATATGTTCTTCAACCTCCTCTTTTCCCTCCTCTCGATCATCAACATCGCGGTCCCCTTACACTCGGGGAATCCCCTCCTCCAGCACTCACTCACTCACTCACTCACTCACTCCCTCCCTCCCTCCGAGCCACTCACTCCCTCCGAGCCACTCACCTACTACTACTGATTGAAAGAAGATAGATACAGTAGATATCCCCAATCCTTCTTTTATACAACCCGAGATCCCCAGTGCAACCTCACCGTATCTGTATGGATTCCACCCCGCGACAATGTCATCCATACCAGATAGAAACAACACCACACCTGCATTTTTGTCGAGGTAAGAATGTATAGATAGATAGATTATCTAGGTCGTGAGACGAGACAAGCTTGCTCTGGAATGAGTAGTAGAGAGAAGAACAGAAACCCTATAGAAGAGGAACCGATGGGATATTGCCTACCTACGCCCCTTCTCTGTGGGCGAGAAGATAACATTTATTGAACCAACTACCGGATGTGAAGCCGAAATCGATAGCATGGAGTCAGCATAGAAGCTGTACACTTGCTTAATCAAAGACAAAGTTTGCGCAGAGAAGTCAAGAATGGTATTGAACGCCGTTTGATTTTCTTCATCGACTTTCAAACTTTGCACATCTAGCTACCTAGCTAACTAGCTAGATTATTCACCATCACCCCCTCGCTTCTTTGGTCTTACCTCCTCACTCAACTCCCTTCCACGTCCCAGCTCGATGAAGCAGTACCCCAACGTTCGTCTACACATGTACATAGTACATCTTCACTCACTCACCCCATACCAAAGCCTAACCATCCATATCGCTCTATCTTCATTTCTCTCACCCTAACCGATGAAACCACCCATACCATACCATAGCATATCATATCCTTCCAAAAATATCAAAAACAAACACCTCATTTCCCCATCCCATCCCATCCCATTGCCTTCCATATATTCCATGCCAAACCCAAATACGAATGCGTACCAACACCCATCCAAGTCTATATGTTTCCCTCTTTTCGCCTATTTCGATTGTGTCCCAAATGTATCCCAGCTATTGCACTCCATAACGCCCCAGTTTCCACGCCTGCAAGTTTAGATACATTAAACGAATGAGTAGAGTCAAACGAGCGTGGTTATCCGTAGAAGTATATCCACCCAAAGTAAAAGACAACCGGACAACTGCCTAAACAGCTCCAAGGTCCTTCAAAGCTCCCGCCAACCTTCTGTAGTCTCTCAGTAATTCCAGCACCTCGTTGATCTTCAGATCTCCCGGATTCTGTATCTCCATGAACCGCTTGATAGGTGGAGCGACCTTTGGTGTTTCCTTGGGCGTCTCCTTTTGTGGGAGAACAGATGCCAAATCGGGGAATGCCTGTATCATATCAGTAAGTTTACCACAACCCTAGCAATAACACCACTCACGCTCGTCAGATCCACCACCCCACCATCCGGAACCGTGTTTTTGGCAGGTGTAGGCGTCGTAGGAGTAGGAGTAGTTACACGTCCAAAACCACGCATCATACCCATACCCGCGATTCTGTTCATCGGATTTAAAGAATTGCCCAAGTTCCTCATCGATTCGACGATAGCAGGATTACTGCTAGCGGCCTGTGGAGACGGTGTCCCTTTCTCACTGGCATCTTCTTGGGCGAAAGCAACCCTTTTGCTAGCACTGCCGCCACTTCGGTTACTATCTGTACTTCTTTCTCGAGTCATTTTCCGTCCACCAATGAAGCTCAATACTCTCTCATCCAGTTTTGGAGCCGAGTCACTTCTGCTACGGCCTTCAGCCTTGGTTTCGGATGTGGGTTCATTAGTGGTGGTCTTGCCACCTGGACTGTGAGGAGTGCTGTCACCACTAGCTGAAGCATCATCTTCAGGCGGAGGAGTGCTGACGAGTTTTCGAGCATCGTCTAAGGTCTTAGGAACTATGATATCCTTCGATTGGCCCGCGGTGTCTCTTTCTTTCAGCTTTCCGAGCAAGAACTTATAGCTATCCCCAAGACTGTTGCCTATGCTTTTGAATCCTTGGTCAGCAGTATCGAAAATCGCGTCTCCCGCTGCACCAAAGGCTGCCGGTGGCTGAAATAGATCGCTAAGTCGTCGATCAGCTCCGGCAGCTTTTGGTCGAAGTGATACCACAGAGGAAGCGGTACCCTTAGAGATGCTAGAAGATGGTGTCGTCGATACAACTACTGGAGCTGAAAGACCAGTAGGGGGAACTTCCACTGTCAAGAGCTCCGGCTTATCTGCTCTTGGTGTGCCAGGCCGACTGCTGAGTTTTGGCGGTCCAGATAGTACTTCGTCTGCTCGCAAGCTTGCGAGGTCCACCGTTTCGAGGAACGATATTGCAGCCTCTAGATTCGTTAGACAGTATGCAGCTTCTCCATCGATCTTCGTCTCGCATCTAAACCTTTGGATAAAGTAAAGGTTGCTTATAACATCCATGCCTTCTGGCCGAGATGTGATGAGAGTATAAATGAGCATAGGCATGATCTCGTCAGCCGAAGAAGATGGGTGGAAGTGTGACAAGGTGTCAACAATGCTTTTGTGAGCTGCCTTGAGATGATTCAATTTTCCAAGCGGATACTTTTCCTCGTTCATGGCGATCAGCTCTGTCCGCGCTTCTTCTAACCACTCCCGAACCTCCATTTCTCGCTTCGCTATAGCACTTGCATCCTCCGTTGATTCTAGGCCTAGGTCGACCCCCAAGTCCGTAAGCCCAATGCCGACGACTGAAAGTGCAGCCGTTTTGGATCGCAGCTTTTCATCCTGAGCTTCATCTTGTGTACTTCTATGTCGCCATATTCTGTCGTATACTCCCTCACAGACTCTCCTTTCAATAGCTTCCTCTAGAACTCCACGCTTGTGCTCCAGTGCTTTCCTAGCACGTTTTCGATCATTGATTTCCTCGCTAGTCAGCATCTGCTGCTCAGAAGATCCCCTTTCTAACGGTTTAGGTTGTTCCTTGTTCATCGAAGCGGCTTTTGCCCTGAACTTGCTAGCCGTGGATGATAAAGATGATACCGACGGTACTGGAGAGCTGTCTCGGTGTTGGCGGGAAGACAATGCTGAGATATGCGTATTAATGTGATTCGCCGCAACCGCATAAAAGTCTTGAAACAGAGCGGATAATTTCTCAATGGAAGGTGGAGTTGGGTGTACTTTGGCAGAGAGTGAGTCTATAAAGCTGCATAATCTGTTAGCATCTAACCAGAACAAAGTCTTGGGCAACAAACCTATCTGCCAAGCTCACAAGCTCTATGGGAAGTTCATCAAAGTCTGCAGGCAACTTTCCGGAGCCCTCGGTCGTTGCTTCATGCCCTCCTTCATCTTCATTCTTCTCAGATATATTTGGTTGGGCCCCTGGGCGTTTGTTCTCTCCCTCAGTTGTCTTGTCCATAATAGGTACAGCTGGAATCGCACCATTCTGTATCGTATTTGCTCGTGAAGGGCGACTCAATCTGTCCGGGCTGGAGGGTTCCAACTTGGAGAACGATCTGGACAGTTGTAAGGGACGAGGGCGTGAAGCATCGCTCTTTCTATCCGAGGAAGCCATGAAATCTGGAAGGGTGAAATGCATCTTGTTAGTGAATGAAGGCATTTCCAACCTATCCAAGAGGGTTGAAGAGGAGAAGAAAGATAGACCTACGGTATTTGTACGGTTGAGCTGAGCTGTCAAAACTAAAATCGCATGAATTTGGATATCGCCTGAAACTCTGGTCGAGCGAGAAGCCGGGGATCGCTGTTAACGAGCGTGGAGTGTAGAAAACAAGAAAGGGTTGGAGCTTGATCTGCACGACAGAAAAGATGCAATATCCAAGGCTTTTTACATTTCAATGATCGTCCTAATCATTTAGTTTGCAGACATCGAGCTTCCGGAACAAATTTAGGATTCTTTAAAACTAACGGGCAGCCGCCGATGGGACCTGATACTCACGACCCTATTACCCCGTAGTGGCCAAGCACTGAACTTTGATGTGAAGGTTGGTCTGAAATGACGCGCCACCAAAACTAGCAATACGAAGACCCATCCAGGTCTCTGGAGGAAAGAGCGTTACGATGGGTAGCTGCGGCGAAAAGGGATGTACGTAGGTGTATCTTTGGTATTGGTTGCTGTTGCTGTATGTTGCTGTATGTTGTTGTATGTTGCTGTATGTTGTTGTATGTTGTTGTATGTTGTTGTATGTTGTTGTATCTTTCCAAGAGGGCGTTGATGTTGACGCTTGGAGCGCGATGGTGAGTGCTGCAGTGCTGCGACCAATGATATGCACGACGAGAATCAGTTTCCTATCACGACTCCAGATATTTGCAGCTGCTCAATCGTTCACCTAGTCCGGTCCGTAAAGGTAAGGCAGTAAGGTCCCAGGACCCCGTCGGCATCACGGAATTGCGCATGGACATGGAGCCGTGAGATTGTGCTAACTCGAAAAGGCTCCAAGCTCCCGCGTATTCCCCTGCACGATCCACAGTATTATCTGTCACTCGCTGCGTATCTGCACGAGGATCTTCTCAATCATTCGTCTCAGCCAATCATATTATCAACTTTATTGACCGCCCTCGAACTCACGTATCCTGCCCTCGCCTGCAGGAGTTCCGCCTGACGCAGGTGAGTCGTGACGCCTCTGACGAACGGCCGCCTGGATTAAGGTACAAGACTTTGGACGTTTCCTCATCCTAACTTATATATCCTCAACAATATTCGTTTAATCTGTATTCTTCCTTTTTTCGTTTTGGCCTTTGGCATCTTCATCAAATCTCCCAAGGAAGATGCGGCATAAATCATCACTAAGATGTTCTTCTGCTGGCAGAGTAACAGCTCAGTTATTGTTGTCTTTCCTAGCCTTATCGACACCGATAAGTGCTTCCACCCACAAACAACAACAACCAATCTCACCATTTCTGCCGCCTTCTATTGCTGAACCTGACAGACAACCGGACTCAAGTGGTGATCATGTATTTGTATGTTTCTGTCGGCTTCTTGTGTCTCTGCGCAGTATCTAACCGTGAATTCATAGTCCCTACGCCACATCTTCCATCATGGAACCTACGAACATCCTCGACTTCACAAACAACTCGACATTCTTGACTCGAGCTCCAAGTCTACCCTGTGGCTCGAATCCGAAGATGGGAAAGGGCCTTTGCGAGAAATAACGAGGCCTTTGGTGATGAAGAAGAGTCCGGTGAAGATAGAACGATTAAAAGACAGAAGACCCTCGGTGGTGGACCCTATGGTAGCTGCGGCCAGAGAGAGCGGAGATGTTTGGGCTCTATCGCCATCGGCTTGGACAATTGATGAGCTTCCTGGGCCAAATATTACCGATAAGGAGACCATCATTACATTGGCACAAATGGCGGCAAATGCTTATGTAGACACACCAAATACAGGGGATTGGAAGGATGTCAATGGTGGTTTCAACAGAACAGACGACTATGGATTTGGTTGGGATGCTGATGGATTACGCGGATACATTTATGTGGACGAAACGAACTCAACAATTGTCATAGGGTTAAAGGGAACGAGTCTTGCGGTGTACGATGGAGAAGGCACAACTACAAACGACAAGGAGAACGACAACTTATTCTTTAGCTGTTGCTGTGGTCAGCAGGGAAGTTCCTTCTACCGACAAGTCTGCGATTGTGCTACAGGAACTTATACTTGCAATCTGACTTGCCTGAAAAAGAGTTTGAGACAAGAAAACCGGTACTACAGCGCTGCCAAAAACCTCTACTCAAACGTTACGGCTCTCTATCCCAATGCGAATGTCTGGATGTCCGGTCATTCGCTTGGCGGATCTGTCAGTTCCATGTTGGGGTTGACTTACGGTCTTCCTGTCGTCACATTTGAGGCGGTCCCTGATGCTCTACCCGTTAGCCGATTAGGCCTACCCGCACCACCAGGACATAATCCTAATTCGCCGCAAAAGCGCGAGTTTACAGGTGCATTCCACTTCGGACATACCGCCGATCCGATCTATCTTGGAACTTGCAACGGGGCAACAGCTTCGTGTTCTTATGCCGGATACGCCTTGGAGAGCTCATGCCATACTGGTATGGAATGCGTATACGATGTTGTCGCAGATCATGGCTGGGGAGTGCACATTTGGTCTCACCGCATCATTCCAGTCATCGAGCAAGTCATCAAGGTCTACGATACCGTACCTGTATGCAAGTTCACCCCAGAGTGCGTGGATTGTCCATTGTGGAAAGAGGTGGAGGGGAACTATACCACTACAACATCATCATCCTCAACCAGCACCTCTTCAACAAGAATCAAGACTCGTACATCAACCTGTCAGACCCCTGGCTGGTGGGGTTGTCTTGACGAAACATCCACAACTTCTGGCACTGCCACAAGCGCCCCTGTAACAACAACTTCGAAATCAACTTCGACGTGCAAAACTCCTGGCTGGTTCGGCTGCAACGATGAAGTCACAACTACCAAAAGTAGCAGTGTGTCAACTCCTGCAACTGCCACTTCTACCTCAACTTCGTCATCGTCGTCCTCAACCTCTACTTCTTCAACAACTTGCAAGACCCCCGGCTGGTGGGGCTGCAAAGATCGCACCTCGACTGTAACCTCCAGCACCTCCTCCTCCTCCAGCACATCCGACTCCATAACAAGTACCACCTCCTCATCCACCATCTCCCACCCCATCACATCCGCCCCACCCCTTCCATCCCTGACCTCAGTCCCTGCAACCCCGACCGCAACAGGTACATGCACATCCAAAGAATGGTTCGGCTTCGTCTGTGTAGATCCTAGTCCCACTGCGGCACCGGTCCGCAAACACACCTGCGTGAAGCGGAATTGGTGGTTCGGATGTAAAGAGTGGGATGTTGAGAGGGAGGATTTGTAAGAGGGGGTGAGAGGTTAGAATGTAATTTGTATACACTGGCGCGCGCATATGCGTGGAGAGGAGGGGAGTAGACGATGAATTACGCTAGCATGCTATACATATACTGCTTTTTTTTAGGGGGTTCGGAGCTGGAGCATAGGTGTGGGATGGGATTGGATTGGGTTGAATAGGACAGATGGATATTATGAGTATGCTGTTGTTGGTTCTTTTATTTCGGGGTTGTATATAGCTTTTGGGATTCCTAGGTTGTTCGGTTAGTGATTGAATATAAACAATACATCTACATCTGCCTATACGTCACCACTGTCAGATTGAAGAAGGGACAAGCGCGTGTATGTATGTGGGCACAGCTGGTGGTATCCATTTATTTCAACTGTATACTCCATCTAGAAGAGAGAACGCCTATTATGCAATGTAGATGCAATTCTTCAGATTCTCTTTTCGTTTCGCGCCCTCTTGCTCTCTTTCTAACTATTGCTTTTTCTTCTCGTTTCCTTTGCTTCCCGTTCAATCATAAAAGAAGACGATTCTTAAATGCAGCTTAGTAATTACTCGATGCAGATAAATATCGCGTTCCGTCGATCTCCTTTCTTCTTCCAACCAACCCACCCGCTTTCAAATCTCAATCCGACCCCAAATCATCATCATCATCGTCATCCTCATCCAGACTATCCTCCCCCTCCTTCCTATCGTCATCCCCAGTCGAAGTCAGCACTGTCTTCCCCCCCACCGCCCCAACCACCAGCGCATCATCCCCCTCCCCCTCCGCATCCTCATCCCCGCCCTCCTCTTCCGGCATCCCGTAGGGCATCGTGCGGTAAATATCCGTCTGCCTCTTCATATCCTCGCTCATGTCCTCGATACTCAGATCCACCAGATCCGTCACCTTCTCGTCCTCATTGCCGCCGATCATGCCTCGCATCTTTTGGATATTCTTGTTGCGCTGCGGGCGGATGGATGTGCGTTGCACCGTCGGGTAGTAATATGCTGCGCGTTGACGCAGCCCGTCGGTTCCGTCGTGCACGGCTATTACGACTTCCTCGTCGTATTTCTGGTCCACGTTTCCTGTTGTGTGGGCGCTTTCATATGCACGGAGACGCTTGAGACGGAAGGATCCTCGGCCTTCGTCATCAATGCGGGAGTAAAGATTTACGTCGTCGTGATCGGGGTCCAGAACGTCGAATTTGCGCTTGAAGTTCTTGGCGTCGGAGAGGTTCTCGGGCATGAACATTTCATACTCGATCTTGTCGTCCGGTGGTGGATTGTGGTCTGGGTCGAGTTCGTAGGCTTCCCGGACAGCTTGGTTATGTCTTTGCTCCTCTTCGCTTGGAGGTACCGGGCGGAGAATACTGGATTCGAGACGGACATCGTAGACATTGCTGGGAGGGACAGGATTTGTGAGGAATTTCACCATAACGTATCCACCAACATCGGGGAAAGCATCGAGATCAGGAAGAAGTGGGTAAGCATCGACCAACTTGACATTGCGTTTGGTAGGATGTCGGACTCGGCTGCGATCTTTCAGGTTGGTAGCAGCAATTTGGAAGCTCTTTTCAATTTGCGCTTTTATGTATTCAGGAGACTCGCGATCGGCTGAGACTGGCGCAGCTGGTTTAGACCTGCGATTTCCGATGTTCTCAACCAGTGACTTAGAGGTAGTAGACTCGAAACGCGATTTGGATGTGTAGGCGGAAATGTACTCTGTGCGCCGCAGGAAGGACACTCCTTGCTCGGAAAATTTAGGCTTGCCTAACGTTGCGAGTGGTCGTAGGAGGTTGCGATCACTGGGATGAACAGGCGGTGGATGTAACGGTGCTTGTATAGCTATGAAGGTAAAGATGAGTTGCTGCGCAGATGCAGAGAAGAGTATCTGTCAACTTACAACTCTCATCTCCATCGAAAATTCCTGGCATACCAACCAGATCCAATGGCATGCCAAGTTCTGCATCGGCTTCGATATTCAATGGTTGATCTCGTGCTAATCTTGTAGCAAATCCCGGTGTGGTATATTGACCACTTGCAAGGCCAGTATTAGGGATGTCGAGGAGCTTGGGCGGATTGGGAGGTGGTGGTAAGGCATTGGAGTATCTTATTCGCGCAATATACTCCTGGTGAACGATTCGAGATGCTGAGGACGACATCTTGGCTTGGAGTGTCGAAATGGAAGGCGTTTATCTTCTGGTTGAGTTCCGAGTCGCAATAATTTTGGGAGGTCGCGTCGGGAGCGGACAGGGAAGCTGACGCTAGTGACAAGGCTGGAAAAGTCCGGCTGTCTCCTCTGTTGCGGCTACTGCCAACCTTGACCCAGAAATAAGATCACCGAGTTACAATCTTGCAAGCAGTCATATCTTGGTTGATTCTAAGAACTAGATACCAGAAGTTCCAAATGCAAAATGCCATCCAAGCTGGCCGTTTTACCGCTGCAAGATTCAACCGTCTATCAATACAGAAGGCGTATAGTATACGGATAGCTCTGAACAAGCTATGCCAGACATCCCCCGTAAAAGTTCATTCTAAAAATGGATAAAAGTGTAATATTCTATTTCTCCGCTGGTGAATTATTCATTCAACTGCCGAGTAGCTTTCTAGCTACATCTGACTCTTCGCTACCCCAGACAAACCCTAGGTATAATGAGAACATAGAAAGGAGTATTAAGATCAATATAAGTTTTTGCGGCTCCCTGCTCCGACCTCCTTGTCCCCAACGAGCACCTATGAAGGTGCAGCTTTTGTACACGTGACTGCAGAACCTTGACTGCTTGAATCTGCAGCTGCCATCAGAAGATCATTCATTCATTGTATCTCATATAATGCCCGTATCCCAGCCTTATGAGCTGTTCTTGGTGTATTTCGTCTTGCCAAAAGAGAACGGCACGTAGCGGTATTTGATCATATGTTGGATTTGTCTCCGCACTAGTACCATCGATATCAGCACCCTTGATCAATCTTTGCATAGATGGCTGCAAAACTTACTTGTAAGTGTAAACAAGATCAACCAGTAGACAACCAACACAGGCCAGAACACTGGGATGTCGAAGAATGTGAAAAAAGTACATGTGATTGCGATGACAATCGCTCTTGTCGCGGAATGCCAGAACTTAAATTCAGGAAGCCTTCGAATGAAAGGACGGAATTCCTCATCTTGCTTGGTAGGTAAACCACCGGCAGCACCATCCTCCATATCGTTGTCCATAGCTTCATTGGAGGGGTCGAACTTGGGTTGAAGGAAGGCGAGAAAGAGATTGAGCAGGTAAATGCCCAGTGAGTATGCGACTGCGCATGGCGGTTAGTTTTGAACAAACAATCTTGACCGGCCTAACATACCAATATACCAGCCTTGTAAGAAGAATATGCGAATGAAGAATAGTATCAACGTCGCACCCGTGGCGAGCCATCTGTATGGAACATATGGTGTTGACCTGTCCAGCAAAGCTTGATATTGCTATAAAACATATGCGTTAGCGTTTGAACTCATCCCAGGCTATGCGCTCGAAGAACCCAAGAATCTCGATAGAACTTACACGACCCAGCTTTGTAGTCTGCGAACTGACAGCCGCGAATGGACCTGGTTCTGCCTCAATTGAATCCATGGCGCCCGATATAATCTTTCCCTAAACCGAAATTCTGGTCTGCACGTCGATGCGCTTGTAAAAGAACGGTTGGGAATCAAAGGATTGACTATGTGCGGAAGGCGCGAATAAATTGTTGGAGTTTTCGGAATCGAGACCACCTGTTAATTCTAAAGTTGCACTCAAGTCTCAGCCAGAAAAAAGCGTCGTGGCTAGTTGTGGCGTCCGCGTCTCCCAAGGGCCAAAGGCCGCGTTTTAGGGGCTATGCTACACGTGACAGCGCTTGCACAAGCATTCCGCGGATAGCTGCAATGACAGGGATAAGCTCTATCGATGTCCGAGGATAAACGGACTGTCGATGACGGGGCAGCAACTCATGAAAACAAACAAACTGGACTCGAGAATTCGCCAGGTCTTCAATTACCTTAAGGATACAACGCAGGACTTCTGAAGTGGGCTCCAATAGCAAAAGCTTCAGGAATCATGAATTCAATCAGATCATTAAGGCCGTTGGCTTTTAAATTCACACCTTCAACCCTCCCCGCACTTACTCGGTATGTCTCGAGTTTCTCAGTAAAATCATACGAGTTCCTTCAAACGACAGAACCGCGACCTGGAGTGGGACAAGGTACTGTCTATCTACAGGCTCATATGTTCAAATATACTGACGCTGATCAGTAACACTCAATCGTCCTAAAGCATTGAATGCACTGTCCACACCCCTCATTACCGAACTCAACGATGCTCTACAGGCCTTCGATCAATCTGACTCAATCTCAGCAATCATACTTACAGGCTCCTCCAAGGCCTTTGCAGCCGGTGCAGACATAAAGGAAATGGCGCCGCTTACATTTTCTGAAGCCTACAGAACTTCTTTCATTGAATCATGGTCCTCCTTGACAACGACGATTAAGAAACCGATAATCGCAGCTGTCTCGGGCCATGCGCTAGGAGGTGGTTGCGAATTGGCGCTTATGTGCGATATCTTATACTGTACGGAGAATGCGAATTTTGGACAACCTGAGATTAAATTAGGAACAATTCCTGGAGCGGGCGGAAGTCAAAGATTGACGAGAGCAATTGGCAAAGCTAGAGCTATGGAACTCATCCTGACAGGCAAATCGTTCACAGGCAAAGAGGCAGGCGCGTGGGGTGTTGCCGCTAGAACATATGGAACCTGGGAGGAGTTGATCGAGGCTGCTTTGGGGACGGCTGAGGCAATTGCAGGACACAGCAAGCTTGCCGTGCAGGCCGCGAAGGAGGTCGTGAATAAGAGTCAGGATCTACCATTACGAGATGGTGTCGAGTATGAGAGGAGGGTGTTCCACAGCTTGTTTGGAAGTGAAGATCAGAAGATTGGGATGAAGGCTTTTGCAGAAAAGAAGAAGGCTGAGTGGACTCATAAGTAATCGTTGCACTACCATGAATGGATCCGGACGCCATGACTGGGATACAGCTCACCCGTCGCATACCGTCGCCAGTGAGCAAAATACCAGAGTTTATTATCTCCAAGTGAGCCAAACAATAAATATCTAACTGACTTCTATCATACATTGTCTAGACAAACATTCCAAAGTCTTTTTGGTTTCTGACGCGGGTAAAACAGAACAGCAAAGAAAGATACCAATCTAAGGTTGCTTCGACTCTAATCAAGGAGTTGCACGCAGACATCATCTACGCCTTCTTTGCCTTACCGTTGAGGCCCTCCTGCTCGTCCTTCCTTTTTCTCACCACTTCCAAGAATTCACTCACAACTCCCTTATAATCCGCCGCCATATACGGCTCGAACCACTCATTCCACCAACCCCTCCAACCTCCAATTCTGCTCTTTCTTCTCCCCTCTAGTCCCATCTCCTTACAAAGCAGGTCACAAAAGTCCAAAATGTCCGCACCAACCTCCGGCTCTATGATGCCAGCTCTCCTGTACCGCCATCGCATGAACGCCATCGTTCGCGCTGTATCTTCATCCATTTTGTACTTATCTTTGAATACCTCATTGAGTTCCGGCGAGTGCAGACCCTCAAGGTACGCCACTCCCCATATAGACGATAATTCAGCATACAAAGGAATCTGTGGCGATGCCATAACGCCAACAAAAATTATAGAACGGTCGTTTTGTGCGGCAAGAGTAGAAGGGATAATTTGACGGTATAGACGGTATGGTGTACTGTCTGGGGGATTCTCGTATGTTTTTGGCGGATTGGAGAGGAATGGGAAAGTCTTGTGTACCCATTTATCGGCTGCAGTATCAAGGTCTGCCCAGTAGGATTTCATTTCAGGCGGGACTTTATCGAAAGGAATGGGGAGGTCAAGCTCGATGCGTGCTTCGGGCTTGAAGAATTTGGGAAATGTAAGGTTCCACCCAGTCGCAAATACCAGAGCAGAAGTTGGTCGTATAGTACCGTTGGCGAGGGTTACACTGTTCGAGTTAACGGAAGTTATGTGTGTGCGTTGAACGTCGATAAGATTTCCGTCGTTGAGCAGGTTGAATAGTGGGTTATCTTCATGAATTAACGAGGGGTGTGCTGTTGACCAGAATAGACTACTTTTTGTCAGCGAGGTCTCGGCGATGGGATGAAATTTCCCAACGGAGAATCAACATACTGTTTCATATCCGGGGCAATCCTCCTCGAATTTTCACTTCCTTCATATAAATCCTTGAAGATGTAATGACTTGCCCAAGTCCAGTACTTCTCCACAAGCCACAGCCCTGGCCAGAACATGCCGCTGTGAAAAATCCAGTAAAAGAACCCATGAGTTCTCAACAGACACGGAACAGTCAATCCAGCCCATCGAGAGAAGGCAATCGCAGCTGTGCGGAGTCCAACCGCAGTGACTTGTATGAGCATACCCGGTCCCGCACCACCTTTTCGAATCAACCAACTAACCTTTTTCCCCGCCGAAGCGCAAAGGCTCACCACCTCCGCCGCGGACTTGTTTCCACCCACGACAGTAACGTGCTCGACCCCTTCCGCCAGGAGTTCATTGTGTCTCGCGCCGAGATGCAGTGAGTGGAACATACTACCCTCGAACTTACTCGTATCCAGGTTTGGCATGCGCGGATCCGATGAAGGACCACTTGCCACAACCAGTTTATCACATCTCAGAACCTCCTTCTGTTTTCCTTTCTCTTGCACCTCCAGACTCCAAGTCTTTGCTTTGTCAGGCCCGTTGTCTTCATGAATTGCGGACAACACGCGAGTATTAAGTCGAACGTGTTCCTCGATATGGAAGCGCTTGGCGAATTTCTGGAGATATTCGTTTACTTTGACGCCGGGAATCTTATCCCACATGTTTAGCTCGGGATCTTCGTCCATACACATATCGGAGAATTCGTAGCAGCCAACGGGACTATCTGCTATGAGGTTCGGGTAGATTCGGTCGTTGCTCCATACTCCTCCAATGCTACTGTCAGAATCAATGACAGTTAGATCGATGGATGGTTTGAGTTGGAGGTAGGCGCGAGCGGCTGCGAGGCCTTGCCATCCTGCGCCGATGATGATCACTCGGTTACCGTCAGGGAGAGACTGCTCGATCTTTAGAGCCATTTTGTTGGAGAAGTAGAAGGGAATGTGTTTGATAGGACAGCACAATTGGGTATTGGCAATATGGGAAGCAATTGGGTTGATATATCTACAGGAATACCAATTCATTCACGCACAATTTCTTGTGTGGCAACACATTTTACATTTCTATTCGTCTCGATTCCATGTTCTAGAAAGAATGACAACAATATTAAGCAACAATGTGAAGAAATGAGCTAGAATATCTCGGTCGAGACGCGCTCACGGCTTTATTTTCAGATAAAGGGAATTTGAGATGTGAGTTCACAGTTCTTGTTCTTTGTGTGACAATATGGTACGATTCTGTTCGAGCGAATCAGGCTTTGTACTTACGTTCTAAGAGTGAAAGAATAGGATCGGCTTTTCTAATCGCCATGATACACCAGTCCAACATTCAGGAGAAGGGGTTCGCTTGCACTTGGTAACCGAACATCGTTCTGAAGCGTCACCTGTACAGAAAGTGAAAAGAAATTGATATGGCAAACAAATATTTAGGTGACCCAGCAATGAGAGCAACGACAGATGTAGTATACAATCTGTTCTTTGCGCTGTCGTCGCATTTTGCGTTTCCATAACATAACACCTTCCTCAAAAACCTTGCAACTTGCAAGCATCCGGATAATATCACCGCATACAGTAGCACAGTCGAGTCATTGTTTTGTGATTAGCAAAGTATATATCCTATTCGTGGAATCAATAGTCTTGCGATACTTAGTATAGCTTATCTAGTGATTTGCTTGATTCTATGGTGAATAGTCGCTGAAAACAAGGCATTCCAGATGTGCCTGGTCGTACGGCTATCTGTTTGTATGTGGCACAGGTGTATTTAAGAAGTAACCTCAAGCTGCAATTGTGAGTCGACTACCTCGTCCACATTGCACTTATAGAAGGTGCACTTTGTGGGCAGCAGGTCAGTTTTGACTGATTATATTATTGTGGGCATAAGGCCATTACTTAAAATCAGCTTCGGTATTCGTCCGAAGTACGTCTAGACTAATGGTCCCCGAAATGTGCTGATTACATTGACAGGAAATATATCCTTCGTTTTCTCCAGCCGTTTAATACCACCGTGAATCATAATATCTAATAGGTTAAAAGTGCTGAAGGACCCAAGAAGGTGCCGTCCCGAAAGTGCCAGCTCGGTTCAATGGACCATCCACATGAACATAGCTTTTGCAATTCACTGTTGAAGCTACACCCAACTGCCAATCATGCTAAATAACGACTTGAAATGAAACGAGACATCGAGGCACAGAAACTTAAACACCCCAGTACATATGGGAATTTGTACCGATGTCCAGATCTTCATGCACTCGGGATCTATTCGAATCCATGTCATCCAATGTTAGCTACATTCAGGTCGCCGTCCATCTCTTTCTGCTAGCAAGCTTCAGAAACATATATAAAGTCAATGGCAAGTGAATCTGACCTTCCCGCCGAAAAGACTTGTTATTCCTCAGGTATATACGAATCGAAAAGTCTTCGGCCGCTACAAATCGGAGCAGCCATCGCACGTTGACTGAGGCTCATATGCGCATCTGCCTTTGGAAGCATTATTACTCAAGCACTTGCCAGCCTGGGGGTTTCTTGATCCTGTTGCTTTGAGCAACTGTCGCAGGCGGCACCATATATCGCTGGCGCAAACCCAAAATTCCTTTCGACGACGAGAGCTCTCCCGGAAATAACGACGCAATATAACAACACCAACCACAACAACCAGCAGACACAGCTACAGGAACCAGCTTTCATCTGTCAGGTTTTTTTCACCTTCGCATTCAACACATTGACTGGCACTTTCTGTCGCGCTACTCGACGGCGCGCGCTTCTTGTCCACTTCACAGTTTTCGGAAATCTTTGCGGGAAACCGTCTCATAAGTAGCAGTTTAGCATCGAATGCGGAAAATGAAACTACGAGATGCATTGCTGGTGCTCCAGCTTACCTTCGCCCATCTTCCCCGGATCGTAGCAGGAGATGACCCAAGCACCTATTCTGTGATTACTCTTACCTCGCTCACAACAATTCGTCCCAGTCCCAAAGTTGTCACTTCGTCCCAGGTTCGTCCTTTCTATATTCTCCAATTTGTGCGGACGCAACTAACAAATACACGCAGACAGAAGTTGTCATAATTACACCTGGCGAACAGACGACCACGAGTGGTGACTCTTCTTCTTTGACATTTAGCATACTCTCAACTTCCACGAGGATCATCACTGTCCCTCTTGCACCGTCATCAGACCCGAGCTCGGCGACTTTCTCTCTTCCGGCAACGCTGAAATCAACGCAAGGTTCATCGACATCTATAACGAACAACTCACCAAATCTCGCACCTACGCCGACAAGCAGCATCATCACACTTTCTCCTACCTTATTAGCATCAGCTACTAAGCCACTCCAAAAGTCAAAGATTATAGCCGTCTCAATTGTTACGCCTCTCATCGTACTTTTGGGCATTGCTATCTTCATATTCTTCTGCATGAGAAGGCTTAAGAAGAATAGCAACGGAGAGCTCTATGTCGAAAAGAAACAAATCCCAACATCATTCAGGCCAACAATTACTCACCTACCAAACGAACCGCACGGCCACGGAGAAGTAACCTCTCCCAGCTCAGAAAACCCTGAATCAAACGTAACATCTCCTGGCGCTAGGAGTCGCTTCCCAGCTTTTTCTCAGCTCTTTGGTCATGGTGTCAACGAAGTGCACCTTAATTGGGAGCCGCTGAAGAATGCACTTCGCTCAACGAACCCAGATGCTGGAATCTTCAATAATTACGTGCCACCTCCACGCCCAGTAAGACACTATCATGAGAGCTTCAACCACGAAACAAACCTTCGCGATTCAAGACAGCCTGCGGAGTTAGAAGCACACACCGAGGCACCACTCAGTCCGCCGATCCCATCACGATCACCGGACAGGAACATATTACAGCGTTTAGGAATGCAGGTATCGGGGTCCCGACTACAGCCTATTAGCGAGTTGCCGGGTGCAGTGTTGCCGAACTACGATAATCGAACTGGCACACCTTCGGCCCGTTTTCCGGCCAATGGCAACTGGCAGAACAATGGAGAATTTGGTGCCGGTGAAACTTACGAGCAACCGATAGTTGATTTGAAGGGCAAGTCGATTGTGCGTCCTCCCTACAATTCAGAGACATTAAGTATGTCTCCTGCAGAGCCGACTCGACAACGCTCGCCTGAAGCTAGGATTATTCGACAACCCCCACACTTTCAGAACACTGACGATCGTATCGATTCAGAGACCATGGGAAGAGTTCCAATACCAGTAAGGAACTGGCCTTCAGTGAGGAACGAGCCCAGGGGCTCTAGCATCTACGACAACGAGCTGCATTATCCAGATGACCCTCAGGGTGTTCAAGACCATATAGCTCTAGCTAATCGAACACGGTCACCAATCCCGCCAGCGGAATACCCTTCAATAGTTTCCCCTCTCACAGCCGACCCAACGAGAACCAATTCAGAAACGTTCTTACCAGAACCGAGCAAGGGTGTCTCCAAAGCGATTCTTGACACCTTGACATTGCTAGAGGGAACTTCGCCAGTCTATCAGTCAGCGCAAAACGGAGCAGAAAATTGGGCGGAAGGATTACTTCGCATACAGAGCGAAAGTACTCTCAGAGCTCCTACGGCAGAAAGTTCCATCGCTAGATCTTCGAGCCCTCGTAACAGACTTCCAGTTCCAGGGGAGGAATTCGATGATGAAGATACTACTATAATAGAACACGAGGATGGGACTCAGATCAAGATCATAGCCTCAAATAATGGGGAAGGAGGATTCTTCTAGGGTTGTAAAAATGCATGGAGGTAGCAGATAGCTTGGATGGACGAGGAATGGGATATTGCTACAGTAGATGCACGGACTAGCAGGCCCTCCCCTATACTGTAATTTTCTTTGTCTATTGGTTTTCTATTCTGGATGTAAGAATGGACCATGGAAGTGTTCGTTCCATCCAAGAATGGTGTTAACCATGGTTGTGATCGGTGGTTATCAAAGTTCGTACACAGTCTTTACAAAGACCGAGATAGTTCCTTTAATTTATAATCAAGGCGGCATCGCCGTGAAAAGCATCGTGGTACTATTCTATGAATGCAATTAATAAAAGTGTATTATTGAATGCTCAAATACTTTTCAATCGTTAGAAGCGAGTGGAGACGATGGCAAGTAGAGAAATGAGGCTGAAGGCTGGAGACAACCGAAGTTCACCCCGCATCGGCCGAAAGACGTCATAGACAGTTGACAATATTTGTACTTAAGGATACTGTTTCGACAATTGAAACTGGGCAATCCGAATTATATATACGCAGTCTTCTTACATCTTTCGTAAGTCGATAAAATACACAAATATGCCTCCTCGTGGTTTGGCAATACTCATAGGAGCTGGTCCAAATACTGTAAGTTGTCCAACCTTACGACTTTGTTTGACCCCTCTGGAGTCTCCAGTAGATCGTGGGCACATATTGGAGAGAAATGGCTGGTAGACTGGCAAATTGCTCCACGTTTGGCTCCAGTATGAAGGACATAAATTATTCGATTGGTGCCAGGAAATGTGATATTGAACGACTTGAGGAAGGAAGTATTGAAGCATACACTTAAGCTTACCAGCAATCCAGGGAACCGGTATCGCTCGCATCCTTTCTCATCCAAAGCACGGGAAGTAAGTACACCACATGACCTACTTCCATCCCCTCCTTTAACATCCACCCAGCCTAGCCGTCGCCCTCCTCGCCCGTAATCCCGAATCCCTCAGCACAATCCGCTCCAACCTCCTCTCCTCATCACCCGACTCCATCATCGAAACCTTCCCCACCACCACCTCCGCCAGCTCCCTAACCCAAACCTTCTCCTCCATCCGCACGCACCCCTCATTCGCCAACCTCCCCCTCACCCTCTCCATCTTCTCCATCAAGCACTCCTCCAAAAAGCCCTTCATGAACGAAACCCGCGACGAGTTCACCGAGTCCCTAGAAACCTACGTCGGGGGCGCATTTACCTTCGCACAGGAGTCGCTCAAACTGATGTTCGAGCACCATGGCGAAGAGCCGCTCGAGAAGACGGGTAAGAAAAAGGGAACGATTATCTTCACCGGCACGCTCGGTGCGTTGAGGGCTAATGCGGAGTTTGCGGCGTATGGCGCTACGAGGTCGAGTGTAAGACAACTGGCGCAGGCGCTGGCGAGGGAGATGAGTGCGAAGGGGATTCATGTCGTGCATACGATTGCGAATGGGAGGATTGAGGATAAGGATGGGGAGGATCAGAGGATTGGGAAGAGCATGAGTGCTGATGCGGTAGGTAGTAGTTTTTGGCGAGTTTAGAATTGTGGCTAATATTTGATGTGTAGGTGGGTAAGACTTATCTGTGGTTGAGTGAGCAGGAGCCAGTTTTGTGGACGCATGAGTTGGATATGCGACCTGCTGCAGAGAAATTCTAGATATGGTGGTGAGTATGACAAAACATTGGAGAACAGCTTTATAGACATCTAGTCTTTAGGAAGTCATAGAGTCAAGCCGCATTTATGATCTTCTATATCAGCCAAATACAGTTCAGAAGTTCTTGACATCGTTGGTTAAGAAATACTGCCCGCTCGAGATCTGGTATCCTAGAGTCATTTCGGGTTATTGCTTTCATGCTTATGATGGCACTTTCATCATTTGGGACATGCATATGCAACTTTATGGGGGGAGCATAGCTCAAAGCCCACGATACACATTCGAATGAAAACTCTGGGCGGAGGTGAGCACTTCCCACTACACCTACTCGCAGTATCACAACTGGGAATAAATTCGTGAAAGAACCTTGCAACGAACTTGGATTGCAGGGCGATGTGCCTCATATGTTTGGGTTCACTTCCTAGTGTCACTTAACAGAAAGCCCCAATTTCGTACTACTTAGTAGGTCGCCGGAGTGAACCAGCATATGACAGATATAAGAACTATTGTATTGGGCGTTGATGGCGTGGGCTATAGGCTCAGAGCGGTGATCACACCGGCTTCAATTTCAAAGACACAAACATGACGAATCGAATGCATAACAGTTTCTAGGATGCTCCATACTCACACGCGGTATGCATCCTACGGTTTTTTAAGACTCTCACCCGCAATTCAACGCTTCAGGTCTCAGCCGCGAACATATCAACGTTCCCGAGTAACGGGTGATGATTCGAACAAGGTTTGTCGTCCAATGTAGTACATACTCAGCAAGCACAAGAAACTGCTTGAACTCTCTGCACAACGACCACCGACTGTTCTCAGGCTCATTCAGGTTCGGTGCATATAGTATCCTCCGACGGAACCGTTTAATTAACCTCCCAAACTCAAAGATATGAATTTTAAGGATCGGAGACTCGGATGTCAACGCATATTAGATATGCTTGGCTGATCGACGTCGACCCCATTATATCTGAAAATGACAGCTTAGCATTTCTCGGGGTGTTTGTCCTTAGCAGAATCGTTAACATGGGACATTGGATGAATGTGATACAAATTTTTCCGAAAGCATCGCATCGAAACGGCCGGCGGGGAAGAAGACGCATTATATACTGTAGCTGTCCCGAAGAGATGGTTGGTGGCTTGCACTTGCAGCGGGAATGGCTTTGGTTGCATTGCTGCCATGAAACGTATGTACCGTGGTGGACAACGAATAGATTACGACTCAGGAAGCCATCCAACACCTACCTACCTACCCACCCAGCATATCCCAAACTCATAGACAACATCACAAACCAATGACCTCCCCGAGAACAGGAATCATACCAGACAACTTACGACAAGGCGAAAATCGCAATAACAAAAACTGGCTATCAATAACACACAATCCCCAAAGACTACGTACCCCTGAGTCGTAAGCTCCAGTGCGAAAAAGCTGAAACATACAGAATCGTCACGCCCCCCCACAAGGACCCCCATTGTAGTAGATCACCTTTCTTTTTCCGTTTTCCATTTTCACATTGACAGCTAATTTATTATTTTAAACTTTATGAATTGAAACCTGCTCTGTAGATAGACGGTACGGTACGCCACAATCTCGAAACCAGTGGCTCATTAACCCCTGATTCGCTTATTGCGATGCCGGATGTAACTTCATCTGCATAGATAGGCACGCCCCACATGGTCTCGCTTGATTATGTATGATCTAGGCGATTGCTTGACGACGACCGCCCGCTTGCTTTGCGAATCTCTTTTTCTATTCTGGACGGACGGACGCGTACGGAGCGGAGAGCGGGCGCGAGGATAAAGAAGACTACTAAGTTATGTGAGATATTTGGTATCCACTTTTGTTTAATGAATCGAATGGAGAGATGGTTTTCTTGCGTGGAAAGAGTGTGGTGTTTGGTTGGTTGTTGTTTATGGGAAACGGCTTGAGAGGACGGACATTGGTGTCTGGTTGATTGGGATTATAGTTTATGGATTATTTGTTGCCGTATCAGATACGCACTTTCGTTCTTACAATGTATACTATACTGGTAACCTGCGCGTCTACTCTAACCAATCTAGCTGACTAGGAATCAGTTCTGAAGCTCTATTGAAGTAAGTCCTATCGTTCGTGGTGGTGGTACGTATGACTGAGCCTCCATCTTATTTTATCTGCTTCCGCGCAGCTAGCCGCCTCCTTCGAATCTTACAGTATTCTTCCTTCCTTCCAGAATACTGGGATGGGTATGCGTACGGTACTCGGAGTGGAGTAATCTTACAACATCCAATAACCTAGCTGCATCGAGGTCTGGGCTTCCCGGCACAAAAACCACAATGTCGATAGATCAACCCTGTTGCACTTATTCAGACTCCCCAGACATGACTTTTCCCTTGTAAGGCAACAAGGATAGCCGTGCACGGCTTCTATCGCTAGCAGGTTTGATTTTCATCGAAATCTTCTTCAGGTAAATCATCTACCTGCAAACGGATGGGGGTAGCTTGAGATAGATAGGGAGATAAACGGTTGCTTAACAGACAGACACTTCCCCCTCCCCCTGTACATAGCTCATGCTATGCTATCCTATGCCATACTAAGCTCCGTCAATCACACCCATCCCAACGCAACTCGACCATCCTCTCCTTATTTCCCACCCAACCCCACATCTGCGTCCCTCCTTGTTCCCACCTATGATCCAGCCCACCCCCGACCAGGAACGCGAATCTGCAATGTTACAAGTTGAAATTGGGGTAAGTTTCCTCGCCGATCCCAGCAGCGATAGCCTCAACGCATGCCTACGTAATTCGAACAACCAAACATCCGCGCATTAGGGGGGGCATATATGGATCTATCCGCCTGGTAGGAGGGATCAATGTCTTGGCATTTGCTCTAGTCCCGGATATATTTGACTTGACAAGCGTTGCTGAGAAAGGAGGGACGGGTTGACGGGCCATCTTTTCATTTACTTATCAGCATTCGTAGGTCGCATCTGGAAGCTATTCGATTTCTTCTGATTATTATCTTTTCATCTTTTGGCATTTGGCATTTAGCTTTACTCTCCCTATATCTCATCTTCTCGTATCTGCATTTCGTTTATAGATACCAAAGAGCTTCGACACTGTTCGTTTACATCGATATATATACCCATTTCTTCGGTCATTATATCTCTACGAATCGATTGTTCTACCCACATACCTACCACTCCTTTGCATTATCTGGGAAATCGGAACACACACAAAAATCTCACAAAATGGCAAACTCACGTCTATACACACCCAAACCCATCACGGACATCTTCACAGCAGACACCGACATCAACCGACGAGAATGTCGCCGAATCGTCCCCATGAAAGTTCTCATCCTCGGCCTGGGTAGGACCGGAACCGCATGTATGTTCTTTCTTTCTCCCCTCCCCAACCCCCCTCCTCTCGATAAGAAAAGTCATACTAACCCCCACCCCAGCCATGCGCGCCGCCATGCGCGAACTCGGCTACGTAGACACCTACCACATGATGTCCGCCAGCATCGAGAACCCGCCCGACTGCCTCCTCTGGCGCGACGCCTTCGACGCCAAATACCACAACGGGCCCGCCTTCACCCGCGCCGACTGGGACCAACTCCTCGGGCACTGCCAAGCCGTGTGCGACTGGCCAGCGGTAGCCTTCGCCGAAGAGCTCATCGCTGCATACCCGGAAGCCAAGATAATCCTCACCAACCGAGACGTCGACAGCTGGCACGCCTCCACTCTCAAAACCGTCAACTGGCGCGTCAACGACTGGGAGTTAGAGAAACTGAAAAACTGGTCCTGGGCCGCGAGCATGTATAAGCCGATGTTGCAGGAATTCTTCGATTGCTTTTTCAAGGGGGATTTTGAGAACAGCGGAAAGCAGATCTATCTCGAGCATTACGATAATGTGAGGAATATCGTTAAGCGCATGGGTAAGGCGGGGGAGGGCCGCTTGCTTGAGTATAAGATTACGGATGGGTGGGGACCGTTGTGTGAGTTTTTGGGGGAGGCGGTCCCGAAGGAGAGGCCCTTTCCTAGGGTTAATGATAATAATGATTTCATTGATCGCAGTAGGTGGAGGAATAGGTGCCAGGCGATGAATGTCGTGTTTAGATATTTCTGCATGTTGGTTTTGACGGGGCTGACGTATGTTTGTCTGATGAGGATTTGGAACATGTTGGTGTAAGAAAAGTACTGTACGGAGAGGGTTGATTGATTGGTTGTTGTATTTTTCAAAAAACGGCTGGCAAGCGACGCAACCTTGGATTTGGATTTTGGCCGGGCCCGGCTCTTGGAGGCACAAAAATTGTTTGTATTGGTATATATAGAAAGGGGTTTTGAGGTCGGATATATCACTTCATGGTTCTGTTTAGATCAGATCATGTTCGCTTTTTCTGTTTATTTCTTGTATTTATTTAGCATCTCTAGCATTTATCTTGTAGAATATACAAAATCTTCCAAAAGTTCAATTCTACCTTCCCTAACTCACATCGAGTCTCAATCGCTCATGATCCTTAACGGAAGAGCATTTCCGATGGAAATAGAAATTGTTACTGTACGCATCGGTCCCGAGATGTAGTCAGATAAGATCTCCCTTCCAAAATTGGCGACTTGTCGCAAGCGTTAAGGAAAGCGCACTTATGCAGTTGCCCCTGTACGAAGTAGTCGAGCGAGTTTCTTGGTACGCGTAAGCTTAAAGTGGAATGTTATTTATGACCAGTACATTTCGAACGTGCTCCAAGTCATTGGAATAATAGGATTAGGAGTGGTTTCGCGACGTCCAAGTCTGCACAGACTTTTGTTCGGAACAAAGATGCCATGCCAAGACAGGTAATGAGCGCGGAGAGATGTTGGACAAACAGGTATCTGATCATTTGCGAGAGGGATTGTTTATATGAATGATGCGTGGAATTGAGACTATCCAAGTACAGTACTTTATGTGGTATCAAAAACAAGTAAAAACACCTAACCAATGCAACCCAAGAGATATATGTACAAGGGAAAAAAGTAATGACATCCCTCATGAACCAGAACCCAGGAGCGGTACTCCCAAACCCTCCGGTCTCCACCTCAATAACGAAGTGCCTCTCCTCTTCTTTCTCCAGATCAACGCCTCTCTAATACCCACTACCAACCCCGTGATGCCTGCAAATGCCATCAAGGCAAGTAAAGGATAGCTACTTCCGCCTTCCAAGCGTACTGGTTTTAACGACCAGACCTGCGAGCCGTTAATATTGTAGATTTTCGAGGTCAAAAAGAAGAATCGAGTTAGCTTACCTTTTCCATATTAACGTCGAGTGGATAACTTACTCCCAGTAAATCTTCGTCTTTCGTCCCATTATTAGCCATTCCCTTAACTCGTAAATATCGTGGGTATATGCGTGAAATCTCAAACTCTGTTTCAAATGACGTCTTGTCCGCGTAATCGAGCGTCTCCCATTCTTCTTCTTCGGCTTCAGGGTCCTCCGCCCCTTGCAAGACCCATTGGGTGACTTCAGTGGCCCCGTTCCAGCTCACATAGAGACTGAGCCAGTTTTCGCCGTTGGTAAGAATCCGCACGTCGGGATCTGTCGTGGGCCAGCCATGCCACTCGAATTTGAACACTCGGTAAGACTGGACTTCACCAGCGCCAAATCGGCTTTGAGGACCGAAGTGCTGATTGCAAAGCGTAGTTCCATTAGGGGCGTATTCAGTCATTGCGCCTGTGTTCCCGTAGCCCATAATGACATGTCCATCTTCCAGCATCTGCATGTTGCCTTGAGAAATTCCACGAATACCATTTGGGTTCATGTATTCTTGAAGTACTTTGACAGTCATATTGACCTCATCAACCTCCATGAGCAGACCGCGAGAAGCGGGCCCAGGGTGCGCATCATCTCCCGCATTATCGAATATTGAAATAGCGGTACGGTTATGGCGCCATCGAGCGTCGTGTTGGTAAGCAAAATCGGTGGCTCGTCCATCAGATAGATCAGTGAACATGTTCTTCTTCCCTCCCAGAATCCAGATGATGTCTCCCGTGGTGCCGTTTATGTAGGTGAGACAATGCAAATATCTGCTGGAGATGAGGAAGTTTCCTTTTTCATCCTTGTCGACGCTGTTGATGTGAAAAAAGTCGAAGGCAGAGTATACACCTCCATCACTATCGGGCTTATCTCTATATGTGTCGGAAACCGCATAATGCTGTGCTGCCCTCCACTCGAAAAGAAGTTCGCCAGTACCCAGGTCAATCTCTTGTATGACACAGTCCCAAACATATCCTTCTGGGTATCCAACATATGCCATGTCTGCTATCACAACATCATAGATAGTGATGAGCGCAGTTCCATTATCGGTGATCGTAAAGTCGTGTAGATCGCCCGCGAGGCCATTGGCCGCCACAACTTTGTGAACCTCCCTGTAATGTTTATCAAGCTATATTGGCTTAGTAGGTTGGACGTGGAGTGGAAATTCTGGTGAGACTCTACCATGTAATAAACTCCAGCGCCATGTCCAAAAACAGCATCCGATCCAGCCCAGAACGTTAAATAATGTTCCCCTCTGTACGTCTGCACCTGAAGATTGTAGATTTGATCATAACCCGACTTTGTCCAAACCAAATTTCCATCTGAATCCATGATCATTGCACTAGGCTGGCTAACAGCCCTTCCTCGAGGACTGAATACCCAATATAAATCATTGCGACACTCTTCGCTCTTGCTGAGAATGTTCAATCGCGGGGAAGCGATGTCAGTTGACATGTAAGTATTGATCGGATAGACGCCATAGGTTCCAGCATCATAAGCTTCATCGTTGACATAAGGCCCCAATTCGGCAACAACAAAAGTGTAAAGGAAGGAGAGGAAGAATAACGACAACACGCTCAAACCCATGATGGCTTCAAAGGAAATGTAAGAGAAAAGAAGGCAAATGGCATTATTTGCAATGGCAAATAACGAACGTAGATACAGATAGAGATAGAGATAAATTGAGACGCGACCGGGACCGAGAAGAAAATACTTTAATCCAAGCTAGGTTAATGCAAAGTTGCAAACAACGTTTAGATGGAGGGGTGTGGGTGTGGGTGCGCGTATGAGTATGATGAGTATGATGAGTATGATGAGTCTGAGTATGCGGCTTTGAAGGGACTGCGTAGATCCCGTCCCAGCTCGGCCATTGCAGTGGATCACCGAGAAGCAAAGGAACAATGAAGGAGGAGATAGACGCGCCCATCATACTAAAGTAGTAAGACGGTACTGCCACTTCCAGTCGTCCACCCGTTGCTCTTGAATTATGGGGAAATTCGTCATGCCATTAGCTGTCAACGACCAAAACTGATAAGGCGAAGTCAATTTAGAAGTACGTGCCAAGATTACGACGCGCCAAGACTCTTCTTTGGGCGCTTGGTGCGTGTGGATTGACTAAGCGAAGCAGCCAACCACCAACTCCCGGCAAATGTGAAACTGGTTCACGACAATCTCGCTCGACTGTCGAGTCTCTATCATCTATCCCAAATGCCAACCAACTTTGCACTTCTTAGCCTCGTTTATTCTGCACGTATATTTACATGTAGATTACCTCTATCGGATGTTGTTTCACATAAGTTTAAATCTTGATGCCTTATTCGGATCCGTATATCTTAGATGTCCGCCCTCGGACTCGAAGAATATGTCCGACTGGATACCGTAACAGACACGCCTAGAATAGCAGAACAACAGAAGAACAGCACGCAGAGTTCGCTCTCTACTTTGAAGTATACCCTCTTCCACAGGTCCAGAGTCAATGACTACGAGTATGACGCATACAATCCAGGGCAAATTTAATTTGTGCGGAGAAGGCGACGAAACCCGCTCAAAAGTCAAAAGCCGCGTGTCCCACTCCTCACCCCCTTCATTATCCCCGTGAACTGGTATCCCTGACCATCACGAAGAACCCACCCAGAGCCAACCCTGCACTACCTTGTTTATTCCCTGGCCCCTTATCCATGTCTATCTGCACATCTTCATCATTCTATCTGGCGAAGGTTGGAATATCAAAATGGACGAACCAAAAGCAACAGAACCACTCCGGCCGAACCAACGCGTCTGTTTCTTGCTTGCATAACCTTGGCTGCGCCCAAACCCAACCAGTTTGTGCTATGGGTATGGTTCTACGTACTTTTATATTCTAAGTCTGAGATTAGTGATGTTCTGTACATTTTACACGCAAACGCTTTTCGTACTATTTATGGCATGGACCCGATCCGAAATAGGGGAAAGAAGGAAGAAAAAGAAGAAAACAGAGATATGCTCCAATAACGGACGGATATTGAACTGGATCTCATCTTTCCTGCATCCAGTACTAGTCATTTTTCAACTAACCTTTTTTCCTTCCGTTCTATCCTTTTCACCTGCAGCTGTACCTTTGGCAGCTTGGCATTTTTCTCCGACGGACTGGTTTTCCTTCCCAAATTCTTTCCTTCTTCATCGACTTCTGTATTCGTTCACTAATATCTTATCTCTTTATCCTCTTGGTCTTTCGTTGCCTATCTTTTTCTATTTTGCCATCTCTTACTTTCTTTGCCCGTATTGAATAATCCAATGCCAAAGTCTCTGTCCATATCGGAAAAGACATTTCCGCTCCAATATGGATCACCAGCGCTACCCGACCACCGGTCCAACCAGACTGGCTTCCATCGACGACATGGCTCGCTCGTACCGCATTCACCACGTGAGCCGCTAGAGCCGCGATGCAGTATATCGGAGCCGGATTCGGAAGCATCACAGCCAAAACCGCAGCCGGTAACATGGCTGTCGTTACCGCGAAAAGATCAGTTGGCTATTCTTTTCTTCTCCAGATTGGTGGATTTTTTGCAAGTTGCTTCATTGCAAGCGTACATGTTCTATCAGCTGAAGAGTTTCGACCCGGGACTCTCCGATGCGGCCATTTCGTCGCAAGCGGGAATCTTGCAAGGGTGTTTTACTGGGGCCCAGGTGTGTACTGCGGTACTTTGGGGGAAGGCAGCCGATACTTGGGGCCGTAAAATCGTTCTCATGGTGGGGTTGTTGGGAACGGCGATCTCGTGTATGGGATATGGGTTCGCGACGACCTTTTGGCAAGCAGCGTTGTTCAGAGCCTTTGGCGGCGCTATCAATGGTACTGTTGGAATAATGTTAGTACAATATATCCAATCCTTTCATTTTTCCAGGAAGGCCAGTGACTGAATTTCCCAATTAGACGTACCATGGTAGCAGAAATCACCAAAGAGAAGAAATACCAATCTAGAGCATTTCTTCTGCTGCCAATGAGTTTCAATGTTGCTGGTATACTGGGTCCAGGTAAGAACTTATATATACCAAGACATCCCTTTCAATCACATCATTCTGTACTAATATTGCTCATAGTTATGGGTGGATTACTTGCAGATCCAGCAATGACACTCCCTGGTCTTTTCGGAGAGAAAGCTACATTCGGATTCGACTGGCTTCGCTCGTATCCTTACGCCCTACCCGGTGTTCTCAATGCCGTCTTCTTAACCTGCACCGGCCTCCTCGTATTCCTAGGATTAGAAGAAGTACGAGCTCCACCCCCGCCATCCCCAAACTTTAATCTAATCTCTATACAGACTTTACCTTCTCGTCGTGGTACTGTAGACTACGGAATTCAAATTCTCAACCGCATCAAAACATCTATCGGTTTCGGCACCCCCATCGCCGCAATCGACTACACTCAATTCGAAGCGTCCACCGATCTCCAAAACTTCGAACCAAAAGCCAAGCCCGCACTTCCAGTCGGCAAACTCCCCTTCCGTCGCATCTGGACTAAAAACGTCATCTTCACTCTCGTCACTGGCGCCTTTTTCGATTTCCATCTCGGTGCCTTCACTAACATCTGGTCGCTCTTCCTCTCCACTCCTCGTCCCACCACTACCGATTACCGCTCCCTCCCATTCATCTTCACCGGCGGCCTCGGTATGCCCGCTGCCACCGTTGGGTTCGCGACTTCGATTCTGGGCATTTTAGGCATGGCGTTGCAGATCCTGCTCTACCCGCCCGTGCACGCGCGTCTTGGGACTCTTCTCTGTTTCCGTTTCTTTTTGATTCTGTTCCCCGTAGCCTATTTCTTCGCTCCATACCTCAGCACCCTGCCTTCCAGCACACCTGCCCCCGACCCCGCTTCTGGCCCGTTCATCTGGATTGGAATCACCTTTGTCCTGCTCCTTGCTGTATCAGCTCGCACATTCACTTTACCAGCAACCATCATCCTGCTGAATAACTGCTCGCCCCATCCGTCGGTTCTGGGCACGGTGCATGGTATTGGGCAGAGCGTCAGTGCGGGGTTTAGGACCGTGGGACCGGTTGTGGGGGGGATTTGGTATGGGCAAGGACTGGAGCATGGGATTGTGGGGTGGGCGTGGTGGGAGACGGCAATGGTGGCGGCGGCGGGATGTGTTACTGCGATGTTGGTTTATGAGGGGAGTGGGCATGAGATCTTTTTGGAGGGGGAGGAGGATGGCGCGGAGGAGGTGGAGTTGCAGGGGTTGATGAGGGAGAGTCAGAGGGTGAGGGAGGAGGGCGCTTTTGCTGAGCGGGAGGGGTTGATGGCTGGGGATGAGGGGTTGGGGGAAAGTAGTAGGATGGGGAGTTTGGAAATGAGGAGGTAGAATTGCTTCCATGAGGGGAAGAGGATGATTAAAAATTGGTGGTTAGAGGAGGCATGGAGAGATTTTCTTTAGGATTAAAAGTTACAATATACCCATAAAAAATAGTACGAGATATCTTTTAAATTCTCCAAATCCACCTGATTAATGTAGATGAGTGACGACAACAGATCTTCTGAAGGTTAAAAAGGCTGCAGAAACCCTGTATTGCGTAATGCATACCGAGACTGAACACAAGGTAGACATCTCGACAACATTGCTAACACATCGATTTAATCCTATCTATCTAATAGCTACAAACCAGATCAACTAAATCGGAAGAATAACCACATGCACTGAATGAGCTGAGGTGAACTATAAACTCATAGTATATAACCTTACATCATTAACCCATCCGTCGCAGACCACACTTATCTTTCAATAAAATCTACATACACCTGACAAACGTGCTTGATTAAAAGTTTTCTCAGTGTAGATAGGGGCATTCGACTAACACTAAGAGACTACATACCAGTGGTCATGCCCAACTCTTCCCTTCTCAGCAGCCAGCAGCTAAGTCGCAAGAATGCACCCATCCCACCTACTTGGTATGCAGTAACCAGAGAAGTGATTTCATCACACGCTGATATCCCTTCTATGTAAATGTATGTATGTATGTATGACATAACATTGTATGTCCTGGGACCACAAGTATGCATGGGATGTGTATTCCATGACAAGGGAGCTTAGTGAAGTTGAAGACTCGGCTATGGATGGGATGAGCTTGGTGGTATGATGTACGTATTGTAAATACATTGCGAGTCGTCCGAGGACTTGCGGATCTGTTTTGCAGAGGGGATTTGGTGGGTTCTTCGAGCTAGGAATGGCTGCAAGAGAGAGTTTGGTGTGCAGATATGTAACACTTATAGACATCCACATGAATGCCTGCTCCGGGTGAAGAAGAAGGTCGGTAAAGGTTTTATTTTCACGGTATGTCGACGCGGTTCATGTTAAAGCACCACAGCTGTTCTCCTGAACATGAATCAATTATTACACCCAAAGACCACATATATCCATCTATCCATGCAAGAATTACTTTCCAGTCATAGACCAATCACCCAAGAACATACATCTCTAAAATGTTTCAATGAGGAGAAAATATGGATTAGCTAGCTACTCCGTCCTCATACTATTGTTGCAAAAATATACCTCTCCTTCTTACATCCCCAAAACAAAGTTGTACACAGAAAAAAAGTATCTATACACAAGAAAACACAATTCTTTCCACCAAATCTGATACCTAGAAGCTCTGCCCTAGCACCAAATTCTCCCTCCTACCCCTCAAAGTCCATCTAGAACTTAAGCGTAACACCCGCCGTGCCGACAACCGCGGCCTTCACAGCACTGCTCTTCAAAGCAGTGTACTTGTAAGGCATGGAGCTAGCACTCATAGTACCGGCCTTGGCTTCGTTTGATGCGCCACCGAAATCGTTACCGCTGGCAACAGCATACCCGGCATCGGTGCTATACAAAGGCTTCTTGGAGCTGACGAAGACGTTACCTTCAACGAGGGCTTGCGCGCCGTCGCGGGTGTTGATGCCATCGGATACGTTGTTGTAGTAGTTGTTGTAGATGTGGGCGGTGCCGAAACGGATGGATGGGCCGCGGGAGTTGACGTTTTGGAAGTAGCTGAGGGGAGGAGGGTTAGTAGGTGGATGGGTGGAGGGATGGAAAGGGGGAGAGGCTTACTTGTTGGCGTAGGTTACGCGGAGATGGCCCTTGTCTTCGGAGCCGTTGGAGTCGGAGTGGCCGATGAGAGATGCCTTCCAGTGGTCGTGGATGAAGGAGTTGGTCAGGGTGACGAAGTCGGATGCGTGGGTGACGTCGAAGAGACCGTCATAGTAGTCTTTATCGTGGTTGCGGTTGGAGGAGAGATCAACGTGGTCGACCCAGACGTTGGTGGAGTATTCTGAGAGAATCCATTAGTACAATATCCCATATGTAAGAGTGTGCAGACTGTGACGTACGAATTCCAAGAGCGTCACCGTTGGCGGCGAGAACTTCCTTGATGGCCAAGTTACGGATGATAACGTTCTTTTGCTTCTTGATGAGCCTGCAGATGTGTTAGTGATATATATGAAGTTTTGTTTTGGGATGTCGCATACAATCCGAAACCAGTGAGAACGACGCTGGAGTCCTTTCCAATGATGGTGGTGTCACTGGCAACCTTGACTTGATCAGCCTTTTGGGTGATAGGACCGCTGACAACAACCACAGTGTTTCCAGCAGTGGCGGCCTTGGTGAATTGAGCGTAGGTAGAAACGGTGGTGGTGGCACCTCCAGCACCTCCCTTGGTACCTCCGTTGGTGCTGGCGTATCCGATGGAGCAGGACTCGGTGATAGCAGCGCGCTTGGCGACTTCGGCACGATCAACAAGATCGCCGTTTTGGGTTGGGGTTGGTGCAGCAGATGCAACAGCGGCCAAAAGACCGGCGGAAAGAATGGAGAACTTCATAGTGAATGAATGGATTTTTCAACGAAAGTTAGAGACCTGCTCAAAGAATGATAATATTGCAGGTAAAAGAGTGTAAAATTGGTGAAAAGAGAGACTGTGAGATGAAGATGTTGGAGTGATTGAGAAAGGACGAGATCCTCAGACTATATACAGAAAAGTTTTGGCGCTACGAATCTACGATCATCTCAATCCAGAAGCATTTTTCGCCAAGTCTACTCATCCGAGATCTCATCGTTTTCCATAAGCACCACGTTGTTGGTGACCGACGCATCCAATGGTGGAAAGGAGAGAAAGCCAAGGAAGCTTACAGGTAGCGCGCTTCTGCAGGAACGAGATTCGAACCTAATGCAGAGCCCCGAAAGCCAAGAGCAAACACCAGGAGCATGGAACTTTGTTGGCAACTTAGAGCGATATCACCGAAAGCCAAGAATGCCTAGACGCCATCCGCGTAAACAACTCTAACAGACACATCAAACACCTTGGCGGAAAGAAGGGATGAACGGTGGAAGCGGAGAAGAAGCCAAGGCACTTGCTTAGTTGACAATCTTCGAGATGCGTTTGTCATCAACATCAGAGTTCAATTCGTAACCTGCGACAACTTTCTCCTGCTCAATGACCTTCTCATCGCCTCAAAGACCCGTCAATCCGCACAACAGAGTGACCAAACCTCGCAAAAGGATCGAAGATTGTGGGAATGCTGCTCCCAAATACCAAGAAAAGCCAAGCCACGGCACTAGAATTTCCTGTTCATCGATATCTGAGGTATATTAATTGTTTCCACAATTGACCAATAGGAGGGAGCCGAAATATTAAACAAGATTAACGAGGACTTCATGCACCCCGTATTTTGTATCCAGCAAGCCTAACGTTTCAAACATTTTACGGAGCTTCTTTTTCACCGCGATTGATTAAGAACTGTCTACCAAAAGTGGACGATTGGGTGGGCTTGTCTATCGGCCATCGACCAAAAGTGGACGGTTGACGCTTAGGTCGGCGGTCTGTCATTCTGGAAAGGTCTTCCCGTCTCCACCAATAAACACATCATAAAATACACTTTTTTGGTGTATAACCAATACGCAGACAGAACAATTTATCACAAGTGCCCAGAAGTCGACGGAAAATTTCTGAGATGTTGCAATCTACTTTACGAATTATGCCCGCGAGAAATAGATGACCTCCGTCCCAGCAAAACGCCACGCCAAGCGGGCCAACAGCGGATGAGAAAGTTCCGTCCCTAGGAGAGCTCTGCTAGAGCAAGCTTCTCCACCACCCAAGCGTTCCAAATCTCGTACCCAGCTCTGTTCAAGTGAACATGATCGGCATAATGTTCGTCCAGATTGGTCTCCGGCGCCGGCAACCATTCCGTGTTAGGGAACTCGGAGACCAGTCTCTTTAGGTCCTCGTTACTCCTATCTACGTCGGCGAGATGTACGTCTTTCTTGTGGAAGAGAGCGGTGACTACGATTCGAGCTTGCGGAAATGTGCGTCTCAGTGCTTCTAGGTGGAGCGCGAATTGGTATTGCTGCTTTTCGGATAGACTTCGGCCGGGTTTCGTTAGGTCGTTCGAGCCGATGTTGATGATAACGACTCGTACTCTCGTCTGCGTTTTGAGCTTTTCGAGCAAGCCTCTGTTCATCCGGTACAATACGTGAGGGATCGTATCGCCGCCCACGCCAGCATTGAAAATGTATGGTTTCAAGCCGAGATTCAGATCATGACCGGTGGTCTTGAACCGCTCAAGCATGCTGGAACCTATGAGGAGGAGCCGGTAGGTGTCTGGCGAGGCGTGGTCGAGCTCGGGGAAGTGTGTTTCGACGGTAGTGTCTTCAGACCTCTTTTTCCACTTTGAGTTTTGCTCTATCTGATGATGCAGATCGATTTCGGAGAGATCCAACAATTCCGAAAACTTTCCCGAAAGTGGCACGGCAGAAGATGAAGGTATCGGCGATGCGGATGCCATTGTTGCAGGCGGCGGAATGTGGGTTTCAACAAAGACGGGATGTGATGAAGACCGAATCGAATATACTCCGATACATGGATGTTTGGGAGGTATGGCAATATATATAATGCACGACATGCAACTCAGCCGCATGGCCCGAATGCTGCAGCTTACATAGCCCGTAACGGCGAATGAGTCAACCGAACCTGAATCTTGGAATCATCGGCATCGAAAAATATATCTCGCACGGGTCATTCATATGCCCCCCAAAAAATATACAAGAAAGTAAAAAAAGAAAATGGCAAAAGAAGTAACTCCATTGCCGGCATTAATGCCACCCGACCAGGCACAGAGACCTGGTACAGGGACGATCGTCGGGATTTACCCAGAAACCCGAAGATTTGCTGTTGTTGATACAGACAGCAGCTAGTAGCTACTCACTTAACCCAGTAGGCCAAGCAAGCTCCTACAGCTTCTGTTTGTTCGAAGTTTGATGAGTTATAAAGGATTATATATGGTTGAGTGAATATGGAAGTCCTATCAGAAACATGAAAATACTTCTAAGCGAGGCTAGGCGAAGTTACTTGATGAATCACTATCGAAATGAAGTAAATTCCGGCAATGTGCTCTCGGTCTGATACGTCGGGAGGTGAGCTGTGGGAGGAGGATTGCACGATCGATCGGACAACTATCATGCTTCCGGAAAGGGAACGAATTTCCTCAATATGCGACGACCAATTCATCGGGCAGTCGAGAGGCTTATTTCTCCGAAGATTGATCCTCATTATGATGCTGGTAGGTCCGGGAAATGGTTCGGTTTGCAGGAAGCTCATGTCTGTTCGTGCTTGGGCTCGGGTCGTCAGCCTTAGTGATATATTGATCAATGCTCAGTTCATATTTCGGGCCCAGGTTCTCGCTGATTATAGATGCACCCTGAATCTGACTAGGGCAGCTAATATTATGATTAGTTTCAGGAATACGATCAGAAAGATGAGTTGTTGAGAGCATGCACCTGCTTATGTATCAGTAAGTCACACCCCTTTTCAGCCATGCAACTTGGGACCAAACACCTCCACCAGCTCGTCACAAATTCTACACCACATATTCAAGCTGCAGCTCCTACTGATTGATAGTGGAACTGATACAGTTTATATAATATGTGTTTAATTTTTCCCAAAGACAATACAAACCCCCTGTATGCAGCTAATGCAATTCCCAAAGGAAGGATATCATACCAAATCTTTGACCAGTTACGTTACCAATCGCCTGATGCCCAAGCCAATCTAATACCCAACATTCGCCATAAAATATATGCACCTCGATTGCTCTCTCCCCGTGCTCTAAACCCCGCCGCCGTTTATGCTTTAAGGAGAAATACCTACTACGCCAGAACCCCATGCCCAGTGTCCAGTGTCCGGTGCCCAATCTAAATTCGTCTCCCTTTACCATCATGCCAAAGCGCCAATGTCATCATCCCTATCTTTCTTCGTGCATGCCACATCAAATCATCCGTAGCTGTCGTTCCGACCGTGCTTAATTGTTGCGTGCCAACCCATTAACCCCCATTTCAAAGTCCTTCCCCAGGTTCTGCGGCGGCCACCCATTCGCCATTTCCACTGGCCAACCATCCTGAGTGCTATTCGCGAACTGATATATGATATCGGTGCATAGATCCCTGATAGAAGGAACGATCTCTGTGAACGATATACAAGGCGCGCTGAGCGTGGGTTGATCGGAGCAGGGCGGCATGGCTGTGACTTCAAGGGTCCATCGTTGAAGCTCCTCGCATAGTAGTTTCATGTTCCAAACACTGTTCTTATGCACCTGACCATCGACGTAAACGAGCATGCCGTCGAATTTGGCCGTGAATGTGTCAAGGTAGTGTCGCAGATTTGCGGCTTGTCGAATTTGCTCGCTGTTGAGGGTCGGGGCGTCGCAACCTTCTGTAAACTTACCAAGAAGCAATAATACATAGAAGAGGTCCAGGTAGTTTGGAGCTATAAGAACATCAAGATCTGCCGCTGTGAAGTTCAGCCATATGTCTAGATATTCCTTCGCCGATTGCAGGCACCGAATCAATGTCTCGGTCCTTGCAGAAGAATGGTACCATGAATTTCGGAGAGATTGAGGCATCATAAACTGATCTGAATCTGGTCGTTGGGCGTGAAGGCCGATTTCATTCACATAAGTGCGTAAGTGATAGTAAGAGGTCGTCAAAAGAGCTACATGGGATTAGTACAGTGGACAAATGGAGCAATTACAGACACTCACGGTTGTTCCATGCTTTCGTAGGGAAGGATCTCTGCATCTCTTGAAATTGCTGGGCGAAAGATTTGCTCAAGATCTCGACGCGAACGGGATCCAGCTTAGCTAGCTGGCCATGGTTCGAGTAGTCGAAGGCATCATTGATTTCATCCCCCAGCTTATGAAGACGCGTAAAGTATGGCAGCATTGTATCGGATTCGAAGAACTTGACTTTCGCCAACAACTCGCTGCACTCCTCAATATAATCATGGTATTTGAGACTATTAGGCTTTCTGAGTCCTCGACATAAACTGCACACTGGATTAGTTTGTGACTCTAAGTCCGCCAGGAAAGCTTACGGTGAGGTTAAACAATAACACCCGACCAGGGTCCTCTTTTGCTCCAATTGGCTGGCTGTGGTGTTCGTTGCAAAATTGGCTGGAAAATGCATTTGCGAGTCCATGTCAACAATGTTAGAATTGGTCACTCGTGGTGCTTCGGACGGTTTGTGAAGTTTCAAGTCAATAGCCATAGCATTTGACATCTGTGTAAGTTGAAATAATTGTTGAGTATCGGGGTCGAAGTGATGGTGGTACCTATCATAGACAGTTAGTATAGGTATTTCTAACATATATGCGAGAAGCGGGTACCAAGCAAGATATACAAGCAATCCTTGAAGCAAATCGATGCTCCTCTCTCCTCTGACAATCACGCGGCGACCCAGAGTCTCGCGCAGCTCGTGCTCAAGGAGACTCTGAAGAGTCATATTTGACTGGGCGGTGGCTGCCAGAACTGCAAGTAATAAAAATGGCCGCTGCTGCCGGAGAACGTCCAATGAAGTATTAGGTGGCAAAGTTACGAACGGGAAGCTAAAAGCACGCGATTCGAACTCTTTGATGGCCGCCTCGGCCTTCTTGACGGTTACAATGCCCTTCGTAATCACATCATGGTCTAGGAAGGTGAGCAACCCAAAACTTGGTGTGCCATGGAAGGGCTGGAAGGGTTTAGGAGTCCCCATCGGCATCGGAGAAAAAGGAAGTTCAAGCATTTCAGCAAGATCCAATTGCATCGTTGCTGAGGAAGTGGATGTGGTGTGGGATGATGGAGTCGACTCTGTCTCTTCTTGAGTTTTGGCTGCAAGAAGACTTAAGATACCGTCCAGTTTCTGCTCCATTTCCGCAACCCGGCTGATGATGAGTCAGCACTGAAGATCTCATGAATACTGAAGAGACCTCAAGAGGAGTTCACCCACATTTTGGAGGATCTCATCTTTTTCGGTCGTGGTTTGGTCTCTAGAAAGACACATTTCTTTCCGACCTTCAGGCACCTGTAGGCTAATCAGTAAACTACCCAGCAAACGAACGAATCCGTCGATGACTGAAAAGATTGTCTTACCTTTCACAACGATTATTATCTGATTTGCTGGGTAGACATCTGCCCTTGGACGACCTGCATGCTTCACAGGAACGCCTTAGTTTCGGGCCAGGTCTTTCCCCCTCCACCGCTACCGGAACAGAATCAGCCATGTTGCAGTTGGGCTACTCAATGAGTTGAGAGTCGTACTTGGTAGGAAAATCGGATTCGAGAAGCATACGGAGTTGTAGCAACAGTCATGCCGCCCCAATACATTTAATATGAACTTGCAGTTGAATCAGGATCATGACAATTCCATGGTTTGATGTCAGGAGCCCGGAACCAAATCAGAATCCGGAATTCCGCACCTAAGCCTAATCCGGCCGACACCAGGGTATCCCCGCCTAACCCTTCGTCAGCAAGCAGAAATAAAACATCTCTGTTGCGACACATCAGGGCATTAAATTGACTCGAATGCCAGTGCACTCGGAAAAGCTTAAATGCATAAGGATGTTTCTTAATTTATATACTAAAAATGAATCGCCAGAACTCCGAAAAGCATCGCCCTGGGTATAGACTCCGACTATAAATTCAACGTCTCCATGGCGCGATTAAACAGGTGGACATTAACCTATCTTTCCCTCATCCGCATTATCCGTACCTAGGCCTTCCGATCTGTCCTGCGGAGTGTTTGTATCGCTCAGACCCTGATTCTCTAACGCTGCTCTTTCGTCGACGGTCATCTCGCTCTGCGCCTTCTTTATCTTGACGAATAATGATAGAATAATAAGTGAGGCTCCTGCGCATGCGACCTCGAAGAAAAACACCGCATGGTAGCTCCGCCTTATGCCTAGGCTGTCTACCGTGTACGTATGCACAATATCTGCAAAGCCAAGGCATACGGCGATCCCCAAGTGAAGCAGCAGCATAACCACTGCACCGGCGAGACCTTGCTGTGACTCGGAGAGAGATGTGGTGAAGTAAATGTTCGCAACGGTGAAAGTGATATCGATACCAATGGTCGCGCATATCATAGAAGGGAATATGTATGCCCACTAAATAGAGTTATAAGCTTGAAGTTCGTATTCAGGAAGTTTCCGCACGATACTTACATAGTTTGCGCCTTGTGGGGCAATAGCAAAGAGTAGCGGCGCAACCACCCACGATGTCCCCGCTAGAAGAACGAGAAATGTTCCTGGAATCAGATGCAGGACGAAGCCTCCGGCAGTTGATAATACGCACCCGCCAAGAGCCATGGGTACATACCAAGCCACAATTTGCAGCGGCGAGGCACCCATGACATCTGTCATGTAAAATGTCGCATAGAGCAGAAATATTCCGAGCGAACCGTAACATAAGAATAGAGCAAAAATCAATGGTGTCATGTATGGAATGTGGAAGAATGAAACCGGAATCAGAGGTTGCGTGTTTGAAGGACGGGTCTCTATGTAGGCCGCAAGGAATAACAATAATGAGCCGATGATGAATAGGATATAGATATAGGGTGTTCTCCAACCATCTGGAGCATGCGATGAATCGATAATGGCGAAGGTAAAAAGTATAAGACCGATAACAATAACGATAGCTCCCCACCAGTCCATTTTCACCTCGTTGGGGGTTCCTTTATGTGCTTCACGAGCCTGGCGCTTCTTCGCAATATCGGACGGGATCGTTAGGTAAGATGTGACAGCTGTTATGGCCGAAAGAACGCAGCCAATCCAGAAATACCAACCCCAAGAAGCGTATTCTGCTGTGACTCCGGCAAAAAATATTCCGACAAAGAATCCCATTGGTGCACATGCTCCATATATGGCAAAAGTAAGGTTCTTCCGTGGACCGGGCCGATAGATGACCCCAATCAGGGCGACACTTGAGGGCAAATACAAGGCTGGACCGAGACCTTGCAGAGCACGGCAGAAATTTAGCATTATCAGATTGGTTGAGAAACCGCCAATCAGACTCCATAACGTGAGCCATACAAATCCTCCAACGTATACCGGATAGCTTCCATACATGTCAGATATGCGACCAAATATCAACAGGAAGCAGGCCAAAGTGAGAGAAAATGCACTGGCAGGCCAAGTTGAAGAGGCAGCTGGAATGTCCAGCTTTTCTACTAATGTAGGCAGTATCACTGTAAAGCCAGAAACGAAATATTCCTGCATTTTCTTAGTTCAGATTCAAGTCAAGTGAGTGGAAGGACTTACGCTGAGGACCTGGGACATAGATATCGAGAAGACAAACCCATATTCTGCCCATTTGGAGTGGAAGATTTCGGGTCTTTGCCTGCCCAACCGCTCGATTCTGGCCTCTTGGGATTCTTCTAAGTCGTCTCGAGCTTGTGCGCCGTCTTCATCATTTTGAGTAGTAGCCCGCTGTTCTTCGCGCTCAGCATTTGCTGGAGCAGAAGTGGCATCACCGCGCTCGGGCATCACTGGGTAAGTATTTGAAGGTAAATTTGGCAATATAGAGAGTGAATCCAGATTGCCACCTTCCAGGGCTTTTGTAGATGCGTCCTTGCGATTCGGATCCTGTATGGACCCGAGGTTTGCATCCATTTCAGGTTGTAGATGTGAAATATATAAGAGATACCTGAGAATATTTGGATATCTCCTTCACCGCTGCGCTGCGCGCCGTGCGCATAAATTGGATGAAAGGAGCAAGATACCGTGGTAACTAACCGGGTAAAAAAGCGAGTTGAAAGGTGAAGGTAGAAACATGCGAAGAAACTTCGAATTCACTCTCTGAGATATCTGATGTGAGCCGGAGAGCAAGTGGTTATGCAATATCCTGCCATGGACATATGCTGTGTCTACATAGACGGTGATCGGGTTGCGGTGTACTTGTATTAAAAGCGTGTCTACTTGACAAAGTTAAGGGCGTCACCACGACATGCACTTGAGTAGTTATTAGTAATAGTGGTACTTTTCAAGCCCACTAAATCATGGATAGCCGTAAAATGGGGGTACTTGCACCATAATAGGCTATGATATCATTACCAATAGGAAACTGTAGAATCAAAAGAAATGGTAACAGTTGGCAGATCTCGACAATTGATTCCGCGGAACTACTAACGTTACTGTAGGAATGACAAACTTTGGCACTTCCAGCAGCCGCAGCCTAGCTAGTCAGGACCACAATCGACAAATCCTCGGGTACAAGGTGTACCGAGAAATTGTCGTAGAACCGAAGAGGGGAGCGGTCGTAGCTTCACAAGTATTGTCCGACGTTGTACCTGTTACAGCCATGCCCTGACTAAAGGGCATTCATGAGGATTTTTTATTGACTCTTCCATGCCATTGTCAGGTACCAAATGTCGAAATTTCCGTGATTCCCCCAAGATGGGCAATGGTGGACATTTGAAAAAGCAGTGCAGACTTCCTGCGTCGGAGGATTCTGTGTGCTCTTGCGATTGACTGTGCGTGAATATTGTGCTATCGAATAACAGGAATGGAATATAGGTTCCAAAAGGAGATATCAGGACTAGGTACCATAGAAAGAGGGATCGGTTGTGACGGGTAGGAACATCTATATCAGGGTCTGGTATCCATTGAAGAATATGGATTCGCCGTTCAAATTATCGTGTTGCAGAGACGAGAACTGACCCGTGCCAGAAAAGAGATGCGCGAGGGTGTTGTGTAATGATCTTGGATACAGGCGACGAACAACATGCAGGCAACTTATTGTGCATGCTCTATCGAGATAAGTAGTGGAATACAGCCCATTTGACAAGCACTTGTTTGAGATCTGAGATGGGACGAAGGATGTGAAGTTCGTTAGGCAAAGACATGGAAATGTTACTTGTGCTGATCTATCAGTGAAAGTCAAGAATGGTAATCTTCCACACTTCTTAGAAATGAAGGGATTCATATCAACAAAGAACCATGAAGCACTGCAAGCCCGATGTCCACCTGTATTACTTCCCCTCCAATGTCACGTGAATACTGAGCAAGAGCCAGCAAACAAGACAAACTCGTGCATCCCAAAGAAGACTAGACTGAGAAAAAGCGGCGGAAAATTCTGCACGGAGATTTCAGCATAAATACTTCGCCTGCCTCCTACGAATCTCTTCTTTTTTCTCTATCATCAGTAGAGGTTATAATTAATACTTATAACATTTTACATAGGGGCTCCACTACGGTGGCTTGCTGAGGGTTATTCGCTGTCTTTTCGAAGACAAGAAATGATTTTCCTTCCGTTCCCGGCCCCTTTGAGAAAAGGTGAACACTCTTCCTAATCAGCCGTCTTCGACAATTCTCGCGGGATTGGACTGTGGGGTGGTCTCTACATATTGTATTTTGTCTTCTATATCGCGTGATGAGGCTATTTCATCGTGCTATGTGTGCATGGTGGCGGCTTTAGAATTAAGAATAGATGCTGAGCATTCGTGAAGTTGGTAGAGGAAAGGAAGAAGGAATTGGGCGGTTTCTGCTTCGCAAAATGGGTTGCCTGACTAGACTGCGCGTGCTATGTGAACGTTGTGCGCTTTGAAATTGTCTGCTGTGTCCCAGCTGCTCGTTTCTAAATCCTCCATTCTCATGGCACAGCGTGGTCGTGCGTATACAATTGAACTCGTTCGTGGTGGGATTCTCATAGCCAAGTACTCGGAATTTGGGATTCGGCACCATATCTGTCCGCCTGTACCTTGCCCTACAATACAAATGTATGACAAGAACATGATAGCGCATCGGTGAATTAGATTGGACAAAGTCACTCACTTCGTTCCAGCGGTCTCTGCAGCAGCTGCGACGTACGATAATGCAATTGTCAAATGGCCCCGGATCGTGCCTACAATATATGCTCAGTCGAGTCCTCATGTATGCAGCTGGTTAATATATGTAAGCCGACAATATTCCTATCCGACAATGCTGTGCATAACGAATAACAGCACCACATGTGAGATTGCACAACAATATTGATTGGTCGAATCATTGCTTGTATTGGATTTTCATCTAGCTACTGCAATATTTCCATTCCATGCCACCTTCTCAATAAAGAGCGTGACCATCTAGTACAGGCGCTTGGGAGGAGACATAGATGCCTTGATCGTCAAGCTGCCAACGTTTTGCCATCCCTTCTTCAACAGAGAGACGAGGTAGTTGATAGCCAACATAATGTTGGAGATCAATTGATCCTCGGTCATACCGACGTTTCCGACGGCAACACCCATACACAAGACCTTCTTCAATTGGAACTTGATGGTGGACTTGACTTCGTTGATCTTGCCGCTGAGGTCTTCGTTGTGGGAGACTGGCGTGGGGAATTTACCGGCTGTAGAGTAGACAAATTAGTTTCCTGTGAAATGATGCATGGGAGAGCGGAAAAGACATACCCTTGGAGAGACCAGGACCCAAGAGACGAGGAATCTGCTTGATCAAGGTGTCGGATGCGACGAAGGCATCGTATTTGCGAGCGAGCTTCTTGATCAACTTCTTGTTCTTGTTGAGCTTCTTCAAGTCATCAGCAGACATGGCATCAACTCCACCGTGCTTGGCACGATCGATATCGTGCTGGTCACCGAGAATGCTATCCACTGATTAGTCCTTCTGCGTCCCAACATTGTTTGAGGTCGAAAACATACCAGATGGACATGTTTGGGCGGGGAACGACTGGGAGGCGGACGGTTCCGGAGAAACGCTTGTCACGTTGAGGATCATAGTTCTTCAAGCCGATTTGGAGTTCGACGGTCTCGAGGAAGTTTCTCTTCTTGGTCTCGAGAGAGTACTCAAGAAGACTTTGTACGTTGGTACGCACTCCGGCTGTGGCACAAATTCAATCAGTATTCATCTCCTACGATTTGACCCAGAGGATGCGAAGCCTGGGGAAGAATGATAAACATACCGACTGTGATTTTAGACATGATGACAGTCTTCCAGTAGAATTGATAAAGTTCTAATGGTGAGGATTTGCGTATGTTACTGTCGTTGAAAAGAAACGAAGTCGTAAATTCAAAATGTGTGTGGGAAAAAGTTTGGAAATTTTAGCGAGTATTATGTAATCAACACTGTCCTATCATTGGATTGTTCTAGCCTTTCTTCCTCTGCTGACCGAGACTTATGCCACTTCATATTTCATGCGTTGCGTTCAACTTACTACAAGAGATTAAAGAGCCTATACCTTAACTCAGTCTTCCAATATCTTGAGGTTTGATCCACGCAATCTAAGAGTCTACTTGGTTTTTTCTTACTCTACTAATAGTCACTGATGCAGTTCCAACAGGTTGGAGCTCAACTGTTCCCAGAATATGTTCAATTCTTTCCCCTAACTGATGAATATTTAACGAGTGTATCTATACGTCAAGCAAAACGAAACATTTCAATCATTGCATCTGCCAAAAGCACATCCATTTCAAGAATTCCAACCCTCTAGCTGAGGCGATTCCCAGTTCATCCCACCGTCACAGTGACAGTCTCGATCTGTGTGCGGCAACCCACTTGGCAACTTGGGCAAAACGGTGCCGCAGTTGCAGTAACGGTTGGTGTGATCGGGCAATTGGTTTTCGGACCGGGGACGGTGACTGTCGTTGGGTGGAGTACGATACAGTTGGGGTGGGGTGGGCACGTAGCCGGTTGGAGTGGGCAGTTCACTGTTCTTGCTTAGTCTCTTGTATAACTGCTTGAATAAAAGGGTAAATACCTTTGCCTGTGTAATCGACGGTTGTAGTCGAGGTCCAGCAAGTTGTGGCAGCAGCCGGTGCAGGTCCTGGCAATGCGAGTGCAAGGTTGCTACAAACTCAAGATTAACTGAAGCTGCGTGAACGGTCTTCGAAGAGGTGCTCATACCTTAAGAATGCAGCAACGAAAAAGCTTTGAATTTTAGCCATGTTGGTTGAGATTTTGAGGATGGTTTTCTGCTCAGTGGGAGTGCTATATGATGTTGGAATGATACCTTTTCATCATTCACACTTCCAGTGGAACTCGGCACCATTTATACATTCGACGGTCCGACAATTCAGTTCACAAGTGGAACTACTTGGAATGCTATGATGGCAGAGGAACTGAGGCCAAAATCTCACGTGTTGCACAGCTCGTATTCATCGCTCCTTGCTTCCCTCTTTCGACGCGTATGGTAGCGACTTTCAGCCCCAAGTTTTCTAACCCTTGCTTGGTTCCCGGTCTTCCGGCATACCGCTAAGTAAGCTTGACGTTGTAGCTTGCATAATCCGGGGTAATTTTGTCGAAGCTTTGACATTTCTCCTTCAAAGTTACCCTGTCTTCGTACCGTGCAAACGTTTTTGGCAGGGTATTTCCTCCAGATATCCAGGCCCACATCCGAAAGTTAGACTGCGGCTGACCAAAATGGACGTGAAGACAGGGATATAAATAGACTATTGAGGGTTCAGGACAGCCCAACGTCCTGGCTGATCAGCCTCTTAGCGGTCAGGGAGCTTTGATCCGAAAGCTTACACTCACGCCTAATTAAGTGGTACGACCACGCCCACATGGCATATTGAAACAAGCTTCCTTGTCAGGAGTGGATTTCATGGCTGATGCAGATGATGCGGGGTCCAGTTTATTGCATTCCCATTCTCTCTCCCATCAAACTGTAGTATCAGCCCTGCCACAATTCCACACCGGAAGACTCCCTTGACGTCAACCGTCCTGGAACTGCATCAATTTCGTTGCTTACTCCGACATTCGGGAGGCGTAGCAGTAATCATCATTTCTATATGATGTTTATGCAGCTTGGGTTATACGAGCAAGATTCAATCACATCTCACCGTATTATTTCTAGCTGCGATGCCATTGTTTCGCTCCACATCAATACCTGAAGACAGACTACTAACCGCTGTGGATGTTCATGATCAGTTCTAGACTCTCTCGAGTATATTAATTCTCAATCATACGATATCTAGCGGCAATATAGCCTGCCTATTTGTGGCGTGTGGCACTCGTTAAATTATCTCGTTCAGTTCAAGCTACTTGCCGCATCCTACTTAGTGGTGCTTTCCAGCTGAAGCAACAAACGGCCCTCGCTCCGAAGCTTTTTCCTGCTTCGCGAAGCTGAGATTGTCTTACGGCTGCAGCCCTCATGGCTAATTTCACCACGGAACCATACCATATAGACCCACATTCTGTAACGGCTAGCCTCAAGAGCTTCTGCAAAAGCCCATCACGAAACATTCCTAGAGCCGCAACTACTTACCGAGCTAGACTACACAGCAGCTATCTACAGCTCAGCCCCGTGTTGTATCGAACCGCTTTATATTGACACTGGCTCTCTGTGGACGGAAAATTCAAGCCACCTCAAACAAGGACGGTGAGACTTACGAAGTCACAATGCATGTGACACAAAGAGCGACGATACTCGGCTTGATACCGTGTAAGCTCTGTCGTGGACAAGCTGCTTTGAGCGTAGTACTATCACTACACGTTCCTCGTCACTCCTTGGGGTCTAGACCTAGCACCCCGCAGCAGAACGGAAGAACACAATGCCTCAGCATTGGTTCATTTCTAACCGGATACGAATTGTAAAGACCGATGCAAGTGGACAACCCTACCATCAGACGACATACACCAACGATGGACTTCCCATCAGGTCATTGCTTGCACCGATCTGTATGCATATAAACCAACACAACTCGAATCGTACGATCCCTCAACATATTGGACACGAGTAATTGCAAGAGGTTACATCCTAAAAAGGAGCTCCAGGCACGTGAAGTTGTGTGATATGCAAAGGCTCGTGATTTCCTTGCAACGTCATGTCATGCTACCCTAGTTTCTTTTCGCTGGAAATGGGGATTGTGAGAAGATAACTTGGTCTTGTACATACTGGATTGACTGGCTCGTTTTAACGGCTGAGTATATAAATACGAATCGGATACTTCCCTGTGAATATAGTAACTCGCTCTCTCGTACACAAGATAACATAACGTGCACGCCCCATTCAGTCCATCTCACCTATCCCCTTCTTTCAACACCCACATATCACTCACATATATCGAAATCCAGGCGGATATATGGGACCATCCGCCTTATTTCCATTATTTCTCTTTCCTTCCTGCCTCTTTCTTTCACTACCACTGTTCTTCCTCATTCAACACACCCACTATCTTCCCATCTACCCAACTGTAACTACATATCTCCATAGCCGCCCCAGATCAAAAGAAACCTTCCGCAATTCACTCTCGTTGTCGTCTTTTCCGTCTCCTAGCAACTATCAATTGCTTATCGGTTCTTGTTGCACATCTCAGTAAATAAAAATCCACGTCTCCCCAGAACTCGACACGTAGGACGTTTTTGAATGTAAATACTAACCTAGATATTCACTGTGATTTGGTAACAATTTCGTGGAATTTTCGCGGGATTTTCGTGTCGACGTCCTCCAACCGCCATTGCTATATCCTCTCCACCTACCTTCTTACTTTCTCTCCTCCCCTTACGTCCCCTGTTCTTCCATTGCGGTTACACTCTCATATTCTCCCGCCACCTCCTTCACTTCCTCCGCCCTCCAACAATACATCTCTAAACATCAAACTCTGAAATCCTTCCCAACACAATACCCTCATCGCCTCTTCAAAACCACCTCTTCACAACTCTCTCCTCCTCTGCCCCCTCACTCTTTCATTTTCATCCTCCCCCCTCCCCCCTCCCCCTTCTGCCAGTCCCTCTTCTCCTCACGAGTCACAATCATCACCACCATCACATCCCCAGAAGAAGCCATGCACACTACCCTACCCTATCCACCACGTAATAGACCTCCCTCCCTCCCTCCCGCCATCACGACTAGAAAGGAAAAAAAGGCTCGTCACTCTGCACACACACACGTATACATATAAATACAAGTCTCATACCCATCTCCTATTTCGTACATACCTGTTTCGTTATTTATCTGTCATCCATAACATCACATCACATCAAGTCACAACCACACCCCATAACCAAGAGCAGCAAGCATAATCACAAAACCATACTCACCCTGCATTTCTCACTGGAAAGGATCTCGAGCAAATCGAAGTCATTGAACGACTTATGCACCGACGCCGATCTGAGATAAAATCTACGGTGAGGAGGAAGAATCATGCACAAAAGTAAGTTCAGAGAGGAAGCATACACAAAATAAGTCCAAAATCATAAATGGGTATGTAATTGCTAAAAACCTAAACCAAAATTCTTTTCCTGTGCGTAAACGACAGAGAGCCATCAAGTCATCATAAATGCATCCAATCATCAATCCAACTACCCATCCACACGACATGACTATCCTACTCTAAATAGTGTCATTCATGTCACAATCTCAAATTTACAAATGAGACTGAGCAGCACCATCAGCTTGGCTGTGAGGAGCCGGAGCCAACTTCTCCGTAGCCGCAGCGATCCTCTCACCAAGCTCCTTGTTAACACGACCAAACATCTCGTAGGTACGCTTGCGGGTGCCTTCCTTAGCAGCAGACAAGTGGCCGGCAACGTTGTTGACGAAGTTGTCTTGCTGACCTTCTTGCTTACCAAGGACTTCCCAGAGACCGTTGGCCTGGACGTAGTCCTCGGAGGTGACATCTGGCAAGGAGTTGATGGCAGCACCGGCCCATTTCTCGTGGTCGTTGACGACCTTGACAGGCTTGTAGGTGAGTTTGCGGTAGGTGGATGGGTAGTTGGGGTTGGCACCGTAGTTGCCGTTGACGGCCATGGCACCATCACGTTGGAAGGGGTTGAATGCCTTGAGAGGGGCGTTGACGGGGATTTGTTGATAGTTTACACCGAGACGGTGACGGTGGGTGTCTGGGTATGAGAAGAGACGAGATTGGAGGACAGGGTCGGCAGATGGCTCAACACCTGGAACCAAGTGAGATGGAGAGAAGGCAACTTGTTCAATTTCGGCAAAGTAGTTCTCAACATTCTTGTTGAGGGTGAACTTTCCGATTTGTCGCAATGGGACCTCCTTTTGTGGCCAGACCTTGGTCAGGTCGAAAATGTTCCAGCGGAACTTCTCAGCTTCTTCTGGTGAGAGAACTTGGACGTATACGGTCCAGCTTGGGAAGTCACCTGTCTCGATAGAGTGGAACAAATCTTGGGTGTGCCAGTCTGGGTTCTCAGCTGCCATCTTACCGGCCTCTTCATTGGTGAAAGTCTTGCTACCTTGGTCGGTCTTAAGATGAACTTGTACATAGTTGAAGCTTCCATCAGGCTTTTGCCACTTGTGGGTGTGTCCGGAGTATCCGTTCATGTGCCTATAAGAGTATGGGGTACCACGGTCACTGAAGAGGTGCATGACCTGGTGAACGGCCTCTTGGTGGGTGGAGAGGTAGTCCCAGAACATAGTAGCATCCTTCAAGTTGGTTTGAGGATTTCTCTTTTGGGTGTGGATGAAAAGAGGGAACTTGGTTGGGTCCCGGAGGAAGAAGACGGGAGTGTTGTTGTAGACCCAATCCCAATTACCCTCCTCAGTATAGAACTTGATGGAGAAACCTCTTGGATCTCTTGCGGAATCCGCGGAACCTTTCTCACCACCGACAGTTGAGAAACGGGCAACACAAGGAGTCTTCTTGCCGACCTTGCTCAACATGTCAATTGTACTGATGTCGCTCACATCATGTGTGACCTCGAACTCTGTAAGGATTCTGTTAGCAGTGGGGTGGGTGTGTGGAGGACTTGTGATGCTTACCTCCATAAGCTCCGGCACCCTTGGCGTGCACAACACGCTCTGGGATACGTTCACGATCGAAATGTGCCAACAAATCAATCAAGTGGAAATCTTGAAGGAGAAGTGGTCCATTGTTGCCAATCTGTTGGAACTCTTCGGGATGTCTTACAGGGCATCCGTTGGAGGTTGTGTAAACTGGAGCTTCATTGTATTGGAAGGTAGACGCGGGCTTATCGTCGGCAACCATGATTGCGGTTGTAGTGGTATTGGTAGAGGTAGTGGTACTTGTTGATCAAATATTGAATAGATGTTGTATGCTTTACAGCTTTTGAAGATGGATACCAAGGGAGAAGGTCGTCTTGATAGCTCAAGTATCTTCCGAGGTAATAAGGCAAGTGAGGAAATCTCGGATGATACAAGAAGTGGTGGGAGGTGAAGCTCTTAAGTACCCCTCGGTGTATCAAGAAGGTGTTCCGTATAAGGAGGGGTTAAGTGGAGGGCAGCCAATCACATTAGCTTGGTTTCTAACTGCATTAGTCAACTGTCAAGGTCTCGAACGATTTGCTTAGAATTGCTTAGAAAAGGGAACGACGTTGGGGTCTTTCCGCATGAAGTTCTAGCTCGGTATCGGTGTTAGTAATGGGAGCAAGGAGAAGAATCAGAAGACCTTGAAGGTTTCTATTCTTATCCCATGTATGAGATGAGTGCATATGAGGGTCAGTGTGAGGATGAGGAGGAGGAGTATCAGTGTGCGTATGAGTATGAGTTTGAGTATGAGTTTGTCGCGGTTCCCCCTTGTCCGGTTGGTACGGCGTAGCAGGTGTAGGTACCGTATATATTCGCCGGCAAGCAATCTCATCTCTGCCTTTCTCGCCGCCATTTGCATCGCGAGCCGATTCTGCTGACGAGGGGCAGCATTGTGGGACCATTCTTCCTGGTGATGTCCTTGTACCTACATGCGTTTACTGTACTTTAGTATGTTGTGTGTGTGCAAGTGTCTATCTCCGCATTTTGGACAATCAGTAGCGCCACTTCCTGCTTATCGTTCATGCTTGGCTAGTACATGTATCATTTCCCGTCTCCCGCAGCCTTTCTGCTGTACAAGGCGAAAACTACCTTTCCACTACCTTTCCACTACCCAACAAAGTTTACCGGTTAGCTCCATCCGATGAAAAGATGAAAAGAATATATCTTCATTTTGCTGAGAAAATTCCTCCCAAGGAAAGAGATGAAAAGACAGAACACAAACAAGGAAAAGGCAAACGATGACGGTATTCGCAGAAATCTCCCCACTTCCCTCCCCTCCTTCCCACTACCATCCATGTCCCCATCCCCTGTTATATTGCGCACACATTGTTGTCAGGCTGGTCAGTGTGTCCAGCGCGGTGTGGGGCCCATGGTATCCGCAATGCAAATTCCGATTGAGAATCGTCTCACCGTCGACGAATCGTCATCGAGATATTTCATTATTCATCGGTACATTCAACCAAAGCAGAAGAGGGGACCGCAACAAGGTACCTCTTTCTGTAGGTCGTTTTAGCCAATATTGACTGCTTTACAAAGCTACGGCTTTACATTATACTGTGAGTCAGCTGGCCGGCGCCCCTCATCGCTTGCAACCGTTGGAGTGCTATCTTTCCTCAAGGAGCCTCGGAGTCGTGTAGCGGACATAATGAAAGTCTCTTCGGTCCTCAGCGCAGGCGTGGAATCCCCCGCCTAGTATCGGTGCTTCGGGACAGAGATGTAATCAACAATCAACAGTACGACTTCATCTTGCCTTTTCTTAGAGCCCTATCAAACTATCCAGACCTTGAGTTCCAGAAGAAGACCTAAAACTTTACCAAGGAGGATACTCGTAGCTCGCCAGCGAACAATCTCTTCAAAGCAAAAGAAGATGCCGAACTTCGGCGTTGCGCCCAGAAGTGATACTGCCGCTAGAGCCGAAGAAGACTTTGGGTCCAGTGTTCCATGGGATTTCTGTCGATCACGAATTACCATATCCACTGTCCCTACCTACTTCTTTCATTACGGTGATAACCCCGTTCTGATGGCTGGTGTGAAAGTGTCTGCTTTCTAAATGACAAGGACAAGCTTTCTTATGCCTTCATTCTATCCACCCACTTTTTCGTCAGCCTCTCGGCGTACCGGTCTAGAATTGAAAGGATCACAGATCAAAGATATTCATGCTTGACAAATCCAACAAGATTCGTTTTTGAGTTACAGCTTCGTTGTGGATTAGAGAGTCTGACTTTGAGACGAAAACCCCCTACTCACCCCTAACTCGAGACACATGTTGGTGTAATGCATTTCCCTACTCCATAATCTATAATGATTCGAGTACAAATTAAGATTTCAATTCCTGCCAACGCTAATGCCATCACTTGCTTACGCGTGCCCTCCGTTCGAATGGTCTTCGTCCCACGGTATCGTTTCGTTCTTGTGTCAATTATTCCAAGGTATGGTGTAGTATAGTAGGTAAGTTGTTAGGTGATGGTACAATGCCGCTATGCTGAGCCTTTCTCTCTATGACGATTCTTGTTGAACAGTTTGCTGGTCCAAAGTCAGTCATTCTGTCCTCTTGCCGGATGCGCCCCATGAAATGTAAGTTGGGAACTTACCACAAGCCAATCCATGCCCTCGTCCACACCACTGCCATCCACCGCACTACATGCGACTATACTCCAATTCCTGTCCCTCAACTCTCCTAGTTTTAACGCCTCGCTGATTTCGCCAGCACCCTTTGCCCCTGGTTGATCTTGTTTGTTCGCAAATACCAGGAGAGCTGCATCCTTCAGCTCATCCTCATTCAGCATCGCTGCCAGCTCTTCCGATGCAGTACCTAATCGATCAATATCTGTCGAGTCAATGACGAAGATCACCGCTGCGGTGTTGGCGTAATAGCAACGCCAATAAGGTCGAATCGAAGTCTGTCCTCCTAAATCCTACACGCAAAGTCAGCCACAGCCCTGCAGACTGCAAAGACATGGCGGAGCATGTGAACGTACCCAGACATTGAAATTCAGGTTCTTGTATGTGACAGATTCTACATTGAATCCGATTGTTGGTATTGTCGTTACCACCTCTCCAATCTGGATACTACCATTAGCACTTCACCTCCAGCGGATCTTCGGTGTGTCAGTTGCGAACCTTGAGTCTATATAACAGCGTCGTCTTTCCAGCATTATCCTATAAGTTTCGCAGATCCGTCAGCTTGTCTCATCCCATGCAGCTGCTTAACTGTTCAACTACCCAACAAGACATCCAGCTTAACACTTACCAGTCCCAAAATCAAAATTCGGATCTCTTTCTTCGCGAACAGCATCCCCGACAGCCATGATACACTTGCGCCCATGATGCTTCTCTTTCTCCTTGTCTCTTTTCCCTATCCTTTCCTTTCCTCGGCCTCCTGAGCAACTAGACTTAGCTGTCTCCTATCCTAGCCTTACTAGAGTAAATCCTTCTGTCTAGTATGGAAGCCTAGTTCTTAGCAACAACTGGGTGAATTCGTTAAAATCGTAAAGTCGTGGCGCTGTAGGTCCTTCTCACGTTTTGCAGCGTTCCGTCGTCCAAGTAATAAGTGTTGTTCTCTTACTGAGCCTCCAGCTTGTCTTTAACTTGTGGCTTTGACCTTACCGCATTTCCAATCCGCAAACGCGGAACGACAAATGCCCGATCGTGTTTAGTCATAACCTTATTCTCGAGGCTTCAAAATCAGGCCAATAACAAATTCAATTTATGGCCTGAGGTTCCAAAGGGCTACTGGGAAGAAAGCCCTCGTCAGAAGTTTTAGTGCGATGCAACTTCGAGAAGTTCGTAACCCCAGATAGTAATTCGACATCAAGCACCGACACGACAACATCGACAAAGGCGACTTGTACTCACGATGCCGGTACGTAACCTTTATTTCTCATCGATGTAACTGTCAATTGGACAAGGTGGAATGGTTTCGAAATGGAGGGTTTGTTGGCTGTTGAGGCGCGAAGAGGGGATGGATTCACGATCATCAGGAACACCGACGGCGAAGTGGAGAAGGATAGGACATGACGGCAAGGTCGAAATATGCTAATTTCACTTTCTCGATAGTCCCACAAGACATTCCGTACCAAGCAAAAGCTTGCCAGAGCTCAAAAGCAAAACAGACCCATTCCCCAATGGATCCGATTGAGGACTGGTAACACCATCCGGTACGTTTGAACCTTACGACATTACAAGCAACACCGCACTCCGCTTCTTCATCTCGACGACACGATCCTCCCGATTGGCGTGCCTAGAAGTTATGCGAACAGTTCAGATAGAGCAATGAACTGACATACCACAATAGATACAACGCAAAGCGACGTCACTGGAGAAAGACTCGCATCGGTCTGTAGATGCATTTCCTCACCAGCAAAACCTTCCATTTCGACCTCTATTCGCGCTCTACTTCACCTATACCTACCAATCTCCTTCTACCCTACCGCATTCCGCCAATGCACGAATCCTCTCTTTATCCGATTTTCGCACGATCTAGACACGAATGGCAACACGAGGAGCAAGGGAATGAAATGAAATTTTGCTTGGTCTGGAAGGATGGTTGATGGTTACATCTTTGGGAATGGGAGGCGTACATCAATCCAATAAATGAGATTTTCTGATTGCTAGACACTCTATTGCGATTGAGATGAATCATTGTGTCTATAGCAACGTGGTTCAGTGAGGAAATGGGAATGCTTTGCTGATTCTCCACATGGATTCGAATCATGAATATTGGCACGTGGTGAACACTGTGATATGTCAATAATGCGGCCCAGCTCGAATTCATCACTTATCATGTTTTAATCGAAGGACGAGACAGCAACCATCATAGCCACGGGACCACGATTGTTAGGCTTTTCCAGGAACAATCCAGACCAGTCTTCAACCCAGGAACTCTTTTCCACATGCTGCATTGGTTTCAAGCCGCAGTCAAGCAGTGCCAGTAGCATGCACATATTGGATGGCATTTTAGACCCATCAAGTGATTACTGAAGTTATCAACATCACGTCAACGGGATTTATCTCTTTATACTGCATCTTATTTCTAACTGACTTTCTCCTTGCGGATCTTCTGTCCCTTGACCTCATGTGACATCTACCAACCTGCTCCCTCCTTTCTCCCGCCTCCGCAGTGCGATTCCTATCTCACTTACCCTTTCCATCCACCTCTATCCGGCCCCTCCAATCAGACCCCAACTTCAACCGCAATCCGAAAGACAGCTCAGCCGGACACAAGTTACGCTCGATCGCTATTTGAAGGAAAAATACCCAGCATGCATTATCATTACCATAACGTAAAATCAACTCACATAAAGTATCCATGCTATGTCTATGTTATTGTACCTCATTAGTTCGTACAGTGTGTACTGTACTATACACACACGTGCTCTGGTGAGTGAGGAGATAAGTAGGAGAATCAGTTGGAAGCGGGTACATGGCACGATATACGTAGAAGCGCGCGCATGTGCGTGTAGTAAGTGGAGTTCAGTGTGGCGGGGTGGCTGGGGAAGGATTTTGATATAGGAAGGAGGCGTATGAGCAGAGAAGGAGTGATGAGTGAGTTATATTTCGTCTTGAATGCTGGTTGAGACATTTTGGTGTTGGTGCGGACATTTAGAAACCAGTCACATCGACGAAATGACACATCACAATCCCAAAATAACGTAGAATCGATTTACTGACTAACATTTGGTAGCACCTACTTGCCATCTATTTGGACTTTTAAGACTACTACTTCAGGCGTATTCCATAAGAATCCCTCAGCAAAAACAACCACCTTCGCCTCCACCTGGCCTATAGCATCTCCATAGCAATTTGCCTGAACGCCCACTCAATTATGCACCCTGTGAAACAACCTGATAACATTTGATCCCCAGTCCTGTGTAGAAACCGAGTGCCTGTGCCGCCCCACTAGGGGCTAAGCAGATAATGATTCATAAGCACCAGCGCGTGTAGAAGTTGCCCATCGCACCATCAGTCAAGTCAGGTCGTGCGATATTACGGGGAGCATCCCGCCTCGATTTCGATAACAACGTATGATACTCTTAACGGTCCTCGGCCCATTCGTTCTCGCGGCGGATCTGCTCTTCTTCCTCGGGGGTGAAGTCATTTGTGATGTTAAAGGTCTTGCGGATCTCTTCCGGAGACTTGCCTTTAATCATGTTGGCAACGGTCTTGCATCCGACGTCGAGGAGAGCCTTGATGTCTAGGTAATTGGCAGCCTAATTAGTTAGAAAATGTGGCACAATCGCGGTGTGGAGAAGGTGAAGTAACTTACGAGGATAATCTCGAAGAGCATCTCTTGATCGACCTGCATGAACTTTTGATCCCACTCATCGATGTCGGTTGTCTTCTTGCGAGAGTCGGAATCATCGTCGTTGGGGGCAACTGGATCTCGTTTGTGGTGCTCGCACCACTCGATGACTTTGCGGAGCACGACTTCGTTCACCTAAGTGCGCATGACTGGTTAGTATGGTGCAGGTAAATAGCCGGCGATCTGGTCGCTAGACAGCAGGTAGACTTACGTTGGGAATGGGAACTGGAGTGCCCACGGCAGCTTCTCCCAAATCCTCCATCATGTTCTTCACCAGCATCGATTTCTCGGCCACCTCTTGGTCTATTGATGCGAGGTTAGCCTTCTTTCGCGCCAGCCAGCTGTATCGGCACACCGCGCGCGGGGTATCTTACCAACTTCAATTGAAGCATTGTCATTAGAGACGAGGGTGATCTTGGGCTTTGCGTCGGCAGACATTTTGATCGATGCAGTTGTTGGAAGTTGAAGTATGTTGTCTTGATCTTCGGGAAGGGTTGGAGGTTGTAAGATGTGTCGTGTTGGGTAGCCTGTTGGAGTTCTTTATAACAGAGGAATCCGAACTTGGAGGATCTATGTTAGTGTCGCTTAAGGTTATGGATCCTCAAAGAAGTAAGTGGTGTACAGTAGTTTAATGATTTGTGGTTAGGGACTGGATTATTCAGTCACCAGAATCTATTCAATTCTGCGTCTAGAAAGGGACTGATGAAGTGAATTTACAGAAGTGAAAGGCGAAGTTGTTGAGTTATATACAAAGGAGCAAATTCACCAAATATCTGCCGGATCCGGTTGAGTCATCACAAAGGAGACGACCCTGTACGTGCTGTACGTGCTGTACGGCGAGGAACAAACGTGCTTGCCCGATCACCTTACTCTGCACACCTCGCTGCCTGCCTACCTAGAATTTAAGTCTTCTTGTGGATACTCGAGCCCTATGGCTTCTCGAGCTAGGCGTCGCTGCCTTAGCTAGCTGCTGAGAGTGTCAGGTTGCTAGCTGGTAGCCTAGAAGCACGATTAGAGTACCAAATATCCATATACAGAGCTGGGCTGCATGGTAATCATACATAGTAGAATTGCAGTCTTGGAGATTCCAGCCGGACTTCTACAATCCAAGAACAATCCAAGAACAATCTCCTTCTGAACATACCGGATACATGAAAATGCCTGTTCTGGAAGTTGATTGGTCATCCGTCATCTTATCCAGCTTATGAAATGTGAACTTTATGAACAACTCCGAGATTTGCTGATCTCCGTCATCAGGTCATACCCCAAAAACATCCCTGAGCGGAAGGGGAAGGGCAAAAAAAAGAGGGAACGCATCATTTACCCTTAAGCCCGTTTTCAACCACTTTCTCTTCTATTCCCATTCCCATTTCAAATTCTGCTTCTTGTTTTCCTATAACTTATGTTACGGAGCTCGAGTATTCATTGGACTTTCTTTTCGCCAATGAACTCTTCTTCGATCCTTCATATTCATTCTCTTGCATCGCATTTGCGAATACTTCTTTAATGTAACCTTCGACTTCGACTTCGTATGCCATAAACAGTTTCCAATGCCTTACTTCAGGCGTGCTTACCTGATTCTCCTTCTTTTGCGACTCTGGTTTGCCTTATCTCCCAGTTACCTCCATCCAGATGAAAATTTCCAAGGCCCAGAGGTCATAGCCGGTAGGTAAAGGAGCTTTCCATGGCCTACTCAGCGAGCTGTTTTTTTGGGCCAGTTGTCTTGTAGAATGCGCCCGAACTACGAGATGTTGCATTCGTGAAACGGAGACTTCTAGTTCGGACTGCCATGAAATAACACAGTTGCGCGCCGGCTTATAGATGTTCTGCTAACATATACGCAGGCCAGATATTCAGCTATCCTGTCAAACTCACTTGGGAGTTCACCTCCGAACATCCCGTCCGCAGCGTCTTCCCACTATGGCCGATTTACGGATTACCGATGCTCCTCCTTCGATGGCTCTGGATTGGGAATGGAAACGACGGTGAAATACCACCGATGGCTGTGTTCTGGGCTCTACGGATGTTGATGTTGACACTAAGCTTTGTGCTTGAGGACTGGGCCATTTACGAATTGGTGGAATCTCCTCGACACCGCAAGGTCGCCGTCATGCTTGTCGCCTCGTCATATGTTACATGGACATATCAAACCCATACTTTCTCAAATTCTATCGAGACCTTGGCAGTTGCGTGGAGTCTGGTGTTAATACAGAGGATTGTGGAAAAGAAGGTATGAAATATTGGGCCTACCGCAGTATATCAGAATAGGGCTGACAAACGCAGAAACACACCTCTGTTTTGCCATGTGCCATTCTTGCTTTTCTGGTTGTTTTTGGCATATTCAATCGCATAACCTTCCCCGCCTTTCTTTTCATTCCAGGACTTTATTTAATACCGCATTTCATAAGAAAGTAAGAAACCGCCTCGAAACTATGTAAAGCATATCTAATGTGAAGCAGGCCATTTTCTCTCGTTTCGATGGTACTTTTTGGTAGCCTTGCTACAATTACTGCAATCTGTTTGGACACAAAGTTTTACACAAATGATTCTGTTACCTGGTCGTATATTTTCTCCCACCCAACCATTACACCCCTCAATAATTTCAAGTACAACATGGCCACCGATAACCTTGCGCTACATGGGCTGCATCCTTGGTATCAACACAGCCTTATCAACCTTCCGCAACTATTGGGGCCTGCTACATTACTTCTCTTCTTTCAACCTTTACTTCGCCTCCGCCTGTTTTCCGCGATCTCAGGTATTGTCGTTCTTTCGGTTTTCAGACATCAGGAGGCACGATTTTTACTACCTACGATTCCCTTAATATTATCATCTGTAAAAGTACCAAAGGCACGAATTTCCTTGGGTATCTGGGGGGTATTATGGCTTTCTTTCAACCTTATCTTTGGCCTTTTGATGGGCACATATCACCAAGGGGGCGTTGTGCCCACGCAAGCATTCTTGAGCAAACGGCCGGATGCTACCCATGCACTCTGGTGGAAGACATATAGTCCACCAATCTGGCTGCTTAACGGCAAGAATCAAGTTCTCACAACACATGATCTCATGGGGATGAAACCTGAGCTCATGCTAGCAGAAGTTGCCCAACTAGCAACCTGTCGTACCATCTCTGGAGAAGCCATTACCGAAGGAACATATCTAATTGCACCAACATCGGCAACTTTCTTAGATAGGTACACAGCGAACCAAACGAAATTGTATTTCGAGGAGGTGTGGAGATATAGGCAGCATCTCAATTTGGATGATATGGATTTTGGGGACGATGGGTTCTGGAGTACAATAACTAGAGTTATTGGCAGGAGGGGTATCGCAGCATGGCGAGTGACTATGGATTGCCCTGGAGGACAGAAAGATGCGGAAGTTCTGGGAGAAATCACGCGGAACGCAAGCAGTACGTAGTTACTCTTGAGAGAAAATTCAGATTTCCTTTGTTAGACAAACTTGCGCCTTGCTCCTTTCTGTGATGCTTGCTTCTCGTTACCAGGCCACTGGTAGCACACGCTTCGCTTTTCTTAGCCGTAAGATACCGAGGCACACACCGACTCCACACCAACTCCACCCCCACAATACGCCAGCTACCCGTAGCGTACTGTAGACTTAATTAGATATATGGGTACACAGCTTCCCTGTCCTATATCTTCCTTTGCTTTATCGTTTGCAATACACAAACAACACTTCAAAACAAACCTGCTCCAATCTAACTTATCAAGCTATGTCTTCCACAGTTCCTGTCCCCTTTTCCGAGCCTCCGTGGCTTATGGGCCTCCCCTCTCCATATTACAATGACTCTCATCGAAAATGGCAGCAGACATGTCGAGCACTGGTCTCCGAATTGATGGCCAATGCAGACGAATGGGAAGCACAAGGCGACGTACCTGGTCCGTTTCCTCCTATACCCAGTTCACACATACAAATCCCCAACTAACCATCTCCCCTTCCATCAGCCGACCTCTACCAGAAATTCGCAGCGGCCAACTTCCTCATCCCTAACCTCCCTTCCCCTCTCCCAGTCGAGCACCTCCGTTCGATCGGGATAACTCATCTTCCCGGCGACCTCCCCATCGCCGACTTCGACTACCTCCACACCCTCATCTACACCGATGAACTCGCCCGCTCCGGCTCCATGGGTCCCTCCGGCGCCATCACAACCGGCATGGCATTCGGCGTCCCACCAATCATCAAATTCGGCTCAGAATCCCTTCAAAAACGTTTCCTACCCGATCTCCTCACCGGCAAAAAGCGCATCTGCATCGCTATCACCGAACCCGGCGCAGGCAGCGACGTCGCCGCGATCGAAACGACAGCTAAACGCTCACGTGACGGGAAATTCTGGATCGTCGACGGCGAGAAGAAATGGATCACGAACGGCCTCTGGAGTGACTACGCAACGATGGCGGTGCGCACTAACGGGCCCGGTCCAGCCGGTCTTTCGCTGCTGGTGGTCCCGCTGCTCGGACACGAGGGCGTGAGTATGCGGCGCATTCGCGTCGGCGGACAGACGTCCGGCGGCACAACGTACATCTCTTTGTCGGACGTGCGTGTCCCGATTGAGAATCTCGTCGGCGTAGAGGGTCAGGGCATGAAATACATCATGCAGAACTTCAACCACGAGCGGCTGGCAGTGTCGATTTCGGCGAACCGGCTGGCGCGCGTGGCGCTGAGCGCGGCGGTGCAGTACACGATGAAGCGGGAGGCGTTTGGGAAGACGCTGATGGAGCAGCCGGTGGTGCGGCATCGGATTGCGAAGTGTGGGGCGGAGCTGGAGAGCCATTGGGCTTGGATTGAGGGGTTTGTGTTCATGATGACGAGGTTGAGTAAGGAGGAGGCGGATAGGGAGTTGGGGGGGTTGACGGCGTTGGCGAAGGCGAAGGCGGGGATGGTGTTGGAGAGTTGTGCGAGTACGGCACAGTTGCTGTTTGGGGGGAATGGGTATACAAAGGGGGGGCAGGGGGAGTTGGTGGAGAGTATGTGCACTTTCTTTCTAGTTTCTCTTACCCCCTTTACTGTTTTTGACTGTCTTTTTTCACTTCCCTCCACAACCCCAACCCCAAAATATCACCACAAACCCTACCAACCATCTCCAAAAAATAACTCATCACAACTAACGAACCTCACCCCCTATTAGAAATCTTCCGCGAAATCCCAGGCGCACGCATCCCCGGCGGCAGCGAAGACGTAATGCTCGATCTCTCGGTCCGTCAACTGGTCAAGAATTTCCAACTCAAACTCAAGAACGAAGCCGCGGTACAGGAACGACCGAAGGGTTCTTCGAAGTTGTAGATTTGAGGTTGAGGTTTTGGGTTGTGTGGTTGGTTTTTGGTCGGGAAGGGGGGAATGGGAAAGGGGATTGCGGTTGATGGAGGGGGAAGGGACGGTTTGGTGAGGAGATAGAGAGAGAGGATTAAGAGTTGGGATGGGGATTCTAGATTCCAGTCTTGGATTGACATGTAGAGAACATAAACTTCGACGAATGAGAGGGTCTTTGAGGGGAATGATAGCCGTGATATGTTTGAGTGTTAGATTAGATCTTCATTTGATAAACTCTTGCAACCGCCACTGGCGAAACTATCAAGAGAAGAGTAGATACGCCACAATATCATATACTAAACAAGGAGCAGGCCTAGCAATGAATATGTGAAGATGCTGATGCGATGAACAAACTGGCAAGGAACGAAATATATGAGTGAACCAGACGGAAATGAGCGGATGCAGTGATTGGCGTCTAGGAGGCTGCAACTACCCAGAGAAATATCAGCAGAATCAGAGAAATATGATTTAAGATATGCAACAAAGATAACCCTCGATTCTTGCAGAGATATCAACAGATTCAGAGAAACATGGTTTAAGACATGCAACAAAATCCTCAGTTTCCACCAGTGACGTGATTGTCATTCTCAGACGTGCAACAAAACGCAACTCTTAATGACATTACAGCGGTGATTATCATTCTGAGATATGCAACGAAGTCACCACTGTCCGTCAGCATAGCTACTTCCGAGCTTCGGCGTCGTTTTGTTATGTTGAGTTGGCAACTTCCATTCTCGAACCCTAGCAGAGAGAAATACGCCTATCCAAACGTATATAGCAGGCACATCCGGAACACGAACAACACCTCTACTGCTAATGACAAAACATACTTATAACCACCAAGCATTGCATCATACTGCTCAATTCCTACCAATTGCTCAGTACTCCTAGTATATAGATATTGAATTGTATATAAGAACGCAGGCCCATCAAAAAGCTTCGAGGAAACCCGATCCTTACAATTAAAGGATACTTACTGTACGTAAAACGACAAAAGTTATATAAAACGCGGAAGGAAGCACAACCAGAAAATTCAAAACCAAAAAAACACTTTTGTGGTATCCCCAATCAATTTCACACAGTATTTCATCCAAACGCCCCCACTCCCCCACACATTCTCGCACTCGCAATCAAGCCCAACGAGAGAAGTCTAAGCTCTCCACCAAATGCTCCTCCCCATTTACATTATCCGGTTCGGCAGCAGACATGACCGAAGATCGTTGCGATGTTGCTTCAGAAGCGCTTGGTAAGAACGTGAAATTAGCTACCGATGAGCGTCGAATGCTGCTCATACTCTCACGGTTCTTTGCATCCGCAGCCCCGCCGTTGGATGTTCCTGGGGGAGATATGGTCGAGTTCTGTCTCTTTGGTGCATTTCTTGCTCGCAGGCGATTGATCTCTCGGAGACGGTTCCGCCATGATGATACATGCTCTCCACCCTCGCGGTTGGCCCATACAAGAGAGAAGACAGATGCGTTTAAGGCTATCAGACGGATGAAATCGGGTAGTTTCTTCAGACTGATGATCTTCATCTCAGCTGCGGGCGAAATCTCTGGGAAGCCAGGCTTGCTCATCACCTGCACTTTGTAGTATGGATCTTTGCGTAGTTGCTGTGTCCCAGGATCCCGATTCGCAGTAAAGGAGAGACGAGATTCGGGAGCTATAACGATATTGACGTAGTTGAACTCCGATGGAAATGTGTCGTATTGGAAAGGCAGTCCTGAATTGTTGAAGATAATGTTAACGAAATCATTGCCAATGTGTCTCTTCTTGCCGATGCATTGAGGGTCGTGTTCTAAATTAGTTGGCATCTGAGTTGTAACATGAAAGACGATCTCCGAAACTCGATCTCGCCAGCAGAATGCCATATCTCCGTCCATACCATATTCTCGATCGAGTCCTTGAGTGTTAAATTTAGCTCCTTTCAGTTCAGTGATAGTAGCAAGACCAGCAAGGAATGTATAATATTCTTCACTGCCCGTAGTATTTGAAAGAATCTCTACTTCGTGGGTTTGTTTATCGCCCACATAGATGACGCCGACCTTGTGCCCATCAACAGTGAAATTCCTGTCAAGACTAGAAATAGCACGTCGAGTCATATCGTCATCAGGTAATGGAATTGGTCTGGTAAATTCAGTTCCTTGGGGGATGGAAGCTGTTAATTGAAGTAAGAGATGGCTTGGGAGAACCACATTGGCATTTGTATGTTTAGCATCGCGCAATGCATCCGTAGTGAGAGATATCTGATGAGGTGGCGGAGCACTAAATTTTTCCCGAACCATGTAACAAGAAGTGCCAGAAGGATGTCTCTTGGTAATTTGGGCCCAACCTTTATGGGTTGCTTGCTCAATCGTAACGACACTATTCCCAATAATCCAACGCTTCTTGAGGATTTCACCGTAGAGTTCCGGAGTGAAATCGGGATCAGCAGAAGACTCGTCGACATCAGCATAAGCGACTCTTTGCATAAAATCCAGGGTGACCTGAGCTTGCTCATCAATTCTTTCTTTCCCACTCGCATCGGAAGAAACAAGATTCTTCGCAATCCAGCTGACCTGGCCAGCCCGATCCGTAAGCTTCAGTGACAGGAACCAGAAGATTATGACGTGGTAAGCGAGAGCATAGACATATTGTGGCAAGTCGTCGGAGCTGCTTGACGGGCTATTTTGCTCTGTGCTATCATGGTCGGATGAATTCGGAACAGAAGAATTCCTCATTCGAGGTTGGCTCATTCGGTTTGGCTGGGCTTCTTTACTTGGCTGATCGCGCACATACTGCAGATAGCGGAAGCAGATGGCGAAGACAGTGCGGAATTCCTCTTCCCGAAAGTTGGCATATAGATCTGGCAGTCTCGAGAGACAAGCTAGAAACTCCAGGATATGAATTGCAACATGCTGCTGCGTGATGATTTGAGACATCTTCTGAAGAATAGTGACCAGTGCTTTCCTGATAGAGCCTGGAACTTCATGGCAGCAAATAGAAAGAGCATGAATGCAGCACTTGGCGGCTCGTTCCCACGCGCCGACGCCCTGTAGAAAGGTTCTTACAATCTCATCCTCGTCTGCTTTACTGAACTCTCGTTTGTAGCTAACAACCATTGTTAAGATGTGAAAGAGACAGATAGCAATATCAGCTTTGCGCAAACCAGATGACACCGGTGGTTCCTGAAAAGTATTCTCTTTGATCAAATCACACAGTAGCGCCCGAAGGTTCTTGATTTGTGGGATCGAGGCTTTGAAAAGAGCTTGGTTGGTCAACTGCGATGGTAAGTGGACGAGGATGTAACTGTATACCTCCCATTCACAACCACCGTTGAGGAGTTGACAGATGACGTCGAGATAAGAGTGGATTCCTAGAACAGTCATGGGGATGGCTTGCTCCCACTTACAGCCATTGTTACTAACAGGTATCGGAGCCGTCACCGGGCCTGGGGTTTCCGGGTTTAGCTTAGGAGCGCTATCGCCATCGGTGGTATTATGATTGATGCCGTCCTCAGTAGCAGATATGGATTCTGCACCATCTTCCCCAGCTGAGTTATTCTGCAATAGCTCTATTGAATGATCGCCATCAGTCATCGGGCCCTTGCTGGCAGAAAGTGTACCAGCGGTTTCGACGATAGACACTAATCGTAGACTGGCATTCCCATTCGTGACGTCTGGCAATGCCTCGGCATCTGGCGACATCCACATTTGATGGTTACGCTGGAGCGTTCGATTCATACCGCTGCCTAGTCTAGGAGGTGGCTTGGTTTGAGGGTGCATTTGACCAACAGAAGTGCTCCGACCACCTCGGGAGCTCGAGTCATCAGTTCGGGACGATCGAGTCAGTTGCGATGCCTCATCTGCAGCCTGTTTTTTGGCCAAAGAATCAGCCGTTCGGTAAAGGGAAGCTGCCAACCTATCTGACTCGGTAAATGGTGTTAGGAATATCCTGTTCATTGCATCGGCTCGTAAACGAAAGAGCATCTTCAAGGCAGAAATACGGGCATCAGTGGGGCAATCATAAGCCTGTACAATAGCAAGCAGTTCATTGAAGACCCTAGTCGACTTTGCAACATGGGAGAACATTGTTCGCATGAAAATCTGGACCAACCCTCGCACAACAACATTAGAAGGGCTATGTACCATAGCCGTTGTGGTAGTAGTCTTCCCGGATAGTATTCCTTGGCGAGAAGTTGGAGGCGATGCTAGGGGCGATTGCATGCGATCATTGGTGATAACAGTTTGCAGGGTATCAATAGCATGTTGAAACAGTTCATCTTCTGTGGTTTGTTCGGCAACAGCGACAGCAAAGTCAACAAACTCTTGCAGTATAGCGATATCTTTCTCGTCGCGGACGTGTGCTAATACCGCTATCGCAAATGCGTTGAACACGTTTGGCTGGTCTATGACGCTGACAATGACATACACATCCGTAACGGCCTTCAAAGCGTGTAATCTGATGTGAGAAGGACGGGAGCGATCGGCCAGGAAGCCGTCCAGGATTAGTTCGACGTTTCTTTCCCATTGCGGATCAGATGGCGAGCAATACTTGTAGTCGATAAAATGATCAATAACTAGTTTGGCACAACTGTCTGGCAGATGGGTTGGAATCTTGATCAAGAAATTGAGACAATCTTCTTTCTGGAACAGGTCGGGTGATGGTGAATTCAACAGCTCCTCCACGGGAATGATAAGACTGGTTAACAACTCGCCGATTCTCGATCTGAATTTCTGCTCTGAGGTTTCTTCTTCCACCAGTACATTACCGCTAAGAGGTACTGGCGAACGCGAACGATCCGTAGTGGGACTAGGTATACGCTGCGAGCATATAAACACGATTTCAAACATTGTTGACCAATCTTCATCCATCACGTTCTGCATGATTCCTCCTTCGTGGCTGAATAATGAATAGATCAATTGCACCGTATCACAATCGACCGCAATGCGTTCGAGGGCCACAACATTCCTCAGAGAACTCATCAAGAGAGTAAACGGAACCAGAGGATAGCCGTCTTTGGCATCTTTGGCAAACAACTTTTCCAATGCTGCGATCGCGCCTCTAACCTCTTTTATGTTTTGATTGTACTGCTTAGTATCGGACTTGTCAAGTAAGGGCTTGGAAACTATCTCCATTAGGATTCTGACCATCTTTAAGCCATGATGTGATGTGCACAAGTTGCTAATGCATCTCCACGCATCTTGGTGCACATGCCACAAGGAACTATGTATAGAACACAAAACTCTCACGCATGGCCGCAGCTTGCCGTCTGGGACATCCCCATACGTTATGATTGCATCAATTACTTGATTACAAGCCTTGAAATCAGCTTCGGTAGCAGATGACGTGCAGATGTCGAGAATCTGCGACAGAAGTTTGGAGCATATTGCTGGCGAAATGATGTTTGAGCTGAACTTCAAAACATCGACAATAAATGCGAAAAGCAAAGCCAGATTGGTTTCTTCTTGTGATGGAGGGTGCTCTTTGGGTGTCGCGCTCTGACGTGACGCTTTCTTTCGAGCATTTCGTGCGATTGTGGTTGCCGACCATGTTTCATTTAGCCAAGTTGTTAACAGGGGAAGTAATTCGTAGTGGAAACCCGACAAATCTTTGCCATGTCTTGACAACTCCACTAAGGATCTAAGTTGTAGGTGGAAGTCCTCCCTACTCGCAGACGCGCTCAATACTTGGAAGTAGGATGATCTTTCGGGATCATTCGATGATGTGCACTGAGCACAAGCAGTAAGAAGCTCAAAACCTGCAACCCGAACTTCTGGCTGGGAGGATTTAATAAGGTCTTTCGCCGCCACAAATATCGCAGACACCTAAATGTCCAGTCAGTATATCATAAACTTAAATAGGATACACAAGACCAACATTGCTCATAGGGTAGTCAATCACAGCTTGACGAAGATATTCTGCTGCGCGGACTCGTTCCGCTGGGCTCTGCCCATCTTTCAGCTGCGCAATCGCATGTTGCTGATTTGTAGCACCTGCAGAGTTAGATCTTTGCGCGCTGATTCGGTTCTCTAATTGTTGAAGAGTTGAAGCTGGCGACTGAGTGCTTGGGCTTTTTGAGGGTTTGCCCCCAGTCAAACTCTTGAAGACGCTCGCGAGACCGCTTGAGCTCTTTGAATCTGTGTTCTGAGCTGCATCTCCTGTGGGTGGAGGCATAGAAGCTCGTCGATTTCGTGCTGCTACCCGTGCGTCTATATCTGGATCAGACGAGTTAGCAAATGGCGCAAACATGTTGATGGTGTTTTTTGGATGATGACAATAATAATGATAACAGAGAGAAGAATTGGCGCGGCAATGGCATATGGGTTTAGCCAAAGCTTTTAGCAGTGCCGAGAAATTCACTTTAAAAAAATTTGGGTGACAAGAAAGAATATCAAGTGTCTATCCTCTCATGTGGCTAGCCGGACAGCCGCACAGCACAGCCTTACTTATTAAATTTTTGCATATACAAAGTACCTTAGAAGGATGTTCTGCTAGAACTTGCTAGCTCACAGTTCATGATATAAATGAGACTGTGAGATGAAAACTTTGGCTACACTGGACTGGACTGGACTGGAGATCTTTGGAATCGACTGATATAAACAAGCCGACGGTGATGTCCCTCACTTCCATCAAGGCTACCAGGGAGCTTCCTACGGTAAAAGCAGCAGGACGGAGGTCGGGGAATGATGCAATCGAATTAGACAAAGAACAGAAAATTGACCCAACAAGGTCCCGGTTGAAGCATGTTGCGGGTTGGTATTTGAATGGTCATGTGACAAGAGAACTTACGAAGTTATATATAAGGATGAAGCAAGTGAAGTGATGCGATGTGAAGGAAATGCAAGCTGGAGGATAAAGATGGAGAACGGACGAAAAGGCTTGAAGTTTAAATGGCTTGAGGCGAATGACTTTTAGATTTAGACAGATGTCTCTTGTTCATGCCATGCATTGGAGGGGCAGACGGCCGGTAAGATCCGCCAATAACCTTATTTGCAATTTGCACTTGACAAGATCTTTCTATCTCAAACGTTATCAAAATCGCAGCTTACCAGATTCTGAGGCTGCAAGGCCGAGGATAAGGCTACACAAGCCTGTGAGGCTAAGTAGCTGAATCAGGCTATATTACAAGGCTGTGTCACTTCAGTCGCTCGCTGGGATGAAGGTGAGCACCGCTAGTCCCTAATGAGAGTTGCTGAAATTCTCGTTCGTTATAATCTACTTGAGCTCGAGTTCTGCTTGAGCTCACTACCTTGCTCGAGTGCAGCGGTGCCTTTAGAAAGGACAGGAAGATCCCGACGTACCATATAAGGAGCTGAGTAAAGATGATAAGTAGGTACCCCGTAGTAAAGAAGTTATCAGACTGGAACCAAAGTATTTCCTCCTCTTGCGAGCGGTTTCCAAGCAGTGCTCAAAAATCTTTCCGGCCCTTCGCCCTCCCTGGTCGTCTCCACAACTACGCGAACTAGTATCGGGAGCCGGATTATCTTGGCTTCCGCGGGCTCCATCTAGAAAGTTTACAAACAAAACACTGCTCTGATTCGGATAGATTTACAGCTGTTGTTGACCTTCATTTGGATTTCCACCGTCTTTTTGAAATATGGCTTCAGATATTCAAACCGTTGCACAGCTGCTCCAGGCGACATTGGACCCCAGGCAGCACAAAGAAGGTACAGCAAATTCATCTATATTCTCTTCGAATAGCTACTAATATTTCGAGTAGCTGAGGCAGCCTTGAAAGTCGAGCAAGCCAAACCGGGGTTCTCTCTCCTCCTTCTCAATATCGTTGCCGCGGATAGTCTGCCACTCAACACTAGGCTTTCTGGTGCCTTGTGCTTCAAGAACTTCATTAAATTCAACTATGTGGTAGGTAGGATATGGCATAGTTGTTGACCCTGCTAATCGGCGTGCAGGACGAAGAGAGAAACTACAAGCTTCCGCAGAATGAAGTCTTTACCATCAAGACCGAGCTGATAGGTCTTATGATCTCGAGTCCCAGCAGTATTCAAGCTCAACTTGGGGAAGCTATTAGTATCATCGCGGAGTCAGACTTTTGGGATAGATGGGATACATTGGTGGATGTTAGTATATCTGTGTGCCAGTGGTATCAACCTAAATCAGCTGCTAAATATGCCTAGGACCTGGTCTCACGCCTCACGCCCGACAACGCGAAGGTCAACAATGGTGTATTAGAAGTTGCGCACTCAATTTTCAAACGTTGGAGACCGTTATTTCGCTCAGACGCCCTATACACTGAGGTCAACCATGTGCTTTCAAAATTCGGAAAGCCGTTCATACAGCTGCTTGCGGTACGAGAGCCCTATCTAATGGTGCATCTATAAACTAACGCAAACAATTTCAGAGCACCGATCAACAAATACAGGCGCACAAAGATAATAAGGAAGCTTTGAAGCAACATTTCGAGACCATGAACCTTCTGATGAAGGTTTTCTACGACCTTTCCTGCCAAGATCTTCCTCCAGTATTCGAAGACCATCTCCGCGACGTGTCAAACCTTCTTCACAAATATCTCACTTATGAAAATCCTTTGGTTGCGACAGACGACGATTCGGAATCAGGCCCGCTCGAGTTTGTCAAAGCTGGCATATGTGAGGTTATTACACTTTACATGCAGAAATACGAAGATGCATTTGGGGTTCTCTGCGAGCCATTCATCACAAGCGCCTGGAGTTTGTTAACAACTATTGGCCCTGAGACGAAGTTCGATATCCTGGTCAGCAAAGCACTTCACTTTCTGACTGCTGTGGCAAGTCTTGGAAAACATGCACAGAACTTCAATAACCCAGATACTCTGAGTCAAGTAGTGGAAAAGGTTATCTTACCAAATGTTAGCTTGAGAGAGTCTGATATCGAGCAATTCGAAGATGAACCAATCGAATACATAAGAAGGGATCTCGAGGGTTCGGATGCTGACACACGACGACGTGCAGCGACAGATTTCTTACGCAAACTCCTAGAAAATTTCGAGCCATTGGTCACCGAGGTTGTGGGACGATACATCAAGCACTATCTCGACCAGTTCTCACAGCAAGGCAATGATCAATGGAAGTCGAAAGATACTGCTGTATATTTGTTCTCTGCCATTGCAGCTAAGGGGGTTATCACAGCTGGTCAAGGTGTCAAGACAACCAATCCTTTGGTCAATGTCGTCGACTTCTTCCAACAAAACATCGCCAATGATCTTATTGCAGAGACGAATGTGGAGCCTATTCTGAAAGTGGATGCAATCAAGTTTTTGTATACTTTCCGTAGTCAGTTGACAAGAGAGCAATGGAGTGCTGCGTTCCCTCCACTAGTAAAGAATCTTGCGTCATCCAACTACGTGGTTTACACTTATGCCGCTATCACCGTGGAGAGAGTCTTGTTCCTCACGAACGACGCGAATGAGCATATATTTGGGAAGGAAGATGTTTCACCTCTTTCCAAAGACCTCCTGGAGCACTTGTTCCAGCTGATTGAGAAAGATGGCGCACCGGAGAAAATTCAAGAGAATGAGTTCCTCATGAGATGCGTTATGAGAGTCCTCATTGTTATCAAGGACAATGTTCTTCCTATTACTGATAATGTCTTACAACATTTGATCAAGATCACCCAAGTAATTGGTCAAAACCCAAGCAACCCTCGCTTCTACTACTACCACTTCGAAGCTCTTGGGGCGCTGATACGGTCAGTTGATTGCGATTTTCAGGTATGACATACCACTGACAGATCCTAATAGGTACTCGGCTCCTTCACAACCCGACAAGCTCGAAAACGAGTTATATCCAACGTTTGCGGCGGTCCTCTCCAATGACGTTCAAGGTTGGACTCATTCCTTCACACTTTCGTTCGCTCAAGCTTTACTGATGATTGCTTAGAATTTATGCCCTATGTCTTCCAATTATTTGCCGCGCTTTTGGAGGCAAATCCCGCCGCGAGTCTCTCCGACTATTACAGAAATCTGATCGCCCCAATCCTCAGTCCCAGTCTCTGGGAATCACGTGGTAACGTGCCCGCACTTTCGAGGTTGCTGTCCTCGATGATTCCCAAATGCGCCCCGGAGCTCGTAGCGAATAATCAATTGGAGCCGATTCTTGGTATCTTCCAGAAACTTATGTCTGGAAAAGCAAAGACCGAGCTCCAGAGCTTCGACGTCCTGGAAGCTCTGATCAAGTCATGCGATGTGTAAGTTTTACTTGCTTTACATCGTTGCTAAACTAACAAAATGACAGCGCTGCTATCCAGAGCTATTTCCCGACCATCTTAAACATCATTTTCACCCGTCTGAACAACAATCCTCCTGAAAGTTTCAAGCGACGTTTTGTTCGCTTCTACCATCTTATTTCATCTAGGGATCAGCAAGGGCTAGGTGCCGATTTCTTCATTAAGCAATCTGCAGCTGTGCAAGAGGGCGTCTTTACTCCTCTCTACCTCTCGATCATTCTTCCTGGCACTCAGCAGCTTGCTCGACCGCTGGACCGCAAGATAGCAGTTATTTCGTTGACGAAAACCCTTACCGACTCCCAAGCATTCGCTGTCACGTATGCCAAAGGCTGGGGAAAGACTTGCGAAGCTCTGCTCAAACTTCTGGAAAACCCACCGGAGCCTGTCACAAAAGACGATGTAGTTGCCGAGGCTGATGTCGATGATCTCAGTTTTGGTGTTGGCTTTACTCAGTTGAATACTTGCAAGAAAGCAGCTGTGGATGAGTGGCCCGAAGTTCAGGATGTAAAGACGTGGGTGGGCTCGTACTTGCGTGATGCAAACGCACGACACGACGGAGCAATAAGTAGCTATGTGGATGAGAGACTGAATTCAGAGGCCAGAAGTCTTCTAGTTGAATATATGCACTAGGAAGGATCAATGTCTGTACAGGATGGTACGCTGTTCGAGGGAGAAAATGGTGATGACGGTTGATGATTGGCAACACGAATTTTGTGTATCGATACAACGGGCACTTCTAACAAGGTAAGCGAAAAGCGGGTAGATTAATTCCACGATTCCCCAGAGTGAATAGCATCAAGAAAGAAGAAGATGGAACTCTTATGATAATGAAAATTTTATGTGAGGTGTCAACATTAATGTATTAGAGGAGCTGGCTACTTTTTGTATGCCACAGCATCTAGGATGAAATCTCCATAGGCATCGGTAGATTTATATAACCCCCTGATCTGTCTATGAGCCAGAGCTCTAGAACTTCATTGACTAAGTTAGACACCTGTTGAACAAGAGTCAGAGTCTGTTGAACTGAAGCTACCAAGGAGATATTTAGTAAGGATCACGTGACGTGTACAAACTCCAAAAACCGCTTGAATATCTAGATATTTATCTTCCAATTTCGATTGGGGATGTAGTTCTGCTTTATACAGTCTCCCGGATTTCCCAATTTCATGTTAGAATAAGATCTTCCACAGCAAAATTGTTGACGTGAAGGATAGCAGACCTTCGAATAGGAGCAGAAAATTTGTTAGGGCAAGAGATAAACTGATAACCGAACTCGACCGTGTGCATCTTTTGGTCGAGAACCCCACCATCATTTTTTCAACAACGACCGCGATCCAAATTAACGGCAATATGAGCGCCTTTCAAAACGGCGGTATCGCCTCAAGAGCGTTGGACGATGACTCCGATATTGAAGAGGAGGCTCTTGCGAATGACTACAAGGAGCAGGTCCAATATGAGGGGATGGAAGAGTTGGAGCAGGTCAACTCGATGAGCATGGCACAACAAGCAGACGATATTCAATCGAGATTAGCAGCGGCTGCACAACCTCTAGATTTCTCTGCTTCTTTAGAAGTCAAGTTTGCAAGCTATGATAACTATTGTAGTCTGTTTCACTTCATCTTGAACTCGGATGGGCCAGTGGATCTTGAACCACCTTCAGTGCGAATTTCCCTTCTTCCATGGTTACGCAAATTCTAACGCGTCTTATAGTACTATTGGGCCTGGGATGTTATCGATGAATTCATCTACCAGTTCAACTCCTTCTGCTCATACCGAAACCGAGTTGCGCGCCAAGCCAACAATGAAGAAGAAATTCAAATCCTCCGCGAAGCACCAAACACCTGGGGATGCTACAGTGTCTTGAACGTTCTATATTCCCTTATCCAGCGATCGCAGATCAATGAGCAGTTAGCAGCGATGAAGCGCAATGAGGAGCCCTTGGCCGTTGCTGGTGATTATGGATCAAAGCCTTTATATCGAATGCTCGGATATTTCTCCATCATTGGTCTGTTACGAGTTCACTGCTTGCTCGGTGACTTCAGTCTTGCTTTGAAGACTTTGGACGACATTGAACTCAACAAGAAGGCTATGTTTGCGCGTGTCATGGCCGCTCATTTCACAACCTACTACTATGTTGGGTTCTCATACATGATGATGCGCCGATACGCAGATGCCATCCGCATGTTCAGCCACATCTTGATCTATGTCTCAAGGACGAAGAATTTTCAAAAGAACGCTCAGTACGATTCGATTACGAAGAAGAACGACCAAATGTACGCTCTTATCGCTATTTGTGTAGCTTTCCACCCAACCCGCCTCGACGATACTATCCACACCGCTCTACGTGAGAAATACGGCGATCAACTTTTGAAGTTACAACGTGGTGGCCCAGAATCCCTCCCAATCTTCGAGGAGCTATTCCGCTCTTCGTGCCCGAAATTCATTTCCCCTACTCCTCCAGATTTCGACAACCCAGAGCTCAACGTCGATCCGCTCGAGCACCATCTTTCCATCTTCATGGATGAAGTGAAAACCAACATGTGGAGCCCAACCGTCAAGTCCTACCTCCGCTTATACACAACAATGGACCTGAAGAAACTAGCTGGTTTCCTTGAGGTTGAGCCAGAGAAGCTGAGGGGATGGTTACTTGTCAACAAGCAAAGGAGCAGACAAATTAGATGGACGGATAATGGACTGTTGGACGGAGAAATCGTAAACTCTAATGATCTTGATTATGCTATGCAAGGAGTAAGTACCGAAGAGCTATATTATATGTATTGTTTGATTTGCTAATGACCTTTAGGATCTTATTCATATCTCTGAAGCCAAGGTTGGCCGTAAATTGGTGGATTGGTATCTCAGAAACCTTGCACGCACATACTAAACCATTTTCTATACTTCTTTCGACAATATCGCGGGTTTACAATATGGCATTGGTATGGCGTATCGGGGTGGAAAAGGACAAATACAATGTTTGTCCGCACGGTATAAAAGCTAGAAGCTTATGAGTAGCAAACAATAAAGAATTGATGAAAGACCACCTCTATGACAATACCGGAGTGCAGACAACCCCGTATATATGAGAAGTCAAAGGTCGACCAATTAGCTTTGTATGTATTTCAACTCAGTAGTTTCGTACAGTAAGTACCAAGATGTATCAGATCCTCAACGAGGCTGGGAAGAGGCGGCAGTCCCCAAGTCTTGGCATACAGCACATCGGAAAGAGGCGACATAATTAACTGCATATTGACTCGATAAATGACGAGCTGGACCAGGTACTCGTGAATTCATTCATAATAACTTATTAAGAAGTTAGTCTTTCAAGGGGTTGTCCATCCGCAGCACGTCAAATAGATGCCCAAATTGCTTGAATAATCAAAGGACCCTGGTAGGATACCGCTCTTTCTCGCCTGACGCCTAAGACGCAACGCAGACTCTGGTTCTCTCCATCATCCACTTTGACAATTTAAACGTCGAACAGCAAACAGGATATTCTCCTGCTCAGCCAATATCAGCCTACGAAGTCGTTCCTCTACTGTAGTAAATCCGAATACTTCAACATAAACAGAACTCACTATGTCCGCACCACCGTCTCCCCGCGTCAGAGTCGCAGACTCTCCATCACCCAAGTCTCCCCTCTCCCCCAATAGTACCAACGGAGCGAATGGCGACTATTTTGCTTCCCCCAAACTCGAGTCCATTATTGAGCATGTGCAATATGACCATCAACCGACGCAGCGCAACAATTCAATTTCCAGCATAACCTTTCGAGGCAACTCCAAATCGCGACCAAGCATAGATGGGAAAGGTAAAAGCAAGTCTACATCTACAACTCGCATCAGAGATGCTAGCCCGCCTCCCCCACCGTAAGCGTTCCCTTCATCGTACCTTTCGTTCGCGTTCACGTTCACCTTTTGCCGTCGGCCGCAGAGGAGGAAAGAAGACTCATGCCCGAGTGTAACATGCAGAAGGGACACTGTGACCTTTGTCACATCCCACGCTTTCCTGGGGCCGGTCTCCGAAAGCTGGGGACGGGGACGGGTGATCAAACCCCACTTTACAACGTGCATATCCTTACTTTCACATAGCTAGGAAGCTTTTCTCATTCGATCCCTGCGTGCAGGTTCTGCATTGCATCTTCATTCTATTCTGTACGAAATGGCACTAATGGATTCTTCATACAGCAAATTCCAGTCTAGGGTCTCCTTCGACAATATCGCATCGTTGTCAGAACCTACAGAGAGGAACACCATAAGTTTTACACTAAATGCCAAACATAAGGGTTACCAGTACAAACGACGGTCGCGCACCTTCATGGTCGGCATAGACGAGAATTCATACTCGGATATCGCGCTGCAATGGATGTTGGAGGAGCTGGTCGACGATGGAGACGAGATCATTTGCCTGAGGGTTGTCGACAAGGACTCGAAGATTACCACTGATCGAGCGCTGGAGAAGAAACAATACCAGCAAGAAGCTAGAGATTTGTTGAAGTCCATACAGAGGAAAAACGATGACAACAGAGCGATCAGCATTGTGCTTGAGTTTGCGGTTGGTAAGGTGCACACAACGTTCCAGAAAATGGTAGGTCAATTCTCCGTCCACAAAGCCTCAGTTGTCGCACAACTTATGTCGCATTTGCTAATTCGGCATTTCTTAGATACAAATCTATGAGCCTGCGATGTTGATCGTTGGAACACGAGGAAGGAGTCTGGGGGGTTTTCAAGGACTTGTTGGAAACAGAAACTCATTCTCGAAGTGGTGCTTACAATATTCGCCCATCCCTGTTGTGGTAGTGAGACCTACCGAGAAAAGACTGAAGAAGAAACAAAAGAGAGAGATTGATCCTCTGCGCCAAAGTTATGCTCGACTTCTACAAGACAGTGGCGTAGATCTCCATGAGACGCAGGTGGTCGCTAGCAATTTGGAAGAACCTATTGGCCCTCTCGCCGAAGCTCATGCAGTAGCAGCTGCTCTTGGTCTACCCGCAGCTTTCGATCCGACGTTGAAACCATTCATCCTGGACGGCAGTCGGGCACTCAAGAAGGTGGATTCGGGCAAGAGTGAAGAAACAAATTACACCAGCGGGCCTGATTCGCGACCCTCTAGTCCGGATATGCTCGTGAAGAGTCATAGATCTGCACAACTCGACAGTCCAATGATGAGCGGCGACGAGTATAGCGAGAACGAAGAAGACGAGTTTGAAGCAATGCCTGGCCATCTATTACTCGACAACAACCGAGACGAGCCAAACCCAGAAGTGGAGAAGAAGAAGAAACTTCACGAGATGGAGCTCGAAGAAGCAAAGGCCTTGGGAAGGAAGGCTTCAACAGGGTCTACTGAGTCCGACGGCCGTGAGGGAGATGGAGGGGGCAATAACGATTGACTAGCCGGGGAAGACCTATATGGTCTCGCCGACGGCGACTATCGCTCTTGTGGAAATGCATTACTTCTGGTACCCTTCTGCATCTAGCAGAAGCGTCTATACAGCTTGGATTTGGGGGGAAGGAAACTTCTCCACTGTTTTTGGCCTGGACGTCGACTCTTGGAACATGGTTAAACGCTTATGATGTTACGAATTTACGATCGCAAGGAACGGGATGGGACGGGATGGCATGGGATTTGGTACTTTTGGTATGGATGGGATGGGATGGAATATGGTTAAGGTTGAAGATACGATACGGGAGCTTGTATGATTTGGTAAATGCGCGGACTCGCATAGCACATGGTTAACGTATGGGAAGGATGGAAGAAATTGGTTTCTATGGTTGCTTTATCCAGATGGAAGGATACTTTCTGCGCGAAAATTGTCTCTTCTCACTTAAGCGGGTGTATTGATTGATATGTATGATCAACACACAGTGTTGATGATGTTAGTTGGACGAGCCTGAATATACCCTCAATGATATTTTAATATTTCCCCTCTTACCAACTTTCTTCGCTATGGTAATGATGTTTATGTTGAGACTCTTTCATGCAGGTAGGCTTTCTAGAACGGTGGCTCTGCGATTTCTGAGCTACATTTCCGTATCATGGCAATCCACGGTTCGGAGATATCGTACAGCACAGCACAGCAACAGGTGCTGGCGCGAAGGCCTGGAGCTTAATGAATGGGTGTGAAAGAGAGGAGGCTGTGGGGATTTGAGCTGGTGACGGTATGGGGAACCGGGTTGAGTGTTTCCTAGGGAAGTGCAACGGCGGATACGTGGGCGTTTCTGTGAAGGGTCGCAGGCAGTCGTGCCACCTGTTTTGATACGTGTATGTTATGGTATATTATGGTATAAATAGAACAGGTGATGAGGAGGCGAAGTGCTTTACTACAGTCGTACGATAAGTGTGCACAATCAACTATATCTGGGTTCCCCGCGTAAAATGATATGGATGTCCGTAACTGAGTTAGCTCATTTGAGAATTTCGTGTGATGCACACGGCGGGTCATGGTAACGGTATATGCAAGTCGAAGCCGATGCTAATGCTTCCTTAAAGGTTAAGCAAGTGGATTTATATTGCTCGTTGAAGGGGAATATTGAGTTTCCGTCGGTGTAGATGTTTGTTTATAGGGACTTTCGTTTGTTATGATAATGCCTATCCTATAGAGTCTGTATCTCAGATTCAAAATGGTAAACTGAGTAGAGTGCCCATGCCATCATTGTTGATCTTCTAATCCACCATCTCGCTCAAGAACCATACTAATGCGTCCGTAAACCTACACCTAGGAAGGGGAAAGTGCTGAGCACTCGCTGCTAGCACTCAACATGAGAGAGATCGACAAACTACCCGTCGTCTCAAGCAGGCCCAAGGAAATGAAGATTCGAAGATCCTCTGCCCTGGTTTTTCGCGCATTCGACCCTCTCCCTCGAGAACTGAATAGCTGACACACTTGCACAGCTATGTACGGCGCTCCTACTAAGCTAGGATACACACCCTGCCACGGAAAAGAAGTCGCTGCCATCGCCGCTTTGGGAGATTTTGGCACGTCGAGCATCAGCACTCTCTAACATAAACATGGCCATGTTCTTTCTGTCCATATGGTCATTATAGAATATTCTCCCCGATAGCGACCACAAATCCGGCCGTTCCTTGACCTACCTCTGGGCCTCAAAGCCCTTTTGACCTCATCGCAACAGTTGCCTGCGATTACCGCATTAAGATGGAAATTGCCTCCGCGAATAACCGATCATGGCGATAGTCGCCGTTCTGCATCCTTGTTGTGATGATAGGGAGTTGTTTCCGCGGCGGCTGCATGGAGGATTCGCGTTCCACGTAGACCTCAATCGACGCTGTTTTTTCTCTCGGTATTTGCACGGCCGGTAGCAAGTCAACGGCTTGTGTTCCGGTGTTAAGCATTGAAGAAAGCAGAATAAGAAAGTTATAAATACGTCATTTCCTGAAGATTTAAACACATGTATTTCGTACGCTTCCACGTTTATTCCATAATGACAGGCCCGACGATACGGTACCGTGTTGATATATGGAAGACCTTGTGCTAAGTTTACCTCGCTCGTAAAAGTGCCGGGCGTGGGTGTGGTAGGTGGCGTGAATATCGGACTGGCTCGACTGGGAAGCAATCTCACAATCTCACAATCTATTAATAGACCCGTATTTGATCTCCGCAGCAAACCAGACCAGCCCGTACAATATGCACGAATTGCGAGATCGAGCGAAGAAGCTTAGCGAAAAAGCATCGCCTGGTGCATCTGGAAAGGGCTTCAGCCATGGCTTCCATACTTCCGTGCAAACTTGAGAGGTAGAGTTGTTTATAACTGGCCACTCATAGCATAATATCACGGAATATCATCGAATTAGCTTTGAGTTGAAGTGTAATGCTGAGTCCGAGACATTAGAGTGAAGACATTCCGTTCGCCGTTCGTTCCCTTGTGAAGTTGTGGGTCCTATAAACTGGTGCACCCTGGGAGACTCATTCCTACTGTAGCTAAGCACATCGCAACTAAGGTTAACTAAGGCTATGAACTCACGGCTCTCGTATTCTCCTTTTACCTCTCGTCAACAAAATTCCCATCACCGTCGTTTACATTTTCTGTTTCTCTTGACAAAAAGTGTCACACGTTTGTTGGATTCTATCGCTTTTTAATACTTCAAGAGCATATATTCACGACCTCACTCGTTTCGGTCGGAGAAAAAGATCAGCCATAAGGATTCACTTGAACGCCTCCTTTTTCTCTTGTTGGTTCACTCGGACAACCAAAACATTAACCTTACAGCACCCAGAGTCAAATTTTAGACTAGAGAAAGTCGAGGAATTGAAACAACAAAACATCCGCTGAGCCCTCACCGATTGGATCTTACAAAAAGAAACGACTTAATTGCTGCAATAGTTGTGGTACGACAAATACATTAGGAAACCAGCTGGGAGGAATTTTGGAAGGAGATAATAGGGAGATTTCGGTTCATTTGGCGGCGTTCGAAAAATATCAACAAACACGATGCGGCCTCAACGATCTTTCCAACTCTACTCCATCATTCTTCTGTGTCTTTCGACTTTTGTTGCAGCATATCCATGGCCGAAATGGTTACCTGAATTAGATGCAGTAATTGTACGACGGCAAGACAGTTCATCAACTGCTTCTCATAGTGGTAAGGATCTCGCCAATGACAAATTCTTCATGTTTATTTACTAACGGACCAAAGATTCTGCATCTGCCACTGCGACAACTGCCCCGAAAGCCACTACTACAGCATCCTCAACAAATAAAGACAGCGAGTCTTCAGCATCCGCCACTGGTTCGAACTCAGAATCGAAGACGACCTCTGGAGGCAAAACTTCCACCACGAAATCTGGATCCAAAGCCACAACAACATCAGGTCACAAAAATGGCACATACACCACTTCGTATGATCCAACAAATCCAGCTGGAGGAATCTCCATGTTAATTCCTGCCGCAACCACGACCACGTACTTCAAGATCGGTGATTATGTCACATTTGCCTGGAACTACACATCTCTTCTCGCTACCCCGACCGCTGTCAATGTCATGGCCACATGTACCGCCAACAACGTCCTCTATCCCATTGCCATGAACCAAACCGTAGGAAATTCTACCGGAGCCGTAACATGGGACACTGGTTCCTATCAAGCTACTGCCGTTGGAAACCCTCTCTTGACGCAGACCTACACTCTGATTATCTACGATGCTGCGAGCAGTATCAGTGCGACCTCCCAACCAGGGTATTTGGCCGTCTACCGTTCCTTTACTTTCGGAATGTACTCTCCACAGCCTTACACACCTCTGAGCGAATGGACCTGTCCTACCTGCAGTGGTGCATTATCTGATATGGAAAGGAGAGCACTGGGATTCATGTTCGGCATGACTATTGTTACCGTCATGAGCTTTACATGGTTCGTCGGCGGATTAGGTGTTGTATGGTAGTGAACCACGCATAAATATATGCCCTATTCGTACGGGAGCACGAAATTCGGAAGAGAAAAGAGATCAAGAAAGACAGGACGCAGAAGTATTTTAGGACATATGGGCAGGGCAGGGACAGGTGGGAGGCATTTGGAAAACACTCCTTTGGGTTAACATTGAGGATTTTTTGAAAATGAGAAAAATCTACATTTATGGGTTTTGGGGTAATGGTGTTTTCGGAGCTCACATCTGAATATGGGGGGGTGTGCATTTCATGGATTGAGAATCTTTTTATTTGCATGCATGCATAGATAGCAGGGCAAAGGTTAGAAGTTTATAACTAATGAATGATGGAGATCAAATTGCCATGTATTCTTCATCTGATATCTATTACAGTAACATGACTATGTCAAGCGACGCCCATTTGCATGTGATTATACAGCGGTGAAATGTGAAGCTCATGGTGAGTATGCAAATTGGTATATCCACCCATATCCCTCTCCTTCCTTCCAATGCATTCTTTGCATGTCTATTACCCGCTTCTATATACACCCAAGCCCTCGTCCTTAAAAGTAAGTAAATAGTCTTCCCCTCACCCTTCTCAAATAAGCTTCAAACTAAACCCAGCCCCCCTCTCCTGCTCCCCATCCCCTCCCCCATTCCCCCCAAACACCCCACTGAAATCCAGCACTCCCCCCAGCCCCTTCGCCTCCCCTCTTACAGGTGCATCCGGCGTATTCCTTCTCCTCCTCTTCTCCAACCCGGCCTTGCTCGGAAACGTAGGGAACATATCCCGGCTCTTCATCTTCGGGTCTTCGCGGAAGTACTCGTGCTCCAGCACCTCTTTCGCACTCGGCCGATTCTTCGGATTCAGACTTAGGAGCGCTTGTAGCAGTGCTGAGCCGGCGGATGTGAGGAAGGGGAATTTAGCGCGGAGCACTGAACCTTGTGTTTTGGGGTTGAGGGTTTGTGGGAGACGAAGAGAGCGCGCGTTGGGGAGGCGCTTGAATGAGGGCCAGGTTTTCTCGTCCGGAAGCCCGCACAGCTCGAATATCTTGCTGAGTTGGTCCACTTCGTTCTTGCCTTCCAGGAGGGCCTCGTTGCTGAGGAGTTCCCCGAATATGCAGCCTACGCTCCACATGTCTACGGGAGTGCCGTAGCGTTCTTCGCCGAGGAGGAGCTCCGGACTGCGGTACCAGAGGGTGACGACCAGTTGGGTCATTTTGGGGGCGGGGTCCCCGCAGTAGCGGGCCATGCCGAAGTCGGCGATTTTTAAGACTCCGCGGTTGGAGAGGAGGAGGTTGGAGGTTTTCAGGTCCCGGTGCAGGATGTAGTTGGTGTGGAGGTAGGCAATGCCGAGGGTGAGTTGGTGGAGGAGGAGTTTGAGCTCGGAGGGGAGGAAGGGTTCGGGGAGGGAGAGGAGGAGGGTCTTGAGGTCGTGTTCGAGGAAGTCGAGGACGAGGAATATGCTGTGGTGAGGAGAGAGATGTGTTAGCTATCGTCTGCCTCCATCCATTGAGCGTTCTCAACATAGAAACAAGAAACATTGTAGAAAATAACAAATCAAACCCCCAAAAAACATACTTCTCAATCTTACTCGTATCCTCCCCAACTACCACCTCCCTCAACCTAACAATATTCTCATGCTCACAATCCATCAACGTCTGTATCTCCCTCAGCCCCGTCACCGGCACCCCATCCTGCGCATTCTCCATCTTCAGCCGCTTCAGCGCAACCACCTTGCCCGTCCGACTATCCTTGGCGCGCGACACCCACCCATACGCTCCTTCTTCTATATCGTTCAGTTTATCGTAGTCTTCCACGCTGCGACATTTTCCCCAGTTGAGCGTAGGGAAGCGGAGCAGTTTCGCGGGGGGAAGGTCTTCTTTTTGCGGGGGAGCTTCTGGGGCTGGAGAGGGGGACAGTCTGCGTCGTTTGGAGGGGCGTTCAGTTTCTGCTTGTGCTTGTGCTTGTGCTGCTGCTGCTGCGGCTTGTTCGTCGAGTTTGCGCTGCTTCTCGGCTTTCAATCGCTTCTTTTCTTCTTTTTCTTGCTTGCGCTGGGCTTCGAGCGCGGCGTCTTCTTCGTCGTCTGCCCAGCGGGATTTGGGCTTGCTGGACATAATTGCAATTGAGCGAATTCAGAAAAGAAATGTTGAGTTCCGAAAGCTACTCAGTCGAATAATAGTTGTCGAGGCTGAGGTTTTTTCGAGAAAGTCGCGCAATGACGATGAGACGAGGCGAGGCGAGGTGACAAGGCTTGAACTTTTTTTTTGGGGTGAAGTTGCAGCCTTTCTTTTACATATTTGGAGCAAGGACTTTGAAGGCAATATTATGTGTTAATATTTGTTGAAAGGGACCAAGATGAGGTCTCAATTGCTATTGCAGACGCGAGCTGCTCTGCGTGGTTCTAAGAGGTGCAGAAATGCAACTTTGTACTCGGGCTTGAGATGGTTGTCGACGGAGACGAGGCAATTCTCCACGCCACTTGCAAAACAGCTTCATGAAGCTATCACGGTATATTTTCTCAAGTGAGGTTACATTATGGGAAGAGCAATTGCTGATTCGGATGCTATGTAGGCTACGGGACCAATTCCTCTGGCATCGTTCATGCGCATGTGTCTGACGTCTGATGTGGGAGGGTACTATACTTCGAAGCAGGAAGGACGGGATCAATTCGGGAAGAGGGGGGATTTCATAACATCGCCAGAGATATCGCAAACCTTTGGGGAGCTGGTAGGTGTATGGTTTGTCACGGAATGGCTGAGCCAGGGGAGGGCGAAAGAAATAAAAGGTTTAAACTTGATTGAGATGGGGCCTGGGAGGGGCACGTTGATGGCTGATATCTTACGGGTATGGTTGAGCTATAGCATGTTTTTTTTACACTTATACTAATGTATCACCTAGACTCTCACGATATTTAAGCCATTGGTTCGGCGTGTTGAGGCTGTATATATGGTAGAAGCAAGTCCCGCTCTGAGAGATGCCCAGAAGGAGCTTTTGTGCGGGAAAAATAAAATGAACGAGATAGATATTGGTTATAAATGCATAAGCCAGTATGCAAACATTCCCATCATATGGACAGAGAATATAAAAGACGTTCCTTCAGGTAAGTAATCCCAGCACTCAAGCTCCATTCTTTCACTAAGTTCTCTTAGACCCAAGCAAAACTCCCTTCATAGTTGCTCATGAATTCTTCGATGCTCTTCCCATCCACGCTTTTCAATCCGTACCACCAAATCCCAACGCCACAGAGCCAAACACTATCCAAACCCCAACCGGCACCCATCAACTCTCTCCCTCTGCCAAATCATCCATAGCCAAAACTCCCCAATGGCGAGAAATGGTCGTGTCACCTGCGCCCCCAGACTCAACGCATACCACCCTCGGTACCCCTAAATCCCTGCAATCCTCCTCTGCCGTTCCCGAATTCCAACTCACGCTCTCCCACGCTTCCACCCCGCACTCTCTGTACCTCCCCGAAATCTCCCCCCGCTACAAAGCCCTGAAAAACACCCCCGGCTCCCTCATCGAAATCTCCCCGGAATCGCACACCATCGTCAGCGAATTCGCCACCCGCATCGGCGGCTCTCCCCAGAATCCCAGACCGAAGCCCTCTGGCGCCGCGCTGATCCTCGACTACGGACCCAGCGACACCATCCCGACGAACTCCCTCCGCGGCATCAAAGCCCACAAAGCCGTGTCCCCGCTCAGCGAGCCGGGCTTGGTGGATCTCAGCGCAGATGTCGATTTTATGGCGCTGGCGGAGGCGGCCATGAATGCGAGTGAGGGGGTGGAGGTGCATGGGCCGCTGCAGCAGGGGGATTGGTTGGAGATGATGGGGATTAGGAAGAGGGGGGAGGCGTTGGTTGAGGGGTTGATGGTTGAGGAGGATAGGAAGAGGATTGAGGGTGGGTGGAAGAGGTTGATTGATAGGGGGGTGGATGGGATGGGGAAGGTTTATAAGGTTATGGCGATTTTACCAGAGAATGGGGGGAAGAGGAGGCCTGTTGGTTTTGGGGGAGATGCTGAGGAGGTGGAGGGGTAGAAACTGAGTGGGGTGTGGTTGGACCTGGAGGGGATGTTGTGACGTATACATCTGTATTATAAGAATAGATCATGTATGCTCTATAAAACCTGCAAGTTGTTAGCTCTTTACTCTATTTCGATCAGCACGTTAATTGTCACATATCTCTGATTCCTCACGGGTTGTCCTCGGAAGTTTTATATGAAGCTTCTTATGGATAGCTTCTTAGTGGAGCAATTGTAAATTATCCAAATATATGATTTGGAACTATTTACATGCTCTTTCGCTGAAAGTCCACTTCTATACCGATTTTACTTTCTCCAGATAGATGACTGGCTTAAAGATCTTGAGCTTGCGAGCACATTGTTTGAGTATAGTGATTCATCTAAGCCGATAGGAGAAGTGCTGCATAGACAAGATGGAAATAATTTCTTCGTCCAGGTCTTTTTGGTACTTTTAACTTAAGATACATATACTCGCTCTCTGCCCCATTCCTAATCACGAACCTTCAACTCCTTGAATCCCTTCATATTATCCCTAATCGCTATTTCCACCGGCAACCTCTCCATACTACTCGCCCCATAAAACCCATGAATCCCCTTCGTCCTCTCCAGCACATACTCCACATCCTTCACCTCCGCCACCGGCCCCCCATGACACAGCACAATAACATCCTCCCTAACCCTCACCGCCGCATCCCTAATCTTCTGAATCATCTCCACACACTCATCCAAACTCGTCGCCGTCCCCGCCCCTATCGTCCCCGACGTCGTCAACCCCATATGCGCAACCAGCACATCCGCTCCTGCCCTCGTCATCTTCTCCGCCTCGTCTTCGTTGAACACATACGGGGTGGTTAGTAAGTCCATTTCGTGAGCGAGACGGATCATCTCGACTTCTTTGTCGTAGCCCATGCCGGTTTCTTCGAGATTGGCCCGGAAGCGCCCGTCGATGAGTCCGACGGTGGGGAAGTTTTGCACGCCACAGAAGCCGAGGGTCTTGAGCTGGGAGAGAAAGGAGGGCATGGAGCGGAAGGGGTCGGTGGCGCAGACGCCGGCGAGGACGCCGGTGTCGTTGACTATGGGGAGGATTTCGGAGGCCTGTGGGATGGTTAGTTGGGTATGGGGGATTTGGATTGGGTTTAAATGTGTGGAGGTACCATCTCGAGAACCACTTGATTGGCATCGCCGTAGGGCATTAGACCGGCTAGGGAGCCGCGGCCTGCCATGCGGAATCGTCCGGAGTTGTAGACGATGATGAGGTCTGCACCACCTGCTTCAACAGACTTGGCTGAGAGTCCGATTCCTGTACAAGCTTGTTAGTATATCACAGTCATAAAATTTAGGTAGGAGGGTTGTCTTATACCGGCACCAGCCCCAACGATTATTTTCTTGTTCTTGACGGCATCTTTCAGTCGTCCGAGGACGATGTCACGAGTTGTAGCTTTTGTCATTGCAGGCGTAGAGGATGATGTGGGTGTAGACAGCAAAGTAAGGAAATAACTGTAATATTTCTCAATATGAGAAGATTGATCCAATTTCAGTTTGTTTGACTTTCAATTTGCTGCAGCTATTGACAGTCAACGTACGATAGCTTCATCTGGTGGCGGGGTTAGCTCATCCCCTGTAATGTAGTGGGGAAGAGTTGACGTTGTTCCCCCCCGCATTTCAGATCGATTCCGATCACAACCTTGGAAACATCGGACCGTACCGCTTCCGAGTGGTCTTTCAGCTGCAGCTATGGCGGGGCTTCCTTCTTTTAACCTCCCCAGCTGCGCTTTATCGAAGTTCGGTCTTGCGTCAAACACCTACCGCACCGTGAATCAAACCCGGCAGGAGATTCGTCCTTGTGGTACGGTTGCGTAGAACGAGACCAATCCAGAAATATGTGCAACGTATTTCAAAGACGATCCATCAACGCATGAAGGAGAAGATCCTCGACATTGACCCCCAAGAAGAAGTGTGCACATTCATCCACGCGCTATCAAAATGTCACAACCAACCGTTCTTCTCCTCGGAACCTGTGATTCCAAACTCGATGAGATTTTATATCTTCGAGCTCAAATCACCAGTCACTTCAACTGCGCCGTGCTCCTCGCCGACATAGGACGAACACCCAACACCAGTATCCCCGAGATCAACTTCACCCACTCCAAAATCCTCCATGATGACCCCCAAGATTACAGCTCCTTCTCACGCAACGACTACATCACGCACATCATCCACCACAGCACCAATTTCGTGCGGTCCCTCTATCAAAAACACAGCTTCCATGGAATCATCGGTCTAGGCGGATCAGGAGGAACCTCCATATGCGCATCCATCATGCGCAACGCCCTCCCCATCGGCTTCCCCAAACTCATCATCTCCACCATGGCCAGCGGCGACACCAGCCCCTACGTCGGTGAAACCGACATCACCCTGATGTACAGCGTCGTGGACATCGCCGGCACCAACTCCATCCTTAAAGGAATCCTCTCCAACGCCGGCAGCATGATCGCCGGTGCCGCCGCAGCCGCATATCACAAACAAGCTGAACAGAAAGACCAAGACCAAGACCAAGAACCCCAAAGAAAGGGCATCGCCATAACCATGTTCGGCATCACCACCCCCTGCATCGAGCACATCACCACCTACCTCCACACCCACCACCCCTCTTACGAACTCTACATCTTCCACGCCACCGGCTCCGGCGGGCGCGCCATGGAGCGCCTAATCCGCGAGCGGCGCATCGCCGGCGTGCTGGACATCACGACGACCGAGATCGCAGACCACATCTGCGGGGGTGTTCTCTCCGCCGGCCCGGAGCGCCTCTCCGCCGCAGCGGAGACGGGAATCCCGCAGATCGTCAGCGTAGGCGCGTGCGAGTGTGTGAATTTCGGGCCCAGGGCGAGCGTGCCGGAGAAATTTAGGGACAGGGTGCTGGTGCAGCATAATCCGGACGTGACGCTGATGCGGGCGGATGCGGAGGAGAGTGCGGAGATTGGGAGGTTTATTGCGGGGAGGTTGAGGGAGAAGGGGAGGGAGAAGGGGAGGACGAAGGTTTGGTTGCCGGTGGGGGGGACGAGTGTTTTGGCGGTGAAGGGGGGGGCGTTTTATGATGAGGAGGCGGATGGGCGGCTGTTTGGGGAGATTGAGAGGGGGTTGGAGGGGAGTGGGGTGGAAGTTGTGAGGAGGGAGGAGGATGTTAATAGTAAGGTTTTTGCGGAGGCGATAGCTAGGGAGTTGATCAAATTAATGGAGGCTCCGGCGTGATGATGGCATAGGTGGAAGTTCATCTGGGCTGTGTGGGGGAGAGAGAAAATGCCGCTCGAGAAAGGCACAAGCTAATCTCGCACACACTCAAATTTATCATTCGCCTAACCTGTTGAAGATGGGACAACAATTGTTCTCGTATATTCATGCTTCTTGCCATGCATATTTTTGTAGATGTTCACAAACTACCACTATTTCCTCATCATAAATCATTCTCTTTTATACTTTTATGCCGCAAATATACGAACAAATCCCCTTCTCACACAAATCTATTCCTGCCGACTAACACTCCTCCTACTCACCCCCATATTCTGCATCTCCATATTCTCACCCAACCTCCCACTCCTCCCCTCCCCCTTCCAACTCTCCCTCCTCCTCGTCATCCCACCTGAGAATTCCCCCCTCTCCGCTCTCCCCTCATCGCTATCATCCGCCAACACCCCCTTTCCATTATCCAGTCGATTCTCATCCCCTCCAACCAAAACACCCCCCTCGCTAACCCTTTCCGCAGCCGGCGTAACATCCGAATCCGTCTCCGTCTCCTCACCATAATTCCCACCCACACTAACCATCGTAAACGGACTCGCAGTCGGCCCATCCAGAATATTCAGCTCCTCTTTCGTGAACCACTTTGGCAAAACCCAAGTGCGAATCGGTATCAGGGCCAAGATAATAACGGGGAATCCCACCGCGGCAATCGTTTGCGTGATGGCAAAGGTGGCCCCGAATCCGAAAAGCTGAATCGCGACGAAGATCCAGACCGCTGATCGGCGGAGGCGACGAAGTGGATCGGAAGATGGAGTCAAAGAGGCGTCTTTGAGGAGGAATACAATTTTGAGAGTAATGCCGTTGTCGAGAAGAGCTTGCACGCCCATGACGAAGAAAAGCCCGGCAAGAACACCTTGTGGGATTAAGTGCAACACAACAAGTAGAGGGCCGGTCATTGTGCCTAGCGTTAGGAGACCTTGTGCAAGATTGGAAACTCGTTGTTCGACAATGTGCGAAGTAACTGTAGTCAGATGACCTTTAGATTCCCCAGATTCATCGGTATCCGCAACTAGTTTGGTGACACGGAGAGAATTAGTGTGGAAAGGAGCTTGTGGAATAAGTCCGTTCGGGAATGGGATGCCGAGTAGCCCAGCGACGCCGGTGGTGAGGCCAAGGAGGAAGATGTCCCAATGAAATCCTGCTGGTTTTCGAAGTGGGAATTCAGTGCCTTGGGCGATTAATGAAGAGACTGTATAGTTATTAGTGAAAGCATTTATGCAGCGTAAGTACGAATCTAGCATACCATTATGATCGAAGTAGAACAAAATCGTGAGTAAAATGGCGAATGGAATAGCAATAAACACATCCGAAACCCTCACATCCCAAAAATGAATGAACCATCCTCTATCCAAGGTCGGATAGAAAGCCTTACTCGTAGGCAATGTACTTAGATCCACGTCAGCCATCTTACCAATGTGCACGAAGCCGGTAAAGAAAATAATCGTGAGAGGTGTGCCATAGTCCTTGATGAAAACTCGAATATAGTGCTGGAACAGAGGACTGTCACCAATTACACCGCAGAAGAATCCAAATCCGAGAACGAGTAATGAGACGACGATAGAAAGATAGAAAGCTTCGTCTGATCCCTGACGTGTGAGTACTTGAATACCCTTCTGAAGATAGATGAAGGCAACGTAGAACCCGAAGATGTCGCAAGAGAACCGAGTCACGTATCGAAGCGCATTGCAGGAATTAGTTATGGCAAGTATCCAATGCATCAGTAGTGACCATCTACCCACCAGTTAGTACTATGTAGCTGGTGTTTCATGGGAGAGACAGGGCCTTACAATCCAACTAGTGCCATGAATGCAAAATAGTTTGCTCCAGTCGGGACGATGATATCGTAGACGGTACTAAACTGCATCAGCAGCGTTCCTCCGCGTTCATGCGTTGCAGTACTCACTAATTGAAGACGGTGATTGGTCCTGTAACACCCACAATGACCAGAGGTTGTGCAGCGAATACTGCGAAGACGACCGAGCCCAAAACTGATGCAAGCAACACTTCATTAACTCCGTAGCTCATATTGGTTTTCGTGAACCTGTACGAATCAGTATTTCGACCTACCAAAGCTATCCATAGCACTCACATATCCAATGAGAAAGCCAGGGCAGGTAAGATACTGCCATGAGGTTAGTCAATGTTCCGTTGTGCTCCATTGGTCTCAGCCCAAGTTCTCCGATGTGTGCCGTAAGAGCCCCAAAGGTTTGACATACTTCGCAAAATACATATAAATCGTAGCCGGCACCACTCTATAATCCCATGCATCCTTATAATCGCTCCAGTAATACGGAGCTCTCCTCTTCACATCATCGATCATCCCCTTGAACAAGCGCACCTTGTACCACTTCGGGACGTGTCGAGTCCTCGTTGACGCATTTGTGTTCGCCGTATGCAAGCCATGATCCTCCTCCGTGTTATTGTTGTTAGTTGTAGAGTTCGTAGCATTAGAGGCCATGGAGCTGAGACGATTGCGCCAGGACTGCGTTGAGGTATTTGGGGCTGCAGATGGGTTTGCGCTCGAGTTACGCGGAAGCGCATTGGGAAGCGAATAGGAATGGGAAGCTTCAGAGGCCATTTTGGTGTTTTTCCGCGAAGCAATTCATATCAATGGTCACACATTGATTCCAAAAGAAAGGATTAGGAATAGCAGAATGGTCGTCGACTGCTAATGAGTCTTATAAATGTTTTTTCTCTGGGCGGTCAAATATGTGCATGTTCCTTCCTATCTTTGGATGAAAGATCCTTGGCGACTGTGGGGTAGAATGTCTTTGCAATGACGCCAATGGCTGAACTCTCTCGATTAGATAGATGTGAACCCCTAGCTCGGCATTCCTTCCTTCACTAATTTTCGATGAGCAACGTTGCCGACAGTTGTAGTCATCGATAGTTCCCCTCAAAAACCTGTCGCCTCTCTCAATCATAGATACAGCTATGCACAACATATTAACAAGATTCCCCTGGCACTCGACGCCGCAGCGTCTGACTGGGCAGAGAAGATCTAGGAAGTATCTCCTTCCAACTGCAACAATTCCAAGTAGACAAGGCCTATGGGGGAGCTATATTGTGAGAACCGAGGCCTACCTGGACAGCTTGCGACTGAAGTTATGTTCCAGTCAATGTATATTTGAGGTGTTCCAAAGGGTTCTAGGTAAAAATAGTAGCATCCCACAGGCAAGATGCTCGAATGTATTTCGAATTAGTCACTTGCCATATCATATATCTTAGGCTCACAAAAGGAGTACCTCAATCTCAACAACCGGTCGTAATTTGCCAATTGTTGCCCTCGAACAATCTCTGACTTTGGGTATATTTTTCTCACTCTCTCATTCCTCCCCTCTGGACTAAATAGCAAAGATTCAGAGTCTCTGGGACTGCTTTCAAATATTCCAAAGAGGCATATATCTTCACGCATGAGAACCGACGTTGTCTCTAGACTCGACATCATGGGTATCTTTAAAGTGATTGCCGCAGCTATATACGAAGAACTTCAATCCAACTATGAGACTGGCTGCCCCCTCCTTCTCGTGGCATCTTCCTTTACCCATGTCTCAATCCTCTCACCCACATTTCCCACCAAGCTTTCGTACTGAGGTCCAGGAAAGAAAAGACCGCAATGTGCACCAACTTCATCTACGCCTTCCATGTACACTCTAATCCAGCAGGTGTCTCTCTTACCTCCCGACTCTAGAGGAAGCATGCAAAACTTTCTGTCCTTCTTGGGCTTCTCTGCTTTGCCCTTGTCCTTTTTGCCTTGATCAGATTGAGAGTTTGCTGTGGCATTTCTCGCTTCTTCTTCTCTCTCTTCTTTGAGTCGTTGTTTCTCCTGTATTTTCAGCCGCTTTTCTTCATCTTTCTCATCCTTCAATCGTTGCTTCTCTTGAGCTTTGAGTTGTTTCTCTTCCTCTTGCCGAGCTTTCTTCTCACGCTTTTCAATAAGCTTTTGGCGATCCTTCAACGCACTCTCTCGATCTTTTAAGGCTTGGTTGTATGACTTCAGAAGGCGCTTTTGTTCCTTCTCTGCAATCTTGCGAGCATCTTTGTCTGTATAAAGACTCAGATCAATTGGAGGTGGCTCCGTTGGAGCCTCCGGAAGTGGTGGAAGTGGCACTTCGCTAGGTACTTGTTGTACAACTGTTTCAGAGTCTACAGTCATTTCAACACTTGACGAAATGGCATTGATCTCTATTTCGTCCTCATCAATTGGTATCGAATCGATGTGTCGCATTTCAGGGGAGTTAGGAGCACTGTGCTGAACACCCGAATCCTCACCTAGATTATGAATCTGCTCTTCGACATGCAGCACAGATTCCAAATTCTCCGTGTCGTTGTTGAGCTCCTGCGTAGATTCATTTGGTAACACTATGGGAGGCTCATCTCGGGTGGTATCTAAACTGAGACTACTCAGTCCAGCTTCTGGAACACCTTCACTGTTTTGCTCTGGGCTCGTGCTGGCTTTCGGCTTCTTAAGTCGCCCAGTGCTAGCGGTATAGTAGTTAACGAACCTTCTACGCTCCGCACCATCGCCAGCTTCAGCACTTCCAGCGAACCCGTTTGCATCTTCTAAGCTGCGCACTCTAGAATAACGATTCATCATCCCGGGGTAATCAGCCAGGCACCCCCCAAATTCTAGATGAGACATGAAGTAATTCGAGGTCGCCGAAGTGAGCCCATTCAGCTTCGCCCTCGTGCTAACACCTTCTGCATGTTTGTTGATGAAATGTAAGAGATTGTCAATGCCTTTCCGGTCTGGCATCCTCACATCGTTTGGAAACGGAGGATTGTAGTGCGGGTCGTTCAGCGGAGGTGAAGCAAGAGAATTCGTGCTTAGGCTATCACTTCTCTGAGACATAGTATCTGAATCTGCTAAGGGAACCCCATGACTCGACGTTGCCGCCAGGCTATTTAGAGACAGTGAACTCTGCCCCAGTGACGATGATGATCCCTCCTTTAATCCCGGGGGATCTGGTGCTGGACGAAATAAACTTCCAATTCCACTGACAACTACTCCGGGATGCATGCCTAAGAACGGAGTATCGAAGTTAATCGTCCCCAATATTCGATGCTTGAATGGACGATTCGCAGATGGAGAAGGTTGGAGAACGACCTCTGCAGATAAAATTCCTCCCATACTGTGCCCAAGCAGAATCACATCGGTTGAAGCATCTTCGTGAGGTTGCAACCTGCGCCATGGGCATTAGCGATGCATTTCCCAAGAGTGAAAAGTCACCTCGCAGCAAGACTTACCAAGTACTAAAATCGTCTCGTGCAAAATTGATAGCCTTTCTGGACTTATATCTAGGATATATCTTGGTATGCACTATGTGCGTCTCCACAAGGGCAATGGTTAGAAGGTTGTGAACGTGAGCTGGAAAGCTTTGGAAACTGGTCTCATTTCCCATGAACCCATGGACATAGATAAGTAACAACTTGCGACGGCCATCTCGACCAGTTTCTGAAGGTACCAGAGAATGTGTAGAGGAGGACCTTGGATCCTGGGATCGCCATTGCTCTGAGATCAATTCACTTCTCTTCGTTACATCCTCCTCCGAATATGGTGGAGGAGCTTGAATGGGTTCTCCTCTTGGAGGTAGTGGGGGCGGGGTATGGCGTCTTATCGTTGGAACTGCTGGGCGATCTTGTCGAGCTTTCTCTGCTAATTGAGCAGGAGTCGCCATTGTCCTTGGAAAGAGTGAGATCACGCAAGCTTAGTACCTCAGGAGAAAGGGAGATGTTATGACGGAAATGTTTGGTGCATTATGTTGTCTATTGCATGAATTCAATCCAAGCACTCCAAGATATCCCACTTCTCGGTTCCTGATAACCGCGTATCAACCCAACAGCAGTTCCGCGCAGGCGCATGTGACGCAAGTTAAAGCTGAAGCTACTCGAGCTACTGTAATGTAGCAGGCATAACTACGTTCCGTATGTATCATAACATTATGAAGTGAACGGTGAAGTCGAGACACGCCAATATATGTTTTATCCGCGTGTTGCACCCAAGATTTGATGACGACATTCTGCTCCTGTTCAATTAATTTACATTTACGATTACGATCACGATCACAATATATTCATACGCGCGTGTACGAAGTACTTACTCACACTCCTAGTCAGACTATTTTCTCCGAGGCTTCTAAAGTTAGATACAGTGCCTTACTCCGTATACCCTAGATCTGAGATTTGTTCCGCAATTTCCAAAACCATCGGGTAAGTTAGAACTTGGAAGTATGTTACTTCGTATCTTCGTATTTGATATGTTACTGGTAGTCTGGTAGAGTCTTGTACAAACCGGACAATGTTCTAGCCAATTAGTCACCGTCGGCCAAAGAAATTTACAGTACAGTACGGCTTCCAAAGTTTCGAAAGGGCCAGTCAGAGCCAAGATTCCGTCTAAGCACCGCAGCGAGCCGCTCCCACTTGAGCAATGTTCCCGCCCGGTAGACCCAGTAGACCCCAAGTCCAGCGCTAATGCATGCATATCGGCCGGAAAAGGATCCCAGGTTAGAAGGTACTGGCAGTTGGAAAGTCGGGAGGGTGTATCATGTATGAAGCCTGAAGGTCAGGTCGCAGGTAACTTGTCAGAAAGTGAGAAAGGTAGTCGTGTCAACAGACCTGCGAGTGAAGACCTGATTTGCTTTGCTTTTCTTTTCTCCTTCATCTTGGCTGAGTCGAGCATACCCAGGAAATTGTGTAGAACAGCTGTACCGAGGTCATGCTAAAGGCGTGTAATAAGACAATCACATATACTCAATCTCAGAAGAGAGGAGCATCTCTTCAGATGTACTTTCGGCCGGTAGCCACCATCCATTCTCACACTTGGTTGTTCCTCTCCCCCTTGGTGGATTCCTTCAGTTGCAGTAATCAAACTCGGACGATTGCTCTGCACGACGTGATGCGTACTTGGCCATGTGATATGGTACTTGTAGGGTAGGATCCATGGGAGCGTGCCAGCAAGGAGCGACACGTACATAGTAAATGATAGGTTGATAGTCGATGGGTCACAGCTGCAGGAACAGGAACGATCCCCACCAGATCTAGAAATTGACTATCTCCTTGGACCAGAGTTCTAGGGGAGGGGGAGGTTCTAGGTGCTCTTCTCCATTTTCTCTTCGCGTCTCATCTCCTCCTTATGTTCCGATCGCAGCTCCTTAGGGAAGTACGCAGCCTTTGGTAGGTCATACAGTAGCAGCTCCACAAGTGGAGGGACGAGGGCGACGATCTGTTTATAGAAGGATACCTGGTATTGTTCTCTTTTCCCGTCAATTGCCCGTACTTGTGCTCCGTCTGAATCGAGTGCAACGGCAAAAGGTAAACACAACACACAGCACACAGCACACAGCACAAATCAACCCATCCATCTCATCTCATCTTATGTTCTGTGTGCCTGCAGCTTCCGCTCTATGAAAGTGGATAAGAAACGGTGCAAAATTGGAAAATGCCAGGGTCATCCCATTTTTACCGGCGCACATCCCTGAGCCTCGTGCTTATTCAAACGAATATTTTGGTCGCCATGTTTCTTTAATTTTCTTCATGCGATTTCATTGGACAATTGCAGTCTAATCCATGGAAATAGATTACGGCAACAAGGTATTATTCGTCAGCCTGACTCTTACAAACCTCGCCGCCCCACTCCAAACTACCCAGAACTACCCAGAAATTCGATACTAGCGAAATTTGCTGGTGGCCCGTGTCCAATCCTTACCCTGGCGCACACTGACACCATACTAAAGTAATAATATGAACCTATCAGGCCCTGACTAAACCTAACTAAGTACTCTTAGAAGTTAGCACTCACCTTCGCAGAAATTCGCAGAAGTTAGTACCCTCACGAGAACGCCGTGGAAGTGTGAACAAACCACCTACCTGCACACACGCATCCGTCAAACCCTTCCCCCAACGTCCTCAGAGGGAAATTCGAAGGTTCCTCTTCACTTCTCTCACGACGGCAATGAGGTGACGACAACATCAAATATATCGCGTCTATATCGCGGAGTCACTCCTTTTCCAAATTCCCGTTGAGCGCTGTAGACGCAGCTGCATCCAAAGGGGCAAACGCCATGAACGACGCTGGTCCATCACTCCTTCTGGCCAGGCACGAGCATCCAAACGCTCACCACAATCATTTATTACAACATCAAAAACTGCACAACAAACGACAAACTGCTGTCACAACTGCTACAGCGCAAGCAACCGCCGTAACTGAAGTAATTCAAACCATTTCCGTGGTTCAACAGGTCGACGTAAATACTGATGGCTCAACTTTCGCGGTCCAGACTCTTCCTGCAAGCAACTATCCGTCTCTCGTTCTTCAATCCGGAACCACAACAATATCTGAAAGCCCATCGAGCACAGATGTAACTTCCGCCCTCTCTACTGCTCTAGGCTCTGAGCCTTCATCATCTGGTCAAGCCGTCCTATCGTTAACGTCGAGCACCGAGGTGACCTCGACTTCCACTCCTTCTAGTTTTTCTTCGCTCATTCCTAATGCTAATTCAACTACTGGTAAGTTCAACGAGGGCTTATGATTCCACCAGAGGAACATGTATTGATACATGCTTTTTAGTAATTTCAAGCTCGAGTCGCTTGTCCAATTCCACAACTCTCTCATCCGCTTCAACCTCATCCATTTCTAATAGTACCACTCTTTCTACTGTTGAATCGACGGCGACTTCCTCATTCCTCGGCTCTCCGACGACGATACTTTCTTCTTCCATTATCTCAACAAGCACAGCACTATTTTCATCGGTGTCTTCGGACTCAGTCTCAAGTTCGACTTCATTCTCATCTTCATCCCAGACGAGCTCGGCTAGTGGAAGCGCTGTTATTGGAGGAGGAACTGGTGTTGCCACTGGGAGTGGTATATCCACGAGCACGGCCTCGGCTGGGAATGGAGACGCATCGAACAACAGTTCTACTCCACCAACATCGACAATTGTTGGAGGTGTTGTTGGTGGCGTGGCTGGACTTGCGGCTGTCCTTTTTCTTCTCTTGTTTGTGCTGAGATGGAAGAAGAAGAGTGGGGGGATGCTCTCACTTGGAAGTGTTAGCAGAGAACTTCCTCCCACGTCAAGTGGTGGTGGTGGAAATGGAGGAGGTGACTCAAATTCATTTTCTAATCAACCACGCAGCATGACGGAACGCCGATCACTCGCAATGGCTGTTCCAGCAGCTCTAGCGAGCCTTACAGGCAAACGTTCATCCCATAAAACAGACACCATTTCTTCTGCTGGAAGTGAGAGAGGATTTTATAGGGTTTCTGGCAAAAAGCTTCCGTCGGTCCTGCAGCATGGCGGCGACGGCTATGGAGGAGGTGTTAACGAACCAAATCCCAATACGCTGAGCGGCTCTTCGTTCTATCCCTCGGGGGTACCGCCAATGCCGAATCCCAACACCTTGAGCGGCACATCATTCTATCGAGACGAGCATGGGTTATATGGGGGACAGCCAAGTCCTCCTCTTGATGCTCCAGTAGCAAGAGATTCCGGCATACCGATGATGCGACCGAGTCCAGCAAGAACCCCGGTCACAGAACAGGGCCCTTTTGTGGACATACATGCTCCAGTACCACCAAGACCTGATGTCATCGGTCGGTCACATCCCTCCCAGGATGGATCTCACACCTCGAGGTTCACTGAAGAGGTCTGATAAGATGATTTTTTCCTGTAAATGCCTGTGCCCTCGGTTGGCGGCTTCCCGACATGGTTTAATGTGAAGCCTTTGCTTCCCTGTAGATATTGTGGGGGTTTCCGCATCTGAAGTCAATTTCTCCGAGTTGTTCTTGGATACCTACTGTCGCTTGGCATTTGGGATTGGCGTTTTTTTATTTCTGGTGGACAGGACTTTTGATACCATAAGCGCAAGAAGACTCGTCTTACTTGCAGCTCGTTACGTTATGACTCTTGCTGAAATCTGGAGGAGGGGACCTTTGATTTGGGATACACATTTCTCTTGATATTGGCAAATACCCGATACTTGCCATCTCTTAGGAGGATTTAATGATCTGTTGGATAATATAGGCGCCACATTGTAGTATCCGGCGAAAAGATAGAGTCTGAGATCAGATATACCGATAAAAGATAATGTCTTCCCATGTATGAAACCTCGGATGTAATTCATGAAGTCTAAGTGCATTGAGCGTTGTGATATCTCCCAGTTCGGCCATTCCCAAAGGATGATGGAGCGCAAAGCTTGGTTGTACACAAAACACGATGGTTGACTATGTCCGCGAGATATTGTGAGAATTTGTCACTCTGAAGTCCATGCGGGGAGGTTCAGACCCGGAATTGGTAATTGTGATGGTGTTGTTATGGCCGAATGAAGTCTATCCGCACGTTTCAGCAGTGTCACAGATCGAACCCCAAAAGTGCTTATTGGTCAAAGAAGATTTCCATCGACCCCACTGAGTCGATGGCGTCTAGAATGTCACATCAATATGCAAGTGGAAGATCACCATGGTTTGGTCACAAGTAGCAGGTAAAATGAAGAACGAATGAAAATATACGGACGATGGTTCCGAGTCGCATCACAAGGGCCTCAGTGTCTGACGAATTGCTGGGACAAAGAGATCAGGGAACGAGCTTCAAAGTATTATATGGCATGCAAATCAACAGTCTGGTGTGCTATGAGAGGACGAGGAGACGATTGTCTCTTATGTGCTAGTTTTCGTAACTCTTTGCAGCTCACTACAGCTTCCCAGCTCAGCCCGCTTTAACTTTATTTCGACATCTCTGGTAGACGTTTGGTATGAGAAATGACGCTGTATGTATCGTCGTATCCTATGGGATGAGACGAGGGCAATAAACTGTATCAGATATTGTTTCCTCTCCTACCACCTGTATGGTAGTTGTACTTTTCCCGGCACATTACGTTGTAGCCTGCGCCCCTATTTCATCTCCGCAGGTCTCGCAGGAGTCTAGATGTATGATGTGATTACGAAGAATCGCAAAGTCCATGATCGGTAATCGCATTGGGTATCCTTTGTGCCGACCAAGCTTCCTCACCTGCCATAGCCTGCCATATCCCTAATGCAACATCGAATGTTGTGAAAGCACAATCGACCGCAGCAATTCTTCTGTCCATCTAGAAAAGTAACAGTTTTTGAGTCATTTATATCCTCGGTGGATGTCGTTCACTGCGTCAGGTAACCGCTTTTTAGTTGCAGCGCCCTAAATTCCACCCCCGAAACGGAGGACCAAACGACGAACGACCCCTCCACGGTACTCACTTCAAAAGTCCAGGTCCCTTGAGATTCCGAGCCCCCAGCGACTTTCACTTCTTGCACAACACTACACCTGACATCAGCCCAGCGCCTGCAGAGGACTTTACTCGTCATCAGCCTGTGCCTGTTGAATTCACAAACAACACCTTGTTCACAGAGAAAGCAGGGCAGCCAATACAGTTAGATAGATGACCGTCGCGGAAATTCGAACTATACTCCGAGTCCTGACTTAGCGATTGCGACCTCAAAAGGGCTGTACGAATACGAAACCACATCATTCCAGGCGGTGCACAAGAAAACTGGCCGGACATTCGACGGATATTACGCAGCCCTTACCACATCAAACAATACACTTCAAAATACTATGCGATAGCCAGCGATGATGGACTCCATGCATCGTGAAAGCAATTCTTTCATTCCCCAGATTCCGGCGCCGCCTTTGATGAACCCCCCACCACAGATCTTCGGAGCTTACACTGCAGATGGCATGCCGATGCCCTCGACGTTACCTGATATGAGTGGGCCACTTTTCGGCGATGGGACCCTTCTCGACGAGAGTAATGAAGCGAAGAGGAGAAGGATAGCGAGAGTACGACAAGTTCCGAATCGAAGGAGAGAGTACATGACTGACATTAGCAGGCTTGTGATATGTGCAGGAAGAAAAAGATCAAATGCGATGGGAAACTGCCCGCTTGTACGCACTGTATCAACTACAAGACAGAGTGTGTTTTTACACAAGTCGAAAAGAAGAGGAACCCACCGAAAGGGTAAGAAAATTGAGCACAATACATAACAAATTGCTGACTCCCGAATAGAGCGAAGTATATCGAGGGCTTAGAAAATCGTTTGGGACGCATGGAAAGTTTGCTACGGCTGTCTGGTTTGTCCACCGTTCCATGCGCATAAATGCCGACAACATCATAGCTGCTTACACTTTTTAAGGCCTTCTCAACGAAGACGACAATGGGCGAACGGATCTTGGTATGCTGGAGAAGAAGTTACAAGATAGGAACCAGTCACGAAGGACGTCCGCTGCACCAGGCTCAAATCCCACATCTCCCGAACAAAGTACCCCGGGTCACAATGACGGGAATATCTCGACACCTCGCAGCGCTATAACATCACCAGAACCGCAAAGCAAGGATAAGGAGAAACGAAACAGCAAAGATAGCAAAGATGGACAAAGTGAGAATAGGGAAGAGCCGGTAGAAGCACTTTCTGATATGATGTGCTCTCTGGTTACAAATAACTGTGGGGAAACTAGATACATAGGTATGCAGCGGACTACATGTTGAGAGACTCTGCTGACTGCGATAGGATCGTCTTCCGGCTTCTCCATCTTTTCACCGAAAGGTATCCAATGGGTCAATGAAAAGACGGGCGATTCGTCCTTTCAAGAAATGATATCATCTGCATCAGTCGACGACAATAAGTCGATGTACTGGAAACCAGAAGTGTTTGCCGATTTGTTCCACCGACCAATCTTCAAACAACTGCCTCCCAAAAATGAATGTGTATCGCTGCTAAAAGACTTCTTCGAGAATTTCAACTGCATGTTTCCGCTTTTTCATCAACCGACGTTCATGCATCTCGTCGAACGGCAATATTCTCCTGATCCATACCAGGGTTCTGGATGGTGGGCCAGTCTCAATTGCGCGCTAGCTATTGCTCATCGTCTTCGCGTTATGAGCCATCTAGTACCACAAGATGAAGACACGAAGGCCTGGGGCTACCTGAAGAATGCGATGGGCGTATTTACGGAACTAACTATGCGCAATACGGACCTTCTTAGCGTGCAAGCGCTTTTGGGCATGGCCTTGTTCATGCAGGGTACGCCTAATCCCCAGCCGTCTTTCTTTCTCGTGGCAGCGGCCATTCGGCTATCGCATAGCATCGGACTCCACAAACGTGGTTCTGGCTTCAACCTTAACCCAGTAGAGATCGAGCAACGGAAGCGAGTTTTCTGGATCGGTTACATGTTAGACAAGGATATCTGTCTGCGATCTGGACGTCCACCTGCACAGGATGACGACGATATGAACGTCGAGCTACCTAGTGCTGATCCAGAGGACAACATTGGCAATATTCCTTTAGCAGACGGAAAGGGTAAGGTGAACCTTTTCCGCCTGATGTGTGAATTTGCTACCATTGAAAGCAAAGTCTACAAACAGCTCTACTCGACCAAAGCCTCGAAGCAGTCCGATGGAGAACTCCTGAACACTATCGGCGAGCTTGATCACCAGCTTGAAGAATGGAAAGACAGCATTCCCGTCGACTTCCGCCCAGAACATGAAATTAAAGCTTCACACACGCCCTTGATCCTTCATGTTGTTGTCCTTCATTTTGCTTATTACAACTGTCTTACTACTATTCATCGAATGTCTGTGCATCATGGGTACTGGACAAGTCGACTTTCGAATTACGCTATTCAGGGTCTCAACGCTAGCCCCCTTAATCCTCGGGTATTTTCTTCTGCAGCTTTATGTGTTTCTGCTGCTCGCGCCTCTATCCATCTCATCAAATATGTTCCTCAGGGAGATTTCGCTTGTGTCTGGTAAGTCGCATGACAAGTGACTGTCTTGTGGTTAAACTAACAATCGTAGGCTTATTCTCTACTTTCCTGTTTCCGCATTAGTGACTCTTTTTGGAAATATTCTGCAAAATCCTCAAGATCCAAGAGCTCGTTCTGACGTGCGCCTGATGAACCTTGTTGTAAACTTCCTTTCTATGCTAGGCGCCGAAGAAGAAAACGGAGGCGTGAAGCGTATGCTAGGAGTCTGCTCAGAGTTTGAGCGCATTGCCAAGGTCGTTCTCGATAAAGCAGAAAAGGAAACATCTTCGAGGAGGAAACGCAAGAGCCATGATGAACATACTAAATCGTCACATATCTCGAGGGCCGGGCAACCACAGACACCGATAGCGAACCCCTCTCAAACGCCAATGTCTGGAGTCTTTTCACCCAATATGTCCAGCCATCTAAATCCGCATAATGGTTTCAGTCCCATGCAAGGTTCTTCGCCGAACTCGAATTGGCAGCCGGATTTTAACGGTGTTGGAGGTGACTATATGGGACCAGTTGCTACACCTTTTGGGGACATTCAAGGGTTCACAAATGGCAACGAGGTCAATTCACCACTTAATCCTAATGCTTTCCAGCAACCTTTTGTTCCACAAGATTTGTGGCAAATGCCCATGACTCTAGAATGGGACTGGGCTGAAATGACTGGAGGCGCATACCAAAGTTTCGAAAATGGCGTTGTGGGTGACCCAGATCTGCATATGAACAATAACGCACATTTGCAGCATCAAGGTGGAATGTAAGAGTTTAGTTTTAGCGTTGTACGTTTTGGGCTGCGAGGGTTTGGTGTTGGAGGGGCATTTGGCATTAAGGATGATTGATCACAACGGATTAACGGCTTAGGAAGCAATAGCGATTGCATGAAAATAGGGCGCACTTATTGGGGACTCATATGGCTCGAGATGTTTACATTTTACTTTCCGCTGATCGGTGGGAGGACGGAAATGAATGGATGTACAATAAGACTCTCCTCAGATTTGTACTGCGGCCTCGAGGGGCCTGTATAAGCACTGTGATAATGATAAACTGACATTATAACTCACAAGTTTGCTCTTCAAATCTGATGGTGTCTTAAGTTCAGAAATTGTATCTGCCCGTATCAATTATTAGAATCATGTCATCAGTATTAGAACAATATAAGAGCAAATCGTAATTGAGTCATCTCAAGCTCGTTGGGTCTATTTTGCTTCTAGACTTGACATAATTGCGCTAGTGGTCGCTTTCACTAATCAAGTGGCCCTGCCCACCTAATCAAGACATCATTACGGAAATCGAACCGACATGCGAATATTTGCCTTCCACCACTAAACTCCGAAGTCAACGAGGACCTCTTCCAATCTGCCCCGCGAGTCTATGAAATAGTGGTCGAAGTCACTGAAAGACACGCAGCAGTGACTTGCAACATCTTCTTTCCTTCCGAATACCACACAGCAGCTCTAGCCAAGCATGACATCGATGTTACGGCAGTCGAGCAATCTTGCTAGGATTTCTCATGCCACCATTCAATCCGCCGCACGAAACTCCCTTCGCACATCATCTCGTACACCTCTACTAAGATCGCGGCTCCTCGCACAGAAGGTGCGCACCTACTCTTCGAATTCTAATCAACCGAAGAAAGATGGACGTGAGGTAGAGTCAAAGGCTCCTGCGCCATCCTCTAAGTCTGCTCCTGGGACAGAAAATCTTTACGACGGAAAAACACCTTTATCGACGCCGGACGAGAATGCGAAGGACTCAGAGAAGAATGAGCATCCACTAGCTGAGGGTATGGTCAGGTTAACGGACCAGGAGCTGAAGGAGTTAGAAGAAATGATGCAATGGATGACGAGGGGCATGGGAAAGGACCAGGCGGCATCTCTGAAGGACTCATTCCGGGACGTAGCAAAACATGGGATACCGGCCGAACTCAGGGACTTATTAGCTAAACACAAGGACCAGCCACTAACTCTTTTTGAGACAGGGAAAGTCATGAAATTGTCCTTCCAAATGGCGAAGCGATTGGCAGAAAAGGAAGCAGAAAAGGAAATATCTGGCAAACAGACAGACTTCCAGTCAAACGAATCGAAAGGCGCATTCGGCGGTGCCAGGCCTCCACCTCCTCCACCCAAAGGAAAGCAGAACAGTGGTAAGGGTAGCAACAAGCAGGATGGTTTCAAGATCTCAGAGGTCAAGATGGATTTGGGCTCCATATTGGTGTCAGCCTTCGTGTCCTACCTGCTGTACAGAACAGTATTCCCGGGCGAGAATGGCAAGGAAATCACATACCAAGAGTTCCGGAGCAAATTCTTTGACAAGGGACTGGTCAAGAAGCTTACAGTAGTCAACAAAGATAGAGTGCGAGTAGACCTCCATACTGAGGCTGCACAATCAATGTATCCGGAAAGCCCTCTTGGAAACCCAAATTTCCATTACTACTTCTCAATAGGATCAGCCGATTCGTTTGAACAACGTATGGAAAATGCACAAGATGAACTAGGAATCCCGACAGCGGAGAGAATTCCCATCAGCTACGCCACTGACGGCACTACATTTGCAATCTTATTGAGCTTTGGTCCTACGCTTTTGTTTATCGGTGCAATATGGTACTTCTCACGACGAGCCTCCGCGGGTGCTGGAAGCAACAGCGGGATCTTCGGAATGGGCAAAAGTCGGGCGAAACAGTTCAATCACGAGACAGATATCAAAGTCAAGTTCAAGGATGTTGCGGGTATGGATGAGGCCAAGCAAGAAATTATGGAATTCGTTGCCTTTTTGAAAACTCCTGAACAATTCCAGAGATTGGGTGCTAAGATTCCTCGTGGTGCTATTCTCTCTGGACCACCTGGTTAGTTCCCTACCTTCACATCTACTTTCTTTTACTCTGCATCACCCCTACCAGTATTTCTAAAATGTCCTGCTAACACAATCAGGTACCGGTAAGACGCTTTTAGCAAAGGCAACAGCTGGCGAGTCTGAAGTACCATTCTTCAGCGTTAGTGGCTCAGAATTCGTCGAAATGTTCGTCGGTGTTGGAGCGTCCAGAGTCCGTGATCTTTTCGCCATGGCAAGAAAGAGTACCCCATGTATCATCTTCATTGATGAAATTGATGCTGTTGGTAAATCTCGTGGCAAGGGGGGCTCATTCGGAGGTGGAAACGACGAGCGAGAAGCCACGCTTAATCAGATCTTGACTGAGATGGATGGTTTCAATACTGCCGAGCAAGTGGTTGTCCTTGCTGGTACCAACAGACCCGATGTACTTGACAAAGCTCTAATGCGTCCCGGTCGTTTCGACAGACATATTGCCATCGATCGACCAACCATGGACGGCCGAAAGCAGATCTTCGAGGTACACTTGTCAAAGGTTGTGACTAACGAAGATATTCCATACTTGACTGGACGACTGGCAGCTCTTACTCCTGGATTTTCTGGTGCCGATATCGCCAACTGCGTTAACGAAGCTGCTCTTATCGGTAAGCAACCCCCCACTGATTGTTTTTACCATGACTAACATTAATAGCTGCTCGAACATCTGCAACTTCAATCACTATGGTACATTTCGAACAGGCTATTGAGCGTGTCATCGGCGGTCTGGAAAAGAGATCATTAGTGCTCTCACCAGAAGAGAAGAAGACGGTCGCTTACCACGAAGCTGGACATGCTATCTGTGGTTGGTACTTCAAATGGGCCGATCCACTTCTCAAAGTTTCCATCATTCCTCGTGGCCAAGGTGCTCTCGGTTATGCACAATACCTTCCTGCTGGCGACACATATCTCATGAACACGAATCAACTCATGGATCGTATGGCTATGACCCTTGGTGGGCGCGTGTCTGAAGAACTTCACTTCGACACCGTAACCAGTGGAGCCAGCGACGATTTTAACAAGGTCACCCGTCTTGCCACCGCCATGGTCACCAAATGGGGTATGTCTCAAAAGCTTGGTCCTCTCCACTTCGAAGACGACGAGAACAAGCTCCACAAGCCATTTGCGGAGGCGACAGCCCAGACCATTGATTCCGAGGTTCGTCGCATTGTGGACGAAGCTTACAAGAAATGCAAAGATTTGCTCACAGAAAAGAAATCGGAGGTTGGCATCATTGCGGAGGAGTTGTTGAGTAAGGAGGTACTTGGGCGAGACGATATGGTCAGATTGCTGGGACCGAGACCTTTCGATGAGAATAAGGATTTCATCAAGTACTTTGGTGGTGGAACTTTGGGAAAGAGTGCACCGCCACCACCTCCGAGCGAAGGTACCGATGCGCCTCCGGAAGACCCCGCTCCAACTATCTGAGGGCTTCACATGTAGAGCGACGGGGCAGAGATTGCCGTTGCCGTTGCCGTTGCTGGGGAGGTGAAGGTGCCAGTTACTTGTACGGAATGGGGCCTATGTTTAGGTCTCTTCTCTCATCACATTATGGCGATGAAGAAAAGGAAGCTGGAAGAGCGACGAACGATCTCAACGCATGAACGAGGAACGAAAGAAAGCAAGAAAGCAAGAAAGAAAGAAAGCAAGCAGGCAAAAGCGAAAAAAACACTTCACTCTTCTGGAAAATCTCTTTTGTGCGATGATGATAGCATGGGGCACATGGTTGGGATTTCACTACTCATTAGATAGATGGAAGCTACTAGGCTTGCTTGAAGCCACTGGAAGGTGTAAATCGCATGGTAGTCGGTGATGATGATGTGGGTAGGTGTGCACTGTGTATATGTATTATTATCATATCGAATGAGAAAGAGATATTGTATGTTAAGTTAAGTTTTAAAAACAGAGCACCGCCAACTTGTAAGCTGTCCGTTGGGTTTTTGTATTTTGTGACGCATCATTTCACGGGGAGCTAATGGATTTTGATCACATCTTCGCGCGACTTTTGCGCCACAGTAAAAAGAAGAAAATATCATGGTGCCGGGTTTCTGGTTGTTGCATGTCTATAGGGTTCTAGATCTTCGGGCGAGAGCTCCGGAAACGAGAAGAAGAAATTGTAAGACGAATACACGGGGGTCGGAAGAGTATATACAGGCGAGGTGAGGGGGTCACCTCCGTACTGTAGCTGTGAAGCGATGGATGGCTGCAGTTCTAGCCCCGCTAGGGCTGCAGGCTTGGAGGTACTGTAGCAATAATATAGTAACAAATAATATAGCATTTAGGGAAAGTGAGAGTGTGCGCAGGTGTTCGGGTGTCGGGTGGGTTTTTCGTGGGCTGTTGTGGAGAAGGAAGGGAAGCGGTGTTTGGTACGAGGTGGATCAGATTACTGGAACTGTGGTGACGGTTTCTGGTAAACTTGAGGACGAATTCTGGTTAATAGATATAAGATTAGGTTCGTCCCGTCATCTGAAGTCTGGAGAACGGAAAACAGTTCCTGTATTCTCGGAAACCGAGAAATCCGGTTTGCTTCCTGACAGGGCGGCTAGAAAATAGTACTTTTGTAGTGTCGGTTTCTGGTAAACTGGAGGTCGAATTCAGGTAAACTGGCGAACGAATTCTGGTCAACAGATATAAGATTAAGTTCGTTTCGTCATCTGAAGTCTGGAGAACGGAAAACAGTTCCTGTGTTCTCTCGGAATCCGAAAAATCTAATTTGGGCGGCTAGAAAATGTACTTAACGGAGGGGAGGAGATGGGGAGATGGGGAGATGGGGAGATGGGGAGCCTTTTCTGGATAAGTACGAAGTAGCTGTCCAAGCTTTAAGGTTTAGCTGCAGTTCTGTCGTGTGGGTCCGTCCCGAGCATCGGTATTCGTCGACCTTTACAAGACAAGACAAGGCTAGGCTTGCTTCTTTCTTTTTTCTTCTACCAACACTCTATCAAGTTGTAATCGTTTACCAACATCACCAAATCCTCTTTTTTGAGAAAGGAAGCTTCTTACCTGCTCCACTCTTTGTTTTTTTATCTGGTTTTGTCGAGTGCTTGATTGCATTCGATGCGATAAAGATGGCTACTGAAACGGTCACGATTGAGAAGAATTATTTGGAGACGTTATTGAGAAGGTAGGTAGGGAAGTTTTTCTTGTGGCTTAGGTTGGGCGCATGATCGCCCATGTCAGTCCCATACTTCTGGGAATTTCTATTATTGAGTCGGTTCACTAACTTTGATTGATATTTACCCCTCTGCAATAGAGCTCAATTTGTAAGTTCATAGCTATCTGGGGAAGCTCAGTTACTTACTGTGTGTGACGATGTAGCATACTACCGCAAACGGCAATGATGGCACAAGTCCTTACCATGGGGAGACGATCACTATCCTAAAGAAGGAGCACAATGTTCTGGTGAGCATCGCTGGGTTTTGTGACGATTGACATTCTGATTAATGCTGCGATAGATGCGGCTTTCTCGAGAATATGGTACGGTTTTAGTTTATGGATGGCGACCCACAACTTTAGGGCTGGGATGCTGATTTCATTCATAGAGAATCTGCGGCGGAATCTGTTTAAAGGTGGGATCGCAGAGGAGACCTTGAACGTAAGTCTCTGGAGCTACGTCACTGTCCAGGTTGTTTTCGAGCATTCACAGTCTGACTATCAGTTTGCCTGCAGATCTTGATCAATGATAATCAGACCTCGACTATTCCACCAACGGTCGAAGAACCTGACAACAGTAGTGCATTTATGACACAAAACTCACCACTGTCAGCTCAAGAAACCAATGGCCGAGCATACACTTTCGGGACGCCCCGCAATGGCAATGGAAGTCTTCGGCCTCGAGATCTCAACAGCTTCCAAAATCATGGATTCCAGCATCAAGACCTTCACTCTCATTCCCATACCAATACCAATGGCAATGATGACTTTTCATACGGTCCGGGTGCGGGAGATGGGTTTGTGGATTCTGGAAGTGGGAATAATGAGTCTGGGCCGAGATTTCAACGCCCAAAGTATGACAACGTCTCTCAGAGGACTGTCCAATTGGTGAATCTGCCAGAGGGTGTTACACATTTGGATGTGGTTGAGGCGGTGCGTGGAGGCATGCTGTTGGATATCTACCTGCGTTCTCATGATCGCACGGCCAGTGTCTCTTTCTTGGAGCAAGCTCATGCGCAAGAATTCTTTCGTTATGTCAAACGGAATGACCTATACATTCGTGGCAGGCGGGTAAGTTCTTTGGAAGACTTGACGCTTCGAAACTTACTGACAAGCTTAGGTTGACATCCGATGGAACGATAGGCAGTTCATTCTACCTGGCCATGTTTCGAAACAAGTGGCAACTGGAGCAACGAGGAATTTGGTCATCCGTCACTGCACACCCAGACACACTGAGCAAAGTATCCGTGACGATCTAGAACATATTCATAACCTTGTCGTCATCAAGGTTACGTTCAAAAATGACGACGTGTTCATCTCAACCAATTCTGTCCATAATGCCATGTTCGCTCGTACTTGTATGATGAGTCGCAGGTAGGTTGACATCTCATTGCGTGTCCGTAGTAGCTAACAGGTTCCAGTACGTACAAAGGTTCTAAGATCGAGTGGGATATGGATGAATGTGCGCGTCCTCTGGAGCAACGCCCAGAACCCTGTCCCGAGATGCCTGTCACCAGGAAGAAGAAGGATTCGTCCGTCGTGAATCGATTCCAAGTGCTCAACATGGACGGTGCAGAAGATGATTCAGATGCTGAGAGTGCCGAGGTGGATGGATTGATGCCGAATATGGTGTCTCGGGAGGGTGTCCTTGTTTAGGTAGAGGGTGGCCGGTTCTTTGCTGTGTTGAACCGGAATCCGGTAACCGGCTTCTGTCTTTTTAGGTTTGCTGTTCATATTGTTGGTCGGGACACCGATGTTCTAAGAGGGAGCTAATTGCATTTCGTCGCTTTCCGACTATTGCTCAGCGTTTGGAGGCGTTACATTAGGTTTAATTGGTTTTTTGTTTAGATACCCTCATTACGTGTCTTGCTGCATTCCATATCCCTATAACAGTTTTGTCGTGTTTCTGCTCCGGATTTGAAATAGTTCAGACTGCGAATGGTGATTTGTTTCGTTGGAGGCGGCTGGGGCGGTTGCAGTGCTGTAGTGTAGGAATCGAGACGTAATATTCAAACGTATCCTATAGAACGAGCAGACGGTAGGACTCTGCGGTTTTGCCTAGCTCCTCGTTCATGCAAGAGGTTCAAACAGCTCCTCCCGCAGTGGGACCTAACTCATGGGTTCTCAGATCTCCTAAAATAGCTTTGCAGCAAAGTAGTGGGTCCGCCCTGGCTTTGTTGGAAATGGCATCACGTGGCGATTGTGGGCGTGGCTTATCAGATTGGACGCGCGCTCATCTGTAAAGTTTCACCATGAAAGCAGACAACATTTCGACACTGATAACTCCATGAATCTTCCGAGACAACAGCACATAATAGTTCAAGCGCATCAGGAAGCCGACATATATAACATGACCGCAGATTCGACGTCTGCGAAAGCAATCAATGCCACTCCCTCCTTCCAATAAGTGTGATGACGCATGCACAATGCCGGGCATTCATGAAAATCGCTCTCTGAGCTCGGTGTCCTTTTCGACCTTAGCTTTCTCCTCCATTCCTCTAGTTCTCACCTTCATCGTCGTCAGTCTGTTCGTTCTGCAGAAACTATTCCCGCTCCTTGCCGGCCTTCAGCAATCGAAAGAAGACCAGCTCCATTACCTTCCCAGCGATGCCCCGCCTAGTTTGCGACACTCGCATGCGGAACATGGCCGGACAAATGCGCGCGGAAAAGCGATTGCCATCTCGTTCTCGACTACGATTGCGTTGGCGACGGTGTTGGCGGAATTGATTCTTTGCGAGATTTCGAATTATCTGAATCCGGCGGCGCGGGCGTTTGCGCTTAAGATTACCGTTCCAACACTTTTGTTTCTGCTGGTGGTGTTGATACCGTTCTTGGAGCTGCAGTCGATTATTGCGGGCTTTGGGTGGTCGTTTAGGAGGGCGAAAAAAGGCGGGTTTCTAAAAATGGCGTGGGTTTTGCAGGGTTTGGGATTTACTATGTGGTTGATGGGGTTTTGGTGGTTGGGGAAAGGCGTTCCTGGGACGTATATCCATACGATGGCTTCGGTTCCGGGGCAAGGGCTCACAGAATCTTGCTTGAATAGAGTGGGGATTATTGGGATCTCGTTGATGGCACTACTTTCGGGTTTTGCTGCTGTATCTGCACCGTGGCAGACTTTTGGCGCGAAGATGAGACCGGTTTCTGAGGCGGATATTGCGAGGAAACAGGCAGGGCTGGATGCTACGAACGATATGCTTGCTGCGAAGAGGAGTAGGTTGAGAGCATTGCAGCGCAAAGTTAACGACCATCCTGCGGAAGGGTTTATGACTAAGGTTATTGGAACTATTCGAGGGAATGCCGATGTGCAGGAGCTGAAGTCGCTGGAGCTGGAGATTTCGGGACTCTCATCTATGGCTTTGAGCCTCTCGGCTTCGTTATCGATGTTACAGAACCGTTATACTTCTAAACAACGCTCCGCTTCTCCCTTGGGGAAGGTTATCCTTACACCTATCTCTTACGCTTTCTCTTTATATTGTATATACCGTATTGTTACTACTGCGCTTGCAACAAGCCGTCGATTCCTCCTGCCTTCCGACCCAGCTTCCTTCAGTTCATCAACCACTGACCCCATCAACCGGATACTATCACTCCTCGCCAAACACGTCGACCCTACTCTTGACCAACTGGCATGGTCCCGCCAAATCTCCTTCCTCCTATCCGGAATTATCCTCCTCGCTTCCTTCAACAGCGTTCTACAAACTTTCCACATGCTTACAAAAGTCTCACCTTCTCTCCTCTACCAAGCTCAAGCGAATCTGGCTCTTATCATCGCCCAGATATCAGCTACGTATGTGATATCGAGTGCATTGCTTCTGAGAAGCAATCTACCGTCGGAGATGAAGAGTGTAGTGAGCGAAGCACTGGGAAGTCCGCTGGAGCCGGGCTTTGTCGAAAGATGGTTTGAGGGCTGGTTTTTAGTTGCGACTATTGGGACGGCGGTGGGGATTTATGTGGGCAGGAAACTTGCGAGTGGGGATATGGATGAATGGGATGAGTGGGAGGGTGATGTGGAGTTGGGTCAGAAGAGATCTTGATTAATGGGGGTCATTTTTCAGAAAAGAGAAGTTTGTATGTTTATTGGAGTTTGGCTTCTGTTTGTGGGTTGGGACTGGGCTGGATATTTCTTTATGGAAGACAGGTATATGGATGGTTGATGGTATGGTCGATGATGGCTCAGATGACTGAATGATACCTTGCATTGATTACCGGTGTTGGAGGGGGAAAGTTGTGTACGATTCTTGTATCAGATAGCATATATTATACCCTTTGTTGCTCAACTTCCTAGTGGAATCTGTATACCTCATGGTCTCTTGACTGGACTAGGCAGTATAATGAATTGTATATCTTCGATTCGCCAACCAAATGTGAAGTATCTCTCTGGAGGGACGATTCTGCAATGCTCATTAGCCCTTGCTGTGCAGAGCACAGCTTCCTCTACCGCGTTTCCTTCTCACCCTGTATGATTCACATAACCTAAAAACCTTGATTTCTTATATTCTATGATTCACTAACATGACCGCACGAACCTCAGCTCTCGTCTGAAGTATCCGATCAGTCTACACAAGCTAGCGAAATGAGAGTAGATGATGAGAAGTGAATAAACACCATAGCAACCGATGACCAAACAACAACAACAACATCTGGCATCCAGATTCGCATCTTCTGAATCATCTTTCTTTAATGATGACGATCTTGATAATTCACTTTCTGTTTATTTCTAAACTCTTCTTTAAAAGAGTAATAGAGTCGAATTAGCTTCTCAAGACTTTTCTTATATCACTCGAGAGCAGAAATAGGAACGTCTCGCTGTTGCTGATCTTTTGAGCTTTCGACTCTCAACTTTTACACGTCGGTGATACTTTAGATCTGACGGCTTAAGCAGGTCTTTCGATCTTGGAGATCTCACCTTGTTTACTTTCCATTTCCTCTCGACATGCTCTTCATATTTCGACTTGCTGCTTGCTGTCGGTGGTAAGATCGATACCATCAGAGCTTCAGGTTCAGGCTTTACATTTGATCTTGAGATTCTTCTTCTTTAGTGCGGTGCGATATCGCTTTGATACTCAAGACTGTACGAAATTTTCATCAGTTTGAGGATTGCTTCTGCAGGTTAAGGGTGGAATCGAGTAGATCTGGCTTCCCTTTGCATATCTCAACAACACTGCAACTGGCCGGCTGGCTCATTTACACTTAAGCTTGCTCTTGCATCTCAATACATATTCGCATCAAAACACCATCACATCAACTATCAATCACACAATATACCTCAATCTACCCTTCACACCAAACCAATCACCACCATGTCCCCACCCACCTCTCTCCGCAGCGCCTCCAGCAAACCCAAATCCCACGTCCGCGTCTCCTTCACCGACTGGGTTCTCGGCGGCTCGCTCCTCTCCACGTACTCAAGCGCGGCGCCGCCCCCGTCGCAAAAGGACGTGAGCCGCGTACGCGCGACGGCGGGTAGAGATCGTAAGGGTAGAAGTGTGATTGTGGTGGCGGATAAGGATGTGGATGTGGATTCCATGGCAGAGGGGGAGAAGATTGAGGTTATGGTTGTGAGGAAGGTGAGGAGGAAGGGGGGAAATGGGAGTGTGGTTAGTGTGGTGAGTAGTAAGGGGGAGGGGAAGAAGAAGGGTGGGGAGGGGAAGAAAGTGGAGGAGAAGGTGGTGGAGAAGGTGGAGGAGAAAGGTAAGAATCGTGGATCCTCACCAATCTACACTAGCAAAATCTAATCATCACCTTACAGCACCAGAAGCAGCACCTGCCCCAGCCGAAGAAAAGCCTGCAGAAGAAAAGCCCGCCGAAGAGAAGCCTGCCGAAACAAAGCCTGCAGAGGAAACCCCCGCAGAACCAAAGCCCGCAGAAGATAAACCCGCAGAAGAGAAGCCTGCAGAAGAAAAGCCCGCAGAAAAGCCCGCAGAAAAGCCCGCCGAAGAAGAGAAGAAGAAAGAAGACGAACCCGCCCCCGAAGCACCTGCATCTGCACCCACACCGAGCGAGCCTGCAAAAGAAGAAGGCAAGCCAGCCGAGCCGGGATGGACCGAAGCCAAGGACGAGACATTGAGGACAATGAAGAAGGAGAATAAGACGTGGAAGGAAATTACTGCGGAGTTGGGAATGAGCAAGAAGGACTTGATTGCTAGGTGGAAGGAGTTGCAGGGGAAGGAGAAAGCTAAGGATAAGGAGAGTGAGGGGAAGGGGAAGGAAGATGGGGAGAAGAAGGAGGGAGAGGGAGAGGGAAGTGGAAATGGGAAGGATGCTGAGGTTATCGTTGTAAGCGGCGGAGATGTCGACGGAGATGATAAAGACAAAGACCAGGACAAAGCAAAAGCAGACGACACCCCCGCCGATACCCAACCCATCCATACCAAACCCCCAACCCGCACCTGCCCCCACGGCTGCTGCGTCTTCGACGAAACCACCTCTCAAATCTCCTCCTCCTCATCATCCAAACCCAAAAAACCAAAACACATCTCCTTCCCCAATCCCCCCTCGGACGCGCCCAGCCAAATACAAAAACAAACCCGCAAAACCTACCCCCGTCTCCAACCCGACAACATCTGGTCCAAAGAAGACTGCGACACGCTGCAGTACCTGCTGGACCGCCACTCAAATACGCAGTGGTTGCAGCTGCAGGCCGGGTTTTATAATGTGACGGGGCGGATGATAAATGCGGAGTTTATTGAGGGGAAGTTTAGGCGGGATGGGTGTGTTTAGGGGGGGTTGGGGTTGAGGTTTGGGGGGTAGGAAATGCGCAAGGTGGGGGGGAGGTTTTGAGGTTGAGGGGGAGAAGCACGTCGTTTCTGCTTCTGCTTCTGGTTTCCTTCTGCCCCCAGTTATGGTTTCTCTTTCTTGCGCGATGGAAATTCTGTTTCTTTCTTTTTCTTTTTATGATAGCTACCGCCATAATACGGTTCTTAAAATTGGGTTGAGGAATGGCTTCTTCCCTTTTCCCCGATGGGTGGACTTGGAGGTATGCGAGGAGTTTCTGATTCATTATTCGAGGGTCTGCGTTCCCAGGAGGGCGGATCGATCCGTTGAGGTGGTAGAGCTCGAGATCAGTGGAGGAGAGCTGGAGCTAGAGGAAATGCGACGGAGTTTCGTTTTCAAGGCACTGCGAAAGGGCTAACTGGCCGGAGTTCATGGAATGGAATAAACTGCTCATTAGGATGGATGAGTTTGATAAGCCATTACCTATATAAAATTAGTCAATATCGTCGTACTTATATAGTATCATGGTATGTCTGTTCGATGATGTTAAAATGTGCATGACATTAACTTGACTATTAGTAGTAACATGATGCCCATATTGGGCATACTTTTATGGGGTATATTAACAAATGATCCGTCTTTATAATAAAGCAGATCTGCCTCCAGTGCCCCCTCTTCTCTAGAAGACCCTTAATAGAATACATATACACAACGCCATCCGCTCCAATCGTGCGGCCACTTATTTCCATGACTTATATCATAATTAGATTCGTGAAAGGTGCTCGTCTTTTTAGCACCGTGTCGTGGCGTCGTGTTGTGTTTGCACTCAAAACTTGACGGATTTTGCGCCATTTGCTCCAAGCAACGTCTATCTTTTTCCTGAGGTGGTTTTTATATTCAAAATCGCCCACTTCAAATGGGATTATGCATCGGCGGTAACGGTTCGGCTGGAGGTTCCGGCGTAGGTTTTAATCGAATAGTCGAGCCCTTTGAACTACCACCAGGCGTCGCACTCCCCGAACCCAAACCCCTCTTCATCATCCTCCCCAAAATACTAACCAACTCAGCCGCATCCTCAAACATCTCATCATCCATGCCCTCGTCAGCATTATATACCTCTCCAACCGTATGTTTCGCCAGTCGGCGCGAATGGTCTTTCTCGTCCAGACAATCGTAGAGAAAAGCGGCGTATTCGACTTTTACCGAGAGACGCAGCGGATGGCTGCCCCAGAGGAGATGGTCGGCAAAACTGGAAGCTTCGAGGAAGCATTGATTTGCGATCGGTCGGTAGTCGGCGGCGGGGACTATGAAGCTAAATGCTGGTTCCGGGGGAGGTAAACTGAGACCCGGTGGTCCACCGACGGGTCCACCTTCGAGTGGATGGGTTGGTTGTACGCTACTTGGTCGCAAGGGATCGATTTGGCTGCGATCGATGCCCTTCCCCTTATCCCGTTCGCGCGGGGAGGTAAGACCGGGTGGAGTAGTGATTTTTGCGGCTCTTAAAGTGATACTAGGGTTATTGTTGAATAGCACGTAGAGGTGGTAGTATCCAGCGCGAAGCTTGTAGACTAGAACCTTTAGCTCGTTAAACTTCGATACCAATGGCAAGACATATTCCTCGAGGAGCTTCAGTCCTTCCCGCGCATACCAGATAATTCGGCAGTAGAGATCGAGGGATGGGGTGTCACGAGTTGTATCTAATCTGCGTAGTTTTCGAGCTTTGATTACCATCTTGGAGAGCATAACCAGATTGCCGAAGATTTGGAAAAGGTTGCGCGCAAGGAGGGGGTGGTCCATCTGGATGTTATCCGCGAATTTTCCTAGGAACTTCATATCCACCTCTGAGGAAGCCATTTCACCAATGACGTGCACAGAGGCGAGTGAGATGAGGATGGTGTTTCAGCTAGAAGGAATTGACTGCAGAGAGTTAGCACCTAACCAAAATCTCAAGGTCTTTTGTGAGTAGAGCGGCGCAATGGATATGGGTCCGTCCATCTTGAACTGCGAAGGAGACATATGTGGTACATACCATAGAACTTTCCAAGGGAATCCAATGCCAATTGTTCCAATTAATCGATCTTCCGGCTTTCTCACTGATCTTGGGTGTATAGATATACTTGGATCTGCGGCCACCAAGTAGAGGGGACGTCGAAGAGTGAATTAGGCTGGTTGGCAATCCAAAAATTGGAGTGCTATGAGAGCAATCCGGGTGAATGCGAATGACCAAGTTTATCGCTGAAGAAGAGTGTTGCCTTTCTGGTCGACCACCAAGAAGTATTAAGATAGTAGATTTTGAATGGGGCGTGTATATTCGACCTATGTCAGTGTTGATGTAGCCTCGTTCAGTTTCTAAAGAGGAAATATATACGGCAGAGGAGCGCAATTTCAGTAAATTGCTCGTTTCAAACTTTGATCCGGGTCCTTTTAGATTCAATTGAACTTTCCCTGAACCTCCATGCACCCAAGGCGACGATGATATTAGACACAAATTATACTACAACTCGTCAGGAAGAAACACTTATGAGGTAAGAAGGCGAATAACATTGAATAACAAGGAAATAAACCAATCAAGCAATTGACCATCTACTGACCAATATATTACAGTAAGCTCTCAATGGCTCCAGAGTCTCGAACAGCTAAGGGCCCAATAGCCAATTGCAAGTGTATTGGAGGTCGTACCCGCCGCCCGATTCTTAGCAAAACAAATGGATCACCGAGTACCTTTCAATGCTTCAACAGAGAGGTCTGGACGAGCATTAAACATTTCGACTTTCTTTTCATAAGGCTCAAATGCACCTAAGACAGGATTGATTGTACACGAAAGGCGGTGACCGAAGGGACTGCTTTGAAATCTCTAATACAAGTGTGTGGATGGGGTAGATATATGAGCGTTGCAAGGGAGCTTTGTGTACTTTTTGCTTGCAATGACTGAAACGCCAATTTTGGAATTCTGGGTGCGAAATGACAGCGAAAAGGGTATGCGCTCTGAGCGCATCAATGGACAGACCAATGGTATGTATGTAGGGAGTTTGCTGCTCCCAATGAAATGAGCGTAGTGTGAAGAGATAAAAGAAGACGCGCTCTTTAGTAATTGAACAGCATTGAAGAGAGGTTGTTTTGAGGACCCCAAACTCGACCCTTTTTCTCGAAGTCAAAGGAACAACAGAAGAAGAGAGAAGAGAAGAAATCCGGTCGAACTAGCAGCTAGCAAGCAATGTTAGACCTAGCATCAAGTACAAATCGCAATCAAAATGCAACTCTCCGGTACGCATGGTACATACGGAGTACACCTGGAATTAGGAGCCGTCTATCGCCTTGCCCGCCGTGCGTCTTGCGTGGTGCGCAGTGCAGAAGTGGAAGTGGAGTGGCAGTGGAAGTGGGCATTCGAGTGTGATGCATGAAAGCTACGATCTTTTCATGCCGAACGCCTGTAGCTGCATATTTTGGCGTTGAATGGAGAGTGAAGCTGGACGATGCAAGCTACGTGGCAGCACAGAGGGGACCGAGGAAAACAAGCGGGACAAACGAGCGAACAGAAACGAGCGAACAGAAGCGAGCGAAACGAAGCCTTGTACAGTTAGGAACTCCAGGACTTTTTATGCCTTGATCCCTTCCCTTTGTACAAGTAGCTAATCCTCTCTGTCACTTAAGTTGTTGCCACAAACTGGGATAAACCAGGTCTGTCCTAAGTGGGACTGTGCAGGAGGACTTCGATTGATATTCGCCTGGGTATTGCGAGAGCTTCTTCTGCCTCCTTCTGGACTCCTTCCTTGTCTTCCCCCTTCCCCTTCTGCCTTCCCCTCCCACCATCACCCAATTCAAAGGCTTCGACGGATCTTCTTCAGCGATTGCTTGCCGTACCACTATACCCTATGCACCGCGGGCGTTTCCGCTCAACCCAAGTGCTAGGTAGTAGGTACGGACGGACCTACCTTAGAACGACTTTCCTGCATATTCATCATTTTGTCCGTTGGATATAAATATCGTTGAGATGGAAATTCTCCGACTGGCTGCGTCGTTGGCGTTGGCAAAACTAAGTACAAGTACTTATGCGTGCGTAACCTGCACTTAGCTCTACTCCATGGTCTTCACCGCTCTTACTGGACAATTCAGAGATTCCCACAAACACAACCGACAAACCCATGACATCTCTTTGCAGCTACAGCTAGCTACAACTACCTCATAGCTCGAAGGTACGACATCATTATTCCAGAGAGACCAAGTTTGCGTAGCCATCATCCGTCCAACATTGCATATGTTGACACAAGTTTTCATAAAACTTGTGCTAATCTTTGTTCCAATGTCAACTCTCTCAGATTGGTCCAGCCCCCCTTTTATTCCTCCTGCGGTATATTACCCTCTTTTGGCTGCCCATTTCGGCCTTCACATATGCGGCCACCCTTCAATCAAATTGAAAAGTTTCTGAAATCGGTGCGCAATCGACAAATGGAATTAGCGGTGAGGTTCCATCAAAATGAGCCAATCATATTACCCGAGTTTCAGGCTTGTGTTGGGGTCCGAAAAGAAGTTCTAGACAACTACTTCCACATGCTCTGAAATTCTACAATCTACAAGATCTCAGCGAAGAGGATTCAAAGGTTCCTCAACTTTATGATATTCTCCAAGAAGGAAGGAACAGAGATCCAGCTGCTGGATCAGCATTCTTCTTCCGAGCCTTCCCCCTTAGTTGTTGTTGAAGGAGTATGCCTCGCTTGATTTTTTGGAAGAAAGATACCTATCAAGGCAAGAGGCTCATGTGATATTCTCTTGCCTTTGCTCTGCCCTTCTGCTGCAAGACAGTGCCAACAGTCATTCTGTAGGCAGAATTATCGCAATGAGTCACATCATCATTTGCTCGTCGGCAAGCTGCCGTGTTCTTCATTTATATCCATATTCTATGCAGCCTCATTTCCATGCACAGGACATACCGTCGAGGTTTGAACTTGTATCATGCTGTCTCTGTCCAATATTACCCTGTCGCCCAGTTTCCCTGCAGAGTTTGCTTGTGCAACCAGCCGCCCTGTTTAGGAGCGCAGATCAGTGCAAACAAACAAACTCCCAAGTACCATGGTGTTCTTCCAGCGACGAGGCTTATCCGTCGTATATGATACTCGTCCTTCAGGAAAAGGCTCTGCACATGACGAGGCAATCTTTGTGATATACTACAACATATAGATGAGTGCTCGAAGCTGGAGCCTCGATCAACAGCTACTTCTACGGATTACACACTCTCGAGAGGTTTTTCTGTTTCACTTTCCCCAGGCCAAGCCGAGCAGAGTTAATTGCTTGCGTGTATTCGGGTCTGACCAAAAACCCTACTCATATCCGTGTTTCGGGCATCAGATTCGTACTCCATAGTTTTTAGTTTTTACGGTTGCACCGCGTTGAAATCTCCAAGTGGAAGATGTGTCACTAGTAGGAATACCTGCCCCTACATGTCCAGAATTACGCTCAATTGAATGTAGTTATCAACATCGATATGACTGCGCACACGTCGCGAAAGTGCTAGCCAAATACTGCGAGACCGGAGGTTACAAACAAACACCGTGCGGCAACATGTCTATCTGGCAGAGCATCAAAATGGGCGAGGATTGTGAAGATTGTATCTTACGAGCAGGAGGTTATGAACGTGCTGCAGATGTATATATGGTGAACAATGCGGTCAAGGATCAGATTAGAGCGAGGAGAGTCGTGAATGAAAGGAGCAGAGCATCTCTAATGGGGAAATAGACATTGGGATATGGAGAGGATGAGTGTGGTTGAGCTTCGGGATTCTGTTCTGACTCCAAATCTTGTTGGTCATGGTGCGGGAAGACTTCCCATAGATACTATCTAGTTATTCTGAATTTATTACATTTAATCTGAGAGCAAGTAAGAGGTTTGGTATCTTTCTGCTCTATGATAAAGATATGTAAGCATAGTATTAACCATAACAGGTCACTGAATATACCGGCATACATGTTCAAAAAAGACGACATACTAAACCCGAAAGAATATTACCAAAACTTCTACTTCAGGCAAATCCTCGAATACTTTAAAAATCCGAATTAACTTTGAAGACCGAAATTTCAATAACCAAGAACTATAGACTTGTCAAAAAATAGAGTGAAGCAAAGCAAATACATGTATATTTTTTTGTGAAGTTGTAAATAGCAAAAGAACCTTTAGTCTGTTGTCGCTCTCGGACGTCGCGTGACCATCATGGAGTAAGTATCTCATAGTCCAACACCGCACCTAAAATACAAACGTAGGAAACAGCAGACATGGACAACTAAACGACTTCAACACGAAAGGCCTTGAAAATCACGCCTGATATATTTCAGCAAAGTGGCTCACTAGCACGGGATTTTCTTGGCCATCTCCACCGGCCGGTATAGGCAGCCACTCCAGCTGCCTACAGCAATCGAGGTGATAAGTTCTTCGTTCTTCCCACCATCCAGGCTCAAGAACCTATTCCAAAGTCGCAATGTCTTTCGAGTCTCTTTCCAACGAGCTCATCGTTGAGATCATCCAGTATCTTCTTCATGATGCGGACTTACTTTCTTTCGGCAAGACTTGCCGTTTTCTCTACACGCTCTCCACTCCATACCTATACTCATCAATTGGACAACAAGACTTTGAATGGTGCAAGCTATTCTTACGTACGATTTCAGCCCGTCCAGATCTTGCCGCAATGGTAGAGACTTACACCGGCTATGAGAGCAAGTGGGAAAGTGGAGCACAGGGAGAGTTGGAATACGGAGACTTCCCCGAACAATCTATCGCTGTCATGAGGAAAGCGATTACGGAGATCAGCGAAAACGAAGAGCACGCTGATACATGGGAACACCTATTGTTTTACGATCCTCCTGGTTTTGACCAGTTCACAGCCATGATCATTGCTCTTCTCCCAAATCTACTAGAGCTTCATATGGAAACGTATGGATATGAGTCGTGCATCGAACAAGTGCTAGATCATGCCACCAATTTGCAACAGGATACATCGTTTTCATCAGATGCACCATCACCACATTCTTTATCCCAGTTACGATTCACGTCAGTTCGATATATGGACAGTGCGAATGGAACGCCCGTGAGATATGCTATACCATTCTTTCGAGTTCCATCTGTCAGAAAATTCGTTGGCAGCTCCTTCTCGAACGGTGGCGAGACCCCTCCATTCAGCTCGCAGGTGGAGGAACTAGCCTTCTTCGAATTTTGTTTCCATCCCGGTACATTCGCCTATGTCCTAGGGAACTTTCCACATCTTCGGAAGTTCACCTACGATGATAATCTTGTCGATGTGGGCGAACAGTTTTTCTCCCCGCCAGCGTTACGAAAAGGACTAGAGGCTTGCAGGGAGAATCTGGAGAAACTCTACATTACCGCAACAGATCCTAAATACTTGACCGATGACATCGACGCGACGTTGGAGAATTCTACCTCATTTGCAGATTTTCCCAAATTACGTCGAATTGATGTCAGTGCATTCATTTTAATGGAGCCTCACAAGGGCAAGGTGTACACAAATGATGAAGGTGCTGAAGGTGATAAAGGGGCTGTGGATACGACGAATGCTTTCCTGCAACGTATTCCTCGAAGCCTGAAGGCGCTGAAATTGACCGACTGCAGTATTGAACTGGTTTGGCCGTGTGTGAGGGAGCTGGTTAGACGGAAGGAGGAGGTTGCCCCGGATCTGAAGTATGTCAGGTTGGCGTTTGGATATTATAGACCTACAAAGGAGACTGGAGCTGCATGGATCGAGGAGTGTCGGATGGCTGGGGTCAAGCTGTTTCTCCCATTTAATCTCTGAGCAAGCTAGAGAGCTGGGGCAATGGAAAGATTATATAAGTTTAGATATCTTAGATAATGTATATGCTGCAATATGTCAAACTTTCCAATATGTTCATTTAACAACAGCAATCAGTATAATATAATGTTCCAAATCCGCCAGTTTTTCCGTGCTGGAAAGGCGCATATAAGGACCATGTTGTGTAGCTACGAGGCAGCAAAACACGAGGAGAACGTCAATATTACTAGGAGGATCTTGCATCCTCTTCATTTCAACTGAAAGATGTTATGAGAAAATCCTCATGTACTCACCACCTTCATAGGTCACGATCTCGTGATTTCGATCGCTCACATGTGGTGCATTATAACTTCATCTTCCTCCTGCCAAAACACACATCCTCCTAAACCATATCCATACTCCTCCAGATCCGAGAATTGACGGCTATGTAATCTGGTGCCCGAATAGGACTTCGCTGTCTGCCTGTTCAATCCAGCATGCTCACCCTAGAGCGCCTCCAAACACACGCAATTGCTTCGATCCGAGAACTTCTCACTTCTTAACCCGGCATTTGTCTACTGTCTGGGCAATTATTGGCGTGCTTCAATTATATTCCCTCACTCCTCCATCCTCAATCCCAAACCCCCCCACACCCCCCCCCCCCCACCAACCCCCCCAACCAATTCCCCCTCCCCACAACCCTCCACCCCATCTCCCCCTCCGTCTCCCCTCCCACCCCCCTCACCCACCCCCCCACCGCCGCCACAACCGCACTGCCATCCTCTCTCATCGTCCTGATCCACACTTCCCTCCCTTCCGTCTTCAGTATATCGATTGGAATAGCGGAGCCAGTGAGCCCGAGAAATTGCGTGAGTGCGGAGCTTAGGTATGATTTTGCCGTTAATTCGTCGAGTGTGGTTTTCTGTGCTGAGGAAGAAGTGGTGATGAGTCGCAGGTGGAGGTACGTGTAGGGGGGCTTGCTGATGGTTAAGGTGTGGTGTTCGAGACTTTTGTTTGTGGAGGCTTTGCGCTTGGATTTTGAATGGGCGGGGGCTTCGGTCATGGGGGTATCGATCTGTTCTTTTGCCATTGTGGGATCATGCGACTTATATTCCCGTTGCCCAAGATCTTTCAAGTTGTTAAATAACTTGCCAAGAGCGGAGGCAGTCCCGAAGCACGCGCAAACAAAACTCTCAGCCGCGCCAACTTTTTAATGGATCCCTGGTCCAAGCGTCTTCAGCCTTGCGACAAGGGTGCCTAGCCCGATCTTCTCTTTCGAGATATTTATATTTCTTTGATACCTTTCTCTTTCTTCCAACAAACCTTTCCCGTCTTCAACCTACTTCTCTATACCAACGCGCGCAAAAATGACAGAGAACTTCGTACCGCCGAACCAGCAGCGCAATCTGCGCGCCTGCATGGTCTGCTCAATCGTCATGACACACAACGTACGTCCCAGCCTCTTACCTATCCTTTACATTCCCATCTTCCACGCAAACTAACCTTCTCTCAAGCGTTTCCTCAAAGAAGGATGTCCCAACTGCGAAGACTTCCTGCATCTGCAAGGCAGCAACGATACCGTCGTGGACTGCACGTCGCAAGTATTCGAAGGACTGATCACGCTCTCGGATCCGAGCAAATCGTGGGTTGCGAAGTGGCAGCGCTTGGATGGTTATGTGAGAGGTGTGTATGCGACGAAGGTGAGCGGGGTGTTGCCGGATGATATTATTGCGACGATGGAGGATGAGGCGAGGGTTAAATATATTCCGTGAGTCTCTCTTAAGTTTGGGGTTGTGAAGGAACGAGGGGAACTTGTGCTAATAGATGGGTGATTTAGGAGGGATGGAAGTGCGACGGAAGCGGACTAATCGATTGATTGATGGAAGAGAATAGATGAGTTGTGAGGTGAGGATATTTCTCTTTTCCCAGTTTGCGCCGCCGGAGATGGGATGAGAAGTTTATATGATGTTTCGCAACTTAAAAAGTATTTGCTACTTCAGAGCATGGAGACCATGCCATGAGACAACTAACACCATTGCCCTGATATTTAACTTCTCATCCCTTGCTTTCAATCATACTCAGCAACATTTGGATAGAAAATGAGCTAACTTGTTCAAAGGGTTAAGCCATGGGATACTTCGATGGATGTTGGGCCGGGGATATGGAGTCACAGTCATATGGGAACGGCGAAGGAGTTACTTGGAGTTTCCATGACGAAAAACAATCGTCTTTTGTGATTTACATAATGCAAATGGTATCATCTACAACCCTATTGTGACCCGTCCTTGTGATAAATGTCCCGACCAAACTCCCGCGCGATGTGATGTTTTCGTGATAAATGGTCGAACCGTAATGCAAACCACAGCAGTTTCCTTCCTACATATATCTTATCCTCATTTCCCGAAACCAATAAGGAGACAAGGTCCCAAGGAGCACCTAATTTCCCGTTTGTCTTCCTTCATGCATGCTACTACACTGGGGAACAGCCTCATCCTATCGACTTTCGTCCCATCTTTCCCCCGCATTCCCGTCTCGCTTAAACCACTCTAAATCGCAATTTTCGTTTGTTGCATATCTGAGCATACCGGCAGGAATCCCCAAAAGTCACGTGTTGGACACAATCCGGGGTACCAATTTTGGGCAAGCACCAAGAAATCTTCCTCCACCCAGGCAAGTGAGATACGCAACACATCATCGGTTTGCAGACCATCCCTGGGCGATCGAGCCGCAGGCTTTTCCCTTGTTGTTCGCATAGTGTTGCTTAGAATCGTTGTCGTTTCTGCGAAGGTCCTCCATGCGATTGTTCCCTGGATCTCTTCCTCTCAATCTCTTCTTTCATGATCCGTTCTGCTTCACTCATCTTCTTCGGCTGCTCGATGACTGAGGCTTTCTTCCCTCCTAGAGCATTCTTCTTCGCAGCCGCAAATACGTTCTTCGGTTTGCCTGGAGCCATCTTCATTGATATCTTCGCGGGTGCGGGTGCGGGTGCAGGCTCCGGTGCCGGTGACTTCTTAGGTTCCGCCTGATCATCCTTCAGTACCTCTGCAGCTTTTGGTGTTTCGTTTCCTGTGTCCACAGACGGCGCATCTTTCTTCTCCGCAGTAGCATCTCCTTTATTGCCATCTGCCAGCTCTGCCTTCGGCGCAGCAGCCTTAGCACCAAAACTCAATTTGATCTTCTCCCCCTCCGCCCTCTTAAGCTCCCTTTCCTGCTCATCCATCTCCGACTCCCCCCTCGCCTCCGCATCCAACTGCGCCCTTCGCACCTGCTCTCTAATCAACATCTGCTCTCTCTCCTCATCGCCCTTATCCTGCCTCTCCTTCTTGCGTATCGCATCCTGTCTTCTCAGCGCCTCAGGCGAGTTATCGATCCACGCCACCTGAATCCCTTTATCCGTCTCCTCGACCCTGCATAGACTTTCCCTTCCCAGAAACTTTGCGAATTCCGTCAACGAGGGCCATTTCGTCGAGTTCATGTGGATGTGCTCTTTATTCGCGATATACTCTTGGTAGAAGTGGTTGAGATTGACTTGCTTTTCGCCGTGCGAGGTTCGTAGGAGTTGAAGGAAATCTTTCTGGAATTGGTTGCTGTAGTCGTTAATGTATTTTTTGGGATCTTCGCCCACAAGGAGCATCTGCCGGACGTGCGATTCGGATTGTGTGTGCCTGATGAGCATTAGCAGAGAGAGATTAGATTAATTGGATATGAAGCTTACATTTTGAAGCCATTCTCGTCGCGCATTTGTCGTTCGCATACCTAAGTTGCGTTGGTTAGGAAATGGTATGCTAAATTCTAACGGAGTAAAGACTTACTTGACAGTACCATCGCAATCGCTGAAGCCCCTTGGACTTGAGCTTGTTGTTTAAAAACTTCGTTGATCCTACTTCTGCTTTCGGCATTTTTGCTGATTTTTGAGGTTGTGAAGTGGTAGAGTAGAGTTGTAGATGGGAGTATTAAAATGCGCCGCCATCATCATGGCGAATCGACAATCAGCATGGTCAGTGCGTCGCACTATCTCGCACTAACGCCCCCTCGCCTCGCCTCGCTTTGGGGACGCTATATTCATACCCATCCTTTAGCACGATACAGAATCTCAAAGATAGCAACACCTTCATAGGCTTTAAAAATTCCGCGGCTTTGGGTGATTCAGGCTCGCCTATGTTCTTACCTGACTGACATCAAAGCTGGCAAAGAGACGAAAAGCGATCCCAGCGGCATCACATTTAGAACCTTCATCTGGGTCTGGTTGGTGAATTTGCCTATCCGATCACGCTTCATTTATCCTTCACCAAAGTTGGTAGAACTTCCTGCTCAACATGGAGTCGTTTGGTTATCATTAATATTTAACAAGTGATGGAATAAGTTCATCGCCCATTCTATTCTATCTACGCCAGCTAGTGAATCGCTGAGATACCCATTTTATTTAACCTCCGTTCGTTCTACCCATCTCATTGACTCCTTCCAAATAAACCATACCTCCACATTTACCATTAATCATATATTCCATTTCGTTTTCAGGACCTTCTCCCGAAACTCCTCGCCGTCGAACTCATGGTCCGCAAACTTCCTCTCCTGCCATCATGTTCCTCATCAAGTTCACCACTAACCGCTTCTCCGATAACCACCTCTCCGTCTTCTACCTTTGGGAACGCCATATGCGGCATCTCCCACGTCCTCTCGCCATGTCCATTTACCCCAATCGTCACTGCATCCATCGCCACACTCACGCCCTCGTCATTCCTCATCTCACTCCTCGTCACACTTCCCTTTCCTTTGTGCCCTTTTATACCCTCGCTACATCTACTTCCCTCCTCCTCAGCATCGAAATCCCAATCTCGCCAAAAATCCTTCTTTCCCCTACTCGCTCTCCTCACCCATCCCGGAAGCAGGCCCCCTCGAACCTTATACGTCCAATAATCCTTCAACTCATAATCATGCGGGACGATTCTCCCTCCCGACATCGTGGCCAGCACCCACGCCGACGTATTAAGTATGGTATAAGTGACAATCCCCGTTATCAACCCATACGCAATCGAGTACGTAAAAGGCATAATCGCCAACGTCAAAAACGCCGGTATAGAATCCCCTAAATATCGCCAATTGATTTCCGTACATGCTCGCGCCATCATAGCCCCTACGAGAATCAATGTGCAGCCTGTCGCCCAGGGTGGAATGCTTGCAAAAATAGGTGCGAAGAAGAGACTGATGAAGAAACAGAAGCCAGTAACGACCGCAGTAAGACCAGTGGCTCCGCCTTCTGAGATGCCGGCGCCGGATTCGATGAAGGCGGTTACCGGAGGCGAACCAAGGAACGAACCGACGGATATACCGAATGCGTCAACAAGATATGCAACTGCGCTGCCCTCGAAATCCTGCGTATCTTCATCGATAGCGCCACAGAAGCGCGCCATGGAATATAAAGTCCCCGTACAATCGAGTATATCAACATAGAGGAAGGTAATAAGAGCAGATGCAAACTGGCCGGCTCCAGCACCCGTAATATTCCAATCCTGCACTGCAAGGACGTGCTTAACGGGATGGAAAGTGACGACCTTCTTGAAGAAGTTGAATGACGCATCGCCAGAGACGGTATTGGGAAAATATGTAACAGGTGTATTGCGTGGCCACGAGATGATAGACACAAGTAGAATGCCGGCGATGACAGCGCCTTTAACACGGTACATCATGAGAAAGGCCGTGAATATGCCGCCGCAGAATATCCCCAGCCACATGGTTGGACTTCGCATTTTGCCGGATATGCATGTGCCATCCGGGGCAACCAACTCCGGTAGACAGCCAGTAAGTTGAAGGGGCATGTCGGCGTTGCTTCCGGTGATAGCACCGATACCTGCGCCGTAGGTGAGACCGATGATGGTGAGGTAAAGTCCGATTCCCGCTCCACTGGCGATTTTCAAACTTCGAGGTATGGCGCGAGCCAGCCACTGTCGGAGACCTAGTATAGAGAGCGCAACGAAGAGCAGTCCTTCGATGAAGACGGCTGTTAGTGCTAATCTATAGGATACAGGACCTTGACCATGGATCCCAACGACCTGGTAAGCAAAATACGCATTAAGACCCATGCCAGGCGCCAGAGCGATAGGCATATTAGCAAAGACTCCCATACAGACGCTCGTTAGGGCAGATATCCCAGCCGTCGCTGTAACCAGATCCTGGTTTATTTCCTGAAGGCACAACTGGTACTGAGGATCCGTCGAGCTGTCCATGCAAAACTTATCAGTCGAATTCGGAGGATAATGACATTCACATGTGCCGCCAGTTGCTGGAACACGTAAGTTTGGATTCCACTATGGGCTCAAATACATACCTGATACTATTGAAGCATTTACAGATATGATGTATGCCATAGCGAAGAAAGTGGCTAGTCCAGCTCTGACCTCTGTCAGAAATCTTGACCCTTTCCTCTCATATCTATGCCCTGAGAACTCCAGTCTGAATCGTCGTCCGATGGCACTTTTGGCGACTGCCATGTTTGTCTTTTCCACCTATAGACATGTGAGCTTGAGGACTTTAATGGCCATGTAGTTGTACGCACCCAACCCATAATGATAGGTTTCTGTTATTATTTACAATGTTTCGCGGTGGTTTCCTCTTGGTTGAGCCGCAAAAGAGAAGCCTGGTCCAGAAAGCCTTATTATAATATAGTCAAAGCCTTGTCCATGGCCACGAAGAACTGTAGAACAAAAGTGGCTTGACGATTAGCCAGGGACAATTGCCCAGCGAGGCTCCCAACTTAATGGCAACCCAGAACACAGTAAAATGAGTGTGCAGATTTGAAGTGTTTGCGGAGGCTCGTGGGAGTGCTGAGCCTGACTGTGCGTTCGAAGTGTGTTGGCTGCAGACATGGAATACAAGATATGGAGCTCTGACAGATCCAGTCAGAAATGAGCGATTTCCAGATTCTTCGTCTTATCTACACAGTAACTATGATAGAGTGAGAGAAGGTGCTGGACGATTGCTCAACGACGAGGCGCATATCCGTGAAAGACGGGCTATGACAGGGCCAGAAAGCAAAAGAGCCAAAGTACAATCTAGAGGGAGGGTTGAGCAGAAATAACAATAGAATCATATGGATGGCATGTGTCCAGCTGTCACTGCAGCCGTGTGTGTGATGTGCAGCACAAAAAAGCTATATCTGAAAAATCAATAGGTATGTATAGGTGCTGCAGTGGCTCAGCGTTTTAAGAAGTCTTATCCGATAGTGATACCACTGTTATTTTCCGGGCAATTTAACACAAAGTTTGTTTATGGATGACTGATCGCAAGACTGCAGTCTTTGGCTTCTGTCACTCCGTGCCCCACGCCTTCTTGTGATACCCCGCGCAATACATTCGCTCGTACGTCGGGAGAGGAATCCATGTTAGGAAGTAACGCCGTTCGAAGTTCGGGATGCGCTACCGAGAACAGCAGTTCGGCGTTGTCCACGTTATCTGATATATCGAAGTAAACTTTTGTACAAGAGATAGCTTGGACTCAATGAGCCAGACATAAATCCATGCGCTCCCGTTCTCGCCCCTCGGACATGACAGCATGAGTCTTGCCTAGGCTACATATAATGCGATAATCTTGCTAGCTGTCAGAAGCCAGTAACGGCGCTCGAGACTCACCGAACATGCCACCGGGCGACTCCGAAATGCCCTGTACAAGAAGGGGCTGGATGCGGTAAACATGGTCGAATCGCTCGTAGCCACTCAAGGATGATGGCAGGCTTGGAATAATTATCCTTCCACACAATCTGATAAGTACTAAAAGTACCATTCGTTGGGGGAGAATATTGTAGGAAATGAGCTCCTCTCTACACTGGTCAATACCTCCGATAATCGAAGCTGATCTCAGCTGTGTGCGAAGTTGAACTTTGTAAGTATGTTCTGTATACCTCTGAGACAGCCGAACACTGGTTCTCTCCGGCATGTTGTGCGAGTATGTAACCCTTGTGTTACCTTCTTTCTTGAATTATCGGCACATATGTTCTCCGTCTTATGCAATAATGAAGACACAGATAGCCCATCAGAGTAATAGCTAGACGGCTGAAAGTCCTTCTCTTGCGCACCTTGGTGTGACATTGAGCTACTGCTGTGAAAGTTGCGGCTAGACCAACGACCCATCATGATCTTCTAGGCTGCATTTCGTCAACAATTGTACCTATGTCATAATGTGCCTACTTGCAAATGCCATTAGAAAGATGGGTATCTTTTATCGCTATTGAAGGATTCACGCGACATGCGAACCTTATGATAGGCGACTTTTCGAGGCTACAGTCCAGTCAGAAGACATGGACCTGAGAAGCACCCCCTTAATCCTACGCAGGGAAGACACTTGCATTGGCGAGTATTATTTCCCAGTCGTAGAATAAAGGTACTCCGGTCGAGATGCATAACATAGACTAAGAATGTCCGAGGTTCGGATGGTTAGTTAGATTGAAAGGTTTGCATTGATTGAACTGGGAGGGTACGTCTGCGGATACGACATTGACAAACGGGTAGATGCTTCTTCGATCGTAACAGTCCACAAACCAGAGACAACCAAACCACCATTTTCCAACCCTAAATGTACCCAAAATATCCACAAGTTAGGCACTACATATGATCTGCACTTATATGTGCAATGATATGCAGCCATTGCACAGCAGCTGGAGCTTTGAAGCAGTTTTCCAGGATCGTTGTGGGGTAGGCACGTTATCCGGGATTGTCTCTTCTGGCAGTGATGCACTGATGATGGAATCAACTACGATCGGACTTGGGAAGACTCAACAGGGAAAGATTAACCATTGAGATCACATCTTCCAATTGCTAGTGGCCGATGTGGAACTAAATGATGACGAATTGGGAGGTATTTGTGGGACAAGATCTGCCCAGAACTGAATCCGGGAATCAAGTGTCTGACAAGGTAGACGGTGAAAGCTTGTATCCATATGAGGCTCAGATTCATTGATCTCCTGATGGCAGTTTAGTGATAGGTTAAGTCGTACGTGGAGATCAATTGCGTAATAGGTAGAATAAGATGAATGGAAAAATAACACCGTTCAAGTTTTGTATAGTTCGACAACTGCAGTTCCTGAATAATGGTATTGAAATATACATCGATCGGAGGATATGAAACCACGAAGCGAGGAGTCGATAAGAACAGAACATATCCAGACTAATGCGCAGACGAGGTGCTACCATTCGAGGTTTGCGACGTATTCGTATGAGTAAGGGCATCAACTTTTCCGTGAACCTCATCATGACTATCATAGTTTTACCTACAGTAGCATTTCTTTCGGCCGACATGCATGAGCAGCTCGTCCCGTTCTAGACACATGGAGCAATGCAGCGGGGTCATTAAATACAGCATTATGCTTCGCTTCACTTGAAACGGTTTTCAGACGCTGTGATTTCTAGAAAGCGACTGGTACAGACAATTGGTCTTTCGGACCATGTTCCAGAGTAGCAAAATCATATTCGATCCCCCGCAGCTTCGTCAATTCGGTCAACGACAGCACTCTCACTGCATAACGGCACCATAAGTCAGCCCGAATCCCCCTAGCTGCTCTATAGATATTCGTTTAAAATGATTCATTTTGTGGTGCTTTTCAGCAAGCATTTGTACATACACACCGCGGATATATGCAGAAATCTGAACTTTTCATGCGACCTATTTACCTGCCCAACCCAATTAGATGCTGAACGCCTGTCGTGAGTGCCGAAATTTCCAACCTCTAAATTTGTCTATTCCAAGAAAGTGAAGAGATTAGTGTGCAGTATGTTCATTGCACGTGTAGCTTCGTAGGCGTCTATAACGCAGGATATATTGATTTCGCTCGCCCCTGGAATCATTTGTAAGTCGTTGCCTGATAGGACGAATAGACCGGAGCTGGGATTACCTTGAGATATCATCTCAATGTTTACGTTGTTCTCTCCCAGTGTTGAAAACATCTTCCCAGCAATTCCAATCATGTTTTTCATTTCTGATCCTACCAGACTGAGAATGGCCATATCGCTGAGCACGCTAACCTCGCCGCACTCTTCCAATTCATCCCTAGCTTGTTGCATATCATGCTTTGAGATGTTCGCCGAGTGGACAGCCATTGAAACATGAACCTCACTAGTAGAGATCAGGTCCACCGATATTTGTCGTTTGTCCAGTATAGAGAAGACTCGCGCAAAAAAACCATGCGAAATCGAGCGCTTATTCGAGTGGACGTTAATAACAGAGATCTTATCTTTAATTGTGACAGCTGTCGGCCGCTTAGGCGTCTTTCTCAAGCTCAATGAGCTCGAGCTTCTAGTATGAGTTAGGTGACCGGGTGCCCTTACACGATCAGGTAGGATAATTGTGCCATTTCCTCTCGGATTCTTGACGTTTTTAATGCGGATCTTAATTGGTGGTGTTGCACGAATCACTTGATCCATAGTCAGATGATGAATAACCTCAGAACCATAGAATGTTAACTCGGCGGCCTCTGAGGGGGTGATGGTAGACAGAAGTCGTGCTGTTGGTACTTTTGACGGATCAGCCGTAAATATGCCGTCAACTTCCTTCCATACCTGTAATTCTTCCGCCTTGACGCATACAGCTACTAGGGCAGCACACAGGTCGGTATATCCCCTGCCGATTTCTCCATCCATCAGACCTCCAGGAACAGTCCCGAAGTATCCAGTAATGATGGGCACTTTATCCCCACAGGCTTCAATCTTCTCAAGAATTGCCTGCCCCACATCTCTATAAAACTCGTGGTCCAGCTCTTTCGGTGTTTTGAAATGAATCGCATCCGATAGGTCGACGAATTCGGCGTCAACTCCCTACACAACATTGTAAGTAAAGCCATGCGGAAAGAAACCGAAGATAGCCTACCCTGTCGCGTAACAATGTAGCGACGAACCGGCAGCTGAGTTTCTCCCCAAAGCTGACTAGGCGATCTTTCGACCTGGAATCAATCTCCAAATGCCATCGCTCTGCCGCCATGCGGTAGTCGAGTATTTCCTTGCATTCGCCCTCAATTTCCCCTACAAGCTTCGAGCGAAGATGCTCGTCCAGTATATTCGCCTTGGCAGCCGCGACATGATCTTCGCAGATGACTTTGACCAATCTTTCGTAATCACTAGCTAATGTCTCATAATGAACAGAATCGGTGTCTTTCAGAGAATTGATCGATTCGAGTATGCCATAAATCTCCAGTAACCTGTAGCAATTTCATTCAGCAAGCTGGCAAGTGCGCAATTCGTCGGATAAACTCACCGACTTGTTGTCCCTTCAACTTTCTTTCCAGTGCTCCTGGCCGAACAGACGACGGCGATTTTGTGGTCATTTAGACTCGCACTACGATGCTCAATTAGTTTCACAGTTGGTCAACCTGACGGACTGGAGAGTTGCGTACCGTACAATATCCTCGGCGATATTTACAGGGAACTTTCCCACACTCGTTCCACCAAACTTCTGTACCACCCAGGTTCGTGTCTTGGTGTCGTGCTTCAAAGAATTTGAGATCAACGGTGAAGAAGCATCTGAATGCCCATTCAATTGGATTTCTGTAGTCATCGTCCAAGCAGTATGAGATGGTTGGTAACACAATTGGCTCAGGCGTATGAATATGACCGCTCAATTACAGGATAAAGTATGTACTGTGTTTAGAAAAGGAGGAGAATTGGTATAAAAATGTTTACAGTAGAAGATGGAAGACAAAAGTGAACAGTTGTAGAGTCATACAATTAGATGAATCAATTATTTTCCAGATCGGCATCATATCGGACCTTGAACGACCACCCATGCCGCGCTTTATCATAAGCGAAAGCAGGGGACAGAATGATGAATTTGATCGATCGTGCTAAGATAAGATATCGGAAGGATGGATCAGCAGGAGGCCGAAGGTCTACAAGGCGTGCCAGGAAGAAACGTCTCGGTACCGGGAGCTAGGAGCCAGGAGTTAGAGTCAGGAACAAGGAGGATAGAGATGAATACAATCGTGCTTATCGAGAAGCGAATGCCTTCACCCTTCTTGCGTTTTCCTTTTATTGTTGCATTCTCCATAAACACACACCTACGTGGCTGCGCATCACAAAGAACTCTGGCAATCGTAGAACGTATCAAAGACCAACTCATTCATCACAATTTGGACGGATGTGTCGTTGGAACCCAATCAGATCGGCTAAAGATATGTCTTTATTGCGGTCCTCTCTTTTGCGTGTAAAGTGCCGCTGGCAATCGTCGCCCAATATGCAAGCCCAGGAGTACTTGGGGTGCTACGAGAGAATCACAGCTGCAATATAAAAAACATAATATGCATCGGTTGAAGGACAAAAGTATGTTTGAATTGTCCTGCCACCCAAACACTTTTCCATGATTACACAACGCATAACTACAGGGTGAAACGAGGCTAAATAGCATAGCATATAAGACGCCATCCAACAATCTATCCCAATAGACGGTGGATCCAAAAAAAAGAAAAGAATAGCCCAAACATTTGACTGACAAAACACGTCCGTCGGGGTACTAATCAAAACCAGCCCAATGTACACCGTCCGCCCATTAAGCAACCAATCCGTATAATCATTGTCGTTAAATCATCCGTCCCAGGCGTACCAACCACGCCACCCAACCCTAACATGAAGAACAGTCATGACGCCGTATCCGTAAAATATTGCTCAACATCTGAAAAGTCAAACGACTTTGAAAGAGATCAAGCCATGGAAGTTTGAGGTAACGAGTGATTCAGAGCACTAGGCTCCATCGTGGCATGAACATCTTCTTGCACGAAGCCGTATTTTCCCATGGCGAACTCATCATCTGGTGTTCTCATTCCAATGCCGCTGTCATCATGACCAGCGGCAGCATTCATTGCGGCTTCCCTTGCCACATCCATGGGTTGAGAAGCTGGCATGCTTCGATCGTTGTTCAGGCCACGCCCTAGGAATTCGTCATTTCCGGTACTGTATCGATTCCCCTGCTGGCTAGTCCTTCGGCTTGTGGCTGGAGGCCTACTTCCATCACCCAGGGGGCTTTGTATATTGTCCCGTTGCATAAATCCGCCTTGTTCTGCCATAAAAGCAATCATTTCATCAATCCAGCACTTGGTTACCCACCAAGCACCAAAACTTTTGCCTTGAGCAATGGTAAGGTCTCTCATTACTGCCGTGCCGATCTTTTGAACACACCACACGATTTCCGCATGCGTGGCATACGGAAACTTAGCAGGTAATGAGAGGAGTAAGTTAACCCACCGATCAAGAACGTTCTCTGTGGTCGCATCTGCATGCACACTGGCTTGGCGCTGTCGTCCCATGCGCTGTGCCATTTCCCCGAATGGCGTTCGCGATTCAACCTCCCATGATACTTCACTTGTAGGGTCCAAAAGATCCCGCAACTCATTGATGAAGAGATTGACGACATCATCCATCCCTCTTGTAGGCACACTTTCAGCTACTTTCCTAATGCTAACCATAGTGATGAAATCTTCATACATCTGATCCCTGTTATACGGGTTCGAAAGCATATTTGCAGCAGCATGAGCAGTTAAGTTCACTCTCAGTTCCTTATCCAGTAGACTAGCAAACGTTGTAGCTGGTCCTACTTTCGCTTCGATTACGTGAGCGGGCTGTCCGTGGAAAGAGCTTTGTATATGGCTGACTAATCGATCAGAGATGTTCCGTAGAGTATCCAGCACCACCTTTGGTACCACCTGGAGGGTTAAGGGCGCCACAACTCGCATCATGTTTTGATACATCATGATGTCGCATTGATTTATCCAAGGGGCCAGAGCTTTGTCGGCAAAGAGCTTCTGGACAGGCATAGTCAGAGTTCCTTGAAATGCCGTAAAGAGGTGGAAGAACGTTTTCTCTTTGCAGAAACGGACTTGCTCAACAAGCGAGGTGCAGTGGGATCGGTATAATGCGGACAGAGCAAGTGCCGAGTCTGGATCTGTTCCGGCCGGCAAGAACTGCTGGATTTTCGGTAGGGTGATGGGGCCATAATCTTGCATGGCCGAGTCTCCAATCGGAGCAAAGTGTAATACTTGTGGTGTTTTTGTGGTGCATTCCAAATCGGAAAGCTTGTTGACTACCGGCTGAGTGTAGAGACTGTGAGGGCGGATGAAACCTTGGGATCGTTGCATTGATTGCTCGGTTTCTTGAGGAATAGTGGGAGATGGAAATGGGGCTCGATCGAGGGGATATTTGTCCGCGGGATAATGCATTTGCGAGTTCATGCTTTGACTAGTCCTGTTAGTGTTGCTAGCAGCTTGAAGATTGGAGTTACCTACTTGAAGCTCTGTGTGAAACTGGTGTCATTGAAGTTGTTGATTGTCTGACTTGATTGAGTCTCGTGCAATTGCGGTTGGTCATCCTTGAGGCTAAAGTTCACATAGTGATACTTCGACTCTCCCCGAACGCCAAGTCTTCGAGTTTTCAACCCAGGAAAAAGCACGCGCACGAGCTTGCCGAAAGACGCAGGATTCAATACTGTAACCTTCTCCGTGCCACACCTCGATACATAGTTGGCATAGACACGACCTCTAGGTACAGATCCAGTTCCTTTGTCACAAACCTTGTTTATCCTATAGCAACATCGTTAGCCTCTCGAACGGCGTGGAGAAACAACATACATACCACAGCATAGCAAAAACCTGTCTTTGCCTTTCGGATTGTGGTCCCCTCTCATTCTGGAGCAGCTCTGAAGCGACGTCTTGCAAACTACGGTGTTTGTTGGACTGAAAAAGTTGTCTCATTTCTAACTCGTTGGCAGCGCTCGACTTGGAGGGTTTCTTAGTTGCACCATTCGCTCCACCTAAGGAGTCCGCATCATCCTGTTCATCGCTGCGACCTTCGAGCACCTGACTGTCGCCATCTCCATAAGCGGGAGCAAAATTATCCATGGGTATAGATTGGCGCCCATTCTCGTGTCTGTATTGAATTTCCGAATGATAGGACTGCATGCTATGACCAGGAACACCATTCATACTATGTTCTATATCATAGCCTCGGGGATTTTGTAGTTGAGAAGCAGAATGCATGACCATATCTTCGGGAGTCATCTGCGAAAGCCCCGTATCGAATTTGTGCTGTGCGTTGGCATTTTGTTCAAACCATTGCGGTGGGTCCATATACTGTTGCTCTAGAATTGGCTGTGCGATGCCACTGTGAACGCTTGTCGTCGATGCTCGAGATTGAGGGCGTTTCCGAGCCTTTGCGGATGCCGCTGTGTTGGATCTTGATCTCTTAATGGGAACTTTTTCTCCCGGCGGGTGTTGCTCTTCAATATCTCATGAGATTAGTCTTCATACATACTGCCGGGGATTGCGCGCATCTCAGCGCGCTTTCTTGAAGTAGTAACTCACCCATCATATTCATTTAGGTTTGTTGTTCGCGGACCAAAATGGAGGATGCGGAAGAAGTGGCTGGCTTTGTTTATTCCTGATGTTTACGTCTCCCGAACTCGACCGCGGTGATAATTCCAATCGTCTTTGCGCCGTGTTTCCAATCCTGTTCTTCGATACCAAAATCCGGGTCGTCAGGTTGCGAGCAAATCCGGGAGGTTCGCCGGCTTCTCGCGATATGTTGTTTGAAAGGACTGATTCAATTGTTTACCAAGTCTTGAGGTATTCCGGTTAACGAAGCGACCACCAGTCTCGGCTAGGCTTAGTGCATTATCATTAGCAAAACAAACATTAGCAGCAGTCAAACTTTTGGCAGCGAATGTTAACTGTTGACAGCGAATGTTAACTGTTGACAGAGCACACGAAACGACAGAAGACGACGAGATGATGATTAGGTTTTTGAAGGGGAAAAATCGGTGCGCTCAATCCCATTATTGTGAAAGGCAAGTATTAAAATGCGGATACCATACATGCATTATTTATCCCATTATGTTTCTACATTTATGTTTACTCAACTTTCCACGGTATATCTAATTTCCTTCCTGCTGGCGGCTGGCGGTGAACTTGCAGACTTGAACTTTTAGCTTCTTAGCTCATGCAAAGCAATGGAAATGTCTTGTCTGGAATCAGCATTGCATTTCACCGGTCAGCGCTGGTGCTGTTCACCATTCAGGTACAACGTATTCGAGCGCCGGCACTACCACATGTAGGTACGAAATACGTGGATATATGGGACCTGACGAGGTTTCCGATTTGCAAAGGATGAGATATGAAAGATGAGTATAACTTATGTAGATACTGCCTATCCTCTGTATAACTTATGTTCCTAACAGCAATAAAGCATATGCAGACCAAGGTATACTTCGTACATAACCGATATTCAACCATGAAGCCACTCATATCAGAGGGATTGGACGTATCAGACGTGTATAATACGAACGCTGCTCAGCCTATCAGGCAGCGTAGACACTCACTCGCTCTCTGCCTCTTGTCCGAACATTTCAGTGATAGAGAATGGCGAACCCTATTCCCCACCGAGCTGCTTTGCTACGTACTGTACGAAGTACTTTGTAAAGCTTCCTGCTTCATGTAGTGAGACGAAGACATATTGATGAAGGCTCATCCGTACTAGTCCTTCCAAGAAGTGAGAGTGAATTCCCTTCTTCCCTCAAATAGATAGTAAATATAGATTTCCTCTTCCCTAGAGACTACCTTCCGTACAGTATAACCTTGCTCGAATAAATAGAATCTTTTGGCTCTTTGTGTGTTCGTGGTAGAATACCCCACCGCTTCCGATCGGTTCTTAGTTGTCCAAGCTTTCTGCGTCATGACGCTACTCTGACAAAGAACACTTTTCCGACCCAACCTTACCCTACCTTCCACTTCATACTCACAAACCTACGAAGTTTCGTACTGCAGTTTACAATACTCAAACTCGATAAGAACGACATACACTTCGATTCTTACGTTCGCAATAAATCTGCTATCTCCGCATATTCTTAGACAATATCAAAAGCTCTTTGCGCTCTCAACCTACTTACAATGTCGTTCCAGGACAAAGTTCAGGGAACTATTTCCCAAATCGATAAAGAGGTAAGTTACCGCACCATCCGGGGCTCCAGGTCGATGTTGTCGCATTCAGTTCAACTTTCCTATCTATGTTATGAACATCTGTAGTGCCATGTCATGCTGTAGCTAATCGCTCTTGTAGCTCTCCAAATACCCCACCTTGAATAACCTCGAGAAACAAAGCTCGGTTCCAAAAGTATATGCTTTCTTGGGTATCATCGCTTTCTATTTCTTCTTCATCTTCTTCAACATCGGAGGACAACTTCTCACAAATCTCGCTGGATTTGTGATTCCTGGATATTATTCTCTAGAGGCTCTGTTCAGCTCGGGCAAGACGGATGACACCCAATGGCTCACAGTAGGCTCAACTCATACTATTTTGGATGGCTATCGCTAATCACTTTTGCAGTACTGGGTCGTCTTCGCTTTCCTGACCGTTTTTGAGAGCTTATTCACTGTTGTGTATTGGTTCCCCTTCTACTACACCTTCAAGTTCATCTTTGTTTTGTGGCTCGCTCTCCCAGCCACAGGGTAAGTTTTGGAGCTCTTCTTATCTCAATGAAAGCGACTGACGAATCAACAGTGGTGCCCAAGTCATCTTCCGCTCCTTCATTCAGCCAGTCTTCTCCCGCTACTTCTCTGGAGCAAGAAAGGTCGACACCGACAAAGCTTTGTAGGCAACTGTCTTATATATACCGCTATCTAACTGTCGCATCCAATATACATTTACAACGGGCAGAATGGTGGTATCCTAGCTGCGTAGAGAACAAACTATCGCCGTCGGACTGCAACGGCTTGCGAGGCTCGAGTCGTGGGCGTTGAGGTCGGAGGAATGTGTGGGAATAATTTCTTCAGAACATACAATGAATTTCTTTCGGATCTGGTGGGAGTCACGAAGTTTCTGTTGATATGGGATAAATTACAAGAACATTCCCTATTAGACCTGCCGGGCGCAATATAGGGTCTAAAGAATACTATACTACTTAACATCATGTCATCCTCAGCGTTATCAGTAGACCCCGCATCTTTGCAACAGCTCTTGGATCGAAAGAGAAATCCCATTATATCAGATTTAACAAATGGCCGCGCGTCCAATTCAATGGTTTAAAGGTTCGTACATTTGCTTTTGAATTCAGAGATAAGTTATGTCGTGGCTACTGCTGTACTTACATGATTAAGTTTCGTCGGATGCTTTGCGGAAGGATAGTCAGACCAGGGTTTGGGGGTCACTAAAAATAAACCTTATCATTGGCCGGGACTTTCAGGTACATACCGAAGCGGAATTTGAGACTTCACTAAAACACGAAATGTTACCTCCACAACTATCAACACCTCAGCATTGATTCAATCTAACGATTCCACGGCCTTGCAGAGATGATACTAGAAAGTGAAGGATTCCGTGATACCGAAAACTAGTACTTTCGCATACCTTCGAGGGAGTTGCGACTCTCCAATGCTCATCTCCCCCATACCCTCGCAATGCCTCTGCCAAAGCTGAGCCCATTGCAATCGCGGCTAGCTGCATCCTTGATGGCTTCGATAATGATACTGCTGTTGTACCTCACGTTCCTGTCGCCTCAGTTTGCATACGCCGCAGATGTCGACTCAATAAGACCAGAAGATCACAACCACGAGCGGTTACAAGACACGAGGAGGTGGGAGTTGGATATCGATGATTTACAAATAAGGGCTGAGGGATATGAGGCTGAGTTTCTGGGATACGATCGAAGCATAATAGGAAGAGTACCAACTGCGGATGATCCAACCGCATTGATCAATAATCGAGTTGTTACGACGAATGTCGAACAAGGACAAACGATACCCTTTTCGTTTCTGAACGCTTCGTTATGGGGTGCTCTATCCCCGGAAGCGAGCGGGCTGCCGTCTCCAGTGCGTCTACGGACAAGAGCTACGGAAGGGGATTTCTATGGAGATGATAGTATTGAGGATGCCGATGCGGTCCTGCTCGATCTCCAGGAGGACGAAGACGCAGAGCACCAGCATTCAAATCCCGTTTTGCGACCCCGACAATCGACCTCTACTAGTACAAGGACGTTGTATGTTACTGTGAATGTGTGCACACAACCACAAGCTGCAGACGCAAACCTGCAGCCCCCACCACAGCTTGAGCTCTATATATCTCAATCCGAGAAGAACAAAAATCCTGGCCCCGGACAAGATAGTAACACGCAGCAAGCTTACAGTCTTGAGGGAGGTGCTGCAATGGTCGCCGTAAATGCCACTGGAGACGTCTATATAGGTTTGACAGGTCGAAACCTGACGGGGAACTATACCGGAACATGGAATGCTCAAATTGCGGCATCCATAGATGCGCCATATCATTCTTATAACAGTGCGGACTCGAATCTTGTCCTGGTGGATAGCGACAGTGGAGCAGCGCTCCTTGTCACGAATGATCTCACGAACGACAACGGCACGATTTATGATGAATGGGTTAACATAACGCCTCCTTTTACAATGTTTGCCAGTAAGACTTCAGATACCTCAATGATGGGCCTGGAGTATTCATACTGCGGACTAGAGAAGGTGGCAGATATAGCGGGGACAATCAATGGAGGTCAAAGCACTGGCAAGGTCGAGGTGTCAATGACTACAAGAGGAGAAGATAACAATCCCAAGCAACAGTTTTACTTTGGTGGGCTGAGCCCAGGCACGGCATATTATGGAATCATGGCCATGAATGGAAACGCGACGGCTCTGGGTCGGGAGGGTGTAGGTGGTGGGGGTCAGGTCTGGAAAGCAATGACCTTCTCCACCCTCTCAGGTATGTGACTGCGGTTATCTATCTGGAAGACAGAACTAACAGTAAGCTTAGACGGCAACTGTGCAGTGCTCTATAATCTCTCTTTCTGCGACCAAGTTGCTTATGCAGTCCCTTCAAATCCAAATCGATTCCCAAACGTTTCTGCGTTAGCCGAATTTTACGATAATTCGACCAAGCAGTCGTATGACTTTTTCCGCAAAGCTTTGGCACAGATACCCTGCAACACTACCTCATCTGCACAGTATTCTCTTGCTCAGAATTGCGACACTTGCGATATAGCATATAAGACCTGGCTTTGCTCGGTCTCTATACCAAGGTGCACCGACTTTTCTTCGACACAGCCATGGTTGCAACAGCGTGCCATGGGACAACCATTTCCCAACGGCGAAATGCTTGACCAATCACTTCTCATTCAAGCAAACAAGACTTTGTCTATAAATGGTTCTCGCAACCCAAACATCGATGTCATGGTTCAACCTGGCCCGTACAAGGAGATCCTGCCTTGTGACGATTTATGCTATGCAATCGTTCGTGCATGTCCAGCTGCTATGTCGTTTGGCTGCCCTACTCCTGGTGATGTAGGGTTCAACCAAAGCTACGGGATGCGAAAAACGGCGAACGAAAGTGGGCAAGTCACTTGCAACTATCCCGGAGCAGCACATGATCGGTCGAGCGGTTATAGGGGCTCGATACCTAGGGCAGCGGTGGTTGTAGCGACGATATTAAGCATAGGGTTTATCTCTGGTGGTATTTGAACAATCTTGGGTTTACAATGGAATGCACGGCTGGCGCAAAGGCGGGAAAAATTATTTAAGAGGGAGGACCTTTTTGAAATACCTCCACAGCAAGGGGAGTGAGTGAAGAGCATTCGAAGCGCTCGGTGTGACTTAGTATAATGCTGTATTTTTGTATTACACCGGACTACATAGACTAAACTTGTGCTATATATGAACTGTATGATCATTGTCACTTGCAGCTAGTCTTCATGCGCCACGTGATGGTGAAACAGACGAGCCAAAAAAGGGGGGTCTGTTTGAAGAGAATCCTACATTCTCGCATTGCCTATTCACCGCTTCTCTCGAGTCTCGACAGGTTCAAACGTCAGAACTGAAATAGATTCACATGAGATTTGGGCGTTTAAATAGGAAGCAATTACATACATGTCTCCTCAATCGATACCTGCGCAATTCAAATTTACTCTAACAGCAGCAATAATCCCATTCTCGACTGCCATTTACAAGCCAATAGAAGATTCCTAGAAACACCATTTGCCAACTTCCCTACAATCTCCACTGACGTCCAATGCATAAACATCGTTTCGGCTTCATCTTACGGCAAGAAGACGGCCATCGTGATAGTCCTCCGTATATAGTAGGCAGCGACGGGTCGATGACACTTTACGGACAATCCTCCGGGCAGCCCGAGCGTTTTCCGTGTCCCTCGCTCAGCCTACTGTACGGGGCATTCACCCACGGACAAGCTTTTTCCCTCTCCCTCCTGCTCTCAATGTGCCGGGATGTTTTGTCGTCATGGTCCCGGTTGATAGCCCACGGATGCCACGATAACGGCGATTTAGATACAGGTCGCAGCTGAAGGACAGGGATTGCGGTTATATATAAATTGGCATGTGAGGGAACTACGGTTGCATGCGGTTTAGCGCGCATTGTCACGATGAGTTGTTCTGAATGCAATTTTAATTTCTTCCCGATGAAGGTTGGAGGATGTTGCATTGGTGCAGGCATCTGGGCTCCTTTGGCTGCTCGTGTGGAAAAGATCTACTCCACTCCACATCGTCACCGTGGGGTGCAGACTGTCGTTGGTGCGTCTTTCGTCAGTTTTATGCAATTTGTGAGTCGTGAATCGTGATAATGGCTCTTAGCTTGATAGTTCGACGATGATATAGGAAACGTAGAATGTGCCTAGATTGTTCATTGTTCTCTTGACAGTTTTTCATCGCGTTCTCCGGTTTGTGCGAATAAGATAAGTTGGCAGCATTGAACATGTCCTTGCTTTCCCTTGCCAATAATGGACTTTGGATATGCCCGTTCTCCCTCCTCTCCCTCCATTGCTCAACCAGATATGGTACTTCGTATCTCGTACAATAGCTGTATAATAGTAAGACTTCGAGCTTCAGCTTAAACTCTCGAGGCGACGTCTTATTGGCTGATGGCTACAAATAAAACGCGCTAAGACGCGCCACGCTGAAAAAGTAAACAAGAAACCTTCCTCCCGACGCGAACTTCCAACTCTTTTTCGCAATTCCCCCTCCACGCCCGCCCTCCAACATCCAGACGAGAAGATCCGCGTTCAACCTTGTAGCTCTTCCCCTCCATGTCCTTACTATCATCCCCTTACTATCATCCCAATCGTGTGAACTTTGAAGATCCATAGATTAAAAATCCGACACCAGGAAACAACGAACCGACGACGAAAAATCGATTTTGAGCCACCCGAAGCGCCCACACCCCCAATGTTCAAAACGCCCTGGCCACTTTGAACTTTGAAGAATCTGTTCTCGTCCAATCAACCCGATATCAGCTCCCTGTCTTCATTACAAGTACGACCAGTCTGCGAATCCTATCCTATGATTCCTATCCCTACTACGGAAGCGTACTGCACAGTCTGCACCGAAAAAGACTGAAGCATCATATCATATCCTACCTGTCCTGTCCTGCCCTGCCGTATCTTGGATTCTTGTCTATCAGCAGTTGGATCCTCGCCGCAAGTGGCTGCTTCACAACCCTATTACATCCCTTGCAAAACTATCTGCTTGATATCGTTGTTTGCCATATTATTGCTACACTTTGATTACTCTCTCATCCGTCCTCAGTCCAGGTCAACCCAAGCAATACGACCGACTCATTAAGTCTCATCAATTACCATCAGATTATCAAATTCACTAGGCTTGCACGCCGTTTTCCACGATTATATTCATCCCCGTGCTCTATCATCCAATTCCAAGGCTCTCACGGACCAGTTCGACTGCAATCCGCTGCAATCCGTTACAATCTCTACATGCCGGTCTGGCATCAGTCGGGCCCGGTTATTTTTACAGTAGCGATTCCTTGCAGGCTTGCTTCCTTGCTTCCTAGCTTCTGACTACTTCCCTACTCGCCCTTCTTTCTCGTGCTCGGCATATTGCCTGTCTTACACTACGACCACTATTACCACTACGATTCCTCCTCTCCTCCTCTGCCCCGCGCAGCCTTTGTACCGTCCCATCGCTCGCTATCTTCGTTACCTTGCTTGTGCTTCCGTTTGCAGGCCTTCCGTACTTGCTCCCTTCTGTCCCCTTCGTCCTCTTTACTGTGCCACATCCCACATCCACATCTCACCTCAACCTTCCCCACCCATCTCACCACATCTGGCTTCCTGCTACTCTCATATCTTCAATCTCGCATTCCGACATCATCAATGCTACTCTGAGCTCCGAAAGTACTTACCACCTGTCAACCTCGCTCTACCGCATACCGTACCGATACCTTCGCAATCAAATTGATCTTAGTGGCAGCGATCCAGACCACACTGTCCTTGCTTCCCTCTCTTTAAACGTGGAATCCACCGTAATCTCGCTCCACAATCCGATCCGTCGTCGATCCTGGACAGCACACTCTGAGCATCCCACTCCGGTATGCATGCCCTTTAGATAGCTCTCAATGATTTCCATCGAACAATTTTTTCTCCAGGTTGACCTATTTTTCCATAAGGCTAACATCAAATGCAACAGCGTTTCACTCACAACGACACATTTTCACCACCATAAAAAACGCGCTGAGAAATTTTGTCGACACGCCACCAACCATCGCGTCGCCGACTCTCTACGATGGCGTCGACGCGTTACACGCAGCAGCCGCTGCAAATCTATCAAGATCCCGTTACTTCTTATGACAGCGCGCCAATGCCCTCGACGAAGAATTCCACAAATCCGAAAAAGCCCTCGCCCTTAAAACCTATTAAAAACGCAGCCTCGAAGCGGAACGTTATATTCAACCCACCTCAAAATGGATCTAGCAAGCACTCACCGCTCAAGTCGCATAATCAACTGTCCAGTTCCCCGTCGAGAGCGCCACTTGGCAACAAATTGAACATGATATCGATGCCACCGCCGGGAGGATCGCATTACAACACCGACTCGATCGCAAAGAAGCAGCCGTTCCAGTCTAAATATAAGTCTGCCCCGCAGAAGGCGTTATTCACGACATTTATGAACAGTCAGACACAAGGCAAAGAGAATTATCCAATGCCTATGTACAGCCAGCAACAGAACCACTACCGAGATGACTTCTCGAGTAGCAACTTCTCTTTAGAGGGGCTGTACAGCCAGAAACCGTCATTGAAGCGCTCGTTAATGGAAGCTGCGCCGATTCAGGAGACGAAGCAACCAAAAAAGCCCAGCAAGGTTGAGGAAGCAAGTGATAGTTTGGAGCTTCGTGAACTTCCGGAACCAGACTCCTTCCCTCCCATACATGACGATGGATTCAAGCCATCTCATAGTTATGCTCAGTTGATTGGAATGTCAATTTTGAGAGCGCCCAACCGTCGACTAACTTTGGCTCAAATCTACAAATGGATATCTGATACCTACTCATTTTATAGTGCAACTGATGCCGGCTGGCAAAATAGTATCCGTCACAATCTGAGTCTCAACAAAGCCTTCATCAAGCAGGAACGACCGAAAGATGACCCAGGAAAGGGCAATTACTGGGCGATTCAGCCAGGCATGGAGTTTCAGTTCATCAAGGAAAAGCCCACGAGAAAGCCAGCTGGACCAAACGAGAACCTCCCGGTGCTGAACACAGCGCTTACACCTATTGAGCAGCCAGAGCCCACACCACCAATGTTCAAAGATCTACCATCGTCGAGTCAAGATATTTCTCTACCAAAACCGGCCTACAGCTTGCCTGAGGCTGAGTTGCCCCCTATTCCCGAGCTATCTTCTGATGCCACGATACCTGCATCTGAATTCAACCAAGAACATGAGGATGTTGAAGAAGCACCGCCTTCGTCTCCTCAAATTCAATCATCTCCACCCGCTATGATGCATTCCTCGCCGCCTGTACCTCGCCACACATCGAGACGAAATCACACGCCGCCACCTGTTCCACGCTTCCCTGCCTCATCCCAGACCAGATCCCACAAGCGAAAATTCGCATCTATGGACGACAGTGGCTACTTTTCCTCGCTTGAATCTTCAGCTATGCGACCGCATGCGGTCGGCAGGCTACTAACATCCGAAGCAGACCGTCCGAGAATCAAGCGAGGCCGGGCAGAGGAAGAGATCGCTCGTCTTCGCGGTTCCTCATACGATAGTCCTAGTAAAGGTAGAGCTCTAGGTGGCTTCATTCCGCCATCCTCGTCTCCCTTGCGTCGGACGCAAGCTACTGAACCATCCCAGATGCTTCCTCCCCTCACACCCGCTGTTAAACTACGAGCTCCTCTCAAACCTCCACCATCGGTATCGCCAAATACAAACCTTCGTATTCACCGTGATAGGGTCAGGGAACTAGTCGGCTCACCAATCCGTGGTTTAACTGTTCTCGAGGAGAACTTGCCATGGAGCCCTGCATTCCACCTAGATGATAGTAGCTACATGTTTGGGAACTATGAGTCTGAATTCGATATCTTCATAGATGGTACGGCTACACACTCGACCCCCGGCAACGGTTCACCAGAGAAGCGATCGGCTAAGAGACCCCGACTTGATCGTTCAAGATCAGCTAACATCTTGGGCGAATCATCTGCTTCAAACCTGAATAAGAGTGTCACTTCAACTCCGGTCCTCAAACTCACCCCATCTCTAGGGTCGTCAACATTCCTGTCACCCACGAAAGGAGGTTTAGATTTCATGAATTCTCCATGCAAATCAAACAACTCCCCTCTTAAGCTACATTCTTCTATGCTGAATATCAGCGCCTTTGATCTTCCCCAGGAGGAGCTGTTCAATTCAGAATTTCTCACCGAAGAACTCTCTGACTGTCCGGGATTTGATATCACACAGCGTTTCCCAAAGATTGGGTCGGGTGCTCAATCATCTCGCAACCCTCCAAAAACCCAATCTCGACCATCAATAGGTCGCAGCTCCACTACACGCTTCTAATTTAATCGACATATTAGTGTAATAGACACTATACATAATGACCTAATAATGACACTTACGACATTATGAAATTCGAGCGTTCAGCAGTCCTTATCCTTCGGATGGAGTTGGGATGGTTGGAGTCTGCTCATGGAGGTGCCTAGTTCAGGATATAATCGAGGAAGCCTCGCGGCCTTGTTGATGTTGATGATGATGTTTGGTTACATACCAACTGTTTGAGTATGGGGTGATTTTGCTTTCATGTTATTTTTATGGTCCCGTTGCTTTTGCGTTTGCGTTTGGGAGTTCTCGTTTCGGCTTTTCTGGCTATGTTTCTTTATATTAGGGGGTCTGATTTAGCGAATGGTGAAGGATGGAATGGGAAGATGGGTGGCTTTTGTGTCGGTCTTTTGAACTTGTATTCTGATCTTTCCGGATGGTGCATGGTGTGGGAATTGGCACGGATAGCATAGCATGGCACGGCATGGGCGCTGTTTGGACTGCTTTGTTATTGGATTGATTTAACACAATACCACGGGATGGAGGAATGAGATATGGGTTGGTCGGCATGGCTAGGCGACTGGACGGGTTGTCCGGATCGAATTCTTTTTGCAGATCTGATCATATGAAAAAGTCTAAATGTTTTATCTACATGCTGTCCATTCCCGTTTTGATGTGATGTGTTTGTGATACGGCTCAGTGTTCGTATATCTCTGCCAAAAGACCGTTGATAGTTACAGCTGTTTGAAGAGTCTTGTCAACCGACCCATTTCCGAAGTTCGGTCTTATCCATTGAGAAGGAACTATTTATATAATATTGGTCTTCATGGTTGGCAGGAGACATAACAAACGCAGCTTCGTCAATTATGGCTAGGGTGGCCGCATCTTGAGGACTATGTTCGAGGTCTTCAAGTTCATTATTTCTGGGCAGGACCGAACGGAGAGTGCTTGAAATCTGACATTTGCTTCTTTTACATCTTCTATACTCTAGCCTAGAGATGCCAAATTACCGTTCAAGTTGAACGATATATTGCCCCACGAAACATGGAGAGACACACCAAGACAAAAAGTAGAAAAAATCGAACCCCATCTCCAGCCTCAAACACGACACAACGCTCCCCTTCCATCAACCTCCCAATACACATCACTCCCAACCGCCGCATTGGCCCAAAACACAAACTCCGGATCCCACTTCTCCTTCACCTTCAACAACGCCGCGTAATTCTCCCCATAATTGTCTTCCTTCCAATGGGGATTATCCCACGTTACTTCATTCATATAACTTCCTCCCCCAGGCGTGATATTCCGCAGCTGCTCCTGCCATGTATTCAGCAAAACCTGGTTCTGGCGTATGGCATCCCAGTTTGCGGTTGCGTCGAGAGGGCTCTCGAAGGTGGCGATGAAGAGCGCGGTGCGCCAGGAGGGAAGCACGGAGTTGGGTGTGTGGGGCGGGGAGGTGAAGTTGGAGGAGACGGCGGAGATGAGGCCCCCGGAGGTGGTTATGGAGCGGAAGGAGGCGATGAGGGAGGGGAGGGAGGTGGTTTTGTCGCGGACGGTGGAGCGCGGGATTAGGCGGCTGCCGATGGAGATATTGCTTGTGTAGGCGGTGGGGGCCCAAAATGCGTAGTGCTCGGCGAAGGTAGCGTGGACGGTGGATTGGTAGCTATCCATGACTGAGATATTCAGCTGCTCTAGCTCGTGGAAAAATGGTGCTAGAGCAGTGTCTATTTTCTCTGTTGTTGTCGCATCGGGTAATGTAGCGAATATTAAGGAGAGCGCCTTATCCGTAGCTCCCCATCCAGTCATAAACCCCTCGATGGTGTCCAGCACAAGCAATGTCTCCACCCAAGCACTAACCCCAGCCCAGTAAGCTGTATCATTCCCGTTATTAACAAACGAGAAAGACGCCCCAGCTACAGGTCCATCCACGTATGCGCGCACTGTCATGGAAAGCACAACCGCGAAGTTTCCTGCACCACCTCCGCTCAACGCCCAGTAAAGATCTGCTTCGTGCACTGGTGAAACGCTCATATGTTTCCCTGCTGCGGTAACTACTTCCCACTCCAGTACTTGGTCTGCTCCAAGCCCATACGCTGACCCTAGAGGTCCATGCCCTCCGCCTTGGGTAAAGCCTCCGGTTACACCTACGGTAGGACAGGAGCCGCCCACAACTCGATATCCGTCTGCGCTGGCAACGGGATATAGATTGTTGTAGCCGACACCGGCACCAATGCGATAGGAAGGTCCTGTGTAGAAAGGACTGCTGTAGTTGAGGAATGTGATTTCGTCGAGATTGTGCATCCACAAAGCTAACGATCCCGCACCGGTTGAGCGGCCGAGGAAATCATGGCCGGTGTTCTTGATCGTAAGGCGTATGTTGTTCTTCCGTACAAACCCAAGCCCGGCGATAACGTCTGCGGGGCCGCTGACGTTAAGAGCATATGAGGCGAGGTTTCCCAGGGTGCAGGAGCTGTTGGGTCCGGGGAATGGACTGCAGGAATTGTTGAGCCAGTAGGGGGACATGACGTTCACGGGGTTGGTTTCGCTGGGTGGGTGTTAGTTTGTGTTTTGGGGGTTTGCCTTGATGTCTTTTCTTTGGACTTACTATGAAGATAGCCATAGGTATTCGTCTTGGATTTGAGAGCATTCTGTGGTGTCTAATTGCGGCTCGTAGCAAGGACGACCTAGAGGAACTCCGGGGATAAGTCTACCACCAACTGTTTGATTTAATTGCCTCCAGGTTGCCTGGTTAGGCCATTCAGGATCACTTGGAAGATATCGGCATTTTGTTTTTGTTTGGTAGTCTGAAGAGAGTGAAGTACTTGTACCTGGAGTCCCGTATACTAGGGATAAGAAACCCAGAACAACAACAGCACATGTTAATCTAAACATTTTTATATTCCAAAAAGATAAATCTTCCCAGTCCGAGAAACGAAGGGACTTACTAGAATTATGCCCGCGGACATTGAAAGTTATCTATGCTTTTCAACTTGCTTCACAATGACAAATTTCTCACCAATGGAGGGGCTTGCAGATGCATATAAGCATAGCTACCGAGGATGGTGTGTTACACAGGATGAGTTTGACATACATACATACAGCCAATCGAAGAAATATATATTCGTTTGAATATGCCGCGGGACTAATACCGGAATAGTACATCCCGATGGGTTCCACATGGGTGATGTTGTATACGAATCCAACGGTTGGATGTATGATTTACATGGGAGCAGCGCCTCTTAAACGTACGAGCTTCATGGAAGTTTCTATCATTCAATCATATTCACTGGCAGATTTATGGCAGCATATAACAACAAAATCGCCAGTTTTTCCATGAAGGAAATGCAATGACTGCGCTGAGAAATATATTACAGAGCCAGCAGCAATCTCCTTTACACCGTTTCTCTATATTTCTCTGTCTATCTTGTTGACTTACTTCTCTCACCAACCATCCTTGAATTCAGGACTAGACTATGCCACTAGAACATGAGCGCACTGCCCAATGGCGGAATTCTCTGCTTCCGCATGTCGTTGAACGACTAGCGCGCGAGACGCCAGATGCTAAGTACAGCGAATGGGTAGCAGAGTCCCACGTCGTAGTTATCACCTACGCCCAGCTAGCCAACATCATCAACGGCCTGGCCTGGCTCCTCGTTGAACAGCTCAACGGGCCCGGCAACTATGGCTCCCACCCGGAAGTCTTGGCTTATGTCGGCCCCAACGATGTGCGCTACTCGGCGCTGGTACTTGCTGCAGCGAAGGCTGGTTATACTGTTCGTGGATCTTGCTTTTTATCTTTCTTTCGTCGCTCTCGTGTATACTGACCTGTATCGTGTATCTTTCAGCTTTTTGTAACTTCCCCCAGGAATAGTCCGGCGGCACACCGTGCTTTGTTCGAACAGGTAAAATGCCGGACGTTGATTACATCGGACCCTATCCCGCCCGCTGCCCGTGTTATTCTCGATGCTGTCAAGCCACTGCGCCATTTCACGATGCCATCGGTTGAAGAGCTTCTTACCAAGAAGTATCCGCTATATGAGCTGGGCAAAACCTTCGACGAGCTACGACAAACCCCTCTGGTTGCTATGTAAGTTCCGCATGTATTCTTGTGTTCCTTGACAGCTGACATCTCTTTCCTAGGCATACTTCTGGGACGACAGGACTGCCCAAGCCTCTGATCTGGACACATGAAACATGTATGCAAGTTTTGAATGCAAACGCCTGCGAGACACCTGATGGTATTCCTTCTGTTCAAGGCAGCTTGCTGAGTGGCAAGCGGGTGATAGTTACTCTACCACCATTTCATGTAAGCCAGCCCAAAGCCATCTCAAGACCGAAGCTGATGATATCGTTAGGGCGCCCTTCTTGCTCAACTTCTGGTGGGCGCCATTCCTTATGGAAATGTTGTCATTGCTCCTGTAGCGGCAGCTATCCCTACAGCTCAGGGCGTCGTGAACGCCCTTAAGCAATCTCCAGCCGATGTAGCAATACTCGTACCTTCAGTGGTTGCTGAGTTAGCACATGTATGTTTTACTCCTTTTTCTCAATGCTTGCTTGGCTGATAATAGTTGCCACAGAACCAGAGTTGCTCGATTACTGCGCTGCCCACCTCCAAACGATCATTTATATTGGTGGTGATTTACCCCAGGACCTAGGCGACCGTGTTGCTGCAAAGGTATACCTACGATGCCTGTGGGGAGCTACCGAAACGGGTATCGTCCCGCAATTACTTCCATCGAAGTTACTTCCTTCCGGGGCATCCAGCCGAAATCTATGGCGATACATTCAATTTCATCCATGTGTCGGTGCTGTTTTCGAAAAGACAACCGATGAGATTTATGAGCTAGTAGTCCGGCGTGAAAAGGCTCTGGCTAATATGCAGCCATGCTTCACCGTCCCAGGAATGCAGCAACTCGAGGAGTACCGTACCAAAGACCTGTTCGAGCCCCATCCAGAGATCCAAGATCTATGGTGCTGGCGTGCTCGCTCAGACGACATAATCGTGTTTCTCAACGGCGAGAAAACAAATCCCATCTCTATGGAACAGCACATCATGGCGAGTAACCCGGAAGTGAGCGGTGCTCTTGTAATCGGGGCCCAGCGATTCCAGGCCGCACTCTTGATCGAACCGGCTTCGGAGAATCCTCTAACAACAGCAGAGCAGGCGGCTCTAATCGAGCGGATTTGGCCAAGTATCGAGGAAAGCAACCATAGCGCTCCTGCCCATGCACGTATCGAAAAATCGTTCGTCCTCGTTGTACCGGTAGACCGTCGACTTATTCGTGCGGGGAAAGGCACGTTCATGCGCGGTCCTAGTATTGCTCAGTACACAGAGGAAATCGAAAAGTTGTATGCAACGCTGAGGTGCTTTCGAATGACGACAGTTCCACTGGCGAGGTACCATTGACTCTCGCGCCTACGGGAGTCGATAGAGTAACTCGTCTGATCCGACAGCATATTCGTGCTGTAACAGGCTGGTCTACTCTCGATGGTGATGACAACTTCTTTGACCGAGGGATGGATTCGTTACAGGCGCTCCAGCTCATGCGTGCGTTACGACGTAGCTTTCATCGGCTTGATCTTGCTCTTTCTACTGTTTACCAGAATCCCACAGTGTCCCAATTAGCAGGCGCTATACTCAAACCAAATGAAAACAAGCAAGATGAGCGGGAACTTATGGAAGCTCTACTCGCTACCTATCAGGGACTTATCAAGCAGATCCCAGTGGACAAAAGGTCAATCGAGCAACCTCGACAAGCTTCGGAACCAATCAATATTCTTTTAACTGGATCCACTGGTACGGTTGGCTCCCAGTTGTTGCACGCCCTTCTTGATCGTCCTGGAATAGCTCATATTTTCTGCTTGAACCGCCGAGAAGATGGAGGGCGAGCACGGCAATATCAAAACTTTACTGCCGCAGGCCTTGTCACAACCAAGCTCGACACCCGCGTCACATTCCTCAAAGCTGACCTTGAATCGCCATCACTTGGTCTAGATGACCCTGCACTTGGGTCGCTTCGTACAAAAGTCGATCTCATCATCCATGCTGCATGGCCCGTTAATTTCAACCTAGCCCTCTCAGCATTCCGTCCACAACTAACCAGCCTTTTGAATTTGTTGACTCTCGCCGCTTCCGCTACATCTCCTACTGTACGATTCGTCTTCGTATCCTCTGTCGCTGCCATCGAGGGCCACACAGCGAGTCCAGCCCCCGAAGCAATCCTCACCGACCTCAACACCCCCGCACCCATCGGCTACGCCTGCGCCAAATTTCTCGCTGAACTGCTCATTGACACTGCGGGCCGGCATCTTGGAGATATCGTAACTACAACAGTAATCCGCGTAGGCCAAGTCGCCGGCCCCGTTCAGCACCCAGGCTTGTGGAACCCCCACGAGTGGCTACCTAGTTTGGTGCTCAGCTCTATACATCTAGGCCAGGTACCGGATAGTTTGGGTTCGCGCTTCGATGATGTCGATTTTGTTCCTGTTGACTTGCTCGGTGATATACTTGTAGACTTGGCAATGAGCACAACAGATTCCGGTGAGGCGCAAGCAGGAGCAGCTACCGTCTATAACCTGCGGAATCCGCATCTTGTGCCCTGGCGCACGTTACTGCCCGCTATTGTAGCGATAAAACCACTACAAGTTGTATCACCTGCCATATGGTTGGCTAGTTTGAAAGCTAGCGATGATACGGACGATGGTGTTGTGGTGGCAAGAAACCCTGCGGTGAAGTTGCTGGATTTCTTTGCTGATCTCTGGGCGACGGGCGTGCAAAATGAAAGAGGGCTGGTGCAGCCTATGGTGGTTGGTCGTGCGCTGAGTACTAGTACGGCGATGAGGAACCTAGAGCCTGTTAAAGTGGAATGGATGCGTAAATGGGTGGAAGAATGGATCGGTGTGAGATGAGATGGCATCTGACTTCGAGGCACCTGGTTTGGGTTTCATAACATGATCCGGACGCCTTTGCGAAGGGCAGCATCCTGTAGATATCTGATGTCTCTTTTCTTGCACAGACTCCGGCCTCGTTACCTCTTATCCCAAGATAGGTCTGGAGGTCTGGAGATCGAATAGCCAATGTTTAGCCATAACGCCATTTAGACGCCTGTAATAGCTCCCGAATCTGGCATCTCTCGTGGAAGCAGTGCATTCTTTAGTATATTTTCTTGAAGATATTCCCGGATAAACTGAAGTCGTACGCAGTCCACAACCAAGAAGATGGTGGGCCCACTTTTATCCTAGATCAGCTTGTAGGGTTGCAAGCACTGCGGCCCGTCAGCCACATTGCGCCAAAACGAAGCCAAGATCTATCAACTACGAAATGGCAATGCGGGGAACGTCCGGAAAGCGATCTCGTTAACTTCTTCAACGAATCTGATCTGATATCATGCCAGTATTGTAGTCCAGCAATTACTAAATGGCCGCAGACGTGAGTCGCCTTTTCGGCTGAATGTTGCAGCGCATCGGTCGAGCTAGATCCGGACCGCCCTATGATGGTGAATGGATAGCGTATGAAGAGGGTACGACGTATATACGAAGTTACTGGAAGATCAAATGGAGCGTGTCTGCTCAGTTCGACATTGATATGATAGCTCTGAGCAGATGGGCTCCATGATTAGGAAAGCCACCTTGGTTGCGCTCAAACTCAAACTACCGATTTATCTCAACGCACGTCAATAATTGGACTTTCCTCCTCGACGATCCATTATTAATTGGATGAGTCATACAGCATATGCATCAAGAACGGTCGTTATCTGATATCTCTTTTGTGGATACAGAGATTGATGCCGAAAACCTAATCATGTTGATACTCCAAGGCTCCAAGCTGCAGTCCTGCTGTTGTGATTTCGTTATATGACCGGTATATCACGTACGTATTGGAAATTTCTGCCGAAGTCGAGCACTGTCCCATTTCTAGCGTCCTGCATGTATGGATTTCTTTTCCCAATCGAGCACGATATCTCAAAAGTTGTGACTCAATCATGCTTTCCATTTATATTAAGCAGTTTTCCCAATTCCTCTGACTTTCCAAGTCAAATTCCCTCATTCCAAATAGGTATGGCTCACGAGTCTCTAACTATGGACACTTTACAAGCGTCGAGTTGTATACAACATCCGGAGATATCATATTTGAAAACTCTTCCGGGGAATGATGACTCCATTCGAGGACCGACCATTGATAATGTCGAGGAGGCAATGCCACAAACATCGCAGTTGGCATTGGTGAACGAGATGAGCATGAAGGCATGGCTATCCGTCCTTGGATCTTTTTTGTTTCTCTTTCCAAGCTGGGGTAAGCCCTCCTAACCGGAGGACTCTGCTCTCAAACTAATCATGTCGGCGCAGGCTTCATGCAGACAATCGGCACTATCCAATCATACTTGGAGCTTAATCAACTCTCATCATATAGTACACAGGATGTAGGATGGATCACCGGAGTCTTCACATCTTGGGCCTTATTTCTGGGCATACAGATTGGCCCAGTCTTTGATGCATATGGACCCCGAGTACTTGGGCCCATTGGTTGCGCCATTTATATTCCCGTTTTCTTCGTCCTGGCTGAGTGTCATGAATACTGGCAGTTCATGGTTGTTCTTGGCATTTGGGGAGGCGCCGGAGCTGCTGTACTCTCTACTGTTGGCGTCTCCGTGATTGGGAAGTGGTTCGTTCGCCGTAAAGGCTTGGCTATGGGTATGGCTCTTTGCGGATCTAGCATTGGGGGTGTAGTTATGCCGCTGATGTTAAGGAAGCTCCTCCCCAAACTCGGATGGACTTGGTCTATCAGATGCATCGGGTTTCTTCTCTCAGCTACAATGATTGGAGGAGCAGTATGCCTACAACAACCGTTCCCGAAACGAAACGGCTCTGAGGGTTCTATAAACAATGATCGGAAAAAGATCGTACTTAACTTCAAGGCCCTCAGGAGTGGTACCTTTACTTTCGTGACTCTCGGACTTTTCGCGTTGGAATTCGCTGTATTCGGCGTATTTTCGCTCCTACCAACTTACGCCACTGCAGCTCACTTTAGCCCCGATACTGGCTTCGCGCTGATTGCTATCGCCAATGCGACGTCGACAGCCGGTCGTCTCCTCCCAGGGCTACTGGGCGACTACATCGGCCACTTCAACGTTTTGCTTTGCATGATCTTATGCACAGCGACTTTTACTGCTGCAATCCTCGTGCCCTTTGGCTCGTCATCTCTGAGCTGCTTATATGCGTTTGCCGCGCTCTGGGGGTTTGGGAGTGGATCCTTTATCTCACTAACGCCAGTATGCATGGGAAAAACTTGTGACGCGGACGATTATGGAAGATATTTCGGTTTGTCACACAGTTATTCTTCATCATTGAAGTCGACGTAACTAACAATAAGTAACAGGAACTATGTACTTCTTCGTCAGCTTCTCTCTGTTGTTGGCTAGTCCCTTGGGTGGAAAAATGCTCCAAACGTTTGGAACTCAAGCCTTGGCCGGTCTGTACGTTGGACTTGTTGTGGTGGGTGGAGTTTGTTTTCTATTAGCGAGGCAACTCCTATACAGGAAGAAAAGCTTAGCACTAAGGCCAGAGTCTAAGAGACATGTACTCTAATGCCGTTGTCGATTTAGATCCTGTAACACAATATTCACCGGTACTCTATGTGAAGGTCAACACTTCCTGGAGTGTGCTTGCTATCACGAAGAATGATTTACGCTGGAAAGTTATAATATAGAAGAATAGAATATTATGTTTGACGTCGACGAAAGTATTAGTCTAAACCCGATGGCGTAATGCATGCATATACCCGCCATAGATAACTTTGCTCGAGTGCTTGTCCTAAAATCAAAACCTTCGTAGCCGCAGGTCGAGCTCGAAGTTTGGTGATGTAGTGTTTCCCACGTGACCAATAAGGTCAACTGGCCCGAGCGCCCTTGACGAACGAACCTCACTTTATGTGATTGCTTGCTTTGTAGGGGAGATCGATTGATTAAAGCAGGAAAGAATCTGCCACCCAGTAACAATGGTTATCAATCCTACATATCTTGCGCAGCGGTCGCGCCAATGTGAGTTCGCCCATTCAAATGAGTGACTGCTGTGTTGGATAACAGCTAATCCTTCGACGCAGCTGTAAACTGGAATGATGCGAAACGAAGGGTTTTGGGAAGCTACAGAGCCTGGATTCGTTCTGTACGTCCGCCAGACCCCTGCTGCGCATGCTCGGGAGAGGAGGCAGCTCGGTGATGAAGGTACCAGAGCTAATAGAGACGGTTGCAGGCCCCCGAGATTCAGACGATGTACTCACTTGGCTTTCCGATTTCGGAATTGAGGACGAAGATGCGCTCGGAGTTTGAAAGACATAGATACGTCAATCACCTTGCGACGGTAGACAAGCTGTTGCAGCATAGCAATTCGGAATATCAGGTACGTTGGGGGACGGGTATGGAGTGCTATGCTTGAGTTATGGCATGAGGTCATGCTCCTATTGGGAGTTTGAGATGTGTGTTGAATCGTGTTCTGCACGTATGGGTGATAAACTGGGCGCAGGTCTCATGGTTTGATTGTGAGGAGGAGCAACGAGAAGGGCCACTGGCAGACTAGGCAAAGGCGAGCTACGTCGGACCTCACCTGCTAACACTGGGTTTACAGGAAACAATGAATTACTGGAAGCAGCTTCCTCACGTTCTCAAATACTGGCGAGTCGAGGAGGACAAGAACGCAAAACTTCCGCCAAATTTCATGACCGGATTCTTGGAGGTATGTCAACCTTTCCACAAACTCCATAAATCCGAACTGACAGTATTACAGGGACACAACTAGAGGTTATCAATCTGGTTTCGTCGCTCTGTACATATCCCAATAAACATCAAGTAACATCAAACAAGAACTCCGCGGATCCTTCTGCCTTTTTGACGCCGTTCCATGCAAATTTTATAATCAAAGACCCCGCCATGTTATGTAGATGCTGGATTGTTGGAGGCATACTCCTCGCGCGCATCGGTGAACTTATCAGCAACAATATCACACAGGTCGATCAGATCATCCAGTCCTTTTCGGAGAGCATCCTCCGCTGACATATCTGGTAATTGTTAGCTTATGATTCAACGGGTCACTGGGGGTTCTGAGCACTGACTGTATGTTTGAATGCGGATGTTCATAAGCTCTTCTGAGGGATGCGGTATCGAGTATCCGCAAAACTCGACATCGGGGCTGGAAGTAAAGCCATTAGCACAAGGTTCTCCGTAGCATGCAAGAAATCTCATCGCCATACTTCTTCATGATAATATATCTCAATGCATTCCCAAGTGTATGGTCCTCCTTCTTGAATTCGAACGACGCCGCATTTTCCGTAGATCCAGGGAGCTATAATCCGCAGAGTTAGCGAGCCACTTCGCCATACACTGTTTCCTCATCTCACCATTCTAATTCTCTGCTCTTGGAAGGCGAGGGCCGTGGGGTTGTGCGGATCTTCGCGAATAAGAACGTCGCCGATTTGCTCTTCTTCCTCCGCCGGTGCTTCGTTCATGGCTACGTCTTCTTCTGGGGCTGGCGCAGCTGCCTCTGCTGTCTTCTTTCTGGGTGCCATTGCTAGTATTTCAGAATGTAATATGTGATGTGAATTGGCGCAAAGAAACGTTTGACGCCGGAAGTTTCTCAAGGTCAATAATTTTGTCACTGCCAAAAAAAAGTTTATCTGTGTCACATGCTGATAAGAAGTTCGCCCGCTTTGAGGCCTGAGGCAACAAATTCTATTCCAACTTCAAACAGGCATGAAGTTCATTTTTGGAAGGACTCTCATGGCTCCCCACTCTCTTCGAATGTTCCAAGGTTCTAAAATAATCGCTCCCGCGTTGTGTCTTGGTTCAGACTCCTTTTCTTAATTCGGGTACATCCGTGTTCCTGATTCTGATAGATTGGTTTGTTCTCGAAGATGTTTAACGCCATATACAGACTTTGATAGGTCAAGAGAAACAACATTGACTCGCCCGCAGAAATGGTTGAGTTCTGGTAAAGGGGACATGAGATGATCAATATAAAGAGAACGTCATGGCCGCACAGATTATTATGCCTCAGGCAGGTACCGCTCCCTATCAAAAGCATAAAGATGCATTTACGGAAGTACGGTCGCTGCAATATATATTCAGATTCAGTAAAGACCCTAGTTCCTCCCAATCCAAAATCAAAAGCTAAGCAACAAAATTTCCACGAGCTTCAAACACTTCTGCTTCTCCCGCTTCAATGACAAGATGGAGTGTATCTTCTTCATCGGCATCCTCGACTTTCTCTTCGCCAGTATCGACACTAATGCTTTTTTTAGGAGCCGCTTTCAAATGCCCCTTGAATACAGCCTTGATACCCGCCTTGATCATAGGTTTCAATCCCTCACGAGAATCAACACACGCCTGTGTGAAAGCCGGTGCTTTACCGCCAACGCCTGCAGCCTTTGTGAACTTTTCCGAATCTTCCAATAGCTCGTACGTGACGGTGAAGCCAAACGCCACAAGAGGTCCGATGACGGGGATGAATCCTAGTCCCACGGCGACAAAGCCAACAAAGAGATCTTTGATAAACTTTTCATCCGGCTCTTCCGTCACGTATTGTATCTTAAGGCCGGCCTCTTTCCCCTGTGCTTTGGCCCAATCGATGGATTGAGCCATGTCAATATCCGCGATAACTTTTGATTCATGGACACAACGCCTGTCGAACAAGGTAAAGCAAGCATATAGATCCTTCCACTCTTCGGTACGAATGTTGTATGGAACCAAAAGCTGGCATGCCAACATGAAAACATCAATTCGAAGTGTCCATTGAGCCCGCATCCCCAATCCCGTTGTCTCATCTGCCACCATGTCTTTGGCATAGCTGACCTTAGCAAAAACCTGACTTGGTGCCTTTCCATCAGCCTTAACAAAGCCAGGTGTGAGTCCAGGCTCATGTATCGGAGGGCCTTCGGGTCCGGCTTCATTGGCTATAGCCCACAACTTATCTTTTACTTTAACGAGTTGGTTCCTTTTTTTACCCCAGGCCCAGTTGTGAACGACTTTTTCGTCCCAGTCCTTGATAGCTTTGTCGACTGAGACAATTGTATTCCACTGATGGTTTTTGAGGACATATGATTGTGGTATCCCCTTGCGACCACGGACATCGAGACGCGAGAAAATTGCATGTCCCTTGTACTGAGGATGAGCAGTAAAAGCGCAGGGAATGTAGATGGCCCTGATAGGGTATGTCAGATCGATCCAGAAGAAGCGTTCCTCTTTAGTTGGTCGGGGAACTGCGACGTAGCAAACAGCGGCGGAGCCTGTTTGGGCCCACAGCTGACCACGACTGATATTGCATTTGAGGCGATATGTGCGCTTGATGTCCTCGGCGCTAGGGCCGTACATTCTGGAAGATCAGGGAGTCAGTATTGCCTGTTGAAGCAAGATTTGGGAAGAAAATGAGAAAGAGATGTGTTGGGAAGCAAAAGAAGGAACACATCTTCACTATCCATCAAATGGATAATGGAGGTTGAAATTAGGGAATACAATTAGGTATTAAGAAAGCGCTTGGTCAGCGTATTGTACTGACGCGGTCATAAATTCATAGCGGCCGTACCCGGTGCTGAAAAGGCCACCCGGAAAGACTTGCTGTCCAGTTCTTGGGTGATTGGGGTACTTTAATGGCGGGGGATACTCGTGTGCTTCGTCTTCTGTCGCGTTGTAAACGACTTCGAGAAGCATCCACGAATAGAAGTCTTCCGCCTTCGAGCCATCGTAGCCTGGGCTCTTAAGACTTTCTTTCAAGAACCATGCTATACCTTCACGAGGTGCTGCGGCCATTTTGTGTCTTGATTAAAGGCAGAATAGATGTGTAGTAGAAGGGAAGTCGAAGGAGAATGTGTATTTCGCAGTTCAGGTGCAGTATATCCGTTTTGACAGGAAATGTTTACGATATAAGAAACCACAACTAACGATGGCATTAAACTCGACCAAGATTCATGCTACAACTGGCACTGTTCTCGTGCCAAATACCGAGTGGCGCTTTTGCACAATATGCAGCCGATATTGATTATTCCGCGATCTGCGACATTCGGGTATCAGATCTTGTCACCAGCTACTATGAGGTTCCACAGGCGTTTCCTTGCTTTAGTAGATCGGCGTGGATTATCGAGAGGATATGCACAACACCAAGTTAGTGCTGCTCAGTCTCTAGCTGAATATGTTTGTTTTGCTACATACAGACCATTATGCATATTTAGCTACCACAAAGGCTGACTCGTTGTTTTGCATATGCTGTCCATCATTTGTGAACATTATGCATCTAGGAATATATTCAGCTAACACAAAGGCTGACTTGTTGTCTCGACTGCAAAGAGGGGTTTGCATATGCTGTCTATTATTTGTGACCATCATGCATCTAGGCAATATATTCAGCTACCACAAAGGCTGACTTGTTGTCTCGCCTGCCAAGAGGGGTTTGCATATGCTGTCCATCATTTGTGAGAACACAGGTCCATCATTTGATCGAGTTGTGTTCTCACAAATGATTATCACTTCCCGCTTCCTCGTTTCGAATCCCTCATTACTCCCAGCAACAACATCCGAGTATAGTACTCGTCCTCTGTATCCGGTATATCTCTGAGGAGACCCCCAACTTCCTTCTACATACTACACAATACTCACGCTATCGTTTACCTATATATGAAATTGCCCGTCTATACATTCAGTTCGCTCATCCTACAAAAAACAAACGTATAAGGAATAAAACTCATCACCATGGTACGTTTAGCATCTACATTAACCCTCTTTATACCTCTTATCATTTGGCTTATATCATTCCAATTAGTTTCGCACACTCGACAATCTCGCGACAGGACGTAATCCAGAGGATCGAATTAAGAACCTCGAGGCACAGGTTGCAGAGCTTCAAAAGACGGTAGCGGACCTACAAAAGCGTTTGGTAGATATGGAGAAATCTGGGGATGTGGAAGAACTCGATCTCATGAAGGTGTGCTCTCTTATATCTGAGCGCCTTTTTTCACCAGACTAACTCTTCTCCGAAAGATCCTCGAACAGGCAGGCTTTGATACAAAGCAGCCTGAGCCTGAACCTGCTGAAAAGCCAGAAGAGCTCCAGATGGAAAAATGATTGGTTTCTTCACTTGAAGGTCTGGTTCAGTGGTTCAGGAGCTTGATGAGAGGCATGAGGATGTACATCAGGTTGGACCTTTCGCCTCACATATGCACATCCATCAGTCATGGAAAGAGTAGCTCCTTGTCCCTCTGTATGATAAAGCAGACTATTCGAGAACCAGTTTGAAGGAATTTATGCCCATTATGCCATATCACTCTCTCAAAACCCCAATGATCATATGAACCACATCATCATCTTCCCCACAACTTTTCGATTGCGGGGTTCGCGTAACTAGTTTCGTCTCCGCCTTTCACGAACGACGAAATTCATTCCCCATGCTTTAAAAATGATGATGATGATGATGATGATTATTTACATCCAGCGAGCTTGATTATCTCGGGGCCTCCCAAGGGGTATAAGGATATGCTATAACAAGGTAATGTAATATACATTTCACAGCCATAGGCTCCAAACGTCCGCCAGCTAACCCAGTAATGCATGTTGTGCTATTGCAAGTATTCACACGAGCCTTTGTGTCATGTGAACTTTCACAATCGCCATAGTGACCCTGCCCCTCCGACCATCCAGCGCCCCCGTCCATTGTAAACCCCTATACCTCAGGTATAAGTGAAAAGGCTCGTAATATCATGAAGATAGATGCCGTTGCCGGGTAGCCTAGCCTATACTCTGCCTAGAAGACCAAGGTCAAACTGGCTGTTCTCGACTTAAGCAGCGGTCTTGCCTCCAAGGTGATACTAGCCGCCGTCGTCCGTTCGTGGTAATATAGGCCACTGGCAGCACTGTATAGTGTAGTACTGTCGCCTCCTACCCCTACGCAAAAGTGGTGTTATACTCATGCCCATCTCGAAGTGGCCACATTGCCAGTCGTCTTCTTTTGAGGCGTCGACGCGTCGAATCGTTGAAATGCATTTTATCAGTCGCTCTCGATGCATATTCTCCTTAGCTCTGGAGACCACCCAGGTTCGTAGCCAGCACCGCGTAAAGGTAGAGAATTCCCACTTCGCTGGCCCATGCATTAAAAATGTTACGATGAACAACATATATACCATCTTTTGCCAAGATACCTCGTCTTAATCTATTAGAAGTACTACTCCTTTGAATAAAACAACTTTCGTTTTTGCTCTTTGAACTCAAGAGTATATTGTTTTGTAACTTTTGTTACGGGATATTTGGGAAAATACCCCGATTTCCTCTCCCACCCTTCCCCCTTGTCTCATAGCAATCGATGCAGTTGCTACAAAAACAAGGGAATATAGTACGGTCTAACAATTCTGATTGTCCAGGTCTTGCTGAAATAGCACTGCGTGTGGAAACGGTGCCATAATCATTAGCCAAAGAAGAAAGCAACGATGAGGTTGAGGTTGAGGTTTCTTCCCCTCGGGAAATAGGAGTAAACGACGAGCTGATAATGCGGGGGAAATGTTAGCCTATTGGTGGTTGGACCAATCTACTAGAGAAATCTTCCTTGTATGTGCTAGATATGTAGTTGATTGGGAATACCCTCAGTTTTTCCCTTTTGCGCAGCTAGTTGATAGAAATATTACCTGAATCTGCCAACGAATTAATTCGCAGTCCACACCATCTCCCGGATCTTCTTTGATAAGCACGAACCTCTCTCCCTCCATCATACTATATAAAGCGCTTCTACATATTCCAACCTTTTCATTCCCTGTTACTCTCGCGCGCGGCAAAGTGAGCACCGGTCGCTCATTACACAAATCAAATGGCACTCAGCAGTTGCTCGCGAAAAATCAATAGTTTCAAAATCCGGGGTTTCTATCCGGGCATATGCCGGAATTGAGTGATACGATGCGCATACTGCTGATTTCTGGATTCTCGGAGATCTTTCCACATTCGATTATCGAAGTCACCGTTGGGAAATTTTGCCGTGTTGCACTACTTACAATTTGTACAGCACATACTTTTTCGCGAGAAAGTACACAATGTGGTGGTATTGCGAAAGTGGAAAACAAGAAGTGTGGCGCAGGATGGACGAATGGATTCCTCACGATTGCTTCATCTTCAGATCAAGTCGCACACAGCCTTGCCACGAATAGAATGTCCATGTAGCCTGGCCTGATCAATGCTAGTCAGCATCAGCGCAACCGTTGTCTTTCCCATTCTGTTTCCGATTCCTTCGATTGAAAAGAGATGAGACATGATAAACCGACAGCGACCACTTTTTATTTCAATCTACTCCACCTTTGCACGGCGTGACGTGAGTTCTCGTCCGCTAAATCCTTTTCAACGCGTCTCTTCATTAGGGGCAGTTTGATTGGATCAAGGCTGACAGTGTTAGCTGAGCCGCGTTTCAAGGACGGTCATTTATGTAGCCTTTTGGTTGGCTCTAATATCTACATGCACATGGGTGTCGGTTCTCCAAACGCAACTGTCGCAGCTTCGACAGGGATCGGCTTACCCGCATAGACCAGTACTTTGGAGGGGTTACAGTTTGTTGGCGTTCGAGCCATGACCCTTACCTTTTGAAAATTCATTCGATGAACGGTCAGTGGTGGGTGTGAGAGCTGTCAGACAAGCAGGTGATGATGTGCATTTTAAGGTCCGATTAGAAGCCGCCAAAAACGCCAAACAATCATCTTGGTATCACTTATCTATATGGACTTTGACAGTCTCGGAGCTTTGGTAGGTGAGTAGCCATCCGCATCGCCGACGAGATTGAGCAATACGAAGGCCGGGATTGCAATATCAGCGGGATAACATCATTCTTAATAAACGTAGTAATATCGAAGAAGAGGGGTTTGCGTTCACAGACCGTCATTAACTTCGTCGCTGCCTCGGTGGTGGAGGGATTGCACATGATTGATCGTCAGGGCGCAAGCGAGGACAGGAGACTCATGCCCATACTCCGTAGTATCGCAAACATCCTCCAGATCGGACTAACTGATTGCGAATGGTCATATTCCCATATGAACAACATTGGCCGTGCTGCTGCTGCTCGTACCGAAGAGCAAACAAAGCATGCGAGATCTAACGATTCTCTCAGCATCGTATGATATATATTAATTGTTCACCAGATCAGGACTGTGCTTCATTTCATGAGATTGTCAATGAAACGAGGGGAGCACCGATAAGGCAATGATAGATTGATAGTAATGATATGATATGCAATTTGGATAAAAATTGATGCAGGACTAGCAGGGTAAGTTTCATCCGAGGGGCAGAGGTTTGACATTATGGAATTTCGACATTATGCAGATCAGGACCAGCCGAGTAAAAGAGTTATACTTGTATACAGGGTAGGGACGGGTAGAGGAGAAATTTGTCTGTGAGGGCGTTGAAGCTTACCGGGGTTGCAAGGCCGGAATGTGGAAATCTAGGAAACGATCTCTTTCGATTCCGCATTCAGTGCCGTATTGACCTTTTCGAGATTCAAAGAAGCGATATCTCGTAAGTCGACCACTCACTCCTTTTCCCACCATTTTCAACCTTTAGCTTCATACCACCTGATCAGTGTCTTATGCTCAGTGGAAGGGGGAAGAGGGAGAGGGGGAAAGAGCCAAGACATCAGGATTTGATTCATGTTTGATGGGCGAGCCACTAGAAAGGCTAAGAAAAGCAGGTTCGTAGATTCATTGGCTCACTGGACCCTAGGTCAACTAGAGATGCCCTCAAACTTTCTTACAACAGATTTACCGACGACCAGGACGACTTCCGAGTGCCGATATCGATCTGTTCGACACGTCGGGGATGCGACAGTCCAGCACAATCCGTACCGTTGTGAAGGGCCCATCTGAAACAGCGACAAAGGTTGATAATATCGTGGTCACGGAGTCCAAGCTCCTGGAAGGATTTGGCTCTTCATCCATACTTTGTATGAGAGATCATCTCGTGTCGGGACTTTTGATATGGAGATGAAGATGGAGATGAATAGCTAGGTAAGAATTATCAGTAGATCGTCCACCTAATGTAGGCACCGGCAGAACTTTGCAAGCATTTGATTCTACCGAGCAGCAGCTGCACATCTTCAGGGCATTGATCTCCGACTCAAACAAAATCCTTAAACATCAGATCAAGCCATCCATCCTGCACAAGAATGGAAACAAAAACGTCGGAAAGTGAGAACCGGACGTCAGTAATAGATTATTTGGATCTGCATCAAATCCTCGACCCCTACCTCTACCAATTTTATGTATATTCCCCCCCATTTTTATCCGATCCCATTGCCAGGTATTCCTCTGGACCTGCGCAAGCTAGCTATACGGAGTATTCCTTTCGAAGGCTCTGCTGGGAGCCTGAGATCAACATGACATACCCACTTTCGCTGACCATACGAACGGTTCGCTATGCTCTTGCTCACTACGAATGTGTTACGTCGTGAGATACGTACTTCGTACAGCCGGGTACTTGACGTCTAGGCAGTCAACAACATTGTTGATCGTCAGGAATCCATTGGTTGGAGAGTAGTCTTCAGCTCCTTTCCTGTGATGACTACGAGCAAATCTCGAATCCCCTCTCTTCCTCCTTTCACTGGGCCAAACTTCTACTGTCGCGCCATACTATACTAATACAAGTTATACTTTAGTACAGGAACTGAGCCCGTTGAGACGCATTGACACTTTCCAAAAGGTGGAACGGGAATTCCGTCGATAAGTGCATTGGAGGGGGGTGCAGCAAAAGGTTCAATAATGGTACTGTACTTCGTAGATATAATTATGCTATGGGGTTTATGCGTGCTACAATGAAGGGGTAGCCGGTTCTTGTGCCTGAAAATCTCGGATAATTCCAAACAGATCTATCAGAAGCCAAGCCAATGACCAAACAAACCAATGTTGTATTGTATGTATTGTACTATGTACCTCGGGTCCTGTGCAGAGGCAACGGCACCAGCAGACAGCAACCCATTTCTGAAGACTTGCAGGTTGGAACAATACGATACCAATATTGCAAAAACCTAGTCTGCGTGTACCTTGCCATGGCCGTCCATCCATTCATCCACCATCCACCATCCATCCATTTCATCCATCCATCCATCCATCCCTCGATAAACCTAGGCCAGCACTTGGGACTTGGTGAAGTACTAGGACCATCCAACGAACCCAACCTAGGCTGATGAAATCCTTGCGCTCCTTGCCCTCCCCTTGTTTCTCTTTGGCCCCTTGTCCTTCTTCTTTCTCCCAAGAAACGTATGAAATTGTAGGGAAGTGGGTGAAAAGGCGTTCTAAGTTGGGAGAAAAGAGTTAGTTTGGTTTTGAAATCATATTGATCGACCTTGATTTCATATGATTTGACGGGCTCTGATTAGCTCTTGGTGGTCCCGATGGGCTTCTGCCTCCCTCCAATTAATGGGAGGTTTTAGCACCATCTTTGTATACGAATTTCTGAAACACACTTAAACACACTTAAACCATCCATCGACGAGACCTGAGGAGACTGGACGAGTACTTCAGCAGGCTAAAGCAGAGCAAGTTGAAAGGAAAAGCCTCGATTTATAAAACCTCACCGCCACCAAAAGAAAGCCAATCCAATAACAATAGTAATCGTTTCTCACGAGTCACCCTGGCCACTCATTCACTCGCTGGCTTCGATAGGATAGGTTATTCTAAAACCGCCCACTGTGACCTGCGACTTGCGACTTGCGACTTGGTACTGCACACTGGACTGCGACTCTTTTTATGACGCTGCACACCCCGTCTCTAACCTGCCGACCTGCCCGTCCTTTTTATTCTATTCTTTCCCCTCCTAATAAAAATAATCGACTCACAGCTTCCCTCTTTTTACCGTCGAGTGTTGGAAGTTGAAATCTGGGGTTCTCATCTACCTTCGTTAAACTCATCGTCACACTGCCACCAATAACGACCTCGCCCTCCTCAAAGCACCATTTTACTCACCTAGCTACTCGTGTTGACTACGGCAACAAGTATAATAGAGCTGAAAGTACAACACGTTATCTACGAAGGCACACATAAAGTTGCACATAAAATTACGAATCGGAGCATTTTGAGATCAACGAGGCCAATCACAGGTAGAAATCCGACTCGACAGCCTCAGCAGTATTAACTCTGCTCCACCGGCACTCAGCTTACAACAACGCAAAGTTGCCAGCGAAAAATAACCAAGGTTCTAAATCTGGTATTTGCACCGACTGCCGGACGCACGAAACCGACTATTTACTTCGGAATCAACGGAGAACGAGAGTACAAGCATCGGAAAAGGGAAAGGAGTAAAGGCAAAGAAATACTTGTACAGCACACAGCACTCAGCGGAAAGAAGGGTTAGACTTTTTTTACCACTTACGTACAGTTTGGGGGACGAAGGAAGCGAGACACCTCCCCCATTATTCCAGACAACCACAAGTTTCATCTTGAAATACCACTACTACTACCACTACCACCCACAACCACCACATCACCAACCTTTTTTTTTTCTACCTCCTCACAACATCTTACTCAATTTTCTTGAGTACTCATTTTCATCATGAGTACAGCTATCGCAATGGCTCCCTCACCAGTTCCTCACGATAGAGCATCATACGTCGACATCGCGCCCTCCAAACCATCGAATTCCCCACCAGCTCCCGCGCAAAGGACTCCTGTCTCGGTCACCCCGAATATGGCAGCAGCGACAGCGGCACAGCGAACAGGGAGCGGAAGTCCAAATTCTACACCAGCAAGAGCTTCACCAAATTCGTATGTTGCTTACTGACCACAAAAATTATTATCTCCTCTCAATTAATCAAGTTTACTAATTGTTGGCTTCCTGCAGATCTCGACTCGGTGGTCCACCAAAAATAATAGTGAAGAAGGAGCCTCCATCTTCGCCGGAAATCCAAGCATCCTCCCGTCACAGGCCCCGAAAACTTGATCTTACCAAGAACACGTCGAGTGTCAATCCCGGCACTGGAAGACCATCAGCTAGTCAATTGACCTCAAGAGGCGCGGAGAGCGGTGGATTGGGCATTCAGGACGTCGGATTGGCTTGCCTTTCACCCGGCTTCGTCACACAAGATCCAACGATGCGAGAACAATTACAACGCAGTATTTCCGTCCGAGAACAGCAAAGACATATCATTGAGTCACGGTTACAACAAACGGCCAAGCCGGGTGATGCGCCAATGGAGAGCGCAAAGGAGAGAGAAGCAAGCGGCCTCCCGATGAAGACTCCTGGCACATCAAGGAGAAAGGCACCGCCAGGACTGAGCATTGTCGCACCATCTCACGAACAATTTGCAAACGAGAGAGTCATACAATCCGCACCATTAAATCAGAGTTTCACAGGTAGACATCAACCGCACCCACTTACTCGTCATGTCGCCAACCAGCCATCAAATCTCTCTAATACCTCACATATTCACCACGTACCTGCCCAACAGACAGCGAATCGATTACCACCTATAACGGATGTCTTCGCTCAGGAGGGTTTGGGTGCTCACCGCGAAACACCAAGAGCCGCATTTTACCCAAATTCAGGTTCCAATTCTAATTCCTCGCATTCTAACTCAAGGCCTGGTTTCCCATCGCCAGGACATGGTCCACAACCACCGGCCTCAGCAGGTCAACAACGTCCTCGAGAATACCGTTCTGCGGAAGAAGCACAAGCAGATCTTGCCGGTGGTCGCCCTGAGCTCCTACCTAAGCTCGTACATTACGGCAACCACCAACAACCCCCAACCCCTCCATCTCCATCCAATATCAACACAAGAGCACCAGAAACAGCCCGCAGCGGCGGTGGCAGAAGAAGGCCCAGAGCAGAATATGAAGAAGGAGCAAGCCCACCACTTGGAAATGGTCCCTCGGCACAACGACGCACAGGACCGTTCGGCGAAGGACGAGATAGCCCTATGACCACGCAGAAGAAGAAAGAGGAGTTTATGCGTCTGTGCGATCGTGCTTGGGATCTTTTCCATTCGTAATGTTTTATAAATGCTAAAGATTTTCAACAACTACTACTACGTACATGTCCTGCTCAACCTTGTGGAGTCTTGATGCTGTTTTTACTTCTACTTCTTTTGCCGAATTCACTTCTTCGTGCTTGGCAATATAATCTATAGCCTGTTTTGGGGCAGCATTGCACGCTTTTTTCTTCTTCTTAGAAGCGGTGATGGTTGGGGACGCATGATACACGTCTGCATTTGGATTCTCTTTTTCTATCCTGGTTCCCAGAATTCGCTTCATGATTTGGAACGGGGTTTATCTGGATCTTTTCGTGAGGGAGGGGGTAATGGATCTTTAAAACTTTAATCCGCGAAGGCGGAGGTGCTGATGGATGGATGGATGGATGGGCTTTCTCGCTTTCTTTCTTATGAATGGAAAGAAGGATGGATGGATGAACAGAGGGAAGAATTATATAGGCAGAGGTGGAAGGGAAAATGGGAGGCATGATTCTTTTTTTAACGGTTCGATCGAGCGGGGAAGAAGGAAAGCATGGATGAGATGAGGATTTTAATACTTCTACTTTGGGTCATCATGGTTTCTATCTTTGACGATCTTTTTCTTTTTACTTTATTTGCTGGGGAGGAGAGGAGGGGTGGACAGATATTGGGGAGAGGCTTGAATGGGATTGGGAATAGGGTTAGGGATTGGGACTGGGCTGGGGGGAGTGAGGGCGTTTTTTTAATAACAAAGATAGGATGGGGGGAGGGGTGGATAGGGTTGGGGTTGGGGATGGCCTGGGTTTGGGGATGGATGTGTTCTTTGAGAATTGGAGATGAGGGGCTTAGGGAGTGGAGGAGGGAGAATTGAGAATGAGATTGAGAATGAGAATTGAGTTGAAATTTACAATGACTGACCGGTAGCTGGGCTGTGTGAATGATGTGACGTTTGTTCTTGCTAGTGGTTGGTTGTGCTGTGATGTTTCGATGATGGAATGCGAGTGTGCTGTGGACCGACCTACCTACCTACCTAGTCACTCCTCTTCCACAACACAGTTCTCAGAGGGGGTGAATATTTGGTTGGAGAAGATATTTCTAGATCGACTAATCGCTCACTTAACCAACCCCCCCCCCGGCCCCCTCTCTCTCTGTACACTCACCATTCATCTCTCCTTCCTGGTTTGCTTTCCCTCCTCTACTCCCTGCCTGAATAGTAGACGAATAGATGGACGTTCGGCGAGTGAGCAATATATATACTCCTAGCTACGTGGACTTGGTTATATACACAACCACAACGATAACAAGTCTGACATGCACAACAAACACCTGAATATCAACCCTTATTTCTTTTCTTATCCCTCTTGTTCACACACTGTTCCTCCGTCAACCACAAAACTTCTATCTCTACTACTCTTTCACCTGTTCGTATGGTTTCGTGTGGATTCCTTCTTAGTCTCGAATTTGGCTGGGGAGGGGAGAAGGAAAAAGGAAGAGGAAGGTAGGGAATATCCGAATGGGGGTTGGAGTGGAGTGGAGTGGAGGTGGGTGGGTTAGTGAAGAGGAATAGTGCTGGTGCGGGGATGTTTTGATTCGTTTGTAGTCGGGGTTAAGAGGGGGAGAGGGGGAGAGGGGGAGGGGGGGAGAGGGTAAAAGGATAGGATCAGAAGTATGCTCATACTGGATGAATTGGATAGATATAAAACAAGATGGAAATGGGGAAGTGAATGGATTTAACATTGCAGGTAGTGAGTGATGAATGCGATGCGATGAGAAGAGCTACGATACTCTGCAAGAAAAGGAGGAGGAAGCTAGATTCGAGTCCATCCAATAGTCACATTCATTACATGACATCTATATCTATGCGATCATGCTCGCCAGCCAGTCGGTCGATTGTTTAGGATCTGTCTCTGCGAGACAAACCAAGGTAAATTAATTCAAAAGTAAAATCAAGACGTGCAGCAAGAGAAAACGAATGAGGAATGCACGTAAAAAGGGTGAGGTATTGATGATGATATAAAAGAAGAAGAAGGGATATCATCTACCAGGAGTCTCATGATATATCAATATTATAAAGACGTGTATGTATATGCACAAGAAGGTGATCTGAAAGTTGTTGATGTCACGGAAGGAAGGAAGGAAGGAAGGAAGTAAGGATTGACTACAATTGTAGCATGACCACAAACGAGGAAAAATGAATGAAATAGGAGTAGCGAAATTGCCAGGTTGTTGAAATACCTCGGAGAACCTTTTCTTTATCAACCAAACCTCGTCATCTTCACATGCAACTGCAGACAGCGAAAGCACCAGTACTAAATCGTATTGTTCAAAATGTTCAATTCTTCCTCTCACTCTTATAAGTAATTCTTGCAAACATTCGCGTGCATGCATGCTACACCATGCCTATCCTATCCTATCATACCCCATCTCATCCCATCAGAACTATCTACAACCCAGCACTATGTCGACGTCTCCTCATCCATCAAACCAACTATCTTCGCACAAACTCCCATTTCATCCCTTTCGCTCACTGAACAAAAAAAGGCACTACAACAAGAGCTCGCTAGGCACCACTCTCAAACACATTTCTCTACACCAAAAAAAAAACCGCTAACGTGTCATTAAAAATGAAAGCAACGAAGAAAGAGCATGCTATTTCGCTTGCCCGAAGAAGAAGAAGAGAAAAAGATCGGACTAAAAAGTGCGAGTGAAGCAAAGGCTATAAATTCAATAGTAGTCTCTAAGGAGGAAGGATAAGAAGAAGGATATAAAGCCAAAATACAATAGAATTTGTATTAGAGTCTTATTGCATCCATGGGTACTCGTTGAAGGAAAAGCGGAAACACTTTCAGTAGGTACGTCGTTAACCCTTTTCGCCATGTAAAAAAGAACGAGAAACCATTACTCGGAGTTGAGAAAAGTTGAGCAAGTCGTGGCTTGAAAAAGTAGAGCAGCCAGCCAGCTTCGTCGTGACAAGAAAATGCAATGGTAAAAACTCCCAAAACGCCATACTGTTGTTGTAGTGTGTGATAATCTCATAAAATATGCCGCTCCCTTTTATTGCTTTCGCAATCTTCATGCCGTAGAAGAGACACCAGTGTCGTCTTCTGTGTCTTTATAAGTGCCCATTCCTGTTGGGTCGTAATAACAAACGAAATCGCAATCTTCACATCTAAAGGTGCTGGTAGGGCGGTATCTGTGCTCTGTCGTGCAAGGCCTGCTGGCTTGTCGTGTGGAAGCCTCCTCGGTCATGCCACGAAGCATAATCCTAGAGCAACTAATTCCTCTCTCCAGCAGATAGTGTTAGAGACCCTCTTCGCCGGCTTGACAAAGTTTTATTTCACGACCCCACTCGGATTTGAGGACTTGTGAAGCTGTGATACGGCGATTAGGGTTAGGGTCCAGTATCGAATAGATGACATTACGGCAACGTGCCTGTGATGAAGTTAGTTGGAAAGCTAGGACCAGTAGAGTAGATGAAATACACACCCGATGTAATGACTCAATTGGCGCATACCCTTCCTCATCTCTTCGGCCTTCCAAATATCTCTCGTAGAACTCATCTTCATCTTTCTTCGCTACTCGCCAGAGATGACGACCTGTACGCATGGCCATGTAGATGACACCTGTAGCCCAGACATCGACTGCTCTTGCATCGAACTCCTTATCGATATATTCCTCGGGAGCGATATAAGGAGCTGAGCCACAAAGACCGGTGACCATATGAGCGTCCTTTTCCCAGGCCATTCGGAAGCATTCACCGTTACCAAAATCTGTGATCTTCAGAGAACCATGAGTGGTAAGAAGAAGATTCTCTGGTTTCAGATCTCGGTGTGCAACACCCATCTCGTGCATGTATTCGACACCGCGCATCATCTGCTTGAAGTAACAGTCGGCCTCCACAACTTCCAGCTTTCCCGCAGCGAGGACGAGAGTATAAAGATCACCACCAGCACAGAACTCCATAACCTCACAGTAGTCACCCTTTGAGTCCTGAAGAAGATCCAAAGTATGTATGACGTTCGGGTGTCGTAGAGATGAAGATATACAGAACTCGGAAGTGAGCCGCTTGCTGTATTTTCGTTCGTTCTCTTCTGGTCTTCTTCGGAACTCTTTGACCGCATAAAGTTGTTCCGTACCGGTGTCCGATCGTTTGTGGGATATCCTAACGATGCCGAATGCTCCCCGGCCAATGACTTCGTTGCATTTCCCATATTTGTCCACCAATGTAGCTGTCGCATTAGGTCCACCTTTCTTCTCTGTGGCTAACGATTCTCGTTCACGCTTGAGTTGATCCACCCAACTCGACATAAGCGATAGTTGTTGTTCTCCTTCATGCGTCTCCTTCGCCTTTCCACCAACCAAACCCCGAAGCATTTCCGAAAGTTTCTCTTGTCTCTTGGCGCTCTTGAGATGATGCTCGTGTCCACCTTGCACATCCGGCATAGTAATGAATCGCTGATGGCCCGCTGCGGATTTCTTGTCTTTCGTTGCCCCATTTTTATCTTTCCCGTTGGTCGACCCAGCCTTTTCGGTATAACTTTTCTTCTCTTGTGATGATGTTTTCCGAGTCAGTGGGTTCGGTCGAGGAACAGGCGTTGGCCTTGGTGAAACAGCACCGTCGGATGGTTTTGGAGTGGATGTTCCGGAGTGTGAAGCGGAGGAACCGCCATTTTCCGATCTCGTGGTGTCCTTTGTAGAGAACATTCGGGTCAATCGTTTTGTCATGGATGGTTTTTCGACAGCAGGAGCGGGAGCTGGTTTAAGATGCTGTCCCGCGGGAGGTGTTGTTGTGCCATTGATGCTCAGATTCTCTATACTTGTAACAGCGCTCACATTTTGGGAGGTCGTGGGACGAGATTGAGGGGATCCGTGCAAAGAGGGTGCTTGAGACGGCGCAGGTGAAGGTTGTGCCTTTTCTGTGATGACATCTTCTCTTTGTGCAGCAACAGTTGCCATGTTTTACTGAAGATTCAAGAATGCGCTGAAAGTCGGTAGGAAGTGATGGGTTGAAGTATCCCGCCAAAGGCGGAGTGCGGGCAGTGCCCGTGCTTTGTTGGTAATTGATTTGTTGCGTGTGCGGGGGGGCAAAACTTCAGGGAATCAAATAAAGTGACTTGCGTAGATTCACAACGTATAATTCGAAATGACGAGACCGGACCGAGTGAATTAGTCTTTCAGTATCGCGGTTTGTCTGAGGATGTGGTAGAATCGTACGGATGTACCTTCGTAATTTGTCGCGGTTTCGAGGGAAGTCGAAGAAACAAGTTCTTCAGCAAGAGAAGGAGGATTTTTGACTCTGCCACAAAAATGCTTATGTGATTATGTGATTATGTGATCTCAGGCCGGGTTCAGTATTGGACTTGGCCTTGGTCTTGGTCCTGATCTTGGTTCCGATCGTGGTCCTGGCTGGTGTGTAATGGAATGGTAATGGTACCGGTAATGGCGCAGTAAGTGGTAAATGGGATGGGAATGGGTGTACTTAAGTAGGCAAGGTGTGAGGTGTAATGCAGAGGTGCAGGTGAGGTGTACCACTGTACAGTAAGGTTTTCCCAGGTCCCAGGAAAGGTGGAAACGGTCGAAGTGGTAAATCGACAAGAAAAAGCCGGTATTAAGTAGCAGAAGGTAAAATGGGTGCGTTGAGAGCGCGCGCGCAAGTGGAGTTTGCTGGCTACGCTTGCTGGGCTGGGTCGGATTGCGGAATTTTGCAACGTAAAAATTCAAATGGTTCACGACCTCCCCGTTTCGCCGGACAATTGCCAGTTGCTGTTAATTAAACAATTCCTCGTGTGGTTGGCTCGTTTTGTTCGGTCGATATGTCGAGGCTCGCCAGCTGGATACGCTCTATACGAGTAGAGTGACCTTTAGTAACGGAGGTGTACTTTCGTAGGTGGATGTTGTTGGATATTGAAGGCTGGAGACTGGATATTGAATATTGGAGATTTCAAATTTTATATGGTTTCAAAGAGATTTCGAAGGACAAGCCGTAGACAGTGGTAATAATAAGGTAATGAGAATCTCGAATGGGTGAATGCCCAGACCGAAGGTGAACAAATGTATAATAGATACTTGGCGGGAGGATGCTATTGTCGGTGCTGTTTGTCGAGGCTGTTTGTCGGATGTTGTTGCGCTGAGGTCGGTCCGCTTTCAGCACTTCGCAGGTGGTACTTTCGTACAGACGTGACTTTCGTACTTCTCGAATGAATTCAGACGAAATAGGACGACAACAAGAGCAATATTCAAATGTGTGTTATATATCTAATAGTCTCCGAGGTCGATGCTGGAGCGCTAGAAGCTAGCTTTTTAGCTCTTTTCTGGAAATTCGATGGACTGACTCTATTTCGTGTCCCGTCTACAGTCTTTACCTACCTAGTAATAGGCAGATGGACAGGTAGGTGGTGCAGCACTGGTGGTAATTTGCAGGTCGGTGAAGAGTATAGAGTAGCACCAGAGCAGGAGCATGAAACGAGGACAAGAAGTACTCTCCTCTCCTCAAGTATCCTCCTCAAGTAAGCCGTAAGTTGCGATACTTTGTCCTGCTCGAGTGGCTGATGATGGTGCTGTTACTGACCAACGGCTTTTACTATGAGGGATTAAATCTGGGCTTTATCTATCCCCGGCTAATTCGATGAAATAATACGATTGTAAACTTCTTACTTAGATGGCTGGTTTGACCGAAAAACAATGGATGCAAATTTTTATATTACCAACCGTTCGACATGCAGGCAAAGAGTTACCTACCTTCTGCATACTGTTCCCCTCTCACCTTGATTTGGGGACGGTCAAGGTCTGGTCTGGGTCGGGTCCATGCTTGGGGATCAGATACATATCCTACATATCACACATATCAAGACCTGGATCTGCAAAGATAAGTATAGAAGTGGCCGGGGTTCAATGATAACGTGGTGTTTGACATCTCTCCTGTTGGTTGAGGAAGTTGAAAAGCATTGGAGGCTGTGGGTTTCTCCAAGCTATGGATCTGTGGGATTGTGTAGAAAATGTTGGTGCGCCCAGGGCTTCGGGCAGTATATAATTTTAACCATTATCTTTGTTTGGACGACGGTCTGGGTCCGAGAGTAGAAGGTAGCAAGGGCAGCAGAGACAGCAAGGGAAAGGAGAAGGAGTAGAGCGTTTATGGAGGAAAGGGGGTCCTCCCAAGGAGACGATATAAGTTTCTCGAATATCGATCTGGAAAAACGAAGTTAGCATTTAGATATTCTGGGATATTTTACAAGTAGATCATATTCAGGGTACAGTACGAAAGACTTCTAGCTCGACTTGAAAGAAGGTAGTTGTACATCTACATAGATACCGAGGTGATCAATGCGAACGGCAACTATCAAAAAATTTCTTTTTTTCTGCTTTTCATCTCACCAGGTTTTAGCTCAGCCATACAACGTAAAGAATGCAGAATAATTCCAAATTCCGTCCTCTACAGCGTCGACCCTGTTGGACCCAATAGACACGATGACAAAGGTCATCTTCCATCTTCCATCTTCCATCTTCTCAGGATGCAACGAATTAAACGTTCCACTCAATCACAGCGAAAGACGCCGATAGGAAGAGCACTGCGTGAATGAGAGCACTGCCATAAACTCAACTTATGGTTATTAAGGTGATTGTAATGCTTTATAAGCACGTCCTCGGTTCCGTCTGAGTCCGCAGTCGCAGTCGCAGTCGCAGTCACTCTAGGTACATGCGTTGTAGCGTTGGGGACGGGGATGGGGATGCGCCTACGAGTTACAACTCAAAGAAACCCATATATGAAACAAATCCCAGAGTACAAGTCATTACCGCCACCAAACATCGAAAATCCCAAAAGACCAAGAGTTCCTAAGGCTGCGCCAAGCATCCAAGAATTCGTTGTTAAGGATACCGGCACCGGCATTCATGTCGTCCAACGACAAGACGACAAAGAAGCCCAAGAAAAGACCAAGAAATTTTAAGTCGAACAAGTCCAAAGTTTCTCCTCAGCCCTACACCACGAGGGTGAATGACCTCTCATGACTTCTCCATTTTTAAGCAACGAGGCCGTCTCGTGAACCAGGAACTGCCTTTCTCACTCACGTCTACTTCATTGTTAGCCAGCTAGCTAGTGAACTAAGTGCAGGAATCAGCGACATACTTTAAAGTAAGTGCAGGAATCAGCACGTTTGACGACGTCACATTTTCTTCGCGTGGTGAGCGACCCCACCATGCTAAGCAGCTACTAAGCAACAAGTTGTATCGATTCCGACGTTGGTTGTCGAGCTGTAGCTGTCAAGCCACACTCTAGCTTCGAATTTTGCTCTTTCTCAACTACATGTGTAAGAGCTAACTATTACCATTACCATTACCTATTACCTATTACCTATTTCCTATTATCCAACGATCACGCAACCAAAATTCACAGTCACCATTACGGTCACGATGTCTCTTGTGTGTTATGTGTTCACAAACAGTTCGCTGCTACCCCTCGCTCACGATACCTGATAACCCCATCCATCCCCTCATACCCCCATTCTACTCCGGTTGCTTATCTAGACTCCCAAGCCGTTTGCGCGCTCATTGCGGGGGCACGATACCACCTACTCGACGGAGTACTCAATCGGATAGATACATCATCGTAGTACGACATCTGTATGTATGTATGTCTCTCCGGATGTATGTGTGTATGTACTATGGTGTTATGATTGTATGCAGAGGCTTGCGACGGCTCAGCTCCTCCAAGGCTCCACCTCATACCGGCGTCCTGATAAAGCGCGTTATACCGACAATATCATTTCCCAAATACATGATACCGGGGCGGTAAGTCCCACTCTTTCCCCTCGGTGTCTGCCAACGCATCCAGCATTGCCTGGATAAAGAAGTTACCAACCCTACTATACCACCTCCGTCTTCCATGCTGGTGATACGGTATAGACGGAGCAGTATGCTTGGACCTTCCGATATCTAAGAGTCTCACCGCGAAATGCAGTTTCCCTACCCAATATATCGTCAAGTCCTGGCTATCGATGGTCTAGGAATATCACCCGCAATTGCAGTGTGGTGCGGTGCGGTGCGGTGCGGTGCGGTGCGGTGCGGTGCGATGCGCTGCATAATGTACTTCTCCACAGACAAATTCCAACTGCATCAAACAACCCTCTCGCTACCCAATTAGAAATCATGTCCCCACCACATGCGTGCAACGTCGACATCGTCTTCAACCTCTTTCTTTCCCTCTATCCAAAAAAACATCATCCATCTTACATCTCTTCGTTGTTGTGTTACACATCCAGGGTTACATGACATCAAAAACAAGCTTTTTTAATCTATCATCCTACAGGAATGAAAATGCCTCATACATCAACTTCTCATACGAACCATGCTCGTGGTAACACCACCACGATTTGTCAAGTTACAGTATATGCAGTGACGAGGACGAATTGGCCAATATGATATCAACCCAAGTTGGGCTGGTCTGGTTGCGGTGAACAGAATTTCAGATTCCAAGCTGAGCGTATTCTCCTACGCCTTACAGGATGGAGCAGTGCAGTGGGGAAAAGCATCCTTCGATCTCTACATTTCTTTTCTTTCGACTTCACCGTCCCCACAATCACGAATGCTCCAACCTTACACAAGCGCCGTCGCGACCACGTGCGGAAGTACTCTAGGGCAAATTCTCTCCACCCGGTTCATCGCTCGTTTCAGGAGGAGAATCTTTCCTTTACCCCTTGGCTCGTGCTGATGTCCATCTCTTTGAGACCACGCTGTTGGGTTCCACCGGGAAGCAAATTCTGATTCCATCAAACTCATCCTTGAATTCTGCCTAGACATACAGTACAGTATTGGACTGTTCATCCGTCGATCTCAAAAGGGGCCCAACGTTCGCCATCCCATGCGCAAGACAGTTCCACATTGCCATGCTCCTAGAGCAGTATGATCTGCATCCTCTAAACGTGTCGTCTATACACTCATATTCCCTATTTCAGAAACTCTACCCGATGCACTTTTGCCTACTTCCCTGAAGACTGTTGGGTGTGGAGCAGTAGACCTCGATAGCATTTATCCCTCAAACCAACTACCTCATATCCTCTCACATGTTTACTATATCATCACGCATCCCCATAACCCACGACTCCATCTTACTACCTACATATCCCTCAACCTTCCCAGGAAACCCGCTCAGAAATCCACACCCAAACATCGATCGTCGGCTCCTTCCCCACTCGTTTGAGCACATTATCGCAGAGCCTCATATATCCATACCGGCAACCCCGCATTCCCCCATTCGACACACTCCGCAAGATATCTCCGAGCCACACTTTCCATTTATCCACTCCGACCACTCGCGTCTTTGCCATGAAATAAAATGACTTAACTTAATGTAACTTTATACCGTCTTCCGGTCTTCCATTCTCTATCACATCTTGGCATACTTCATCCAACTTCTAAGCTTCTTGCGCTCTACGGGATTTCTCTACCTATATAAATTGCATGTGAAATTCATAAGAGTATAATACATTACCGAAGATACGGGACCCCCGGTTCTTTTTTAGACACCAATCCGGCCAACTCGATAGTGATATTAGGTCATATCTATGTTTCAGCACTTCCTATCGATGCAACCATCAGCTGATAACATAACATAACATATCATATTTATCAATCCATACATTCCCGGCCTGCCGGAGCTCGAGGATCTTTTTATCTTTAATCATACTGAGTATGTACTCAAACCCCGGATTCCGCCAGCCCGACATGATATTCCCTCATACTTCGCTCGACTTCTCTCCACTTCCACTTCTCCCAACTGTTGTCACAAAACTAACCAAAAATCCCCTCATTCCCTCGCACTCTGCACCCCCGGTACGTATCTGAACTGCACCTGCCAACCTGTAATCCGCTGCCTGCACGTAAGCTCGACCTACATACATGTACATAGGCATGCTACTACATACATAGACATATACGCAGACATGCTACCACATAAATACATACATAAACGAGTCCCTATCACATCAGCAACAACAAAAACCACACGTTGTTTCTTACGTGCATATTTACAACTGTAGGATAATAACAGGAATCCGATCTTCTAGTTACATTTCATGATGCAGAAAGTTTCTTATTGGTGTAAATGCGAGCTGAGAGCTGGTGAGATGAGATGAGTGATTGGATAGTACTGCATAAGGATGGCAGTGCGGAATAGGAATATGTAATGCATGTAAGTTACAGTAGGCAAGCAAGCACGGGGACTACCGCTTATATATATGTAACTTATATATATGTATGAGTATGTAGATTACATATGCATAAGAGACGTTTCTGAGTCAGCTTTTGAGCCGCAGATCTGGATTCTTGGGAAGATATTTTTGAGTGTGATGAGAAGGATAATGATGAGGGTTGTTTGTGGAAGTGGTAGGGAGTGCGTAGATAGATGGATGAGATGAAGGGAAATAGAGTGTATGATGGTGGTTGGGGTGGCTGAGAGATCTTATATTGGAGGGAGAACAGGTGCTTGTGATTTCATGAGGGATTTAAATGTAGTGCTGGAGATAGAGAGGCAAAGGGAGGCCCAATGCTCAATGAGTTCGGCAGCAGGCTAGAAACAGATAAGAACCTCTACTTCATGTCCCCTTTGCCCGAAACATTTGTCAATGAATATTCCAGCATAGGCCGACTGTGATCTACATAGCACGAACTGAACTTGACTTGCTTGCTTCTACGATATATGCAACCTTGTAGCATGATATGATATCCATTGAAATGTAAAATTAGTGGGCACTGAGCGCGAGACGGGCTTTTGAATTTAAGTTTGTTTGATATATGAATCCGAACCCCGCAATTCACCCATGAGAAGTGCAACGTGTGTGATGATTTTTACTCAAGCACAAGCATTTATAAGCAGATTCTCCTGTCACAGGCCCCCAGCGACCACAGCTGCCCTCCAACAATGCCTGTTCGAGGATAGCATATCCATCCCAATGCCCCGCCGTCCGCCCGCTCTTATGTTAAGAATGGAGCCAAGAAAGGGGACGATCCCAGACTCTCGAGAGGTCAACTTAACAAATGGAACTGACTACCCATGAGAGCAGCGAGGAGCCAGACTTCTTGCCCGTCGAGTGACCGAAATGGGGAAAACAATCAACATGGTGGTTAATGCCAGTGACACACTTGCGCGCTAGACTGACCGATAGAGAGGTATCGACGAGTACTGCTGCAATCGACGTGCCGCTCAGGTACGTAGGAACTGCAATCAATGTTGGTAATGCGGTCCTTGTTGACAGGCTGTTACTTGACAGCGTTCTTCTTCTCTGAGACTAGGCGCGGGAGTGAGTCCCGTCCGTGAAAAGACAGTTTTGGGCCTAGAAAAAGAAAAGAAGGTGGAGTGTCTGAATGTGACATCTGTAAGGGAGTGAGCGCTGCAGAGCCTAGACTGTATACGCTTATGGATAGAGAAATAACTTTTGGTATCTTGAACTCAGTAGTCGACCTGTATCTTTCCTTCAACGAAAGATAGCTACCAAGACTGGAAAGATATTAGGCTTAAACGAGGATAGAAATACTTGGTTCGAGTTACAAGGGAAATATCTAAGATTCATTTGAGATGCTTGAAATGATTATGGTTCCAATTATATTGAATAAAATATTATAGTGAATACAATAGGACTGACTGACCAGAAGTTCTGCTTTTGTGGTTGATATCAAAGAATCTGATTGGCCACTCCACCAATTTAGCGCAGGATACTTTTCCATCAATCCCCAGCACCAAAACATCCATCTACATCATACCTCACCTCTACCCATCACCTCTCCCCGCCGCTCAACCCACCCCAAAAAACACAACAAACACCATGCCCGCCATCCGCCACAGCTCGAAGCGCAAAGCGCCGCCCGCCGGCTACAGCGACATCGAAGACACCCTGCTCACCTACAGCAACCAGATGAAAGACGCGGTAGCCGCGCCCGCGCCGACCGGCCCCCGCCATCAAGCCACCTGGAACATCACAGCGATCGTGCACAAGCGGTCGCGGTACATCTGGGACCTGTACCGCGAGGAGAAGATCAGCAAGGAGCTGTATGACTGGTGTGTGAAGAACGGGCAGTGCGATGCGATGCTCGTGGCGAAGTGGAAGAAGAATGGGTATGAGAATGTATGTGTGGAGTTCTTTTTCTTTTTGGAGTTTGGTATGAGGATAAGAGATGAGAGGAGAAGAGAAGATGCTAATTGTGAGTGCTACTATAGCTATGCTGTCTCAAATGCATCCACGCGAAAGAAACAAACTTCAACTCAACATGCATATGTCGCGTGCCCAAGGCCGACTTGAAAGAAGACCAAGAGATCCAGTGCGTGAGCTGTGGATGTCGGGGCTGCGCTTCTAATGATTTGGGGTCAGGAGGAAAGGGAGACGGGGACGGTGATGCATATGCGGGAGGGCAAGAGGATGAGGATGCATGATGCCTGATTTTCATATTCCGTGGTTGCTTGCGGGAGCCGGGACTTTTTTCATGATACCAAAGATTTGACATTGGGATGGGCGTTTAACTTGGATTTGGGATATACTGTGGGGGAGGGATAAAAATAAATTGTATATTTGTGGGATGGAGATGGAAGCCTCTTCGAGTTCGACGTGAGAGCTTAGGTGGACTGGTTCGTGCATAGCTTGGTATGGCTGGCGTTTGTGGGAATTTGAAGGAAAGGAAAATGCATAGTTTGCAAGCGTGCAACTGACAGAAGTAGGAGATGCGCAGGGCATCATGTCATAGGGAAGTTAATTAGAAAGGGGGAGTGAGTAAAGGGAATCGTTCTTAGATGGTAGAATGGACAATCTCGTCAAGCCCAGATGTGTAATGCACTACAACAATATGTCGCACCATGTGAGCTAGCTCTGTCCACAGGCCAAACAAAATCAAGCTACAGCATCGTCACGGAGACAATATTTCCCTGAACGGCTGATGTTGAAAGCCGTTAAGATCCCAGTCGCAAAAGGACCTCAAGTGGTACACAGATGCATTCAGGGCTTCCAGATAGGAGACTGGTCCGCTCAAAAGGACTTGATTTCTTAGATGGCCACGATTCGGCTGACTATTAAGTAGCTGCAACTTACACAAATCCAAAGCTGAAGATTCCCAGATCCATCTGCATAGCATCCAGCTCATAACCGCATTATCCTATCATGTCATCACCTATCCTTCGACCTTCTAGCCAAGCAACCGAATGAATGCGCTCAGCGCCAAATCCGCTCACTGCGTGCTGATTTCATCCTCAACTATCAACTCTCTTTGTCTTTCTCCTTCTCTCGTTGCGCCTCGGCCTTTTTCACTTCCCTTCGTTCCATAGCACTATGCTTAACGTTTTCGATTGCAGAGCCCCCTCTCTCTGTCAGGTCTTTTTTCATACTCTTCGTATTATCGACGGCTCTAGACACAAGATCTGAAAACGAATGCTCTTCTCGGGCAGCAACCAGCCTCTGATGTAGTGATACACCATCTCTACTTTCCTGAGCACGATCCACAAGATCCTTCCATCCTTCTTGAATCGTAGACTTAATGTCAGAGCGCATGGGCAAATTGATCATGTTTTTGTCCGCTCTGTATTCTTTCTTATGATCAACACGACGTGTCAGATAGACCGTGGTAGAATCTCCTCGAGCTGCACGGATCCTTTCTACTTCTTCCTGGTATGCAGTGTCATATATACTGAATTCGGCCGCAGTGGGAGATTCGGCAATAACTTCTTCCTGTGGCAATTTCAAAGACTCATTGTCACCGACGCCAGCGCCGATTCCAAGATACAATGGCTCTTCAGCTAGTGGATCATGAGCATGTCCTTTGTCACCAGAACCATTATGACGAGGCTCGGGACGCTCCGGCATTGATATCTGAAGATCATCTGCTTTAGCACCCAGAGCAATCTTTGTTTTCTCTTTGGAATCCCCATCCAGTGTAAGTGTGCTCGTGGCGTCAATAACGTTGATTAATGACTGCGCCGCTTCTGGTGTAAATTGCCCTTTGTGGTGAATGCCCTCTGCAGCTAATGCTCCTTCTATGATATGTCTGTCATCGAGATCATCGCTCTTTGATCTATGAAGGATTACCTTGGTCGAATTTTCGTTCAGGCCGAATGATGGATGCAAAACACGAATGCTTTTACCCAAAGTTCCTGCAAATGCGTCGGATCGCTTTTGCTCCAGCTTCGTTTTGAACTTCTTGACTGCTTTCATAACAGCGAGCAGACCTCTCATTTTTGTGGTGATTGCATGGCTAACTTCTATCTCACTCGGAGGCTCTACCAAATCCGCTGTATTCTCTTCCGCAGATAGTAATGGATCCGTGCCATTTTTGGTTACCCAAGGATGATCCTACAAAAATTGTTAGTAACATAGGATAGCCAGCTTCAAGACTGCATACTCGAATTTCCTCCATTCTGATTCTTTTCTTGGGGTCCTTTTCTAAGAGCCTATACGTCAAATCCACAAACTGAGGATCGTCATCAGATAGCTCAAGCTTCTCATTCTTGATTGCCTCGTATAGGTCAAGGACACCGCCCCGCTCGAATGGGATTTTGCCAAAGCGCAAACAGTATAGGGAGACACCCATCGACCAAATGTCAGCTGCCCTTCCGGAAACGTCTCCGTGTCTTGTAACACATAGCTCTGGTGGTAGGAATGCCGGGGAGCCTGCAGATTTAGCTGTCATCATATCCGAAGCTTTTTCGAACATCTCTGAAACTCCAAAGTCCACGATTTTCAGTACATCGTCCTCAGTCAGAAGTAGGTTGTCAGGTTTGATGTCCCGGTGAACAACACCTTGCGCATGTACTGCAGAATGTAAGTATTTCAGCTAGCACTGGAAGTCCAATGACACATACGATATTCAATACCTAGTATCAAATCTCTGAACCAGCACCTGCAACTTTCCGCATCATACGGGTCTGCCTTTTCGCCAAGTCCAACTTTCATAACCACCCCTTTCTTGCACATTTCGAGAACCATGTAAAGAGAGTCTTCTTCAGGGTCATCCAGAACCTCTATCAAACTGACCAAGTTCGGATGGTTCAGCTTTTTCATAATGGCAATTTCTTCTTTGATCAAGTATAGAGGGTTCCCCTGCTCCTCATTGCTATGAATGTCGGATGCAGAATGGCGATGCAAAGGAGCGTTGATACCGCCAGCAAGTTGTCCTGGCCGTCTAGCAAAGTGCGGCCTTCGAAGGATGTTAGACTGAGCTCGTTTCCGTAGCCGCGATTTCGAGAATTCTTTAACTGCCTGTTCATTCGAATCAATTTTGAGAACTTCATCTCAAGTTTGGGCAACTCCTCACATATTCGGTGCCATATTGATCCACTGCTAAGTGGACTGCTCCAAAGGAGCCTCTACCTATTTCATCCTTGATAATGTATTGGTTGATATGATGTTCTGCCTTCCCATCTTCCTCATTGTTCATATATTCGGATCTCGCGTTGAGAGTTTCCTTTCTGTAATCAGCCAAAGCCCAACATGCATGACTCACATTCAGACAGTAGGAAGCTAACCTTGACTTCACGATGTATCGAGGCATTGCGACGGTGGTGTCTCAAAGGACTCTGATATGCGGGGTTCGATCTCGGGACCGATCAGCAGGGACTAACGATAAGGAGGGGTGATATGTGGATAAATTACAGATGTTGAATGATAGGCGGCCTGCCATCGTCCAGTCGAACAGGTATATCAAGAGAAATACCTATACCAATAGTCGGTTACCTCGTGTTCTTCTCGTTGTGGGTGCTGCGTTGAATAGTATAGGTAGGGTTGTGGACGATAATATGTATAAAAAAGCTTACCATGTGAAGGTAGAATCCCCACTTCAGCCTCTTTCTTAGTTACATCACCCAGCTGGTGCGAATGATCACAATTGCCGGCTGAAGAAGACATGGTCGACAGAAGTTGATTTTCTCCGCATCGCAAGAAGTCGGGTCTATTCCATATGAGTTGTTGAGAGCATGAAACCTTGGACAACAATGAAGAATTGAAAAAGGTCAGATCCGTGGTAAAGTAGGGGAAGTAAGGCTGGCATGGGCTGTAAAGTTATCAGTTATCGTTTGGCGAATGAAGAGCTGTTGTTCATGGGTTGCACCATCCACGTTAGCCTGTGAGAAGCTTAATTTGGTAGTGCGAACCCACATGGTCCCTAGCAATCACGATACTGTGTTTAAGGCTCAACCTTACATGCGAGGTTCTCCGAGGCTGTCACTACCAGACATATACAATTCTTGTCGCAACTTCGAACTCTCCGACTTCAACATGGTTGTCTATTCCTTCTACATCTTCGATCGGCACAGTGAGTTCTTTCATCCACCCTTTCCGCCCCACGCAAGCAGCGCATCCACAAATCTAACCATCCATTCTAGCCGAATGCATCTACTCCAAACTCTGGCACCGCAACAACAGCGAACGACCACTCTCCACCACCGCATCCAGCAGCGCCCGACCACTTACCAGCTCCAGCGCCATGAGCGCCGTCCCTCCCGCGCTCAACGCTCCGCCAGATCTTGGACCGGCGCGCCCCCGCGGAAAACTCAGTGCGCAAGACGATGCAAAGCTGATCTTCGGTACCATATTCTCGCTGCGGAATATGGTGCGGAAGCTGGGCGGTCCGGAGGACAGCTTCATATCGTTTCGGACGGCGCAGTATAAATTGCATTATTACGAGACGCCGACGAATATTAAGTTTGTGATGCTGACGGACACGCAAACGCTAAATATGAGGAATGTGCTGCATCAAATATATGTTAATCTTTATGTGGAGTTTGGTATGTTTTTCTACTGCAATAGCGGCTCGAGGTTATTAATGCCTCTGCACAGTTGTTAAGAACCCGCTGTCTCCTGTGGAACATCCTGGTGGTGAAGGAGTTGCGAATGAGCTGTTTGAGCTGGCTCTCGATCAATTCGTGAAAGGGGTCCTTTGAGGTGGATTAATGATACTACGAACACTTGTACTAATATATATCTTGCGCATCTTGGGGAAAATGATGCTATAACGCAGGGTTGAAGGCAATGGCGCCGAGTGTAGCAGCAAATCAATCGCCGGGAGGAGAGGCAGTGTGGCCGCTCGACATGTGGTATAGGGGCTATGCGACCACGAATGTAAGATACGGCAGTCTAGACTAGACTCACGGCATACTCATGCGTCATCCCAACGTGAAGAGGTCCGCGAAGGACTCAGCAGAAGTAGTACCAGCTATGTTTGCCTTTAAGCAGGGCAATCGGTGCTTAATATACAATAGATATCATACCCCTAGTGGGTCATTGTATTTTGGTATCTTTTACATTTCTCGTTTAGTGCCCGCTACTCCCCCTTTCCGTATTACCCAAATCCCAAATATCGCCCCAAATGTGTTTGCTCAACCAAGACCATCTGTCTATTATGAAGAGCTAGGTCTATCCCCTGTCTCTACCGCTTTGCCCCAGGCGCTTTCAAACTTGCTTGCAGTTCCTACGTCTATAATGCTGTCCTGCCCACCAATACTGTTGGCCGCAGTCATCTCAGACGCGTCTAGTCCGTCTTTTGACACCAAGACAGTGCTTCCGCCATCATCAACGGGGTTAAATTCGTTCTCATGACTGGAGTAAACCACTGCTGCAAATGCCTCCAAATCCCTTACTTGCTCCATGGCTTGGAGATATTCATTTGGTACGCCGTTTCCGATGGAGTGAGCTTGTCTAGTTAGGACAGCCAATATGATCGGGAGTTTCACCGGCTTTGGTTCAATGATCTCTGTTACTCGAGCATCCTCAGCCTGTGGAACGATCTTAAAGGCTTGCTGCGCAATCTTCTGCTCTACAAGAGTAGAGAATCCCGCATCGAGGAGCATAGTCAAGACGTGTGAGAAGGGCGGTGAGTCAATGAGATCTGATGTCTCGTCTAGGAGTCGTCGCAAAGGAGATGAGAACGAAATTTCGGGTTCCAAGGATTGCATGCCAGATTCTTTAAGGACATAATCTTCTTGGTCTCGTGGGGGCAAAAGGTATGGTAGCCACCGAGTCTCCAGTCTATCGGCAGGGGTAGCCCCTTCAACCTTCTTGCGAACCTCGAGGGTCAGCTCAGAGAACCTCGCCATGGTCAAATCCTCCCGTGGAGAAGTAGTCGCAAATACTTCCTTCACTGCAGCTTCCACTTTGATCATAACTTCCTTCCACCCTCTGTGTAACAGCCACCAGCTAAATGTCAAGTATCGTCGATTTGTCTCGAAATCATTTCCGTAGGCCTGATCAGCGTTGTCATCATCGTTATTTTCCAAGCTTATAGTCGACTGCTCCTGGCCTCCACTAGCTAGGGATACTACGCTCGACAAATAGCTCCGACGACCCAGGAGGTTGAGCTGTATGCGCGTAAGAAGTGTCAAAAGAGCGAGAGTATAGATTAAGGTAAATGATCGCGTGATAGCTAGTGTGTATCAGTGTCTGTTCCTTGGCTTTATGTGATTGTCTCAACAAACCGCTAATCTTAAGGTCATTCCACAATTGCATCTTCGTCTTCTTCGATTTTTGCGCCTGTTGTGCCCCTTTTTGCCCGCCATCTTGTGCTCCGTCGTTGTCTACAGTCGTGCCTGAAGGTATTCCCAGTTGACTTATGTGCATTCCACTCTCACTGAAGCCCGCGATACTCCTACCATCATCGTCCGTAATGCTTGGTGGACTGGATCCAAATTCAGACGGGTGACCCTCACCACCTCGCGCCAGCTTAGCAGCCTTTTGTTGCTGCAATTCGAAAGTGATTCGTTCCGTTTCAAGTTCCGCAAGTATATTCTCGGTGGCTGTGGGAAGGAGAGCCAAGACGGTGTAGGTGCAATCCTCTTGATTCTGCTCGAAACGGCGGCGAAGACTAAGGTTCAATGGATAAGCTTGAGTTTTATATCAAAAAGAGTGCAGCTCATACTTCTCTCGAGCTATGCGATCACTGCTCATGCGTTGTCGAGCATCAGATATCTTTCCCAATACATACTGAGAAGCTACATATCCCACGCCAATCACCCCGAATCCGACCATAAAGGGAGTCTTGTTCTTCCGCACCCATTTCCGGACGGAATTCATGGTGTTTAAGTGGCTTTAATAAGGAAAATACTAGACGACTGTCACATACCGTTGACAAATGAATGTATGAAAATTGGAAGAGGGCGAATAAGTGGTTGATGCGAATGACAAAATAAAGTTCGCTCCTGGGGAAACTCCCTTTGTGAACATCACCGAGGTTCCAGCCACAAGTCGGCTGAGATGATCACGGACCCACCGATAAGAAATCCGGTTACATGATCATTAATGCATAACTTCCTACCCCTCCATGTACTCCGTACTGCACAAAGACCAAAGCTTGCAAAGTGCACGATCAATCCTGAATGAAAACAAGAACGCAAATGCAAAGTTTCCCTCATCGCAATGGACCAGCGCCGACCACCCGAGTATATTATTGAGGTGTTCGCGGACCCTACCTCCGTGAAAGAAGTCATCAGAGGCAAGTTAGCAACTGTGTTTTCTTACCATCAGCGCCATGACATGTGCTAACAGGACGTCAATCCAGCCATTCTACATATGATCTTCTTTCACCGATACTTCCCTTCTCTACGACCCTCGACTCGCGATGTCCTCGAAATGAGTCTGCCTTATATGGACAACGTCGAAATCCAAACTCTCATCGATCAGCGGACGGCGGCTCTGGTTCGGCAGTTGGATTCAAGCTCAGATCTCGGCGCAAGGAACACCGGCGTGAGGGGATTGATGGCTGTACAATTCTTTGAGAAAAAGCGAAGAAAGGCATGGTTTACGAAAGGGGTATGTTGGATTCCTGCTTCAATTCCGATCATCCGCGTCGCATTCCCTCCTGTTGAAAATGCCTCGTCGCTAACTGTGTTGGAAAAGGAGGAAGAGGTCTGTTGGGAACAGTGGACATTGGATGTTACTTTAGCAACGCCACGAACAGAGAGTGGTAAGCGCGCAAGATTCCTGTCTACATTATGACCTTTACTGAGGATTCTACAGAACGAGCGAAAGTCAGAAGTGCGATGGAAGCTATGCTGCTGAAGGCAGCAATGAAGATAGTCACAACGGTCAATAGGGAGAAAGATCACATTCCCCCTATCACTACGAGCGAGGCGAATCCATTTCCTTATCAAATTGTCATAAATCCTAAGGGCGATAGTTGGGGGACGCGCATGAGTATATTTTAAATGGGAGATAATGGAAGATGTATATTGTAGATATTTGCGCGTTGGGCGTTTAAGGGGTTCGGATAGAGGTTATTTAGGACACTGATACCCAATATAAATTGCTTTTGGTTGGAAAATCCCAAGTCCACTTCCTGTCAGTGCTTAATAACATGAAGTGAACGGGTAATGAAAAGGGGGTCCACACGGTAACCACTAATCCTATAGTTTTGAGTGATAGGAAATGGTCATGTATCACCACTATAACTGTATGCTCGAATGAAGATATGCGGCGGATGAGTATGGGATCTTGATTGAAAAAAATGGCTTTCGTAATTTCATATGGTCGTTTCATTCATGTAACATGATCAACGTCATGTCATGCTATATCATGTCCTGCTAAACCCTCCCCTCCCCCTTCCACGCCCTCTACCAAACCTAACGCTAGTTGGGACGAACTTCAATGCAGACATGGCTTTTTCCAATCCTTCCATTTCATCGACTGCTGTTGTACTAGGCAATGCTGCATCAGAAGTAACGCCGGGCTCATCCTCTTCGGAAGCTGGCTTGTCAACCGATGATTGATTCTCCAATGTGGCGCTGCGTTGTCTTGCTTCTTCAAGCTTCAATCGTGCTGCCGAGCTACGCCTCCGATGCCCATGTCGATTTGACCGAAGCATGGAACTTTTGTGATCAATACCATCATTCACAACAAAAAAGTCATACTGCTGAGGGAACATATGTTTATCGATAAGATGCATACGTCTCTTTTGGGGAGTTGAACACTTTCGGTCACAATCTTCAACAAAACAAGAGTACTAGGTGACGATCAGTGGCTATTCGGCCAATAGTTCGGGTGGAACTTACTATTTTCTCTCCTCTTTCTTTCTTGGCACTGGCAAAAGCGTCGTGGTTTTCCTCGATGTGGAGGTTGAGGAAGTGCTCTGTGGGAAAGTTCTTCCGACATTCAAGACATCGATTCAGATGGGATTTGCTGTAGTGAACCTCATAATCATCATAAGATGCGAAAGATAACGTCGAGCGGTGACCCGGCAGTGAACATCGCATGACTGATTGCGCCTCACCGCTTTCCTGGTCAAGATGGATAATTTTTGAGGATGCTGGAGTGACCGAGTCCGAGGTCGTCTCGGTGTCTGGTACCTCAGAAAAACTAGGAGTTCCTACCAATTCCGAGTCGGGAGATGAAGGCTCTTCGAGGTCTTCTTCTCGTGAGCGTTTTGCCATTGTATGGAGAAGGAGAAGGAAAGTCTGATGAACACGGGGGAAAATACTCTATTCCTGAAAAAGTTACCTCTTCAATGTAGAATATAGAACGTAGATTCTTTGAGTGTTAACAATAGGCATATGTTCGTATCTCGTCTCAACTTGCGTTATTGGTCTTGGAGAGGTATTGAAGGCAAAGGTAGAGGAAGAGGTAGTGGTATTGCTAGTAACTTAGGGCACCATATGTGCAGTGGTTGTGTTTCAGTTTGGTCGTGCGAGTTTCTTCCTCGTACTTTCTTTTGTACCTCTGTGCTCCGTACAGATTGCCAGCGGAGAGCGTTCATGTGGGACGGGGACGGAGACGGATAGCCACTTACATTTAGCCTGCAGCCTCACGCTAAGCAGCACCGAGCATTATCAGCCTTACACGGTCATGCACTACTCAAGGCGGTCCCAGCAAATTGACGATTTATGTTGTACTTTGGCTGTTTGGTAGCAACCTTAGCAACTTATCAAGTTACTTGCCACAGAAAACTAGTGGCTCACCCTCACTCACCCACTCGCCCACTCGCCCAGCTTGTGCTAGACGACAATCGACTCTTCTTTTTCTGGTTCGCCCTCACTCGCAGTGCGCACTGCAATAAAATTTGACCTCATCATTCACTTCATCATTCACAGATGTATCGTCATAGGGCCCCGAAAGACCACCAAGTCTTCTTCAGTTACTTCCAGCCTTGTCTAATTCCTTAAATCGTCTTTTCAAAGTGAAGTCGAAGGGTAAAAGGGTAGAAGGGCGGTAACTAAAACTTATCGGCCCTCTCTAACTTATTCACTTCATCTTCCAACTTGCCAAAATTCGCACATTCATTCAAATTAATTCCCCCCCCCCTCATATAACATTCACCCACCTCCCACCTCGACCCTATGGACCATTCTTACAATTGTGTACTTTGCGGAGGACCAAAATCCATCTAACCCCGAGGCCTGACCGCGGGGTCTTGTACATTTCGTTCTCCAAAAATAAACGTCTAGCTATGGACAAAACTAACATCGCGCAAAAATGGCTGTAAGATATCTGATTTCATCTCGTCATCGTCGTCGCTGGTCCAATTATCTGTCTAAAGCTGACTTTTTCTGGAAGTGTTGCGCAAAAAATAGAGAAGGAGCTACAATCGCAGTTGAATAACGATCTCCCTACATTTGAGGATATTGAGCATCTCGTTTCTCAGTAGGGCCTTATATTCTCACTTTTGTCTTCTTCGTCTTATTGTAATAGGTTGCGCATTGCGTGCGAAGCCGTCATCTTCCGCGATTTCGAGTATGGAACCAAGGAGCGTGTACAAAACCGTTTGTGGGATGCGCATAGTTTGATCAATACTCGTTACCGAAAGCTCGTCGCCCACTACCGCTCTAGCGATCAGAAGCGTCGTGCCATCGAACGACGAAAGCTGGAAAAGCATTATGTCGACTTCCTTAAAACCAGCCAGTTTTTCTACAAGGGCTATATTCAACGACTGGCTTCTCATTTTGGTCCTCTACCGGCTTTACAGCGTATTGCTAATCGCCTATCTTTGAGTCCATTGTCCGTGGACAAGCCTGTCAAAGTTGATAAAGCAGTCGAGCATCTCATCAATATGTCCTGCCATTTTACCTTACTTCGATTGGGGGATCTTAGCAGATATCGAAACGTTCTAAGAACCAAGGATCGAAGTTGGGAGCCTGCCCTTGGATATTACTATCTCGCTGATGCCCTTTATCCCAGCTCTGGAAGTGCTCACAACCAAATGGCTGTTATTGCTCTTGCCGAGGGGAGCCACCTGGACGCGCTTTACCATTTGCTGCGCGCCGTTGCAGTCGAGGAGCCACATGAGTTAGCGCGGGATAACTTGGCAATTGAGTACAAGAAGATATCTAATAGCTGGGAGAAAGAAAAGCATAGCAAGCGCCGTTCGGCACTAGCTGAATCGCCATTGGTAATCTGGTTCGTTCGACTTCAGGCAAGATTCTACAAAGGAGTGGCATTTTCAGAACAAGCAGAGCTGGAAAGAGAGGTTTTGGGTCAGCTAGCTGCTTCGCTGAAGGATGCTACTTTCGAGGAAACCCTGAACAAGCTTGTCCTGATCAATATGGCTGCAAATTATCTGGCAACTGAGAGAATTACTGGTCAGTCGCTCATATATTCATTTCTAATCTAAATACAGGCTGACATAGAGCCTATAGAACAAGAAGGTGTTTTAAAGGATGATCTCAAGCAGTCTTTCTATTTTCTCCTAGGCTTCAACGTCCAGGTGCTCTGCGTCTTGTTGCAAACTCTTATTTGTGAGCTTGCTAATGCAGCCGAGGCTGAGAATCTGGAGTCTCTGACGGCTACTGAATCGTCCGGTGATTCTTCTGAGAAGCTCAATGCGGTCGCCATCCGGGTTCTGCCCGCTATTCGTCAGTACTTCGCCTGGGTAATTTCACAGCGGGCTGTCCTCGTTGGCCTCGGGACTGGAGTCGATGCGGACGCCACGGGTCCTTTGGTCGGTCATATTCAAAGACTTTGGAAGATCATTAGAGATGCTCTTACTGCACTAGTCAATGTCTTTCCGGTTGCATCACTTCCTACTCTCGGGTACTTATTGCCTGAAGATGAAGAAACAATAGGATTCAAACCTCTTCGTGCTCTAATTCCAGGCGAGGATGATTTCAGTCTATATGTTAAGGAGGATGGATCGTCAAAGCCACGTATCAGCGAGGGAGTCTTTCGGCAAGCCGAGAATGAAAACTATTCTCGTATCCATGACATTCTTCGAGCCGGCATAGCCCTTCATTCCGAAAAAGGCCGCTCAGCTGCGTCTGCAAAAGAGCATAACTCTATCTCTGCCCCAGGACCACAAAGTCCCGTGGCAGAAGTTTCGGAATCTCCAGCTCAACCTTTGGAATATTCTCACACAAGGTCGAAATACAGGGCTAGAGGTTCTGAGAGCACATCTACGGCTCTTTCGGATACCGGCATGAATAACCTAGGGGATAACGCAACAGCAGATCCTCTGGAGACCGATATGCTTCGCATGGTGGAAGACTTGGTTGAGCCGGTAAAGTCACTTGGGTCGACCAACGAATCATCCTATGGCATGCACAGTTCTACGGCCAATGAGGTATTTGCTCCTATTGGTTCTGAAAGAGCGCCAAAGGTGATGGGCAGTCAATTCACTCCAAAGAAGCCATTCCCTAGTCTTCCAGGCATCTGGAGCACGCCGTTCACTCCCCAACCAAATGAGCTTCAACGACTTAGTCCAGATGGCTTCACAAGTCCGAGTTCATTCTCTTCTATGAACTATGCAACTAATCAACAGCAGATGGCTGCCGCTTCAGCCCTCGATCAGATGACAGGACCGCGCCGAGGACCAGCCCGAGACTTCCGTACGAATGGCAGTCAGCGGTCACCAACAGCAATGGAGAGGTCTCCTTCTGTCAACCAGTTGTTGCAAATGTCCTTGGCGCAGCAGTATGGAATCTCTCCTACCTCATCCTTCAACTTTACCACAAATAGCAGCATCGAAGCAAACAATTCGCCACCAAAAGCATATTACGCCAGAACCGTGGGCCGACCAGCTCACAATAGCTTCAACGACAGTACCATGTATGAAGGTGCGAGTGACTTCGATCGATTCACAATGATGCAAAGCTCTTTGTATAACGGAACCCAAGCCAGTGTGGGCAGATCCAACCACACTCCACCTGCTGGACAAGGACGTTCCGGCTGAAACCTATGGTTTGGGAAATGGATCGCACTATCGATCTGTTCAAATTTACACCAAACATCTTAAGCGCCACAGACTTCAGTTTAACGGCTTCGCACCTGTTTGTCACTGCTATTATTAGCATGGAGATTGTGTCCTTATGCAATCAGGACTAATGCAGTCATATTCATTCACATCATCAGCACAATGTAAGAAGTATGCGAGCTGGTTGCAGAAGTGTAGAAGATACCGAAGCCTATATTGGCGTCTGACTTTTTATTTGGTTTCTAATAACACGCTAGCTCTATTGCCGTGATCGTGGAGGATCATCATAAGATCATGCATCATGCACTACATCATTTTGATTGTAGACGCTCTTTGTTGTTGAAACCGTCACCTGAACGCCAGCTAAAATCAGAATGGAAGAGAGAACTTATCCACAGATCTACTGGCTGGTGGGCGTGTAAGTCTGCTTGGGGAAGGGGAATCTGCAGTACATGGTTAGTTAGTCGCTTGAGCGAGAATTTAATGGAACTGTAACAACAGGTATTCCAATTTTGTGCTGTGACCGCGATGTAGAAAGATAGAATGAAAGAAAAGAGTTGACTTACGAAGGACCCAACTCCTGAATACTCAGCTTGGCCAACCACTGTCCCTGGTCCACACACTGGTCAAGAGGAGCTCCTGCGACGAGACCAGCGGTAAAGCCAGCAGCGAAAGCATCTCCAGCACCGGTGGTATCATTGATCTTGGCCTTGTCAATAGCATGTACAGGATACTCCTTAACCTCCTGACCATTGATAGCCACAACAGTAGGCAGAGTTCCCTGTGTAATGATAGCCACTCTCTCCCTCTTCTTGTTCTCCTTTGGCAACGCAGCCAACGCCTTAGCAATCTCCTTGATATCCTTACTCTCCACACCGTGGTGTTCCGCCCAGCTCAACGCCTCCGTTTCATTCCCAATAACATAATCCCAGTACGGGGCAGTAGCATCCAACGGGTCCTTGAAGAACTGAGGAATGAACGGCGCAGACAGCGAAAACACAAACACCTTGTTATTCTTCGCGGCCTCTTCCGCAAGCGCCTGAATCGCCGGCGGGCACACAGTCAAATGGTAACCTCCGACAAAATAAAACGACGCTCCCTCAACCAGCTTCCACACCTCGGGACTCTTCAAATGCTCGAGATCGTAGTGGTTAGCGGCTCCGAGATCAGTGACCATAGAGCGGTTGTGGTCAGTGATGACGACGCCACATCGGCCGGTGGGTTCCTTTTTGTCGACTCGGTACTCGACGCGGAGACCGGCCGTCTTGACGGCGTCGTGCAGGATCGCGGCGTATTTGTCGTCGCCGACTCCGCCGAGGTACACCACGCTGTTGGGTGGGAGCATGTATTGTGCACCGCGGGCGGTGTTTTGGGCTCCACCGCCGGCGATCAGCTTGGCGGAGTAGTTGTTGAGGAGGTCTTCGTAGATGGAGAGGTGCTCGGGACCGGCGAGGATGGCATCGTTGGCTTTGAGCTTGTATTTGTCGAGGAGGGCTTGGTCACCTTGGGCTTGTATGTCTGGAGAGAAGGATTAGTCGATGAATGTATAGAAGAGAAGAGCTCGAATGAGATTGCAAGTCATCCAGTTCAGACAATGGGCTGATTAATAATGTTTAATTTGATGCATTGAAGAAGAAGAATGTCTGTTCCAGCGAAAGCGGGTTTGAGCTTCATCCAGAGCAGAAAATGATGCATTTCGTCTGACTACTCACCAAGTAAGGGGTTCTCCAAGCAGAGGAGGGCATATTCTTTGTTTCCAGACATAATTGCGGTTGTTTTGCTGATGGATTTTGAGATGTGATATTTTGATGGCGGGGTTGAGGTTCGATGAAGAAAGGTTAGGTGGGGTTTAAATCTAGGTACAAAAACTGGGGTCTTCAAAAGCTTTAAGGCCAGTCTCGGACCCCGATGAGCGAAACTGTTAATAATATCCCGCGAGTATGACATTATTTTCACCCCAGAATTACTCTCAATTCGATTGACATACACAGCATGACTTCTCTTTAAAATTATGATTGAACATCGAAGTAGTACATCGTTTCTTAATCTCTCACAAGGTTTATTTGCGGAAAGCCATGAATTCATTTAGCATACTGATACTGGTATCAGGCCATCTGAATCTCCTGATCACCAACACATCATGTCAGAGCACAAGAGATTGTTGTAGAAGTATTTCCTGTCATTCCCGCTGAGCTCCATCCGAAAATACATAGATGTAGGCCCAACAAATCCGAATAAATGAAAACCCCTTTAACACACTCAATCCTTGACCTTTTGGGTACCACGTAACAGACCAGTTCTCCTTGCAGCAATGAGACCGGCTTTTTGACCTTGGGCGGCATATCTTGAGATTGTGGATGCTTTACCAATATGTTGATGGTTACCACCCTGTTTCTGGTTAGTGCTGTATAATAAGATTGATTTTGGGAATAGCTTACTCCGTGAGGATGGTCAACGGGGTTCATGGCAACACCACGAGTCTTGGGCCACGAGTTGCGCTTCACAGCGAACTTGTGCTTAGCACGGGAAGCCTCTGTAGAAATAATTAGCATGTAAATTCTCTCCAACACTTCGTTTCTGTTAAGCCTTATAGGAACATACTCAAGAGAGGCTTGTCTGTTCTTCCACCACCAGCAACGATACCAATCATTCCACGTGCGCTGCTCTTAATGACCTTCTTGGCTCCGGATGGGAGCTTGACACGGGTCTTGCCCTCATCTGGGTTGTGACCAATAACGGTGACATAGTTACCAGAGGTACGTCCCAACGCACCACGGTCACCGACCTTCTCCTCAACGTTCGAGATGACGGTACCTTCGGGAACGGATCCGAGGGGGAGGATGTTTCCAACAGTAAGGTTGGCGTGCTTGCCGGCATAGATGAATTGACCAGTGTACATTCCCTCGTTTGCGATGAAAGTCTCGGTGTGCAGCTTGAATCTGTATGGGTCACGGAAAACAACCTTGGCTAGAGGTGCTCCTCGTCCTGGGTCGTGGATGATGTCCTTGACAACACCTCGAACGTAACCGTGTCGCTCCGCATAATCGAGGGTTCTGAACTGAGCTGGTGCCTTGTTCAATCGGGTGTTGGCCGTGAAAATGGAACCACGTCCCTTTCTCTGATTCCTAATAACTCGTCCTATCCAACATCTCGTCAGCTCAGTCTATAAATTAAATACGCTTCCGATTCGAATTGGCGCTGATGAGAATTCCGACCATGCAGTAATTGTTGCCAATGGACATTTAGCTGCAGGCGCAGAAAAACCATATAGGAGAAGACAGCGAGGAGAATTGAGGATGTGGTTGGGATACATACCCATCTTGACGGTGTTGCGACGGCGATGGCTGAGAAAGTTGTCGACGAGAAATGTTCAATGATCAAATCTCAAAATCAACGAATATCCAGTGTGGACTTTCCAAAATTGACTTGTAAATTTAAGCGAGTGCCCTAGCGTTTATGCCTTAGGCGTGTGAGCGGGCAAATATCCCGCTAGTGGATTTTTCCAGTGACGACTGTCGAACGAAGACTCGCATCATCTTCAACATACAAATCATTATTCACAGCACTCAACCGTTTACAGTGCCAGACGATCCGGTGGACTGATGTATCGAGGCGATAGTTTTGTCTAAGGAGTTTGCAGCGGTTGGATACGGTGTGAATTGGCCTGTCCTTGATTCTCTTTTGCTCCCGTCTCACGCGTTATCCTACACCATTTACTGCGAGAATTCTATGCATTCCATCAAAACCTATCATACATCTACATTGATCATACCTCTCTAGGTATTCTAGATGGTTGGTGGCGACTCTGCTATATCTCAGAACAGTGTTCTATGGCAGTTGACAATCTCTACTGGTGGCGTCATAATAGCCTCCTTATTTCCGTTTTCGTTGTGATCGCGTAGTGCCTCATGACTTTACGCATTTGTGAGTGCTCAAGCGTTGCGTGGATTACGGGGTGATAAATTTCTGTCCAATTTCTTGGAGGAATTGCGGGGTTCGGAGGTGCCGTATCCCTATCCGGGAACAATCTGCTCAAAGCCTGACAGAATCGCGACAATTAAACGGTTTTTATCTCGTCTAGATTTGAATTAGGTCGCGGCGACGACCTCAAGGGCGCTCTTCTTTATCTCCGAGCGGGCGTTGGTGACTTCCCACGCTGTTCCACCCTTAGGCCGGCCACGGGCGCAGACCTGAGACGCAATATTTTCATCAGCTTCATGAACTCAAAGATCAGCTCATCGAAGTACCCTATTATTTCTGCTCTCTGTTACGCATGATTAATACTAACTGAAATAGAAAGGTTTAACGATTTGCGCGACGGAAGTATTGAGTACATGCGTTAACATACTCGCTGATGAAGTCAGTTCGGGAGCTACTTTCCTCATTTTTCTATCTTCTTTTCATATGGGTGTATGTGACTCCCGTGGGCATCATTCCGTTGAACAGAATGGTCGGTAAGCGAACGTGGTTGGTATTCCCTTGCATTGGCGTTGCCGATTCGACCACCACGCAGAACGATATTTAGAGCGACCCAAACTACGTTTTTGCGCGTGCAGCTCTCGTCCACGCCTCAATCAAACAAAAGGGTGCCCTGGGCCTGTTCTCGATTCGATGCGTTATTCTCGTCGCCTGTTGGGAATGCCGGGTACATGATACATGATAGGGTAAAGAGGATTGACATGGCATCAAGAGATCATATCAACTTCTGGTTGGAAACGGATTCGTTACATGTGTCCGGTTTGTGGGAATGGAGGATTATCATTGTGTGGGGACAGCCGAACGTGTTCTATGTGATATGGAGCCGGATGACCTCAAAAGAATGCTCAGAAATATCGATTTGTGGCCTAGGACTAATAGGAATACTACCGGCTTCCCCAACCACCGACCGCTTGATGTTCCCTGTGTTGTACGTGCGTGATAGAATGCTTAGACCAATAAATAATATCGCGCTTGTCGGCAATATCTTTGAGCTTCTTAGGCTCCTCTGACTTCATCTCGCAAAACCTTCTTCCCTCCAAACCATCTTAGAATACTACAACCCAACAACAACCATACCATGGCCTCTTCTGACGATTCTTCTGAATTGTCGTCGGTGCCGTCTGATGACGAGAGCCTACAACTAACTAAGAAAGATGGCATTTTGAAATTCTTCTCAAAGACCCCAAAGCCTGCTTCGGCACCGAAAGTCGAAGCGTCGCCGCCGCGACCAAAGCGAGAACCATCACCTCCTCATGAATATGTGCTGGCAGATAATCCAGACATTGCTGTAAGTTTGAAATCCTTATCGTCGCGTACCTGCGCACTTTACACGTCTAAAACGCGTGGTAGTGAGAGGCAATGTTGGCTAACGGGGGATACTACGTAGTTTATCGTCATGTTCCGCGCGCGATTTACTGATGCATTTCCAAAATCTTTACCCAACTTCGGTCCCCAGGAACTCGAGCGAGCCGTTGTCGATACTGAACCTGGCGAGCACGCTGCACAATTTCTTTGCGCATTGTTGGGACTTCTTCTAAATAGGAAGCAAGATGTAAAGTATGTAAATTTTGCTTGCGATTTCTTACCGTTTGCATTTGTCTAGGAGGGGCTATGGCTAATATTCCCCTGCTGTTTATAGAGCAGGTCATTACAATCGCGCACTGGAGGAAGCTGTTCTAAAACACAAGTCACAATGGGCGAAGGACTGGGAAAGCAAGAGTCCATTATCCGGCGGTGCTACCTTCACGTCCATGTCTCCAACTGAACGGGTGAGTGCCCCGTTCGCCTCGGTCTTGACCTTGGCTTTATACTGATCTCGGACAGCTTACGTTACTTCGAACTCTTGTTTTGTGGTCTCTCTCCTCGTCTGATGTTGTTAAAAATATCATCACAGCCTCTTACAAACAAAGTCGCCATGAAGACGATCTCAACCAACCTCTGTCCGTACAGCCGTGGGGCTCAGATGCGGATCGCCGTAGATATTTCTTGATAGAGGGCCTGGACGATACACATTTCAGAGTCTATAGAGAAAGCAACCATACCGTCACAAAGAGAACTTGGTGGAGTGTCGCAGGCGATATTGATGAATTGAAGGCATTGGCAGAGAAGCTCACCAAAGATGATGGTGGTCAAAAGGCCAGAACTTTGAGTAACAAGATACTGGCTGCTATTCCGCGGTTCGAAGCGACCGAGGAGGTATGTCTACTCTCACTACACTTGCCTGAAATGTTTTTTGTCCTTCCTTACTAATTCATTTGCAGAAACGACGACGACGGGAGTATAGACAGGCTCGTAAGGAGCAATTCAAGCGCCCGGAACATAATTTCTCTATGTATGAAGGTCGGACGAGAGGAAAGCGCATGAAGTATACCTACTCGGATGATGAAGACGAGATATATTCCGATACTACTGGATCACGTCGTTCTACTCGCAACACGGGTACTAATACTCCAGCTGAACCTGCTGCCCCAACTGTTACTCAAAGCGGCCGTCAAGTCAGGTCCCGTGTTGGTGGTGCGTATGGTGAGAGCATGTTGAGTGGAACACACAGCACTAATGCAAACTATGACGACGTTGAGATGGAAGACGCCGAGGAGGTGTCCGACTCCAGGCCACGCCGTGCAGCTGCGCCTGGCCGTGGCTCCACCTGGGCATCGAAAGGAAAGCACATCGAAGGATACAACTCGGTTGACGAAATGGACGATGACGAGGAAGACGATGCTAGCGAGCAAGACTATGGTGATGATGAAGAAGATGATGACCAAATATCTTTAGTAAGCGACAAAGATGCGGCGGATGACGAGACCGATGAGGATGAGGATATGGAAGGAGAAAACGAGGTAAAGAAAAGCCTCATTGTGAAGTTACCAGTCAAGACACCAACGCCAGAAAAGAAGAAAACTACGATAAAGCTCCGCCTCAGCCCACAGCCAAACGCGGCTTCTGATGTTGAGTCCACCGCAGAGGACGCCGTATGTCCAGTTTCGGCTATAAAGGCTGATGGCAGTGAGCAGCCTAGAAAGTCTGTTCAGGGACTGGAGAACGGTACCCCGAAGGCCATCCCGATTTCTACGAAGCTTGTGTCCAACCCGCTCTCTCCTTCTCTGACCTTCCGGGGCAGCCCAGAGAAGCCTTCAGCCCTACCGCAATCTATTAATGTTGGCTTTGGAGGTTCTTAGATGTTGCGGACAATTAGTACGAGTACTAGAAGTGTGTTATTACGGCAGCAAAGGCGTGGATTAAGTGGATTATTTGTTTTGGCGGGCGCTTCAAAAAGGAACAGATTCAGCAGGCTGACTGCTCTTCAAACATGGCAGCTTCTACTGATTCTTAAAGATACTACCATCTCACGGTGTTATGATTAGACAAGATTACTTCACCGTGTTGCTCTTAGAGGATTTTCAGAATTGTATAATATTAAATGACTACAAGCACCTACTCGACGCTTTTCTTGAACTGTGATCATGTCGAATTCGGCTTGCAGGTGAGATAACCACGAAACCACTCTTCTTTTCCAGAGGGGCATCTTTCAGAATATAACTCTACAAGGCATGGAATTTTCAAAATGCACGATACTTTGATTCTGTATATGCCCGGTCCCAAACGCCCCGAATGCAATTTCCATAACCCCCCCCCAAAAACACTCATAATTCATTATCTTTACTCCATGGTCGAGGCCAACGCCTCATAGTACTGCTCCGATACATCAGCAAAATGTACTTCGCAGCGTTCAATAAAGCATATGCAGAGGACTCACATCCCCCATTTCCGCCGCTAGCTTTGCATCCTTCCCGATGCTCGCCAACTTGTCCTTGATCGGCCAATTATTCACACTATACCACCAGCGGCGTACCCTTGCACCCGCACTGTTGCCACTGAGTTGTGCATTGCGATTCCAGTGTTTCCAGCCGGCTACGAACAGGGTCATGACAACGCCTTGGAGAAGCGGCATGCACACCTAATCCCAAAGTTACCTCCGTAGTCCATCACATCCTGCCCTGATAGGAAGAGGATATATTTACCTGATCCTTTATAGTAATAAAAGCTATCTTCCAGTACGAATCTGCCTGAGAAATACTTGCCAAATAGCTCTGCTCGAAACGAAGGTCTGGAATGGGAGGGAAACTCGAGCGTCGCGGTATAGGCTTCAGCACATCGTATGGAATGTCATCTATCTCCTCTCCATCTTCGAGATCAATCCCATCGTCGTCATCGTAAGCGTAGGAAGATGAGGATGAGCGGCGCGCCGTTACAGGCTCTTTTCTAGATGCGGTAGTTGAAGGATTGATGTCGTGCGTAGGGGATGGTGCTCGGTTTATTGAAGCCGATTGTATCGTGGATGCGATTTCTATAGGTACGGAATCAGACATGTTGAAGGGTTTATGATACCTGGAGGATAGGGATCTGATATTGAATTTGTTGTAGCAATCATTGTAGCTAGGAGGGCAGGAGGGGTGCGGCAGAACTATTCGCCGTGCCGAGCCGAAGGCTACCATCGTCATCTCAAACAAATCACAACCCGAACCCAATGATCTCCTTGTCTACTACACATGCAGCACTGCCATGGTCAAAACTTGATAGGTATGCATGCAACCGGGGAAAGGGTTGAACTTCGTCCTGCGCCCCCGGATGATATGTTCTTTGTTATTCACTTCCTCGTCATAGTAAGCAGGCTCGGAATCTTTGAGAGCTCTCTTTCCATTTTCACTTCGAGCTGAAAAGAAAATGCTTTGTGTGATTAGTCTATTGGCCGGCTCGTAGACCTTCGTCAGGGCTATCAATCTATCTCACAGTGCTTACTTACTTGACAAGTTAAATACTTCGACTGTTCTATTTCGCATTACGACGATTCTCACAATCACGCAAGATGAGTACTTCCGAAGCATCAATATTGGGTCATTCTTTGCCCGACCGCGCTGCGATGAAGCCGGAAAATACGCAATCTCAAGTGGTTAATCCTGATTGTCCTGACCATCGTTTCCAGATTGGTCCGAAGACTCTATTTGAGCAGGACTTCCCCTATCAAGAAGCCTTCATATCGGCAAGTCTCACTCGTTTGCAACATGGGATTTATGATGACGAGAAGAGATTGAGCTCGTATGGTCCGTCACCGCATAACGTCACCTTTGTAGCCGTGACGTTTGTCTTTCACCCTATGCATTCTGTCGAGTATAGATTCAAAAGAGCTCGAATCAGCATTCAAGCGTTCCGAGCAGGAGGGAGTCCCGAGAAGGAAGCAGACCAGCCACTTCGAATTATCAAGTTTGCTCCGCATATTGCGTTTGGTCGATATTCAACCGAGAATCTACATTGGACCTTTTCGTTGGGTTAGTATTTATTGACTGCTTGAGTCTGCTTCTGCAATGGCTGCTGTCTCGGAATGTATCCGATCAGAAGTTGTTTACTAACACTTCTCCAGGAGCGAGTTTGGGTGTAACCACTCCAATGACCACAACCATTACTCCATCAACAGAATTTGATAGATCTAAGGTAATTGGCACAATGCTGAAGATACAAGGATCAACTCGCTCGGTCAAGGACATGGAAAGTAGCAAGCTCATTTGGTCTCTGGAAGAAAACGAACAGCAATATACAGGACTTCCAAGAGAGTTCACATTTGTTTTTTTGGTAGAGCAGCCGGTTGCGAGAGCTCCTTTCACTCTGCAAGTTGCTATCAGACCAGTGCTTTCGCAAACTATTGATGGATTTAAGTTGTATAATGAAGTCGTTACAAGATCCCACATATCATCTGACGAAGTTGGACAAAAGTATGTATCAACCTCACATGGACCATCCCTTTCTAAGGGTGCTGGTTTGGAGTTATAGAGTCACCTCTTCCGAAGTTAGACTGACAGTTGTTCAAGGTTCTCCAGCAGCCCGTACAACTTTGCCACTATGCCGGGTCAATTTGAGGATCTAGTAGAGTTGCCTGGCAACGCTACAAACATAAAAGTAAGAGTTTTTGGCCCGGCAAAATGATATGTGCTGATCATATAAAGGATTATGTCGCTGTAACATCCGAAGGTTTATCTGAGGTAGCTGTCGCAGGCTCAGGTAGCACCTTAGATAAGTTGAAATCGCTTCTCAAATAGGCCTTTGAAGAGACAAGCAGCAATTCTATGATGATCAAAGTTTATGTGCCAGAGATACCAAAGCTCTGGTGGCTCACTCAGATTCAGCAATCAATGTGACTGAATACCATCTACCAATCAAGTCATTTTTCAAACACCAGAGCGAGTTCTATGTGCGAGCTAATCTGTTGTTCTAAGGTTGGTCAAGAAGCACTGCCCGCTAATTGATATCGCGTCACATCGAGTCCTCTGCCGCTCGGCCTGCTCTCAAACATTTCGTTACTTACGAGAACCAGATTAATAGAACCTGGGCTTATCAGGATACATTTGCTGCACCATTGTGATCCTAATATAATGGCCCAGGTATTGGGAAGGAATTATGATGGCCGGTGTCGCAGGCTGGTCGGCTTCGTATGTCCCATTTCCATGTTTGACCTTGACACGCAGCAATGCCATCTCCAATTGTGCTTGGCCATTGGCTGCAATCAGGGACTCCCATACTTCCCTCCACGTGATGGGTGATTTCCCCTCTCCGCAAAATATGTCGGGATGTTCGCGTCGATTTTCCCATATGTCAACAATGTCTCGATGAGTAAGAGATTCCTCAAAGTTTCTTGTCATTCTAGCCTTCATTTCTTCCAAAGTCCGACCTTAGGTCAGAGGATCTGTACTGGAGCAGAGGGCATTCGATCCGTTTGAGGCCGAAGTTGGCTTGAACGCAAATCCGTATCGTGGCCCTTGTATGTAGACTAAGTCACCGACATGCCAGTCCCAACGGGGGAAATGAAGATTCCTTGACCGTCTGTAATCCGATGAGGTTGTCGTTCTTCTTATTGCTGTTGTGTCTAAGGGTTACGAGGTACATATCAGGTGCCACTCCAAGGTTTCCTGGAGATATCAATGAGGATGAGTCGATGGAATGAGACTACCTGGCTGACGCAGCTGTTCGATTTGTCAAATGGTCTTCCTTGCGATTACTCCGCTGAACCTGGGCTCGGCGTGGGCTTTCAGTGGCTTCTCTCTTAGGGGCTGAGCGCTGTGGTGCTCTCACCTGTATTCTCCGTCGGTCCTCGTCTAAGAGGTAGGTCTTTAGTTGGTTCGGTAGATTCGCCTCTCTTCTGTCGATGGCTTCTATCTCTACAAGAGATAGAACCGTCAGATCCTGAGCTTCTGTTGGCAGATCGCTCTTTAGAATAACCTTGTCTGCTCTTGGTTTCGGATGAGCCGGAAATCTCTTGGGATCTTCCTTCACGAGGCATTTTGGTACTAGTAATGGTGAACCGGTGGTTTACGGATACCAATGGCTGACAGTGTAGTATAGTACACGGTTGAGGAAAGCGGATCTGCTGAATTACTTTGGATACTACTCACTGATTACCCAAGATGCCCGCCTTACTAATATGCCGTTTCAAACATCTTGGTAAGTGCGACTTGGCCCTTTGCTTCATCTTGTATAGAAATCAGCTTGCCGGGTTCAAAAATGGGTTGTAGAATTCTATATATATAATCCACACGAGAAGCAGCAAATCAACATCGGCAGCATATCTTGTTATATCTTAATCTGTAGAGAGATGGAATAAAAGAACGAAAGTGGAAAAGGCGCCTTTACACGACAAGTCCACTGCTACAGGCCATCACTACGAAAATACCTCTATCAGGACATCAATACCCTTCAATACATCAATACCCTTCAATCATAACAAGCACGTCGGCAGTCAGACACGATGGAACCATTCGGCAGTTACTTACAAGTCTCACCGTTTAACTTTCAGCCAGCTATCTGAGAGACTGATAGTTGTACAATAGACAGATAGATCATAGACACCCTGAAAAATTCGCTGCATCAGCGGCAGGAGTCGCAGGGTCATGTCAGGGCACCAAAGTCCAGAGAGAGATCCTGGCATCGGGTCTATGTCCGAGTCTCGTGAGAATTTTTCCGTTCACTCCTCAGAGTGGTCTGTTGGCTGGGCAGTCTTGTAAGGCTGCTTGTTGGTTTCAAACTCATGACTTGTGAGTGTGAGGCGGAGTGATGAAGCTGCAAAAGAAACCGGTGAGTTACCGTAGCTGTTTGGGGCTGTGTTGGTATGCTAACTTGATTCTCTGGTATATGTAAACGAGAGTGCTGCCCAACTGTTGGAAGCCTGTGCCACAACCTTACATGAATCAATTAGGCAGATGTTGTCAGAACGCAGATATTAATCGCTCAAGTCCCTTCATGGAGATCACTGAACCTCCAGGCATTTCAGCAACATGACGTTGAAAAAGAAAACCAAGGACGGTGCAGAAATCACTCTCTATGTGGTGATTGGGATTATTGGTTGCCCGATCTTTGTTCCCTTCTTGTGTTTCGTCTTATGGCATCATGAACGCGAGAAACGCCCGGGTGGAAGGTTGGCCATCTTGGCTAGCGACAATCGTCGAAGGAAATTGGCTGAGGATGTCCGCGAGGAGAAGGAGAAAAACCGCCCAAGGAATCTTCCTCCCACCCGCCGTGAACTATCAGTCGAACGTGAATCATCGGTCGAACGTGAATTATCGGTCGAACGTGGACGAAGGCGACCGCGAATGATATTCAGACGATTACGAGCAATGGGCAAAAAAAAAGTGGATAGCCCGATACTGCGTCTTCCAGCAGAGTTACGAAGGCAAATATTGCTCGAGGTACTTGGGCAAGGCGTGATTCATTTGGCTCAAGGTCGAGGACGTCTTATTCATACACGTTGCAAAAAAGATGATCTGCAGTCGTTTCCGCATAATTTCAATGACCAGTCTTATGATATCGAACGACGATGCATACCTCTTTGTCAACCCTGCGCACAACGCCCCAGATTCGGGTATCAGTGGACTGTATTAGAGGATGTTGCCTGTAAAACATTGCACCCACCGCGGTCAGAAAGCTGCCTTGGCGTTCTCCGAACTTGTCGGCAACTTTATCGTGAAGGTATCAACATGCTTTATTCGACGAACGTTTTCGATGCCAACGATGCAGAAACGGTCCTTTTCCTTGCGCAAACGATTCGACCCCAAAGGCTGAAGGCCATCAGACACTTACAGATACTCACAAAGGATCCATGGCCATACCTAGACTTAACGGGAAAGCGGCTTCAACATCAGGAGAACCTTCAGGCAATGAATGATGCGCCGCTTTGGGTGGAGTGTTGCAAGCTTATCGGATCACAGATGACGGGCTTGCAGAGCCTAACAGTGCAGATCGGTGTCTATGAGAATAGAGATCCTTACGATCAACACACGAGGGCGAGGCATGTGGATGAAAGATGGCCTTACAGGCGAGCTCTGTATGTTACAATGCTAGGTGCTATACGGGACAGTGGAATAAAAGGACTGAAGAGCTTTCGTTTAGAGATCGAAAAGGAAAAACCCCAAGTAGTTGAAGACTTGCAACAAGGGCTTCGGGATGTTGTTTGTGCTTGAAATTACGCAGACTAGAGAAGAGCAGTTCCTGGTCACTGCTGATATCTGGCTCACAGTCTGCCATATCATTTTCGCTCTTCTCGAGGCAATAGCAATGGCAATGAGCATACAACATAGAAACTTATCGTGCCTGAAAGTCGACTGTGAATGTTCTAGGCAACCAAAATGAATAACTGGAGTCCTCGATGTTACATTTTAAGCACGCGAGGGACGCTAGTTAAACTTACGCCACAATCTCCAGCTGTGGCGCTCAAACGTCAATCATCAATCGAATCAGCCTTAAACTTTTTGAACATTCAACTAGCAATCACAACATCTACAACCATCAACATGGCCGACGTCGAAACTGCAACACCTCCCACAGCGTCACCACCCGTAGAGGATATCGAGCAGTCTTCTACAGCACTCACAACTACAAACAATGAAGCAGCTGCGCCTGCGACCCGCAAAGTGAAGAAGATCATCCGGCGCAAAAAGCGTCCAGCGCGTCCACAAGTCGATCCATCAACTATAAAATCCGAGCCACCACCTCAGACGGGTACCATTTTCAACATCTGGTATAACAAATGGTCTGGTGGTGATCGCGAGGATAAATATCTTTCCAAAACTGCTGCTGCAGGCCGTTGCAACATTGCGAAAGACAGTGGATATACCAAGGCCGACAAAGTAACCGGTAGCTACTTTTGTCTCTTCTTCGCACGGGGAATATGTCCGAAGGGTCAGGAATGCGAATATTTACATCGATTGCCGGGAATACATGATATGTTCAACCCCAATGTTGATGTCTTCGGCAGAGATAAGCATTCGGATTATAGGGATGATATGGGTGGTGTAGGAAGCTTTATGAGACAGAACAGGACAATTTATGTGGGAAGGATACATGTTAGCGATGACATTGAGGAGATTGTGGCAAGACATTTCGCGGAATGGGGTCAGGTGGAGAGAAGTATGTCCTTCCTTATCCATTTGTTTGTCGGATTGATCAGAATGCTAACGTTTAAAAGTTCGCGTTCTCAACACTAGAGGTGTCGCATTCATCACTTATTCGAACGAAGCAAATGCGCAGTTCGCGAAAGAGGCAATGGCACATCAATCATTAGATCACAATGAAATCCTCAACGTTCGATGGGCAACAGCAGACCCCAACCCAATGGCACAAGCTCGGGAGGTGCGTAGGATAGAAGAGCAAGCTGCAGAGGCCGTTCGACGAGCATTGCCTGCCGAATTCGTAGCTGAGATCGAAGGGCGAGATCCAGAAGCACGAAAACGAAAGAGGATAGAAGGAACATTCGGATTGGCTGGCTATGAGGCTCCTGATGATGTTTATTTCGCTAGAGGCGCAAATGCCGTTAACCCAGTCGGAAGGCAAGGGTTAGAATTGGAGGAAGAGCAGAGATTGATGTTGGAGGCTGATGCGTATGAGCAAGCGGAGAAGCAAGAGGAGAATGGAATATTCTCAAGTAGTACTCTGGCCGCGCTACAGAATGCCAAGGTTTCCACTGCAAAGCCGAAGCCAGCGGCGCCTGCGGGACCTCTGGTGGCTTATGATAGTGATAGTGATTAGGGTCGAGCATTGGTGGAGTTTTGGAGTTGGCGAAAGTTTTATTGATAGGACGTAGCATAATCTAGTCCCGGGAGTGGACTAACAGAATACCGGCCATGCGCTCAATGTATTTCATGAAGCATGCTTGTCTAATACATACTTTTTCTTGATCATATATGTGCCATTAGCTGTTGAAAATTCTTGAATACAGCATCTCATGTCTTCCTATCCACAAGTCCATAACCGGAACACTCTGCCCGGCATCCTCAACCTTCGTATCCCATTCCCTCTCAATACACTCACCAATTCCCTTCTGCACCTCCGCACTCGCTAATACTTTCTGTGCATGATACGGCCCGAACATACTTGCCCTCACGGCAGCTGACAACAAAGCTTTCACATGACTCAACATAAATACATATGCAGTCTGCTGCAAACCCATGCCCAGTATCGCAGCAATGGCTCCAAACAACGGTGCAAGATGTGCGCTGGCCGGAGGAATCTCTCCAGGAGTTACCACAGAGGACGATGACCTCAGGAGCAGTGAAAACTCTTTCAAGGTCTCGACAACAGCCGGCTCCACTCCAGCCGGAAGAGCAGAGGAGAACGAACGGTCCCATATAGACAAGAGAGCCCGCCCCTGTGCTATCGATGCTCGACGGCCGACCGTGCACATGATCGCGGCATCGAGAGCATCGTCTAAGGTCACGAGATCCAGTGGGTTTCGGTGGGCGGCAAGAACAAAAGGGAGAGTGCTGGAAGCATATGAAGAGAGCGAGAACTCGAGAAAGTCGGGAAATGAAGGTCTACTGATGGATTTGGTGTGCGCGAGATAGGATTCTAGGCCGCTGCTGAAAGCGAACGAACCGAGAGGGAGGGCGGAGTCGGAGAGGAGGAGGAGGAAGTGCTGGGATATTGGGGGCCGAGAAAGGGCTCCTAGAACCCTTCGTTAGTTTGAATCCTAGTGGGGGGGTTCTGGATATTTCTTGCCATTTCTGTAGCCGTTCCCGATGTCGATACCGATGTTCGGGGGGTTTCCCAACGAAGACAGGGAGTCTGGCTGAGCGGCTCGTAATCGCGCCTTTGCGGCTCTTAACTTCCTCTCCAACTCCTCAACCTCATTCTCCATATCCCTAGTCTCGACGGACATTGGATAATGATGTTGACGTGGTCGCGATATCTGCACGTGCTGAGCAGTCAGACCAGATAACATGCAGATGATAGGACTCGGTAGCACAGCCACAGTTTATAATTAAGCATCCGCATCCTTCGCTCGCTCGCAGGGCTAGAAGCGACAACCACCCGCAAAAATATCCGCCCCCAAGTTTCATGCGAATGCGATGCGGCGATTCTCTTTTCATTGGTCGACTTTTACGGGATCTCAGCTCTCACATCAGAACTTTACATTCTCAAACATCGACGGCATGGATGTCTTTCTATTCCTGATACACCTTCCCGCGTTGCAATCCAAATGTTCGTGGCTGGAGTCTTCTTGCATAGAACTAACTGCTAGGCATTCTCTCGTTGCTTCTCTACTCGTACTGTACTCGGTATACTTGTATGAAGCCATACATGATTCGCCTGACTGCAGGTAAGGCAGCTCCCTGTATGGTGGCCGAGTAAAGGTACATGCTCCTTCGTTTTCGCGATCGGGTTCTTGTACCAATGATGCGTATAGATGTTGCACCGCAGTTTGTTGTTTGCTGTCTGATCGTCAACAGTTGGTTAGGTGAGAGTGGCACAATTCGATATCACTGTGCATTGCATGTAGCTTTACGATTCCGCAAAGCTATCATATCATTTCCTCTGCTCAAAAAGATGCAACAGTTTGTGCAAAGACGGCAATATCATTGGACCTGATATCATGAATTTCATTTCGTCCCTGCAGGCAGCCGTCCCCGTTGCAGCTTCGGGTCAACATCCGTACCAAGAAATCACAGGACTTGTTCACTCACTCATACCATTTGAGTCATCGCCGCGGTCAGGCCAGTAACCAGACCACGTATTCTCATGATTCACAGCCTTATGTCCCATACAAGAAGCTTCCGCCATAGTTCGACGGATTGACATCGGTGTGCGAAACGCTGTGCCGCAATCCTTTCGCTCCCCGCTCAATTCTCCTGCACACGCTGCGCCAGGCTGTGTTTTTATCACCTGTATATGGAATCAGTCGTTCCAAAGAAAACATGGCGATGCAAAACCATCCCAGCCTGTCGATCCTGACTCACTCTCGCTTGGTGCCCCTTGCCCAAAGCATTGGGAGCTCGATCTATATAGTATATAGTATGCTTCTCAGCCAAGCGGTTTTTGCCTGGAAAAAATATTCTGTACACCTACCTACCTGTATAAACTTTATTCCTCCTTCCTGTCCACTCACACTTAATATACATACACAATAATCAAGATGATTGTTACACTAGCACTTCGAGGTCTTCAGGTAAAGCTTCATTTAGATGTACCATCTACCCTCCTCACCACTAACCTTTCTTATCTAGGTCATCTTCGCAGGCGTGGTCCTAGCACTATCCGCTATCCTGATCAAAGACTTTGGTCCGGGCCACTCCTGGTCTCTAACCAGCTATGGAGCCTTCTGCGGTGGGGCATCTCTTCTCATTGCTCTAGTCGGAGTAGCAGCATGTTTTGTCGACTCCCTCCAAGGCATAATTATGTTTGCCCTTGACGGGATCGCATCATTCTTCCTTCTCGCTGGTGGTATTGTATGTTATCCTTATTTCCCTCCGTTCTTCCTTCCCTCTTCTACCCCAAATGCTTTCCACCCTCAACTAACCCCCCAACCTACAGGCCTACGCAGCAACAATCAACGTCGGCAACTGCAACAATTTGGTATACCTATCCCAACACGATAACCCTTTCGCGATCAGTGCCGACAAGATATTTGATGTCAGTCAGTCAAAGTTGGTGAAGGCTGTTTTGGACGATATAACGACAAGGTGCAGAGAGACGCAAGCGAGCACGGCCTTTCTCTGGTTCTTGGCTGCTTGTTTCGTGGGGACTTTCGTCATGTCATTGATGGGGAGGAAGAGGGGTTCCAACAGCATTGCATAGATGTGGTGGACTGGGCTGTGAGAAAATATGGGGAATATGGAGTGAGATGGAATGGAAAGGGATGGAATGGAATATAATGACGGATATGATGCGAAGGGATTTGCTTTTCAATGGGTTGATATCACTGGCGTTATTTCAAAGTTGACGACCATACCCACGGAACGAACGTTCTTTTTAAGTTCAGGCTCTTTTGTTCTCGATTTGAGATACATAGATTATTCGAGCATTTAGTATCGAGTAAGAATTCAATGTGTTCAGTACATTGTTCTGCAGATTTGATTTTGCAGATAATCTGCATCTCTTTACAGAATCTAGTTCCTTGCACAACATCCGAGTCGTTTTCCTCACAAGCGTACCCAAGCCGCGATAGACATTTTCCTCCAACATATATATCGGCCCTTCCCCTTCCACCTTAACATACGAACGGATAGTTGCCTCTCTTCCCATTCCCTCACGTCCTTCATCTACCTACTTACCCCCAAAAGCAACAATACCAGCCCCTGCAGAATTATCCTGTTGTATCCTATCCCATCATACCAATTCAAGTCAAGCCAATTCACAATACGCCCGCACACCTACCAAAACGATGTGAAAAAGAAGAGTTCTATCCATCCTCTCCTCTTTCCCTTCCCCCCCCCAACCTCCCCTCTCCCCTCCACAATACCCGATCCCATTTCTCCCCTATCTCCTATCTAGCTCCCATCTCTCACCAACCATATTCCATCTCTATACACAGCAATCTCGATCTCAACATCACCCCCAACATCACAGATTCCCTCCCCCCTCCTCCCCCGCAAAGCCCCACAGACACCAAACCGCACCTCCCAACCTACATCCACACATCCATCTCCCTACAATAAAACGAACTTAACCTATCAACCCTCTCCCATTTCCATTCACGCAACAAGCATATCAAACCCAACTGCACTACCTACATATACTCACAAAGTATGCCAGAACGGAATAGAACCTAATGATATCTGAATGCACTTCATAATATAATACCATCAAAATCATATTCATATAAGTTAAAACAAAACGCCTCCGCAAATGCTCGTCATCATTAACACATCACAACACCATCAACCCCTCCCCCCCCCTTTCCCCCTCCTCCCTCGGCACATCCCAATGCCAATTCCAAAAGTCCATTTCCTCACCTCACAACTCCCACTCATGCCTATCATCTGCCGCCGTAACAAACGGCTCATCAATCCTCTTGATCGCAAAGTCGCTGCACAGGATACTATATTCCAGGAATCATTAAATTAGCTCAGTCCTCAGGTGCAAAACTACATCCCATTCAAAGAAAGATAGGGAGGGGAAAAAACAGATAACTCAAGCGGGGGAAAGGTGAACAAAGAAAAAGACCCAACATACCAAGCACTAGCCACCAACCCATCCAACTCCACCACCAACGCCTCCCTCTTCGCCCCCTTCACCATCCCCTTACTAATCAACATCTGACACTCTCTAATCCTCTTCGCCCTCCCCACCCCCACATACTCCATAACCTTCTTCCCCAAACAATCACTATGAAACGCATGCTGGCACGGAAAGACAAAAAACTGCCTACTCAACAACGGCAGCGTACACACATAGCATTTCTCCCCCGGCTCCACAATCGCATACCTCTGATCCAGCGCCTTAATGTCAATTTTAATATTCGCCGCCGTCTGCGCCGACTCATCCATTTCCTTCTTCAGGATATCGATATTGCGGCTATAATCCTCGAGCGCGGCGCAAATCTCCTCTTTGAAGTCGTCGATTACGACGAAGTCGGGGAAGAAGGGGATCAAGTCTTCGATTTTGAGGAGGTCGCACCGTTTGAGGAATTCGATGGCCGTTTTGATGCCGTTGGATTGGGAGATGACTTTTTTGGCGACGGCGAGCCAGAGCTTTTTGCGGAGGGGGGGGTTCGAGACGGGGCGGTCGGCGACGACGGAGGCGAGGTCGATTTCGGAGTGTGCGAGGGCGAGCTCGACCGCTTGCAGGTATTGGCCCATGGTGCTGTAGATGTGGACGCAGGATTGCACGCGCGAGTGTTGGATGCAGAGACGGAGGGCAAAGTCGGAGTCGAAGCTGGGTTCTTCGCCTTGGGATTCGAGGTAGGAGAGAAGCGCTGATTCGTCTTTGGAGGGGTGGGCGGCGTAGATGGAGATTAGAGTGTTGTGGACGGCGGCGTCAGTGGAGTGGAGGTTATTGATGACGTGGAGGAGGTAACGGACGGCTTGGTTTTGAGGGAGCGGGCCGCGGAAATGTCTATCATAATTGAGTAAGGCCGGGATAAGATTTCGAGGCTTGAGGTCCGAGTGTCTCATTAGAATGTCGACGAGGTCAACGGCCACATGTGTCATCAGCCCACTGCTGTATCTATAGAAAATATCAGGAGCTGTCTGCTTCTTCAGCACGTCCAAAGCCTCCTTCCAGCGCTCCCTCTGGATCCAATAAGAAAGTACGTAATTGTAGTCATTGACAGCGCTAGCAAAGAAGAGCAATTCATCTTCTCTGCCATGACTGCTGATTATATCGTAAGTCGTCTTTTTGTCGAGGTCGGTTTTGTATTTGGTAACGAAATCTTGGTATTCAGCTCGAATGATGTCTAGTTGGTTCCTGGTTTGTGTAGGATTGAGATTCTCAGAGAGTTCGGCCTTGGTAATTATGGTATCGTCAAGAGAATTGAGTTTCGACATGAAGATTTCCACTAGCCAACTAGCAATCATGATCCGTTGCATGACCGAAGACTTTCTGTATGTGGTGAGTTTAGTCAGGAGATACTTTCGAAGTGCATCTTGCTGATCATTATCAACAAAGGTCAAGGCGACTTGTTCAAAAGGCTTGCTACTCTTTCCATATACACCTGCAGCCTCAAGATACGATCCTTTGCTGATCAGATAATCACCTGAAGCTGTGGCAACAGCATCTTTTTGAGCAGGACCTTTCGCATATCGGAGCGCCGCATCGAAATGTTCTGTCTGCAGCATGACTTTCCACACATCTCTATCCTCATCAGTGACGACGATTTCATATATCTCTTGAGTAGTGAAGAGCCAAAAGGTGTTCTTCTCTCGATCGGCAAAAAGTCCCAAGGCTTGTTGGCCCGGATCTAGGACTACTTGGTCAAATATTACTCTATCATCTAGTCGATTGACAGCAATGACGCGGCCACCCATCAAGAGTAAAATGTGCCATTGAGTGAGCGCTATAGAATCAATCGAGTCACCAACTGGCTTCCTGCGACCCGTAGGGCTGTCTAATGCTGGCAATTGAGATTTAGGCAGCAATTTTGCCTCTCCAAACATCTTAGAACCTAAATCAGATGTTGCTGGTGTCGTAATCAGCCTCCCATAGTACACGCCTTGCGATGAGAGCCATGCAAAGATGCGGTCTGGAGTAAGATTCTCTACAGAGGCAGAATCAGGTGGATTCGGTGACACCACGAGAGACGAAGCTGCAGTTGCTGATATTCTGGATAGCTCATGGACAGTGGGTTGTTCAGTCTCAAAGAGACGCGTGAAAATGGAAGCCCCTCCCTCATGTGCCACTCGTCCAATCCTGCCAATAAGATGTAGAACTCTGCTCTGCGTGGTTATAACTACCCTTCGGACATCTCTTGCGTCGGCTCTTCCAGTGACAAGGTCCACCCACAAGCCGGTGATGGGCCCATCGGGCAGTCTCATAAGAGCTTTCAAGTACTTGTCCTCCTTCCTGTAGAACTCTGTAGCAGTTTCAATATATCCTTCATATATGTTTCCATCCGAAGCTCCAATAAGTATTTCTCTTGTGGAAGAAGTCGGTAAAGAAGGATTCCATGCTATACATTCTATAGACACCCCGCGAAGTCGTGAGAGTGGCCTAGGTTGTCTCGACTGGGTATGTAGGTAGTAGTTCTCGCCTTGCGCGGTACAGATAATCAAATGTGAAGCAGTCGGGTCGAGGAACATACGCCGTATCACTCCAACCTCCGAGGTCTTTTTTGGCAAATCAATATCTAGAGAAGCAGTCAGTATAATGACAACTATTCGAGACAACCAAAAACTATACCATCTATATCTGCAGGATTATCCAGGTCGATTCGCAGGATCCTGCCATTCGAAAGTGCCAGCACCAGTACATTGTTTGCAACTTGCGCCGCTACAAAGTCTGAGGCTATGGAGAATTGGAGCTGGACTTTTTCGACATTGAAGATTGGAAGGGCGATCTCGTTCAGATCCTGGATACTTCGTGCGGCTACATAGCCGCTTGATGGGTCGAGAGCCATCCCGTCGTTATGTGAGCTACCTCATGGTCGTTGAGCTCGAGGCTGTAGCTTCGATATCATAAGGCTGGCAGCCCATAGCTCCAAATGTACGGTGAGCGCTTGAGTCACAATGCGCAAGGTTATCACGTCACGTGAACGTATATAGTACTTGCTCATGGTCACATTGTCTCACGCATAACATGTCACAACATTGGGGTAACTGATGGAGAGAGCTATACAAAGTATTACAGCATCTAGTAGTGAAACAAACAGCTCGTCATAGTGGTTGCAGTACAGTCTGAGAGATACACAACGTCGGACACCATTGTCCCGGACAGAGTAGCGTAAGAGTAGTAAAGTTAAAAGATAGTCATAAAGTACTTGATCAAACTCAGTATTTTAGGTCAAACACACCAAGTGATGCTTAGTTGATGGGAACCTCTAGTCTTCATAACTATTTATCTGCCGACCGATACCTCCCGCTTGAAGCGAACTCAGATTTTTCCATGCGAGCCGTCGTATTCTGGACAGCAAGCAACGATTGAGTATAGTTCTGGTTGCGCAAAACAGGAAGGTCGGTTAGCTGTCTTCCACAGCATAACTGCCCCCGTTCCCTGCGCATCCTCATCTCTGTTTCTCTGTGCGGATTCCCTCGGCGTTTGTAACCACACTCGTGGCACTCTTAGTTGGACCGGTCTCAACCACTGTAGTTTTAGTGCTAGTCGTACGACAGCTCTTTCTCTCAAGCCCACCTACCCACATCTCGGTATTCCTAGGTCATCTCCGGGTCTAATGATGATTTGGAAGAAGGGCAGTCCCTGATGTTGAGCTGTCCAGTGTCCACGCCGCTGCTCGTTTCACCATTCTGACCGCTGCCATTGGCTTGTCCGTGCGGGCATGTAAACACGAGTAAACGACGTCAAGATGCAGGAAACTTCGATTTAACCTTTGAATAACTTTTTTTTCGAGGTCAGACCGTCACAGACATCACAGCGTGCTATCTCTTCAGTAGTGATTTGACAGAGCCGAATTTTGAACGGTCCCCCGCACAAGAGTTTTTCGGCCCACGCGACTGAGAGCCGGCAAGTCTCATTCCCCCTGAGTGAGCCAGATATCAAAACAATTTTTGTATTATAGCCTTCTTGCGGAGACTTCGTATTCTGTAAGCCTATGTTTAGGTCAGTATCGATGAATGACGAGGTTTTTAGATAACGACGTGCACAGAAACAGGGGACATCGAGGGAAGAACAGATGATGCATTGAAGAAAAGAAATTAAGAACATACAAAACTCGTTTCAATAAGGCAATTCTTATTTTTCTTCAGACGAACACTTGAGAGCAAATACTGACCTCATGTATAGTGACGATCATGCGGAGAAGAGATGACTATTTTCGTCTTCAGTGGTATGTGTACTGCGTGAGGAACAGATTGCGTTTGCGTACATCTTCAAACAGGAAGGAGTTGAAACAAATATAGCAGAAACGCATTCGTAAGTACCGGTCATGGCCACGGTGCTCGGGACTCAGGAATCAGGAGGATTTTGCAACGGACGCTTTTTTGGGTCGGGAATAAACATGAAGCAAAGCTCATCGTCTTTCATCAAGGGTGCCGGCGACTAACTAGAGGAAAATAGAAAATGGTTGTTTCGCACGAGCATTTTCAAAAATGCACACAACATGTTCCTTCATCCGCCAACCTACGAGAGCCAAGCCACCAGCGTACCAAAAATGGACAGGCGATCTGATTGGTTGAAAAATGTTCTATCCGTGCTTAGTCCTGGGGGTTTCATATGTTGATCATAGGCTGATCGGATTGGAGCAAAAGCTCAAACATCAAACAAACGACCAAGAGGATCAGCATGAAGGAGGCTGTTGAAGGCTACTGGCAGCGGCAAACTGTCGATGGTCATTGATTCATACTTCCACCAACTCGGCGATGGTCATCTAAGAAGTTTGAGGCCTACTTGCATTCGAGTTAGCTGTGCTAAGGTCATCACCCCCTCCGCTCGTCCACGTTGGGCTCGTCGCTTGGGATTTCGGTGTGGACTGCAAAAGCAGCCTTGAGCAATGGGAAGAGGGGATTTTCACATGCTGCAGGATAAGGTCGCCGCCACTGAAGCCATGCTGCAGAGTTTAGATTATTCATAGCGTCTAGAGTGGTCGAGTTTCCTCGTACTGTACTCCATTTCATGCCTCTGCTAAATCAGTAAGTACACTTGTGCAATTCGGAGCTTTCCTTCCTTGGGAGCTTTTGCCTCGCGTCGAATACCTTCGTATATCTTCGTATAGTTAGGATTTGGATGTGGATATGGATATAGAGATCGGATATCGGATGATAGGGTGACGATCGCATGAGCAAGAGAAAATGCGAGGAACCCTTAATAATTTCAAATCTATGATGCAAATCTACCAGAATCTTGAAGATCTTCCCCATCCCCCAGGCGATAGAGTCTTGTCCAGTGTAAATACCCAAGTCCCCTGACACAAAGTACCAAGTAAGTTGAAGGCTAAATAACCCTTAGCCAGGTAAGCTATCCTTCCGAACCCTTCCCCGGCTGTTCACGCACGCACAACCTGGAAGGCCTGCCTGCCGTGATTTATTTGGGACGTTTCATAAGTTGAGAGATCTCCGACTATCAAACGCCCAATTCCTTATACGCACCAATGGAATTGCGACGTTCATGGCCATGATGAAGAAGGCCCAAGGGAAGAGGAGAGAGAGGTCTTCCAAGGACAAATGAGAAGGATGAGAATATTCCAGATGGTTATTTATCTGACTGCAGTTGCATGGAATTTTACTCTCTATCTGTTGCCAGCGCATACTTACCGAACGAGATGCATTTGGTGGGCATGGTAGGGTACCAAGTAGAGATTTGGGGAAAATTAGCAGCCAAGTTACAGGATTTGATATGCGCGAGTACCTAAGCAAGCAGGCAGATAGTGGTGAATCTGTGATAGCTGCAGATATGATATCAAAGGCGGAGGCAAAGTAGAAACATCCAGAATCCTCAAACAGCGACCAGAATCCGGATCCATCATGGAGTTAGTTGACTGCGGGTAGTTGGCGGTCTGTTTCGTTTCGTTGTTTTGTTTGTTTAGTTGAGCTCCTCAGTTTATACTCCAACGCCGTCCAACTCAACTCGTCTCTGATTGCTGTAAGCCGGTCTCACTTTGCCGAGAACGTCTTAGATCATCTCGCGTCGACATTCAGTATCAAATACTCCGAGGTATGGACGGTGGATAGGAGGGCAGCGCACAACGATGAAGTGTATCGCCGAGTGAGAGTTGTAGTAGTGATAGTGGATTTGACTCCGTCGTGACTATCAAAATCGAGTACTCTGTTCCTCTGTCGCAACTAATTAGCAAAGAGCTGTGCATATCGCAGCCAGTAGCCAGTAGCCAGTAGCCAGTAGCCAGTCAGCCTGCCCACTTGAGCAGCAGGAAATAGCGACGGATTCGGTCATTAAGAAGCATAAGATAATAAGAGAATTCATTATCTTTGGCCCTTACCCCAATGCAGTTAATTGCAGGTTGCGCCTCTTCCACCCATGTCCTTGTGCCATCCTCCAAGTTGCTCCAACTGCCTCCTCAATCACGCTCTTTCCCTCTTTTGGCGGCTGCCCCACCCATGCAAAACCTTAGCGTGGGAGCTCTCTTGGGCAGCCGCGTGCAGGTGCTTTACTTAGAGAGGCGAGAAAGAGGTACCTGTGTCTCAGAAGGTTTGGTTTACCTTTGCTCCGCCCACTTTTCACGCTTTCACGCTTTCACGCTTTCACGCTCACACCCCGACGCTCAAAAGTGAATTTCACCTCACACGGACGAGACAAGATTCAATATCCAACACCCGGGACCCAAGACAAGACACAGAGATCCAAGGACTAGGGACCGTCGTGTCTTCCCACTACCTCAAAACTTCAGATCCGCAGTCGTAATTCCCTTGACAGCATCATTCAATCCGGATCAATCACCCCATCACACCACCGGCACCCGCACCACCCTGCTCAAAAGAAGCGTCTGTTCCTCCCTCAAATTCTCAGATCCCATCCCTCATCCACGGCTTTACGGCTTACGACTTACGAGGTACGCATCCACTTCCTCAGAGGACTCCACACTGTCCATACTCTCCATCGCATATACCTGAGCACCCCCAATTTCCAACCAAAAAAAGATCTCCAAAAAGAAAAAAAGTCGAATCTCCCCCTCATCAACTGTATCAACGTAGATCCTGGAAGATCTATATCGCCAAGTAGCTCAGACAACGATATTTGCATCAATATTTCAGCAATTGAGCATTGAGCATTGAGCACCCAACATCGAGCATTAAACTCTCCACATTGCAGCAGCTTTTGCCCATATATCAAAAAGGATTCCCAACCTTCCCTTTTCGCTTCTTTGTTTGATTGATCCCATTCTCGCCATCGCCTCTCGCTTTGAACACACAACAATTCACTCTCATCTTCACCTTTGATCAAGAACATAAATACGTCCGGACTTCGAGCCAACATTCACTATTAGTCAACTCGAAACAACATTTGACTCATAAATAATCAGCTGGTCTCAACGGGTCGTTCAGTCATTCCGTCCTTCGACATTAGCTCCTGCTACTACAACAAAACTTGTACATTTTAATCATTCTTCATGCCTAAATAATTCACTCGACACAATGGCAATGCTTGCTTCCAAAGCTCCCTTCCCGGCATCACTGGGCCCATCCTCATCCTCGATGTCTTCCACTACACAAACAACAACCCAATCAAGTCGCAGAGCACCAGCAATGTTGACTACAAATCAAACTTTCGCGAGTCCAACTGAATCTGAGTTCTCGGACGTGGATGGCCCAGAATCTGCAAAGAGGTGGGATGAGGATCAGGTCTGCGACTGGCTGAGAAGCATCAATTGTGGTGACTACGAGAAGCTTTTCAAGAAGAATAATATCAACGGAGAGAATTTGCTGGAAATGGACAAGGCAGTGCTTCAAGAGATGGGCATTGAGAAAATCGGAGATCGTGTCCGTCTATTCCTAGGCATCAAGAAGCTTAGGACAAAAGCCTATGCCAACCAGAAAAAGAGAAATAGGGTAAGCAGAATGACAATTCTGATAGCAGTGAATTGAGGTTAATAGACCCAGGACTCCTTCGCTGGCCTGGAGAACTTCGCACATACACCCTCCTCTTCTGGCTCACCACGCCCTCAAAATTCAGGTAGCCGAACAATGCCAGCGTCGTCGTCAAGCAAGAGATTCTCGAGGCAATTTGATGGCTTCAATCCAGCTACAGCCATTCCAGAGAATGTTAGCAAACCGCCTTCACGCCCTACGTCACCATTGACGGCATCAGAATCTCGGCAACCGACCCGTCAACCACCACCAAGATACAATGTTACTAGTCCTGGCGAAACGATGAAGCGGGAGCAAGCGCAAGGATACTTCAATGGCCAAGGTAACATGCCAGGCAGCGCAGCGACCATGACTGGCAGACGCCCCACAACGCCATCCGATGCTTTGCAACCACAGACGGCACGTCTTGCCACTGGTCACACTCGAGCCAATGCTAGTGTTGATGGTTCACTGATGGCTTCCCTCCCTACTAATCAAGATGTCATCAGAGTTATATCTTCAAAAGGTGTAACCAAGGTTGTCAAGGTCGCTGACTGCAACTCATGTGACGAAGTAATGCGATTAACGCTAAGAAAGTTTGGCTACCGAGAAGACCATGATCGGAACTACTGCTTCTGGGTGCTTGCTGGTGTAGATCCAGACCCAAGCCAATGTCGTCGACTGCCTGAAGCGGAACTATGGCGCATCATCAAAGACCAGAGGAGAGCTGAAAGAAACCGACTTATTCTGCGAAAGATCCATGCTGGTGAACCAGGAGACGAGGAGTTGCAACGAGCGGCCAGCATTGCATTGGAGGAAGCTACGACAACTCACAATCGTGCCATCGAGACAATGGACAACAAACGCAGCCAGCAAAAGGTTCAAAAGATGTTGGGAGAAAGCTGGAACGACAATCTTCTTCACCCTTTGTCACCCGCATCATTCCAGTCCACCGGATCTAATCTGTCCATCACCGAACGCGAACGTAATGTCTACAATGCTGCCAAGGACCTTGAGAGACCTCCCCCAGCCGATTCTAGAGATACGGCAAGATATAGACCGGGCAAGAAAGGCGGCTTGCGCCATTTCTTCGGACAACGACCACCGAGTGAACTCATTACTTCCGATCTGACGACCTATTTCCCTGATCATCCTCGCGAAGAGATTGATCGTACTGCAAGGCTCTCTCTGCGAAGATCTACTCGTCTGAGCAAAGTCAACAGCCGCTTGAGTGTTGCAAGCAATTTGAGCTTCGCCTCAAGCGTCGCTGATGCCCCTCCCATGCCAACTATCGCCGATACTTGGCTTAATGGCAACAGTCAACTTGCGAAAATCAGACCCCTGGACCTTTCGCGAGCAAATAGCAGTCGCTTCAGAGACTCAGTAGCCTCTTCACTACTTGGGCCTGTACAAGAGGAATCGCCGATCGAACCAAACCGCAAATCATATGTCTCATTTGATAGTGGATCTGATACAACTAATGTTAATGTCACCACTGATGATGGAAGCAGTGTAAGAGAAAGCTACTTTGAAGATGGTAGCACGGAGGCTGGGGATTCTCTGAAGGAGATAACTCAAGCCCTGAATAATGATGGAGAGGATCTGGACGAGGAACTGGAGAGCTTCCTACAAGGTGATTCTTGGGATGACAGTAAATGGATGAAAGGTGCACTTATCGGTCAAGGTTCTTTCGGTAGTGTTTACTTGGCTCTCCATGCCGTCACCGGTGAACTACTTGCTGTCAAGCAGGTTGAAACTCCTTCGCCAGGAGCGAACACCCAAAATGATGCACGAAAGAAATCTATGATCGATGCGCTTAAGCGTGAGATTAGCTTCCTTCGAGAGCTCCAACATCCAAACATTGTGCAATATCTCGGCGCAAGCTCATCCGACAATCACCTCAACATTTTTCTCGAATACGTTCCTGGTGGATCGGTACAAACTATGCTGAACTCCTATGGAGCATTACGAGAGCCTCTCATTCGAAGTTTCGTGCGTCAAATTGTTACAGGGCTGGCATATCTACACGGCCGGGACATCATTCATAGAGATATCAAGGGTGCCAATATCCTTGTCGACAACAAAGGCGGGATCAAGATCTCCGATTTTGGTATCTCCAAAAAGATTGAAGCCTCAAACCTCCTCAATGGACCTGGTAATAATAAGAACCGACCTTCCTTGCAAGGATCTGTATTCTGGATGGCACCTGAGGTTGTCAAACAAACTTCTTATACACGCAAAGCAGACATCTGGTCACTGGGTTGTCTCGTTATCGAGATGATGACCGGTACTCATCCTTTCCCTGATTGCTCTCAACTCCAAGCAATCTTCAAAATCGGCGGTGCAAAGATTAGTCCTACTGTACCGGACGATGCTAGTCATGACGCCAAAACCTTCTTGGCATCAACTTTTGAAGTTGAACATACTAAACGCCCAAGTGCTGATGAATTGCTTTTCAGCCCATTCTTGAACCCAATCACATAGATTGGTTGCTAATGGAACACATTGCTCTTCACATCACTTGTGTTAACACATACTTTTCCCCCATTATATTGGGTCTCTTCGCTGCATTGCAAGCGCTGGTCATTGCATTCCCTTGGAGTTCTTTTTCTTCGGAACATTTTATTACTTTTCTTGTACACAGTTTTTTTTCTTTTCACATTTTTTGATGTCGTAACGAATTACGATACCCACCCGGAGCTTCCTATGGATTTAGGGATAATTCAGAGGGGGGCTTTTAACATAGACGAGGGGGTGGACGAGAGAGAACACGAGGATGTGTGCAGTTGTGAAATCACTGGATGGTCTCATTATTGGAAGGTTGGCGGTATAAATGAAGGGCGGGATGAAATTCAAATGTATATTGGGGACATGACAAAGGGGAATGGGGAAATGGAAAAGTTAAAGCCATGGGGAATGTACGAATATGAGGATGAGGATAGGGAGGTGGATAAAGATATGAACATTATGAATGAATATTATCATACATATCAAATAACTTTGGTGTTTGCAAATACTTGTTGGATTGTGATGTGGTGAATATGAGCTATTTTAATTAAGGTAAGTAGATAAGCACTACCTTGTTTTATGAACACTTTCGCAAGTCCTTGGGTATATATTGGATACAATGCTGATGTTGAGCTAAACAGTTAGCTCGCCCTACCGGGTGTTCTACCCGAAAGGCTGCATTGTATATACGTACCTACGTACATATACCTCTCTACTACCTCACTAGTAAGCAGATATTTGTACTATATGTATATCCACATACAACTGTCAGCGAATCACACACCTACCATACAGCGGGTGCCTAACTGCCATCAATGCTGACGACGACGGGATGTCAGCTGGGCTGAAATTCTTGGTATAAATTGAAGAGAATATTTATTTTTATTTTTGCATTGTCAGACTAGGGTTTGGAGATTATTGTTCTGTTTGTTCCGGTATACGCTTATATATACAAGCAAATTTTTTGTGAGGAGGATAGAAGGGCTTTTAGTTCACTTCACTTCACTTCGGTTCAGTCAACTTTACTTCAGTTAAGCTCTTTGGTACTCTGTTGTTGAGGAGTAGGGAAGTCTTCAGTTCAAGTAGTCAAGATGGATCCAGATCGATGGTAAGTCAGTTCTTGCTCAAATCACTCCTTCCAGTCCAGTCCTAATATATCTATTCATCGCCATGCTAACTTGAAAATTGTTTCCTTCTGCGATATAGTCCCGCCTACGCTGTATGTTTGTCTAAATTCTGCATTGCACTCTGCTTCTTTCCCTACACTGCACCTCTTTCCCCTACCCTCCACCTTCTTTCTTTCATCCATCTATCCATCCTACTCCTCTCCATACCCTTTCCGCTGGCCTTTCTCTCTCCCCGCCCTTCCTCTCTTTACGCTCCCCCGTCGCTACTCCTCCCCCTTCTCTTCTCCTCTCCCTTCCCCAATCCCTACTCCCCTCCCTCCCCTCCCCTGGCCATCAACTCCTCCCACCTCCCCCCACCTCCCATATCCTCCAACCCAACCCAATCCTACCCCTCCAGCCTCCACAGCCCTTCAATCCCTCCCCTCCTCCCAAACCCACCCCTCGCTAACCCCCAACCCCCACAGTCCTTCTTCGGCGCCATGGGCTGCAGCTTCGCCATCGTCCTAGCGAACATCGGCGCCGCATACGGCATGGCGAAATCCGGCGTAGGCGTCGCCTCCGTGAGTGTTCTGCATCCAGATAATCTAATCAGGAGTTCGTTCCCCATCGTCCCCATCCCCATTTCTCCCCTCCACCCTTCCCTCCTCCATCCCTCTCCCCCCTCCCTTCCCCCAAACTAACCCCCCAGACCTCCTCCCCATAATCCTATCCTCAGTCCTCTCCATCTTCGGCCTCATAATCAGCATCCTCATCGCCTCCACCCTCTCGGAGAAATCCGCCCTCCACACCAACTTCCTATACCTCGGAGCCGGGGTTGCAGTCGGTCTCAGCTGTTTAGCCAGCGGGTTCTCCATCGGGATAATTGGCGATGCGGGGGTCCGCGGCGCGTCGATGCAGCCGAAGATGTTTGTGGGGATGGCGCTGATTTTGATATTTGCGGAGGTTTTGGGTGAGTTTGTTTTTTTAGGAGGGTGAGGGGGGGAGGGGAAGGGGGAAGGGCGGAGAGTGGAGGTGATGGGGGAGTTATGGGAAGGGAGACGGGATAAGAGAGGAGAGGAGATTTGCTAATTCGTGGTGCTGATATAGGATTATATGGGTTGATCGTTTCGCTGTTGATGATTACGCAGGCGACGAATAATGTTACTGTTTGCACTTAAGGAAGACTTGTGCATACACAAGATTGGATGATTGGGTGTGTCATGTCGTCTTGGAAATGCCCGTGGGGACATCTGTCCAGCTTTTTTTTTTGCTCCATAATCGTTATAGGGAATGGGACGAGCAAGATATGTGTGAGCGAGCGAGTAATAGATGGGAGCATTGTACGCGGAAGGGGGAATAGCTAACACGGTTTTGGTTATTTCATTTTATAAAATATGTTTTGTTGTTCATACTTGCACTTGCACTTGTTCTGGGTATGTTGAAATATAATGAAATAGATGTCGTAAGATTAATATGATATTCTAGAACTAAACACCAGCGGAGAATCTTCAACTTACGCAAATACAATCGAAACCAGTCTGATCCAAAATAATCCAGGTCCGCAAGTTCTGATACTAAGCAACCCCCACTGATCCTTCATCATGAACTATCTGCAGAAACCAGCGACGAAAGATAGGAGACATCCCACATGAAGGCATCAGAAAAGTAAACGGTAACTCCGTTATTGCTAAACGAAATCACACTAACCTGTCTGCTTTGCATCATATTGCTCTGATATTTGCAGGCACTTTCCCCGCAGCTTTGATAGCTAGCTGGCTTGCTCCTGTGTCTCTTCGTAGCATGTGATGATAGCATGTGATGATAGCATCTTCTTTCTTCCCTGCAGGCGGAGACGGGGTTGCCAACACTGTTTTCCGTTGCTTCTCTGCTTCCGCAATATAGGAACAACGTAGCGGCAGGCTGGAGGTGCGGGGATCTTTGATACTTGTCTCATCCTGGCATTTATTGGGTTGTGATCGTTGCCAGATTCTCACAATCACGCTGGACGTTAGGCTATCTGGCATCTTCGCTGATGATGCCGGGCTGGGTGGCGTGGATTCATCCGGTGGTATCTGCAGCATATAAGTCCTGGCTACTCTTCCTTGTTCGCTTAGAAGATCGCTTGCCGCTGCTCCAGTTCGTGGTCGACTACCGAGTGCTGTTCGCCATGAAGCTCGTCGAATGCATTATGCGTGGGGTTTCTGGGTGGAAGCCCGAGTCTTCTCGTGAGGACCTTGCTCAAGACCAATCTGTAAGAGATGCTATAGTATCCATTGCAATGGTATACGATGATACTCCGTACGCTCTTAGCAGCTCGATGGACATCTACACAGCCGACGAAATAAACAGTGAAGCCAATCCAGCTTCTTGTGAACTCGGGAATATGCTCTGCATCTTCTAGAACAAGTCTTTCTTTGGTTTCCTCGATCATTACTTTTGGGGTGCGTCTGAGGTAACATCGAGGTTCTACCGCGTGAGCTGATTTTCTCTGATAAACGGCCACAAATTGATGGAGACTTCCCAACCGCTGCATAATGTGATATGTCTTTGTGAAGATTGAGGTAGGTACCAGGCGATGCAAAGGGCATTTTGGTGTCATACAATGTGCTGGCGACGATGGTGATTCACTGGGTTTCACGCAGGTCTCTGCTCTTGATGCTCTCCATAGCAACAAAAATGTTGGAATTGCCGGCAGATATACTAGTTATCCAGTACCGTAACATTATCCACAGTCTCTCAACTTTTATTTCGCAAAATCATATTTTCCAGCTCCAAAGCGTGGTAAAATGACCCAATCTGCACTCAGGCTTCTTGCTCATATCGCTCAAAATCGAATCATGTCGACACTTTCTCGCAATTATTGAAAAAGAACATCAGACACCAGACACTCGGCAACTGGGCCACCAAAAACCTTCGGTTATCGTGAATGCATGAACTCGAGGGGTCAAATGCCAAATGGGACGCCAAGTTGTGGCAGAGTATCAATCCGCAGGGACAAGGGTAGTAACAGTTACTTATGATAACCGTACTATTTACACCTTCACTGAATTATCCGCACATAAGGGCTGGTAAGATTGAGGGCATCACAATGAGGCAACCTCAAAAGCGTCCTGTTGGAAGGAAAGTTCTTCTGTAACCGCGGGGCGTTTATATTAAGGAGGATAAATCAGAAACAGGACACCAAGAGGCCGGGGTGATACTATTTATGGTACGGGGTCGCCCACAAGGAGACCTTCAGAGTGGTTTAAAGGCTGCAGCGTCATAGATAGCTTCATGTTCTATTTGAAGGTGGTGAACCGGTGCACTCCCCGAGACCAGGACAAACCGCTGGGACTTGAAGCCCGGAGCGGTAAGTCGGCGAGGTGGAAGGTTGGGGAAAATGGAGAGGAAAAGAAAGTGGAAAGAGAAGTGGAGAAGTATATAAGGGCCATAGTAAGAATCCTGGAAATCAATATCAACAACATTGATATCGTTACCACTAACTCCATAAGGACATCGAAAACTCGCCACATACATGAACGACGGCCGCCTCAAGCATACACTATCACAGTACCGAGAATTTGATTCAATAACCGTTGCAGGAACAGATGGGAAGTATCTAAAGATAGAAGACACCAAGGACAGCGTAGCTCAAATGTGTCACTACCACGTCGAGTATTTCGCTTGCTCGCACTACAGCTCGGGTACGCCGGTAAAGTGCACTAGCAACACAGGCAGTACAGTAGAGACTTGTCCTAAGTACGAAGGGGAGCGTAAAACAGATAATCCAAGTAAGGACTGCGCTTCTTGTGCGCAGAAGAAAGTAGAGGCTGCTTCGAAGGGGAGATCAAGAATGCACGAAGGGTAGAGTTACGTCTGCAGAAGGGTGTCTCAAAGCACTTATGACTCAAGGACAAAGACGTCGCATTGAGCGTGAGCTAACCCTCAACCAGTAAATTGGAATGTAACTTGACAGCGGATGAGAGGCGAAAGGGTTGACATTCTGAGCTGTCTGACTGGGTGGAAGAATGTGTAGTATAGTAGGCACCGCAAACACAATGAGACACTATTTTTGCAAGATAAACCTCTTGGAGAAGACATTGGCGGGCGCCGTCGAGTATGAGTCGCGATGAGTCAAGCAAAAAATGTTAGAAGTATGAAGAATGAAGAATGCTCGAGCTGCCCCAAGAACTTGTCGTTGGAGAGTTCTCCACTTAAAATGTGACGTTCCCCTCTGCTCGCCTTGCTCGCCTTGCTCGCCTAAGCACGGTCCATTCTCATAATTTTCTTCGCCCTTCGCCCACCACCCACAACCCACTACTTCAAGGTCAGCCCACTCTACCCTAAGCGTTTCCCACGTCACACATACAGAAGAAAGAACACTTTTCACCCGCCTGCGCCTGCTGCACACAACAGAGATCTTTCTACTACTTCCTGAATTGCAGAATCCATCGGGAGTTCTTGCACCCAGTCAGAGGTTATCCAAAGGTCGAGGTGTTTAAGACTTCAAGTCTCATTCATCCGCCAAAATGAGTGACGCTCAAGCCAATGAGGCGGAGAAGAATATCGAGATATGGAAGGTGAAAAAATTGATCAAGCGTCTTGAAGCGGCGCGCGGAAATGGAACATCCATGATTTCGCTCATTATTCGTACGCCTCTTTCTCCGTCTTCAATGGGAACGATGTCTAATGATTATTTCCAGCGCCAAAGGATCAAGTCTCTCGTGCGGCGAAGATGTTGGCAGAAGAATACGTAGGTGTCCAAATTTTCGGATGGTTGCCTTCCTCAGCATATTGATTGTAGTTTCCAGGGTACCGCATCAAACATCAAGTCGCGTGTGAACCGTCAATCCGTCCTCTCTGCCATTACTTCTACTCAGCAGAGACTCAAATTGTACAACAAAGTGCCCCCGAATGGATTGGTCGTGTACTGTGGTGAAATCTTGACATCCGAAGGCAAAGAGAGAAAGGTCAATATCGATTTCGAACCCTTCAAGCCTATCAACACCTCGCTCTACCTTTGCGACAATAAATTCCACACCGAGGCTCTTGCGGAGTTGTTGGAATCGGACCAGAAATTCGGATTTATTATTATGGATGGAAATGGAGCTCTCTTCGGTACCCTGAGTGGTAACACCAGAGATGTTATCCATAAGTTCTCGGTCGATTTGCCTAAGAAGCACGGTCGTGGTGGTCAATCTGCGCTGCGTTTCGCACGTCTTCGTGAGGAAAAACGCCACAACTACGTCCGTAAGGTTGCTGAGCTGGCTGTTCAAAATTTCATCACCGCAGACAAAGTCAATGTTGCTGGTATCATCTTGGCCGGATCCGCCGATTTCAAGAACGACCTCAACCAATCCGATCTTTTCGACAATCGTTTGCAGACCAAGGTCATAAAAGTTGTTGATGTATCTTATGGTGGAGAGAACGGATTCAACCAAGCCATTGAGCTTTCGGCTGAGACTTTGAGTAACGTAAAGTTCATCCAGGAAAAGAAACTCATCGGAAAGTACTTCGATGAGATCAGTCAAGACACCGGTCGTGTGTGCTACGGTGTGGAGGATACATTAAAAGCGTTGGAACTTGGAGCTGTCGAGATCTTGATTGTCTTCGAGAATCTCGAGATCACTCGCTGGGTCCTCAAGGATAGCAATGGCAACCAGATCATCCTTCACACCACGAAGCAAGCCGAGCTCGCGAACAGAGATCAGTTTATGGATAAAGAAACAGGCCAGGAGATGGAAGTTGTATCTCAAGATTCATTCCTTGAGTGGATTGCAGAGAAATACAAGGATTTCGGTGCTACTCTAGAGTTCGTCTCAGACAGATCCAGTGAGGGTAACCAGTTCGTCAAGGGCTTTGGTGGTATTGGCGGCATCCTACGCTACAAGGTCAACTTCGAGCAGTTGGCCGAAGTTGATGACGATGATGACTACTATGACGGTTCGTTGTGATCCGAGATCCTCCTTTGATCCTCTGCTAACAACCTCCAGATTGACAGTTTGAAGCCCTCGCATTGAGCGAGGAGCCAGCTCCAGTTGACCCGTCTAGTCACAATCTGCCAATCCGCCCCAGCGGCGTGCAACAGAGCCCAGCGCGGCCAGCGTTGTCTGGCTCTGGCCCGAGAGGTATTGTCCGACCAAGCCCTCTCCGGTCCGTTATGACGGCTTCTTGAGTTGGAGAATCGATATCTCAGGTACATGAACCTCCTCCAGGCCCGAAGAGCACTTCTGACTCTCTTTAGACAATTTAAATCCTTTGAAATATAAGGTGGTGCCTGATATTTCCCGTGTTACAATGAGGGAAGATTGCGTATGGGAAGATCTGCTTGCTGGGAGAATGTGTTAAAAATCTGAGAGATTCAGTGTCGTTAGATCTACCATATGGAGGGGTCAGATACGGGAATTCAATTTTTCAGAGAACCTTTTGCAGCATGTCCCATTTTGTGTGATACCCATGTTATTATCTGGCGATGCGAGAAATACTTATTCCACCTTTCCACGGTGTCTTTAGGATGTATATGTGAGATGACTGCAACAAATTTCAGGTCTGCGGATGCCGAGAGTTCACTGCTACAAGCGCTCTTACGACAGCTACAAGTATCATACAACTTCCTCTAAGACTTGTGATCAAGTGGGGTTCGAGTGCACTGTAGCGGGGTCAGCTAACTATGACCGCCCAAAAATAATGTTGAAATTTCTATAAGCACATCATCAGGGTTTCGTCACAACAATATGATCTGCTGAGTAGTACGCGAACTCTTCCGAGATGAAGTGAACACAGATCTTCGTACACGTCGGAATATCTACCAAATTGCCCACCGGCACGCCGAATAAATCAACCCAAAGAAAGAGATTGCACACCATCAATAGCCATGCAATCCAACCCCTCTTCCTCCACTAGCAGATCTGCTATATCCTTTCTTGGGCCCATTTCTTCTTACACTCATCAGGTATTTGACCTTCGTTTAATCAAATGCCCATCACCGTTCTTTTGCCAGCATTACGAGCCACATGCAATACCAATAGGACTAACCGATGATTATCACGCCCAGGCTGCCCTTGGATGTTTTGACCAAGAGAAATATGAGTATCAACCAGCCATTGGCATCCCAGGTATTGGATCTTTGAACTTGGATTCAAACTGGTCACTGACGAGCTACAGATGTCTTTGATGCTGTTCAATCTGGCAAGGCAGCATTAGGTGTTGTTCCTTTCGAAAACTCTACAAATGGAGCTGTAATTTTCACTCTCGAACTTCTCGCAGATCGCCATTCACTTTACAAAGATCTCACCATCTGCGGCGAAGCATACTTGGATGTCAGTCATTGCCTCCTAGGTCACTTTTCGAAGGCGGACTCTCCGGAAAGGTCTGGCACTTGTACCCCAACCACAGCGACACCATCTCCGGTCAAACCAAAGACGAAACCGCTATCTAGCCTAAGGCACATCCAGCGACTATATACTCATCCACAAGCCTATGGACAATGCGAAGCATTCCTTGGCACTTATTTAAAGGGGATTGAGAGACTCGACGTTAGTTCCACAAGCAAGGCGGCCGAGATTGTGAAGGCGGACAAGAGCGGAACCAGCGCAGCGATTGCGAGTCAGTTAGCAGCAGACATACATGGACTGGATATTCTTGCGCAGGGTATTGAGGATCGTGACGACAACACGACGAGATTCTTCATTCTGCGTAAAGGTATCGATACCTCTGCGACTAAGGCTAACAGCCCTTCCAAGTCAATGGTTTCCTTTACGATTGATCATCGCACACCGGGAGCTCTCGCAGCCGTGTTGGACTGCTTCAAGAGTTATAAACTCAATTTGACAAGCATCAACAGTCGTCCAACGAAGGTCGTTCCTTTCCAATACATATTTTTTGTTGAGTTCGAGGGCAGTAAGCTGAGTGATCCGGAAGGGAAAGTTGCTGGGGCATTAGGAAATCTAGACAAATATACACAAAGCTGGCGCTGGCTCGGGAGTTGGGAGGATAAACTTGTTGGTAGATCATAGAGGGGAACTGTACTTTGGGCAAGGAAGGATAAAGAACTGCCGTTATCGGAAGGCTTATCGATAAGAGATAGCATGAAGCTTAATGCTTGGCATTCACGCATTTAGGATTTTTGCCGTCTTTTGGAGCTTTCCACTCCACTTCTAAGTAGCGATAACGACATTACGACACCTGAGTACATCTCCTAGGCCTGTGTTATTAGATTTGCTATGAGGGCTTCGACACTCTTCTATACTCAACGATGTTTATCTCGTAACCTCAGGCGCTCGTTGTCTTCTTCTAAGCAGCACGTCGAATCGTCTTTAAAATCTGAACTCTTTGACGAACTCACTACACGACCTCCTAACATCATCTACGATGATCTTTCACCAACTCACTCCAATCTTCTAGATATATCACTGGCCGATTTCGTTCCAGCAGCATACTCCCCTACTGACGACCCCTCCTCGTTGATGATCGAACGTCCATGTGCACGAGCGAGCAACGATAAGAGCAGACTTCCACAATCTCATCATATAGTTTATTTCAATCCCGAAGTTCCCAGCAACGAACTGTTTCCAGATGGCACAGATGCTTTACACTCACCAGGACCTCCATTCATGCGCAGAATGTGGGCTGGAGGATCCATTGCTTTCAACAAGTTCGAGAACCGCCAGCTTCATCTGAACACGCGCGCTGTTTGTATAGAACGAATTGTGGATGTTACAGTCAAGGGGGGGCAAGGTGATGAGAAGATTTTTGTAAACATCGAGCGCCGAATAGGTCCGGTCGGTAACGAAAACAGCACTCTTCGGGACGATTCTGCGATTGATCAACAGCTGCTGTCTCGTTATCGTGCCGATGATGCTGATTACATTGGACAAGCAGCTCTTGTCGAGTCGAGAATTATCGTCTTTATGCGCGAAAAGGATATTCCTACTGCGAAGAAGGATCAGATGAAACCTTCGAAGGTTATAAAGCGTAAGCTATCATGTTCGAATAATCGGCCCTTCACTAATTACTACCTTCTTCCTAAAGCTATCCACAAACCAGATTTCTTTGTGAGGTTTGTGCCTACTCCGAGCCTCTTGTTCCGATTTTCAGCGCTTACCTTCAACGCTCACGCAATTCATCTGGATCCCCAATACTGTCGAGAGATCGAAGGACATAGGAACCTGCTCGTCCACGGACCGCTGTCGCTGGTGGTTATGCTTACGGTTTTGACATCACAACTGCCGAAAGGAGTAATCATAAAGCAATTCGACTATAGGAATCTAGCCCCGTTATATGTAAATGAAGAGTTAAGAGTATGTATGGTATGTGTGGGGAGGAAGACAGACAATGAGCATAAATACGAAGTGTGGATCGAAGGAGAAGAAGGCGGATATGCCGTCAAGGGTTCTGCGGTCGTTGGACCCGCTGAATATCTCAAACGCTGGCCAAGACGATAAATTAAGTACTTTGTAAGGGACAAGGCTGAAGAACAAATCTCTTTTCAAATATTCTCCGATGTTTGAGTGAGAGATTCGAGGAGCCGGGAAGACGCTTGAACATAAGCCACACAGTCGTAGTGTTATGCATATCCGATAGTATGGTGCGTGGTGCACAGGCTGACAGGCGGGCAAACCCATCAGAGCGTAAAATTATACATGTTTTGGAAAGATGGGACGAAATCACGATCGCCGGGCGCTGTTCCTGGCACTACAGTAAGGTACAAAGGGCAAAGTGCACCGTACCTCGAAGGAAGAAGAACTAAGACACAACCTCCTGCAACGCACAGTTGAAAATAAAGCATCCAATCTTCGATGTCTTCGATCCTCTTCTCTGGCTGACACGAAGAAATGCTGGTGAAGGATGCAGGACCTCGGACCTCGTATTGCGGAGAAAGTTGTCAATTGATCTTCGAGGTTCGTAACCCGTACGAAGTGCTACTCGAGGAGACGTGGGAGAAAGTACCGTATCATGACGCCTCTCGACATGGATAATCCGTAGTATTGCGCAGTAGTAGAGATAAACACATGCTCAGCACCAATCACATGGGCTGGGGAGCTATATTCCGAAGAATCTCGCGTCACTCCCATAACATACTTGTCTGCAATGCGACCAAGCAACCAAGCAGCCAAACAGCACAAGGTCGTCCCATGTGCAGAGGTTGTGAATTTCTGGATTTCTGGATTTCTGGATTTGTGAACTTCTAAACATGGCTCTATGGCTGCTCTACGGCTCCATGCCTGCACGGCTCCTCCGCTCTGCACAGTACAACTCCACCTCCACCTGCACCTTCACCCTACCCAGCAACCAGACTCGGGCTGGCCAGCAGCAGCTGTCTCTTCGGTCCATCTAGTCCCCTGCTATAGAAGTCGTACTCAGACGCTCCAGAGTTCTCACTGAGTTAAGATCAACAAGAAAATGACAAGACATCTGCCTCTTCATTTGGGGACAGAACAAGACAGAACAAGACAAGACGAGACGAGACAACCAGAGAAGAGACATTGATGCATGCATGTATTGTGCACGAAGTAATTGAACAAGCGATGTTATTCTGAGCGCATCCGTCCACCGCAGTACATCGCATCGCATCCACAATTGCACAATTCACTTCCCGTTCTGCATTTGACTTTCTCCCCACTAAAACATACCACCAGTAACCTTCCATACTATACTTTCTTTGTACACTGTTGGCTACGAGTACTCTTATCAGAAAGTCGATCAATTACCAAAATGCTCAATTTCTGACTTTTTACACCTTTTAATTCACTGCAAACAATCATTTTATCGTTTTAACCGCATACATTCTCTTCGCCTTCATTTTTGCTGTCCATATCACCCATCTGGACCTCGCAATTACCGTTTCCGGCACTTGAACGTATGCTTGGCTAGCATATCTGCGCACCATTTGCAGCAATTGAGCATTGCACCCCGATCCGGCGAAACTTTCCAACCACAACCCAACAACATTAAAAGCCGTACGTTTGCCGCATGAGTGTTCGCGAGGTGTTGGAGTGTTCAGATTTGGCTTCGCAGAGCAGCTTAGCAGGAGGTTTTGGTCGCTAGTAGTCTTCGAGTTATGCGATGGCGCCTCACGCCGAAAAATCGCGACGCAAGAGCTTAAGTCTCCTTTCGCGAGCTTCACTTTCGAACCTGTCACAAATAAATACAGATGTCGCCCAGCATAATGGGAAAGAAGATAAAGAGCACAAGGACAAGAAAAAGTCGGGGAAGAGAGGTTCGATATTCGGAAGTTTAGCACCAACAATAAATACAGAACCTGAGAATGGAACAACAACAACAGGCAGTCCTGTCAAGAACGATACCCTCCATTCGCCGAAATTGCGACCCCGAACACTGCAGAAAGGTCGACCAAGTTCATTGTTTGGGTCTTTGGGGAGGAGGTCTATGACTGATTTGGACGAGGAAAAGGAGGTCATTGGTATGACGCCAGAGTCTCCTTTAGAGGATTTACAATACCTGGGCCCGGGAATACAGTATATTGGCAACAGTCCTTCGATGCTCCACCATGGCGAAGTGCAGACGACTACGGGCATGTTTAGGAAGAAGAAGGAGTACTTGGTGTTGACCGATACGCATTTAATACGATTTAAGAGCATGTCCCGCGCCATCGATGCGTTCCCTCAGATCCAACCTGCAAACATACGCCAAACTCACCGCCAATCGTCTACTGCATCTATAGGATCGCTACAAGAAGTGCAGTCTCAAGCTTCGCATGCGTCGACTGAAGGCGAAACCCGCATCCCGCTGGGACAGATTGTGACGGTGTACAAAATGGAGGACGGGCGACCCTTTTTCACAACTGAGGTGGTATATCTGGACGAAGATTATCATGGCGTGGGATCAATACAGCTCATGCTACACGACCCAAAAGAGGCAGACCTCTGGTCCACTTCGATCCGAGCCGCTGCACAAAAGGCTAGACTCATGATGCAAGAGCCGTACCCGGAAAGAGTGGTCCGGTATCTAGTCCAGGCGCTTGAGGTGGTAGATGACTATGATGCAAACCATTTCCAGGTCTTCAGGGTCGTCAAAAGAGCTCCAGTAGCAAAGAGCTCACGCTCTTCGTCAGATGACCTCCAGAAACTCGGGAGCTCGGTGTTTTATATGGTAGTTGGCATAAATCGGCTGCATTTGATACCACTTCCCGACTTCAGCCAACCCTCAACAACGTTATTTCCGCCGAAGTCGAGTCGGAATACTTATGGGCTTGTTTCGTTGGTCGCAATGAATGTGCAGTACTCTGATGATAGATTTGAGCTTGCGTTCAGGTGAGTTAATGTTCACACAGTCTTGCGCTACGAGTTTCCAATCCCAATTGATAACAGTCTACGACTGGATATGGGATAAGAATCAATCTGTTTAGGAAACCCGAGTGGGGTATTCCAGAGAGAGAAATGTTCAGAACATTTCACATATTGCAATAATTTCTATATAGCAGATGCAGCCTAGAAAGATATCCATTGTCGGACTCATTTCTTTCAAATTCCTTAAACTGCGTATATCAGGAACAAGTGCCAGTGCTGACCGTATTCTAGAGCACCACTTCAGCATGCCACCCTTCTTGACTTAGCCGCCTCTGCTACTCACGATATCGCAGTTATAATTTTCCAAGCCATTCAGTATCTGAAGCCTCAGTGGCTTGATTATAATTTTACATTCAGTGGCCCGCGGCGTCTCCTGGAATCGAGTGACATTCCTTTGGTCCATGAGGAAGAGGAGTTCGGCTGCTTCGATAGAACTCTTGTCGCCTATTGCATGGCTTACAATGTAAGGCTCAACGCGCGCATGCCGTAATATCCACTAACTTGTCCAGTGCAATCCTGTAAATATTCAGTATGCCGTGGATTGGGATGTTGAAGACGCCCCTGAATTTCGCTTGTACCGCCCAGCCTCAACAGCAAAATATACGATTTACGAACTTCTTGCAATTTTTCGCTCTTTACGTTACAATGAATCATTCCATTCGATTTCTTTCAAAGACATTGATCTTCACTGTATGCATGGTGTTGTGGATAGCTACGGGGTGGATCATATCGCCTGGAGTACGCGCACGAATATATCAATTGACACTTACTTTAGCATGGAACCCCAGAAAGGATCTTTACTCTACCAAGAGGTTCAAGCTATTGCTCTGAAATCACAGCGACTTCGGAGACTGGATTTCAGCTATACTCTTCCTCAAAGGAGACCCAAAGACACTTTCGATGAAGAGGGTGGTGTACTCGAAAAAGACCCAGGTTGCGAGATCACTAGTGCACTAATGCCTTTGTGCCAAAGCCAGCTAACGGATGTTACTTGGATTGTACTCAACGGTATTGAACTTGGAGAAACGGATCTTGACCACATTATACCAGCGCTGAATAATCCCAAAGCGCAGATAAGAGCAATTGAGTGCTCACGTTGTGGCCTTACTGACCGAGGAATAATGCAACTTTTGACTCATTTAGAACGCCAAAACCAAACTCTTGAGTGCATAAACATATCCGACAACCCTGGGAGGATTTTACTGGAAAGATTTCAAGTGTCCATGAGCCGGTTTTCAAAGGTTCGGAGACTCGATTTATCGAGGATTACTCGCACTTCTGGCGAACAACCACTGTTTGTGCCCGAAGTCATGATCTCTTGGAAGCTGGAGGAATTAATCCTAAATGGTATTCCTGTGAGTATTTCCACCTGAACTCTTAAATACAAACTAACAAATTAGGTCAACGATGCGACTCTCGATACCATAGCCGCTTATCTTTCAAGTGATATGTCTGCTGGACTCCGCATTCTGCAGATGGACCAATGTAATCTGACTGGATCGCATGTTGCTCTCTTGATGAGGGCTATGACTCGAGTTTCTGGCGAAGCTCGTGACCTGGTTCTTCATGTGAGTGCTAACAGACTTGAGAAAGGAATTAGTGATTTCGTCAAAGCTATCAAAGAGAACTATACCCCTGCTAAGCTCGTTGTCCGAATGATCGAGTTCACCAAGGAAGAGTATTTCAAGCAGCTTTTGGAGGCGCTACGCACCAATACCACCATTCAAGTGCTGGACATTTCCAAAGCCTCACTACCGTACGATGCGAGTCCCGAGACTTGTGAAGCCTTGCAAAAGGTCTTTGCTGAAAATAAAACACTGGAGGATCTTGACATATCCGGAGAGCAGGCCCACCTTGAAGTAACACGATTTGGTATCGGCCTCAACCAAGCTTTGACAGGTCTCAAATTCAACAATACGCTCAAATCTTTGCGCATCGAGTATCAAAAGCTTGGTCTGGAAGGGGCGAATACACTTTCCTCTGTTCTGGAAGCAAACAGAGGGCTTACGCATATTTTCTGCGAACATAACGACATCAACCTTCAAGGTTTCACAATTCTTGTGAATGCGATTGCGAAGAATACGACCATTCTCGAGGTACCTTACATGCACGACGATCAGGATATGGCCATGAAAAGGATGAGTGCTAGCATGAGAGACACCCGACGTACCACCAGCTCTCATCGTGAAAACCACCACGTAAAAAGTTCGGTCAAGCGAACCCTAAAGAGCTTTGGCGTCGGTGTTGAGAAACCCGTCAAACTGGAATTGACTTCCCAGGACGTGGACGAAGTGGTGCGAGTTCTCGGCGAGAAATGGAATACGGAAATCGGCAGATTAGCCATGTTCCTCGAACGAAACCGAAACATCGCAATGGGCAGGGATGGATACGACCCCGCCGACCTCCTCAACGATCTCACTATGCGACCCACGACCGCCCTCAGCGACCGCGGTATCCTAGAACAAGTTCTTAGCAACACTACGCCGCGCGTCGAGCTCGGAAACCCTGTCGAGATTACCAATGATCGCTTCTCGGGTATGACGCCCTTGGCGGATGTCCTGGTGAATGAGAACCGCTATGGGGAACACGAAAGAAGGATGGATAATACGAATACGGAGTTCCAGCTGAAACCCAAACGTATCTCGTATAAACGCAGCACGGATGGGGGGCTGTTGCCCGATTTGGCGGCTTTGGGTAATGAGAAGATGTTTGAGTTGGATTCGGGCTTGTTTGACATGGAGACTTGAGTGGTGGGATGATGCGCTTTTGCATGCATGCAAAATTATTTTGTTTCCTAGCCGAACTCGCGAGTATGCGGGTTGGGGAGTGGAGTATGGGATTGATTGGCTTTTATTGGAGTTTTTGTTTTGGGCGGGGTTGGGTTTAACTCCGACGGGCGGTGTTGGGGATTTTTACTTATTTGAATAAAGAATCTCTGTGTAATAGCGTGCGTGCATGGTATGGTTGATATATGGATGGCATTATGGAACAGGTGGGGGTTGGTGGGGAGGAAAGGGAAGGGGGCTATACGGAAATTGGGATAAGGAAGGAAGGATAGGAAAGTAAGCAGGAAGAGGATAGGACTCCTCTCGTTTTTTCATTGGCTCGACATAATCGAAATGGACATATGTATATGATGGACGGACTGGACTGGACTGGACTGTTTTCCCGGGCATAAGTATAGTATGTATGTTTGTATGTATGTTGATCTGGTCTAGGTTTGGTGGAGGAACGAAAGCGAGAAGGAAGAAAATGTGCATTGTTATGGTGTTTGGGTAGATAGGATAGGGATAATAGGATGGGATAGGAACAGGGAAAGGGGAATTGGAACGGGGAATATGTTGGGTACGGGTTTTTGGGGGGGAAAGAAAGGCGGGAGGAGGGGCAGGGACGGAGAGGGCGTTAGAATTGGTATTACAGTATACATATTATGTATGTATGTATTTATGTACGTGTTAGATATATATTAATTCGATGGTTTTAAATTCGAGGGGTGGGAGCTAGATGTGTGGATGAAGGGTTTGGTTTTTGGTAGAGTATGTGAATCTTATAGTATGATTGGATCTGGGTGGATGATCGAGTTAGCTGCTCGCATGAGGTGCATCTATATATCCTCACATCGAGTAGATACTGTAGCGCACAAGGCCCTTTGCATCAACTTCCCAAGCTTTCGCATCTAGAGATTGACATTCCTGGCTACTTGCTGTAGCTTGATAGAAGTTGCGAGAAGCGTTCTTCTAATCCAAGGCTTGTAATTGTATGATTGGAAGTATCCTGGACCAGAAAGTCATATATCGGCTGGCGAGGCACCAACTTTTTATATGGGAAGCTACAGTGAAGATGTTAAGTCTGTATCCGTGTTCTGATTCTGCGCTGACATCCAGGTTGCGTCCCAAGTCATAAAGTCTGGGCGGTCACCGGCTGTCATGTCTTCTCCCATCCACGTGCTCGAAGATTCATGGAATAACCTTTGCGCGCCTTGGTGTGAGAAACATTCATCCACTTCGGTGTTGGTGGGGAAAAAATAGGTTGGGTGAAGTAGCGGGGGTTCGGTGGCTGCCATACACACTGAGCGGTTTGTAGAATATTCTGCCGCGGTCGAATCCTGCGCGATATTACTCACGTAGCCAGAATCCGCCGAGCTGCTCTGCTCGTGCGCCAGCTCGGGTTTCTTCGTGCTCGAAACAGTCAGTTCGACGATGTTATTTCGCGGTGAAGGCGGGCGCTGGTAGAAGCGAGCAAGGTCATCTGAGTCTACGGCTGTGTTGTCTGGTTCGCTAGGAAGTACAGGCTGCTCCAAGATGTTTGTTGGAGGTTTCTGCTGTCGATAGTTGGAGAACATTTTATCTTGGCATTCTTGGATGATGCTCGTTAGCTGGCTTCGCAGCTGTTCTTCAAGTTGGGATGTCCCTTCATTCACAATGCTTTCGATGGCACCGCGGAAAATTCGCGGGAGCTCCCGGCGGGAGTACTCTTCGTAGAGGGATAGTTCGTTGTCGGGAAGTTTGTCGATGTCTTCTTGGACGGGTTCGAAGTCTGTAATCACGATTAGCATTCAGGTTCAGAATCTGTGAAAAGTTTGGTAGACTTCAATTCGGTTCTTTTGCACTAGTAACAAGACATGAGTAGTAGAAATGAATGATTTCTGCTTACATGGCCCTGGGATTGGTTCACTGGGGAAAATGAGATGATATATCTCTCTCCATCTTTCCTCGGCTGTCTGACCCTCAGTCGTCTTCTTCCTGCTCCGAAGCCGCTTCTCAATGTCGTCCGTAATCCCTTCAACTTCTCCTCCTAAGCTTAGATCACAGCCTTTAACAGCCTGCAGATGCTCATTAACTTCCCCCGCGCTGTTAAAGAGCGTTTTGCATCGCTGGCATTGAAATATGCGATGGTGTCGATACAAATGAGCTCTGGGCCCGAGTTAGCAGTGGAATAAATATTCATATTGTAACGGTGCTTATACTTTACACGGGCGATACTCTCCAAAGGTGTTAGAGCACATGACCTCTAGGTTCCTTGTACCAATACTTTCGCGGATTGCTCTTCCGATACGAACATGCAAACTTGCAATTGGCCTTGTCGAGATTTTCGAGGTCTTTCTTCAGTCGCTTGGGACCTGGTGGATCTCTATCGTCCGGGTCTTGGTCTTCCTCCTGCCCTTGCTCTATGGACCTTTTACCGGCACTCTGGATGCTAGGGCTGCTGCTGCTGCTGCTTTGATCCTGCCTAGAATTGCTTGTACCATCCGAAATAGACGCACGCCCCGATTCTGATACCGATTCAGAACCAGCGCAACTTCTGACGTTGCCAGCCCTGTCCTGATCGAAGAGGATCCAAAACTCTTGCATGATGCGATCTACAAGTTGCTGCTTCGCAGGCGTCAGCAAAGGCTTCACGGGAGCTGATGAAAGATCGTCATCGTGGTGCGTTATAGCATAGTCGAGAGCGGTGAATACTCCTGATCGGTCACTGTAGTTGCTGTCGCTTTCCTCCCAGTCGGTTTCTTCCTTGCCATGACTCAGTGGGCTTTCTAATCTCTCTGCGCTAGTGCAAGGACTCAAGGTGTGTAGAGTTTCGCCGGGTGGTAGGGCACATTCAATCAGTTCAGCGAGAAATATATCTTCGGACCATGATCCATACACTTGCTGAGTGGTTGTTGCTGATGAGTTTTCGGGGTGATAGCAAGTCTCGAGTTTGAGAGGGTCAAGGCTGGAGTCTGCCCTATTCACCAAATGTGGCAGGAGTTCGGTACCTACTTTCGATTGGTTCAGATATTCCTTTTCTTTTCCTTCACCAGAACTCGCATTATCGAAGGGGAGCCCGAGGGATTTTACGTCCTGGGGGAGGAGACGGGGGCTGCTTGTAGTTGACGGCCGATTCGGAATTGGGTCGCTAAGGGAGCGGGTTCCAATAGGATCACGGTTGGTATTAAGGGAATCCTTGGTTTCAAGGTCTAAAGAATCGACGGTGCTGAATGTTGAACAGGTCGCTACAGAGCTGTAAGATATGGTGCTGCTGCCATTGGAAGCCAATCTAACATGTGGCACGCTCCAGGGTTCCTCTATATTACTGCAAGGTCCATCCGTGAGGGCATCTTTCTGGGCACTTTGACTCCCACCTCCTAGGTGCCTCAACCACCTCATTCGTGCCTTCACAGCCCGAAATGCCAAGCTCATCATCAACTATCTATGCTGCTACGAACGAATTTTGGCGATATTAGGAGGCCGTAGGGGTTCGAAGATTCCGTTTCTGAGACGATATAGGAAATATCGATTGGGATTTGCCGGAGTTCGAATCCTTAAGTTTGTTTCGCCAACGCGGACCCTTTCCAAGCAATATTTATCAGATATATAAACACCATAAATACTCCTAGAGACGTAGACTGTGCACTTACCAGGTCTCGCAGGTATTTTAACCAATCGGCAATATTTCATAAACACAACGACGAGCTGGACTGGACAGGATGTAGCAAGGCTGTGCACGTGAAGTTGTCCTAAACCAGAGAAATCAACGCTGTAATCTGAGCCCGCGACTATTCAGAGACGAAATATGACTTGCGTAACTATCATCAATCATTTCGGGAGTGGGGCCTCGTAGTTATAAGAAAAGAGGAGTTCGTTGTCGTTGCCGTGAGGCTGGCAACAGAGAGAGTTTTGAACGCTGGCGCATTACTACCCTGACTAGCTTCCTTGGATGTGCATAAGACAAGGGGATGCATCGGGGGCTTCTGCATAGCCTTGTGTTCTAGTTACTTAGATAGCTACAGTATCGGTCTGATTCGTGTTATATATGTTGTTCTCTATGTGTGCCACTATTCGGGTAGCTGGTAAGATACCTCTCCTCCTTTTTACACATGAGTTTTGTACTTGTCAACAGAGACGTCGCTAGATACAAGATTCTTTTCATTGAGTGTGAATTGGTGGTAGCTAAAGAAACATGGCTATTACATTACCGCTCGGTGGACAGATTTTAAAACCCAGTATTCAGCATCTCAGCGCAAGTAAGGGCACAAGATTTCAGTTGACGCTCAGTATCCTTACCGGCAGCAATTTTTGAACGCTCTCCGAAGCAAAGGTAGTATCTCATGGGAGATATCCTTATGCGCGCAAGAACCGAACCTCACTTAGTTTCCCCCTTGCAAATCAAAACTATCCTTACTGCCAATGCGCGAGTACCGTCTCCCCCTCCTTCAACCCCGCATACCCAATACTATCTCTCCAAACCATCTCCCTCTTCCTCGGATCCTGTGCCTCTGGACTAATCTCCGCGCGCTCCGACCCATCTAAATAAACACCCTTAGGCTGCTCCCCCAAAACAGGACTACTATCAAAAGCCGCCGCAAGAACATCCTTCGCCGCCTTATCAACCGTCCGCACCTCGTTATTCCCCTTAGGATTGCGCCACGCTTGCAGAGAAGCTACTAGCGGGAGCACGATCCGGAATATCAGAATACGGATGAACCAGGGACTGCGACGGGCGATGTTCGTGGGTACGGTGCCGGGGTCTATGCCTAGGATGGAGATGTTATTCAGATTAGGATCGATGTCGAGACGACGCTGGAGCTCTGCGCTGGGGGTTTGTTAGTTGGGCAGATGTAGGGGTGGGAAAATGTGAGTTTACATCATCATAATGGAGCAGAGTTTCGCGGCGCCGTAGCGTCGCATTCCACTCATCCAGGAGGGATCTTCTTTCTGTGTGCTCCATGTTCCTTTCGCTATTGGGTCTGTGCTGTCGTTGAGGATGGTCTTCCATTTCTCGTCTGCAAACGGACGAGCATTTTGCTTTAAGGAGGGACTAGGTATCGTTAGCACATATACAAGCAAGCCTGTCATTCCGCTTCATCCATAAAACATCCAGCAATATGCCCCAAATTCCATCCTTCATCTCTGACTATGGATATGGAAGACTTCAAAAGCTGGTCTTACTCATGCGCTTTACTCCCCAACACCACAATCCTCCCCCTCTCCCGATCCATACTCTGTAGTAGCAACAAAACCAAAAGCCAATGCCCCAAATAATTCGCCACAAAAACCGTCGCCAATCCCTCCTCCGTAAAGCGCTGCTCATCCATCTCCTGATACCCAGCATTCAGTATCAGCGCCCGAATCGGAGGAATCTCGCCCGCGGATACTTTCCGATTGATGACGGCTGCGACCTCCCGCACATTCTCAAGCCTGCTGAGATCGAGGGATAGGGTTTCGTAGTCGTGTTTTATGTGTGTGGCTTTGGAATGGATGATTCCGGGAAGTGGCTCGCCGGCGCGATGCCGGACGGTGTAGATCCCGTGGTAGGAGGCGAGCTCGGGCGTGCTGTTGATTCGGGATATGATTGCGCTGCCAATTCCGCCGTTGGCGCCGGTCATGAGTATGCTTCCTGCTGGAGACATGAGTGGTATGTGTAGTCAGATGACCGTCTCGATGGCTCCAGTTCGGATTCGTGTCGTTCTTGGTAGGTAGAGAAGAACTCGATTTTACTAAAGAGAAAAGCGAACTTTTCGCGGGTGAGTAGTTGAGGAAGTAAGTTTCCTGTGTCGAATTTCAAAGGTAGAACATGAAGATATGTAAAGTTGAGAAGTCAGGCTGTAGGTGTAACTTCCCCTCCCCTCTTTTAAATAAATACCGACCTAAGCCCTATCCCTTGAACTGCCATAAGCACATGCGACAAGATATGGTGCGTACTTGTCATTGTTGTCAACATGGAATTTGATTGGTTGATTGAGCTACTTAGCCTACCAAATATATATGCGGGGTCCACGGGGAAGTGTCAGTCAAACGGTTCCGGATCACACCACATGTCCTAATGCGGATTTTGGCAAATTCAAGTCTCAGAATTTGTTTCCTAGTCTTCATGCAATACTTAATATTGCGATGACCTACATAGGCGAAGAAGTATCAGTACACCCTTTGGTAATTATGTTTGTTAAGCCGGCCGGATGCATACTATCCTCGTCCAACATCTGCTACATGGTGTTGAGGCTGCAGATGGATATATTTCGAAATATTCTTTTGGTATATCAAGAACTACCAATAGGCAATCACCCAATCAGCTGCAAAAATGTCTCAGGAAGTGATAGAAACTACTGTCAGATGCCATTCGTCACAAACATTATTGCTCACCTCGACACAAGCTTTTTGTAAGACTTACAAATGCACACAAGAACGATCTAAACGAAGCTCTTCTTTGCTTAAACCGCAGCCTGGACATTGTGACGATGCTGACTATAGTGAGTATCACGTCGTCGTAAGCCGAGAAACTGTGGTTTGCACGCTCGTAAAGACCTTGCGAATCCAGTATTTCCTACTGGCCCTTTTCCCTTTTTGGGGAAGATGGAAATTCGGCACACTCTCAGGAGTGACGTTGGCAGCATTTCACTTCTTCCGAGCTTCTTCATGTGGCGCGTACTTCTGAGATGAGCGAGACATAATGTTCGATATCCCATCTCGTGCAAGTATGCTGAGCTGAAGTTTTCTCTGTTGATGTTCTTCGTGCCGCCTATGACGAAAAGCTACGTCCTTGCGTGCAAATGGCAGCCATTAGAAACTCTCCGTCCGACATCTTAATGTTAGGGGCATTGATGGCCACTACGTATGCTGATGCATGTCAGGGACATCAATGACTTACGTGAATAACAAAAATCAGAACGATAAGAGCAAGTTGGCTCATCCAAGGAACTCTGAGTCGGTTGAGTCATGATAATCTTCGCTGCCAGAAAACGACATTCTGAATTGTAGTCAAGACCCATGCAGCAGGATTTCAATAACAGTTGAATGCCCGGACATTGTTTCTGGAAGAAGTCTCGATGACGCCTATAGTCGATATACCAGCGAGTCACCGAGCCTCTCCAAGCCTCCATGAGCCTCACATGCTAAAGGGTATGATGACGCTGCTGACTTTGTTCGCGAATAGATGGTGACTCGGTTCGCCACGTTTGACGAAAAATACTGTAACGTTAACGTTCACGTGTGCGCTGTTGAGGTTTTGACATTGGCCCAACTGTTGGCCCTTGGAGGGAGGCCTCAGCTGAACCTGAACCTTGGAGATATGCATACGGGCTGTGAAGAATAAGATGCAAAAAGCCTGATTGATTCCTCAGCAATTGAGAGAGATATGATTTCGCAACAAAGGATCGGGCTGATGACAATTCGTGGAGACATGTTTAAGGCGTTGCCATGCTGCGTGAATCCTTCCAGATTCCTCATTGTTCGATTGTTCGATTGAAGGTGGTCTGGTCCAAGTTGTCGAGTTCGAGATGTCGGTGATAAGGATAAAAGTCCGGACTGTGTGCCTCAATTACCAGGCGTGCTGCCATGTCAAACTTTGGTTTGCGAGTGGATCTTCTTCTCCGTAATTATTGGGATGCTTACGAATTAAGTACGAATTAAGTACGTCGAAGTGACGAATCCCTTCTCACCTTGTACCACAGCAATTACGAATGTGCACTCGCTCAGTCGACGCAAAGCTCTTTCCGTCCACTTACACTAACCGCATTAATGCGTCTAGCTTTACACTTCGCAGTGTCTAACTAATAACTGCCGGTGTTTTCATCTTCATCTGATCTAATCATCTAGAAAGCCTGTCAGTCACAACTCGCACGACGGCGTAGCGAAGGGTTAAGGAATACTTTCTTCCTTCCTTCGGGCAGAGTGGCGGAGCCAGGAGTCCAAACATCTGCTGCATTATCTGTTCACAAGCTGTATCAAGGTACTCACCAACGGGGAACCCATCGCTCTGGTACTGTTTCATACTTGTCGCTTTGGGTCCAATCGCGGAGGTCCGTCTCTCGTGCTTCATGTTTATCCTGTCAAGGTTTCCAAGCAGATGAGAGAGGCTTAGGGGGCACGGAGGGAAGGAAGCAGAGGGAGCATGACAACCATACATATCTGTTCGCAGTGAGCATCTCAAAATAGGTAATCCCCTTGCCATACGCTACGCCCCGAAACATCCCTGGTAGCAGTCGGAAAATAGTAGCCGACACGTCGAAACTCGAATCGAATCAGCTCCAGGGTACCGGCTGTTGGTAACTTGGCACCAAGACTTTGTTTGCGTAAGAAACTACGAGTTGCTTCACGACGCCCAGGACGACCGCAAGCACGAGATCTACTGCGGACGACTACCACAGTATACATACTCTGCCTCTTTTGAAGCCCGAAGATGGGGATTCCTTTTACCGGTAAGGACATTACGGCTTCCAGTCTCTTTCATTGGTCCAGCAGTGGTGAGTACGAATTTTTGCTTTCTTTGTTAGTGCTATTCCTTGTCGCACGTTTCAATGAACCAATAGCAGTCACTGCACTATTACAATATTGTCCTATTCAGCGAGCGGCCGTTTAGATTCCATTTCAGCACAGTATTTTCACTGCCTGCTCTGTATCGGAGGCCGCGTCACACCTTGGACCCTTGCCCACCTTGGCCTGACGATCCTGGTCTCCCAACCGCCAAGACATATACAATGTCGAATCCCCATCTACCTCAACCATCAGAGATGAGCGGTTGTGCAGAAGCAAATGAATAGTATGAATTGCTTTTCATATCTTCTTTAAGAATATCTTTTTCGAGTTGTACGGTTGCCTTGACTTGCCATTATTCATTAGGCAAAGTAGTACTCGTCTTTGTCTGAATTTACATTTCCATCCTTCTCGCTACTGCACTGCGCTTCCTTCGGGACCGAAACGCCACACTGAATATCGAACTCGACTCGCGCAGCCTCATAAGAAAGCCTTTGAACACCCAAGATTTCCCAAGGAAATCCTACTCCACAGTCTTGGCAGCACTGCTTGCTCGTACAGGACACTGTCACAGCCAATATTTTAGTCGTTTCGTCATTAGCCACGACGTTTGCTTAAACCCGCAAAAATACATATCAACAAGAGCGGCCACCCATTGAGCGGCTTCTGACTCGGCCTTGCCACCAACATAAATTTTTTTTTTGGAGACGATACACAGTTATCTTCTATTTAGGACATCTTAGCCTTACATGGTATTGTGGCACGACGGATATCTTGTGCCTGGCCTGAAGCTAAATTACGTTAGCGCTCCGCTGTCCGCGTCATCTGCTTCGACCATTAATATACATCAATTTCCTATTTCCATATAGGATTTACTTATCGAGGATTATTTCGGACGACAACAGACTTCAACCATGAGAACTTCAACAATTATTGCCGCTGCTGTGGGCATACTGTCGGGATGTACAGAAGCTATTCAACTCCAGAGAAGGACGGATGGACCACCACGAGTAGTTGGTTTCGATGTGGAAAGGAGAGCAGTGTCGAATCCATTGAAGAGAGATCGCATACGACGGAGATCGAATACAGTAACGGCTATTTTAGACAATGAGGTTCGTGGACATTTTCATGCGTCGTTTTTACTTGGTGCTGATCATAAATAGGAAACATTATATTTCGCAAACGGAACATTAGGCACACCGGCGCAAAGTTTACGCTTACATATCGACACCGGAAGTAGTGATTTATGGGTCAACACGCCTAGTTCTGCATTATGTAGTGAAAAGGGGAGTCCGTGTAAGTCCGCTGGTACATATTCCGCGAATTCTTCGTCAACATACGCATTTGTCTCGAGCGATTTCAACATCTCTTACGTCGATGGATCCGGAGCTTCAGGAGATTATGTGACGGACACATTCACTATTGGGAGTACGACTTTGGCCAAATTACAGTTCGGAATCGGTTACACGAGTTCATCGTCCGAGGGCATCCTAGGTGTTGGATATGAGATCAATGAAGTTCAAGTTGGGCGAGCAGGGAAGTCGGCATACAACAACTTACCAGCGCAAATGGTTGCCGACAAGCTGATCAACTCTAACGCATATTCACTTTGGCTTAACGACTTGGATGCTAGCACCGGAAGCATTCTATTCGGCGGTGTCGACACTGCCCAATACCATGGACAACTGGAGACATTACCGATTCAGAAAGAATCGGGATACTACGCCGAGTTCCTGATCACCTTGACCGAAGTTACGCTAGGCAGCAGTGTGATCGCCAAAGACCAAGCCCTTGCAGTCCTCCTCGACTCCGGCAGTTCCCTCACCTACCTCCCCGACGCCATGACCGAAGCCATCTACGAAGTCGTCGGCGCACAATACGATTCCTCCGAAGGCGCAGCCTACGTCCCCTGCTCCCTCGCCTCCAACTCCTCCACCCTCAACTTCACATTCACCTCCCCCACCATCTCCGTCGACATGAACGAGCTCGTGATCCCGGTAACCAGCTCCTCCGGCCGCCCCCTCCAATTCACCGACGGCACCTCCGCATGTCTCTTCGGAATCGCCCCCGCCGGCGACAGCACCTCCGTTCTCGGCGACACCTTCCTACGCTCCGCATACGTCGTCTACGATCTCGACAACAACGAGATCTCCCTCGCGCAAACAAACTTCAACGCCACCTCTACGAGCGTCGTCGAAATCACCACCGGCACCACCGCCGTCCCCGACGCGACGCTGGTCGCCAACGCGGCGTCAGCGACTGCGGGGTCGCAAAGTGGGGGCACGATCGGCGGGACCGTGAGTCTTGGCACGGGATCTAAATCGTCGAGTGCGGCGACACAGACTCCGCCGCCGATGCTGCTTGGGGGGATGGCGGCGTTAGGTGCGGGTATTTATTACGCTATGTAGATTTCCTGGGGAGGGAGCACGTTTCTTTATTTGTTCATCTTTCTAGCGGGTTTGCGTATATATTCACATATATTTTGATTTTGATTTTCCCACACAGAGTAGATGCATCTTTTGCATTTTCAGCGGCGTTTATTGTTGCCCTCATTCTTTTACGGATTATATGATTTTCCATCTTCCTCGAGAAGAAATCATAATGAAGTATGATATTTCGGGACAGATCTATATAGGTACAGGGGACCTTGCGCATTGCATTTTTTGCATAGCATAGCATGAGGAGTTGGATTGGGATTGGGATTGGAATACTCTGGGATTTTCACGATTGGTTGATTGGAGAACAAGGAAGTCAGATCAGATGGCTTTAGATATTAGATACTAGATATCACGCGAGTACTTCTGTATACAGCGGAGAGAATATTGGAGATGGGATAACTTAGAAGAGTGATACAATGAAAGGGAATAAAAACTTTAGTAAAACGTTATCATAGGATGGTTCAGTTCAGGTGCTTCTTCAGCTGCTGCGGTGAAAAAGTGTATACGATATGTTGTGCTCTGTAGAATTTTCTGTGCAGATGGTGTTCCACCAAGCGCAATGGGCGTGCTTGGCAAAAAAGATTTCAACCCCTCGGCGCAACGCCCACCCCACCTTCCGTCCAAAGCTAGAAAAATTATCTGTCCATCTGTAGAATTTTTCCCTCGTATCTGCAAGCCCTCAAAAAACGAGCATAAAAAGGCCAAAAGAGATTGCAAGACCCAAAATATAGAAGTAGAATGCAAAAAAAAAATCAATTGATGGGGATTGAGCCCAACGCGGGGGTCGAACCCGCAACCTTGTGATGATCACAGAACCCATAGATTTAGAATCTTAAGAGTCACACGCTCTACCGATTGAGCTAGCCGGGCAGGCTTTGTTTGTTTTGTTTGATGGAGGGAAAAAGATTATTTAGATACATATTGTTAGATTTCATGGGTGATGGGATGGTGGGGTTGGTGAGGTACAGAAGTAGGGCTGACGGACTGAGCCAATCAAAACTTGCTTCACCACCCTGACATCTACTCCATCACACCCAATGAGGACACAGCAATCCCTCAAGAGCAGCTTTCATCCTATCTCTTCGACTGTGTTTTGCTACCTTCCATCTTTTCTAGTCAGGCTTGTCCACTTACGTCCTCATCCTTCCCCCCACCATGTCGCTCAATTCCCGCACTCCGACCCGTCTTTCTGATGCCTTCGTTATCAGCTGTGGCACCATAACTCTAGATCTTGCTCAAGCCAAGATGCTCCTCATTCGCTGGAAGAAAAACCGAGAGGTTTTCCTCCCCAAAGGACACAAAAACATCGGCGAAACTCTTGAAGATGCCGCAATACGAGATACCTACGAAGAAACAGGCGTACGAGTGACTCTCCTTTCTTTGCAGATTCCCAACCTCGCGACTCCAGGAGCGGGTGCGAAGCAAGGCTGTGGGTTAAACACGGAGCCTGTTGCCCTGAGTCAGCGGACTATGAATGATGGTGTGCTGAAAATTATAATTTGGTTTGTCGCGCAAAGGAACTCTATGGTAGCACATGATGTAGGAACACAAGAGGAGGGGGAGGACTTTGACCCACTTTGGGTAGGTCTTGGAAATGCAGTCCGGACTTTGACTTTCGACGATGACAAGGAGATTGCAGAAAGGGTCATTCAGTTGTACGGCTTTCCTTCCCTTTGAAGCTTATTTTCACTCGTATATGCTAACTCAGAGCATATAGATACCGAGCTAACACTACATCCGATATGTCTAACCTCTTGAAATAACCAAGCAATAGAATTGCTTGGCCACTCCGTTACCCATTTGGGTCATTTCTTGAATTAAATCTGTCAAAAATTCATCGGCGACAAGGCATTCTGGGTGGAAGACGAAGGAGATACAATTACTCCACCAGATGACCCTTGTGAGCACAGGCGATCTGGAACCTCCCATGGCATGCATATGGGTAGCGAAGCCATATGGGAGGTTCAAGATCGTCAATATTGCGAAACAGTAGCGAAAACCACAGCCTGATATATTATTGATGCAAGAACCACGTCACAAATAGACACAGAAATACAATTTCTAGTCTACTTTCTGTCCTAGGACCGGTATTGCTTTGCTCCCCGGAAGTTTTCGAGGTAGTGGCACTCGCCGATGTCGTAGTTGTGGTCGATAAGGGGTTGGTTTTGGCCGTAGTGAAAACGATTTCGAGACTTGAAGAAGGAGTTACAGCTGTATATGTGGTTAGCAGAGGAAGTTTAAGGGAAACGAGTACACTGGTGAGGTGGAAATACGATGTTAAGAGTACTAGGTGCAGTGTTGCTCTACTCACCAAAACTATCTGAGCTAGGACTCCTAGGAGTACTCGGTAAAGTCACAGTTACGACCGATGGGGAACCGAGGCTGGCCGCACTAGAAACGGTTTCGCGACCTGAGGTACGAGTCACTGCCACACAAGCAGTTAGCAGAGTAGGCTACAGGAAAGACAAGCACAGTAGTATCTGAAATGTCGCACCAGAAGTTGTTTTCTTAGGGGCACTCGTAGTAGTGGAAGTCATCCTACTGCTAGAAGTTTTGCTGGTAACTGTAGATGAACTCGTCAGCGTCAAGGCGCTGTTAGCCAGTATCATGGTGGTGACTTTACCAGAGGTTGTTCTGCTATGTCCAGAGGTGAGCGTCGTTTTACTACTTGTTTCTGGCGGGCTAGAAAGAGAAGTTGTTATCTATAACTGCCATCACGAAAAGGAGTTGAGACGAGATGAGCAGGGTATGAGAGAACATACTCTAATGGCGCGTTAGATGATTATCTTGAATAGTGGGAAGATCTTGCTTAGACATAGTGCTCACCTGATTCTGTAACAGTCACTGTAGTGTCTTGACTCACGGGATCACCTGGTGAGATACATGATCCCGTACAGGAAGGGTTGCTCACAAAGTCAAACTTCAATATCGGGTTACTGTCGTTAGTATCTGCTGGCCAACCAATCGGTATCATCCCGCAAGTAGTGCAGTTATTCTTCAGAAGATCATCCGCCAACGACCTGATTTTTCCCAACGTCACATTTCCGCCATTCAGGTGCTGAAGAAAGACGCAGATACCTCCATACGGAATACCGCCACCTAGAGTCAGGGGCAGCAAACGCCCAAGCACAGGAACATCTAGCGTGATTGAGCTACTGACGCAAATGACGTAGTCATGTTCGTAGTACTTAGTTGAGTCGGATTTCGTCGATCTGTACATGCCGTCTCGGAGTCCTTGCATGATGGTTTCGACTTCTCCGTCTACTACTCCGCCCGTGGGACCGAAGAAGGTGACGATGGGGCATACGGCTGAGAGGCCTTCTTGACAGTGCCGACCGTCGTTTCCGTGAACCAAAAGAGCGTTTAAGAATATGATCGCTGCGAATACCGTAGCAGGTGAACGCATAGTGAAGTTAGGACCAAAACCTTGGATGTAATCGTGGTGAGGTGAAACTCGGAATATATGTTCGTGTTTGCTGCGAGCTCTTGAGCACAACCTGCGAATCAAAAACGAGGCAAAGACCCTTCTTTATAAAACACGCCGCAAGCAGTTGCTACAACTGGCAACTGGGCTGCAGGACTCAGCCTCGGAGGTGCTTTATTCTAGATCCAATCAATTTGTGCTTGGGGAGGCTGGCAGCCTTACAGCGCATTTGGTTGTGTATGTACTACCAAATAGGGGTGCTTGAATTGGTGATGTTCAGACCATCGAGAGCAGAGATCAGACAGCCTGACGTATTTGGATGTCATTGATTGGTAGGCTGTTCTTCCCTAGATTGCCCTCTGCATCGCCAGTGTAACACAGTGTGAGAGAAGTAAGGTCGCATTGGAGGCTCATTGGGGGCTTTTTGAGAGGCTCTTTGTGAGGCTCATCACAGAGCTACATACTTTGTTCATCGGTGATTGGTTGTGTGAATAGCCACATATTGCCAATAAACACTTCACTAGAAGTGGCCTCACTTTTGCTTCACAGTGTGGTTGCAGAACGTCTGGTGAAGACTACGATGACGGAGACTTGATTGATATACGCTTGTGAGATTGTGAGCTTGGCAAGAGCACAACACAAGAGATTTGACTGGACGGGTACATGAACAAGCCACCACATGTCCAGGACCTTCTATACCTTTCATCCCCTCCGCCTCCCACACTTCTCTAATCCCAAAGCATCCATACATCAATTATTTCGGGAGATTCACAATCTCACCATCCAACAAATACGGAGTTTCGTATCCAACCGAGACCAAGGCTCTTGACATGTCGACCCAATCATCTTGATTCTTGATAGCTGCAGGCCAATCCGGATCAGTCATGAGCTTCATGACACAATCCAAATCAGGAAGCCAGTATTCGATGAAACAATCGAAATCGGCGTACTCCCAGGTTGGTCGGAACTGTTCAAATATCTGTTTCATCTGATCGTTGGGAGCGGCTGGCGTAACGAACTGGGTATTTTAGCACTGTATTGAAATATTTTGATGACAAGAAACGTTAATACTCACGAGCGAATATCTGGTAACGCCGTACTTCTTGAAGAGTGGTACAGCAAGCGGAATGTGCTCCTCAACAATCCACTTGATGAATTCTTCATGGGTATGCTCTGGTCTGCGGTGGTGGGTGATAGTGTATTTTAAGGGCCGGCCTTTACTTTGTGCAGAGGCGTCAGACATGTTGATAGTGGTTGACGGAAAGTAAAGGGAGAGAGTTATGTTTTCTGGCCAAGTATTTTACCAAAGAAGAGACATCGCTATAGTATTTATCTTAGAGCCAACAGTTGGAGGTGCCACCAACACGTCTGAGTTCAGTGCACGTTGGTTTTGCGGGGTGAAAGTTGGAGATACAATTCGCCCAGACCATGACCTTCACTAAATGGTCTTGCCACCGACATAAGAGTCGCCTCATAGAGGCATTTGCAGAGCAACAAGTGGAGATTCTAGCGACAGTTGTTACTTGCTAAGTGATGGTATGCTGACAATGCAGAACTGCGGCGAAGATATGAACACGACTTGAGTCGAGGCTCAAATGCGGCGCAGGCCAAAAATTATGGAGATTTGCCATATGTACGGTTGGAAGCATTCTGCGCTCGAATCTATCGGTCCTGATGCCGTGATGGTCAAGTAAGAGTCTGAATAGACATCCTTCATTTTGGCCTATTCGCACTCCTGATACTCTCACAGTGAATCAATCCACGGATATGATCTTTGACCTTTGGGTAAGTAAGATTGCTTCACGAAACCTTTGCCCATTTTCGATATTGGAATATATTGCCAGTGTGCCCGAAACGTCGCAATTGTTGTCATTATCGGGGGAAATTTTCTTGCCGCAAAGATGGTGGGAGTTTATCTGTTTAAATATCGGCCTGGCTCTTTTTTGGTCGATAGAGCGAATCGCCGACCAGAAATCAGCGAGTCCAAGATGCCTGCTGTAAACAAAGTTAGCCAAGTTAGATGTTTGAGAGTGCTCTAATCGTGGGTTCAGTAAACAAACGGAAAAACCTACCGCGGAAGCATACCCTGCCACCTTTGTTCTCTAGCTGCATCGTGGATATGTGCTTACTATCCGCCGAGGTTCTTGTGCCAGTTTGTCTTGCGCGATATCGGTCGTGATTCTTGCTCTCAGCATACTGTAATCCAATTGATACATAGTTGGATGGGAATCTAGTAGGAAGGACTTTCTCCTTACATATGCTCTCTTAGAGATTTAAATAGCATGAAGTATGAGTCTGTAAAGACTGCAGGACACAGACGAGACCCGGCGGTCAATATGGTTGCAACCACGAACCCAAAAATACAACGATGCCTACTTATCAATGTTGTGGACTATAGTGTTCATGCGGGGTGCACATTAGCTGGATGTAGAAGTAGATAGAGGCTGACTATCGGCATATTAAGGGTCCCGGTTATCCATTGACATGACATTCGTTCAGGAACGTTACTGTATTCGAACGGTTCTGTAACCCCAGTTTGCTGTGCCATAGGAGAATACTACTTGGCTTTTAGCTGAAGTTATCACTACAGTAAGTGTTTTCTGGGTAGATTACTGGGTTACTAAACTAGGTCTTATCCTCCCTCATATGGGGCTTGGAAGCCGGTAAGCAGTAGTCAACTGTTGATACGGTAGACTGTATGCACAGCCGCGGTTGTACTGTACGGGAACTGTAGCATCGCTTTTATCGGTTCTTTAATATCGGTATGTGAATATAAACTCTTGGAGAAGCAGCGGTCTCCAAACTAAAAATGGAATAGCAATACTCTCCTCACAAGTCCTTCGATTTTTCTAGCCATGGAGGTTTGTTATTTATTGATTATTTGATGAAAGATGAGGGGGCGATTCGCTTACAGTGGGGAGGGCTTTCTGATAAGGAGGCAAATGCTTGGCGGGCCGAGGCAGGCGTGCCCAGCTGGACCCCGCACCTAACTTCTTACCTACAGCACTGTAACCTCGCTACCATCTTTCAATATTTACAGCCAAAAATGATACCTTCCGAAAGAAGAAATGCCGCAGCAGTGAGATGCAGGTCTCAATCAACGTGCTTGAAGGTCGATCTTTTATAAAGCTTAGATGTGAGCCTTCATTTTGGTAAGATAACCTTCCTTTCTTAACTTCTCCCAATTCCTCTGCACCACATACTCGAGTCTCAAGACACCGAGTATTGAACGCATCTTCGTCATGTTGCGGTTATTTCTTACTTTTCTTCTTGTTTTCAGCTTACATATAAGACTGGGACATTCCGAGAGTTGCCGATGTGTAAGCTTCACATCAACTACCTATATACCGTCGAGTTTGTGGCTAAATCAAGCCCCAGATACCAAGTGCTCCTTGCTGGCCGACTGCCACTCAATGGTCAACTTTCAACAACACTATCTCAGGTAAACTGGTCAAGAATGTACCCATAGCAGCTCCCTGTTATCCGGGTGTTTATCAAGATGCGACGAAATGCGCCGCCGTCACAAGCAGCTGGACTGATACGACTTTCCGCTCACAATTTCCAATTGGTTACGCATATCCATATACCGAATCGTGCGATCTTCCGGGTGGAAATACAACAGCCTGCGCTTTGGGCGACTCTCCAGTCTTCGCTGTCAATGCTACTACATCGGCGGATGTTATTGCTGGACTTAAATTTGCGCGAGAGAAAAACTTGCGACTTGTAGTCAAGATGACGGGTCATGATCTCCTGGGTCGATCGACTGGATATGGGAGTTTAGAAATCTGGCTACGCCACTTGAGACAGGGTGTGAATTTTGAAAAGACTTACATACCTACGTCGTCGTACAAACAAAGAACCACGCCACTATGGACTGGCAGCGCCATCGAGGTTAAAGGGGGGTACTCTTGGGGTGATGTGTACAAGGTTGCTGTTGCGAATAAAGTCATTGTTGTCGGAGGAGGGTGTCCGGTATGTTTTCTCACTTCAACCTCTCGCTTACTTAGAGTTACTGCGTTGTGATATTCCGGATTTTTAACACAATTATTGATGATTCATTTAGGATGTTGGTGCCATAGGGGGCTACATGCAAGGTGGCGGGCACTCTCCAGCATCGCGAGACTTTGGTCTGGGAGCGGATCAGCTTCTTGAAGCCCAAGTCGTACTCACTAATGGGCAAAAGGTCCTCGCTAGCCCGACTGAGAACAGTGACCTTTTCCGAGCGTTACGAGGTGGGGGTGGGGGAACCTATGGTATTGTCACCAGTGCCAAGATAAAAGCCTATCCAGATTCCAGATACACATCTCAAGCGTTGTACTTGGCCCCTCTCAATGCCTCTGGAGATGCATTGGCTGCGCTTATGGAAGCAGTTGCTATTGTTTACGAGGCGTTTCCGGTGCTTAACGACGGAGGTTTGAGTGGTTACGGCACGTGGACTTCGTACAGCATTCCGAATACACTAAATGCATCTTTAACATACTCCCTTGGCGCTAAAGGGAAGACAATTCAAGAAGTCGAAGCGCTGTTTCAACCTACTCTTGAAAAGCTCCGTATCTACAATGGCACCGCTCTGAACATTGTTGTCAGTTACGCAACTTATGAAAGTTACTGGGACTATTACTACAGCACTAATGGAGTTAACAGCGCTGCTAGCGCAAACACTGCTCTTGTCTCTCGCCTTTTCACGAAAGATAATCTCTCGAAAGGTGCAGCACTGCGCAAGATGCTGAATACCACGGCGGGCACTGCGTATGAGGGAACTGTGAATGGGTTTTGCCTTGTGAGTGGCGGCGCGGTCTTCAACTCTAGTGATCCATTTTCTGGTGTCAACCCAGTTTGGCGAAAGAGCTACGCCTATCAATACACTGCACGTGGATGGTTGGATACAGCGGATTACTCGACAGTTGCTGCGGTTCATCATGATATCACATACCAGAAGGGCGGCGCGTTGCGGGAGTTTGCCCCTGATACCGGGGTCTACATGAGTGAGAGCGATTGGCAAGATCCCCAGTACTTGCAAGACTTCTACGGCTCTGAACTCCCCGTGCTTCAAGCCGCGAAATCAAAATATGATCCTGAATCTGTGTTGTACTGTCCGACGTGTGTTGGTTCAGAGGAGTGGGCTGTTACATCGAATGGAGCTCTTTGCAAAGTCTGAACCACCTGAGACACTAGATGTCAACCTTGGGTTAGATAACCAATATAGAATTCCTCAGGTTTATCATTTTCGCATTGTTATTTATCTTGACTCTTTGAGCAACCAGCCCCTCCAAATAATTGAGAAAAGTTTTCTTACTAGTTGGGCTCCCTCTCCCCCTTTTTCAATTCCTCCCAGTCGACTGGGATAAAACCAGACTCTACAAAGTCTGTAAACTGGCCAATGAAGCGAAACCTTGAACTTCAAATGCACGACCTCTGCCAATCCTCCTATCCCTTTACCTGCTTACAAGGAATAGAGCCGAGCTTTCTTCTCCCCGTCACTTTCTCTCAGCGTTCTATTGTGGTATACAGCCAATACACCATACAGAATTGAGCATGCAGCAGCAATGCATATGGCTCCAATGCAGATCGAATATCCCGTGTGATAGAACGGAGCGTCCGTGGCTAGGAAAGAAAATGTTGCAATGATTCCACCACAACCACCGGACCCAACCATCCACGCTGTGCCGATTGCTCTTTCGACATGGCCTTGTAAGTTCATCACGAACCAGCACAGAATAGTAATACCTGCTGTAAAGAGACCCATCGCGACAAGGCAGATTCCGGCATACTCTGCGGAGAATGAATGGTGGATTGTCATCAGGATCGCAAGACCGATGATTGCAAGGATGAGACCGAATGTGACGAATGGCCAACGGAGTTGCAGACGGTCTGAGACATAGGCTGCGATCAAACATAGTCCAAGGCCTGCGGCAAAGGGTGGCACAGTGCGCAGTTGGGTCTGAACGACGGAATATCCGTATGTTCTGATAATGGTGGGAGTGAAATAGGCGAAAGAGTAGACTGGAACAGAGACGCCTGTAACGAATAGTTAGTCATTGGCAAAGAATTTTGGAGGGGTCCAGCTACAAAGAAACATCACACCACCGAGAATATTCTTGAGACTTTTGAAAAAGTTCAAGACATCGGTGCCGGTGATGGTTTGATCTTTCTCAATGCCACCCACTCTATCAATGACGAACTTTCTTTCCTCTTCGGTTAGCCACTTTGCATCCTCAGGGAAATCAGTTACGAGGAAGAATGCAGAGAAGCCAATAAGAATAGTTAGAACACCTTCCAGAATGAAGATCCACTGCCAATTGTGTAAGCCACGAAGTCCGTCCATTTTTTGGATGGCGCTGGCAAGAAGTCCCCCGAAGGCGCCTGCTACGATGACTGAACACCAGTAAACGGTGAACCGCTGAAGTGATTCTTCGCGCTTGTACCAAATGCTAATCAGATAGAAACCTAGTATTACCATCGTTAGTCTCTGATAGCTCTGCTGCGTGGTGCATACGTACTTCCAGGGAAAATTCCAGTCTCACAAAAGCCGAGGAAGAATCTGGTAGCGAGCAGCCCACTGTAGCTTTTGACTAGAATTTGTATTAGAAAATAGTCAGATAACTCGACCAGGAAGATCCTCATACCAAAGCCCTGGGCTAACATGACGATACCAAACCCAAGAATACATCCTGATACTATGAAGCGTTAGACATCGCGACGACCACGGAGTACAATGGTAACATACACCATACATGAGGTTTGAATCGTTTCATAAAGATGTTAGACGGTATCTCAAACAGGATGTATGGGACGAAAAATATGCACAATGCTATATTTCGTTGGTTTCCCACGAGCTTCAAGTCTTTTGGTAGGCTCATTGTCAAGGCATTCGAGATGTTGACCCTATGAGGCACAATCGTTAAGGTTACCACAGTCACTACAACTCGTGAGACATACCGGTCTAGAAATGCTGCAACATAGATGATGGATAGAATTGGCAGCAGTCGCCGATCTATTTTCCTAACCAAGGCCTTCTCGTTGATCGTGCTCATTTGTAGAGCTGATGATGACAAGTTATCATCGCCCCGTGAATCACGGGCTATGAGTCCATCAGGTTTCTGCTCTGCCATCTCATTGCTCTCTTCTATATGGCGACATCAACAAGTGAGTAGAGTCGTCTCGAAACGCAGAGAAAGGCACTCACCATGACGGCGTTCCATTGTCGCTACTACTTTCTACCACTTTAGTCTCTGAGTAATGTAGCTTTAGATGAATACAATCAATGGCGTGCAATAGAAGAAAGGGGCGTGTGCAGTTTTTCGAGTGATAGTAGAATAAACCATCAGTTCAGAGATGGCTCAAATGGAGAGGCAAGATTCTAACCAGCATAAAAGGCCATATAGCAGCTAAGATAGACAGACACGCTTCTATCCTACAACATGTCGCAGAAAGTTACACATGCTTACTTGCATTGTGGCGGCTGACGCTGACGACACCATATCTGATCGTCCAGCGGGATGAGACGCTCAGGCTGGTAGGTACTTCATCCCAGCTCCCGCATATTTCGCAATAATTAGCGGGGTGGGGAAAGAGCCGTTTAGCTTCGATCTTGTGTAACCTTATATCAGCATGCAAACTAGTTACAAGCCTGAGTGCAAATCGCGGAGAATTCAAGCTCCAAATATGAACCAAGGCTGAATCCGGCTCAGCGGTATCAGTGGCGCTCAAAATGATACCATTGTTTACGTAGGGAACATACGCTTGGGTGTGCAGAAACCAAACAAAGCGTATATGATTGGTGTTAAGGAGGAGCGGGGTCGAACGCATGGGATGGATGGGAGTAAGATTACACAGAATCTTCAGGTGACTACTGGTTCTATGAGAGGGAATACAGTTAGGATTGAGCAGTCTCGGGTTCCATATGAGTTTGCTAACCCGTGTTATTTGTGGCATCCTAAAATAAAACTTTTTGCATGCAAGCATATAGTCTACCAGAAATATACGTCTGCCTTTCTCGACCTCTGGTTGCATAGACTTCTTCCCTAGGTTGTGTCCAAGCAGACCCTGTAGCACATGCTCGTAGTTGTAAATATTATATTCTCTATCGGGTATCTACAAACTCCCCATCTCCCTATGCGCCCAAATCGTAATATATACACATACCCGTCCTGAAATTGTAAACAAATGCGTTTCTCGTGATATCTTTATTTTGGAATGCTAGACCGCTCATTAAATCATGAATCTCGCCAATATACCGTCTCTCTGCCGTCGGCACCGAATGAGTAAGTTTGCGCCAGCTTTCGGGATCAGAGAGCTTAGTCTCTCGAATAAGCTCCATTACCTGTATATAATTATTAGTCATTGAGCGTTTGGAGATTGGAAGTGTTGGAATGGCTTACATGGTCAGTTGTTTCGATGGCAGCTATTGGTCCATTGAGGAAGGATTTTACCACTGGCAGAAGTAAGATACGATTAGCATACAGTTTCTCAACATCCAGGCTTCACCTATATAACATGGAAATACTCACAAGTCGCTGCTCGCCCCTGGGCCTGTTCTACTATATTTCTCCTATTTGATTTCTTGCTCTTGGTACCTGCAACTAGCACCCGCACTTCTTGCTCGTGATCGACTGGGCTCGCTTCTGGCTGGCTGTGCTGACGATACAACCTAAATACGTCAACATCGTCCCCATCCATAACTCAACATACATGTATAGAGCAGTTAAAAGAACACTCACTTGGTACGGTTATGAATGCCTTCGCGCTGATCTCGCTCGCGCATCTCGCCTCGTATCCATCCAACTAATTGCGTACTAGGAATGTCCGCGTCTGGAATATCTTTACGACCGGTAGTCTTGCATCGCACAACCGAGTCTTGCTTGATGATTACGATCCATGAGTAACTGTCGTCCCGATATTTCGAAAGAAGATCTTCTGGAGACCGTGAATCGCGTGCCAGCTCGGCACTGATGTCATTGGACCACAGGGTCTGAACGAGTTCAATACCGGTAGAGCGTAGTATAGCTGCATCGTGGCTAGCGACGAGTACGTCGCACTTCCCAAGTAAATAGTTAGAACACAATTCCGCATTTAATACACAAATTTAAAATACTGACCCGCTTCGTGTTCCATATACCCTGTATCTCTTCTTCGGGCTTCTTCAAGAAGGTTTTCGCATGGGATTTGGGTAGTCTAGCCATTTTCTCCCAAGCTAGATTGAAGCCAACAGCATGACGCTCTTCGGCAATACTTTTGTGATGGCGGTGCTCACGAATCAAAGAATCATATCGTCCTCCAGCTGCAAACACGTCGCGGACTTTTCGATCATATAAGCAGGAGAATAATACCCCGCCCTTGTAAAAGTTCTCTCTCAAACTACCAAGAGGGTTGACGTATATCTTGCTTTTCACATCAAATAGCTTTGTATATCTGTGATTACGTGTTAGTTAAGTGACTTACATGATTCGAATGCCGCCCGGGTAAAATGTTAGGAAATGAATGGAAAAACCTACTCGACGACATCTCGTAAATGTGCAATGGAAGAAGATGCTTTCTCAAACATATCAGTGCCTTCGAATATAACCTTGAGTCTATGGAAGGCTTTGGCAGGACTATCTCTGAAGTCAAAGCGCTGAAGATCCTCGGCACTTGTGGCGGATAGTCCCACAAGCGGGGAACGAAGTTCGGCTCGAATCTTCTGCCAGGTCCATTGCTGCACATTGAGCTTACTCAGAGTGTCTGCAGTTGCTTGCCGAATGCTAGGCTCAATGCGGCAGAAATCGAAGATAATGCCTAGAAGATCGGCGTGGTTTATGTGAAAGCACATCTGAGACGAAGGCAGGGATGGGAAGCTAGTCACAATTTCATCCAGAACCTTGATTACCTCTGCTTCCTTCAGTGCTAGATCTAGACTGTCAGATGAGACAATATCGAAGTCCACCTCGCCGAAAGTTTGTGGAGCTGCACCGTCGTGTTTGTCACGAAACACTGTTCCGAAAGCGAAGGATCTCTCCGTCGGTGGGCGATGTTTGGCAATAGCACGAGCATTTGGCACCGTAAGATCGTAGGGTAGCTGTAGCAAAGTGCCACTTGCATCCAATAATTTGACAGCATTCGGTCCATAATGATCGGAGGAAGGGAAAAGAATGCTTCGCGGTGTCTCAATTGCTCCATGATTACGGAAAATGGAGGTCAGCTTTTGCTTCACAAGACCTTGGAGCAAGAGATCGTGCCCATTTGGAGGCTGAACTCCCATATCCCAGGCGAAATTCTTGGCCTGTTTAGTTGGTCGAGAAAACAGAGCACTCATCATTTTCTGATGATAAGGAGATTTCGAATCAGACAAACCTGCTAAAGTCTGTCGAATAGTCTCACTTTCCATCTGTACTGGCAACTTCCGACTCTGCAGTAACTCGGCGCTCGAAGGTCTTTCTTTGGGATTGTGATTGAGTAAGGAGATAATTATGTCGGCTTGTACAGCCTTTCCAGCCTTGTCAAAGCTTGTTGGTAAAACAGGTTGTTTATTTCTCAATCCATCGATGACTTGAGCCTAGTCAAATAGTCAGTATTATATCTTGTGGTGGAGTAGCATTTGTGGCTAGCATCTGTCCATTTAGAAGTAAATTTGAGGCAAATGTGAAGCCAAGTTGAGAATCGTGAACTGTTTGTAAGTAGAAGGAATGCAAACTTACTCGCTCCATGCCCACAAGTGGTGTGTAGCACATCTCAAAGAAAATAACACCAAGCGAGTACATGTCTACTTTGCCAGTGTAGGGGCCACTAGCCACCGATGATCGAATCTCCGGCGCGATGTAGGAAAATGTGCCGATGCTTCTTGTTAAATCTCCACTATTCTGGATCGCAGAGGACGATGATCTGTCAAGCACAGAGTACTGTCCTCTTGTAGCAAGACCTAAATCACCTATCTTCACGTTCGAGGCCCCGTCAATGAAAATGTTCTCGGGTTTCAGATCTCGATGAACGAAGTTGAGACTGTGGATGTGCGCAAGGCCTTCTAATATTTGGCGAAATAGGCGCCAAATCTCATCATTGTCTTTGTGGAGATTACGTCGAATCAAGTCGCGAAGCGTTCGCTTCTCACAGTACTCCATGGATATGTACAGAATTGTTCTGAACGGTCGAGATCGTGGATTAGATCTGCTTCTTCTCAACGCAAGAGCATGATGTTCATTTACACGATCATTGCCGTCAGGTTCAGCAGACTCCTCGTCATCTTCATCATCACTATCAGTTGTCTCATCGAACCCGAACTCGACTTGATATCCACTAGTAGACATGAAATCAAGTCCACCTGTACTCGTTCCGAATTCAATGTTGGGTCCCGATCCAGAGACATGACTAAGGGATTCTTCAGTGGCAGCATCTGTTGTGGTTGTGTCATCATCTGTTTCTGAGAAATCTGGAACTTCTTCGGTCCAAGTGCTGAAATATCCTACTCAGTCGTAAGTAAGTCGCCATGTATTGATGAAATTGCGGAGCCTGAGCCCGGCACTCATCATGCCATTGCAGTACTGAGGTTTGATAGAGTTGAAAGCTGTTGAGGCAACTGCCTCGTACCTGCGCTTTCAGGCAGGGATCGCAAAATTGTATTCCTCGAAACAACAATAAAATACAAGACTTACGAACAACGGAAGGATGATTTAGTTGTGAAAGTAGCCTCGCTTCTTTGAGTATCTCATCTAGAGAAGCAGAAGATTTCTGGGTTATTTTCTTGATAGCATATATCTGCCCATCGAGTTTCTGTCGCGCTTTCACAACCTCTCCAAAGCCTCCTTTACCCAAGCGGCCTTCCTCGACGAAGTCATGAGCGTACCTCGAGAATGGCCCCCCGGCACTCATCGAATCGCGTCTAGGCCTCCTTGAGGTGACCGGAGTCAAGGAAGTCATGGATCCCAGCCTAGATCCTGTGGTCGAAGGCTCTTCATCCATAATGGAAGCATCTGTGACTAGGAACTTGCATGAACCTAAATATTCGAGTCAGTAAGTACGTTTTGAGCACTAGGTTTTGCCCTTGATGGCTATAAATAGAACATGTACTTACTGAGCGCGAACGCTCGTGGGCGTTTCTTAGGATCCGGATTAAACAGTTTTAGCATGAAATCATGCAAAGCTTCGGATAAGGCCAAAGATTCCATCATTGACTTCGGCGAAGAGTATTTTCGAATGACGTTGAGACCAAAGACCATTTGAAGGAAAAGAATGCCAAACTCCCAAATGTCGGTCTTGGCCGTTTTCACAACATCCTCTGAGTTGGCAGTCTCTGGAGGTAGCCAATATGCAGATTTTGCCACCGCGACGATGTCTGTCCGCTTCTTTGTGATTCTAGCACCAAGAGTGTGCAGTTTTCGTTGATAACCTGCATCGGCAAGCTTAGGTCTTACCTGACCGTCTGACTCTCGGAACAGAAGTACATTCCCTGTATGGATATCCTTCAAAATTTAGTACCAAGGACACCAACAGTGTTTTGTGACATACCTCATGTATTATGCCATGTTCTTCGTGGAGAAAACGTAAGGCATCCAGCAACTCGATGGTCCAGGAACGAACCTTGGTGACATTCAGTTGCTCTACAATATCCAGAAATTCTTCAAGCGACCCTTTCTCGGCATACTCACTGATGATACTAACGGTCCAGGTAGACTCGTTCCTGGGAAGAACGGGAACATGTCAGGATTTCACTTTAGCATAATGGATGGACAGCGAAGAATACTTACGAATCTTTCTCAACTTTGAAATCAAGAAGATTGAGAACAGTCTCGTGGTTGATATTTCTCAGTTTCTCAAGCTCCGCTTCCATCGCTTGTAGTTGACCTTTAATACTGCGATCATTCAACTTTGTGTCGAGCACAGTTTGTTTCAACACCAAAAGGGGAGACGCAACTTGAGATCCAACCGCTGGTTTAACTGTATAGCAGCGAGAAACGGGACCACGACGCAGCAATGATTTGTTTGTAACAGCTTGGAAGTAGAGAGGATTACCATCACTATCTAGTACTGATATCTGACGATCTAGCATCTCGTGATCCTGGGCCATCTTTTCAAGCATTGAATCGGATACAGCGATGGCAGGAGGGGGCTGATTCTTTCGTTTGGTCTCTTTCGCTTTTGCTCGCTGTCTTTTGAGTTCATCTTGTACTAGGTCTCCTAGCATTCTTTCTTCCTCCAATGACTCCAGCCTATGAAGAGCTTAGTGAGTGCTCACATTTATTCGGTGACAGATGATGCCACCCTGCGAAGTGAGTTGGAATAGATTCTCAATCTCCTGAACTTTGATGAAACGCAACCCGAAGATCATCAGAGTCTCCCGTGAGCAACACGATGAAAGATCCTGATGGCAAATTATAGAAAATGGAACAAGGTTCATACACTGATCATTCTGATGGTTCTTTCGGTTGCGGAACTGTCAGGCGGGAACGGAGTAAACGAATAACTACTTACTGCTTTCTCTTTTCTTCCTCTAATTTCTGGTCCTCCACCAACTTCGCTGCAGCTGCTTCATGTGCTGCACGTTCCTCTTCTAGACTAGGTAATTCTCGTCCCGCAGCCTTGGCTTCCGCAGCTTCTTCAAGGATTTCTTGACAGGCTGTGACGATTTCCATGATCATAGCTTGTTCCTCCTTGACCAGCTGTCTCGGTAAGGTCTCAATGATGGTCTGAAGCTTGAACTTGGTGGATTCCCGAAGACGGTTACCTCCTTTCAGAGTTAACAAAGGGGGCGATTTGGGATATGTAAGAGTGAGTGTAACTCCTAGTGTCACGGAAATATCCTCATCGGAACTCTTTATACATATTTCAAATGCTGGCTCGGATTTCTACAGCGAGTTAACCTCAATCCTTTATCTGATTCACCATACTGCGTACCTTCCAAGCCGAATGATGAGTTGCGATACGGCGGAAGTCTTCGCCGTATATCGAGGCAAGGGCGATAAGTTCATCTTCCTGTGTCTCCTCATAGGGAGACTTGGGGGCTTCATTTACGTCGGTGTGTAATACGGGAAATGCGTCTGTAGTCTTTCGCACTGGCTTTTTTCCCGGTGGTGGCATGGCGGCGATTAGGACTGATTTCTGATGATTTAGTGGAATGAGTCTGACTCGATAATTCAAAATAAGAAATCAGTGGCCGAAGCCACCTTTCTACGCGCTGGTTCTAGACATCTGGGGTAACATGTGAATAAAAAATGAGAAGAGTATAAAATGTGGTAAAGGTTCAGAAAGCTTTGGGATTTGGAGCTCGACAACTACACCACATTTCGGTCAGCGCAAGGCTGAACCTTGAGCCTATCACATCGCAGAAAGGCCCCACCTACCCTTGTTGCCCCGCAGTATCGCTAATCGCGCCCTTTGTGCACAATACTGCCGACTATCGCATCTAAACTTTATGCCCACAAGGCTCAAATGAGTCAACACTCAACCATTATAATTCGATAATTGAGAGGGTCGAGGAGCTCCATTAAAGTGACTCCAGAGGTCAATTGAACTTTCATTGTTGCCACGCATCGAAAAGATCGACCGATTTCACGTCCCCTTCAACAAAATGGCCCCAAACGCGTGCGCAAGACTTCCAATTCCTCGACTGATAAGGCCAACAGCTTCTCTCAAAATCACCTCAAATTCGGCACGATGTTATTCTGCGTTCCGCAGTCTCGTCATACCTCCGCCGAAAACGAAATACATTCCTACAAGTGGTACATATCCTAAGGGATTTCTGGTGTCTGGGACTCATGTAGGCGTTAAGCCCACCAACAAAACTACACCCGATCTCGCATTTCTTGCGTCGGAAACGCCATGTGCAGCCGCAGCAGTTTTCACGAAGAATAAATTTCAAGCCGCTCCGGTTACGCTAAGTAGGAGTATGCTACAGAGAAGGCAAAATGCTGGAATCCGCTCAGTCATTGTCAACTCGGGATGCGCAAATGCTGTTACGGGAAAAGGTGGACTGGAGGATGCTGAGAAAATGGGCGCTGAAGCCGACAAATGCTTCGGTGCGCCAGACGATGGAAAGGGTGGAAGTACGATAGTTATGAGCACCGGAGTTATTGGCCAAAGGTTTTGGGCATCTGATTTCCAAATACTCAATTCGCAGCAATACTAATTGAATTCATTCTAGGTTACCTATTCAAAAAATATTGCTTAAAATACCTTCTGCCTTTGATGGCCTAGGAAACACCCACGATCATTGGCTGACCACTGCCCAAGCGATTTGTACCACCGATACCTTCCCAAAGCTAGCATCTCGAACATTTTCCCTGCCATCGTCCCCTGGGATTGAATACAGCATAGCTGGAATGACAAAGGGTGCAGGAATGATCCATCCAAACATGGCGACACTGCTAGGAATGATTGCCACAGATGCTCCTATTGCACCGGCTGTACTCCCATCATTACTCCTAAAGGCCGTTGATCTGTCGTTCAACAGCATCTCTATTGACGGCGATACATCTACAAACGACACAGTGGCTCTTCTTGCTAATGGAGCTGCGGGAGGCAAAGAAATTGATTCCGAGTCGTCTGAGGATTATGCCGTGTTTCAACATACTTTGACTGAATTTGCCCGCGACCTTGCCAAGCTCATCGTTCGAGACGGTGAAGGAGCCACCAAATTTGTCACAATCCGTGTAGTAGATGCACCATCTGTAATTGGAGCACGCAAGGTTGCCAGCACGATCGCAAAGTCTCCGCTAGTCAAGACCGCATTGTACGGCAAGGATGCCAACTGGGGCAGAATTCTCTGCGCTACGGGGTATTCTCAAATCACGGAACCTGGCATGCCAATTAATGCAACCGAGATCATCCCAGAAAAGACAAGTGTCTCATTTATACCCCCTGACGGCACTGAGGAGCTTAAACTTTTGGTTAATGGAGAACCAGAGATTGTGGATGAGGCTCGTGCTGCTGAGATCCTGGAACATGAAGATATAGAAATCGTAGTAAGCTTAGGGATCGGAACTAAGGAGGCTATCTATTGGACTTGTGACTTCAGGTACGTTGTTTTTCAGGGCTGTAGACTGTGCTGTGATAGCGGCTAATCAATCGTAGTCATGAATATGTCACCATCAATGGCGACTACAGGACATGAGGATCCCTTTACCATTTGAAAAATATAGAACTGAGCTCAAAGCCAATGGCTCGAAGTAAATATTGCAGGATATAGTATATAGGAGAGGAAAGAAGTCGTTCCAGTTGCGATAATGATAAAGCCGTGGAGTGGGAGTCCAGTCAAGCAAGCGTATGTATATCATAGATAATACCCAGAGGCGTGTCAACTGAGCAGTGAAGAGAATCGACCCTGCTATATCTTTAGTATTTTGATTGTGTTCTGGAGTCAAACGATAGCTATACTGAGCGCGGTTTTCTGTTGGCAGCGAAGTCAAGTATTATAAAATATACACTCCAATGCTTTCATTGCAGTGAGTACAGCTTGTCGAAGACGTTTTGGCCACATTAGCCGAATCTCTTAGCCGTTCCAAAGCAGAATATCAAATCCAAGATAGTATTTACAAATAAATATATTCGAACATAAAGCTTTTCCCGAATTTTACTAAATTAACTATAGATCTGAACATTTCCAAACAATATTATATATTTAAATATTCCTAAATTAAACAATATATTGAACAATATCTCAAACAAAAAGTAGACTTTGAACAATATCGAAGATTTATATATATCTACAGCCATAAATCCCGGTGGTATCTCAATATCACCACTATCTGGGGACAGACTGATATCAACGCACGGGACAAAATCGAATAGCTCCTTTCTTCAAAAACAAACCCGTAAGCATCTCGCTCCGAGTCACTCTAAAAACCTCACTATGGAAGAGGCTCCTCCACCTGCACTTGATCGCATTCTGGCGAACCTGGAGATAATTAGGACCAACTTCTTCAGAATTATTCTTTCTATCTGCCTCATCTTTATCCTAACAGATATAGTATTTGGGTACTGTCTTTACTATATCCGCGATTGGAATCTATATCAGCTGTGGCAGAATGCGAGCTTTGAAGAGATCTTTATGGTCCTTTTCTTTGGGAGTGCAATTGCGATGGTGGCTCTGAAAGTGAATTTCCGTACCATGGTTTTAATCCTTGCTATGAGTATTTTGGTTTTGATGATCATCATGGCACGTTCCGCCTTGCCTGCTTACTTGGAGTACGCTGAGAGACAACACGAGAAAGAGATCGAACTTGAACGCAGAAAGCTGGAATTAAACCAGCGGCCAGCTTAGAAACATCTCATTTGGAATGGACATAATGAATCCCGAACTGAACCTCTACTCGAGACTCTATATCTCGGCATTCGAGCCAAAGGGGGATGTCCACATGCAATGCTGATTCCATGCTTAATTTCATCCACATATGTACAATTCAATCCATATTTTGCCTTATCCCAATTCAATCCATATTCACCTGCTTTATCCCAACTCAACCCGTCCTCTCAGCAGTCTGTGGTGTCCAAGCTTCAATCTTCGGCTTAACACTATCCCACAATTATCAGTACAAGCTTCCAGGCTTGATTGACCACCATCTCTTGGAAATTACTCACGTAGAATAAGTCTTGTACGCAGCCCGACTAGCCGTCAAATTCGGTCTGTGATGCGGCAACTCCCAAGGTCTAACACCAGTTCTCAAGATCGGATCTTCGGTTGGCGGCTTGTCAACCATGTATGAAATCCATGCGTGCCATCCGGGCTCGATGTGCGTTCTGGTGTTTGGTGATTAGAAGGGGATGCCGCGGGGTAGTGGGATAGGTGGATGCATGAATGGACTGCTTACGGATCGAATTCTTTGTCTTTGTAGTCTACCCATCTGGTTCGTACTATGCATCTGGTGAGCGTGGCGCCAACTGGTAAAGAAGAAGGGAGGTAACGTACGAGGTAGTTCTTCCTCAATGTTCTCGAAGAATTTGTTGCCCCAGCGATCTGTCGCGATCAATTTACCGGCTTTGGTATCACCTGTTCCTTATGAGCTTCAACTCCCATACGCCCAGACCATTCGCTGCATACCTATATACTATATTTCGGAGTCCGCCATTAGTCCATGTATGATAACGGGAAGCCGTTCGTTCGTTTGAGGTTGACTTACTTGCATTTGGTGCATAGCATCCTACCAGTCATTCATTAGCCAGCTGTCCAACACACCTCAAGACTACACATACCCTGATGCCCACTCTGCGCAAATTGCGCAACGTCCGCATAATCGTAGACATCTTGGAGGTGTTGCAATGGCTGTATCTACGCTCCCAGCAATGATGGAATTGAAGATCATGAAGTCGGTCGTTGTTTGGCTTGCCGCTTTTGCTCCCCAGCTAGCGGCCGACCACTCAAGAAACTTTGATTTTGACAACATCGGATTCACAAGCGCACCACATAGCACAACTTTCACAATATAGCAATTCTGTTTGCGGGCGAGCATAACTAAGGGGAAAGGTAGGAGATATGATTGTACGGAGTATAACGCGATGCGCACGCATACGAAAAATACCCAAACTACAAGCCTCTGCCCAGCGCATCAACCGACGCAGTAGCTACTCAACATCATCTACGAATTCCACAACGAGCGCGGCTCCCTCACCTGGTAGCTCACCCGCATCAATGCTCGGAGCTTTTACAAATGAATGCGACAAGATAGCGCCCAGGTTCGACGTGGAGGCCTCGCAGATCCAGATTCTACGCACGCCCGCGGAGTTCTACGATACTTTGAAGGTTCGGGAATACTTGCTTGAGGGTTGGAGGTAGAATGCTGATCGATGCATGGATATAGAGTAAAATCCTAGCTGCGGAAACGCGGATTTTCTTGTCGACGTTGTATATAGGGAAGACAGAACATGAATTAGTCAGTTCCAACATTAATCATAAAGATAATTCTCTTGTTACCAAATACGTATAATAACACAATATGTAGATATCAACGCTGCAACAAGCGCTTCGTGCCAAACCGCATCTGAAATTGAGTATTCTTACGGATGCATTGAGAGGAACGAGGGAATCGCCAAATGCATCATGTGCGTCACTGTTGGCGCCGTTGGTGCAGGAGTTTGGTGCGGAGAGAGTTGAGGTGAGGATGTTCCATACGCCGAATTTGACCGGGTTGAGGAAGAAGTGGATTCCAAAGCGGATTAATGAGGGTTGGGGATTGCAACATATGAAGTTGTACGGGGTTGATGATGAGATTATCATTTCTGGGTATGTAGCCCCTTCGACTCTTTGTGCTAGACCCGACACTGACGAAAGTTGAAAAGGGCAAATCTGTCAAGTGATTACTTCACTAATCGACAGGATCGATACCATGTGTTCTCATCTAAAGAGGTCACAGAGTATTTCGCCAAAATTCAAAACGCCGTCTCGAGTTTGAGCTTTCTCGTTACGCCGGATCCGCAATTACCTGCTGGATATACACTCGAATGGCCGTCATCGAATAACTGTCCATCTCCATTAACAGATCCCAGCGCATACAAATCCCACGCCATATCCATCCTCACACCTCTAATCCAACCCAGCGCATCTTCATCAACCACTTCATCCGCACCATCCAAAACCAACACAGCCATCTACCCCATCTCACAATTCACCCCCCTCTTCCCTCCCACCGCCAATGACCCCTCCACCGAACTCCCCCTCCTAACCCATCTCCTCACGCTGCTCTCACGTCCCACCACCCCCCCTTCAACCTGGACCTTCACAGCCGGCTACTTCAACCCCTCCCCACAACTAACCTCCCTCCTCCTCTCCACCACCTCCCGCAACAACACCGTCCTCACCGCCTCCCCCCACGCAAACGGCTTCTACAACTCCCCGGGCATATCCGGGCTGCTCCCCGCCGCCTACACGCTCCTCAGCCGAAAATTCCTCGCCGCGGCCGAGAAACGCGTGCCGAAGCCTGATATACGGCTGCGGGAGTGGAGACAGGGGACTGTTAATGAGGAAGGAGGCTGGACGTATCACGCTAAGGGGTTGTGGGTTGATTTTATTACTGGGTTGGGAAAGGAAAAGGATAGTAAGATACCAGCGATTACCGTGCTAGGGAGTAGTAATTACACGAAGAGATCGTATACCCTGGATCTGGAAACAGGAGTGGTGATTGTTACGACGGATGAGGGGTTGAGGGGGAGGCTGAGGGAGGAGAGGGATGCGTTGGGGGAGTGGGCGAGGGAGGTGACGATGAGGGAGTTTGAGAGTAGTGAGAGGAGGGTGGGGGTGCATGTTAGGATTGCGATGTGGATTGTTGGAGTTGTGGGGGGTGCGTTGTGAGGTTTAGAGATGTAGTGGAGAACGGGGATTGTGTACGATTACTTGGTGCTAGATGAGGAGTGCTGGTGACTAGGAAAGGGGTTGTACATGATAGACTCGAGAAATGGAAATGGCATCATTCTCGACCAAACGGGGGTGGTCGTAAACTTGCGCACGCTGGAGCAAGATAGAACAAGTGTACACGCAACCCAACACAACTATTGAATCCATACCATACCATACCATCTGACACTCGTTGCCAACCTCGAAAATCCCCCACAAGCTGAAGTCGCAGTAGAAAATTTCCTCTCCCCCCAAGCTATCGAAAACTCGTATCCAAGATCAATCAATACCAAGATCTGATAACTGTAGCCTGCATAACCGGATGCGAACATAAAGTTTTTAGCTCCGATGAAACATTCAATGCGAAGGAACAGGCTATCGACGACTAAAGTAAGCGGTGCCTAGAGGCTGAGAAACGCTAAATTATTGAGCTGGAGCTGAGGATATTGAAAAAAAAGATGACGCGATCCTGCGATTTGTAGCTGAATTGAATAGCGAAGGCAGCAGGAAAATTAAAACTCTTGTTGGTGGGTGTGGGAGAGGGGTACTATTTGTAAAGGGGCGAAAAGGGGGATGTGGATGAAGGGGAATACTGTATTGTGGAATTGAGGGTTGTGATGGATGGCCGGGGGATGAAAGATTCTGTGTTGCTCGAGCACATAACAGAAGAATACACTGAGGCAACGGTGGATTAAGAATTATGTAGTCTATGTGAAGAGAAAATATCAATCGTATAGTCGGTAGTAGGCTTCCGGCATCCGGCTTCCGAAGAAGCATGTAAAAAGATATCAAAAGTGACGCAAGAGCGCAGACGAGCCCAAGGCCACTTGGCCAGACATCATACAATGACTCAATAAGAGTCTCTCCAGCCGGAAATACGATTCATCTACGTGCAATCAGACGGCAGACATCCCGGACGGACTCCATTGCCCTTATCAGAAGACTGTTGCTCCCGCACTTAGAGGCAACGGTTGGGCAGACAGACATGACTGGTAATGTGCATGCATGTATGTACCCTAGAGAACGACAGAGACGGCAGAGAGGCGGCAGATAAGAAAGAAAGAAACGGGTGGACTAAACTAACGTCATGCTTAACAGCTCCATGGGTACCATCCCAACACTGAGCAAAGAAAACCAGCAAAGAACGTGCAAAGAAAGTAAAAATTTTAACAGAACGGCCCAACATCAAGCCTTGGCCGCGTGTCTAGACAGATGAAGAGATAGATAGCGTATAACGTACTAACTCCCTGGACTTGAGCGAACGAGCGACTTGTGCAGGCCGCTCATGCACCAACGCTGCTGAGCACGATTTTCGTGATTGGGAAATCCATCCCCTGTGCAGAGACATGCATATACGATTATTAGGACCTTATCCCACGCGGGACACTGCCGTCAACTAGTAAGACATGCGCAGTGGGTCAGGACATGCAAAGACTGCGCGAAATATCCAACAAAAATGCGGCGGGTTGCCATTTGGGCCGCAAAGTATTTTCCGATCGGGTCACTTTCACATCCGTAACACGCCTGCGAAGTGACCCAACATATTGGCAAACAATTTTTTTCCCGCATTAACAACGACTTAACAAGTGAAAAATTGAAATTGTATCAAAACGATCGAAAAAAGACTTGTCTATCCATTCATGCATGTATGTAGGGCCCGCCAGTCCCTTTAAGCGCGCAACACCAACTCCGAAACTCCAAAACCGTCCAAAAAAATGAGTCCGCCCCCAAGGTTTATTCTAATCCCAATTTTTTCCCCAGTCCTGTCCTTAAACGCCGATGCATAATCAAACGTTTTCTCCCGCGGCCCTGCGCAAGACCTCCGCAAAGGAGTTTGCTCCGGACCCCAACCAACAGCAGCTTCCGGCCCCCTCACATACTTCAATGCTGTCGATCAGGCTCCCGGATTCTTGAGCGGTGCTCAGCATTAGTCGTGCATAGTGATCAGTAAGAACGTTATCTAGTGGGCAGAGAACGTATGTGGTGGGGATGGAGCGCCACGCCGCTGTTGTAGTTCGGTGATAGAGAACGGAGGTAGTCTGGGGTCGGAGAAGTTGTGCATACTGAAAAGATGTTAATATCAACGTAATCGAAGGTGGAAACCAGGGAGATGCTTACATATTCACCGTGGCCAGCCGGTAAATCATTGTAGAAAGTCTGGACAGCTGATGCAGCAGAAATGCTAACTGTACCGACCTTGTACTGGAAGTTTAGTCAATGTAAGCCAAAGCTCAATGCAGAAAATTTTGCTTGATTGAGGTAGGAAGAAGTGAAGTTGTGATAGTGGGGAAGTCACAGGTGAACCTAGAAGGATGCTGGAGCGGTAGGGAAGATACAGAGATTGTTACTTACACGTGAGGTTGTATTGCTTTGTAGATAAGGGGGAAAAGAACTATAATCTCCCTCCTGACACATTTTGAATCCCTCTTTGACTATCCAGCCCACAACATACACGACACGGAGAACTCCACCTCGGAGACCTCTCTGGGCCCTCTCAGAGTGACTCAGACCTTGCAAAGCATCCCCTCCAGGGACACCAGCATATGAGTGCAGAACTACAATGACATAGTGTCCTGCTTCCACATATCGAGATACTGTGCTTCGAATTGCTCTCATATCCTGAGCTGGATCGTTTGATGTAGGCGTTCCATTGGTCACGATTGATGGAAGAGTGACGGGGTGGACAGCATATCCGTAGGAACCGAGCAAATCTCTAAGGGGGTCAAAAATCGCCGAAGTGTGGCAGAAGCCAGGGACGCAGATGAATGTAGGTCTAGACATAACATGAAAAGTGGATGAGTTGGTGATAGATTAAAGAATATGGAGTTCCAACAGTTACTACATATATAGGAGAAGCCATTACAAACCTAGTCCAACACCTAGTCTACCTCCAACACATCGATCGAGCTGACCAAACTTGGCCGAACGATGGCAACGATGTTGACCATCCCGATAAAACTTTGACTTGAGGGCTGGGGTCAGACAAGCAATTTTTGCATCGTACCATTATCCAATAGAATCTGGAGCGTCACAAAAGATGTCAATCATAGCTGATATCATGTCTTGAGCTCCAATCAATAACCGCCATGGGTCGGGCGACTTCTTCATAAAGATTCGTCTGCTTTTCCAGTCCCGTGCCCGAATGTTTGGGCGAATATTCCGTGAAAACTGATCCCTTCCCGATTGATTTGAATTGGGTAGTATCTCAGGGATGCAATTCCTAAACCCGACGCTCGAACTTATTTTGAGGAGCTTAACGAGACATGTTTTCGGATTTCTGTTCCCTCGCGCTCGTTATGTCCAGCGCCATAAAAGAATCTTGGGCCTCTGAAACATTTACATGGAGAAAGATGACGAGCAAAAATAACACTGACACTTCGAGTAACAACGGACAGATAAGAAACAAAATGGCCGCAGTGCTTCGGAAGACAACAAACTTATTCAGGATACATATTGCTCTTAAGATAGAAAAAACAACCTATAATTAACCAGCATAGGAAGTCAGATTTTCGGTACGAGGTCGCTTGTGCCGCGATTGACGGCCCTGCACTGCCACAAAACGACCTTGGACGAACAATTGCACAGCTCAAGACAATAAGAGGACTCTTCCCAATGAATGATAGGCAATTAACAAGATGTTTGAACGAAAAGGAATATAGACCAAACAGCTTGTTTTGGTGTATTCCCGGAGGTTTTGGGTCTTGATGACAGACCAAAGTTCTCACCCGAAAGAGACAGACCCAGAAGTCGGCAGAGACTCTCTCGAGCGCAGGTGAACTGGGACTGGATATTCTCAAGATGGATCATGACCTCAAACATTGTTCGATACAGTTGGTTCTTACTGAGAATGGTGCATCTTTCCTGCCAACTCCCTGCGGCAAGCTTGGGTACCAGGCAACGCAGCGTAAGCTCGAGAACGGGGTTTGGTGGAAAATTCCAAAGGACGGAAAACGAGCCTGAAACAATTCCACCCATTGAGGCCTAATATTGATCTTAAAAAATCAACACACGCGTATAGGTAGAGTCATTCATGAGTCTTTGAAAGATGGTCGTACTCCTAGACTGTTGGAAAAATTTCGTGTTATTGATAACCATAGCCATGGCAGCGCCATGTAAGAAGCAAACAGTTAGAACATTCTCGCTTAGCATTTGATAAGTTCGCACCTCCCCAGTTTACAAGGACACATTCTGTACGCCAAGTAGCCAGCCGTGCCAGCGAAGCCCCTTCACCTTCACGCCCTTCGATCTCCCGTCCGGTTTTTAATTTCGCCGAACCGACCGATGCCGATGCACGATTTCGTACTGTAAATACATTACAGGTGGTAGTTGGACAGGTTCAACGAGCCAAGGGCGGGGTTTGGCGGAGGTTTGCGGGGCAAATTACTATTAGTATGGCATTCCCCAGCAACCCCAACCACCCCGATGCCGGACGACGGGTCTTGTCTGTAATGGCAAAAGATCTTCAGCACTACAAGCACTACAAGCACGCTACGACTTCTCAACCTCGCTGATTGGAACCGCATCTGGAGATGTTCTATGACTTCTAGCATGGAACCTTCTTTCCGTCAATTTACCGGTATCTGGGCTTCTTAGGAGAATCTCCATACTTCTGTCAGAGAAACAGAGGAAGCGAGGAAGCAGGGCAACGATGGTTCGACAACGGATGACCCATGTTGAACAACAAAATGTGGGAGCATTTACCCCGCTGGAGACCTGCACAGTAGTACATACGACGGGCATACTCGTACATCTTGCTTGACCTATGAAGTCATTAGTGCGAGATGGGAAGGTCGCTATTATCCAAAGATTTTACCAAACGGTAAACATCCTCCGTCGCGGGGTACATTGCGGAGGAAAGTATAAATAGCGAGTTCCCTTGAGGAAACAGTCACTTGCATTTCATCCTGTTGCCAATCTTCAATCCAGTGTCCACGATGTCTACCAAAAGCGTTGTGGTCGGCAGTATTACGGCATTGCTCGCTCTCGGAGCAGAGGCCATCAACAATGGTCTTGCTAGAACTCCACAAATGGGCGTGAGTCTAACCCGTCCTTTGGCTTCCTAGAGACAACCTCTTCCACAAGCCATCTTACTCTATGCACATACTGACCTCATCTCAGTGGGACAACTGGAACGCCCTCGGCTGTGACGTCTCCCAAGAACTTCTCCTCCAAACCGCCGACCTCATCGTCGACTACGGACTGAAAGATCTCGGATACCACTACGTAATCCTGGACGACTGTTGGAGCGCCGGCCGCAACGCCAGCAACAACAACAGTCTCATCGCGGACTCATCCAAGTTCCCGCTCGGCATGAAAGCCGTAGCCGACGCAATCCACGACCTAGGTCTCGGATTCGGCATGTATTCCGACGCGGGTGAATACACCTGCGGAGGATTCGCCGGAAGTTTAGGCTACGAGACCGTCGATGCGAACTTTTTCGCCGAGGTGGGAGTGGATTATCTGAAATATGATAATTGCTACAACACCGGGCAAGCTGGGACTCAATATCTTAGTTCTAACAGGTGGGTCACGAGTTATTTCCGAGTTCGTACTTGTACCTACATTATGCTAACTACCGACTACAGATATCGTGTCATGGGAAATGCACTCAATGCCACTGGACGACCCATCCTCTACTCCCTTTGCAATTGGGGAGAAGATTCGCCCTGGAATTGGGGTCCAACCACAGCAAACAGCTGGAGAATCACAGGTGATGTGTATGACCAATGGGACAGGCCAGATGCACGATGTCCTTGTGACGGCGCAGATGCTTTCAACTGCGTACTCCCCGGCTTCCACGTGAGTTTAATATCTTCCTCTCAAGTACCTAAGCTAAACACCCACCATCACAGTGCTCAATCGTCAACATCATGAACAAAGCCTCCTTCGTAGTATCTAAAGCTGTACCCGGCGGCTGGAACGATCTCGACATGTTAGAAGTAGGCAATGGGGGTATGACCGACGCTGAATACGTCGCTCACTTTAGTATGTGTAAGTATAACAATTTCCCATCCCCGCCCATACAACATCACTCACACCCCCCCCTCCAGGGTCCATCGTCAAATCCCCCCTCATTCTCGGCAACGACCTCCGCAAGATCCTCCCCGCCGACCTCGCCATAATCTCCAACCCCGCCGTCATAGCCGTCAACCAAGACCCCCTCGGCAGCAGCGCCGCCCGGCGCTGGATGTACCCCGCCTCCCCCAACGACAGCATCGGCACCATCCAGATGTGGTCCGGCTCCCTCCTGAACACGACCTCCTCCCCCTTCTCGGACCAAGTCCTCCTCCTCATAAACGGCGGCTCCGTTCCCCTCACCATGAACGCCTCTCTCGCCGACATATTCATCGATTCCGGAGTGTCCGGCACCGCGCCGCAAGTCAGTGTATCCTGGGAACTGCGCGATCTGTGGACGAACCGGATGAGTAATGAGACGGCGAAGGCGATTATTGATGCGAGTGCGGCCGCGGGGAACGCGACTTCGGGGTTTAATGCGACGAGGGTGGGAGAGGGGAGGTATAATGCGACGGAGATGAGCTATGCGGAGGGGTTGCGGGCGGGACGCGCTGAGCTGTTGGGGAATGTGACGGGGACGGTGGCGCCGAGTGGGACGGTGACGGCGGTGGTGGAGCCACATGGGGTGAGGATGTTTAGGATGAGGCCGGTGGAGACGGGGTTGAGGAAGAGGGATGAGTTGTGAGTTGGTGTTTGGGTGTGGAAAGGAGAACGGTATGATCGGATAGTAGGGGATTTTCTAAATCCATGTAGAAAGAGAAAAATAAACTTCACATTGTAAATCATAATTGACGGACATGAGACGAGATATACTCCCGGAAAAATATCTCGACGATGCATCATCACTCATTCGACATTGTGAGGCAAACTTGAACAGTCCCAATCGAGCATTCTGGCATTCGAATTCCTCCTGCTTAGGATATTTGTGTAGTAGTCATCCATGAATTACTAAGCCCCCTTGGTGCTAATGCAATCATTCCCACGCTCCCACAAAGACTAGCATAGACATATATACATGTTTCGCTGGATATTTTTTATTTTCATTTGCTGTAACCTTTATATACGTGCTTTACCAACCATCTAGTTAGAGCAAGCATGTCCACCTCATTACAATCTACCATCTCCCCCCATTTTCATCTCCATCCAACCAGCAACCATTCCCCCCCCCCCGAAACCAGCCTCTAATAAGCCGCCGGTATCCAAAACTCATCCGCCAATCGCATGCAGATCAGCGATGCCAACCCATCATTTACAATAACACAAGGAAATCTCGAACCAGACGAAACCACTCTACTCATCATCCACCAACCTCTTCCCCTCCCAAGCCTTCTTCGCCGTCCCCTTCAACCCCTCAAAGTCTCCACTCATCTCACACATCCCCCTAAAAACCGCCTCCTTCCCCTCCTTCCTCAACAACTCCCACGGATGACCAAACTCCACCACCTCCCCCTTATCCAACACCAACACCTTATCATAATCGACAATAGTCTGCAGGCGATGCGCAATCGTGATTATCGTGCTCTTCAACTCACGGATCGTTTCCTGGATCTTGGAATCTGTGTTATAGTCAATCGACGCCGTGGCTTCGTCCATCATCAGCACTTTCGGCTGTTTGAGCATAGCGCGCGCGAGACAGAGAAGCTGGCGTTGGCCTTGGGAGAGGTTATTGCCGGATTCGGAGACGGGGGATGAGAGGTTCAGGAAGATGTTTTTGTTGGTGGCGGGGGTGCTGCTGCCGGTTGGGGAGGAGGGTAGTCCTGGGGTGGCGGGTCGGGAAACGGCGGGAGTGGAGGGACCCGCTGAAGTACCTGCGGGACCGATCAGATGGACTCTTCGTAAAGCGGTGAAGATGTCCTCGTCGGTGAAGAGGTTGAAAGGATCCAAGTTGCTTCGAATGGTGCCGGTGAATAAAGTTGGGTCTTGAGGTACGATGGTGATTCTCTCTCGGAGATCGCGTAGACCAATGAGACCAATATCAACCTCGTCGATCAGAATCTTTCCTTCCTCGGCTTCCAGACCACGGAACAATGCAAGCGCAAGAGAACTCTTTCCAGCACCCGTTCGGCCAACAATACCCACCTTCTCGAGCGGTCTAATCTTGAAGCTAACGTTGCGTAAGACAGGTTCTAGATCCTGCCTGTATCTGGTAGTGTAGTTGATAAATTCCACAGATCCTGAACTTGGCCAGTTCTTGGCCGGTTCAGTCTCTTCGATGTACTCTGCAGCCTCTTGTTCGACATCTAAATATTCCTTAATACGTTCGACCGAGTTCATGTTCTGTTCGTTGGTGGCATAAAGTCGCACCATCCATAGCATATTTTCCGAGAAACTGATTGCATAACTTAAAGATAGACCAGCGGAACCGGCATCAATGTTGCCAATCTTCATGATCACAAACACACCTGCGAAGAACGCTACAAGATCTCCAATAACGTCAATGCGGAAAGCCAGCCATCTGTTTGCTGCCCAGAGGTAGATGAATGGTCGGTTGTGCGTGTTGATTCGTAACATGTTATCGCGAATGAATCGTCTCTCATCACCGTATGCACGGATGGTAGTGATACCGTTAAGAGTCTCTCCGAATTGCTGGAACAATGGACTTCTCTGGATAGACTCGAGTCTCTTCAGATCTCTGGAAGATCGAAGGTAGAATTTGCCCACAAAGAAGTAGATGCCACTAATAAACACCGCTGCAATCAAAAAGCCTGGAGTGATGACCGCGATCAAGACAATGGTCACAACCACTGCCAATGCGCAGGACATGACACCAATGGCTACAGGAGCTACTTCTTGATCCACTGCCTCCAAGTCCTTACTGAATCGGTTCATGAGTTGACCAAGTGGAGTGGAATCGAAGAACTTGAATTTCGCACGGGTAACAGACTCCATAAGATCTTTATGAATCTTCCAACTAGCCGTCAAGGAACCGAAGAAGAGCCAGAAATCTCGGAACAGCGCAATCAACATGCAAGCCAGTCCAATGAAAGCATATACCGTAAGGTAATAAGCAACGTCGACATTCGGAGCTACTTGCGCAATGATCGAAGTCTTGTTGGGGTCGAAGAATGGCTGGGCTTGCATAAGTTTTGAGCTAGCGGATTTGATCGTGGAAATACTGTTGCCCATAAAGGTGTTTGACGATACGTAGTAACCAGTACGAACATCTTCAGTATCATATCTGTAAAATATTAGCTTACAAGCACAACGCATGGTTTTCCTGTCTGATTTGCAACTTACTGGTTTGCCCATTGTCTGATCCAGATGTTTGCTCCGAGGGCGCCAACTTGTTGAACACCAAAGACCATAACAGCGAGTACCCAGAACCACCTGCGATTTGATATTAGCTTCAGATCAAGAGCAATAAGGAGATGAATCATACCAAGGACCCATAGCTTTCAAGTAAAGAACAACAACCTTCCACTTCACACCACCTGTAGCCATCGTTTCCGCCATGGCATCCTTCGCTTCGACAGCTTTCTTGGCCTTAGGCTTGCCATTCGCACCATTGGACTTGCCATTAGCTTGGTCATCAATAAGAGTTTCGGCACTTTCTTCGCCAACGCTTGATGGAACACGAGATGGAATCCGAGATTGCGGTGCAGATACCGGACGCGATTTGCTGATCTCCTCTCCTAGCTTGCCTGAAGCGATGACTTCGTTTGCGGGGCCTTGAGCAGTAATCCTACCATTATCCAGACAGACAACGTATTTAGAGTGCGGAACACAGAGAGACACATTGTGTGTAACTAAGATGCATGTACGCCCGTTCATCATAGGTCCACGGATGCAGTTGTCGAAAATCCATTTTGCCGTGTGCGAATCGACAGCGCTGAGACAGTCGTCAAGGAGGACGTGCTTCGAATTCGAGTAGAGAGCTCTCGCAAGGGAGATACGTTGTTTTTGGCCTCCCGAAAGACTGATTCCCTTTTCACCAACAAGCGTCTCGTCACCTGCGTCCAAGATTTCTAGATCACGTTCCAAAGCACAAGCGACAATAACATCCTTATACCTCTTTTCATCCATAGGCGCTGAGAAGAGAATGTTTTCCTTGATGTTGGCGTTCAGTAACCATGGCTGCTGAGCGCAGTACGCAACAGTCTCGGCAAGTCCAGTTTCTGGGTCGGCGCGGATATCTTCACGGCTGCTTGCGCCTGGTAAATATACCTGTCCCTTGATCAGAGTCATCTCACCGAGTAAGCCCATCAGAAGAGACGTCTTTCCTGATCCAGTAGGGCCAGCAATGATGTTAAGCTCGCCAATCTCGAATTTCACATCCATATCCATCATGCGGAATGCATCTGAAATGTCATCAGTCGAACTTTCTTTGCCGCCCCATGACAGCGTAACATCCTTGAAACCAATAATTTGATTGCCGTTCTCGTCCGTTTGTTCGTGCGCGAGTTGTTCGTATTTGCCAGTTTCTTCTTCGTTCAAGAACTCCTCAATTCTGTCCACGGAAACTTTACTCTCTTGCACATGCGCTATCATATCACCCAACTGGTCCAAAGGAACACGAAGGATATTGAACAGTGAGATGGCAGTGAATGCGACAGAAGGATAAAGTGGTTTCTTCTCGCCCACTGTGTAGTAAAGGAAAGAGAAGAAAGTAATGACCACTGGCACAGTATTCCAGACAGCGACAGCAAATGCCCAAATGATATACTTCAAGCGCAAACATTTCAGTTCATCCGCTCGCTTATCATTTACAATGCCGTTGAAGCGTCGCTCCCATGCGAAATATTTGATAATACGGATATTCTCCAGCACCTCATTAGTAGTGTGAATTCTCTTATCCGTGGCGGCCATAATCTTCTTCTGGGTAGATCCGAATGCACGCGCAAATCCAATATTAACCGGGACAAGAATGACCATGACAATCAAGCCTGGGATACTGCTCTTCCCAAGGATACGGTAGAGCAGGTAAACAGCCCAGACAAGCTGGGTAGGGGCAGAAGCAATCAGGAAGTGAAGGTATGCAGTCACCTCACTGACCTTGAACGAATCGACGGACATGAGGTTAATGATAGTTCCGACATTAGCTTGCTCATCCGTGTCTTTCTTGGTCTCAGAGGGAGATGCTGCCTCGTCATTGCTGTTGGCTTGACTTTCCTTCTTCTTATTAAGCCTCAACACTCGTCGCCACCAACTAGATTTCTCGTCTTTTTGCTGAGATTTTGCTCCAAGGACCGAGTCATTACCGGAGGCAGCCTTACGTCTTAAGGCTTTCGCATAGATCTCACCAATGATGATTGCTCGCAGCCTTATGCAAATCTTACGACCTAGCCACAGAGCCTGGTTATCGCCCTGTTATCCAATATTAGCATATGTTGTCTTAGGGATGTCTTAAAATTAGTGTTTCAGGGAGGACGAAGAAGCATGGCTGCCACGTGCGGGGTGACACCAAAGAAAGGGCAATATTTGTGTACATACTAGAGATCGCAAAATGTCAGTGAAGGCGAGAAGTATAACATATAGCCAGACTACATTTCGAGGAGCCGCATCTGGTTCTTCTAGGTATTCCAGGATTGCTTTCAAGAGCAGCGTAGGAGCGAAGGTGAATGTACACGAGAAAATGGTAATTGCGAACTGCATAAGGAAGATACCACGGAAGTAGCGTAACAAGTGCCAGGACAACGCGGTTGTCTTCTTGAATTGGCGATAATCAGCTAACACTGTCGCCGCCTTATCTTTTGGCATTAGATTCCACACGTCCTTTATTTCAAAGCTTTTAATGTAGCCCTGATACACAATGGTATCAACCCAGCCAAAAGTTACAATTGAAAACAAGCTGGCAAGAGGTTCTCTTGATGGCTCTAGGTCATTCTCCCATTCCAGGACAACTGTTTTATTCCCCTTGCGTGTGGTGATTGCGATTCCGAAGACAAGTGAAGCGAGAGCGAAATCCGTAATAACAAGAGCTTGGCTGATACCGGATAGTGGATGGATGATCGCAGAACGGAAGAGGACGAGCGAGAATATCCATTGTAGAGTGTATAAAGTGGCCGTGTGGTTCCAAATTCTCGGTATCCTCCAACGCGAGTTGGAGAAAACGAATCGCAGACCAGCAAGTGCCAAGATATATGACCATACAACGATGCCGGAAACTACAGCCACAAAGCCTTTGGAGCCATATGCGCCAAGTACCAATGTCGCCACATGAACAGCTACCTCAGCAAGAACTGCCAGTAGCTCAATGACATTGATGGTAGTTTGACCCTTTGGACTGTCGATAGCCGCAACTGAGCCTTGAGTGGTAGTTTTCGTCAGAGCCAAACGCCCACCGCCATTCATCGTCAAGGCATCATCTTCTTCGTCGATAGCTGTGTTGCTGCTTCCAATTGAGGTTTCCGCCCCGCCATTGTGTATGTGTCCGTCACCGATTAATTCGCTCGGAATCTGGTGGTAGTTATGCTTCCGTTTCCGTTTGAATTTTCGCTGTATAGCTGATATCGAGAGGTAGAGGAACGAGAGTGCGATCGCTATCAATGGGAAAAGTACTTTGAGATAACTGTGCTTCACCGTTAGTCCGCGTGCATGTGAAAAGGCGGAATTCAGCGATCTGAGTTGACTTACTCTCTCTGATAGCATTTTGGAACATCGTCAATCTGCCATACTGGCCCACTGCAGTCTTCCAGCATGTTTACTTGCACGCTGTGCTGGACGGCGGGATTGGCTCTTTGAGGATGCGACGTGATACGAAAGCGATGATGCAAGTGATAAGTCCTCCCGTTAATAAGCCATCAAAAATATTTCTGAGATTGTTATTTCCGGCGCAAACAACGAATGCAATCGCAAAGCAAATAAAAAATTAAAAAGAGGAAACAAAAAATATGTGCAGAAGCAGTGAAAATAAAATGTACAAGACTGAGTCACTGGCCAAATCAGCTTACTCCAATCTGTCGATGAGAGGTTGTCGATCTGGGAATTGAGAAGAATGATGGAAGAATAGTAATGGGAGGCGGCGGAACATTAATTGGCTAGCGAGGCTAGGTCGTAACTAAGTACTACTTCAGTAGGGAGGACACCAACAGTACTATATCAGTGGTATCAGTGGTATCAGTGGATCGTGGCAACCCAACGTCGTCAAGTGTCCGAAGAAATAAGTTTACCTTCCAGCCTTCCAGCCTTCCAGCCATCGTGCTCTCCTGCACAAGTCTGCACTTGCACTGTATTCTCCATAGAAAGCTGCTGCCCCACTCTTGAATTATTATTCTTCCGACTTCCGGTAGCGTCACGCCGCTTGCCCTGCGTTTGCAGTCGCTTATGAAGGGGGACGGACGAGACAGACGAGAACGAAATTTTCTGTGCAAGGAAGCTTCATGTTGCAATAAGATTGGCAGTGGGAATAGGTTACGAATCGTCACTGACACTGACAGGCGGTACGTGTTATGGGAACTGCCAATTCCCCTACGCTACGCTATGCTATGCTGTTGGACGAGCGCGTACACTCGTCTATACAAAGGTAGGAATCCAACACTGTGAGCTTCCGCCGTACAAGGGCTCCAGCACAGCTTATCTACCCCGCAAAGCAACTGCATCCCTTCGTGCTTCTGATCTATCAATCCGTGGACTTAAAGCTTACACCAACCAACCAACCAACCAACCAGCCTGAAGAATCCATTTAACCACTAACTACCGCCCCCTGCCGCATTATTCCCCCATCCTAAAAAGCTTACCCAAACCGCTAAGGTTACTGCAACATTCAACTCTCCTTCCTCTCTGAGCAAAATATCTCAATCCCCACACTCCTCCATACCGCTGCTATCAGTCATCGGAAGCCTCTCCCGCTGCCATGCTACCACCTCCAAACCATATCAATTCATTCCCAGGCAGGCAGGTGGTCTCGAGAAGTATAAGCCGCATGTGGACACGGCTCACGAACCGATCTAATTGACCGCAACAAATATCTCATTATGACTCGAATTCTCGAATTGTGATAAGAGAAAAAAAGCGACGGCTTTATGCACAGGTGACTTACAGCTGCATAAGTGAGTGCTCGGCATGTATAAATTATTTGTAAAAGAGGACCTCCATATCATCCAAGACCTCTAGAGAGATGTGAAAGCATTACAGATACTAGGCAACTATCTTACGTATAATACGAGAATCCGATCAGTGAGTCAAAACCACATAGCTTCTAGACTTGTTAGTTTCCGATGTATCAAAAGAGCTTCACATGTCTTCTCTTTGTCCAAGGACATGACATCGATGTACGATGGCTTTTAAGAGGGCGTTCATTGGGGAGACGCAACATGTATGAATATAAAACTGAGCCAGCAGGTGATGCAAACAATACAATTATCCTATGTAAAGGCTTTTCACATACAATGCTTAAAGATTTTTTGACTTTTCCTACATCTGACCCGCCAAGATCCCCCTTCTGCCTAGGTCGTGATATTACACAGAGATCATGAGTATGCAGATAAAACCATGTCTTCTTTTATTCCTCAGAGGCCAATCCCTGAACCTTATTCCCCCCAGTCACCAAACCCAGAGACCTTGCTCTTTCTTTTATGTAACCAATCATACAAGAAGAAGTTGAAAGATCCCAGACATGAAAAATCATTATCCCATAATCATGCCTTTCATGCCTGCCATGTCTCCCTCCTTTGCGGCAATCTCAAAGTAACCATAGATGATGCTATGAGAATGTTAGTTTCAGAACATATGATGAAGAGTAGTTAGCACTTACGTGACAGCCAAGAGGATACCAGTTCCGGATCCAAGAGCTCCCAGAAGGTCACTTCCGACAGAGAGAGCACCAATGCAAGCACCGCCGAAAGCAGCAGCAGTTGGGATGATGCGCTTCAGTTCCTTGTACATGCTTTGCTCTCTGTGACCGGCCATAACAAGTCCTTGGTCTTTCAATTGCTTAGCAACATCTCTTGGGCTAGATCCAGAAACTTCAATCCAGGTCTTAGAGAAGATGGCGCATGCGACCAACATGTAGGTAATGTAGACAGCGGTGTGAATAGGGTCGAGAAGAGCATCGGTGAAGTTCAATGGTGGGGACATGTAGTATGCAAGACCAGAGGTAGCGAAAAGTTGAGCAGATCCCTCCTTGGGTTCCCAAACACCGAAGAGTTGGACAAGCAAGTTCTCGGAGAAGCGTGAGTACAACATCTGGGAGATGAGGAAAACGTTGGATGAGAGGGCGGATTGCAGCATGATAGGCATGTTGGAGGTATAGAAGAGACGGACTGGGTAAGATCCACGAGCACCACGTTGGCGGGATGACTTGACTGGGATCTCAACACGGAAACCTTGAAGGTAGATGACGGCGGAGAAAACAATGAGAGTTGCCAAGAGGTTCATGATGTTGGGGAGGTTTTGTCTGTAGAAAGCCTCTTGGAGAGCGCGTTGCTTGTTTGGCCATGTCAAAAGCAAGTGGAAGAGCGCGATGACAGCTCCCTCGAATTCTGGACCACGACCAGTGTTGATGGTGGTGGGGGAGAACGCCTTCCAGATGATAGACTCGCAGATGTTGGTAGCAATGAAGAGAGAGATACCACTTCCGAGACCGTATCCCTTTTGAAGGAGCTCGTCAAGAAGAATGACAATCAAACCAGCAACAACCAATTGGAGGATGAGAAGGCAGACAACACCGGCACCAAGATCAGATGGTTGACCGTACAATCCAGTGAAGACATATACGGTAGCTTGACCCATTGACAAGATGATGGCGAAGAGCTTCTGCGCAGTCTGGTAGAGCTCACGATCGGATTTCAAGTCGAGGTTGACGTCAATCAAGTGGGTGCCAGCAAGAAGCTGGAAGACCATTCCGGAAGAGATAATTGGACTGATACCCAATTCCATGAGAGTACCTCTGTTACTCGCCAACATCATTCTCAACCAGTATAGAGGATCCGAGGTATCTGAGGACACAATGCCATACAATGGCATCTGGCTCATTACCAAAAATATCAATAATGTCAAACCCGTCCACATCAACTTTTGGTTGAAGGGAACCTTCGTCTCGGGTTGCTGAACCTCTGGGAGGAACGGCGAGAAGGGTTTGATGAGATCGAGAAATCGAACTAGAAAGGCGCATTGTTAGCTTTGGGTATTCTGTAGAAGCAATTCGGAGATTGGAAGCTCAAAGACAGGTATGACGATGAGCTGTAAAATAGAAAGCAGTAGCGACTTACGGCCACTCATCTTGGCGATTGTTGTCTGAAGACCTCACACAGTGGTGAATAAGAAGAAGAACAGTGAGAAGTAAGGAACGACGATAAAAGGTAGCGAATCTCTGCTCACTTAAATGTCGCAGAAATTTGTCTCGCGTGGGTGATGTGTTCGAAAGGAATTGTTCGAACAGATCTCCAAGCTTGAGTTAATTCGAAGGTGTTCTCGGCTAGTAAATTTTGGGACTGGCCGCTTCAATTGTAAGATGTGGCCTTTGGCTTCTAGCTAGGAAATTTGGCGGGGCTTAGTCAGCAGCTTTATTATGTCACCACGGCACAAACCCCTTTTATGCAAAGAGAACAGATGGACTAAATAAGCAGACCGGAAGCAAGCATGCCAGCGTCTCGTGGTTGGTCAATGGCAGTAGAAAGGACAATGTTTTTAGAATAGGAATTCCTGAATACCCCATAGTATCCTGAGGTTGAGATTATGGTCAGAAAGACGGGAACTCTAGATTCAAGAGTCACCAAATAAGTCTTCACTTAACTATCTACTCCAACGGAAGCCCAAGGTTTGAGTAGCAGATTCAACCTGACTATATGCTGTTCTCAAGACAAATTTATTCAACTAGTCGGGCTCTATAAATATCAATATGGTATATCATCACGCCCGTAAATCATGCATATAACCCTCCCAAGCGCAACGCTACAAAGCCCCCAACACCACATATACACCGGCTGTTACATTCATAGCTACAATTACCATGCCATCCTAGCCAAAAAACCCTCCGGATATCTTCGAACGAAGTATTTTCTGACTTCATCCGTGAACAAGATCCACAGCCCGAAACAAAGTGGGAAGAAGAAATATTCGACTGGGATTGCAGACGAACCAATCGCAGTAGTGAGGCCAGGGATGTAGAGGAAAATGAAGATGACAACCAGTGCGAAGACCATAGCAGGAAAGAGCCATAGATTTTGGGTTGCCTTGTTGAACGCCGGCGGTTGCTGGAAGATGGACAACCGTCTTGTACGTGTGGCCTGTGATGTGAATTAGCAACGTCATTAAGCAATACAGGGCCATAGTTACTTACCAGAAGGTTGAACCACTGCATAATGACCAAAGTAACGAAGTAGATCGAAGATGCTTCGGCGAGGACTTGATTGACATATTCAGTGCTTAGGTAGTCGGGGTATTTGCCGTACCCGAGCCAAAGAATCGAGAAAGTGACACCCTTTTTATGACAGTACCAGTATGCCATCGCAAAAGAAGCTATAGCTTCTTGGACACCCAAGAAGACGTATGCATGGAAGAGAAGTTTCCAATCAACCAGTCTGTCTTTCTTAACGTTCCTCGGTTTCCTCAAGAGTACGTCGGCTTCCGGCTTCTCGTACGCAAGCACCGTAGCTGCAGCACAATCCGTAAGACAACAGATCATAATCATAAGGAAAGAACTCAGAATCTGTGGTAGTCCGAGCAGCACATTTGTGATAATGGGCAGAAATTCGCAGAAGGTTCCGGCCGGAAGAAGATACAAAATTGTCTTCTTGAGGTTGTCGAAAACGACACGTCCATATTTCACGGCTTCGACAACAGCACCGAAAGAGTCAAGAAGTACCATATCGGCCGCCTCTATGGCAATGTCAGAGCCGCTACCAAGTGCGATACCGATGTCGGCAGCTTTCAGAGACGGGGCATCATTGACACCATCTCCAGTCATGCCAACTATATTCTCACGTTTCTGGAATTCTGCGTCGATGTTAGTCAATTGAGGAAGAAGGGTACACGGATCGGAACATAATACCTTTGACTATACGCAACTTCTGCTCTGGGGTTGTGCGGGCGAAGACAATTTCATCATACTTGGAAAGCTGCTCCCATTGATTGTCGTTTAGTGTAATTAATTCCGGACCACTAAGCGTGATAGCATGCCTCGAAACATACATTGCATCCTTTTCGTGGCTAACGTCAGTGGAATGACTTTCCGGAGACTCGACGCCATCTCGAGATAGCATAGAAACATCGTGAATCATTGAAGTAGGGCAGCTAATAATGCCACAGTCAATCGCAATTGCTTGAGCAGTAAGTTTGAAGTCGCCAGTGACCATGAAAATTCGAATACCCGCTCCTCGAAGGATAGAAACAACATCTCGTATCTCGTCGCGAGGAGGATCCACGATGCCAACAAGACCGACAAAAGTTAAGTCAGAACCGCCTTGGTGCATAATTTCGGCCTCGAAAGTATTGTTTGCTGGATGGTGTTGAGATTGATGCCCAGGAAGAACCTTTCTTGCGAGCAAAATCACTCGCTTTCCCTCGCTAGACCATTTGTTCTTTATGGTTTCAATGTTTGCTCTCATGGATGAATCTAGCGGGTATAAATGACTGTCTTCGCCGACATACTTTGTACAGCGTTCGACGAGAATATCTGGAGCTCCCTTGATGGTTAAAAGGAGATCATCCGACTTCCATGATGCTTGTTCCGCTGGCGCAAGGGCGAATTGAAGACCCTCTGAATCCGATAGAGCAAGTGTCCTAATCATGAATTTGTTCTTACTATTGAAAGCGAGTTCAAAAGTCCTTCTCCATAGGGTGTGCAAATATCGGACCTCTCCAAAGGTTTCTGAGAGACGGAGAACAGCTTGGTCTGTGGCATCGCCCGCGATCTTTCGTTCGGCAAGAGGTAGATGAAGCGTCGCAGCATCGAACTCGCCAGCATTACACAAACCAGCGATAGAACGCATTTGAGCCACGGAATTGTTTGCTGCCCCATTGGAACTCTGAAATTCGACGGCCTGATCGGGAGTCATTGTTCTCGTTGCTATAGAACACTCAGTGGCAAACATTTTGTTCTACGTGAGAGTTAGTGAATCTATCCGTCAACGATCTCTGAGAAAGGGGATAACCGAAGTCTTACTTTAGTCAATGTACCTGTTTTATCAGAACAGATTACCGATACAGCGCCGAGTGTCTCCACGGTTTTCAATGATTTACAGAGAACTTGATTCTTCTTCATTATATTCGCTGTAATGGTCAAGGATGCAGTGAGTGCGATAGGTAAGCCTTCGGGGATGAATGCCACTGCCACCGTAACAATATCCACGATTAATCCTGCAGTGCTAATCCAGTCTGGGTGAGCTTTTCGTAGCCAAGCACCCCATGCAACGAGGACTACAATGTTAAAGAAGATCATAATCGAACAGATAATAATGATGAACCTCAAGATTTCTTTCTGCAGCGTCGTCATACCAGTTTTGGGGGTATTCGTAAGTTTCGCAATTTTCCCAAAGACTGTCTTGTCTCCAGTACTGACGGTAATACCTATAGCAGAACCAGCTATACAATGAGTACCTTGCATACCGATATTATGAGTCTCCAGATAGTTGAGGTCCGTATGTTCGATGGAGCCAGGAATAGGTTGCGACTCGCCGGTGAGGATAGAACGATCGAATTTCGCATCGGAAGAGATTTCCACAAACCGTACATCTGCAGGAAGTTTGTTGCCGGATTTTATGTAGAGAATGTCACCTGGGACCAACTCGGCGGCTTGCAGTTCTTCGCGATGCCCATTCCGAAGGACGAAACAATCGTCTGGAAGCATGCCAGAGATCGATGCCATTGTCCTCGAGGAAGACCAGTCTTGCCACGCATTGAATAACGCTTGAATGACGAAAACTGCGTAAAGAACGATAGCGAGAGCCAGGTTTGCTTGGGCTGGATTTGGTTCTCCGAGAGGTTTGTATGTGATGGTGACCAAAATACCACCAATCAATAAGACCGAACCGAATCCACCGAAGAGGTACCCGAAGACTATGCAATGGCAGCTAATTAGCACTGAATTGCACAAAAAAGCTATAGAAGAAATGAAGGTCAGACTTACCACGGGAGAACAAATCAGACGGCGGCTTCGAAGGCATGTTCTTTCCGAATTCTTTAGCCTTGATGTCGACTTGTTCTTTGGAAAGACCAGTGACAAGTGACGTCAACAGAGATCTTTCGACTTCGTGCACCGGTAATGTGTGCCACTCCAAGTCTCCTAGCTCCGCAGCCGCATCTTTCTTTACACGAACAGCCTCTGCCTTTTGTTTTTCTTTCGTCTCTTCGATGGCGAAGGAGACCGTTCGATAGGTGATTGGAAGAGCAGTTGCTGGATCGATGGAGGCTCTGCGACGCCGCGAGCTAGCTATTGACATCTGAGAGTTGTTGCTGATGGTTCGACCTAGCTTAGGAAGATGATTGGCTGTTCGTCCTGCCTCTTCATCCTGACCACCGAATCTGATTCTCGCACCAGGGCGAGGTTCGACTTGAAATACATCATCATCTCCTTCTTCTACGGAGGTGGAAACTTTCTTTTCGGACATGTTCATTTGTAAAGTCGAGGGTGATCAAGGCCCGTCTGCAATTGCTGCTCCTCTGCTTGGGTAGCGTGGGCAGACGCCTTGCTGTGTCTGGGTTGACGACGGCAGACAAGTAACCGCGCGATGTGCGGACTCAAGGTAGCTTGCAGAACTCTGATACCGAGTGTAGCAAATTGAGAACAGCGAAGAAATTAGAAAATATGAGTGGACTCGACAGGTAACCGAATATGAGAAAGGGAATAAAGAAGAAGAGAGTTGGAAGAACAAGTGAGTTAAATAGACACAAAGAACCACCAGTACCATTAACGACGCAAGACGGGACAGAAAACAATTGCAATGCAGCACAATATGAGCGATGACCCTTTCATGTCTCCAGCAACATGATAGCCGCCCGTCAGAACCCACAGGAAAGGATTTTGAATCTCAGATTATACTGAAGTTTCCTAATTGCGCCTCATCTCCGTTGGTGAATAGTACGAGGCAAGCTATTGCTGTCATACCATTAGTTGATAACAGAAATTCACCCACATTCCAGCGGTGCAGATTCTCCAGAACAATAGGCATTGACCAATCCCAATTGTCGCAAATGGGCTAGCCAGGAGCATGGTACTGCCGTATCTGGTCGTTCCATCAAATCGCGCATACAAATGTACTGAAATTACTATCAACGTGCTCCTTGATTTTGATAGCGTTGGTTACCGGCGTAAGTGTGGCTGTAAGGTTATACTAGCCCTGAAAAGCTTGTTATGGTTATGTTGGAGAAAAATCCCTCATGGACGAACAGGGGCGCCTGAGCTAGGTGCTATTCTTGGCATATGTACAACGGTTTGAGCTGATGTTAATATCATATTATGTGTCATAGCCGCCAATTAACTTTTGCATTCCCATAGGAATCGAAGACGGCTTGCAAGTGAGATGTTGCAAGTTAACTTGCACGTATCTAGGACGTCGTATTCATTGACGAGAGTCGTTCGAGGAGAAAATACGAGTAGGTTGAACTCAAGCTTTTTGCCGATGTCTTAGCCCCGACTTTCAAAGTTGCCAAGCGAGTGTCCTGCAGAAAGGCCGGGATGTCACGGTCCATGTGAAAAAGTCGGGGTCCCTTTTGCCTGGTTGATGGACGGGGACCGGTACAGATAATGGTTGAGCGATGGCTGGAAGAATTGAGCCTTGAGGTAATACTCTTCCCAGGCGCGATACGCCGATACACGTACAACGTAAGAAAGCCACATATAAGTGCAATCTGTAAACTCATCAGAACCAGGATGCTATCTGTGCAAGTTCTGATAGCAAGTTATCCAGTGCTGCACAGCTCTAGAGATTTAGATAGCGTAGAAACAGTACGTGTAATGCATGCTGATATTGCTCGGTAGAAAACCGGGTTCCGAACTCTGAACACAGCTCGCTGATGTTCTACAGACCATCGTAGACAACGTGGGGAAAGCTCCGATGGTTGCAATTCCTATATTCCGAACGAAGCACTGCATACACCTTTCTCCCGACGGACCAATGCTAGATATTGTGCTACTTGGTTCTTGTGCCATCTTCGTATCTTCAGGGGCTATGCTTGGGAAATAGTCTCCCTATCCGGCGAATGATGCTATCGGAATGCAGCTAGTTATACGAAGCGGTGATGCGCCTCGAACATGAGAAATTTGCGTTATTTTCTCCGCGTGAATAAATTAGCCAAGGGAAGTAGGCCGCTCAGGTTCGTTTTGAATGTGGCAATTCGCTCTAGCTGTTGTGCAAAGACCTACCCGGTCGCCGCCGCTTTCTGATATTTCTTCATCATCCGTCGGTGTGCACGAGTTGTGAAATGCACTTGCCACTCTTTTTCCGTCATCACAATTGTATGGCATATGTCGCATGTCCTAGGTACCCACCGGTCTTTGCTCTGCACTTGCTCAAGTGACTCCTCATAGTTGAGAAATTCTTTGGCGAGAGCAGACAGTTCACTAGGATTAGGAAGACTGTTTCCCAGTAAAAAATCTCCGGTAATATGAATAGCGGGATCAGATACGCTGTTTGCCCAGGATGCAACATCTGTTCCATCCATGAGAAACAGCCTTTCGACAGCATCGCGTTTGATTAATTCAGGCATAAGCTTCAGCCTTATCCACCGAAATTGTCGCTTTGCATACTGACGAGTTGCTGCTTTCATCCTAAGTAAGGACTCATCGTAAAGAGTATCCAGCTGCTTTTGGCTTGCTTCCCCTCCTCGGAGAGCATGGAGGTATGGTTCGAATTCTTTCCAGCCTATAGAAGCCCATATACCGCGAGAAAGATCAACCTCAAGGCCGCTATTAAGGTCTTTTTGAAGCATCGTATCCAAGGACGTCACTTCATCCATTAAGCCAGCCTCAACCATCTTATCAACCCTTTTATCAAGCCTCATTTTTAGAGAATCAAGCTCCGAGTGTACCCAGAAGAGTAGTGGCGAACCAACTTCAAAAGCATTATTAATTGGCTGCCCTCTTTCCGCACCTGATATCGTGTTGGCTTTTCCTTCTCTCTGCTCATTGTAGAGGTCGGAAGCCTTCTTGCCGGTCCTTAGGAATATCTGGAGCGAGTTCTGGATCTTGCGCCTATCGTTGGGATGCCATCGCTCTGCCATAATCGGGTCGACTTCCTTGAGTTTAGCTAGTATATCTTCGGTGGGCGCGTCGAGTATGGGAAATCGACTAGACAATTCCTCTGCGGATAAATGTTCTTTGCCCTTTTTGCTTGGATCATCTGCGAGAGCAAGAGCATCTTCGAATAAAAGAGACTGAATGTAATAATGAGTGCCACCTACAACTATTGGAAGGCGGCCTCTCGACTGAACCTCACTGATAATGTTGTTTGCCTTCTCCTTGAACGTTCCGACTGTCCAGGGCTCTGCCTCAAGAGGAATTGTTCCCAACAAATGGTGAGGTATCCCCTCCTGTTCTTTGAGAGTGATTTTGTTGGTAATGATAGGCAAGCCTGTGTACATCTGCATAGCATCGCCGTTGATCACTTCGCCGTTGAAGCGTTTTGCAAGGTCAACGGCGAGCTGTATACGAAAAGATTAGGAAACGACAAACTTAGGTGATGGAGAGCAGCGAATATACCTGCGACTTTCCAGTCCCCGTAGCACCAAGAACCAAGATTACCGGATTCTCCGGAGCTCTACGCAATAAACCCATGTCCATTGTCATATTTCTGACAACCCTGAACAATCGTTGCAGCATTGAGGTTATATGCGGAGAAGGCCTAGAAAGCCGTCAAATTTTAGAGCGCGGGGAGTTTCAGCGAGCGGCCTTGTACAGTACTGTAGCCTTGCATTAGCGGGTTGTCTTGTACCCAACACCTTCAATGGGATTATGACAGTAAACTGCACCCTTTACACATTCACGAATATAATAGTGGTGGACGAATACAATTCCTTAAGCAGCTAAAGATGAATATCGTATAAATAAGTCTTAGGTATGTTTCTAAATGCGGTCCTGCAAATGCTTGTCTACACTCCAAACGCCCTGCTAAAGCAAATTTACTATGCCTAACATGTTCTATGATACAATGTCCTCAAGTATATTCTCCAATTCCTCTTTTCTGAAAGGCACACGGAGCATTTCCGTCCCCAAAGCATCCTTTCTACTCTCGATCATCTGATGGTCATGGAATCTATAAATTGTTAGTGTGTTTAGTAGGCAATGCTGGGAGGGAAGTGCTTACTCTTTTAGCAATGTTCTGAAGTTCATCTCATTGCTACAGATAAATTCCTCCACCGCCTTCTGGTACAGCACTCTGTATTCCACACCGGGTTCGCTGCGTCTATTGATTCCACCAGTCATGCCATCACCTTCCTCGTCCTCCGCCATAACATTTTCATCCATAGCTGCCAGTTGTTCCCCTATCAGAACCCTGAACAGACTTTTTGCATTCTCCGGCAAACTCTTGAGCACAAAACTGATACCGCCCTTACCCCCTACCTTTCGTCCACTTCTACCAAGGAGATCATGCACTTCATCTACAACATCGATCTCGACTGTATAAGGTAAAAACGTTGTGCAATCATGGAACAGAAAGTTGAAAGTCGAGCGAAGAGAACTATCCCAAAGCAGCGGAAAAGAAGGATGGTCCGCCGAGGCAATCAGATGTACCTGTGGGTGCGAGCTCAGCCGCGAGAGTACCATTTGGGCGGCAGACCGCCGAAGAACTGCCCCGTCAATGGAATGAATGACCAAAGTAATATGCTGTGTTTCATCTTCATCGAGTAAAGATATAAGATTATCAAGCATCTCAGTAGGCTGTGAGCCCAGTTTTGTACCTGCCCCTGCGATCGCCCCGGCCACTGTATTCAATACATCTCGGGTTGTGAGGTTCTGCACATAGCCATTGATCACTACTATTTTCTCTCTTGAATGATCAGTCATTCTCTCGTATATGTGCTCTGCAAATTTGAGAAGAAGAGGTCTTTTCGAACCCCAGCCATATACACAAATGTTGAAGTCTTGACTGAGTTCAAACTGCCACTGGTTGAATGATTTCGCATGAACATCTTGCAAAAAGTTCATGTCAGTGGCATGTTGATCCTTGTAGTCTCGAGCAAGTTTGAAGAATTCCTCATGATCGAGCAAAGCCAAAGAAGAAAGATTGGAGTTTGCAGTCTTGGATCTGCCAGGCCGATTTTGCGAGAAGTATAAGTCGTGCGGTGCAAGCTCCTCTGGTGGTGTCAATGATCTCTGCCGTGCTTTTGATCCTTTGACCCGACCTCGTCCACGTTTGGAAGGAGTAGATGGTTCCCCCACGTCATCTGGAAGTCCAACGGTATTTTGCTCGTCCTCAGCATCTGGTTCGCCCTCTTCCCCTGATTCATAGATCTGGTTTGCAATATCTTCCTCTTCGTCGTCGTTATCGCTAATGTTACCTAAAATCGTCCGCTCAATAAGAGTCCTCGTGCTCTTTCTTCTGGCCGATCTATCTATGTTTCGTCGAAGTCGAGGGGTTTCGTCGGTTCCCGTGATGCCAGCAGCTTTTGTGGGTGTTGCAAACAGTCTGTCCACATGGCGGATAGTATTCGGGGTTCGAAGTTGAGGCTTGGTAGGGCTCAGCTTTGAACGCACTGAGGATACTTCGTTGGTAGTTTCTGGCTCAGATTGGCTTGCCTCAATCGCTACCTCTTCGGAATCTCTTTCGTCGTTCTCGCTTGAGCCTTCATCGTCGACAATGTTTTCTTTTTCTACCGCATTTGCTTTCCTCCCTCTTGCGACCTGGGTCTTCTTCAAATACTGTGATTCGCCCCGAGAGTGAGAAGTGGTCTTCGTCGCAACAGTCCGCGATGTGGCTTGAGTTCTTTTCATGTCGTTTTTCTTGCTAGATCCATTTTCTGCTGCATTGGCTTGCACCTTTCGCTTCATCGCAAGGCAGACCGTCTAAAGAATCTTTGAGCAAACATCAGAATTATATCGAGAGAGATCAATTGTGCTGTGCGATGTTGTTGTAGTTTCTTTATATTTGTGCAATGTCGCATTCACAACAGCGGTACCAGCGAACGAATATGCTCTGTTCATTGGCGGTCGCGATTTCTCTTAGGCTTTGCGCGCGCGGAATGCGGGGGGCTAGTGGTTGCTGTGGCTGGAGCGCGTTCAAACCAAGTAAACAAAAAGCTTAGACAATTTGCTCTTCCTCCAAAAAACAATCTAAGTCAGCTGTGTATAATAATTCACACGCTCTTTGATGGGAACTACCTCATTTCCGTCTCTTGCAGCCTCGCTTTGCTGAATATGCTCAATTGGTGGTTAGGACGGCCGGTGGATGGCGCAGAGCGCGTCCCAGGTAATTATTCATTCTCATATCATTCTCATATCACTTGTGTGCAATACTTACATATCCGTAGGCTGTGATCCTGACGCAGAAGCACCTGAGACTCCGGCACCAGTATTTGCAGCTCGTGCCCTCAAAAGCGCCTTTTTTGGCACCCCGGGCTTTCCCCAGGATGATACTCTATACGGAATTGATAAGGAGGACATAAGAGGCGGTAGAACCGATCGACCGATAGATATTTTTTCGACCTCTCCAACCAAACCGACAGGCATTTTAATGACCCCAGGGGCTGGTGCGACTCGGAGGAAGACGGTGTCGTTTGGCTCAGAAGTTGTCGATAGGGAAGGACGAAGTGCATCTGAAAAGATTATCAACAGAGCCGCAACTCCAGGAAAGCCATCAAGTCTCGAGACTTCTACCAGAGATAAATTGTCACAGCCTATCAGGAAAACTCCACTGTTGAAGACATTGGAAGACTCTCGCGATATCGACAGCGCATCTAAAGAACGTAATAAACTGTCTACGGCTCATTCTATATTACCCAATTCGAGTCTGGTGAAAGAGAAAGACACAGCGCGGTCCAAGGTCAATACGAAAGAGGCCAAAAAAGCTCGATCAAAAGGCGATAATCTCTTCAAGCAGTTTACCGCAGACGCCGACAACGATGGAGACGTTACAGTGGATATGAATGATCCTCGCTCTATGTCAGGCAAGTTTTGGAAATCGGAATTTCAAAAATACCACGATGAAGCACAAGAGCAGATGACGCATCTTGTCAGATACAAGCAACTGGCAAAATCATATGCTAAGAAGAAAGATGCTGAAGCTCTTGATCTCGCTGAGAAGTTGAAGGAGGAGCAGAGTAAAGTTGCCACGATGGAGAACAACATCAGCGAGCTTATGCGACAGATTTCGGAAGCAGGGAAAGTAGATGTGGAGTCTGCTCCTGAAATGATGCGAGATCTTGCTCGTCAAACCGCCCTCGCTTTTCAATATCGTGTGCAGGTAGAGGAGTTCCGAAAGGCCGTGGAAGGAGACGGAACGCTCGCGGCAGCTCTTCCCAAAGCCGATTATAAAAACACAAAAGATGACCCTTCTGACGTGAAAGGATTGCGGGATGAACTTGAGAAGGCGCGACAAGCTTTGTCTGGTATGGAAAAGACTGTATCCAAGCTAAGAGAAGAGAACAACAAGCTTTCTCAGGATCTACTACATTCTGATTTACGATTTGAGAAGCACACGGAGAGTTGCGAGAAGCGCTTGAAGCTCGCTGAAGAACAGCGTCACAAGAAAGATGAGCGATTGCAGAGCCTCCAAAAGGATTATGATCATATCAAGCAAACGGCCAAAAACAATCGCCGAGAGGCGGAACGTCTCTTGAGACAGCGCCATGACCAAGCGGTGGGTTTGAAGAAGGAGATAGCTTCATTAAAGACCGCACAGACAACAGTACAAGAGCTTCAGCAGTCTCTTGATGACAAGACCACGGAACACGAACGGACTGTCGAGGGGTACAAAAAGGAAATTGCTCTACTGAAAGAGGGAATAGCTCTCTTTACAGGTACCGACTCATACAATAACGGGCTTGACTATGATCACTTAGATCTGTTCCGAATTACTAATAAATCGGCCGAGAAAACTGCCCTTCCTGGTGCGATATCTACATCAGGTCATTCCCCGGCTCGACCTTCGAAGACAGTACTACCATCAAAGCCTACGCATTCGGAGACATCTGCAAGAGCCCTCGGTCGACGATCTTCTTATGCGGCGTTATCTGAGATAACTAATTATGCTACATCAGATAAGCTTGCGTTTCAAAAGTCTGGAAAAGTCGAATACACGCCACTTGCTAAGCGATTCTCCGACCTGTCATTGAACTCCAGTGAGCTAGACTTGACACCTGCTGAGCCGTCATTGCCTCTTTTACCACATACACGGAAAAGCCATGAGAGCAGATGCGCTGCTAGTCCAAGACCAAAGATGTTCAACATTCCGTCCAGTCCACCCAAGGCAACAATAGCTAGATCCCGTACCGTGGATCAGCCTAAGTTAAGCAACGAGGTCTCTGCCTCGCGTCACACGGTGAACTCTAGCCGTCTTTCCAGCATCGGCGGCTCAAAAAGAAGTTTCTTGTCTCCTGACAGAGTAGCCGCAGCCACAGCTCGATTAGCGGCAAAGAAGAAATCACGGGCGATGGGAACTAACAGCTTTCGATGAATCACACTTGGAATGGAATTTCTTGGAGTTGGGAGTATGAATTTGGTTTTTCCTCTAATTGTCTTAGGGATGCACATATAAGGCGGCGCTTGGTGTTTGGCGGAGATTCCAGAAATGGACAGGACTGTATTGTATGAGTTATGTGATATTCTATGTCAGGTGTTACCGTTTCCAGCTGCCTGTCGTTTTATCTCTATACGCAGTAATGCCGCAGAATCATCAGTGGATGAAACTATAGAAACTCGAGCCTTTGGCTTATCATGGATGCATTTATGGAGCTACAGTGATCCGTTAAGTCACCGAAGAAGGAGATATTGTACTGCTGCATGTGATGGTGTGTGAAGAAGAAAGGTAACGAAGGAAAGGGGGCAAATCATACCCCCAACAATGTCCCGCAGCCGAATTTTCAACCTTCCTTGAATGTAATGTCAGCCAGAATGATGGCCTGAACATGGAATACAGTATCGTCCTCCGTCACGTCTTGTTCACTTAAAAGCTGGACCATTACGGAAGTATAGTATCATCCTGAGTACCCACCAAACTGCCTCCGACCCACGCCACCTCCCCACCCGTGCCACCTACGCTCTCCAGAGAAGAAAAAACAAGCCGATCTGGGACAATATGTTGTGCTGATTACTGTCGTCAAATAAATGTCCTAGCTGATTCAATGTAATATAATATATTCATTGTCCAACTGTCTCTGAGGAATTATTGTCGGCCTGTTATATCTACGCCGGAGAGCTACGCCACCACGCCACCTCATTCTGGTCTCCTTATCTTATCGTAGTAGTGCCGATGACAACAAGCTGAGGAATACCTCGATACTAACCTTGAGCGAAGTCTCAATTCTACAGCAGTATTGTAGCTTGTGTAGGACGGTTTGAGGTCAACTCAAACTTCAGGGTTTGCCCATAACACACGCTACCCCTTAAGCCTTTATGGTAGCAGTACCTACACTTGCATGCCTCGTCGTTTCATGATACATCCATTCGTGGAACTCGGGGACTATTTTTGGAGCATAACCGCGCATCGAATCATCTACCACATTCACAAGCAACAGACTAATACCAATCCGAAAGGCTTAAGGCGCATTAGCAAACAGCGGTACTATTTCATGGACAGGCGAAGTTTCGATGTTGACTGAGTAATGAGTTGGCTAGGCACGATTCATTTTTGACGCCCGAGGACAGCCCTTAAGTACTTCCGTACGAAAGTAGAGTATTGAATCGGAGTATCCGTAAAGCCCCAAATGGTTATTTGCCAGCCAGAAACTATTTGAACGTCACTCCTCGCTCTTCACTCCTCACTTACACCTCACTCCTCACATCACGAAAACACCCAGTAACAGCCATCGCATCTTTTCCGTTTTTCTTTCTTCCTCCTCCTCCCTTCCCGCGATACTTGAATCAAACGACCAGCTCCGATCTTATTTCCTCGTCATCCTACCTGATCATTTCGTCCTCCTCACTCGGCCCAGGTCGGTCGCCTCCCAATCCGAAATTCGCCCAAGGATAAACTCGTTACTTCATCAGGTGTCTTGACAAATCTTACGTCTCTCGCCGCTGCAATTATTTGTCTCACTTATTCTCACGCTACAGTCAACTACACTACTTGTTGATCGGGATCTCCCTAGGCTTTTTAAGTTTGCACACAACTATTTCCAGTCTTTACCAATCTTTACCAACACCTACCATCTTTTGATTCATTCACCTTTACCACCGAAAGGCACAATGTCTGCGGCTGCTGCGAAGAATCGTTTGATGAGCGAGTACAAGGGGCTCGTCAAAGAGAAGTGGGTTAACGTCGAGGTAACATCTCTCCGTACGTTGCACTCATGTTCAGCATACTGACTCCAATCACAGTTAAATGAAGGTGCTCTTTTCAAATGGACGATCGGTCTGATGGTTATCAATTCTGAGAGTGCGTTCAATGGAGCATATTTCAAGGTGAGGAATTTCAACTACAAGTGTACTGATGTTTGCTGACTCAATAATGTAGGCGGAGATGACCTTCACCGACAACTATCCTTACAACCCTCCTACTTTTAAGTTCCTTCGACCGATCTTTCATCCGAACATCTATCCCGATGGCAAGTTGTGCATATCAATTTTACACCCTCCTGGAGAGGACGAACAGTCGGGAGAATCTGCGAGTGAGCGGTGGTCGCCGTTACAAGGTGTTGAATCTGTGCTTCGGTCCATCTTACTTCTTCTGGACGATCCCGAGATCAATTCGCCTGCCAACGTCGACGCTGGCGTAATGTATCGTGATAACCGAGACCAATACAATCAAAAGGCCAAGGAGGCTGTTGCTGCGTCAAAGCAAGATATTCCGGAGGACTTTGAGATGCCCACCACTCTCGAAACCGCCCCGCCTGCGAAGGTCGTAGACGACGATGCATTCTGGGCTGAGAGTGATGAAGAGAATGACTTTGGGGCCAGTGATAGTTCTGGGGAGGATTTCGGTATGGATGAAGACGAGGATGATGGGGAGGAACAAGAGGAGGAAGAGGACGAGGACGAGGATGAGGACGAAGAAATGGAAGACTGATGAGAGATTACGGACAAGCTTTAAGGGTCTGACGCAAATACGGCCTTGACTGCTTGAATCTCACTCAACTCGCGCACTTCCAGCATACGCATTATTAGCCGGACCGCGACTGAACGACGGGTGGTTTTATTTATAGTTTTCTTTTTCACATATTGCAACAGCATAGCGACGACCTGCTTGGGTCAAAGGGGCGCAACTGGTCGTTTGATGTAGGCTTGCATCTATGCGGCGTTTCTTTCTTTTCGTTACGATGCTCCGAATCTGGTGTTTTCTAGGCGAATATTGGAAGACTGGCATTATTTAGGGAGGTTGTTGGCGCAATCTTGGCTGGGAGTTTGCAATAGTAGATTTTAGATACAGAAATTCACATACTGAACATTTTTCATCTTAGTTGTGCTGTTCGTCTTCCGCACTGCTGCGGCTTACTGCGCTTGATGAGGACGAACTCTTGGATTCTTAGGCGTCATTCTGATTATTTCAAATCCTGTTCCAGATTTAACAGAAGTGGATATTCCGTAAACAAAACGAAATCCCAACCACGGAATCAAACAAAATATCCTTGTTATCCATCGATGAGGGGCGCATTGGGGCGATCACATGGTGCCACAGCCGTGCAGCCCCAGGCCTTATCCCGCAAACGCTCGGGCCATGCGGCAGGGATTTCCTCAAGATTATCATTGAAGCTCCGCGTCTGCGCTTGTCATGAACTCAGAAGTTTCCCCATCTCAGTAATCAAGAATTTTAAGTATAGTTTGGCTTCAGATCTTATGGCAGATTGATGCAATTCCTCCCATAACACTTTGCGACACCTCCTGGCTCTCGCTACTTTCTGCTTCTATGATCCGCGAAAGCATCGGCGATAGATCGTTTACGTCGTAGCAGAAGCAGGAAGCAGACGGTTGGCTTTCACTTCCAGCTTTACAGCTTGCGAAGCCGAAATGGCGGCGCAACCTACGGAGCAAGATGTGCGGGGTTTCCTGGAGATGGTGGGATCCATGGATCGCAATGAAGTTCTACAGAGATTGAAGGTGGGGTTTATGGCAGACAATTCGAGACGATTAAGCTGATGCGTGCAGGGCAACAACAACAATGTCCAGCAGGCAGTCAACGAATACTTTGATGACATGGAGACGGGGAATACCAACCGAGTGAGTGCGAATATGCTGATCGCATGGGTCACCTGCAATACAATTTGTTAATAGCTTATCCAAGTATCGATGGGACGAGACACCCTTCAGTGGGGATAGCAACCATGGAATTGGTAATTTCAAATGATTTACCGCCGGCAGACTGGATCTTCTTGCTAATTATATGAAACAAGCTTTTAACGTACAAGGCCCTGATGATCCAGGACCATACAGTCGGTTTGACGGCGCACCATCAAGGCCTCCATCCAGAACAAGCAACAACAAGTCGCCTTTGAGTAAGGTGATCGATTTGACAACAGAACAAGGTACTACAACCTTTCCGCGGACCTATAACTTTATGTTCTAACATGATATAGCAGATCCCAGCAATGCATTTACAAATTACTCCGATAATGGCGACAAAGAATTGCAACAAGCTCTTGCAGCCTCGATGGCGGACGCCGGTTTGCCCCCGCAACAAACTGGCGTTATTGGAACTGATCAGGTCCATTTCGGGCCTGCTACTCGGACTGAATATGAGCATGGTAGATGGGATCTGGTTCCTATATCGTCTGTCCAGGAGATTCTCCTCGATCCCGAACCCGCAGATCGTCAACGCGATGTCGTCAACCAAGTACCTGCCTTTCTGAAACCCGGTTTGGAGGATCATAGGCTAGGCGCGCTTCTTACTATTTACCATAGCATCCCTATGGCAAAGGAAATATTTCTGAACCGACTGAGCCAGGAGGCATATTATCCACATGAACCCGAATGGTGGACTGGGAAACCGATTTCAAAACCAATCTCTTCTGTGCGTGAGGATCAGTATCTTGTCGATGAAGACAAAAGGTTCGGCCAAGAGCTACAAAGGGTCATGGCTTTCTTGGACAGGACGGATCGCAGCTACGGCTCCGCTGATGTTATCGCAAATCTGCCGTTTTTGACGGAACAGGCCGAGTTCACGGTAGAGTCCAAGTTTTTCTTGGCCTGGCAAAATTACATGGGCAGCCATGGCTCCTTGAAACATCTCTTCTCTACCGGCGTCCCTGGCGTGGACAATGAGCAAACCCAAGAGCCCAAAACATTTGCGATCCTAGATCTTCAACTTCCCAATAAGGATTCTCTCTGCGAAACCCTTTATGATGTTGCTGATGAAACACTTTGGTATGGCCGAGACTTCAAGCTTTCCAATAGCTCCTATCTGGAGCATATTGGCCAAATCATTTCTTTCAGACTTGAAGGTGCAAATAAATGGGAAGATCAGAAGCCAGTTCATATACCTCTGGTGTGGTATCCTGATAGATATCTTGAATCGGCTCGGAAAGAGGCATTAGATATGCGTATTAAGAAAGCCGCGGTAGAGGAGAGGATTAAGCGTATCACGGAAAGGGAAAATTTCTTGACATATCATACTGACAAGAATGGGAAGATTTTGAAAGTAGAGGATATTTTCAAAATCTCACTCAAACATGATCAAGGCGCGCTACCCGACAATAGGCATGTATCAGATGTTCTCGACGGCGACTCTGAAATTACACAGCTACCGAAAGGGGATTTATCGGCGAAACTGAGCAAGGTCATGAGTGACATTAACAACAAGCTTAAGGGTAAGATAGCTCGAAATTATTCTGCTTTTGAATCTCACTGACGTGGAAAAGCTCTGGAAGAAGAGAAGGAGAAAGCCAAAGCTGCTTGGAGAGAGCTGTCAAATCTCTATACAGACCCCGCTACTTCATCTCGGCCATTGCACAAATACACACTTCGAGGCGTCAGCTTGAATAAAGAAACGACATATATCTGCAGGGCTGTAGAACCAGATCTCATTGATATGCAGCTTACTGATGACGATCAATCTCAGAGCGAGGGACAGTGGTGGAGAATTAACTACAGCACTTCATCGCCTACTCCTGTATCTGTTGAGGTGGGTGTTATCAATCAAGGATCGAATACACGTGCTGATATTAAGGATAGAAAACAACTCCCGAGAAAGTCATCGAGGATGTTGATGCCGAAGTTGGCAAAGTCATTCTTGTGTATGCAAGTGAAAGAGCCATGGAGCCAAATGCAAATCCACTACCACTTTCGCTTGAGGTAAGTTGATCCCCTACTGTCCGTCTTATAGTATTAAATTTATCAGGCTTTTGTACGCGAGGACAACATTGCCTTCCGCAAAGAATTGTCTCCCACCGACCCCTCAATAGACTCTGTCTCGTCACCCAAATCGCCCCCAAAGCGCAAATATGACCAGTGCTCGTCTTCAGGTTCTACTGAGGCCGAAGAGCAGTACAAAACTGATAACGATAAACGTATGGTGGCTTCGGAAGCGATTGCCGCCTCTTCGGCTCTACAAAGTCGCCTTTCTCAGAACGGTGATGTTATAATGGGAGTTGACCCGGTCACCGATGGCAATGTCCCGCCCGGACCGGAAATGCAAGAACGAAGTGGCAATAGCATGCTAACTCATCTTGTCGGCAATGCGAGCAAGCAAAGCACCGCAAACGATAGCATGGAGATCAACGAGATTATGAATGATGAGGATATCCAGAAAGAAAGCGCTGCAGTCAAGCGTGTGGGGTTCGCAGAATAGACGTAACGGCAGTATTTCTAAAGGAGTATACAATTACCATGCATGGAATTAATATGTAGAATCTGCACACTGTACAATACATATCCTGATATACAATCAGGTGCTTTTTTAATGAATAACCTCAAAATATATCTTACTGCCGTGAATAGTCTCTTCTCATTGGCCAGCTGCCATGGAAGGTTCGAGAAGCCCCTATGTCACTCTAAGGAGATTGGCCCAAACTGCTAAAACCCCACCATAAAACGTCACGGCCAAATGGCGGGGAGTTTACGAAAGTAATGGGATGGAAGATTCTTGATTGTTGGATTCTGGCGACGTCTAGAAGTGCGTGAGTACTTAGTACAAGAACGACTGATCTAGAAGAGCGAGACGTATTTATCCATTTGCTATAACACGACTTGAAATCTACTAAAACCACCTACTCTACTGTACTTTGTCTACTTTACGACGCTATACGTTTACTCGACAACGCTTTTACTCCAAGTGACAACTTCAATTCCTAATTCAATTTGCACATTCACATTCATTGGCCAATTATACACCAAGAAGCCAGAGGATAGACTTCTGTTCGCGAAAACACGACACAGACTTTACTTCATTCGCTGCAGACAACGCATCCTGATTCCTGACATCGAAGGAAGGCAAAAGTGGGAACAAGAATAGCCATCACGAGATAGAAGGCGGTGGTGTGTATACTACACTACACATTCACAGTAGGTCAAATCCTTTCAACCAACCTTTCTCTTCTGTCATACTTTCTCCATCATCAACCGACAATTGCCATTCACAGTATTTGGCTGGAAAAAAACAAACAGGAAAGGGGATAGACCTTATATTTGACCTTTTTCGACCTCTTTCGAGTTTTTCGACTGGCGTTCTACAACGCAACCAAATTATCACATTTTCCTTGCAATCCTGGTAACTGACGACATACCTTCAGCTTGTGGTTGGCACACCTCACGATAATACCTCACGACACATTTGCGCCTTCCACTGAAAAAGACATAACTGTGCGACAACATAAGTAACACAGTTTATCCGACAACTGAATTTTATCATTTCGTTCCTTTTGTGACTCAGGAACAGTCGCAACCATGGTCGCAGAAACCAAACTTTACGATGCCCTAGGCATTAAGCCTGATGCTAATCAGCAAGACATCAAGAAAGCATACCGGTAAGTGAATCACTGCATCTCAGATACCCCTATAACCCTATCATAATACACGGGAAGCTGACAATCCGCCAGAGCAATGGCTTTAAAACACCATCCCGATAAGAACAAGGATAACCCATCGGCAGGAGAGAAGTTCAAGGAAGTCTCCCAAGCCTACGAAATCCTCTCCGACCCCGAAAAGAGAAAAACATATGACCAATACGGATTAGAATTCATGCTAAGAGGCGGACCACCACCACCAGAGCCTGGTTCGACGGGTGGTGGAAATCCATTCGCGGGCGCGGGAGGCATGCCTGGTGGATTTGACGGATTCGATGGATTTGGTTCTGCCGGTGGTATGCCACGGAGCAAGACATTCCACTTCAGTACCTCGGGTGGACCTGGCGGCGGAGGAGCAGGATTCAGTTTCAGCAATCCTGAATCGATTTTCAGCGAGTTCTTCAGAGCGCAAGGCGGAGGAGGAGGTGGTATGGGTGGTGACGATATGAATGATATCTTCGGCAGTATGGGTGGCGGCATGCCTCGATCAAGTCCGGGCGGAGCCGGTGGACGATCACGAACGGCACGTTCTCAATTCGCAGGTGCGGAACCGGCGAGACCAAGAGCGGAGACGCCTGAAGTTACGACGGTGGAGAAGCCGCTGGCTTTGACGCTGGAAGAATTGTTCAAGGGATGTCACAAGAAGATGAAGATTAAGCGGAAGACGTTCGATCCTCAAACGGGCAAGAGACAAACTACCGATCGTATATTAGAGATGGATATCAAGCCAGGATTGAAGAAGGGTTCAAAGATTAAGTTCAAGGGTGTTGGAGACCAGGAAGAAGGTGGTCAACAAGATCTACATTTCATTATCGAAGAGGTAAGAAACCCTCTTTCTCTAGCTTACTCAACTTTCCCATAAGATTCCAAAACATAAATACTAACAATCCGTTCACAGAAACCCCACCCACTCTACACCCGCGACGGCGACGACATAATAATGACTCTCGACCTGGACCTCAAAGAAGCGCTCACGGGCTGGAAACGCACCGTCACGACCATCGACGGCAAGAACATATCCGTCGAGAAAGCCGGTCCCACACAACCCAACTCTTCAGACTCATACCCCGATCTCGGTATGCCGATAAGTAAGAAGCCGGATACGAGGGGTAATTTCATCATCAAGTATAATGTCAAGTTCCCGACGACTTTGACGTCGGAGCAGAAGAGGGTTTTGAAGGAGATTTTGTAGAGCGGAGGAGCGAGCATTGTAGCGGATTATTTGGTGCTGATTTCGTAACATTTTTTGTCTGTGTGTTTTTGGTTCTTTTGTTTGGGCGGCATAGGCGTAATGGATGATGCAAATGAATGGGATTTAGGGAAGCGAGAGAGCGAGCGAGCGATTGGGAGCTAGGAATGGAAATTTGTTTGAAGATAGATGATGAGTGATGGTTGATGGGTGATGTGTTGGAGTGCATTTGCTGAAATGATGGAGAAATGAATGAATGAGCAAATGATAAAAAGGATTCAATGGAATAATGAATGAATAAAATGGAAGATAGATTCTGTTGCAACTTCGCCTTAAATCTGAGACTTTCTGATCCATGCTCAGTTGTGAATATTCATGCTGGTGATGCTTTTGAACATGGGCTCTTATAGAAAGAACATCTACATCTACCCAACCTGATCCCATCGCTGTAAGTACATATAAAGAATCAAGAAAGAGGAAAGCAAGAAAGAAAGATAGGAAGAGAGAAAAAATAATATATTTCCATCCATGAATTCGTTTCCATCGTGCATATAAACACATGTCCATTATCTGAAATACTTTCAGCACCTTGCCTCACCGTCTACTACTTTCCCTTCTTTCTAGATACGCTTAGTATACAAATCTGTCGGAGTCTCCCTCTTGTTTCTCTTGCTTCCCTACACCAAGCCTGGATAAATGAATAGAGAGAATCTTACAACCCTCACAACCCCTCCTCATTCCACAAAACTACTCATCCATCCCATCCCATCCCATCTCTTATCCCAGCATCCCCCCCCATACAAACATCTACACACCCCCCATCGCCGCCGCCGCCACTCCCCCCACCAACGCCCCCAACTCCCCAAACACCACGCCCTTAAAAATCCCCTCCCCCATCCCCTCCGCCCAATGCCCCGCCGTCTTCAACTTCTCCTTCCACCCCTCCTTCTGCTCCTCACTAAGATGCTCCCACTCCTTCCCCTCCCCATGCACCTCCTCATCATGCGTCACCGCTTTCACCACCTCTTCCTCCGGCGCATGATGCACATACAACTTTCCCTCTCCGCGCAAATGCGAGAAAAACGACGGGGAAGGCGCACTCGGTGGGATTGCCGACGGGACAGGCGATGGCAGGACTTCCGAGGCGGATTGCAGAGCCTGGTAGTCTGAGGGGAAGACGTATGGTTTTCCAAGCGCTTCCTGCAGGGGAAGAGGCAGGTAGTTTGCTGCGCCGAGCTGCGGTTTCACCATGCCGCGCACCTCGAGGATGCTCTGGAAGACGATGGCTGTGAGCAGGGCGGCGAGGATTGAGAGGATGATGCCGAAGGAGTAGATGGCTTTGCTGGAGGGGAGCGCGACGACGTAGCGGGGAGTGCGGGATTGCCCTCTTTTGACGGAGAGGGGCACGGGGAAGAGGGGGAGTGTGTGCACGATGACGGTGTTGCTGACGCCGACGCTGGCGAGCTTGAGGGACTGGGGAGGGGTGCTGGCGGTGATGGGGTGCGCGGGGGGTGTGAAGAGGGAGAAGGCAATGCCGGTGATTTGGAGGGGGTGCACGTTGCGGAAGGTGCGGAAGGGCTTGATGGGTGCGACCATGTAGACGTTGTTTATGTGTTGTAGATCGACTTTGAACAGGGAGATGGAGATGTCATGGCCGGCGACGGCGACCACGTATTGTGTGTAGTCTTGTGGGCTGGAGGGGGTGACTGGTGGAGTGAGGTTGGAGACGGCGAGACCGGTGGCTTTGCTTATGTTGGAGGGGAGACGATGAGATTGCGCGATGCGGCATTGACCTTTTCCGCTTGGGGGGAGACGCAGGATCTGAAGAACTACTCCGCCTCGGCTGTGGATGTTGGTGAGCATGAGGATGAAGTCCTTTGTCAGCCATCTGAGGGCTCTGAATGCTGGGATAGTGACTTTCTCGTGGCTTCTGGATGCTGGTGTGATGTATACACATTCTGGCTCCGCTTCGCTGTCTTTCGAACCCAGCTTCTTGACGTATATATCGTGTTCGTCGCAGTAGGCAAAAAGATATTCGTCTGTTCCAGTCTGTATAAAATCCATATCCACAGGCTCCTTATCAACCTGTATGGTTTCTTTCGGAGTAGGCGACTTGCTTTGCGCCGTGTCGAATATTACTATCTCAGACTTCTTCGCAAGTCCTGTCGCAACAGCGCCCAGTTGTGATTGGCTTGGGTATGGTCTAGATAATCGAGTAACTCTCTGATATAGATCCTTCTCGGTCTTCGTAAACATCGACGTTCGCGATATTTCAGATATCTTTCCCGTCGCATTGCTCTTGGTGGCTTTCTTCGCAGCCGCTTCTACCTGGAACACTCGAAAATGCGCATTCTTTCCCTTCTCCAGTTGCTCTGGACTCGAATTCACACCTGCGAACACAAGGGTCTTCTTTTCTGGGCTTTGGCCTACAGCAAGACTAGTAACATTGTCTTCTTCTTTGCTGAGCTCTATTTCGGCCGCTTCCACAAGCTCATCTGGTTTTGACGTGTCTAAAACCGTCTATAAAGTAACAAAATTAGTGACTTTTCCTCCAAACTATACTGCTAGATAGTTTAATGCCGTCTCAGCAGCAAACAGTCTCGGAACTCACAATCTTATTTCCCACACCTGTCCTTCCAGCACCTCCTCCCCCACCAACCACCAATCTTGACGAATCTGTAGGATCGAAATCGCAGGCATATAGAGGATACGATAGTGTCGCTTTCGCTGACGGTATTAGAGGTGCCATACTTAGAACTGTTTTCTCAAAACTGGAATCCTCGAGCGAAAGAAAATGTGTAGCTGGACAAGGGATTAGTTGGCGCGGTTTATGTACAAGGTTGAAAGCGCAAGGCTACCAGAATTATACGCAAGGCCAGATCTCGGATTCCGGGGTCGGTCCCGTTTATTTTTTATAGACCTCTGCGGAACCAAGGTTTGTTTTATATGTTTGAGCTGATGTGCTAATATCTAGTGATATCATGTAACATCGACTTAATAACACTCACTCATTATCACTTCAAACCTCAAGGTTCACAATCATTCTCCTATTCCTCAAGCATATCGTTGGATTTTCGGATTTAATTACAAGATCTTCCTTTTATTTCCACCGAACAGTTCTACCTAACGCCATTTATTCATTCCAATCATCTCATAAAGCGTATCGCATCCTCATTCTGAGGTCCAGATCGCTTCCGAGACGTTGAAGGATATCCGCAAATCTCAAAAAGTGTCAAGAAACTTGAGTAAGTAGGCAAAGCAGAAGACAGGGCGATTTGGCCTTTTGGTCCTTCTCTTCATACCTCTAGATGCATCCACAATGAATCGGATCTTGCTGAATGAAACGCAGAAAAGCCAAAGACTCCCACAACGCCAGGGATTCATGCTGAAGATATGACTACCAAAATGTCCATGATTTAACCTGCAATATGTTGATAAGAGCAATTAAACCAATATTTCAAATACGACGTGAAAGGACCACCAAACACTCGCTTTTCATAAATAGCTGTCTTCATTAACACACGCTCGTGTCGACTGATCGCTTATTTTGCATGCTTGCGGAACGCAAGCAACTCCGACAAACTCGACAGAGCACATCCGTGCTTCAGGAAATCGTGTTGCAAGAGCTCATCGGCCGAGGCTCTGCTTCGGATATCGACGCACAGGCAGACGGACAAGAATGCTTTGAGCTCCTTGCTGAGTTTCTCGGGCTTCTTCAATCTGGGGGTACCGTTGGTAGCAATGAGATACAAAGCCTTCAACGGCTCTTCGTTCAAATATGGCGGCTCGGACTCGATCATCTCGATCGCCATGATACCAAGAGACCAGATATCAACCTTGGGGCCGTATTCCTTTTGCTTGACAACTTCAGGGGCCATCCAGTAAGGAGTACCGACCATAGTGGCACGCTTCGATTTAGATTCGGTGAGTTTGGCGCAGAATCCAAAATCGGCTAAATTTATGTTAATAAGATAAAGCGTGAATACGGGAAAAGAAGTACGTACTGATCTTGACATTACCACGTGCATCAAGCAAGACGTTGTCACTCTTAATATCACGATGGATAATACTTTGTTGATGGAGATGCTCAAGTCCACGACAAGTCTAATAATAGTTAGTAAACACGAGCTGGGTATATTAGTAGTGGAAATCGTACCTCAAGACAAATAGTGGAAATCTGGTCCTCGGTGATTGTAGGGTTGTTATCAATAACATCAGTTAAAGCACCACCCTCCATATACTCCATGACAACCCAAAGTTCGGTGTAGTTGTTTCGTAAGAAAGCGTCCAGGAAGTTGACAATGTTTCGGTGCTTGCTGTCTTTCATGACCATGATTTCGTTCACAATCAGCTCCTTTCTTGGTTGATGGGCAAGATCCATCTGCTTGATAGCAACTTGAGCCTTGCTACCTTGTTGTCGAATAACCTCTCGTGCAACAAGTGATGCTGGATTTTCCTTAACCTTAGCGACATAAACGGAACCAGATGCACCTTGACCAATCTTCTTCTGCTTAGAGTATGACAAGTTGGGATCGTCCTTGGAAACTGCCTCCTTCAATTTGGCCATAACTTCATTCTCAGTCATTGTTGACATTCTAACATCCTTCTGTCGTTCCGAGGCTGATGGCTTAGCAGTGAGAGCAGCTTCTGCTGCTTTGACACCATCAGCTTGTTGAGCGCCGTTGTTAGCCGACGCAGATGGCTTGGGAGCAACGTTGAGAGGCTTGACGGGATTGACTGGCGCTGGGAGTCGGGAAGGTTGTTGTTGTGGAGGTCTTGCAGCTTGGGAGCCGTTGGAGGCCGAGCCATTGGGATATCTAGGGTCTTGCCTATCCGATCTGACTGGCGATCTTTCTGAACTCTGGTTCCGGACAGAGGAGGAGCTTTGCTGGGTGTTGATAGGAGGTCGAGAAGCACCGTTTGAAGTAGGTGCAGAAGGTGCTTGTCTTTGTGCTGGTCGCTGCGCTGCCGCTTGCTGGTTTTGTTGTGCGCGAGGAGCTGATGGTGCCACTCTCGATGGATTGTAACGATCTTGAGCCGGGCTGCTTGAGAATCCACCAATCTCTTGCTGGGCCATCGGAGGCCGAGACTGGGGAATAGAAGCATTGTAAGCTTCCATATCCCGACGGTTTTGTTCTTCGATTTCCCGCTCTCGTTGCCTCTGCGCTTCCAACTGCTTTTGCCTCTGTTCTTCTCGAGCATCAGGACTATTATAATTAGAGCCCATTGGCTGCATTTGATTCCGTTGTTGGCTTTGCTCGGGAGGGGTTGGTCTGCGGGGCTGCTGCTGTGGACTTCCATAACTATTATTTCTTTGTTGACCTTGAAGAGGTCGCGGAGGAGCAATTGAGTTACCAGATCCACCATATCCAAGCTGTTTGTTTTGGTTGGAGGTAGCTGGTGGTGTGGGCGTCAAACTTGAGAATTGTTGAGGGTTCTCTTGTCTCTTTGTGATATCAGAGTAGAACTCCAAAACCTCGAAGACGGCTTGTGGATTTCGCTCATAATCCTCCTTAGTAATAGCAGAAGAATTGAGCAATTTAGACCACTCCGGTGGAAGACCAACGAATTCTCCAGTCTGAGGGTCGAATCCTACATGAACAGAATGGCTGAAGTTTGTCGGGTTGCTGACACCACCCATTCCAGGGCAGCGGGCATAAATAAAATCGATCCACTCATATAAATCATCATCGCCCTTAACTTTGATTTGCAATGTTCTAGAGATTCCGTCGTCATCTCCTGGATTAGTCGAAGATCCATTCAGACTGCGTTTGATTTCAAATATAGTGCCCGCAGCCTCCACACGAGAGACACCGAGGACATCTTTCAACACAATTTGGTATGCAACCTTGCCACCTTCGGTCTTGTGGAAATCCAGGGCTTCTTTTCGCAGGATGAGCCACTTCTGCTTCCAGGGGCTTATAAAATTCTTTCCCTCCTTTACTGTAGCCCAGCCCTCCTTTATCACGGCGACACCCCCTTGGCCATCCACGTTAGTTTGGTGCCGTGCGAGAGGCAGAGAGACCGTCGAGCCGGTGTAGGTCGACGTAGCCGTTCGAGTAATCGGCGAGTTGATGCTTAATTGTGATATTTGACCAGGCGACATGTTGCCTGGTAGATTGGCCGTGGTTGGGGTGTAATTAAGTCGAGGTCCTGCAGGTGGTCGAGGAGCTGGACCAGGGTTCATAAATTGACCTGGAGTGTAAATACTACTTGCGAACGATGAGAGTTAGTTTCTGATGAGGAGGATTCATGAAAGGGGATGAAATAAGGCTGGTGATTCAACTGCAGAACACAACATGAAATTTGGACAACGTTCGAGGTAAGGTGTATCAATGAGCGAAGTTCGGAAACTCTTAGCATCTAAAGTCGTTCCAACAGGGCGATCTGTGCGGCTAATGAGAAACAAGGGGCAACTCCATACCTATTTTGAGAAGCCATATTGACAGAGATGCAGAATTATAGTTATGCTGGTGTATGCAGATTTCTGAAAGGAATGAGTAGATTTGTGACAGCGGGGTATCTCTGAAAGAAACTATTGGAAAGAACTATAGGTTTTACAATGGTTAGCAGATATTCACTGCACGAATGGCTGGCCGCAAAACACTTACATATTATGGTCTGGCCGTGAATGATGTCTTAGAACACCCTATCTCTCGTGAAGATCGATGCAAAGTCGAGGTCGCGAGCCAGGGGAGACAGACGGAAGCGCGAGCCAGAAGTGCTGCGGTCGCACAACGTCCAGCGTCCGTTATTGATACGATGTCTTGTGATCCGCCTGTTCGTGTATTTTGTATTGTACCAATTCAGTGCGATGTCGCTGGACGGCGGAAGAAGAACGCGAAGTTCTCAAAGAAAATTTATGTGGTGTTGACAGTTAATAAAGTTGGGAGCCGTCGCTGTCGAAAGTGAGACTTTGAAGGTGTTGGGTTTGAGGTCTTGCGGTAGGGTAGCGCGCCTTTTGCCTTTTGTTCGAGCGAGCGGTAACTACAGGGTAACAGGGGACGCTGACTTGTGGATCGGTGGGTGTGGACTTCAGGACTGATGGACTGACAAAGGCAAATCCCTTTTTAGTGCACAAAGTGCTTTGTACCTGGGACCTCCTGGCTATTCTCCCATTTTCCAGTAAGACTTACATAAATAGCATCGCATTTTTGCCCAAAACTCGTGCGCCTTTCAATTGAGCTTTCTTAAGTGTATTAACTGCATCAACCGGATCCAAATTACATCGGCCATGAGAAGCCTAAATGGATGTACCTACTGCGTAGTATATGGTCCGTCCGGTAAACTAACAGTTTCTAGCAGTCAAACGAACGGTATCTCAAGAACTTCGGTCGTCTAGAAAAGCTACGTACGAGGGAGGCGCCACCTATCCCCAGAGCTCGCCGAGATAGTGATGGTACAGATAGACACCGCAGATAAGGATGAGCGTTTGATCTTGTCCAACAGATTTGCCTGCCCAATGCCCATCCCTCGAAACAAACTGTAGGTCTCTAAGACGACTGGCACGCGAGCGATAGACTTTGGCTCAGGGATGAACAAAAGCCCCAATGGAAGTCGAAACTACTTAGCTATGGACCTATGGTATCAGTATACAAGTATGATATGAGTGATGTACCTGTTCCTACTGCTTAACTAGGTCAAAGTTCAAAGTAAGTATTGGTCCTGGTCTTACCCCTCGACAACTCAATCTGGTCCATCAATCTGATGCACTGTTTCTGTGTACCCAGCAAGACTTTATTTAACCCATGTTGTTTCAAGTTTATCACCAAGTGGCACGTTAAACTTAGGACATAGAACAGAACATTTCCACGGATAGCTTCGAGTCTTTCAAACCTATGCTCTGCCCCCGATGAACTGTGCCCGTGGATGGCCCTTTCTTCAGCTGGCTAACCATCTCTTGCATCGACGTAAAATGCTTTGTCAATCCCGATCATGATCGGACCCCTCAACCAAGGAGATTCGTGCATTGCTCCCTCAAGAAGCATTAAAAAAGAAACAACAACCCCCTTGATCCTCCCGGCGCTACACCAGTAGACTAAGCAAATGAGGAGCATCCTTTGTTTCAAGGTTTAGTAGCAGTACACGGTCATGTTTCCAAATGTGCGGATCTTGTAGCAGAAGTTCCCCCGCACGGTCGAGGAAACTTCTACGGCCAAGATATGCTTTTCGCGGCTTGATGTAATTGCACACGTTGAGTCGATGTGGTTTGTCGTCTTCCCTAGAAAAGCTTCCAGATCTTAGTGTCTACAGGGTACATGCTTCCGTGCGTGCAGAGTGCCCTGTCATGCTTCGTGTGACCGGGTATGCTCGCTCTCCTTTACTCATCACAGCAGAAGCGAACGTAGGTTTCGCCTTCAATTCCGAGTTCTTTGACCATTCTCAAAGAGTATGATGTCACATTGGTCTGTTTCTTTAAGTTATTAAGATCCTATTTTTAATCACAAATCACCCATTAAATGCTGTTTTTGTTAATCCTCATATGTACACACGAATTCGCTACGAGGATTCAGAGATGACCTCAGACGCGCTCACGATACAGTTATGGGGTGCTCTAGATTCTTGATGGATTTGTGTATTCTCTTATTGACACGGAGTTCTACGTACTTCGTATCTTTAACGAACAGGAACCTCAGCCTCTTGACCTTCGAACGCTGGCAGTTCTTTCTCAATATCGGACCAGACTTTTGTGCCATTAACCAGCTCCTTAATAGCCGCCAGGATTGTCTCTTCATCCGCACGGACCTGTTTAGTGGAATCTCTATCTCTTAATGTAAACGTCTTGTCATTGACACTTTGGAAGTCAACCGTGATACCAAGAGGGGTACCAAGTTCATCGTTTCGGCTGTAGCGTTTGCCAATAGATGCTGAAGAGTCATCGATACGGCTGGAGATACCCATTGATCGAAGCTTGTGGGAGATCTGCTTGAGGAAAGGCTTGAAGCTCTCATGCGAGGACAGAGGAACCAGTAAGACTTTTGTGGGTGCGACTATTGGAGGAAATGAAAGAACCTGCAGATATTAGCCATGTCCGTCCAAGGAAGAATATTGTTAGAACTTACACCACGTGCTTCGTCAACACCGTCACTGCCGCGAGTCCAATAATTGTGCTCCATCAAAGCATATAGAATTCTGCCAATACCGAAAGAAGGTTCGATAACATTTGGAGTGTATTCTCTTGTGTTTTCGACCCGTGTTCGGTACTCGATCTTGATCAGATCACTACCAACTTCTACTTTGCCATCGCCCACACCTTCAACATCGATAATAATCTTTCCATCTTGCTTGAGATCCTTGGCAAGTGCTTCTCTCTTTTCTTGAGACAGAGCCTCAATAGCAGCCTCAACGATCTTGCCATCCTTCTTGAATTTTGGGCCGAACTTCTTCTTGTCGAGATCAATTTGCCACTCGTCAACGCTGATGGGAGTATCCAGTCTTTGACGAACCATCAATGGCGCGCCGGTTTTCTTGGCGTGAACACTGAGATCGTAGGCGCTTCTGTCTGCACAACCAACACATTCAACCCAGCCAGAGCTAGTATGTAATTCAGCATCCCAGCAATCTGCTGCATAGTGAGCCATTTCATTGGCCATGTGCTGTCTGAACCTAACTTTCGATTGGTCTACACCAATCTTCGCGAGGAAAAGCTGGATTCGTGCCAAGAAGTAACCCAGCGTCTCGTTGTCGACAATGCCATCAGCAACAGCCTTGCCGATTGTAATCTTCTCGACATCTGTTTTACCAGCCAATTGGGTGTGACGGTTCAACAAAACAAGCTCTACGTCTTTGACTTCATTGAAACGGTCGTGCTTCTTGCCACCTTGAGGATCAACGAAATGCTCAATCTCGGCCATCAAGAATTCTCGAACACGTAGCAGACCACCACGAGGGGAGATTTCGTTTCTGTAAGACTTGCCAATAGACGCAGAGGCAAATGGCATTTGCTGCTGGTTGTAGTCGAGAAGTTTTGCAAAGTTCAGGAATTGACCTTGAGCTGTCTCAGGTCGTAGATAACCAGCCGCATTACTGCTTGGGCCAATAGAAGTCTGGAACATGAGGTTGAATGCTGTTGGTGGTAAAGGCTCAGCGCCAGTTTCTGGGTTTTTCAATTCATACTTTTTGATCAATAGGCCTAGCTCCTCGCCGTTGTAATTGTCGATCTGTATTGTCAGTATGCATTTTGAGTGGTTGCACCAAATGACCATACCTTAGCCAAGATCTCCTCGTATTCCTTGACAACGGCGTCATCCAGCTTCACAGCTTCTATGCCCTTGGTTTTCTTCTTCTTCTTCTTCTTTGATGGGTCCTCCTCCTCTTCCTCGACCTTCACACCTCTAGCTTCTTTGTCGCCTTTCAACCTCGCCTCCAGAATGTCCTCGACAAAATGGTCCGCTCGCATGATGTCGCCATTCTGCGGGTCTTTGCACATCCAATCTGCGAATTTGTCCACATGGCCACTGGTTTTGAAAACCTCGGCAGGCGTTAATGCTGTACAATCCAACTCTAGCATATCTTCCTCCAAGACGAAATGTTTGCGCCATTGGTCGATAACATTGGCTTGCAGCGCACAACCTGGCTTCAAATTGTTAGCAAATTTCCCAAAGTCAGAGCTAAACAAGAAATTGGAGTCCAAGTTGTCAAAAGTGCCGCCTCAGCTGCTTCCATATCCCAGTTCGGCGCATACAAAATACGCAAACTTAAGACAACATCCCCTAGCCCAATGTCCTAGTCAACACGGGCATTCTTGTTCTAAGCATATGTGCCAGAGCATTTGCCACATTTTAAATACTGATATGGTTCATGAAGATATCTTCGGCCATTTTTCTGCGCCAGGGAGCCCCGCATATAGAAGCATGAAGAAAGTCGTGTAAGAGACAAAATATCAACTAACCGGACCGTAGTCAAACAGACCACCGACACCATTATAAATTTCGAACGAAGGTGTGTAGAACAACCGCCTCCTCAGCATAGAGTCGAGGACCTGGCGGTCAAGGGGCTGCCCCTTAAGGGTAGTTGTGGTAGCCATCTCCGCGTTTTTCTTCTTTTTTGGTACCTGGTATTTGTTGTGGTGGGGTGATGCTGTGAAGGATCGACAGGTCAGTTGAGGAATTACTCGTGCTTTGAAAAGTGTATTTCTCGTAAGGCTGCAAAGAGGTCGCATTCACCTGAGACTCATCCAACAAGAGGTATGAGTCACCACGTATTCTGGGGAACTTCGCAAGCTTTATATCTGTTTAGGAATCCGAATTTCTTTTGTGTGACTCGTCGACGGATGAATAGCTTTGCATGGCCCGTGCACGCGGCCCTCCGCCCGCTTCTTCTGGTGAGGCCCAAAAAAATATTTCTAGATCTTCTCGGTTCTCCGACATCTTCAGCACTTCACACAACATAATACACAATGGGTTCCAAACGAGTTAAGCCAATTTCTTCGAAGGCTTCATTGCCTTTCAAGACCGATAATAAATTCAAGCGACAAGATCTGCATATTAAACAAAAGAAGGCTCGCGACAGTCTGCGCAGAGATGAGCGATTCAAACGAAAGAGAGAAGAAGATAGAGACCCTGAGCTTAGGAGACAGCGATTGGCAAAAAACATTCCACATACCATCGAGAGGAAGCGGGTCTGGGACGAGATTGAAGGCGATGGGGACGACCTTAATGTCAGCGTAGATGTGGAGCAATTGAAGAGAAGGCGCATAGAAGAGGCTGAGGCCGCAGAGTCTGCTGAGCAGGCAGTTTTAGAGGAGGCGCCAGAAAAGGACGATGATGTTGACAGTATGCTGGATTCGGGATCTGAGAAAGGGTCCGACGATGAGGACGACGAAGAGAACGAACGACCTCGAGCAGTTAGCAATGCGCCGTCCACAACAAGCACGAACCTCGACCTCACACCATCTTCATTATCTCTCAAGTTCCCTACCTTATTTTCCGACGAACCTCCTCCATCTCCTAAAATCCTCCTCACGACCTCATTAAACTCCACTCTTCACGAGGAAGCCCATCTTCTCTGCACTCTCTTCCCCAACAGCAATTACATTCCCCGCTCCGCACACAGATACGGCTACAAATATTCTCTCCGAGAAATCTGCAAGTTTGCTACGAACCGCGAATATACCTCTGTCGTACTTCTCAAAGAAGACTACAAGAAGCCCACTGGCTTGACCATTGTTCATTTACCATCCGGTCCTACGTGCCATTTCTCCATCGCCAATTGGGTAGAAGGCAAAAAGTTACCTGGCCATGGAAATCCTACAAATCACTACCCCGAGCTTATTTTGAACAATTTCCGCACACCATTGGGTCTGCTCACTGCGAGATTATTCTTGACTTTGTTCCCACCGCAGCCGGAATTACAAGGAAGACAAGTTGTTACTTTGCATAATCAACGCGATTACATCTTTGTGAGAAGACATCGATACGTATTCCGAGAAAAGCGGGAGACCGAAAAGAGTGTTGTTGGGCCAGATGGAAAAATAGTGGAAGGTGTAGAGGGTATCAGGGCCGGATTGCAAGAGCTAGGGCCAAGGTTTACCTTGAAGTTAAGAAGGATAGATAAAGGGATTGGTAGGGCGGGAAGTGATGGGGATGATGCGGTTCAATGGCAATGGAAGGCTGGCATGGAGAAGAAGAGAACTAGATTCAACCTGTAGTTCTGCTACATTTGCTTCGCAATATATAATTCCTACTTTTGATACCCTCTCACTCCGTTGGCTGAAATAGTTTTCTCTATGAACTGCGTCAAACGCTTGCACAATGTTCGTCCACTTTAACTAGGTTCTTGAAGACCGACAGAATCGAGGCAATTAGCATGTCTTTTATACAACATGAACTTGTTTATTAAATCCTAGAAATCTCTCACGCTGGCCTGTCCATTCTTACCTCACTCCTTGCAATATTTATAGCTACTAAACCCACTACCATCCATCCAACTCGTCAACCTCTCCAAAGCAATGTTATCAATGTCTCTATGAGACTTCGCAAAAATCATCTCAAACGGGTGCACATTTGTGCCAAAGTACGCCCCATTCCACAAGACATCCCCAGTATTCACGAGATCGCACCACCTCTCCAAGTAACTCTTCCTGGTGTCAGCTCCCTTCGGCTCCTGAGGATTCAAGCGAGAATCGTGTGCAATGCCATATCCATGAAATGCACTCATCATGGCATCTGATTCGTAGCCTGCGGCTTTCATCAGCGATGCCGCTCGGATCTCTGCGTTGACTGCGGCGTTGCGCGAGTGAAAACAGCTGTTGATCCCTGGCGGGTGGAGCTCTTCCGGTGCATCTTGCGGCCCTGTAATGCGAAAATACGGCAATTCGGGTAGATTCTGGATAGTGCTTTTTGTGGGATACAGTAATGTTTCCATGCCGGTGAGATCGGTCGCCCATATCATGCTTTGAACGTGCATTGCGGGCTGACAATTGGCGGTCATTCCAACCAGTTTCGTGGTGGCGGTGATTCTGTTGAGGTAGACATCCGACCAGCACGATTGCGCCCAGTAAGGAAGATATGGTCCGCGGATACTGGCGTTCAGCATGATGAATTTTTTGTACTTCTTGTATAGGTCATCCTTCGTTAGAACTTCGGCGTAGGACCCTAAGTCGTAGCAGTCGTTCTGTCGCTCAACGTATTTGATGTTTAACTCCTTGGGTATGAGCGAGGAAGCATTTGTTTCTCCGTTAAGAATGAAGATGAAATCCGCTGCTGCATGGAGGCCGTGCGATATGAAGAACTTTAGGTTGAATCGTGAGTATTCAGACTCTGTGTAGGCATAGAGAATGAGTGGCCGATCCTTGGGTTTGGGTGATGCGATGGGCTTGGGTGATACAATGGGTTTGGGTGATACATTGGCCACTGATGGTTCCGGGATTTTATCGCCGGCTGAAGAGTTTACTGCTTGTTCCTACAGACAAGTTAGCAAAGAAATACGCAGGGAAATAACATGACTAACACTCCTTCCTCTAGGGACGTCGAGGATCCATAAAGACCAGAGTAAAAGAATGGTGCAGAGGGCGGTTATCCAAGGCGTCCTTGATGTCGGTTTGTATCCGTACATCTTTGAGAATTTCTATAAGGATGTGCGCATCAAAGTTTGTATGATAAGGACCATAATGAGCATGATGATACCGAGACGTCGGCAGCTTTAGTAGCATTCCGAATGTTTTATTGAGCGAAGCAAGGGAGACTCAGCACTCACTTGCAGACCAAATCTCCTTGCATGGCTTGGCTCGTTTGACGAACAAAAACTCAGCCTGCTCAGGGCTTCACTAAAGTCCCTAGAATTTGCGACTACAAGATGCTCATCCCATATGTATGTAAAACAGTGCAACAGGTCGATCAAAGAACATTTCATGCTTTGCCGCGTGACTAAAGCATGCGCTTGACATTGCTCCGACTCCTTCTCCTAGAGACATTTCCGTGTGCCAGCCAGCAAATGCCTGCTCACTTCGTAGATGATTATCTTTCATGAAAACTTCTGTCTCCGCCAACGAAACTCACCGCTCGAGCTCGAGTCATGATTATATCCAAGGGGACAAAAGCACCGACGGTATCGACGCGAACTTCAAGAATTTCTGAAATAGCCTGGGGATGATGCTACGACCTTTTACGGTTCGTCGTCTCCGAATAACAACTATATCAATCGGTGACTACAAACTTCCACTCGTGCGCAACCTTCGTGTAGTAGATACGATGATGTCGTTGGACAAGCGCGGGCAACTCAGATGTTCTGGCCAGTTGATGTGTCGTGGAAATGTTTTTCGGAACAGGGACAGGTTGGCTCGGCCTGCCCGCATTGAGTAACGTCGCATCTGCCGTCATCATCTACTATAACTCGCCGAAAGCTTAAGTACTGAGGGAAAGATAATGCGCTGTATTCCGCGCCTGCTATGGATGATAAGGCGTCTACTTATGTTATCATCTTCAGTATCGGGGAACATAGGATTTCCGTTATCGCGGTTTGCCATTCAGAGTTTGTTTGCACTGTTGATCACTAGTCAAGCTTTGTGTGCAAGATGCGGGCGCTGTCCAATGAGGCCTCAATTCTTGCTGCCATCGACTCATCACTGCATAAGAGCTTACCATCTGGAGTATCGGAGTGGAGACCCTTTGCTATCGACCATGCTCCTGCGTTATCTCATATCAGACATTGATTCACCTACATGACTGGGAATGATAGCTTCCTTCGGCAGTCGCACCCCGCATATGTGCCACAAAAGTGCTGGGCCATCTCACCATGTAACTCATGTTGTGCACCTTAAAACAGCCACTTCATGATCAATTTCATCTTGCTGTCTCTTCGTTCTTTCTTGCTGATACTACGTTCACTCAATAGTACAAGATGGAGGCCGCCGATGACCATGGTCACCTCGACACCCGAGCAGTTCCGGGTACAATACATCTTGTTGATCTTGAAGGTGTGATGCGGGGGCAGCACGCCTCTGGACCGCAATTGAATGATGTTGTTCTCATACCGGCACCCTCCAATGATCCAGATGATCCTTTGAATTGGAGCCCGAAGCGTAAGATGCTGTCTACGGCATGCATGTCGATGTATACTTTGATGGTTGGGATCGCTTCTGCTGCGATATACAGTGTGCTGGAACCTATCAGCAAGGATACTGGTTTGACACTAGACCAGTTGAATGCTGGTACTGGATACATGTTTCTATTCTTCGGAGTGAGTAGATATCCCCCATCGAGAGTTTTCAATCGAACCTCTCAACAACAAGAAGCCTAGTGTCCGTCCGGTTCGTATGATACCTGCGACATTGTCAAACGGCTTCGGAGTTTCCCTGTTGTATTCAGTTTCAGCCAAATTCTATCAGGGCACTGCTCTACACAACTGATACCTTGTTAATCCTTCATCTCCCGGAAATATCACAGAGAGAATGTAGACTGATACATTATTCTGACCGCAGTGGGGATGTCTCATTGCGCAGCCGATTGCGCTGCAGTATGGCAAACGGCCAGTCTATTTGTTCTCAATGCTAGCAACCTTGGGGTAAGTGGTTCCCCAACTCTTCTCTTGTGGTCAAACACTAAATTCTTAATAGCATAATGATATGGGTGCCGCATGCAACCACCAACGGTGCATGGATCGGGAGCAAGATTCTGCAAGGTGCTGTAGGAGCACCCATTGAATCTTTATGTGAGGTTTCAATCACAGATATCTACTTTACGCATGAGCGGGGGACATACATGGGACTTTATGCTTTCATGCTAGCAGGATCCAACTTTCTTGCCCCAGTTCTCGTAAGTTGCTGGTTATATTTTCTACTCTGTGTCCTCGCTCACATGTTGACAGGCTGGATTCATCAACGACGGGCAAGGATGGAGATGGGTGATGTATTGGTGCGCAATATTTCTCGGTATCGGTTTCGTATTTTGCTTCTTTCTCATGGAAGAGACAAACTATGACAGGGCACCGTTAGAAATGGTTGTCTCGGAGAAAAGCACGCCTGGAAACACTACACCGAATGGCCCCAACACAAAGGAAGTGGTTTCGGCCCCTGAAAAACTAGCAGATCCAGAGAAGGCACCATCACTTGAGGCTCCAAGCCGGACAGATTCTGCAGCTCTACCTGGTATCATTACGTATAAGCCGAAAACATACGTCCAAAAGCTAGCTCTCATGGACAAGAAGAGGGACTTTCGTCTTTTCCGCATGATGATTCGCCCTCTTCTGTTTTTCTCATTTCCTTCCATCGTCTATGCCGGATTCTCGTACGGAAGCAATCTGATCTGGTTCAACGTCCTCAACGGAACAGCCTCTCTGATTCTAAGTGCGCCGCCTTACAACTTTTCTTCTTCAATGGTCGGACTATCATACGTTTCCCCCTTGCTCGGCGTCGCTTGTGCATCATTCTATTCCGGAGTCATCGGCGACAAAATCGTCCTATGGCTAGCCCGTCGCAACAAAGGAGTCCTAGAGGCCGAACATCGTCTATGGTTATTCAGCGTATCCATAATCCTCATCCCAGGCTCACTCCTCCTCTGGGGTGTAGGAGCAGCTCACCACGTCCACTGGTTTGGTCTCATTTTCGCCATGTTCGTCATCGCAGCTTCCAACTGCATCGGTGTCCAACTGTCTGTTTCGTACTGTATCGATTCCTACAAGGACCTAAGTGGTGAAGCTATGGCTACGGTGATCATCATTCGGAATACGATGAGCTTTGCTTTGGGCTATGGTATTACACCGTGGGTTACGGATATGGGTTATCAGAATGCGTTCATTACAGCGGCGTTTGTGGGTCTTGCTCAAGTTTTGACCTTTTTGGCTGTGGTGAAATGGGGTAAGAGCTGGAGAGATAAGACGAAGGGCAGGTATTACAAATACGTTCAAGAGAATGAGGCGTTAGGGGTCACGCACTGATTTAGAGTTTTTGACGAACACATAGCTAGATATAGATGTGTATTTCTTCTTTTATACATTCGAGATATAATATGCATGAAATTAACAGATAGAGAATCTTATCATTCAGCCGCCCAAGCATTAAACGAGCTCCAGTGAAACTGTAAATGACTTGTGAACGCTTTGCCTAAATCTGACATGTTTGTCTTCACGATTATGGACAATGCTTCGACATTCAGTCTGAAACTAGTAGACCCCGATAGTGTGAGTTGCAACGTTCCATCCGCTGACTTACTACTACCACTTGCAGACCAAAAATCCCAATTGAGTCCTTCAGCATGCGCTGCAATACCCTTCAGAATAAGAGTTACTAGAGGGGGCTCGCTACCTCTAGGAAGTGTACCCTCATCACATTCCCGGCATACTTCAATCAAAAAAACCGAATTCCAAGCAAGACTATGCGAAGAAGAATATCCGCGTCTAAGATGCTGCCTCTATTCTATCAATCGATCGACGGAGGACAATGTACTTTGGGGTCTGCGTGTATAGATGCATCCGCTGCGTGATGAAAGTACAAGTAAAAGGCCATTCATGCCGCATATCAGATACTTCCGGTGGTTAAATCACGGAACAAACTTCTCGAAGAACTCCACCAATCTCTGGTTCATGCTGCAGCAAACACCTTCAGCATCGTGTTTGGGTACTCATACAACCTTACCGCAAGGAATCCCAAATGGGTTGAACGAACCATTATGGACCACACGCACTCTGATTACCCCTTCTTCGAAATAACATGTGAAAAATCTTGATTAAAGGAGAGAGATATTTGGAAAGGAAGTCTGGGCAGCACTCGTATTTGGACCACTGGACCAAACATGACTTGACTGAAGTCTTGCTGTCTTCCCCTATGTAGCTTCGCTAACCGTCACCGGTTTACCGTGCCCGCTGCCGTGGCTTGGCGCACGTTTCTCGAAGAACCTGACTTTGAGACAGCGGTTGCCAACCGTGCGGCCTGTCACTGTTCTTGGCTGCTCTGTCTGATCGCAGGAATGTTCTCTCACTTTGCCGCTGACGGCCTTGACATCTGGTCTGCGATCTGACTTGATTCATAAATTGCGTTCGATGAATCATAAACACAGACATAGTTTGCGACGCTCGAGTCATTAATGGTTCCCTTAGCTTCAACTCCGAGTACTATCTCGATCGCCATCAGATCGAAAGTCTTTGGTTGTGTTATTCACTGCCGTCTCTACAGCCGTTCTCGTTAATCGATCGTATACTCTTATTCGATGAGATATAACTATTCATAGTCTCATCTCTTTGAACTACTAGAGCTTCTCAAGACGCGGGCCAGCAGTTAGCCTCTTGGAAAAGCATTTCTATGAGACGCTGCCGGCGCCGAGGAAAATTCTTAGATGACGACGCGAGTGTTTTCAGCTAAATTTCGTCTTCTACAGCGATTGGAAATGTATAGGAAATGCTCCGCTTTTCAACTCAATCTAATCTCGCCGAGCTGATGGGCTACACGCTGTTTGTTTGTTTTTCGGCCAGGAAACTACGTAGTTTTTGCAGACAGCGGAACCGACTAAGTAGGGCATGGGACGGGACGGGAAGGGAAGATTATGGAGTTGACTCCTATTGCGCGAATGTCTCTAGCACATGGGCCTCATATCGGTTTCCTCGGATCTGGAATCTGAGTCCGAACGGTGAGACATTTTGAAGTTGTTTCTATGTGTAACGAACGAACTGTCTAGTCGGCAAGTATGTAGATACCTAATGATGTAGCACCCTGTGGCACGAAGCGAAGGCACTTAATGTTCGGAGGTGAGGTGGGACGCGACGATCACAGAAGGAAAATGGCAGTGCTAATAATAAAACCCATGCAAAGACGGAATATTAGCACCAGTACGACAGGTGCGGCTGTTTGCATCCGTGCCATGCATTTACTGCAGAGAGCCATTTCTTAGCATTGGTAGAAATCTGGTCATTCATACACCGAGCATGAATGCTATTCGATGAACAATGAACTCAGTGCTTTTTGTGTTTGCTTGTCAACAAAGTATTGCTTCTGAATACGAGAAATGGATCCACACGAAAAAACGATGCATCCGAACTTCCAGAGTCCCCGCAACCCGCATCTACAAGGAGTAATGCACCACGATGGGATTAAGGGGCGAAAGGGTTCGTGCGTTGCAGCTGCGGATGCCAAGCTTAACTGTTAGGCTTTACCTTGTTTGGACTATCCAAGCTTCTTTTTCTTCACAGTCGCGAACTAATTTCCCCCGCTTACGGACATTTGAGAGGGACAATGTCTAGAAGAAGCAAACAGCTGCGCTGAGCGCTGGCTCCGCTTGGTCTTTATACGGGATTGTGGTCAAGGTCTCCTTCGGCAGCTAGCTTTCCATATGCAGCATTGCAGAGGAGGGTATGATTGTGTCACCTATCATAAAATTCCTTCTGTGACGAGCCATTCGTGAATACCTCCTCTCCTTTAGGTGAATGTCGGCTTATGCTGCCCGAGAAGGATCCCTTCCCATCGGACCCGAGCCATATTCTTTTGCCGGCAGCCCTGCACTTTAGATGCATACTCTAATGAAAGGCCGTCATACCCACTTTCATGACAACAGCTCATTGTATCTTCTTGCTTCGGTGCTTGCCACGGCTTGGTATGCATTGAGACTTGCCTTTAATCCGCATGACTAGTGCCTTGGGACTTTGTCGAACGGGTTGAAAAAAAGTTCGGAGAGAAATTGGACATTCGTTTCCCTAGCTAGTAGCGATGCAATGGACGCACAGATCCTGCATCCTTGCTGTGGCATGCATGCGATGATGGGACACCCTGTATCCCACCCTCGATCCGTTCTATGATTGAATTTTTACCCCAGATAATATATATATGTTTGCTGCATCTCATTCATACAGTTCCGAGTCATTAGGTTTAACACGAAGTCTTTGTTCTACTTCGTAGCTTCAATCGGATTTCTATAATCCATCACACTCGCTTGAACACTCAGTCTTTCGTTAATCACTACCCTCTAATCGACACCTAGTCAGTCGACTTTGTATATACACTCGCTATTGTATATATACCCTTCTCGCAACAATCACACCAAACTCAAGCACATCATTTATCGCTCAAAAGTCTTCACCATGAAGTCTGCTACACTTCTCGCCGTGGCGTTAGCGACATTGACCAGCGCCCATGGCTCTGGGGAGGTCTCAGGACCAAAATTGATGGGTGGCAGAAGGTTCTTGTCCGATCTTAAGGCTCGTCATGCGCTCCCTGCGTCTTTGGTAAAACCGACCGTCCACGTGGAAGAGAGAGCATCCAATGTTCTGGACACAAGAGCCGATCCGGACACGTGCGGTCCAGGTATCGGAAGTTGTGTGAACGCCTGCTGTTCGGCGGAAGGGTAAGTTGCAAAGAATTATATTGCGGAATCCAGGCTAAGACGTTTGTAGATACTGCGGTACTACCGAAGAATACTGCGCCGCCCCTGATTGCCAGTTCAGATATGGTCCTCTCTGTGATGCCAATATTGTACCTTCTGGTGCGTCCACGGCAAACATCGAAAGACCGCATATTGGCTCCGTCCCATATGGTGGCGCTGGAATCTATGATTGTGTTAACCCTGGAGGTAATATGTTTGCTTCTGTACAGAGACGTCAAATGGCTGACCGTGTTTTGTAGAAATCGCTTTCACATTCGATGACGGCCCATACCTTTACACCAACGACCTTCTTGACAAACTTGCCGCCTACAATGCTAAGGCAACTTTCATGATCAGTATGTTCATCTAGGTCACTAATCAAACTGAACAAAAGTTAACATCGACTCTAGCTGGCAACAACCTGGGAAAGGGACCTATTGATACCACCGCCCAATGGAGCACAGTCATCAAAGTAAGCGCTCCTCAAAACGTATTTGGGGGGATATACTGACGACTGAATAGCGAATGGCCTCAGAGGGACATCAGATCGCATCCCACACCTGGTCTCACCAGAACTTGACTGATCTCGACCCAGCCACCTTCAACAAACAGATGATTTATAATGAAATGGCTTTCAGGAACATCCTGGGATACTTCCCAACGTACATGAGGTAATTTGATTTTTCCTTAAATGTATTCGCATGACTTGAGCATCCTTACTGACCAACATGATAGACCTCCTTACTCTGAATGCAACTCCACTTGCGGTGACATTCTTTCAACTCTTGGATACCACGTAATTTGTATGTATCCTCCAGTGATTGAGCCGCTTTCGTACATACACTAACGCTCCTCTAGACTTCGATATTGATACTGCTGGCTACCTGAATGACAGCCCTACCCTTATCCAAAACTCCAAGAACATCTGGGACGGCGCTCTAGCTGGCTCAAACCCCGCCACGGACGGCTTCCTTGAGATTGAGCACGACATCCATTACCAAACTGTTTACAACCTCACAGACTACATCCTAGCTTCAATGTACAACCTGGGATACAAATCGGTCACTGTTGGAGAATGTCTAGGTGACCCATCCGCAAACTGGTACCGTTCTGGCAACGCTAGCGCACCCGTTCCTCCTGCGTCTCAGCAAATTTCCGACGATGGTACTTGCAACGCTGACATCACCTGTCTCGGATCTGAGTTCGGGAACTGCTGCTCCGCTGCAGGATGGTGCGGATCCACCGACGCATACTGCGGAACGGGCTGCCAGTCCGCTAGCGGAAATTGCACTGCGTCCTCGACTACTACATCCTCTGCGCCAGCCCCTACTTCCACATCCGGCCTCACCGTCAGCGACGATGCTACTTGTGGAGGAACTACGAAGAAGACCTGCCAAGGAAGCGAGTTTGGGAACTGCTGCAGCCAGTATGGATATTGTGGAAGCACAACAGACTACTGCTCAGCCTCCAATAACTGTCAATCTGGATTTGGCACTTGCTCGTAAGAGTTGCTAGGTGCAAAGAGAGGGTGGATGGTTGGATGATTAAAATTTATTTTTGGTGTATATGCATATTAGGCGATAATGTTTCAATGATAATGGAATCGGGAATACCATAAAAGTAATACCAACAATCCAAATATAGGGATTGAAATTGATTGAGTATACGATTCTTTGGAGGATGGATCGTTGTGATGTCTCATCGATTCGCACTTTCAGCCAGTTACTTCGATATAGGGGCGCAAGTAGGATTCTGAGGGTGTAAGACTTTGAGTAATTGAAGCCCGACTGTTGAGCGAAAGCGACGTATCTTTACTCTGTAGATTCTTCACCACTACTTAGTGTGTCGTACGTCGTATCGTATTGATCGAAGCTGTACGAAGTACGTCCAACCTCGTATTCGGGGCAGCGGTCATCATCCTTCGCTCTTTGCGGAAAGTTTCTAGAAGACTTCGAAGGATAAGGTTACTTCCCAGCACTACTGTAAACACACTGTTTTCAATGCTTTGCTCCTCGAGTATTTCGTACCTAGAAACATAAAACAAAATTCAGTCCGCGCCATGTAGAATAAGTTAATCTCATGTAATCCCTCGTAAAGTCTGACAAGACGACGCAAAATTTCCATACAGTAGCTTTCGCCTCGTCATCCGTGCATGCAGATCCGTGGTCGCAAAATTACCATACTATCGTATCGCAGCGTGCCACACAGTAACCACTTTTCTACCATTGCTCAGCGCAATCATGACCTATTCTTCGCAACTCCACTTTCCACCGATATTTTGCACCAAAGCATGGAATCTGGAGGAGGGAACCGCGGTCTCGATCTTGAGAAGGAGTTGACTTGTTCTGTAAGTGCTAAGTTCTAAGTTCTAAGTTCTATGCATCTTTCAAAGGCAGTACCCCGCAAGCCTTGGCTGGACGGAAGGAACGCTGCTGGTAGTACTCGAGTATGGAAAGCACGACGCTGACGAAATGGGATCCAGATCTGTACAGAAGTTTTATATCAACCTTTGACATTATTGGACTGCCTGCACACGTTCTGCGGCTCCTGTTTGAAAGAATGGTTCTCGTGGCAGCGTATTTCGGCGCAGAATGCACAACCTGCCCTTCCACCCGGCGGTACTCCATACACATGCCCATCATGTCGCGCACCGGTCCGAGATACGAAGCACAGCTCTACGATAGCGACATTGTTGGAAATGTTTCTGGCGTTGAGCCCGGAAAAGGATAGGTCGGAGGAAGAGAAGGAAGAAGCTCGCGGGAAATACAAACCTGGAGATGATGTAATCCCGAAGCTGGAACAGCGAGAGAAGTCTTCGAGGGAACGGAGGTTGGAAGACGAGGATAGAAGACTAATGGATGAAGTGAGGGATATGAGCTTGAGAGAGGTGGGAGTGGAAAGCTCCGAGGCGAGGAGGGAAAGAAGAAGACGAGAAAGGGACGGGGAGAGGTCGCACGGCTCGAGACATCATGCCAGCAGGGACAGTAGTAGGGATGGTAGGAATACGGACGATGCGGAGCGAAGGCGACGAAGGGAAGAACATCACGATCGAAGAAGACCCCGGCATGGTTCTGATGCTTTGCGACCTGAGCACCGCGGCGAAGAGAATCTACCCAGACGGCATAGCGATGCCGAGACAAGCAGAAGACATGAAGAGACAAGCCGATCGGCAGCACGTCAGATTGAGCATCAATCATCTTTGCGATCACTTATCAGCTCTTCCGATATTGATTCCAGGGAAATGGAAGAAGAAATTCTACGTCAGATTAGGGAAGAAGGCTTATTGGATGGTATCGACCTTGAAAATATCGATGTTAACCAGGAAGATCAAATCAGTGAGAGGATAGCGGAGGCATTCAGGCGAAGGCAGCAAGAATTATCGCAACGAGAAAGGTCGAGACACGAAGCTGCAAATAGGAACGACAGAAATGAGAGGCATGGATCGTCGCCACGAGTTTCGCCTACAAATTCGGCAAGAGAAGTACCAGGAAGTGATGCAACTCGGGCATCCACAAGCCGTAGGACTCATTCGGCTTCACCAAGGTCACCTGGTCAGACTGGTCCAAGCCGCCCACCACAATCAATAAGCGCAACTCAGTCGGCCCATTTAGAGGTAAGCTCGGGCGACGAAGGCCGGCGACGAAGGAGGACCTCTAGTGCTTCACGGAGTGCAACTGAGCCTACTGTGGTGGCTGCGCCTGAGGCAAGGCCTACCGCCCAATCACAAACCGACCTAAGTATTGCTCCTCGAGCTACAGGTGCCACTCAAAGTTCTAGAGCACATGCGAGAAGGAGTACTGATTCGAACGTGCAACGACTACGCGACATGCCCGCTTCGAGAGATCTACAGTCATCTAGAAACTCGACACCTAGGACCTCGACCCATAACGTTCCAGGGACAATCACCGTCTCAACACCAAGGACATCTAGCGGCAATGTTGTTGAGAATATTCCAGAAGACAATACGTCTGGAACTCCAAGCACTCGCGCTGCTCCTCCCGCAGATATATTCGTCGCCCCTCCCGTTCATGGTTCTATACCCTACATGGATGAGTCACTTGTTCCGGCTCCTCTTACACCGCACACGCCAACTACCCATCACTTGTCACTTTTTGACAAAGCTACAGCTTTATCAAGCGGCAGCAGACCAAGTTCCTCGCATTCCGTAGGCTCAAGACCTCGATCCCAGCTATATCCAGAACCATCAATATCATGCAGAAGATGCTCGAAACCTCATATCGAGTATGACTTGCATTACAACTGTGCTCTTTGCTTACGCGGTAACTACAACATATGCCTTTCATGTTACCGTTCAGGCGCAGGATGTCTGCATTGGTTCGGATTTGGATATGCCGCATGGACCAACTGGGAGAACCAGATGCAATCTGGAAAGATACCCGAAGGTGCAGACAGACCACACATGCTCACAGCCAACCGTTACATAGCGCCAAAATCATCTGCTGGAGGAGCCGATGGTCGAAAGACTCTCACCACAGACGATCCTTCCAAACGTTTACAAAGTGGTGCGTTCTGTGCGAGCTGCCTCGCCTGGGCCAACGAATGTTACTGGCGTTGCGATATCTGCCTACACGGAGATTGGGGATTCTGCAATCTCTGCGTAAACCAAGGTCGATCATGCGCCCACTCTCTCTTACCCCTCACATACAAACCCTCAGAATCCTACAGCCCCCCACTATCCCCCACCCGCGACCAACAAATCCCCGCCTCCGCCACCATCCTCAAAGGCCCAGGTGTTATCGACGTAGGAAACTTCAAACCTCTCACCTTCTCCACCAACTGCGATATCTGCCACTACCCCATCCAGCCCTCCTCTACCCGCTACCACTGCTACTCCTGCACCAGCGCCGTCCCCAATACCCAGCCGGGCGACTACGATATCTGCACTACCTGCTACCCTAAACTCGTTACCTCGCGGCGGATCAGTCCGGAAAACGGGCATAATGGCTGGCGGCGCTGTTTGCAGGGTCATCGGATGGTGATTGTAGGGTTCGAAGACGATCGTGGCGGGCAGCGTCGCGTGATTATTCGGGATTTGGTGGGGGGGAATAGTTTGAATGTGGAATCTATGATCTACCCTTCTGCCGATCATGCCGCGCCCGAACTACAAAAATGGAGCTGGAGCTCGGAGCCAGATCCCGATACGCAGTTCCATAAACTGGTAACGATCGATCCGTCGAAAACCGCTCCGACCAGCGTGCCCGGGTTTGCGATTGAAAAGGCGTTCCCGCCCGATGGAGGCGTCGGAATGGCGTGTCTAGCGGTTTGGAGCTGGTGGCCGGGGGAGGAGGCACAGGATGAATTGATGTTTCCGAGGGGCGCGGAGCTGAGGGAGTGTAGGGATGTTAATGGAGATTGGTTTTGGGGGTGTTATATGGGGAAGAAGGGGTTGTTTCCGGCGCCGTATGTTAGGGTTTTGGAGGAGGAGGGGAGAGAGAGTTAGGTTGGGAGTTTGGAATGGGGATGGGTGGTTTGTTTTGTTTTGGGGGTTGTTGTGAGGGAAAGTGAGGGGCGATGATTGGGTAGTCTAATATGTGATCATGACGGCGATGGTGATGTTGATGGTGATGTTGATGGTGATGTTGATGGTGATGTTGGGATGATAATAACTTATGAGATATGTTAATGATTATATAGCATTATGAAATGAAAGTCTCTTCATACATGACTCTCATGCAGCTTATCTCGGAGCTTACAGTCAGTCAGTCTGTCAGTTCATAACTAGATGGAGTTAGAAATTCATGTAAAATGCAGATGGCTCGACTACGGAATCATGCGATGCTTGTGCTTGTTACATGCCCTCTCGTCCGCCGTCGTGGAAAGAAGTACTACAGCTAGACGTCAGGTCGGGGCGATTTTTCTCGAATATCCATCTTACCGGAGAATGAAAATAGACCACCAGCCCAACCCAGACAATGACAGTCCCGTCAGTCTCAACCCACACATAAACCATAGAAACAGAACTTTTCTTCATTATTGGGGGTATCTAGTTATTTAATTTTAATTTAACTTATTTAGTTGACTGACTCAGTACTTTGCCTTCCTTTGCCCTCCATCTCGCGCACTTCGTCTCTCCCTCACCAGATGATCTTGTAAGTATGTAACTCAATAGACAAACCTCTTCCTTCCTCGCTCAACATCTTTTCTTCTCTGCTCTTCTGTTCTCTTCTCTTCTTCCCCTATCCCATCCTATTTCTCCATTCTCGCCCTCATTTCTCCCGCCCAACTCGTAAAAGTTATATCGTTTTATCTAGATAGATATAAAACGCAGCTCAAGAAAACAAGGGAATAAAGACTTTTTCCCCCTCATCTCATCTTCCGAAATCAAATGCCCGCGCTTGCTGTGCTGAAAAACATGATATATATAGAAATAAGTCCCCCGCCCCCGCTTGCCCAAAATGCAATTCATCTGGATGTGAACAAAATATCAACCCGCTCGCTCCGTCGCCTGATCTCTGTCCCGAAAAAAATGTGCATATATTACTTAATCCCCCGGATTCACCGTCGGCGTGCCCATCCCGGTCGTCATACTATCCCCATCCCCATCCGCATCCGCATCCGCATCCTCCTCATCCTCCCCCTCCCCACCCGGTTTCCTCCCCGTCAAAACCCTCATCCTCGACTGCATCCCCCTCGCCCTCTCCCCATCCAACGCCACCCTCTTCAACTCCGCCTCAAAATCCCCACACAACTTCCTCACCTCCCCCTCCTCCCACCCCAGTTCCCGCACCAACAACCTCAACGTATACGCCTCCAACGAACTCAACATCGCCACCAACCACAACTTCCCCACCGTTTTCAACCCGCGCTCTTCCGGCCAAGGCCCCATCGGAATGCCAAACTCCCTAACCTGGACATCTACAAACCCCCGCTTAATCAGCATCTCCGGCTCCAAATGCTGAACCCCTCTCGGCCGTCCCGACTTCCGCGCCGCTTCCCCCATAAACTGCACCATACGGGGCACACTCGATTCCGGGGCGAAGAACTCCAGAAACGCGCGATGGTCGTCGAAGTCCATGACTTCGATCCAGCCGCCCGGTTTAAGGTGTACGAACGCTTCCGCATAGATATTATCCCAATTACTGAACGCGCCCGCCATATTCCTCAAATGTACCAAGTCGAATTCATTCGCGGGCCAGGTCCACCCGCCTTCTTCTTCCGCGTCGTCGATTTCGAAAAAGACGTTCAGCGGCACGGCGGTTGGTTGCACTTTTGCTATATCCGTGCCTATGATTTCGGCGTCCGGCCATTGATCGCCCATGCCCATGGCCCAGTCGCCGCTGCCGGTGCCGATGTCCAGGATGCGGGTAGGGGAGTGCAGGGGCACGGTGCTGAGGTTGTTGTCGAACATTTGGAGGTAGATTTGGTGGATGATGCGCAGCCGGTCGAGCTCTTCTTCGTCGATTGGCATGTAGTAGTCGCCGACGTAGGTGCGGCCGTGTTTTTTTATATAGACGACGTCGGAATCGTAGAGCGAGCGGGTGGAGTTTCTGTACGTGTTTGTCGTTAGCAGATGCTGGGAAGCATGTATGGATGAGCTTCTCGGACTACTCACACTGTATCTTGATCGGTCTGCGGACGGCGAAATACCGACTTCGCATACGCTGCATGGCGTCTATGTTCTTCAATTTCCCTCTCCACCGTCTCCTTTGCCTCCATGGCAGCATTCTCCATGTCCTCGTCGTCGTCGTCGTCCGGCACCAGAGGAAACTCCGGGTCTAGATGAGGCTCATCTTGTTCTGGTAACCTCCCCCCATTTTCCACCCTCATCCCTCCTCCATCTTCCCGTCCGATTTGTTCTCTCATATGCTCCGATATATCCGCGCAGTAATCTCCCATTTATGTGTTATTCTTTTTCCTCTTTTAAAACCCAATCTCATCCAATATCTCCACGCCTCGCCACTTGTCCAACGCGATTTATCAAACTCGAGGTACTCGTCGACCAAAGTGTCGCCATTCACATACGTAAGTTATATAGGCAGCAAGGCACAATAGACGTTTGTCGCATACGCAATAACTGCACATTCAACCTCGCGATTCGGATTCAGATTCTTCCTCGTTCATTCACTCCTTATCGCGCTCGAACAAGTAAACATACATCGAAGCGCACGTCGTCCGCCCGCGAGCCTACGGGATGGGATGGATATCAATTAATAATTTTAATCGTCCGATCCGCACAGATGCTTGCTAGCTGGGTCGTAATGATCGTGCTGTGATCCGATCCTCAAGCAGAGAAAGCTGGGACCACCATCAATGAATGGGCCGGGTCGAGACAAGTCGAGTCTTTGGGAAAAAGAAAAGAAAAGAGTTTGTAATGGATTGTTAGGAGATGAAGCTAGACGAGGACGGGAGCTTTTCATATGTATGTATGCGCTGCACTGTAGTGTACGTACTATGGGTGGATGGATGGATGGATGGATGGATGATCAGATTAATTACCCAAGCCAAGCTGTCTTCCTCGCAGGAAAGGCAAAGGTTTAAGTAAATATAAATGTAAATGCACAACATCATCAGATCATACCTGCATCTGCCCTGCCCTCTCTCCTCCCTAGTTGCCGGTAACTTTCCTCTCCATGCAGTAGTAGCGCACCCAAGAGCGCAATCCCAAGAAAAAACCCCCCTTTCAAACTCTCACTCCATTATCCAATCAAACTCCTCCAGCCGGATCCGACAACCCAATCCAGCTAACGTGCAGGTTCGCACCACGCACCGGATCCCAGCTACCAGAAAAAGTTTCGTACCGTCAGCCCGCCCGCCCGCTCTTTCGCTTATTGGAGCCGTGGCCGTGGCCGTGACAAGACCATGGCCATGGAGCCGGAATTCCCTACTGTAGGTTAGACGAGCTATGTACCGTCCGCCCCAGTAAATTGACTTTGGGAGGATGGTACAGTAGTTTGTGCTTCGTACTGTACAGTAGCACCAATCCGATACAGCGAATTTGTAAACTAGAAATATCAGGTAGTTACTTTTGCAATCTCTCTATCTTTCTATTTCCTGGTACTTACACAGTATCCCCTTCCTCCCTCTATAACCACAATATCAAAGCTATACACAGTACAGTACAATTGGTTCCTGATCCCTCCTACATACATCCCTCCTCCTCTCCCACAATACAATTCCAACCTACTGCACAAGTGGAACCACTTTCCAGCACATGCTTAATCTTACTTTTACCCTACCTTTTCCACGGACCACAACACATTCATCCATTGATACAGAAATATGCACGCAACCACAAACAGAAAGCCCCTTCTATTCGGGAAGCAACGCCAGCGCGCCACAGAAGAAAGGAAAGGAAGCGGTGAGTGAGCATACAATCCATACAATCCATACACATATAGGCCATGGAAGACCAATACAATCACAATCTGCATCTACCATTCCTTCGGTAAGTCTTCCATCCGTATCCCGTGTCCATGCCCCCGGTACAGTACATACATCAATTGCGTTTGGGTCCCAGGCCCGGAAAGTGGGGATTTTGGGGCCTGCCGGTATCGATACGATATGATACGATACAGACGACAACTTACGTACAGCCGTAACGCACTCAGTACTTACTGTAGGTCCGCTGCCTCGGGGGTTTCTGAAGTTTACAACTTACAGTAAAGCTGTTTAGAATAATAGTAGGGTCAAAGTTGCTTTCTTCCCTTTCTCCCGAAAATGCCTCCAAACCAACGGATATCCATTCATCCCCAGCCCCTCTCCGCTCACCTCGTCTTACTGGAGAATTTAATATAGAAAAAGTATATCGGGTACACTATAAGGCTATATATACACATTCGCACGCAAGCAAACACCAACGCCCCGAACTCCCCGCCGCCGTGCATGTGAAGGCGGCATAGATATTCTTGACTGCCGTTTTCCCGTGAACATGTATATAGACATATATAAATCTATCACATCTCATATTTCACATCGGTTACACTTACCTCCTAAGGCTCGAACAAATGGATAGTTAGCATCGCACGAATCACCCCCATCTTCCACGAACCGGCCTCTCTAACCCCTCCCTCCCCTTCCCCGCAGCCCCGCATCCAAGGGTTCTATCCAAACTTCACATATCCATCTACAATTCACAACATCCCACATACATCGGCCCCAGACAGAACACTATACCGTACGAATGAATAAATATGTAACTAACCACAATCCCATCCACATCTATCCTACCCAAAAACTGAACCCAAAGGTCTTAACTGCCTAGGTAGCCAAAACATCCCAATCTCCCAACCCACTTTTGCCTAACATGAAAAAATAAACATAACACATACGTGCATTCTACGCTGTATGAAAAACACGAGCGGCAGCCACAGGGGAGTATAAATAAAAAAGTTCCATGAAATCCCCCATTCATCAAGCGCTCCCTTCCATCCAAAACCCTCGAATTTTCAGTGCGCCCACCAGAAATAACGATAGCCAAAAGGAAGATTCCAAGCAGATAAACCAAAGTGCCCTTCTCAAACATCCACCGCCTGTTGATGAGATGCACCGTTGAGCTTCCGCTTTTTTCCCAGGGTCATGTTGTCATGGCTATCAACCACCATATCGTCCTTAACTTCTTCCACCACGACACTGCTGGCGATGACTTCGGTTCCTGCCACCGTGGGGAACGGCGTAAGAACCTTACTGATGTCGCCCCACCATCTCTCGCCGAATTGCTTGTACCAGTCGACTGTGATGGCCAGGCCGTCCTCAAAACTGGTCTTTTGCTCCCATCCCAAGTTCCGTAACTTGGTGCCATCAACTGCATATCGATGGTCGTTGAAGGGGCGGTCGTGAGTGTGCTTGACCCACTTGTGAAGCTCCTCTTGGGTCGAGTGAGGAATGTTAAGATACGAGAGCAGTTTTGCGCATAATGTTAGATTGGAGATTTCATCGTATGATCCCACGTTGTAGACTTGACCAATTGAGCCTTTGTGAAGGATGGTATCGAAGGCATCTGCTGCGTCGCCGGCAAAGAGGTATCGCCGAGTAGGCGTGCCATCTCCGTGCAAAACTACAGGCTGACCTCGCTGAAGTAAGCAGCTGAATTTAGGGATGATTTCTAAGTGATTACTGTTAGCTGTTGCATAATGCCCAGGGACTTGGCACTCACTCTCGGGATATTGATGCGGGCCATACACATTGTTACTGCGCACAATGATCACGGGCAATTTGAAACTCTTCTGGTAAGAATGCACCAGCATTTCAGCTGCTGCCTTGCTCGCCGCGTAAGGGTTTGTGGGTGCCAGAATGCTGGTCTCCAAAAGATCATCATCGTCATCTTTGACTTCTCCGTAAACTTCATCCGTGGAAACGTGAATGAATCGCTTGATGCCAACCTTCTTGGCACTCTCGAGGAGGACGTGAGTGCCATAGACATTTGTGTGGGTGAAAGCATATGAATTTCCAAAACTTAAATCAACATGCGATTGGGCCGCGAAATGAAAGATTGTGTCAATGTTGTGTCGTTCGAGACAATCCACCACCTCCGAAGGATTGGTGATATCTCCGTGGTAGAAGGAGAAATTGCGCTTGTCGTTGAGGACCCGGGTGTTATTCAGAGACGAACAATAGTCGAGTTTGTCAAACGAGACAATATTGTAGGCGTCAGGGTAGGTCAGTGTCAAATGTCGTACCAGCCAACAAGCACTATAACGAGTCAGAAGCTATTTCGGTGGTTCGCACAAACTGTGGCCATACATGAATCCAGCCCCTCCTGTTATCATTATGTTCTTTACTTCTGGTAATGGAGTGTATTTTGTGCTTCCTGTGAGGATAGGAGCTTCTTTCCAAACGCCATAATCCTCGAAAAATTTACTCTCTCCATTGGTAGAGGACGGAGCTGTAGACGAGAGATTAGTGATAATTCTCGAGAGTTGTGGAACGACGCTTACTTGGAGGGCCTCCTTGTGTATGTTTTGATGTCATTATGGTTGATGTGTAAAGAATGCGCTGCAATTGAAACTTGTGAAATGGAATATGAGCTCGAGTAGATGGCAGAAGTCTGAAATGAAAGATTGACGCGATGGACAGAAAGACCAGTTGTAGGAATATGTTTGTGAGACGGGTTTCAGGGAAGATTTATTTCGAGGTGCAATGAGAGAGCTAGTAGTGGCCAATGTGTTCGAAGAGCAAACCACTTGGGGGATGCAGGGAGATAGGAATAGGATGTAGGGTATTATTAACTTTTAGAAGAACAATGCGACAGAAACCGGAAGGTGGTTCCGCCCAGCTTGAGAATGTCCAATCCTAGGCAAGGCGTCTCTAATGAGTACGACAGGATATGCAAGGAGAAGTGTCCCTAGTCCCCAAAGTTAGGATGCTCAGGAGAGCACAGATGCGTAGGAGTGTGTAGATGTTCGAGAAGGAAGATGAGACGAAACGGGAGTAATACAAATGGGGAAGTTCTTTTCTAGATGGAAAACGGCCTTCCCGAATGCCATTGATAGACACGTTCAGGCAATGGGAGAGGTGTACTCGCGATCTCAGGTGAGTAAGAAAGTAGCAGGGTCAGTGTAGATACGGACGTAGCAGCAGTAATAGCAACGCAATGTAGCATACGAGAGAATTAGAAGACCCTTCTTCTTTCTCTGCGGTGTGGTTGGTGGTGAGTGCCGGGAAGGTGTGCGCTTTTTAGATTCCGCGAGCTGACAAGGTGCAAAATTAGATGATGATTAACCGGTTAGAGAAGCAGAAACATCAAATGCATGGATCAACAGATGGTGGCTGATCGCGTCGGCCCCTGGCGAAATGGATCAAGACCGATAGAATGGGGTGAAACTGGGAAAAATCCAGATTTTTGCTTTTGGTGTGGAGGTGATGGGGTATGATGTGATATGTGATGTGAGAAATGAGAACTGACTAAGATGTCTAATCTTATAAATCCGATCCAAATAGAGACAATACGGGCGAGGTACAAACACTATTGGCCATACGAATTCAATACGAGATGCCCTATATGAGATGCCCAGGTAAGCAATGGCTCAAATTCTCAATGGACAATAATGGCATTACGGCGGAAGTGTCATAGGCTTTCAAATCTGTCAGAAAGTCAATCAAGTGAGCTGACAGTGTAGCCAGTTAGTCCGTCGGCTACTATTGAACTCTCGTTCATTCTCAGCCGCTATGAAACTGGATTCTTCCCGTCGGTTCATCGACCGCACGTGTGCGCATTAGATTACGAGTCCCCCACGAAAGCCTCCCAACTAGAAGCGAAAACGTCGATCATGTAAACCGGACCATGAAACGGGCTGGAGCCAACTGTTAGCTGCGGCAAGTGGATAGAACGCAGTCCACAGGTCAAGCGCCGATCGAGTCTGACACGAGAGTTTGATGATAACTACGAACTACTTATCTCAGACCGTTATCGGGAAGCTAAATATGTTACAAGATCGTCGAAATCCAAACATATCCACACCACACTGTACCAGAAAAAGGCCCATGATTACGAGTCCATGTCATCCTAGCCCAGAAAATCTTCTATGCCACCGTTTACTACAGACGCACCATCTCCTTCGCCAGCGCCAGCGCCTTTCATCCTCTTTCAGCTCTGAAATCTATTATACCTTTTGGAGGGCTTGACTTGGAATTTCTTTTTGCAACCTTGCTTGACCATGCTACAACCCCTCGGCTGCCCCCTTCCCCCTGCTCCCCCTCCCCCAGAGGAGTCGCGTCTATAGTGTTTCCAAATTCCTTTTCTGTAAGGGAATCGATGTGGCCACAGTAGCCCGAGTAGATCTAATTGCGTTCTAGAGAATCATTGCCTGCCCTGCCCTGTCGTATACAGGATAGCGTCTGTGAGGCTGGGCTTCATTTTTAGGATCGGGCACGGAGAATTCTAAGCATCATATCTGACCCAGGGCCTCCAGGAATGCGACCACCAACCTATTTTTCTAATTCTTGAACATCACAATCCCGTTGCTATCTGATTGCGTTCGCATTCGGATTTTGGAATCTGCAAGAAACCGGGCATCATGGCAGGAAGTACAAGAGAGCGTACAGGTTCTGTCAGTTCTGCGTCGACGGAAGCGGACGCTTTCAATGAGAAAACCGAAAAGCGCACTTTGATGACCCCCAATGACGAGGAATACAAATTAAGAACACCAGAGGAGCTCGACGACCTGGGCGGCGATGTCGAACGAGCAGACTTACTTGCACCTCCGCCGGTGGAAGAAAAACCCAAGGCCCCAGACGCCGGGTTGAGAAGTGCAGCGGTTTGGATGGTAGTAAACACGCTGGCGACCATTGGTATCGTGAGTTCTTCCTAGAATCACATCTGCGCAACTCTGGCAAATCAACTTACATTTTATTTCTAGGTTTTCACCAACAAAGCCATCTTCTCAGATCCATCTCTAAAACTGGCACAACTTACATTCGCGGCCTTTCATTTCGTTGTAACATGGCTCACGTTGTACACGCTGTCGCGCCCACGGTTTGCGATGTTCATACCGAAGAGAATAGCGATCAAGGACATTTTCCCCCTTGCAATCGCCATGGCTCTGAATGTCATCCTGCCCAATCTTTCGCTCGCATTTTCGTCCGTCACTTTTTACCAAGTAGCTCGAATTCTACTTACGCCTACTGTTGCTGTTATGAATTTTGTCCTGTACAGATCAACGCTCCCTAGAAACGCCATCATCGCTCTGATTCCCGCATGCATTGGAGTCGGCATGGTCTCCTACTACGATTCTCTCCCTACGGCCGACGCGAACGTCAAAACCACAAGTACCCTCGGAGTCATTTTCGCCTTCTCTGGCATTTTCGCCAGCTCCCTCTACACTGTATGGATCGCCAGCTTCCACAAAAAGCTGCAAGCAAGCAGCATGCAGCTCCTATTTAGCCAAGCACCGTTAGCAGCCTTCATGTTGCTATATGTGATTCCATTTGTAGACACCTTCCCTGTCTGGTCCGAGGTTCCGGTCAATCGATGGGTGATGATTATGATGGTACGTTGTATCAATCAATACCAATATCCCGTTCGTATATGCAGCCATCAGCTAACCTAATTTTCCAGTCCGGCCTCTTCGCATCGCTGATTAACATGTCGCAATTCTTCATCATTGCCCAAACCGGCCCGGTCTCGAGTACGGTTGTCGGCCATGTAAAAACCTGCTCCATTGTTGCCCTGGGATGGGCCACCTCTGGCCGAGCTGTGGGCGACAAGTCCGTCATGGGAGTGCTCGTTGCAGTCGGAGGAATTATTGCGTAAGTCTTTCCTTTCCTTTCCTTCGGTTCAATTCATGCCGTTATCGTCTCATCCCTAACGACGGGGCTACTGTACCTGTATCAACGGCGCCGAAGCTTTTTTTCGAAGTTTCGAGCCAACTTTAGCCCGGGTCCCGGATACCCTGATGCGTAATCAACACCCCTTCAAACGCAGGTCACTGACGTACGCTTGCAAACAGATACTCGATTGTGATGCTTAAACACAAGAGTCAAAACAAATCTTGAAAACAATTTTGGATTCAAAGTATGCGCCTGCCACGCAATCATTGCTTTCGTGCATATGCACCAAAAGCATAAAATATTAAATCTCGATAGCGGGGTACCTGGGATCTTAGCTGGCAGGCATTTCTTTCTGCCCCACCCGTGCAACTGTTGGTACAGTTTGGTTTATCATTTTGGATCGTGGATTTATATCCCGACAGATATTTTTTGTATACCCGAATAGAGAGAAATCGTGTGCGAGTAGTGTAAGGATTGGGAAAATTAGGATGACTTTTGTATTTCTAGACATGGCGAAAAGGGAGTTGGAGTATATTACGAGTATAACATAACATATCTTTTCTAGGGCTTCTGCTCATCTTGCGGAATGATCATATCCATTCAACTCTTCGATACATATCTGTGTTTGATTGCAGCTTCGATAGGAGAGCAAATCCTCCGTTGTCAGCATCAAATTGCGCTCGAATTCAGTGAGTTCGTAGAGGAGCTCCTTATCACCTTCAAATTACATGCTCTTTTCACGGTCTCCAACTCCATCCCAGCCGCTAGTTTTCTTTCTTCCATTGCCATTTTCCTCGGCACTGATCAGGGGGTGGTTTCAAGCTGTGGGGCCGGACATATGCCACTCAACTTCTCGCACAGCTAGTCCATCTGGGAATTCCAGGACCTGGATATGGTGGTAGCTGCCGTTGTGGGTGGAGATAGGGATACGGTTTGTGACACTCAAGGGTTTGGGGAAGAAATCTTTCTTGATTAGGGGGGTGGTTTTGAGGTGCTGATGATGAGTGAGAGTGGGAAGGATATTATTTCTTTGCTGATGATCAGGAGGAGGAGGAGGAGGAGGAGGAGGAGGAGGAGGAGGTCTTGATTCTCTATTCAAAACAGCAATACGAATAGCTACATACCAACTACCTGACGCAGGCAATTTTGCTGGTTGGTTATACATATATCTTCGTCTTTCCTTATTCTCGTCTCATAAGAATAATTGCTATGGTAGACACCACTACGTATTCTACTTTACAGTAAGTAAATCTTACAGTAGAAGCTCCTGTCTTCCTACTGTATGTATACTTACATCACATCAGTAATATCAATCACACGACTATAACTCACCTCATCCCTCTCCTCCTAGCGAGCGAACTACTCAAAGCGGTATTATAAATGCAAAACCCGTACCCGATATCTCAGCCCCAAATCTTAATACCCGCCTCACCTCAACCCCATACCCGCGCTCACCTCATACTAATCATTATCCCTTGCTTCCCCCCCCCAAAAAACAACCGCGTCCCAGGCACCCAGCCAAGCCCAGCTGTCCGCTACCTTGCATTCTTTAGTTCCTCCTTGCTTTTCAAGTGGCGGGGAATTTTCGATAATATGATGTGATGTGATTTTGGGAATAGCCTTTTCTTATTGTACAGTACACCTGACCGAAGAAACCTATACAGCTAATGATGGAAATAGCTTTTTCTTGTTGTACATTCGAAAAACGCCTTTTTGACCCAGGAAATACCAGCTCAGATAAAGATAGTCTATATGATAGAAATAAACTCCTATGCATAAGCTCTGATATAACATAAAAATGACAACAGAAAATAACAACAAAATCTACCAAGGCACCAATTCATCAGGTAACATAGGATATTCCACCCCATCAATAACCTCTGTCTGCATGCCCCCCATCCCCTCCTCACCCATATCCCATCTCTTCCAATTCGAATGACAATCCCCCGGCACATACTTCGCCGCATCCATCTTCAGCATCATCTTCACCTCGGGGCAGTAATCCCAAATATGTTTCCTCATCTGCGGGGTACCCCAAATCCCCCCATGCAACGTGCTCCCACTCCCCCCCGTATGATACCCCATCGGCTCATAGAACCCCTCCCTCCAATCATCAATCCCCTTAATCAATCCCCCGGCTTTAATCCCATCACCCACCTTCCCCTTCTTCTTCTCCGCCGCCACCCGCTCCGCCTCCCCCGAATACATCTCCCCCGAAAACGTCAACGACATCGTTCCGTTCGCCAATTTCGCGTTCGGGCGATGCCCCAATCGGTCTGAGAGCCATACATCTTCGGGCTCGGAGTGCGGCTCCCGTACTTGGTAGCGAAGGACGTCGATTATGGCGCTCACGCGCCGCAGACTCAAACCCCCGTTTCCACCGAATCGTCCATTGGGATTCCATGGCGCGCCTACCCAGTCGTATTCTAGCCAATTATTCAAACTCTGCCTGCTATTCGCACACAGCATGCTATCGGTCTGGAAAACCAGCAGCCATTCCGCCGGCTGCAGGACCGTTTCGTACAACCAGAGAGTGGTCAGGAACCGGCTGATCTCCTCTTGCGAGCCGGTTGTCATGTTGGCTGGGATGTAAGTGAGATCGAGCTTCCCGCTCGCGACGTGCTGGCGGATGGCGCGGCTGGTGTTGACCGCGGCGACGGATTCGTAGCTGCCCATGAAGCGGAAGCGCCAGTCGGGGGGGACGACGGACATGAAGTGCAGGAGGAGGGGGGAGAGGATCGGGTTGACGCGGTTTTCGATTAGGAGGGCGACTTTGGAGGCGTTGAATTGGGAGGGGGCGGTGGTGTGGTAGTCGAGGGTTACTTTGGGGATTTGGGGGAGGGAGGGCCGGTCGGGGATGGAAGGGCGGAAGAGGAGGAGAGAGACGATGCTGGAGGGAGCGGTGCGTTAGTATATTGTTTGTAAATGATGGGGATCTTTCTCATGCATCTTTTTCTTTTGGAGAACGAGCATGCGCAAAGAGTTTGGTAATTTTTATACTCACAAAAATGCGACGATTCCCCCCACAGCACGCATCCGTCGCGTAGTTCTCGACCATGCTACCATCATGGTGGATCGAGTCGTTTCCCATACATCTTCTATCGTCATGCCATTGTTCAGCGACGAGGTCGCCATGATTGCGAACGAACTTTTACCGTTCGGCCGCAGTGGGGCGCGTCGTTGAGATTGGCTCGTGCTATCACAATCCCGACTCACGATAGCTCCGCTCTGGGGATAGGTACGATCAGAAGTGGGTATATGACGATGTTCGTGAAGGAGAATTGATATACGGATTCAGGATGCGAAAAAGTGCAGCAACCGAAATTAACAATAGGGAATGAAGCAATGAAGCACTACCAGCGAATGCGATTCAGTCAACTCATCTAGAGTGACGATGAAGCAGACGATAGGATAGGTCTTTTTTTTGTTCGTTCGTTCCTCAGGCGGGCGGGAACAAAGGGAGCTGAGAAGTTAGAAGGGAGGCCATGCTAAATTAGGTGGTATTGAAACATCAGATTCCCTACTAGGTAGATTCCCAAGTTCTGGGTATATTCTTATTTCCCAGCAGCCACGCGAGCCACGTAATACTGTAAATAGCCAGGAAGCCAGGAAGGTCGATCAAGCACTAGCTAAACGTTTCGCGATTAATTGAAACACTGTAAGTTACTATAACTAACTTAGTTAACACAAAAACCCCAAAACACAAAAGTAAATATAGTAGGCTGATCCCTCCCGTCCCTTGTCCTCGGTCCCTTCCCGGGCCGGGTACAGTATCAATACCCCCCGCACTTAAGCAGTTTGGCATCCAATCCTTAGAATCAGCTACGCGTTCCAGATTCCAGAGGGTGTGAGAGAATGAAAATCCTTCTAACTTTCTCTAACTCGCATTATATTCGACTGCTATTCTCGTATACGGCTGCCCTGTACGTAGGCTATCCGAGCTGATTGCAAGACCTACCTATCCTTTCCTGCCGGCGTGATTAGTAACTTGGCGTCGTATTACAAGATATATTGGTGATGTTTGTCACGCGTTACAGTACTGAGAGCACTATCGAAAAATTGGTACTTGGATGCAGGTAAGGATGCAGTGGGATGTACGCCAGGGAGGGGTACGCAAGGGCTAGGGGGCTAGGGGGCTGGGGGAGAAGCCCGCAGTATCTTAAATGCCCTCGTCATTCCAGCTGCTTTTTTGGGGGTCATCAGCAAAACAAATGCAGCAAATTGTATAACTGCGTCAAATGTTATATCACAACAGCTAGCTCCATCAATACTTTCCTTACTGTCCGTTATTCTTCAGATGCAGTGATGCAGTGCCACCAGTGTGGACTTTTCATTGATGCAGGTACCAGATGGTGTCACAAAAATTTCTTGTGAAGGGATATTTCGTTGGCGTGGAAAGGACCGCTATCACATATTTCCTATTTTCTGAGAAACAATGCGTTCTCCCCTTTTGCCACATGGGGAGCTGCCGGATGTGATTCCGTAGCAAGTTGGCAACTAGACCTTTGAGCATGCATTCCAAAGGTCTTGCGAGTGAAATTTATCCTCTCATGCCAGAGAACATCTTTCAAGCGCTGCTAGAGCTCACCGATGATGGCAACGTCTGTTGAGGACCGCCAGCGACGTTTACGCAACATCGTCCTCGCGGCCATTCTGTTCCTCATAACTACTTGGACATACAAGCTCTCGCATCCTGACTTCACCCTGCTCAGTTCCTATACCGGTCGGAACAAAACGTTGCATTCTTCGAATCTATATGCCTCGTCGTCAGGAGAAGATGGTGGAAAGCCAAGACCAACAAGTAAACCCAAGCTGGGGAGTTCGCACGAAGGAGACTACTTCAATGGATCAGTTTTCAACAAGGTGGCTGTGATAATCGAGGATAGCTATCGACCGGAAGTAGTTCCCCTCATACTGCATTTCAGTATTGTCCTGGGTTCTACATGGCCTGTCATCGTCTATACCTCGATAGAATCTGTTCCTTCATTTTCTTCTTCTGCAGCACTTTCTCGATACCTCGAATCAGGCCTGATTCAAGTGCGCACGCTTCCACAATCTGTGCTTTTCACGGATCTCAGAACCAGGAATAAGTTTATGACGGATACTTGGATATGGGAGAGTCTTGCGCCGGCGGAACATATCTTGCTATTTCATAGCGATAGCATGCTCTGTGGGAATGCTGCGAAAAGTGTTGAGGACTTCTCCAAGTACGATCTGGTAGGGCTGCCAGTTCAGGACAAGGGGCACCGAGGCGGATTGAGTCTGAGGAAGAGGTCTAGTGTTTTGAGGGTACTCGAAAACTGGGAATTCGAGGAGACGAAACGCAGGGAGGATGAACAAATATCGGAGGATCACTGGTTTCACGAGAAGTTTGTATAACCATATTTTACTCTTTCACGGGGTTCTAACAAGCCTACAGGCTACGGAAACTACAAGAGGATGAAAGCATTGAGGGTATCGACCCGGAAGATGAGGGAGCTATCAATCTACCTACGTCGGAGATAACCCAAACATTTAGTGTGGAATCAATCGACTACCCACATCCACTAGGATTACATCGAGTACACAAGTGGAAGGAGGATCAAAGGGGGAAATTGGACGATTGGTGTCCAGAGTACAAGTTATGTTCTGTGAAAAAGACAGGCAAGTCTGCTACCTTAGGGAATGGAAAACTGTCTTGGTAGATACAGTACACGCAGCCAGGTAGATCTTTGTACGATTTCATGTGCAAATTTGTCTGTAAGATAGATTCGACTGCTTGGAGTTAGGAGATGACTAGATAGCTGAATTGAACTTGCTTGATATCACCTGAGTTATTTCCTTCGGAGGTGCTACTTCCTTCGATGACATCTCAGTAATCTCACAACATCTCATCTCGTACAAGTCTGATTCGAGGGAATTCCATCGAGGGGCTGAAAGCTTATCGTGCAAGGGCAATATTTTGATTAACGGTATTTCCACATTCCTCCAATAAATTATTTGTCTCATAGAATTACACAATTGTGATAGGCCCAGAATGGCGAAATCATTCTTCTTGGGGCAATTTATATCGGATAAGCTCACTCCCTCCCCATAATCTCAAATGCCACAAGCACGTTTCGAACCTCTTTTGAACCATAAAGAATTATTCCATTCAGCTCCTCGATGCAAGCCTACCTCTGCTTCGCCCTATCTACAATTATTCTAATTCCATTTTCCGTCTCCCAACCGTCTCTTGGCCATCTCATCCTTCCCCAGTCATCATGCGGATTTATGCCATGCCATAGTAAATCTACGTACCACTTCACACAAGCTTTTCCATGTAGCTAGCTGGCTACAGTGAGCTACTGCATATCGCATGGTTACGACTCTGTACTGCGTGTCTGTATCTCTATCTGTCGTCACCATCCCAAGTTGTCGACCACTGTTATCACGCTCAAGACCATCGGAGAATATACATACATAACCTACGTCTCGCCCCGAAGCACGGCTCTCTGCATTGCTGCACGCTGTGCTCGAGCAAGATAAAGCATGTCTGCCACGCATACCGGTCCCAGTGCGCTGGGTGTTGGGAGTGTGATGATAAATAAAACCAGACTGCTGGTGCTATTTTCCCTGATAGCGACGTAAGTTTGTTCTTTAAAACTTCTAATTTATTTTCCTTTTCTTTTTCACATCCCATGATCAGAAGTACTAACATGGTCGAAAAGATGGACAATCGCACACTTCACACCCCGCTATACACCCGGTATCCAGCAACACATCAAAGACAGTTTCAACTCCGCAAGCGATAAGATCCCCTCTCTCAAAGTCGACTGGTATCCGAACCGCGATCCACGCGCCCAATTCAACGCCTCCAAAGTCGCCTTGCTAATCGAAGGCCGGCCGCTACCTCATCTCGTTCCGCAGCTTTTGCATATGATATCCGTGGTGCCACCCGACTGGCGATTCGTGTTCATTGGCACAAACAAGAGCGTCACGACGGTGCGACGAAGTTTCGCGACGCAGTATCAGCAGGCGAATGGGAAGCTGGATTTGATGATTCTGCCGAAACCGTGGAAGGTTGATAGTAAGGAGGATGTGTTCCGGCTGCTGACGGATGTGAGGTTCTATGATGAGTTTCTACCAGGTGTCGAGTGGTTGTTGAAGTATGAGGCCGATTCAATTATGTGTGGGAATTCGGCCGAGAGCTTGAACGATTGGTTGGATTATGATTGGGCTGGTGCTCCTAGGTATGTTGGGATATATCATCTGAAAGGCTTGGATAGTGAAGGATTATTGGGATTTAGTGAAGTACAACTGCTAATCATTCACTTCTCCCCATAGAACTAAAGGCGACCGCTTCGCCGGCAACGGTGGACTATCTCTCCGAAGAATATCGGCCGTTCGAAAAGTCCTAGGATTTCAATCACGATACAACAACACAGACGCAGAAGACGAATGGTTCGGTAAACGAATCACGATATTACCAGGCGCAAGAGTCGCGAGCGGAGAGCAAGAAGACCACTTTTCCGTAGAAGATCTATATCATGACGAACCAATGGGCTACCACGTCCGAGATGGAGGGGAAGTGCTTCCAGATGCCGTGTGGAAGGATCCTCAGAAGCGCAAAAAGATATTCGACTACTGTCCGGAAGTCGTCATGATAATGCCGATGAAGTTAGAGAGGGAAAGATGCCAGGGAGATAATAAGATGGGGGAGATTGTGACCTCGAATTCTCCTCCTCCTGAACTACCGGATACGGCGTGATGAGCATGAAGTCGTTAAGTGTATGATTCGGGCGTTAGGGTTCCTGGTCTAGACTATGTACGATTTATTTTTGTTATATTAGCGACGGATTAAACTTATATCTCATCAGGGAGATACAGGAAAGGATACGTACGCATGGCTATGCTCGGAATGGTTCAATTGGATATCCGGCGTTAGGATGTTGGGTAAACAGGATGTTTTATGTCATATTTACACCATACTATACCAAGTCAGCTTCTTCACACCGTCCATTCCCTCAATAGACACAACAACTTCCACCACTGGCGATGTCCACATATATCAAATCCAAGACCACATTACATCACATCGCATCACTTCACATTTAACCCCGAGATCTAACCCCGCAAGTGCAGAATTATCCGAATCTCCCAAGACCCTTAGAGCTATAACAGTTGGTTATACGTTACATCCCGCCGCCGAGACAAACAAATTGCGCGCGTGAGGATAAGTTGGATCCTTGCTGGGCGTGCCAAGTCAGATTTAACCTTATATTACGATCTGGAGCTACGGAACCGGGGAGCCGGGACGATGAGGATGAAGATGGGGATGAGGCGCTTTTACGTAACTGCTGTACGTGGATTGTGTTGCACGTATCCGAGGGAATGGATGCTGTTATTTGGGTTGGAGTGGGATGGTGAGGAGTTTTTGTTTAGGATTGTTTTTTGTCTTTTGTATGCTGAAGAAGTTCACTTCTTGTGCAATGCGGCGAGTCGGCATATATTTCTCTATATCTCTCGATGTAGAGAAAATCACAACCAAGTTCAATCAATCTCCGGGAGATAAAATTTTTCCAAAAAACTCCATTTCCATTCTATATTCTATGTTCTATAATCTAATCTAATTCCCACCGTCTATTCTATATATCCCCCAATCCCAAATCAAACCCAAACTTTTATGTAGCCTTCATTGGGTGCTGAGATCCCTAGATGTTGCTGGTTGTTAAAAATAGGACATCTGCATGACCCAGACAAAACTTTTCCCGTCCATCCATCCGTCTAAACAAACACCGCCACCTCTTTCCTGGGATCTTGCGATCTCAGACTAAGTGGAATGAAAATATGAAAAGAAAAGAAAAGTCTATCTAAGCCTATGTCTGACCAGAGCTTTGAGACCATGCTCTTTGCTAGTAGACTAGTCCAAGCAATTGAAAGAAAGGAGAAGCAAAAACTTTTATGCGGGTTATAGTTGAAGAGTCCTCCTTTCTTTCGCACATCGTCGTCAAGACGGGTGGTTCCATGCATCAAGCGGGTAGCGAATCCTTCCTCCTCCTCATCCTCTTCCTCTTCCAGGTCAATGACCTCAACTAAGACCTCCCCCCCATACATCAGAACGTCTCCGAAACCAACCTCGCCGCGATCTGCACCCTATCCCTATCCCCCACAACACTAACACACTTCCCACCCTCCGCCCTCCCAAAAAACAGCCTCACCCCCGTCTTCTCCTCAATCCTCTTCCTCCTTCTCTCCCCATCCTTCACCAACGCCCACCACTCATACTCATTAACGACCACCTGCGCCGTCCTCCACATCCCCTCCCTAATCGCTTCCCCCGGCTGCCTAAACCCTAAAACCCGCTCCGCCCAAACCCTCACATTCTTCCTCGCATGCCCAAACGCCTCTTTATCATACTCCCAGCCCTTCCCCAACGGAATATAATGGATCCTCGTCCTCGACACCTCATGCGTATCGCGCTCGGCCTCACTCCGCAAATAACACAACAACTCCACCGTCTCGCGATCAAAACAGATAATCATATCCCTACTCTGAAAGTCATCTGCATACAGGCCGCGCAGTTCGCGGGAGCCGACGCGCGCCAGAATGCCGCGCTTCTCGGAGCTGTCGAGCGCGCGGCACTGCTGCAGTATGTGCAGAGTGCGGTTTGTGCGCTCGGATTGCCGCGCGAGCTGCAGGGTGCGGGAGAAGGCTTTTTTGTTGTTTTTGCTGAAGGGTGTCTCGATGTACAACCCGCAGGAGGTGACGTCGCTGAAGAGCCAGCGCCGGGAATCGGTGCAGTTGGCGAGCCAGAGCCGGAGACATTCGAGGTAGGCTTGCACGAAGACGCCGCGGTCGTCGTGGTTGTCGTCTATGCAGAGGATTTTGGGTCCCGCCATGTATGTATGGGCCAAGAAAGTACCTCGACGGCCTTGGTCTTGAGTTGTGAGAATTGAGAGATCGAGACCGGGAAGTTTTTCGGTTTCTCGATAGATGCAATTCGGTAGTTTTGGGGGTAGTTTTGATTAATGTATTAGTCGATTAACTTTCTTTCCGTCGTTCCAAAAACAAAAGAATGTTCGTTACTCGTAAACTTTCAAAAGATTGTATAAACAGAGAGAATGACTATGCAGGTTTCAATTCCTCTACCAAGGCGGGTAGAGACCCCTTCTTGTAACCTTTCGCATTTTCATCGATGGAAGCTCTAGATTCCCAAATCCCATAACAAACACAAATTTTTGAGATGCAATACAGAAACTGCGGTCCCAGCCACGACAGGCTCTTGAGAAGGCTGCCCAAGAACAAGGTTCCGAGCTGCCAATGGAGTCCGTGTGTCCGATAAAATTCCCGCATCAAGCTGCGGGTAACCCACTCCAGCGGTTCCACTTCAATATTGCAGGGAAGGAAGCTGTATTCACCGCCAGTAAATGTGTAGCCAATGTTATAGAAATTGGAAAGTGTTCGCGGTTCTGCAAAGAGGAAACGTAGAGCCTCGACCATCTTGCTAGGCCCCCGCTCGCTTGCCACCTAAACAACCTACCAGCGCCATGCTAATTCATATCAATTCCCCCTCCATACTTTCTGATTCGTTGAAACTTCTTCAATATCGTAAGGCCATGTATGCATTTTACTATCTATTCATATTGCAGTCAGCCATGTCTTTCTAAGCCGCTGTCTATTGAAAGCGGGCTTCTGTAAAATTGCACTTTGCGTCCAATCGCTTGATCCCCACTTATGCAAGGTAAATCCTTCAACATATCGACGAACCAGTCTAATCAAGTCAACAGAAATGCATGCAAAATTCTAGAACAAATACCCTTGTGGAGATATTATTTTGGGCATGAGGCTACGCCGTCCAGAAGTCTCAGCCCTGTGAAGTCTATGCGCTAAGACATCGCCTAAGAAAATTTACCCTCAAAACCTTGCCCCTCCAGGCCCCTCCAAGCCCCTCAGCCGACCATTTGGCAGGAGAGAATTGGTAAATACCTTTTCATAGTCTTCCTATTGGTAGCCGGATCCTGAGCTCAAGATCTCCCCTGGCCTCCAGAGTTATCCACTGCCGAGTTCATGATACGCTAGTAAAAACAATCTTGGAAGTCTGAAGAAAATTTCTTTCAAAAGCTGGCAGATTCCCACCACAAATGGATGAGAGGGCATTTGCCTGTGTGTATCCCTTACACCGACTCTTTAATTTATTGGTACAGGTAAGGTTTATATGTGGAGTCCTTACAAGTTTCGTATCTTTTTGGAAGTGAACTTGGAATAAAGTTAAGCACCAAGCTGCCTGAAAATGCAAGCTGCTCCATGGAGAATTATCTCTCGTACGGATATTGACCACGCGACCTATGCTCCGATGGCTTTCGACGGCTCAGCAATATGGAGTCGACTACGACTAATGTGACTGCATCATGAACCAGGTAACAGACCCGTTATTTGTGGATGAAAGATTTTAAATTCGATGAGTGACGCATGCTCAACAAGTACTTGGGCACATTATATCAAACACTTCTGCAAGCTCTAGAAAACCATGAAACTACCAAGATCACGAGAGACATTCCTTCCGTGTCTGTATCCATAAAGAAATCATCCAGGCTGTGGCTTCGAAACCGACGACTGCCTTTCAAGTCACGAAAGACCTAGGAAATTTTCTTCCAGGAGATGTGGGCGGCTAACGACCATGCTAGTCTCCAGAAAACTCGACGTCGTGAAGACGAATCAACCCCAAATCATCGCAGCAAAACATTGTACCTAGCCCAGGAATGAATCTAATGCGTCTTAGCATCATGTAATGTAAATGAAAGCGGGAAGTGGAGACCTCACAATCTAGTCAGGAACGGATGAACTTTCCGAAAGTTTAAGACGAGGATCAGTGTACTCGCACAATGCCATCAAATTTCAGGACATGCAGAAATTGGCGGAAGCGTGGTTCCATCTGCAAAAAACCATAGGCTGTTGCTGGGCCTTACGGGGCAGAATAGCAGGGCAGAGGTGCCCGTGTCTTCAATTTGTCGAAACACGAGAGCTATCATCACATTTTGATGCCTGTCTAGCAACGCATCCTGGAGCCGGTTAAGGACGGTTTAGTGGAAGGATAGCAGTGAGACGCGCCAATGGAATGGTAACAGCGCAGAGACGATTGTTGTCAAGACTTCCTCAGGATATACTGGGGTAGATGTTCTACCACGCCGGGTAACATGGGGCGAGAGCCACTGTTCTCTCTAGATCGCTACTTGAGTGCAACTATGCAGAGCTAGACTGGACCGTACTAAGAATACCTCGATGACCTAAAAGAGTCTTGCACCAATACCTGAACTTCCATCCATAGAAGCGCTGAGAAAGTTCTGTCGTTCAACGCTGAGAACTTGAGGTTTCGCATATCCACAATTCGATTAAAGTCGACACTCCTGCCTTACCATACGATCCGGATCGGCACTGCAAAAAGCTTTTGTTCCTGAAAGACCTACGATGATCCACTTGGTCATCTGGAATGGACATCAATAGAATTGCTCGGCCACATTCGTAGGGCATCCGCCACTGCCCTACATGGGTCCACGGTCTAGAACAATTGGGACTGAACAAATAAATACGAAGCATGTCCCAAATCAGAAGATTAGTCTGGAGCGAGCGAGAAAATTTTCATGGAACATGAGTATGCTTTTGTGGCATGAGAATGAAAAGAAGTTTTGTGCTGTCATGCTGTGGATATCATGTGAATATATTGTCGCCTGACAAAATAGTAAATCGGGGCTGTCGCGTGCCTTCAACAGATTTGGAAAGTCATGGATAACAGCCATTCGTGTATAATGAGTCATCTTGGGTACAGTCGTCGCGGTATTGAGGTGTCCACAAAGCCTATGATCCTGAAGAGTGTCTGTACTGTGTCATGAACATATAACAAGGTCGAAGATCGCACTGTCAGCTTCCCAACCGTCAAGATAGAACCAGATGAACTCCTGGTCAGAGACCGAGCCTTGACATGGGTGGGGGGCACTGGTAGTAGCTACGAAGACATCCAAGGCTATCAATCAAAGTCATGAAGTGATGCCCGGAATCGGCCATACTCGGTCTCTTGTTCTTCCTAAAGCAGTAGCATTATTGTCAGTTGGCCAGACCACAAGGCGTACTTGATTATAGAATGAACGGACACACCTTCATGCCATATCCACTGGGTATATGATAAGCATTGCTGAATAGGCATCTGAGTTATCAAATAATGAATGCTTGAGAAATCTCTGCCCAAGCTACACGATAACTACAAATAAGTCAGTGTAATTCAACCATTTACGGTTCAATTAGACATCCGACACTCCGATCTCAGGGAAACATGATTGAGCCATATCGTATTCATGATTGCAACCGCCGAAGTGCCCATCGCGTTCTGACACCCATTGATCGGCTCATACGGGCTGTGTGGGGTTAATTGGTTTGATGATCCGTAGAAACAAAAGGTGAACCACAACAGTAAACAAGACGAGGTTGTATGCTTCGTAAGCCAAGCTCTCCATAAGCGTGTCCTGATCCGAGAAATGCCTCAGAAGACATTTCGAGATACAATATCAGGCAACTCATATTACCCAAGGGCGTAGCGACAAACACCGCGATTCCCTGATACCTGCTTCACCTGTGCTCATAAACAGATTGCGAACGGCTACAGACCTTCATCCAGCCTGCTGCATCGGTATCAATTGAGTATAGAAACACAAGAATTGCTCTGCTAGTCATCCAAGATTCAAGATGGCGAGAGTTGCCCTATCCGCGACCGACCGCCTTGACATGGACGTCATCATGGACAGGCCTAGCATTGAACCAATTGCGGGACCCCAAGAGTTTGAAGCATGTCAAGTTGCTTGTTTGATATATTCTGGTTGTTGAAGCAAACTCGGCAACGAGCGATATTGTTTGTCGTTGTCGTTCGTCGTCATGAGATCTACCGACGAATGAAGGTCTAGCCTTACATAAGCAGCCAGTTACATGTTGAGCCTCTAAACCCCACCCTCGGTATAGTTTCGGAGTTTGGGGTTTACAATCATGTTTGTTTTGTGACTGCTCGACGCAGACATACAATGACTCAGAGCTGAGTGTCAACAAACGGAAATCCAGAACGGTATATACAACAAGGTAAGGTATAAAAAGCAATGCTTTTGCCACTCTTTTCAATATTTCATCAGTTCAATTTTCCGTGTCCCAGCTCTAGGATTGTGCTCCTTCTCATACTGTATGTTTCAGGCTTCTTCTGCAGTGCGATATCACCGTCCGTGTCATCCCTTAACGTCGATTGTAGTTGCTTTCTTCGAGCCTTTGGGCAGAGGCACTGGGCAGAGATAAGGAAGTTCCTTGAGATCTTACAGCAACGAGTTCGACGGATCGGATCATGGCACCAGGAGAAGCAATGATGTCTGGTGGAAACTCAGAGTCTGGCTCAACCGCCACATCTCTGGCCCCTTCGTCCTCGCCATCAGAGACTATCCAGTTCTACTCTTACCCCCAAGCCCTCGCTCTCGAGCTCCTCCTTCCCATCCTTCGTCTCCAGCTCCCTATTAGCAACCCCATCTATAACCGGTTCCAAGCCCCTCACAACACCCCGGATCGGCACTGTCTCTTCGCCGCCACTTTCCCGCCAAACTCGCAACCCATTCCCGAAATATATACCATCGTCTTCTCCGACCGTTCCCGTCGTAATGAGACTCAAATATGGGCTTTCAACTCCCTGTCGAACCCCATATACCAGGACCCCCTATCACCTGCTCAGACGGAGCTCCTCACAACCCACGTCTCCTCTCTTCTCACGTTCTTGAAGAACACCGTCATTCCCGAAGCACCAGGTCACCCTTTCGACCCCACTCTTTACCTGGGATGCTTCCACTCACGAATCACCTCCACTCTTGTCTCCCTCCCATCTCGTGACCCATCACGTCCTCTCATCACCTACAACAGCGCATGGAATCACTTCATAGTACCCACCAAGACCCCATCACTCCTCGAATCAGAACCCATTCCGCCTCCTGAACCCTTCAGTGTAACCCGCGTCCTCGCTTCTCATCTCCCCATCGTAATCAGCACATCCAGCATCCCACGCTCCGTCGCAAACCTCATGCTGCAACCTTCTCTCGGACTCCTCGCCCCAGACGGCTCACTCGTAGCATGGGCTTTTATTGGCCTCGACGGCTCGCTCGCAACGTTATACGTAATGCCTGAGTATCGGGGAAAGGGACTAGCAACATATGTTGCAAGAGAACTAGTCAGAAAACTTGGGAAGGGTGGGTTTGCTGATATGGGGTATAGTGGAGATAGTGGGTTTGTGCATGGGGATGTGTACGAAGGAAATACTGCGAGTGAGAGAGTAATGAAAGCACTCGAGGGCAGAATCGTGGGTGAGATCAGTTACATGAGGTTGGATATTGATGCGTGGTGAAAGGAAGAGAGAAGGAAGTGCTTGTTTTATGAAAACTAGTCCGCTTGCTGAAAGGTGATTCGGACACCATATATATCAAACCAACGCTTTCTCCTAGACTAGATCATAGAAGCCCATAGACTAAGACCCAAGCCCAAAACTACCACTTATCCTATGCTAGCATCCAAGTTCAACGGGGCATCCTCCCCAATTTCTTCTTCACCCTCACCGGCACCAACCCTTCAATTTTCGCCTCTTCTAACCTCCTCACATCCTACATCTACCTGGAACCACTTCCCTTAAGAATGTGTCGTCATAAGCGCAGCTATTCATCCAGACGGGACTCACACATGAGATGAAACGAAACCCACCCTTCCGCATATCAAACTACTTTCTCGGGGATTTATGAGATGAGACCTTTGTCCGCCACGCCAAATCTTCAATCTGTACCATGAGAGTCTCGCTTTCGTTGTTGGAGTTCTGCTTGGCGGAATCCTGTTCCATCTCAATGTCATCGGAAGTGGGACTAGATTGATGAGACGTATTGCTCGACTTCGCTCCCGGAGTGGACGACGCTGAGAGACTCGTACTGGATTGTTGTGTGCTGGATCTGTTGGCTGAGGGGCGGCTTGAAATTATGGCTTGGCGTTCCCGTGCCATCTTCATTGGTGACTGTTGCAGGGCGAGGGATGATGCCCTGCATCCTTGTGTGTTCTTGTCCTTTTTCGATAGAGACACGAACATCACTGCTCTCAGCATGATCCGCAACAGACATTCTGCGTGCTCCGCCACCAGGACTCCCAACATCATCCACATCTCTCTTCCTCTTCTCGACGGACATATCCAACGAAAGCTACAGCTCCAAAATCGAATCAACTTATTTCAGGCCCGAGAATTGTACCACCCCACCGCAGATGCCAAGGTCGATATACCACCGACAATACGCACTGGAGGAGCTTTGAGAATCAGCCATCATATGCCACAATCAGTTGTCTCACAGTGTATGAAGAAGAACCAAACTCACCACTAGACCCAGTGCCGAAAGCCAAGCACCCAGAAGGGACACTCGAATAAGACGTGCCCTACAAAAAACAAAAACAAAAACACCACAAAGACGAAATGGTTCATCACGTGGGGCTTTCAGGAATTGCGTGGTTAAAAGGCAATCGGAATGGGTTCGCCGCTCGCTTTCAAGACTGTGAATTGTATCCAACTGCCTGACATATCTCACTGCAGTTGGCCTTCCAAGAAATCGAGTATTACCGATGGAGAGGCCAGTGGCAATATAGCAGGCTTTCGGTGTACGAAGTGTTTTGGTAAGAAATAATACAATAAATGCTGAAATGGGGATGAGGATACCAAAGAATGAAATATTATGGGAGTAGAAAGAGAAGAGACGCGCGAAGAACAAATGCTATATCCTTCCAAACCTAGATCAACACGTGCAGCTGAGCTGCTCTTGCCTTTCTCGAAGATCACCATGTTGTCGCTTCTTCTTCGGGACTTCCTCGAGAAATTTGGCATCGTTGATACTCTTGGAATATCTTTTGTAAAGTGGGAAAGCAGTGCAATGGTAACGAAACTCCTCGATGTTTCGCATGCAAATGATGTAACCCTTCTATATCATTTTCTACCGGTAGTTCTAGAAGCTGAAATGCGCTGCAAAAAAAATCACAAAATCCAACTCCCGGTTCGTTTCTCCGCATCTGAGGCTTTTTGCAGGCTTATGGTCATCAATTAGCAAGACTGCTTCAGTCATCTTTAGCTTGCCCCAAGAATACCATTCTGAAGAAGAACAATACTTGCTTCCCGCAGTACTCATTTTGGTTGCAATGCGTAAATCCGTACAGGACACAATCCTGCTGGAAACCCTTTTGCCAACTCAGTCTTCTTGATAATCAACCCAGCTTTCTCGAAGATATTTCGGAAACTCTGATCAGCCCTAGTATGTGGTAAGTCAGTATATTCCTTTCTCTATCCGAGCCACTTGCACATTTCCACCACTCCCCTCGCACGTAAACCTACACCACTTCCTCTCTTGTACTCTCACAACCAAAGAAAGAATAGACAACACACCTCGTAACCGAATTATCCACCTGATCAAACTCATCCTTTCCTTCCAAATGCGTACTCATGTTCTCCTTAACAATCACATAGCCCCCTTCCTTCAACACATTCCCACACTTAATTAAATACTCAACTAACTGTGCATCTGTCAAATGGCCTAAGCACCATTGGTTCCAGATCAGATCGTAGCGGACCTCTAGGTGTGGAGACCAAGCTTCAAGTCCCACGGAGTAGATAGTGCCGATACCGGGTTGGTCGCGGAGCACGGAAGTGAACTTTGTGATGGGTTCAACGATGTCGACGATTTCGGCGAGGTGCACGAGAAGTCCGTTTGTTATGCGCCCGATACTGACGGGGAGGAGTGAAGTTAGCCAATAGTTGAGTTTGTTATGTCGTGTTGTGATGTGGAAGTTGTGAAGCGAGTCTATTCATCTGGCTAGACGAAATAGATTCGAGAGTCGACATATCGCAGCATTGAGGAATGAGATCCTAATTATTTCGCACACATGCCTCATGGTGCTTTTTCACGCATGGCCCATTCAACCAGAGGCCAGAACACGACATCGAAACAATGGAAAGCAAAAGCTCCAAGCAAAACTCACCCAGCACCGCAGTCCACCACCCTCTCCAATGTCTTCCCTTTAATACCAAGCTTGCCCATAAAGTTCTTAGAACCTTGCAGGTCCACGCGACTGATGTGTGGAAAGCCACCTAGCATTCCATTTACATCCGCTCCTATGCTTTCCCAGCTGTCATGTGCTTATTAGTCTACCTTGCTTGATCATGTGGAAAGTAGAGTAGGATTTGGATGGTGGATAGAAGAGCACGTGTTTATGTGAAGAAAGGCGAGAAAGAAAGTAGGCGAAGAAATGGTGTATACGCACTATGCAATAGCATCAGCATGGTTGATCTGAGCATCCGGTGCCGTCGCCATGATAACTTATGAACTCTGCGTCTGTATATAATCCGAAGTGATGCCGTCAACAAGTCCTAAGTTGAGAAGAAGGAAGGAAGAAAATTTAGTGCGTGAGCACCATATGCACAATACAAACGACCAAAGGGGCGAATAATGATGGTCGGGGTTTTGTGATGGCGTTTGGAAGGAAAAGAAACTTTCGAAGCATGTTGGGAAGAAGTGAATATAGTGGTACCTTTTGCCAAGAAAATTTACTCTATTAGGTAATACATGTAGACTGACTATCTACTGCTTGAGTGAGACATTCTTTATAACCTTAAGTAAGTTTGTATACAGTAGTTACACTGGTGTGAACCAATCATGTCCGCTTATATAATAAAGTAAACCGTTGGACAAGGGGATTCTGGGTTTGAGCATCAATATTGATGATATTGGGAAGTAAAGCATACTGAACATTCTCGTATAAGCCGACCTTGAGACGGAATATTTGCACAGAAGATGGCCTTTCATAAGGAACTATATTCATTACACTTCCCATTCCACCACCCGGACCTAATTATCCGTCAGTCAAAAATCCTCTATACAGTCCGACCTCCCAACGCCCATGGTATCCATAAACATATATACATATACCCAAGCTATCCTTATTTCCATCAATCCGTCCTTTCGTTTATTCATCATCACTGCTATCCATAATGAAGCCCGCCCGGACTCTCGGTCTCCTAGGCTGCGCGACCGGCACGATGTTCTCCTCATCCTCTTCATCGTCAACTTGTATACCAACTTTCGCACTCTTTGCCTTAGTAACCAAAGGTTCATCATCATCATCGTCACTCACAACCTTTCTTCTCTTCGGTTGTGATGATCGATGAGGACTCGACATCGGAGTGTCTGTAGCTTCAGCCTCCTCTTCCGACTCCTTTGCCCCATTCATATCCTCATCACTATCCAAATCAATCCCGCTACTACCTCTCTTCTTCCTCGCTGGCTCGCTATCTTCCTCATCACTATCCAAATCGATCGCACTACTATCTCTCTTATTCCTGGCCTTGCCCTTCTCCTTCTCCGCACCCACGTGTAACAATTCCTTCATGATTGTCACCTTATTCGCATTTCTCAGTCTCTCCTCTGCCTCAAAGAACACCCTATCCGCCTCCTCATCTTCATCACTATCCACCACATACTTCTCACTCTTAATCTTTGCATTCTTCTCCAATTCCTTCAGCCTTCTCGCCTCCGCCCTAGCAGCCAATATTTCATCCGACAAGCCTTCCCCTTCCTCACTGCCCGATCTCCTTCTCCTCCTCCTACTCTTCTTCAACGCTTTCAATGCGTCTGATTTCTTCATCGCAGTAGGTCCACCCGGTTCAAAGAGAAGTTCCTCTTCAGAATCATCATCAATGCCATTATCTGATTCGTCATCGAAGACAGCTCGTTTTCTGCCTAGACCTGCAGATACTCGCCTGATGTGATCAGCTGCTTCTTTCCCATCATCGAATGTAGGAGGACTGAACTCGAATTTCTTGATCAAGTCCAGCGCTTCTTGGAGCTGATCAGCGGATTTAGATGATGGGACAATCCAGGAAGCTTCGGGGTCATCAGCTGCCCCACTGGTTTTCAGACCGACGAGTTTCATGAGTAGTCGAAGATGGCCATTCTTGAACATGGCGGTTTTGCGTGTATCATTGTCAGGCTTGACGGCTGTGATTGAAGTTAGTACGGTCAAATTTACAGTGAGCAAGATAACGTACGAATTGTTGGAGCTGTTGAGGGTTCGACTGCGGGAGCTGGAGTTCCCTCGCTCTCAGCTGCGGGATCTTTCTCCACAGATTGCATGATGGCAGCATTTGCCGCCTCCCAACTTCGTCTCTCACTTTCGGCTGACGAGAGCTGTGACTTGACCCACTCAATATGATCCCCCTCATTCTTATCAAGCAGGGCTCCCACCGCAACACCGATCTGCTCCTCCCATTCCAACCCACCTTTAACCTCCAGTTCTGCAGCAGCTTTCGGTTTACTACTAATCGTCTGTTTCTCATAACCAAACTCCAAGAAATGAGCTATAGCATTCGTCTTCGAGAACAGCATCTCCACAATCATTTCCGGCCTCTCCTGAATTTTCCTCATACACCTCTTCAGCAGCTGCTTAACCATCTCATCCCATTCCTTATACCCCGGCGCTTGAGGATCCAGCCCCCCTGGACCCTTAACCATCTTGTAAAACAAGTTAATGATATCTACCCTGAATAACATCACACCCATATCCTGCTTGAAGGCCACCCGATAGAAGAACCTATGAGCTCTCTTCAACTGCTCCGGTTTAAGATCATGATAATACTTCGTAAAAGCAACAAACGTATCAATGCATCCCTGCGACAGGAATTTCGCCGCAAAACGTTTGAAGTCGAATTTTCGCTCCGTCGAGACTCGTTCGGCGCGGGCTTCATCCTCCCCATCAGACTCATTGAGTATATTTTCATTATCGCTTTGATCCTCACCCGCATCTTTCGCAGCCTTCTTCTTCTTCCTTGCTCGTCTCCGCGATCGTACTTGCATATCCATGTTTTGTTTTGAATAGTTTTCTAGAATGCGCATGTAATTATGCGTCAGCTCCGTAACAGAATCCAGGTATCCAAACCCTTGATCTTTATAAGTTCGTGTAATCATGGCCACTCGCTCGTGTGTTGTATCTTCGTAGAAGATACGGGCAAGAATATTCTCAGCGATTTCTTGATCATCTTCGAGTGGTGAATCAGCCATCTCTTGGACTGTCAGAAGGATCTGAGTGAAACATTTCATGGCTGCGCTGAGATCGTACCAGGATTTGCTCTCAAATGCAGAATCCATAGCTCTGTTCAGCGTCACGAACATCTCTTGGTTGAGCACACTTGCCACAAGAGCAAAGCTGTCGACGTCTTCCGGTGCCTTGGTTTTGGATGGCTTCTTGTTTTTCCTCCTTACCCGTTCTGCTTCGAGGAACCATGACACGAGGTAGAAGAATTGGCGCGGGTGAGTATCAAGAATTCTTTCTGCTTCCCGATCGATCGCCTTTCGAATGTGATTGAACAACGGGTTGAAACCAGAGTCTAAGAAGTCTTCGACAAATGTTCGGAGATGTTTTGTTGCTGACACAGTAAGAGGGGTAGGATTATCGAAAGCCAATGGCCCGCTTTCTCCTTTAAACGCTCTCCGAGGCGGCTTGAACTTCTTGGTACTGTCCATCTTGTCCAGTCCTCCTCTACTGTCCCTCAATGCCGATTGACCCGAAATCGTAGTCATTTTAGCATCTTCTCGCTGCATCCAAGCCATGGTTCCAAATCGGTTGTGTCTGGTAGGAGCATTTGTCTGGTAGCTCCGTAACATTGCTTGTTCTTTCTTCCGCAGCCTAACCAGCTCGTCCATCTTGCTATTATCCATAGCCTTCTCACTTAGAAAGAGCTTCTCAACATCTACGCCCTTGATCAAATGAAATAGAACATCCATAACCACCACATCCTGTGTATTGAAATCCTCCCCCATCGTCGAAGACACAGTCAGCAGAAGATGAAAAATATCCTGATAGTCAAACGCATCAATGGTCGCCGATCTCGAAATTTCCGCTTCATCCCCCTCATACTGTACATTGGGCGGCGGAGCGATCATTGCGATATTCCTCAGAAAATAAAGCACCAACTTAATAATCCCCTCATCTCTCGTACTCCTATCCCCCATCTCCTCTGCCATTGCCGGTAACGCACATCTCACGGCCGTATGTAAAATCCTCGCTCCATCAAACCCCAAAATCGACCTTTTGTATCCCACCTGAGCGCCTTCGAGATACGGAATATGACGATGATGATTAACCGTCATTTCCTTATTCCGAACCAGCGGCCAGGTCAACGGAACCAACAATTCCAGACAAGCCAACGCAATCTTCGCCTTTACTCGATCCTCAGTTGCGTTCTCGGGCCATGCTGCGAGGATTTGGAGAAGATCTCCCCCGACTAGATTCGAGTCTGCGAGACAGCGTGCGACGTCTAGACGATTGGCTTTTTCGTCGTAGAGCTTGAGCCATTTTTTGAGATCGCGCAAGCAGGCTAGTGCGTCGTCTCCAAGTACGTATCGACCTTCTTCATCGGCGCCGCTTCCTCCAAGCTGTGCCCAAGTTATCAGTATTATTCTACTTCTGGAAAAGAACATCGGGATAGAGTCCTGAGCACAAAAGCATACTTACAGCAGTAACAAGACTATTCACATAAGCTCTGACTTCCGGATCCACCACATCTTTGCTTCCGTCCGCGAACTCCATAATGCGTGGTCAAAATTGGCGTCGTTGTCGTCGTCGGTTACATATCAGTGGAATTCGTTGATGAAGAAACCTCTTTACACGCTCCTACCAGATTTCGCGTCGCAAAACACGCGTACCCCTGTCAAGGTTATTCGCGGTACAACGGGCATGTGATGATGGGCCGAGGTGACGGACGGCATATTTTTAGTTCTACCGAAAACCTGGGGAAGCAATGAACGAACTTCATCATAACATCATAAGTAGCTGGAGAACTTCTATTGTTCTCTTGTTACTACGGATTTACAGCTACGATGATTACACCAATTGCGAGAAGAGGTCTTCTACAAAGTACTAGATATGCTAGAACTTTTAGTTCAAGTCGAGTGCTTGCGTCGCAAGAAGTGAAGAAATTGGGTGTTATTGGAGCGGGACAAATGGTTGGTGGACATACAATTTTCATACGAAGCGGGATTGAAATGTTAATTGAGGATAGGGTTTGGGCATAGCTTTGGTAGCAGCGCAGAAAGCAGGAGTGCCAGTTACCCTCGTCGATACAAGTCAAGCATCTCTGGACAAAGGTCTCGCGTTCGCTGGCATGTACCCCTCCTGTTCTTGCATCTCCCCCGTCAAACAACGCACCTCTCTAACTCCTCCACCTCCATCCAGACAAACTCCTTGCCAAAGATGTAACCAAGCAACGCATAACCCAAGAACAATCCGACTCTGCGCGGGCCCTCCTCCAACCGACGACCAAAATGGAGGACCTCTCCAACGTGGACTTCGTAATCGAAGCCGTGCCCGAGATCCCCTCCTTGAAATTCTCCATCTTCAGCTCCCTCGCACAAATCTGTCCTCCGCACACCATCCTCGCCACCAACACCTCCTCCATATCCATAACCCGGATCGCGGCCTCCACCACCTCCGACCCGACCAACACCAGCGTATCCTCGCGCGTCATCTCCACGCACTTCATGAACCCTGTGCCCATCCAAAAAGGCGTCGAGATAATCACCGGCCTGCAAACCTCCTCTGCGACTCTTGAAACCGCTATCGCGTTTGTGAAGCGCATGGGCAAGATCCCTTCTACGTCGGCGGATTCGCCTGGCTTTCTGGCAAATCGTATACTGATGCCTTATATCAATGAAGCGATTATATGTTTGGAGACGGGTGTTGGTAGCCGTGATGACATTGATGCGATTATGAAGAACGGGACGAATGTGCCGATGGGTCCGTTGCAGTTGGCGGATTTTATTGGCATTGATACCTGTTTGGCGATCATGAAGGTGCTGTATGAGGAGACGGGCGATAGCAAGTATAGGCCCAGTGTGCTGTTGAGGAAAATGGTGGATGCAGGCTGGCTGGGAAAGAAGAGTGGGAAGGGGTGAGTTCTTGTGCCTATCCTTATGGTATTGGAGCAGTGATACTAACAGAGGTGCTAGATTCTATGATTATTAAACGAAAGGCGCATGCTTCTCTGAAGCAGGATGAAAATGCATTTTCTTAGATCTGCAGTAAGGTATATAACCTCAGCAGAAACTCAATAGACCAAACAAAAATAGCATACCCTCACTTGAGCTCACAGTAGTGACAATCACATCTAGTTTCACAAAATTAAAAAGACGAAAAAGCATTCCACAGACCATTCGTATTGTTGTCTTAATATCTACAAGTGATTCCCTTCCACCCTCTTCTATCCAGTCCCAGCCATTCCACCCGGCCACTGGCGTCCCCCTTTTTCAAGTCGAACCCCCAATCTCGAATCCCTTTCCATTTTTTCTTTTCCCTCTGCTCCCTTCACAAGGAAGATCAAGTAAGTCCGCTCAAATCCGCAACAGCAGTCCAGAAAGCAAAATACATACAATCCCTCAAACCTAAACCCCTGAGCTCGATAAAAAAGATGAACCAGAAGCAAAATAGAAGAAAACAAAAAACGAATCAACTAAATCAATCACAAGAAACGAAGTATAAAAACAAGAATCCACCCAACGCAAGCAGATAAAAATGAAGCCAGAGAACAGAACACAAATTATACACAGTAGGAAGTCCACGAAAAAGGCGCGAACCCCTACAACAAATTCCTCTTTCCAAAAAAAGAAGCTTTCCTCCAATCCCAAGTTAAAATGTTTAACTGAACCCCCTTTATCCGGAAGGACGAAAAGAAACGAAGTAAAAAAAAGTTCCGGGTGATTATCTCAAGAAGAAAAAATACATGAGAATAGAAGTTGTATTGATGGTGTTTCCAACCAAGGGAAGAATTTTAAGAAGGGTGGTATTTTTGATAGGATGCGGGGTGGTGGAGAATCGAAGAGTGAGGGAAAAGTAAAAGAGCCATGCGTATGGCTTGTGCCCGGTCTTGCGGTAGTTGAAGGTATGAGGATTTTGGGCGGAGAGATCTGAAGGAGATTGGATATGTCCTAACGTATGAAGGGTTCCCAGGCGCTAAAGGGACGAGAAGAGAATCGAAGAGTGGGAGGACTAGAGTATGGGCATGTGGACCGAGGTAGTGGGAATGAGAAGAGGCGAATGGACTTTTAGTAGAGTGACAGCCAATGTATCTGATGATCTCGTGTGGAATGAAAAAGAGTTCTCCGCTCTTTTTGAGGGAAAATGCGATAAACATGAATCAGTACTTTTGGTGCTTTTAAACAGGTAAATCATCTAGGAAGATGGCATGTGAGCCGGTCCATAAGAACCAGGCATGGTAAAACTCCTTTTCCGCCTGTGGTGAATATCGAATTCTGAAGCAGGCCGAAGATGGAATGCCGCGTCGCTGTTGTTTCGTTGTGGTTGGTGGCTGTGGTTGCCGTTCTCCATGCTGTTTTGGCTCTGCGCACCGAAATCTCGCTCGCCTTGAGGTATTCGTGCGCCGTTAACGCTAGAGTTGTATGCATTGGAGAAGTCCTGAGGAGGGGCCATTGGCGCGCTCAGTTGAGGGTGATTGGCCTCGCCTGGGGTTCTGGGCAAGGAAAAGTCCATTGGTGCTGTCAAGGGTGCACTTGCGAAGCCTGCAGAGTATGCAGATGCAAAGGTACTGGCTCGACTTGTGGGGGGATGTCCGTGCGAAGGACTCTGCTGTGAAAGCGTGCGGTATTGAGTTCGGAGATCAAGACCTGAAGGGAAAGCAGCTGACGAAGCGGCTCGCAGGCGAGACATGGCTGATGGGGAAGATTGTGAGTGTGCAGAATGCGCTGATGAATAATTCATGTGCTGAGGTGATTGGTTCATGCTTGAATCTGTTCTATGTTGGTTTGTCATTCACAAAAAGAAATGTCAGGAGTATTGCACTTACTAGGATAGGAATTTGTATCAAAATGTTGCGCATTGACTGAGTTGTTCGAGATCTGCTCCGGCTGATACATAGATTGCTGTCGCCCACTGGACTGAGGGCTCGGTTGCCCTGTTTGATAATGAGCGTAATCTAATGTCTCCCCCTTCCAAGACATGCTTGATCTTAATGGTGATTGAAGAGATTCCGATCTAGATCTTGACATGGTCTCGCGAAGCTGCAGTGGCTGCAACGGTCGGCCGCCATGGTGGCGGGGCTGAGAAATATTGGGGTAGCCCGCTTGCCGATCGAAAGGATTCGAGCTTCGGGGGCCAGAACTCATTGGGCTGGACAAATGACTTGAAAAGTATCGGTCAGATGAGTTTATGGATATTGGGGAGAGAGCGTCCGGTGTTCCCATTGAATTCCCTGGATTAAATCCAACATGGCCAAACGCCGAGCTTAGGCCAGTTGGTGACATATGTTCATCATGTTCATTTCTGCGCATGGTATCTACCATCAAAGGCCGTATCATATGATCTGCATAGTTGGGTACGAAATCAACGGGCGACTGCATTGGGGTACCAATGCCGTGGACTGCTCCATAGGGCGAATGTAAAGCTTGAACATTGTCGAAATCATCTGGCACAGCCCTCATCTTCATCATTCGCTCTCGGTCGTCCGCTGTTAGTCTCTTTATCTTCGCGCGTCTATTCTTGTTAATACTTTGCATTACTTCAAATATGACTAGTAATTACTTACCGGTTCTGGAACCAGACCTGAACCTGTCTAGGGCTCAGACCGGGGATTTCCCTAGATAGACGTTCCCGGTGAGCAGCATCAGGATGGGCTTGCTTCGCGAACTCGCTCATCAAGAATCGCGTTTGTTGATGGGTAAGACTAGACCCAATTAGCCGCACGATCTGAGACATGATCGAGGGAACTTACCGAAATCTCTTCATCTTTCTACGTTCAGCCCGTCGTTCCGCAGCTGTCTGAGGGGTTCCGGACGCGCCATCTTCGGCATCAAGCATTTCATCGTCGTCCTCGTCGTCATCATCTTCTTCTTTGGGGTCGAGAAGAGCATCCCCATCTTCGCTCACTAACCCTCCTTGTTGTACCGGCGCGTTAGAGGCAGACGATAACGGGTTCGAGGCAATTGATCCGAGAGAAAGAGCTGTCGACTCTGTCGACACCAGAGAGTCATTACGGATCGCGTTTGATGCTGGTTGGCCACAATCTCCTGGCGCTGAGTCGGGACGTTCTATGACTGGAGTTGCCTCTGTTTCCTGTCTAATTGGACCAAGTGTATGTCTATGTTCTAACGGTGGCCTAGTGCTAGGTTGTTGTTGACTTCGATGCTGGTTCTCGTTGTTTGCCAAGGTGGAACTTGTTGACTGCTCATAGTTCTGATGGAGTAGGCCGTTCTCGCCGGATACTTGGTATGTAGAGTATTGCTCTCGCCAGTCCGGCTGCGGTGGTAGAGCTTCAAAGTTCGACATGCGTGGAGAAGCGACGTTCTGGTAGACGGACCCGAGCTTGCTAGAAGACCAAGTATTCCGTCCTGTATCGCATTGCCGTGTAACGAGCATTGAGAGAGTGTTAACTTCTGACCGTTAAAGTGGTCTAACGAAGGTCCTTGCTGGTCCTTCGGAGGTGCTCGGTTCGAGAAGAGTAATTTGTTGTTTTGAATAGAGTTGTGTTGATAGAAGCCGTGGAATGAACGAGTGTAAGGGCCGCTGTGTACAATAGCTGATCACTGACCAGAGAAGAACATAAGGCCTGTCGAAGGCAAATGCTTGCTGAGTTGGAATCCGGTTATCAAGTCTGATCCTGCTTGATAATGTTGAAGATGCAAAGCTCTTTCCTGAAGCTCTTGATCAATAGAGAGGATAGAGAATTTTATCCGAAAGCTTTGCTTAGGATCTGCTAAATAAGGTTGATTGATTTCTGCTCCGCAGTCTCGGGGATATAAATGAAGGGTTTTGTATATTCAGGGCGAGTCGCAAAACGCGTATACCTTCCAGAAGATTTTGATACAGCTGGGAAGTTGTTAATCAATAACCTTCTCATGGAAAAAAGATGAAGCGACCTGGTTCAAGGGTAACTCAGGTCTTGGTGAATGGATGTGGCGAGTGTCCTGCGTCAACCAAATGTAGGATAAATTGCTTCTTGTTTTAATGACGTGCTGCGTCCGTCTTTAAGGAACAACGGGAGTTGAGGTTGAAGGGGGGTCGTTGTCTTGCTTTCCACGTTCGATCGACAAGCGTCGGGTGATAGAGTCAAGATTGAAGGCTTTGGATATAGTTCCCTGATTATGATCACCACAACAAGGACACTGGACCCGAGAAGCGCCCTGTCACCCCTGTTGCTCTCGACTTACAAGAAAGCCCTGTCGTTGCAGCAGAGTGCCGCTGAAGTAAATTGTACCGATGATAAAGTCTAACTAGCATACACGCGGAGCGGAGTAGTGTCAAATATCCACCCAGATTTGATACAGGGCTTGCACGGTTGTGTCTGGGATTTTTACTTGGGAAAGGTCGGACTTTGGGATGAGACTTGGGACAGTCGCACAACCAAAGTGGACGAAGAAGGTAGTCGGAGGAGTTGTTAATGCACGAGGACATTCAGAGTCAGCCACAGGCAGACAAACATGACAACAAGAGATTGAGCCGGTTCAATGCAAGAGTTCTGTCGAGAAGCCCATTGTGGCTCTAGAGACAATTGACAAATGAGAATGGAGCTAGAGCAGCATGCTGGAGAGCACTCTATCGAGAACTGTGCAGGACGTTGGATAAGATGAAATGAATGTGCGACTGGGTTGTAGGGATCTGATGCCGGCGCAATCATCCGATTCTCAGATGAAGCATCCGAATGGACCAACAGCGAAAGGTTAAAAGTCCAGCAGGGCTCCGCAGAATGTGAGTTGTATCGATCTGAGCTAGGCCTGATGGAGGAGAGCTTGAGAGAACAGCGGATATGACAGGGACTAGCGGAGAGATCGAGGCTGGGTCTTTCAAACGAGGATCATTGGCTTTCATTGCATGAGGGAGCATGATTCTGCGGGTCAACACACAAACCGTTGTCACTAATAAAATTCCACCCAATGGAACCGAAGACAGACATGGGGCCCCAGACTGTTATTTTCGAGCAGTCATTAGACAACGTGACGACCCTGCCGCGCGCAGGATTGAGGAACGAGCGTAAAGAGCCTAAGTATACGTTTGAGCTGTTTTTCCGCACTCCGTACGTGAGTGAAGCGATGGCTGATTGATAACCTATTCCCTCACGGATAGCGGACAGTAACAGAGGAAACGTTTTTCAAGGTAAATCGTGTCTTCCTATCGAGGCGAAGTAAACCTGTTACAAGCTCCATCTCCATAGAAAGTATAAGGTAGTCAGAGTCAGGGAAAGGCCTGACGAAGGACTAAAAGTATTGTGGTGTTGTGGTGTTGTGTAACTAATCCTACGGAAGAATAATGCATTTCATAATCCGTGGAACCGAACCAGGCCAACCTAGTTCCTAGGTACCGTACCGTTTGATAATGGGGGGGTGGGAGTGGGAAGGGGGTGAGGCTAGTTGTGTGCTGACACGCTAAGCGCTAATTACCTTATGGGTGTTCGAAATCTAAATGATAGAAGCCTAGAAGCTCTGAAAGACTTCGATGAAATTTCGAAAATTGGCGGAAATGCGGGTAAGGTTTGGAGGTTCTTTGCTGGTTTTGGCGTGCCGTTTGGGGTGATTCGGTCAGCGTGGTTTCAAATCTCGCTAGGATTAGATCAAAGCCATTACCCACTTTCAACACCCGAAGCGACTACCAGTAAAGGAAATACCTACCTCCTGGCTAGCAGGCTAGGTGCGGTAATGACCAAAACCCACGGCACCTGCATGCTCGCAAGACTGGGGTTCATCTGGCTTCATCTTTTTCGACAATCTCCTAATTAGTGCAAACAAGGTTATCTTTTTGACATACGAAGTAGAAGTATTCTCGAAATAGCCCGAAGAAGGGTTCTCCCAGTGCTGGTCAGGGAGATGGAAGACAATGGAAGTAGGGTTTTCAGGATATAACTGCCCAGCTTGTCTGGTAAAGGTTAGGATGTCTCGAATACGGCAGAGAAACCTTGGGACCGCCGAGGTGGTCATCAGATTAGATCTCCGTCGTTCCGTCCGGGAAGCGTCTTGGGTAGTGCATATCGTACTCGAACACTCCCTAAGTACCTGGAGAGAGACGTTGTCCCCCAAAAGCAAAGAGAGATACAAGTCAAGGTTCGTTTGGGCGAGTCTGTGCACGATGCACATCCCGCGATCCCATCCCATTCATTTCGCCACGATTTCCGAGGATAGCTGGAATATGCAATATGCGATAGCCATGTACATGATGTGCAAAGATGTGCATCCTTTTCATAAATCCGGCTTCGTGTATTTTGCGAGATAAGCGTCCAAGAGTCAGTACGTCTTCGTGCTCGAGGGCTTCTTCTACGGGTACCGTCCCTACGGACCGACCATGATTTGCTACAGCAAGTATCCGTTAGGTGCTACATCGGGTAGGTGCCAGAATACTTTCAGACGGTGTCATGAAGAACACTGCAGAACACCGCAGATGCGTTGTCCACTATCTGATAAAGAGAGGACTAGTGGATCTTCATCCATGAGACTCAAAACGAACATGGATGGTATTTCTGTGCGGCCATTGCCCTCGTCTTCGCCTGCCTGCTTTTATTTTGACGCTCTTCAGACCCAAAACGTCCGATGCTACCCTATAGCGCGTTTTTCCCATTGTGACGATGCCGTAGGAAAGAATTCTTGGGAGGTGAATAGCCTGTACCCTACACCTAATGATCTGACACAAGGATAATTTTATCAGAAAGCCATCATTGGAAGATGCTGGACTCTCGGTGTGATAGATAGAAAGAAGCTTTGATGTTCATCTCTTCAGCGGCGTTTCGAGATTTCAATGTATTTCTGCTTTCAGGATTGTCCCGCAGGCTATACTAAGCGTAGAACTGACAGCCTCATCGGTCGTAGAAGGCATGAATTGAACTCATAAGGCTGATGCGAGTTGTCAAACAATAGCTGTCGGAGAGATTGGGACGAGCGCTCAAGTAGGTAGACGAACAGTCATTTATGGAAAACGTCAACAACTTTACGTCGTGTTTTCGTAAGCTGGCCATGTTTAGATGTGATACTTAGTACTCGGGAAGAGTTTCTTGGATTGGCCAGTGGATTGGCCAGAAATAGAGATCAATTAGCTTCTCAATGCCGCAGGAGAACTGTCGTAATCAGACTGTGAAGGAGAACATATGTGGGACAGCTGTTCGGAATTCCCTTACCTGGAATTCTTGGATAGATCTACTGAGCGCATCTCGAAAGGCATGCTGTGCCCTGTTGTGACCAGGCTGATGATGCACGGGAATGTACAGCACTTTCACCAGCGTACTCAGGCAGCCTTCCCTCACAGTTGCAGTACACATTCCCGTGTACTTGGAGCCGGGGTTGCACTCGGGGCCCAAATTGGAACTCGAAGGCACAAAAAGCTATAGCCATATACGTATGTAGGTTCACAAGTACAAAGTTGCAAATATGTTGCAGGCGCGGTGAAGAAGGAAAGGGCTCAAAGGAAGTTGAAGGCGGTACAAAAATGGAGATAAGTCCGGTTGGCCCGCTTGCACACTGCACACTAGAGTCTGGACATTGCATTTGCACAGATTGTTACCGGCCGGTTGGGGGGAGAGGGGAGAACAGAGAAGGGTCGGCTGTGGTGGAGTGCAGTCGTAGAGTACTTCCCTTCCCAATGTCCCATCAGTTTGCACCCACTACCCTACCGGGCAGATTGTGGACGGATGGGTCCCTGAAATTGCTTGATGCTTGGGGATAGGCTCAGTAGGTGATCCTGGAGACGTGGATAGTAATCGTGATAGAGTGCGGTGATCGAAAAGCGGTAACGACAACGAAATTGAAATTGGAGGCTCTTGTCAGGAACCAGGGGGACACAGGAGAAAGGGTCTGGGAAGTGTGAAAGTTTGGACCTGGTGCCAGAGTCCAGACAGACTGGGTCACGGTGGGATGGATGGGGGCAGCATGGGACAGGATTGGGATGAGATGGAGTCTTGGAAGTTGTGGATATACGCAAGCGTCGCAATCAAGTGTTCCAAATTCCCAAGATAGGGACCGACCGCTGAGTCCTGACCGATGAGATGAGTGCGCGACATTGACCATTGACCATTGACCATGACTTATACGAAGTACGAAAGAGACGGCCAAAAACCATTGGTGGAGTAAATGCAGGTACGACGAGACAGGGAAGAAGGAAGGAAGATAGCGGGCAAGGGAAGAAAAGTCGCGAAAAGTGCAGTGAGAAGGAAAAATTGAAACAAAACATGGAATAATATGCTCCACTCTCGGCCACTCACCGTCTCCCATTTCCATTTTCTTTCCTCTTTTAAGGAAAAGGAAAAAGCATGTTTAAGGTTAGATCGGTTACAGAAAACGATCCTGGTGCCTTGTTCGTGAGGCCTCTAGCGGAACTCTAGAGAACAGAGATCTATCTTAGATTCTTATGCCTCGAGCTCTACGAGTCTACGGAAGTACGAAATAGTCCGTACTACCTCACCCACCCCGTCCACCACTCGTTACAAGATCTAGAACTAGAATTAGAGCTACTTCATTATGTGCTCAATGTTTCCTTTTTCCTGCGCCTCCAGCATCTGGGAATTATGTCTTGACTCTTGACTCTTGACTCTTGACTCGCCACAGCAGAGCAAGCTTGTACGGAGTGAGTAGAACTGCATGAAGTACTGTGCGGGATAGACAGCCAGCTCTGCAGTAGCCGGAAAGTATGGGCATTTGGAACTGGGTACCCAGTGTTGTGCTGCTGATTGTAACACTACCTTTCCGGAAAGCCCTTAGCTACTTCTGCCACCTCATGTTGTACTCGACGCATCACTGTAGGAGTAACCTTAACCTTTGCTGTGCCTGTACCATACTTCCAAGTTCCAACCTACTTCCGTATACACAATCGCGCTTCAGCTGAACTCTTCCTTCCCCCTCCCTGGTGCTAGGTACCGGACTGTCATTGCCAAGATGCATCTCATGTTACAACTTCCGTGCTATGCCATGCTATACGATGACGGCCGGCCCATAGTTCAGAGCATCAACAATGTCGCCTGTCGAAGCCGCCCGCGAGGAAATGTCAACCCCGTATCTTACGACGCGCTCATGATATGGATACCATTCATCACCGGCGAGACTGCTGTATTGGGCACTTCGCTTCCTCCCTGGATACTGACCTGTCTGGTCCGAGTCAGCTTGGTCAAATTCACGATGGCTCTCATTACTCATTTCCTTGTCAAGATCTCGGCTTCGTTTCCGAATTCTATCTCGGCCCCCAAGTAAAGCGTCTAATAGCAGACATCTTATTATGATGCATGCCATGGGTAGGTAAGCTACAGCCATGTCGCTTAGAGTCACCATTTCTCTACAATGCTGCTCTCATCCTAGCTTTAGCTCTACTGTATGTACAGTAGCTCTAGCTCTAGCTCTAGCTCTAGCACCAGCAGCCGGTGAGATTCGGTCTCCGGTTCATACCGGCGACTGGCCCTCCTGAGTCCTCATACGAGTATTATTCAATCGGATGGCGCTTATGATTCAGATTGAAATATTCTCCGAGCACAATACCCACTCTGCACCTGTTTTTGGTTCGGCTCCAGCGACTGTTAGAAAGCGTACGTTCCGTACGGTATCAGACTTGGGAAACTTTCCATGACCATCCGATTCCACCAAGCACATGACGAGTCACTGGCACCACTTTCGCCATCTTCAAACAATGCCCAGAAATGCTTCGTAAACAACCAGCCAGGGGCTGCTCTGAACCAACCATCATACGCTTGTGCTTTGCTTCCCATCACCTTGCAGGCTTGCTCCGGAGATGTGGGACGAAAGGCTGCTGGGTTGTGTGCTTGGTGTGGTCGTCATACATCCAAGAATACCAATCCATCCATTGTTTCCAGCCACACACAGTCTTCTGTTCGCTCGTTCTCTCACACTCCCAGTCTCCCACACACACATTTCAGGCTACTGGCGAGCTTTCCCTCATTATCCGCCAGATTATCCGCGAGATTGAGGGGTGCCGAGACCCCACCGCATCCATGCCCTTGCATGTGCTCATCTTAAGGTGATGGGGGTTCTTAATAGAAAAATCCTGGTTCACGTAGCTTAGCCTTGTCTTGTCGATCAGCACGGGCGCCACAGCAAAAGTATCTGACTGCATTTCACTTGGATTTTCACGATTTTCCAGAGAAGATCCTGAGGCTTGCAGTTGGGAATCCCCTGAGTGGACGGGTTTTCCCATGTCTTCCCATGTCCTGGCCTCCTGCTAGCTACCACAATTCATGCGGTGTTCTCCCGTAGGAAGACCGCATTTCCAGAGGACGGCGACCATTCACACCATTTCCTCGACACCACCTATCCATATGCAGCTCTCCACGAGAATCACCACGAAAAATATCCCGTGTTTTCTCATGCATCATGTAAGAGCAAAAGCTAAAGCCCTTGGGAGGGTATCACCATATCCAAGTTGAGCCATCGCGAGTTGACGCAAGGTGGCTGTGTATCCCCGGATTTCAAAGGGCTCAAACTCGACCCTGCGATGCGGGTAAGCAGTTTCCGGTAGTATTTGCTTTCTCTACATCTGATTCTGAATTCCTAGACGTCAATTGTCCATACGAAGTATACTCGTGCCGGCACTTGTCGGCGATTAATATATCTTATAGTGTCTTCGATTCATGCATGATAAGGTTAAGTATATTGCAATTTATCTCCAACTTCTCGAGATCTCTAGTACCTGGTTATAGGCCCTCCAGACTTTGGTTATCAGCAAAACGTCTTGTCGCAAAAGTTATCGTGGACCCCGATCATAATGGTTTTAGAAGTTCAAAGGTACGCGTTGGCATCATGAGCCGTTCTGCTCTCCAAGACGTACAGTGGCTATTTGCGGAGTTGGGGAAAATATGTCTCTATTATTGCAAAGTATGCAGCGGGATCGCACTTGCGCAGACAGGGTTTCCGGGTATATTCATCGTATGGACCGAAAATGGACCAAGGGAATTCAGAACGTCCTTTTCCATACCGGCTGCAATTCAGCCGGATTCCATTTCGAGCACCATCGTCATTTGTTCAGTGAACATGCTACCAATTTGAGACTAAGAGCCTCATCATTACGCTCTCTGCATACTACATTTGCAGACAATCCTGAGCTCATCTTCAGCCGTCAACTATCTACGCTTTACATTATCGCATATACTTTGATGACCGGCTGCAAGCACGACATATCCTTGGAGACGGGAGAGTTTCAGTCTCGCCTCGACGAGGACCCCAACTACTACGGACTCATGTGGTACAAACGTTGTATCAACCACAGCAACGAATCACCCAGACCGAATGATGGGCCGACGGAACCAGTTCTTTGTGCAAGATATACTGGAAACAACGTGAATCCAACCCGACATTTGCGCGACGGCTGAGCTGGCTGAGCGGCTGTACGGCGTCCCGGTGCCACTAGAACTTCCTGACATCAGCATCAGATCATCTCTCTGCTTGTCCTATAGGCTGCCACGTTAATAATGTCACCGTTCTATACACTATATGACTGCAAATGCTAGCTTTTTGAGCTCCTCACCCTCAGCCCTCATTTGCTTCCAGGATTTCCTTCCGACCGGATGCCACATCGTGCCAACCAAAGCTCTTCCATTGCTTCAAAGGCTGTGATATCTTCTTCCTTCTGCTTTTCTTATCAACATGCCATGCATGCCCAAACACAAAATCTGCTGTGCGAGGATCTGCACTAACCTTCTCGTCTGTTCTCGCTACCCCAGGTCCAGGCATGCTAGTACAGGATTGGATATTATCATACATATATCCCCTCCACTATTGACAAGCTCACGAACGAGGTGACCATATTATCACAACAACCACCGCATACCCCACTCACCCACTCATCAACCTACCAAAACTCAACGTGGTAGAGGCAACAAACATGCATTCACACGCGCGCACACGCATTACCCGTACAGCAGCATGCTCATACTACCTTACATACCTATCCGCGCCGAACACGCGAAAAATACGAACACAAGGAAAAATCACAGCAGCACGCGACCCAGATAGATCAGACGAACCCTAAAGATAGGATACGGATGAAGAATCCATTCATTGTACGAACTGCACGCACATCGCTTCCCAGTCTGGTTACCACATCACATAGCATCACTAGGAAACCTACTAGCCGATCTCGGCGGAACTTGTTGACCGTTGATCCGAACGGCAATGAGATGGAATCTGGAGGTGATGTCTTAATGTTTATGTCTTATTGTACTATACCAGCCATACCAACCATATCATACCAATCCAGCAAACCACTCCAACAATTCATCCGACCATTCCCTCCGTCTACCATTGACCCATAGCTCATAGATGCCCCACAATGCAATCTCGAGACCAAAAACAGACAGACGAGAAGGAATAGGTATAGTCACTGTGCCATATCGGTAATCGGCAAAATCGCACCCCCCAAATAACGAAGTCGTATCCCTGGGATCTGGCGCAGAGAAGGCTGGCTGGGCTTACTTGGTAGAGGGGTATGGGAGCTATAGTTGATTCTGGGGGTTGCTTAAGAGGGGCTGGGTCCCAGCATAAGATTGGCGAGTCAGAGGGGAAGATGGGCGGGAATAGATGGATGCTAGCAACTCGAGCCTAGACTAGATTTTAGAGAATAGATCGTCAGGTTGGCGTTTGTAGTGATAGCTGTATTGGTAGCTTGAATGACCATACAAGTAGGTGATGAGAGCAGATATGTAAGTTCCCAATCCCAGGAGAAATTGCATTCTCAAATCACCGGATACCAGCATACCATTCTTTTCCTGCTACCCGGAAACAACCAACGTGAGCTCCGAACCAGATTCTTCGAGCCTTGATCCTGAAGTCCCAAGTTTAGTCAAAGAATGGTAGCGAAAGATGGGCGAATGTGAGACTTATTTCATTTCCTTGCGATTTCATGCAAGTGGTAGAAGAGCTGAACTGCACTACACTGAAGTCCTTGAAGCTAGATACATCTCATTTTCGTCTGACAATGTATATGCCTTTCTATCGTTGGAGTAATTCACAGCTAGGGGTACTTCCTTCGCCTTCTGGTTCCTTCGCCTTCTGGTTCCTTCGCCTTCTGGTTCCTTCGCCTTCTGGTTCCTTCGCCTTCTGGTTCCATCGTCATCTTTCCAGCAACCGCTTTCTGCTCACCCAGAATCTATCTCTCAGTTCACCTATTTAGTCCATAGATACTCTAAATGAGAAAAAGAACCACGAGAAACTCTTTCACACCATCCGCCTCTTCTTTCCCCTTGGAAAGATCGCCGTGCTCAACTCACCTACCTGTCTCTACCACAGCTACCGATTACAAACTCCCCTAATCCTACCCACTAGTCCTCTTCTCTAGCTACCTAGCCTTGTATACTCGATCATCATTCAATGTACCAAACGCGTGGTATATATACTTCATCCATACTGTAGATCTTTGAAAGTCCGATCCATATGCGACTAGCAAGTCTAGACACCTACTTATATTCTACTACTATACGACCACTTCATGCCTTCTCTAGTGTATCCACAACATGATAATTCATTCTAAATCTCTATCACCATCTCTAGTAGCTTGCAAAGCAAGGACTAAACGTCGCGGAGTGGTTATCTCAAAGTTACTTACTGCAGTACGCGTCATTGACCTGTTCACCCACTCTTTCATTCACCCTCCACTCATTAAATCTGTATCGTAATTCATAGACTTCTACCATAGCACTACACTCACCTATCTATCTATCCTTTCGACATCCATTCCATCTTTTCCAGCCACAGCATCCTCACACATACCACCACCTCTCCGGGAAAACACATGATATCACCCAGAAACACAACTAAGCACAAAGACCATAGAAAGCAGTAGTTAAATCATAATATATAGAATTAAACATGGTATCATTCTTTCATTCATTCTTCTGCCCTTCCCCGGATATGCTTAACTTTGACGTTCCCGCCCACTCCATTCCATGCCATCATTATTTTCTTGCTTTTGCATTTACTTGCTATTGCTACATGCGAGCAGATTAATCAAAAGAATACAGACAACGGATATCATGAAAACCATCTGCATCAAATCTCATCTTGTTGTCGTCCCAATTTACCCCGCCCATGATCCGTTCATGCTTTTCCCACCCCTTCACTCAACATCCACATCCACATCCCCATCATCATCCTCCTGCAGCACCTCCTCCGCCTCGAACTCCTCCCCCACAAACCCCCTATCCCTCTCCTCATCATCCATATCCCCCACCACCCCCTCCTCCTTCAGCACCTCCAGCCCCGCCCCCTCAGCCAACCCTCTTTCCCTCCTCACCATCTCCACCTTCGCCCTCGTCATCTCAAAAACATACTGACCCAAATGTTCCACCCCAACCATCTCCGTTTCACCTGCTATCGCGGGCCCTTCCCCTTCCTCCTCACTCACCTTCCTCTCCTGACAAGGCCACAACTCCCCCGTAACCAACATCAACTTATCGGGTCTCTTCAATAATATTTCAAACGCTTGTCTCAGCTCAAAACATGATTCGAAGACTTCTCTACGGCCGAGAATATACAGACCGAGTCGTGCGCGGGAGAGAGCGACTGTGAGACGACGGATATCACGTAGGTAGCCGACGCGGGTGGTACGGGTTAGGGAGAGAATTACGTCTGGAAGGTTTGTTAGTTATGTGAATGCGAAATGGAAGGGAGGATGTGTAGAACATACAGTCATTTTGTTCGCCCTGATATTTGTCCACCGTGGTAACAATCTTCGGCATACCAAATATCGGATTCTTAGCACATCGATGCGCCAGAACATCTCTAATTAATGCGCGCTGACCGGCGTAAGTCGTCAGAATGCTGATCTTACTAGCCGGATAGCCAAGTAATCGCATGTATTGATAGATAGCAACAGCGTATTCGGCCTCTCCTAAGTTTTGGATAAAATGAGGAGTAGGCTCCGATTCGCCTTTGCCTTTGTAGTCTGGGACTTGGATGAATTGGTAATCGTATTTAAAGCCAGCGTTAGCAGTTAGGTACTCAGGGGCGGTGGTAACGATGGGGAGATTTGAGAGATTGTCGTAACGCCAGGAATAGAGGGCGGCGATGGAGGGACGAGCACGGCCTTGCTGGTCGAGGTTGATAGTCGGGACGCCGAGACGAACAAGTCGAGAAAAAAGAGACTGTTCAAGATTGGCGTAGTGTCGGAATGCAAGGTTTTGAATGACGGGAGAGTTCTGGAAATGATCACCGCACAGTACGACACGTTGTAGCGGCGTACCGCCATTCTTTGGGGTTTGTAATGCCATGGGGATGAAGTTTTCAATTTCGGTGATTTGAGCAGCTTCTTCCATGACGACGTTGTCGTAGTGAAAGCCGAGTGAGGAAATTTCACGTCTTCTCATGGCGGCGTGTGTAGAAGTCATCGCAATTACTCGTGCTTCGTTGGTGAGTAGGTAGTTGGCCTTATCCCGATCACGTCTCAGGATCTCGAATGGTCGGACATCCTCAAGCTCAGTGAAGATCTTGGTAATGTGATGATAACAACCATTGGCGATATCAATAACAGCATCTTTGTCGGCACCGGGAGGGAAAAGTGGCTGTGGAGCATTTGAGAAGTAATAGTGGAAGGGGAAGGCGGAGACAAGGTCTTCTGCGGTTAAATCTGGAGCCTTCAGAATCTCTTGAAATCTTGCCCAAGCCGGGACGACATATACAGAGTTGAAGTATCCAGCAGTTTCAGCGGAGCTTCCGTGGGCACCAGGAGCACCAAAATTAGCTGCAAGTCGATCGACCTCCCTAAGGTAACCATCTCGGTTTTCCAGGAACGATTCAACACGACCATGCTTGCTAAAGTTTGACTCGGTGTCTAACTCCTCTTCACCATGGCCCAACCGTAGAAGATGTCTCTCATCAATGTCTAAAGCGACGATCTTCTGGAACAGTTGATTTAATGCTTGATTGCTATGTGCAATGAGAAGAGTTCGTTGATTAGGGAAGTTGTGATACAGGTTGTTGATGATCTGGGTCGCTACATCGGTCTTTCCTGTTCCAGGAGGGCCAACAATAACAGTAAGACCAGGTTGTGTCCCAGAAATAATTGCCTCCACTTGAGTAGGCGTAAATCGAACTTGGTTCAACTTAGGAGCATCCATAGGATATGGTCCTGTACTGGGAGGCTTGTAAGAGGAAACTTGGACAATTTGAGGTTCCTTTTGGGCTGTAGGCTCATTATCCCTTCTTCTTTTCTTTGTGGGTCTCGCAGGTGCCTCAACAGCCTTTGGTACAGTTTGTAGAACATATGGCGGTCCAAAACTACCCGACACATCATCACTGGGCTCGATGGTCCTGCCAGACAAACTCTCGACAAGATGTTGCCAATCTAGAAATGTGTCTCTGTAATCGACCTTTTTGAGCTGGTTCGACAGATGCGTGTAAGTGGCTCCGGCAGGATCGCCATAGCCAAGGAAGACCTCATGAAGCCAAGGAGCCAGGGGAACGTCCGATAATGTTAAGCTTCGAATAGATTCCAAGATAGGCTTAAAGTTGTTCTCCCGCCCTCTTCGACGCATGACTACGTTAATGGTCTCGTAGATGTCTGCTTTACCCCTATCGACACGCTCTTTATCTTCTTTGTACATAGCCGCATCAAGTTTTACTTGGAGCCGTCGCGATCCAGCGCGAACGTTGCCATTGACTTGACCGTTGTAGTTCATCAATGAGCGCCCTCGGTCATCCAGCACTTGGATAACTTCAGCTGCCCGAAGATGTCTCAGTCCAATTTTTTGCGCATCGGAAGGAGTTGAGCCTCCGTTGGCTATCATTGCTGAATCGTCCGGTGCTCTCACTGCGAGCAAAAAGACTACATCCTCTGGCCTCAACGAATCCCATTCCCGGCGGACGTGTTCATTCATACGGCTGACATCAATAGTAATTTCAGCCCGAACAGCAGCTGGTTTGTCGTCACCTACTAGAGGGGGGACTACTTCTAAAATGCTGGGAAATTGTCAGTGCTGGTGGTAACACGATTAGAGAGAACTTACGAAGGCTTGTTTGTAGGTAAAGCCATCTTGGAGAAACCTTCAAAGGTAGTCTGTCCTGCTCGGCCAGCGACTGGTCGAAGTCGCTTGATAGCATCTTCAACGTCCCTTCTGATTTCGTAAAATGACTCGCATCGATGGAGGATGAATGAGCGCCACAAGAAATCACCAACGGTAAGATACTGTAGGTTAAGCTTAGGAATTGCCAGAGGCTGAGAGCCATCATAATTGTCGTTCCTCAAAAGAGTCCGTTCGAACAGGGTATTCTCCGTGGGGAGAATGCTTAGATCACGTGCAGTCTCCTGAAATGTTTTGCGCTTTTCGTGCGTGGAAAGCAATACCTCAGTGAGGAATTGGCGATCAGCAACAACTTTTGCGGATGGCGGAAAAGAGATACGAAGACTAAGTAGCTCACAGAGCTCACTAAGCTCAGCATCTGTGAGAGACTCCAGGTGACCTTCTAGTTCCGTCCGCTTGTCAATGGAGGCATAATTGGAAAGAGCTAGGATGGTGAGTTTGTCTTTGAAATGCTTCAGTGCGGTTCTTTGTAACGTCGCTAAAGTTGCACAATGTCGATCATATGCTTCTGTACGACTATGCTGGACGCCCGTATGGTCATCTATAGCAAAGTACGTATAATGCTTGAGCAAAGCATATAGATCTCGCAGAAGCCCATTATCCTCATCGTTGAATGCTGGAGATAATCTAATAGCTGGAAGCGTATGTAGATCCTGTAGAAGAGTATTTACGTATCTTCTGGTTGGTAGTTGACTCTGAAGATCGGATAAGAATTCGATGAATCTTTCGCAGTATTGCACATTCTCTGGACCAACCGTTAGTATGCACAAGAATTATATGCGTCGCTTCTACGTACCAGCTTTGACTTTTTCGGCATAAAGTTGATTGAAAAAGTCAACGATCAGAGTAAATAACCATGAGCGCTCGAATCTGAGTCGAGCTTTTGTGGGCTCGTCAGCTGCGTCGTAACGTTTTGCAGCAGCCCTCCAAGCCTTTTTCAGCTGTACTGTATGATCGAGTATCTTGTCCCGTTTCTTCTCGCTGGAGAGGTTGTGCCATATCGATATTGATACCAGAGGAGCACATTCCTTCCTTACCATGCCGCTATCCAGAGATTGAAAGGAACTGATTATAAATGATAGCAAGTGTGTTCGAATTGTCGCAGACAGTGTAGTGTCCAAAGTCATGGACAAAATCCGTCGAAACAGGGTGGAGAAGTCGGTCGTGTTGTCCGCAAAAATATCTATAACTATCAGCCGTGGTTCTTGAAATTGACCGACCCTACTCACCCCATGTTGGCAGATGTTCTCGAGTCTTAACATTCGAAATCAGAACTATAAGGAGTATGTGGAAGTTGGAAGCATCCTCGGAGTAGCCAGGCCAAAGGTAGCTATTTAATGTCAGCGTTGGAACTCGGATTCATTAAAAGCGACACAACGTACTTCTCAAGGACATGCAGGTTCTCCAATTCAAGGAGCGATCTGAATGGGAAACTTTCTTGCTCTAGAACATCCCAGATTTCCTTTTTCAAAATATCTTGCTTGACCTTGACTTTGGCGGCCTTTTTGGAAGTCTTCAACCAATGTTTCGCGGCCAATTGCGCAAATGAGCTTTCGTTCTGCACCTCATCTGCCGCAACACCCCCCATAACTTCTTCCTTGACATTTGCCTGACCTCTGCCTTTCGTCCTCGGAGCCATTGTTGCCTTTTCACGGTTGACTGGCAGTTTACACTGCGCGCGTCTTGTCGCGTTTGAGCTCTCTAGCCATCCAAATATTTTTGGAAATAATCACCACGTGACGCGGACATTGACCGTGTCAAATCGAGTTCAACGGCGCGATAATAGTTCCAGCTTCGCAGCAAGCAATACCTCACGCGACGATTTATTGACCACGAGCAATTGCCGACTATAGATCCTCCGTATACCAACACTAGAGTCTCGGAGAGACGGTGTATCGCAGGATGGCTGTCAGCATGGAGGGTCGTGGTGTACCCGCGGTGGATTCGTCGGCGCAATTACTGTTGGAGATGTTAAGACAGGCAGAATTGGTTAAGCAAACGAACACGGTAGAGCCGCCATTAAGCAAGAACGATCTTGGGGGTCTATGGGCACAGTTCGATTCGATATTCAGCGATGCGACGACCTTAGAGACGAAGAAGCGCGGCCAGTATGCTATCATCGAAACAGCTGCTCGAGATACCTTCAACAACTTACTGGTAAGCCTTCTGCCAGTACAGGCGCTGGACATAATCTGACGACCGATAGGCCTCCACTTCCATCGAAACCCCCGCGTTTGTCAAACTATGGAACCTCCTCGATATCATCTCTATTCTGTCTGATGACGAACAATGCGAACCGGCACTGCTATTCTGGTTGGTTGAGGAATTACTGGATAGTCAGACAATCGCTGGATGTCGCAAGATATTCGATTATCTCGAGTCACGGCGTGAGAAGATTACAGCGAAGCACTTTGCGCAGAAAAATCTGGTCATACTACGAAGCTGCAATGAACTGTTGCGACGATTGTCTAGGGCTGAAGACACGGCATTCTGTGGTCGGGTATTTATTTTCATGTTTCAAAGCTTTCCCCTCGGCGACAAGAGTTCTGTCAACCTTCGCGGCGAGTATCATGTCGAAAATGTCACGTCTTTCGATGCCCTGCCACCTAATGTGGGTGACCCAGAGAAGATGGATGTGGATTCAGTGAGCAGTTCAAATGCGACACCTGCCAACGGTCGATTAAGTACGCCAAAACCGTCAGATGATAGTTCCTCGGCCAAAGGCACAGCAACCTCGAAGCGTGAACCACCAATGAAACCTGACGAGTTATACCCCATATTTTGGTCACTGCAACAGAGCTTTAGTCAACCCAAGAAGCTCTTTGATGCGACACATTTTGCAGAATTCAAAAAGGGACTCGGAGCTACAGTGACCATGTTCAGATCTGTTCAGCATGAGAACTCCGGACGGCCAGCAGGGAAGTTGGTAGATGACACCAAGAAGGGGACGAAGAGAAAGCGTGGGCAAGCCGATGATGATTTGGCTAATTCTTTCAATCCAAAATATCTTACAAGTAGAGATTTGTTCGAGTTGGAGGTAAGTCTATGCCGCCCCTCCACAACAAACTACCCTGCTAATAAGCGTACAGATTAGTGACTTATCATTTCGGAGGCATATTTTGGTTCAAATCTTGATCATTATGGATTTCCTTCTTTCACTTAGTTCTAAGGCCAAAGAGAAACTTGCAAAAGCCTTACCGGATAATCCAAACAAGTCAGTCATGTATGCAGATCAGACACTCAGCGAGGAAGATGTAAGTCATCCCAAGAAATTGCGGATTCGTTTTACTCCAAGTGCCCAGGCTAATTAAAACATAGACAAAATGGGCGCTAGATATGAAGAAATCGATTGCCGATTACTTGAAACAAGGCTCGGATGGGGCATTCTTCTACCGGATGATCGAAACCGTATTATCTAGAGACAAGAATTGGGTCCGGTGGAAGATTGAGAATTGTCCTTCCATAGGCAGACCGAGTGTATCACCTGACGACTTTGTAGCCGCCAAAGCCTCGGCTCGCAAAGTGACGATGAATAAAAGATTGCGACCGAATCCGCTAGGGTCTTTGGATCTCAAGTTTCTCGCTGAGAATGATGTTCAGGCTGGTCTCGAGAGGCTGAAGAAGCCGGAGCGTTACCATGTACCCTCCGTGAAAAGTTTCAAAAGCAAGATTGAGCTCGATGATATGGATATTGAGATGGCTCGAGACGAAGAGTCGAAGAATGCAGCTATCGAAGCCAAGTCGAGCAAGTGCTGGAGAGCATTGCGTATTGCTAGCGCTACGAAGCTCGTTGCCTTTGACAAAATCGAGCGCTCAGACAATATCGAAGAGATCTTCAAAGACGACGTCAAACCGGAGGAGGCAGTTACAGCGGCGGATGAGGAGTTAGATGGAGAAGAGCCTACCTTCCCGGACGACCGTCGACCGATTGTCATCATAGGACCGAGCGGAGTAGGAAAAGGCTCATTAATAAAGAAGCTCACAGAAAATCATAAGAAAGTCTTCACTGCAAAAGTTACGCATACTACTCGGTCACGAAAAGACGACGAACTAAATGGGCAAGAATATTTCTTTGTAGGAAAAGATGAGTATGACAGCATGCGGGATGAAGGCGACTTTCTCGAGTATGGTCATTTTAATGGACATGAGTATGGTACTAGCAGGAAGTTGGTGGAAGGGATAATAGCGCAGGATAAGATACCTGTCATGGAGATGGACGCAAATGTAAGTTTGAATCTACTCAGGATTGATATGTGCATTAACACTATTTTCACTAGGGTATACAACAGCTCAAGGATAAAGGCTTCGCATCACGGTTTATTCGCCTCATCCCTCCACATATCTCAGACTTGCAAATGCGTCTAGAAACTAGGGGAATTGATACGGGTGAAGAGATACAAGCGAAAATGGAGGCTGCCAAAATAGACCTTGACAGTGAACCAGTGGAAGGATTTTATGACAAGATATTTATCAATGATGATTTTGAAGCAACCTATGAAGGCCTGGAGAAATACATTTTCGGCAAGGAGGAAGAGGAAAGTCAGAATAATGAGGAGCAGCCAGCACAGACAGATATTGAAATGAGTCAAGGAGGAACAGGGGAGGAACCGCCGCAGACGGAGGAACCTACACAGGCGAAAAGTATCGCCGTCTCGACGACGGAAGGTTGATGAACAAATACTTGGCGAAGGACCCTCGGTCTTAAGCAGCACGCATCACCACATCGTCGTATCTATTTCAAGCGATTGCGGGGGACTGTAATATGTACGTCTCGAACCAGTGGCATTCAGCTCAATATATTGATCTTATGATTGGTCATACCCACAGCTCAAAGCAAACTACATGACGCCAGGGAATACTACTACACACCGCGAGGATACATAGTGACGCGGGCTCACTATCGCAGGATGGCATAACATAAACCAAGAGCGGAACCCGAAGGAACCCCTGAGCAGCTGTGGTCGATCATGGACGGAGATGTAATCAGCAATATTATTAATACCATTGCTATCACATACCCCGTCATTCGAGGTTTCGGTTCCTAGAATCAAATCATAAACGGCAGGCAAATGAATGGTGATGAGTAACTCCATTATTGAAATAATCTCGCCCCAGCTTAATGCATATACCTCGCAACCAACGATAACAGCCTTCGGTGGAATGTATCTATCCTTCATGTTCATCAGCCTTCCCTATCTCGAGCAACAACTTAATTATGGCTTCGTGTCCCTTTTCAGCAGCTAATGATAACGCTAAATTCCCATGATCGGTCATCTCATTCAAATCGGCTACGCTCTTTTCAAGGAGGAGCAGCTCGACCACTGCTTTGTGTCCCTGGTGAATAGCCATTATTAACGCTTTAAACCCAAACACAGCCCTTGTATTGATATCGGCTATACCCTTTTCAAGGAGCAGCTTGACCACGTCTTTCTGCCCCTCCGCAGCTGCCAACGTCAACACTGTTTCACCCTTCTCAGTCATCAAATCTATATCGGCACCCCTTTCAAGAAGCAATTCGACTATATCTTCATGCCCCTTCATAGCTGCCAAAATCAACGCTTTGTCACCCTGATCACTCCGAGTCATCGAGTTTATATCAACATCCTGTTCAAGAAGCAGCTTGACCACATCTCCATGCCCCTCCGCAGCTGCCAAAATCAACGCTGTTTCACCCTCCTCACCTCTCGAATTTATATCGGCACCATTTTCAAGCAATAGCTTGACCACGGGTTCGTGCCCCTTACGAGCTGCCAAAATCAATGTTGTTCTACCCTCCTTAGTTATCGAATTGATATCGGCACCACTTTCAAGCAACAGCTTGACCACGGATTCGTGGCCCCTACGAGCTGCGAACATCAACGCTGTTTTACCCTTCTCAGTCATCAAATTTATATCGGCACCCTTTTCAAGCAACAGCCTGACTACGGGTTCGTGCCCCCTGCGAGCTGCCGACATTAACGCTCTTTCGCCTTTGCTAGTCCTCGTATTTATATCGGCGCCGTTTTCAAGCAACAGCTCGACCACTGGTTCATGTTTTTTGTCAGCTGCCATAATCAATGCTGAATTTATATCGGAAGATTTGGCACCACTTTCAAGCAACAGCTTAACTACTCCTTCATGCCCAGCGGTAGCGGCAACCTCTAGTGCTGTTCGGAAATTCCCATCTAATGAGTAGTTATCGACATCATCCATCTCGAGCAACAGCTTAACCACTCCTTCGTGCCCCTCCTCAGCGGCAGCTCTCAGTGGCGTTTGGCCTTCATCGTCTCTTGAGTTAATATCGATGTTATCCATATCGAGCAACAGCCTTACTACTTCTTCATGCCCCTCGCTAGCGGCGGTCCATAGTGGTGTTTGGCCATATCTCTCTTTTGAGTTGATATCGATTTTGTCTATCTCAAGCAATAGCTTAACCACTACATACTCCCCGTTCGCGGAAGCGTACCACAGTGGCGTTCTACCATCCCCATCCTTCAAGTCAATGTTGATCGTGGAATCTTCCATGAAGTGTTTGATTATGCTTTCCAAGCCAAGTAAAGCAGCGAAATGTATCCCACAAAAACCTCCAGGAGCATCCCAGTTTCTAAGTTTAGCAGTAAAATAACTTGAAACAATCCGCGTCGAAAGATAATTATATTCTATTCTTGGATGCATTAGAATTTGAGATGCCAGGTCAAGAAGTCTGCGATCCGTCTCTCCACGAAGATGGTGCGCAAGATTTTCTCCAACATATTTATATAACTTTAATTGATATCGGATCCAAAGATTCTCAAAGCCAGCGTTGGGATCTTTTTCAATCAGCGCCAGTGATAAGTAATTCAGACAACTCATTCCGATATGCAATTTTGCGCCCGGAAAATGCTGTGCACCTTTTCGGTCGAAGTATTCGTGCGTGGTTTTATGAACCAACCTAATGACACTGCTTTCTCTATCAACTTTTATCAAGCCTGCGCAGACACTAGCAATGACGTCTGGCGGTGTCAGGAGGTCTTCCGTTATGTAGGCATCATCGGGATCAAGATCATCGATGGCAATGGCTTGTTGGACTTCCTCGATAGCAAGTGGTCTGGTAGCATATACTATCCACGTTAAAGTCTGCATAGCAAGGTCTCTCTGACGATGTAGCTGGACCCTCTCCATGGTTCGGTCATAAATGTCGTCTATGTCTTTTGGTAGTGTATCCAATGCTTTCCGTACAGCTCTAGCATGTTTTTTGGAAGCTAGAGCGTTAACATGAAGTTTTGCAGCGAGGAACCTGCGGAATTTTAGTACTCCAAGGAAAGTATGGTATGACTGACTGCGCAAATGGACGACTTACATTCCCTCAGCTTTTGCTACAACTACTTGGAGGATCTCGTTCTCCAGGCTGGTATCTTGGCGACAAATACGCACTAGCGAATGACTAGATTTTATTTGCCCTTGGATGTAGGCTCTCATGTCTCCATCACTCGCTCGTATTTCAATACAGGTTGATTCTGATAATGCAGTTTCCGTACTGTCGATGTCCCTTGACGTACATAACAGGCGAAGATTTTGGACATTCTCCTTCAAATCAATTAGGAGCTCATTCCATATCATCTCCCTATCCTTGTTGATGCACTCATCTAGAGCATCTATGAGAATGTAGACTTCGGAGTACTCCTCGCCCACATCTTGAAGTAAGGTCAAATATTCGTCAGAGGTAGGTCTGGACTGCGTCCTAATGTGATTTTTATAAAGCGTCTGAGCATACTCCGGCATTATCTGTTTTCTCTCTATCAGTTGCCGAATGATTGCACAAATGAAGAATTCGTGTTGCTGGACATCATTCAATTTGTGGTCGCAGTAGACGAATGCTACTCCCACCTCTTGCATAGTCAAATCTTGTTCAAGAAACTTGACTACAGCAGACCTTAAATAATTAGTCCCCTTGGTCCTGTATGGTACTGCAGAAAGGGATGGATTTTCTTACGAGAGAACGGTCTTGCCGACACCAGCTAGCATTTGATTAGCCTATAGCTTTCACAGAAAGCAGCTCGGAAAATGACTCACGGCTTCCTACGCACCACAAGGGAGTGTCGATCTTCCCCTCCTCCCAGGCAAGAAAATTTGGGTGCTCGAGCAGCCATTGTCCAGTATTGGGTTGTTTTTGCCCATACACATCATTCTGTACGAGCCTGAAATTCTTCGATGATAGCCAATCAAGTATTTTCCGGTCTTCGCTATCTTTTTGTACAGTCAATCATTAGTTAGCTATTCATACACCAGCGTATAGGAAAGACCCAGAAATTCTTCAGAAAGACCTACCTTCTTGCCACCGTACAAGCTTATCGATGTTTTGACTGACCTCTAAGGTTGACTTCCTACGAGTGGAAATCCAGGTTAGTGTAACACTACGAGACAAGATTCAACAAGGCATGGAAGTTACTTACAATTGTAGTGTCTGTAACGATATACCAAGATTTGAACGAGCCTGTGAAATAGCTTGCTCGATTTTTGACAGCGTTGGTTGTTTGAATGGGTATAACGCTTTTCGTATACGACTTCGCATCAAGTCTTTCTTGGGCACACCCAGGCAGAGGGCATGTTTCAGCTCGTCGCTGAGCTCATTGATGCCCTGCTCGATCGTACGTATATTTTTCTCCACTATCTCCCTAATACTCATGTCAAACTTGCCGAACGATTCGATGGTTGTACGAATCGCCACCAAGGCTCCCAAGAGGTTTTCGAGTGATATGCACATGTTAGATATCTCTTTATCTTGATCCTTCCATGTCCCGTAGTAGTCCAGCAGCCCCTGAGCTACTTGTATGCCGAGTGAAACGACACCAACAATGCTGCCGGCGACTCCAAGTGCCTCGGCCATTGGTGCAAATACAGGTCGCTTTGACACAGTATGTTGTAGATGATGACTTTTGTCAAACGAATGTCGTTCATTGTCTGTTGGTGGCCTGTTGGAGTGTTTCTGCACCTGAGTGGCGGGGTATGTGACCTTACTGTAAATGTTTTACTGTACAATGCCCCACATCCGATTACACACAAACATCTTATCCTGATCTTGAAGTCAGTCTCAGCCAGTCATGATGGTCTTCTCAAACGCAATCTTCAATTCTCTGTTTATGACAACCCTTCTAGCTATAGCTACTCTTTCTTCCGACACCACAGCGCTCGAAATACCTCTCACTTTACGCACAACTTCAAAATGGCTTCTCGAGTCTACATCTTCCTTTCTCAACTCATGGTCTCCTCTACCTCAACTTCGGGAATATGCACTGCCACAACCTGACGCGTCAGATATAGAGTCTGATATGTATGATACCCACGCCTATTGGATGCGTGGCGCCATCGACCTTGCTCATGAGTATGTCTATTAATCTACTATGATCTCTAAACGTCTCTATATCGCTATCTACCCATTTCTAGTTTCCTATGACTCCTTCACTCTCCCCCCAAGCTTCTCCACAGTTTTCCCTCTCTCCAATATAACCGCTTTATTTCCACCCTCCTTCGTCCCCAGCCCTAGCCTTGACCAGAAAAACTCCAACACTGACACCCTCTTTCAGAACTTCACCCTGACCCTTTGCTCCCTTCGCTACTATCATCGTGAACCACTCAGACACCAGTCTTTCACCTCATGGGAAGATGATCTGCACAGGCATGAACCAGATTGCCGAGACGGGCAATCCCATTCTACACGGTTTGTTCAAATCTCCTTCATCTCTGTTCTTCCTCTCTTATCTCTTCTCTCCTTTTTGTCTACTCACTTTTCACCCACCACCTATTCACTCACCACCTACTCAACACCTGCTCAACACCACCCTTCCACCACAACCCACTAACCCCCTTTCCCAGGCGAAATCTCTGCCCTCGCCAACTGCAGCCACATCTTCTCCACCAGCAGCAGCATCCCCTCCCTCCCCTTCTCCCGCCTCACCCTCTATACAACCGCAGAATCCTGCCCCATGTGCGCATCCACGATCCGGTGGGCTGGCCTGCAAGCCTACGTCTACGGGACCAGCATCAGCACGCTCACGAGCCTGAACTGGACGCAAATTTCCATTCCCTCAGCCGAAGTATTTGAGCGGTCGTCCGGTCTCGGGACTTCGACGCTGTACGCCGGGAGCGTGTTGGCTGAGGAGACGGACGGGTTGTTTGCGTGGCAGTTTAGTGGTGGTGGGGTGGAGTGTCCGGAGGGGTGTGTGAGAGATGGGGATGGGGATGGGGGGATGTGTGTTGTAGAGGGGAAGATGAGTTGGTATGTCTGCTTTCCTGAACGTGGGGAGGGAGAGTTCTGTCTCATCTTGTATACACTAGTATATTATTCCTTCCATTCTTAGTACAGTAGAGTAGAACATCAATCTAGACAAGTATTTCCATTCCTACAATACCAAGAACAAACAAACCACACACACAGAACATGCAAACACAAAGATACACACAACACCGAAACAACTCTCAATATACATAACAAAAACACCCATATTTATTGAGCTCCAGTCGTGTACAATCAATTTCCTTTCCATTTCATTCACAGCCTCAGAATATGTAACATAACATAACATAACAGTTTGAGATTCTCAGCCATCGTATCCACCAAGCCCTTCCCCTTCCTCTTTTTGTCTGGCACAGGAAATCAATTAGTCAGCATGCTCTAAAACCCATGGGAAAGACACAATCTGAGGTTCATGTCCAAATATGTACAAAAGGAGCAGGACTGGTCTGAATGGGATGCCTTTCTGCAGTGTGATGGGAGGGGCAATCTTAGAATTCGATATCCGATGAACAGGGGGTTCTGAGAATTCTAGTGGGTAGACTTGGAAGTACTGTGTTCGTCGAAGTAATTCGACGTTGAAGGGGTACTTCTTGTATGATTGAGATTCCATAAAGCAAGTAGCTTGGATTGATTTCCGGAGATGACGAGCGAGCTGGGGTGTGACTTTTGTACATATCGTTATTAGTGCTGCGGGAAGATGACCGGTTATCTTACAGCATGAGGAGTATTCGGAAGTCGTTAGAGCTGGAAAGAGGATCATTGTATGTAAGGGCTTGAGTATGTACATCATAGCTAGGCATACCGGTGCCAGAAAGTTGCATTTTGCAGACGATAAAAAAGAATTCTTGATAGATAATGTATATTGGTAACGCCGGCTTCCATTTTCGGCCATATGTTTCCGCGATGTAGGTATGAGTTGGTGGCTATCCACATATAGGGTACTTTCTTCGGATTTCAGGGAATAAGTGCCGTATCATTGCCATGAATCCTTCGTCTAACTCAAGACACCCCCTCAGTTCTCCTCCGTAAGGTCTTCCTCGTCCTTTATCTTCTTTCCTCCGACGTTTGGCTTCTGTTTCTCCTTTTGGCTTTGCCTATGTTTGCGTTGTCGCTCTTTAGCCAGGGTTCTCTTCCTCTCGTCTTTAGCTTCATCATTCCCCCCCACACCACGTTCTTGCTTTACCCTCTGGGCCTCAAGTGCCTCTTGTGCCTTCAGCTTCTTCTTTTCCCTGTGTCTTCGTTGTCGCTGTCTGTCCATATATCTTCTCCTCTCTGTTCTAGTCTCGGGCGTGGTAGCTTCTGGAGGTCCATCGAGTGGTTCCTGCATCAATTATTAGGTATGCATTGATAAATGATTAGCATTAATTTGGTGAGTGAAACATACAGATACAAATCTTGTGGCAGGCTTTCTTGATCTCTTGGTGGTGCTCGCCGAGGTTTCAGCAGATAGTTCCCGATCAGCCAAATATTTTGCTGGAGTTCTGGTTCGTCTCCCGGTAGTTCTCGGTGTTGCCTCAACTGTTGGCTTTTCCTCCACAGGAGATTCTGCTGCTTCTGCGAGCTTTCTCTTCCTTCCACGGCCCCGAGCGTTTGCACCTGGAGTGATATGAGGTTCTTCCACTTGTGATAAGATGGGGTCCTCTGAATCACTTTCATCTTTGATCTTACGACCGATACTTGGAGTGGTTTCGGTGTGACCGGCACTTTCCTCTTCGTCGGGTGTAGGTGATTTGGGTGCTTTTGGAGCTTTCCTGCGTCTACTACTCCTGCTGAGGGGGACATCGACGGCAGGTTCGTCAATGATTGACTCATGTGAGGACGTCGCTAGCCTCCTTCGTTTGTTGCCTCTGTCTACTGGAGAAGGTGGAGCTGGTTCGACGGAGGATTCAAGACGCGAGGGTGAAGGAGAAGACGATTCCTCAACTTCGTCATTTTCGTGAGGGCGTTTGCGAGTTTGGAGTTTTCCAATCTGTTGCGAAAGGAACTTCCACATCTTTTGTGAAATGCCTCTAACTCTGCGTATCGGATGGGGTGTATATAATATGTACTTTGTGGTGGGTTGAAAAGAAGTAAATTATTTGATGTTGATTGTCGCGAGGACAGCAATCGCGCAGTCGTGGTTACAAAATACTAAGTTTGGCAGGTCATCCTCGTGACGGAGGCTAAACTTTATTAAGTATAGCTTAACAGTATGGTGAAGTTTATGCGGGGCACCCACGGGTGACACATCTCTGGACCTTGCTGGAGATCTGTATCATCAATTTTTTAAATATTATCCTGTCAACTACCGATTACCTGCTTGACTTCACTCGTTGCCTTGGGAGAATATAGCAAGATATGTTACACAAAACTGATCTACAGATTTACGAACTTCGGGTGTTGCATTCTTCTCCGGGGAGGGAAAAACAGGCCGATTTGGGACAGTATTGTCCCGAATTACTGATCTCAAATGAATATCCCGCTTGATTCAACAAATTATAATGTTTCTATTGTCCAACTATCTTTGCGTTATTGCTGTGGGCCTATTATTTCTACGCAGGAGAGCATGCCTCTCAAGCATGATGCAGCCGCTTCTCTGAGATGTTTAACATGGCGGTCTTAATCTCAAGAGCAGACCAATTACTGGTAGGAAGGACATTTTCATATAGAATGCGTCTAGGGATGGTATCACCGCCGGTACTGGATGCAGTCCTATACCTAATGTTCCATGAACCAGTTGCAGAAACTTTATTACCGTTTGTTTGCTTTCCCAAGGATTGGCGACCCAATGGTGCCGACGACTCTGAATCGCTTTGAGGAGATCGAATCTCACACGAGCGGAAGTGGCTAGTAGCACAACTTGACTGTGCAGGCTACGGCTTTGTTAGTGGGATCCAATGCGTGTTAATCAGCGATGTCTCCTTCCATCAGATCGACGACTATCATCTCGAGCTTAGGCCGGTCTCCAAATCTAGATAAAAACATACCATGCGCGAACGGATATTTGAAGTCATTGAAGTGATGAGCAAGAAAGCAGACATAGGTGTAGCTCGAGACGAACAACACGGGGTGCAAAGTACTGCCTTTTGCTAGAGGAGCAAGTGCCGGGGAGGATCTAGATGAAGAACACGGGGTGCAAAGCAGTGCCTTCTGCCACAGGGAGCAAGTGCCGGGCTTGAGGAGATAGAGTTTGAGTAAACCATCTCAAAAGCTTCCTCAAGGAAGTCAGTGACCGAAACAGGTGTCCATAGAAAGAAGGGACAATGCTGAGTCTGGCTTCACATACGATGAAAAGCCCTGACACGACTGAAGACCAACCCATCCTCTGCAAGATCTTGAAACTCTATGAGACTCAGACCCTCTCATATTTCATGGAGGTGGAACTGATGAATCGTCGTTTTGGAACCAAGCACGCTGTCGTCAAGTTGTATAATCGAAAGTTCGCAGCACAGCTCCGGTCTGATCATAAGATGGGCCACTCGACAAAGTATGAAAGGGGCCAGATTTCGTGAATCTGTTAAGAGCGGTAATGCCTCAAAAGTTTTCGAAAAATTGCGAACTGATGAAAGGTTTCAGGAGCCGGAAAAAAGTTGGAACATGGCCGAGAATGAAGCGTATCTTAATACCTGTTTTGCAAACACATATGACATCGAGGCAGCAACATATCCAATGTCGAAGCAGCATAAAGGTCAGGAGGTACCGCAGCTCTTAGCCCAAGTACAAACGGAACAGGATGCTCCCGTGAGGGTGGGTAGCGCCGATCTTTTCAATATCAAGGAATCTTATAAGAATTTATCCACAGCTGTACCCTGTCGGAACTTACTCAACGGCACCGAAGGAAGAAGGGAAAATCATGTGCGAGGAAGCAGTCGACGTGGTAAAGATAATAAAAAGTGTCCCTTCAGAAACGAAGACGCTAGAACGGCCAACACGATCGTTGCTTCTTCCCTGCCCGATAGCAAGCGCTGTATCGATGCAATTGACTTTGGACGATGTAGGTTCTGGAACGCTCAAGAATGTTCCTAGGGGAGTGGCTGAAAGGGAAATTGGATACAAGAGAGTCATGCAGCGGCGAGTGACGAGTGTGGATGGGCCTTCATACACTCGTGGCAATTCTGGGAATGGGGCCCAGGAGAAGATGATTACCAGGATGGATCATTTCGTGCCTGTGAATCAAGTTGATGCCAGTGTACGATTGTGGTTGGGAGCTGAGACTGGTAGTTGGGACTGAGCAGAGATATGATCTGCCGACTTAGGCTATCAGATAGGGTACTGTACGAAGTAGGATGAAATAGTCTGTCCATGGGCTTAAGCGAGGAATGGGAAGCGCCAGGGCCCAGGAGAAGAGAGCCACAGGGACCGGTGTGAGCACCAAATACGGAGTAGGATCACATATTGACGGAGTAAAATGGAATATCGGACAATGGAAGCGACTCTTGGCGTGGTACCAGGTGGTGTCAAACTCTGCTTATCGAGGCAAGCTGAGACATACATAATGTACACGCACGAAGTGCGGAAGGCCAAATAATCGATGACGATTGCAAAATCACAAGGTTCTGGTTAAGGGAAGCGAGTCCGAGGCATAGTTGGACCCCGAATCTTTGAGCTCCGGAGAAGATTGATGATTGGATGATGTGCGTAAGGCGTACTGGACAGCAGACAAAATACCTGAAATGTTTTGTGGGGAGGTATTGAAGGAGCGGAGGACATGCATAATCTACATTGGATGACTTTTCCGAGTGCGGGTGATGTCCGTTGGGGGAAGCGAGAGATGGTAGGGGATGAATTTTGATCTGATAAGTAAAGAGGAAGACCTCGATCCTACTTGACTTGAGAAGGGATGGAATGGGTGAAGGGAAAGGGGCAAGGGAAAAGGGGAGAGGGGAGATGAGAGAGGGGAGATGAGGGGGGAACTCAAAGGCTAGCTCATTTAGACTTACAACCTCTACGAAGAACTTTACTCTGTACAGAGGACACGCCAGCGCCAGAATGGAAAAGTTCTAGAAAAGACAGCCACTACGCACCCACCAGCAGCCACTTTACTTTACATTGCAGACGATACTAGAGTGACTAGACTAGACTCTTTGAGCATAAAGGCAGCTGTGGCTAGAGACTTGATTGCCCCATGCTCAAAATCTTCACTTATCAATCAATCAACATTAGACTCCCACTGACTCCACTCCCGCACACCAAACTCAACCAACCCACGACAAGGGACGGGGGACGGAGAACGGAGATTGACTAAATATACCAGCCAGCATTGGGACCACAGTGGGAGCCGGTGGGACCGCAATTGGACCCCGAAATCACGAAAAAGGCAAAGGATGAAAAGGAGAATAGCAACCCAAAACGGCATGGCGTCGATCACAAGGACGGTTGATTCATCGTTGAGATCAGAATATCGGTACCCCATCAGCGCAAGGTGTGGCTGGAGCCGCCAAGGATTGAGCAGATCTGCGATTGAGTCGTGCGACGACCACTTTTTGACATACAGCCGCAAAAAGTGTACGCACATGAACGGGAACATAGAGCAGAACGAACATATGGCCGACGGGGTGTACAAGACGGTACAATGCAATTTAGTTCAATGCAATTCAATTAATCTACGCGTACTCTGTATATGCCAGTACAAAGGAATTAAATAAACAAAAAGTGGTAAAACAATGCGATTCCTTTCTACTCATTAATAGAGTTGTATAGAGTTGAGTGGTGTTGAGTGGTGTTGAGTGGTGTTGAAGAGGCTTTCTTTGTGGTGTTTCAAAGCCGTTGCGAATTTTAAAGTCACTCTGGCCCTCGTATAGATCATGACCCAACGACCATGCCACCTAAAAAAAAATGGACATGAGCATGGCCAACATCGACATCGACATCGTATATAATAAAATTTCTGTGCGACATTGGGCTAGCTCAAGTCATCCTCCAAGTCAATCCTTCTTATAGATACTTGCATGATTCGACGTGAGTGAATTAATACATCTATGCGACTCGCCCTGCCTTGCCCTTCCGTCCACTCGTCCCTCGTCCCTCGTCCCGCAGCCAGACTTGCAAAATCAAGGCCGTCTCCATCCGCACGCAACCAACGCAAACGCAAAAGCAAACCCCGGCATTGCGATTCCGGCAACTTTTTGGTGTGGCGTTCTAGAAATATCCTCTACCCAGACGACCCAGAACTACCCAGACCACCCCGACTACTACCCAGACTACCCAGGTCCACTGGCTCCAGCAAACCCTCGACCTTTCCAGGGTAATGATTCTCGCAAGACTAAAGACTATCAAACAAACCACTAACCGTGGCTTTCCTTAACTAGATGCCACTCTTCGAGAATTATTAACCAAAGGTAAGAGGACCACCAAGACCACCAGGACCCTTGGTGACGGCATGCATATATGTATATGCGCCGGGCACAACTTTGAACTTTTTTATTGCTTCACGCATTTCACACCATGCTAATCATTTAACGATAGCTACTTGATAGTCGATTTATACCCCTCGAACCCTCCACGTACGAATCTCACGATCCAAACACCATTTTGACCATCGACAGCAGATCTTCCACTACACTAGGGGTCGCATATGCAGGGTGTGCGAAGCTATTAGGAATAGCTTTTCAGCATTCCAGCATTCCGACATCCCATTGCATCACCGTCGAGGAATCATATCAGCCATACCAATTTACCGGCCGGTCCGCATAGCCTTCTCGACATTATAAATGCAGGTCGTCCGACCTTATCCCTCCCTTCGTGATGGGACTTTCACTGGCGTTCCCGAGCTTCCTCGGGGCGCAAAAAGGACACCACCGACTCTGCCACTGGATGGCTCGAGAGATGCGAGGGACATCATAAGACTCATACAATGCTCGTCTTGTAATCGAGTGCTACGAAATCCAAAAACTTTTCCATGTGGCTATACGTTTTGCGAAACATGCTTACCGGAAACGTATGCGAGGAAGAACATCAGCTACCCCGGAACACCGGACAGAGTGCTGGGGTTTAAGTGCTCGAGCTGTGGTCGAGAGCATGCTCAAGTGGATTGCTCCAGGACTAATATTGTTATGAACAATGTCATCAATGCGATGTCCGAAGCCTTGGAAGCGAACTGCTCAGAATCCATGAGGACGAATTCCGCATTGCAATCAAGGGTGCAGGATGTGGTAAATTGGCCAGGAACACAAATCGACTCGAATACGACTTTTTGTGGTGGGAAAATTGCGGCATGTTATCAATTGGTCCGAGATTATGGCCTTCCGTATGACGGCGATGTTACATGGATGCCTGAGATACCTGGCACGACCGACGATGAAAAATGCGACAGGACAGATACAGAGGTGCTGGCAGGTTTGAAGAATGCCGTAGCAGATGACCTCAAATGTCAAGTCTGTCTTGCCTTATTCACAGATCCCGTTACCACTACATGTGGTCATACCTTCTGCCGAAATTGTCTTCATCAAATCATGAACCGCCAGGTTGCATGCCCTATCTGTCGAACACTTATAGGCCTTGCATCGGACCGAGCGCCTACCGATATCCTCATAAATAACCTGGTTCTTGGACTTTTCCCGGCTGAAGCCGCTGCCCGAGCCATCGAAGCTGCCGATGAAGTGAAAGTTCGATTCGAGATCCCATGCTTCATTTGCACGGTATCATTTCCCTCGATGCCTACCTACCTTCATATCTTCGAGCCCAAATATCGTGCTATGATTGCTAGGGTCTATGCATCAGAGGATAGGAATTTCGGAATGCTTCTCCACAACCCAGGCCAGGGCACACAAGGGGCATTTGGGGGTCCTCGATTCTGGGAATACGGTACTCTTCTTCACATCGAGAACTACAATCTTCTAGAGGATGGCCGAAGTCTGGTTGAGGCTAGAGGAGTTGCCAGATTCAAGGTCGTGGACTACAAGCTTTCGGAATCTACACCATCACCAACAGCATACACAATTGGGACTGTAGAACGTGTCAACGATATAGGTCTTGCTGACGAAGAGGCTATCGAAGCTTTACAAACCAGCATCGAAGCGGCAGGCATTGATCCCAATGATCATCCTTCAAGCAAACCGCAACTGAGTGAGAAGGGTACAAAATACACCTCGTTTCAACTTGATGGCAGACCTACCCGAGATTTATTGGAGATTGGTTTAGGTTTTGTCCGAAGAATGGAAGCACAGAGCGCGCCGTGGTTACATCATCGAGTCATCCAGGCTTACGATAGATGTCCCGAAGACGCAGCCACATTTCCGTGGTGGTTTGCGTCTGTCCTTCCCACCAAAGACGCGGAAAAATATAAACTTTTGGCAACGACCAGTGTTAGGGAAAGACTTAAGATATGTATAAAATGGATCATGCAGATTGAAGGTGCGCGAAGGTATGTGTTTCTATTACTAGTTGGATTTTCATTTCTTTGATCCTAATTACAAATGCTAACTCAACGTTCCTCTTCAGAAACAATTCAAGCTCCAGCTGTACGGTCATCTGACTAGCCGGCTTGAGATTCGCTCTTTTGATGCTTGTGCTTTGGGTTATTTATGATTCTCAAACTCGAATGCTATGGAAAAACACGCCATGATTGATGCGGTACGGCCCGTTAAAAACGACCGACTTTCGTTTCCGCCAAAACCAAAAAATAAAGAATGGGAGAAGAAGAAGAAGGGGAGCTTCAACGTGCATTACATTATATATGAACTGTTGATTGAACTAGCGAGTACTTGATTGAGGTTTAAGGGTCTGATTGACTCAACTTGTTGTTGTGTTTTTGGAATTGGTATTCGTGGGGCAAATGGCGTTAGAGGGCGGGGAAAGATCTTTTTGCTGCGATGAAGAGTCGTTATACGGAAGTACGTCTATATGGGAGGGATATAGTGATATCATGGGAATTTTTTGTGGATTAGGGTCGGATGGTTGGTTGGTTGGTTGGTTGGGTGGGAATGATTGGATGAGGGAATTTGGAAGGTGCGTTATAAAGAGAGAGATGGGGGGTTTTTTGTTTGTTAATAGGTGTGAGGGATGGGGAGGGGAGCGTAGCGTAGCTATGATATGATATGATATGCTGTGCATTGATGTCTGCTGGTCTTTTGGTTCTGAAGTGAGTTCTGCGGGATGTGGGTGATTGGGATGGTGATGTGAGAGAGGGGAAGTTGGGGTGTGAGGGAGTTGTCTATCGTAGGGGAAGCGGAGGACAGTGTCAAGTGATGACTGCTGGGGGTTCAGTGCGAACTTCCTTCCATATTCTCCTTTCCATATATAAGTCACATCTCCCTCGTTCTTCTTCTTCTTCTTCTTCTTCTTCCTTCTTCCAAAGCTACGATACATCATCACAATCCCAAGCGACTCGCAGAATCATCCCAAACGACTCGAGCAATTACCCTAGCTGACATTTCCAACCGAATTATATATACAACCCTCTTTCGTCTTATCCCCCTCCCATCCCCTTCAACTTGTATATCTATTCCATCCCTGATATTCCAATATTCCATCAAAATCAAACCTCCTCGTCTCTGAGTATATGCATACCCCACATCTCCGATAGCGCGGTGTCCCTGCGAGGACTAGGGCTTACTGGTACGGGTGCGGGTGTGGGTGGCGGGGGTAGGGGTGGGTGTGTGATTGAGATTGGGAGTCAGAGGGCCGTTGAGAGTCAAAGGGCCGTTGAGAGTAAGAGGAGGCTTGAGATCGACCTCGAGCTTGCGCGCCCCCACTCGCCCGAGCTGGACTTATGATATCCCCATAAGGCGTAGAGTAGATGATTTTATGGAGATGAGTATGAGGCGATTCGTGCATGGGTGTGTCGCCTTGGGCGTCGGTTATGTATTGTTGCGGGTGCGGGTGCGGAGGTTGAAGGGGTTGCTGGGGTTGCGGTACTCGAAGTATGCTTGTCCATGGTCGTCGTGGCTGTGGTTGGACTTGTTGCCGTGGTCGTCGTGCTATTATTGGTAACTGTGGCTGTGGTGCAGACGGGAGAGCTGTCCTGCGCATGGATATGGCGGAACCGGGGTGTGATGCGAGATGGGGGTTTAATGCGGGGATGCGGGGCAGAGTCCAGGAGGGAGAGGAAGCATGAGGAGATGGAGATGGGTGCATACGGTTGCGGTTGTGGCTTTGTTCGAGGGGCTGTGAAATATGCGTTTGCTTATCGATACTAATCATTCTGCGCTCTGAGGTTGCTGGGTTGTGGAGAGGGAGAGCGGGCGATGCGTTTAGGATATGATCGATGCGCATTTGGTTGTTGGGGTTGAGATACGGATCCATGGTTGGATGTGAGGGGGTTGCGGTGGGTGTGGAGACGAGAGCTGAGAAGAGAGGTGGAAGGGTGTTGTTGGGGGTGGGAGATACAGAGCCTGAGTGTGAGTTGTTGTTGGATGAGAAGGGCGAGAGTTGGTTTGGTCGGGGGAGGATATGTTTTGATGTGGATGGATTCGTGGGAGGGTCTGAGGGTGGCGTTGGGTGGGACGTCATTACGGTCGCTGCAGTGTTCTGGTGTTTCTGGTGCCGGATTCTGGTGCTGGTTGCTGGTGCTGGATTCTGGTGCTGGTTGGTGGTTTCTGGTGTTGATGCTAGTTGTTGTGGTTGGATATGGTCGGCAAGTGGTAGTTACAGTATATTCGATATCAGTTTAGCTTATCACTTTCTTAGAATTTGAAAAAGATAACTTAGTGAGCGGAATGTGAGTTTATATATATTCCAGGGGTGAAAATGTTGCGAATCATCATGTAGTGGTAGTACGTGAAGGTGGGTGAATGTTATATGTTACACCCACCGCAGCGAGAGCAGTTCGAGTGATTAAATATACTGTAATCCAACTTATGAAGACAAACTATATACACTGGCACTTTGAGGTGTTTGTGAGTAAGTGTTGGAAATGTTGTATCGTTGATTCTGGGATATGCGCGTTCACATCCATAAAACCGTGTTGTACTGTAGGAACCCCCTTATCGCTTAATTACCCTATAGAATACGAAATTCCCCTTACAAGTTGAGACTACCTGATTTCCACCTGAATGATCGTGTATGCTTAGTAAGTTAGTAGATCACTTAGATATGAGACGTTAGGTCGGAGTACTAGCGAAAACCTAGAAACAGATACAATATAGAAGAAAATCCTGTGGTGAAAGGCGGGACGTGGGGGGAATTTTGGCGGTGGAGGCAGAACATAGAAAGTCGATAGGTAGAATCGGGCATGGAATGTATTGGGAGCGAACAGAACGTGTAATCTACCGCTTTCTACTTGAGAATAGGTGCTCAATTTCTGGGCAGGAAACCATAGACGCTTCTCCATACCTGAGGAAGTGACACCAGTACTAGGGCTTCCTACACACTAGGTTGCGATGTTCGACGTTCCTGATTCAAGGAGATCGGTAATGGGGCTTTGTCCCAAATTGAACATCTTTGTATCCCCACTGCAAGCGAGTAGAAGTTTGAATACCGTCAAGCATATATAGTAAGGTCAAAATGCACTACGATCGACGTATAGAAATGGAGGAGCTTCGAGCTAACAAGTTGTAACCTGTCATACAATATGAATTATTTCACACAACACTTCTGAACAGCAGTAGTATTACAATGAGAAACGGGAAGGTCAATTACGGCAATGGTTGTCTTGAAAAAGGGAAATTTGTATTTTAGTTGTGAAATCCGGCTAATGGGCAAAATCTGGCTAATGGGCATTTGAGTGGTGACAAGGTAAAATTCCGGGTGCAGGTGAGGTTACCTAGTATTGTATATTAGCATATATCCTTACCCAAAGCTAGCTCTATAACCACACGAACGATCTTAGGGACTCTCTCGCTTCCTTTTCCTCTCTAGCTCTTCTCTGATTCTCCCTCCTCATATCCCTCACCACCGATGCAGCAGCTCCAGCACAATGACGACATCCAGGTGTACCAGTGTCTGTCTCATATTGCTTGAAAACCACTGTCATGTTCGGCACCGTGATCTTTTCTTGGCAATATACACAATTAAAGAAAGCGGCATCCTCCATGTCTTCAAGGCTTTCGATTGGCGTTTCGCAGGCGTAACAGCAGGAAATGATCTCCCAGCAATTTCTCGTACAGAGGGGAAGAGGAGGGGCGGATCTGGCTGGGCCTTCATCGACAGGACTTGCATCGCCTGGAATGATTGGATTTTTCGAGTCCGGGACTGGTACCGAGTGGTCATTGTTGACTTGTTCGGCCATTGCAGTGACTGGTGCAGAGTGCTCGTCCTTGACTTCTTTGGTCATTTTGATGTTTGGAATAGGAGTGGTATTTTACCTGGCAAGATAAGATCGATGAATGGCAAGGGTATCTTTTAAACTTGGTTGTTTGTTAAGATGGGGAGCGAAGAAAGGCAAAGTAAAGACGGAAGACGTCCTATACTTCCATGGAATGGCTGTTCAGTGAACTGTTTCAAGATGTGAATGGGAACTCGAGTGTTTATGACCCCTTCAAAGAACTTCCGTGTGAATGATCCTGAAAAATCTGCAAGTATACAGTTACAGTCTGACAAAGCAAAAACTTCAGAAAGCATTTTGACATAATCATCCTGCTGTATAGACATGCTTTACCTTGCGTATTATGATGACGTTGAGAGGACGTAGCTAGGTAGGGTGTCGGACGTGGCCAGAGTACAATGAGAAAGAAAATGTCTATCATACGAAGACAGTTGAGGGACATAGTAGGAAGTGAAATGACAACAGTAAGTCTATGTTTAATGAACATAGTATTACTACAGTACGATATGTCCTCACTGTCTGCGGGGTACTTAAGCAGTAAGGAAGTGCAACAACAAGTAGAAGAATGAGAATTGGAAAATGAAAAAAGAGATTTAAATGTAGTTAGCCACTTGGCCAAGGAAGTTTGGTGAAGTAGGGTATTGATTGAGTAAATAACAAGTATTGAGAAGATTTGGGGTCCGCTCAAAGTAGAAAGTAGGGAAAATAAGAATAGAAGAATGTCGTGCGGTTAGGAGATGACATAGAGTGAGATTACTTCATGCATCTCGCCAAGGTCTTGAGACGCGCTCCAAACTGGAAGCTCCGAATCTAGATGTACTATCAGTTTCGTACTGACTGCCTCTGCCGCTTTAGAGAGCGCTCAAAGTCTACTGACAGTACCTGTTCTGAGTCCTGACTAGCATTTTTCGCGTGCGGAGGCACATCCAGCAACCCCTCTCCATTCTGGTCTGTGGCAGTCTCTGGACGGAGGTTCAACTCCTTTCCAGCTTGTTCTGCAACTTCTGTTTCCCAATCCGAGGACTCGCTGCTTTCACCCCCAAAATCGCCAAACTCTTCCACGGATGCATATTCCTCCTCTGGCATTGTAGTACCCTTATGACAATTGGCGCATCCACCTGCGCTCAAGTAAGGCGAAAGCTCTACGATCATGAATCCGCACTCGTCAAATATGTAACGAATAAGACATAATGCGCACGACGGGGTGTGAATGTCTGTTACGCCAACCCATTTGAAACGACGGCACCTGTCGCAGGGGACATGGTTCAGCTTGTGCTCAAGCTGTGGGCGAAATGGGCGTACGTAGAAATTTTCCTCGTGGACTTCACATGTTTCACAGAGCTGGAAAGGAGCTCCTTTCATATGACCGCAGATGTAAATATCGGTTATATACTTGCATGATGCGCAGATAGCGGAAGTCATGACAAATGAGTTATGAACCGGAGATTAATATCGGTGGGATCTACGATTGGAACTTAAAGTTCTTGAGGTTTGCTTGGATGCTCTATGAGTTTTGGGTGCCTAACTATCAGTGGGGTGTTAGAGTTAGTCTCTATGTAGACATTGGTTGGTGACTGTTCGAGCAGTCGAGTTTTATGGTCAATCGAACAACTGTGTGTGAGACGAAGTCGCGATTGTCGTTAAATGAATTGTTTTCGATGGTATAAACAACAACAATCGGCCTTTGTTTTACAAAGGCTTTTTAATAAAACGACAAAGAAACGATCATATTAGTGCAGCATTGGAAACGTGAATAGGATTAGATTGGATACGTAGCAGAAGATATCGGAAAGTGCTTCCTTCTATGTTGAGAATCTGCATACAGGCTACAGCATCGAAGCGAGTCTAAGTAAGGGGTAAAACTACAGGCACGGTGAGACAAAATTAAGGAATGAAAATAATAATAAATAAAAGTCAACGAAATTGGTATTGATACAATCTCCTTATATGAAGATCTAGAAAGAGAGATTGAGTTTTTCGACAATTTAGACTATGAGTTGAATGAAGAAAGCGTCTTTGATGCCAGTGACTAGAATCAAGATTCGAGCGGGTGCATAACCACCTACGGTCTCTCCTATACCAGGCCCCGCAATCTACAACCAAGTCTCAATCCAGTCATGACTTGGAGTGAAATGATAGGTCATCTGAACCGCACAAGACTTGCAGTCGTCAGAATTCTTACAGACATCTTCGAGTCCGGTATTGTCACCTGCGTCCAAGTACATATGATCATACCTACCGTGATTTTTCTCAACCTGCTCAGTGATTATCTCCGGGCACAAAACGACAGTACAGAGAGTACAGTCCTTAACGAGTGTTAGAAAGAAACGATTCGGTACAGACTTACCTGTGCGACAATTCTCACAGCCGCCTTCACGGAGATCTTTGGTTTTGTGCGCCTCGATACGTCCACATCTGAAAAGTACGTATCTTGCTACGCAGTGGAATTCACAAATCCGAGTAGACTTGTTTGCTATAACGCGCCAGGTAGGGCGGCAATCGGTGCAGGGTGAATAAGTCAAGATAGTCTCGTTTTTGGGGTTCGTTCCGTAAGGGCTGCCGTCGGTTCTTTGGCATGAACTGCAGGGTGGCATGCGAAGCGTACGGATATGGCCCCAGGAAAAGGATGTGTGTGTTGTTGTGCAATCATTGCAATAGTTGCGGAGAACGACAGGCATGATGAATGGTTATTAGAAACTGTGGTCCAAGGTTGCAAATATCAAGATTGTTCCCGTGTCTGGAATTGTTAGATGTCGGTGATATGGTGGAAAGTAAAAGTAAGAGGGGATTGTAGGGGGAAAAGCGGATCCTTATATAGGCCATGATGTTTTTCTGAAGGCTTGCCAAATTCATTGTTCAAGCATTGTCTATGACTCGAATGCATGTACAGTCAGGCTAGCTGTTCACTCTAAGAATCGTGAACAATGATCGTGACTTGGGCAAGCCGGGATATTCCTCCTCCTCAACAGGCTCTAATGAACATATAATCAACTCAGCACCTGCAGTGGGACATCTGAACCCAAAAGTGACACCACTCCTGAGAGAGTGACAATGGTGATCTATATATAGTAGATTCTGCTTCACAGGACAGATCTTAGAAGTATGGAGGTGGTCATCTGGAATTGTGATGCTTCTGGATACGAATATCTATGGAACCTAAAATCGACAGAGAGATGAGAGTAAGACAATCATAACTAGCTCAACATAGCAACATGGAGAACGCAGTCGAAGAATCTCAGATGTATCGGCAGGCACAGGAAAATAGCCATGAGTAAGGATTCGCTGACATTTTCTCTCAGAATCACTGGAAATGAAGAGACAAAGAAATGAAAACATTGAAGATAGAGAATACACGAAGAAAAACAATAAAATAAAAAGGTGCAGGTAAGTTGAGGTACAATGAAATATTGATGACTCGATTTGGAGTTTTCTCATGTCGAGGTACTTTCACATTGACACGATTCAACAAATCAATATAGGCGGATATGGCGAGGAACTTGGAATAAAAACAACGATATAAATTCATAGATATGACCAGAGAAGTCCAATCAAGTACAAAAGTGATGTTTGGAAGGCGGGATATGATAATTGCTGTGCAGTTTGACGGTCAAAGTTTGAATAAAGGAGATCGATTACAAGGGAATCTATTGCTTGAATAGAAACAGAACCTCCCCCCCTCCTACTTTAAACTCTTAAGATAAGAGTAATGATCGTCCCCCTCCCCATTAAACTGACACAACTTACAAGCCTCACAATTCTGACACGGATCATGCGCCGTCCTAGCCAGCTCCCCCGCCTCCGGCGCCGTATAGATACTCACCTCGCCCTGCACAAACTGATTCAGATTCCCCAACCACTGCTGCTTCTGCACACAATGATAAGGAATACACTTTCTACAGAGTAAATCCGACCAATACACCCAAGCCTTTGGCCTCAACAAGCCCGTGCGGCATTTCTCGCATGCTCCGCTTTCCAAACGGGGAGACAGCCGTGCTTTTAGAGCGCTGCATTTGTAAATGGTGTAGCTGACAGAGCATTCATCGCACTCAGGGAGTTTCCATGGGCGGGCGTCGCGGCGCCAGCCGGCTTCGCGGCATTGAAGACAGGTGTCTGGGGCGTCGGTGCGGTTTCTAAGGGTGACGCTGGGGTGGGTGCGTTCTTCGATGCTAAGGCCGTCGGGGTTGCAGCTGGGGCAGAGCTCGCAGGCAATGGTGATGAAATGGCCGCATCGGTAGATTGTGTACCCGAATTTGCACAGCTCGCATTTCTTGGTCTTGGGTTTACCTGTACTTGGCATTGTGAGAGAACGTAATGATCGAATGTGAGTATGGAGAATGGATTGTATCTTACACAGCGAAGTAGGAGAGTTATGATGTTCTTAAGTAGCCTCTGTTTATCAGTTGTTCATAAGTAGATCTGATGTTCGCGCAATAATTTGCTTTACTCTTATAGAACTCGTGCCCGAGACTCGAAGAACAGAGTTACTGCCCGATATCGTGTAATATGCGATTATGTCCTTCGCTAGTGTCTTGATTCACAGAAAACCAAAGATCATGCATATTACTACACAAAATCCGTGGTGTTATACTTCCGAACTCATTCCCACCACTTACTGCACCCCCTTCCGCACCGCTGAACCACTCCGTCGAACTTCCTGACAAAGGAGATCTTGGTTTTCTGCGTAGATGAATGAATCATCTAGATAAACACAACCCACATGAAAGGAAATCAACACTGCCCCTCAACGTTCTAGAACAATGACAGCAACAAAGAACAGTGATTTCCTCAACAGGAGAACAAAGTCAACGGGAGAACAAAGGAAAATGCTATTTCCATAATCTAGCCGCCAAAAACCAGAGCTTCCCTAGAAGAAATAAGACACATCGAATTATATATTTAAAATACTGCACAGTCAAAGTCACAGGAGACGAACGCTAAAACAATGGTTTAAAAAGAAAAAATGAATAAATAAATCAACGAGATGGTACTTTGGAGAGAGGGGATATGATTCCGGGGCGAAGTTCCGGTCATCAGCACTCGGACGAGACTGCAAATCAACAAAGCCAGGCGAGATATCCTGTAAGGAGCGCAAGCGCGTCAACAACCATAACAGTCACATCAAGAAGCATCCGGAGTCCACGCCTCCATCGACCCCACATGGCAGTACTTACAAAACCCCAACTCCTCCCTACAAACATGATCCTCATCCTCCTCAATCTTCTCCCTATACTCCGCAACCCTAATCGGGATATCCTCATTCCCAAGCACCAGTTCCGGCACACTTATATACTGCTCCCCCTCCACCAGCGTCGCGCCCGTCGGTCCCACCGTCAGTCCCACCTCCTCTCTCTCCTTTACGCGTTTCGCGCATATGGTAAGCACGCAATTATCACAGTCTCTCCCTACATCGTTGAAGAACTGTTTCGGGTCTGTTGTCCCGTTCTGGCAGCGCTGGCAGTCGCCTGCGTAGGCGGAGTCCGTAAAGAAGGTTCGGATGTGCCCGCAGAGGAAGAGGTTATGCGCGGCGCCGCAGGTAGCGCAGGAGGGGCGGTCTGCGCGGCGTTGGGTTCTCCAGGGAGGGGCGCAGTCTGAGCAGGGTTCGAGGGCGACGGTGACGTTGATGGCGGGCTCGCTGCAGGGTGCGTAGCGGCTTCGGCGGCTGCTGCAGGGGCGGCATTCGCGGTCGGTGTCGGTGATGGTGTGGCAGCAGCGGTAGGTGGTGTGTTCGGTGATGCAGGCGGTGCATAGGGGGAGTTGAATGATAGGCATGGTGGGATGGGTTTACTTGGGCGGCTGGTTAGGGTGTGGTGTGGAAGCAATGGATTGACTTGTTGATACGTGTGGTTGCGGTGGGTAAGGCAGTTTGCTTGGAGACTGATTCTTTGTAGGAGTTCTGTTTCAGGACTGTCCAGTAGGGTATATTTATGGACGATGGCGGAGTGTTGTTTTCCATCTGTACTGCCAGACTCGACATATTGAAAGTTGAACAAAGAGAGAATGGCCTCAACTATTGTGAGGTATTAAGTTCGGTGGCTAGTAGTTTGCAAGGGTGAATATGAGACGTTGGATATCTTCACATCGTAGTAGTGTGAGATTCACCCGTTTACAGCAGTGCTTTTATTACCTTTCTCAAGGTATATCATTTATTTTTGTATAGTAACTCTGCCATTTTGTAGCTTAGATAGTTCCCCATTTCCACTTGGTCAGGGGAAGAGCAAGTCCTTTCTACTTTACGGGATTGATGAGGTGACAATTGAGATGTTGTTCAGCAAGAGTCCTACCGGGTAACAGTGTTGAGAGGAAATTCCAACAAAGAGAACTCGTTTCTGATACACATGTCGACGAGTTTGCATTGAAGAATTAATATAACAGATGTCGAGGCCTGGATAGGCCGTCATGCTCGGAATATTGTAGACCGAGACGAAGTGATGCGGGTTCGTGAGATACTTCTCACACTAAGAACAGAAAATACATATGGGGTTAAGCTACTGTATAACTATACTGTACAGTCCACTGTATGAGATGGATATCCATGAAGTTACGGTACTGTGAACGGTACTGCCTATGCTATACTTAGCATGTGCGGCCATACGGATACCATAGAGAGAAGTCAGGTCAAGGGCTAGTGCCCTGGCGCAATGTGCTAATCGGCTCCGTCCGCGGCTCCCCCTCAACTCCACCAATGCCAGCGAACCCAACGTTTGACTCGGCCTGGCAAACTGGTAAAACAGTTGTTCATCTCAACAAAAGGGTAAGGGCAGAAACCCTCATGCAGAGAGGTGGACACACAATACTTATGAATACCATACGCGTACTTGTATTTTATACAGAGTACAGTACCATAGAAGTCTCACGCAAGGACACGTTCGTTTGCGCCCTATCTCTATCGGACTATCAGACAGACCCACTGATGTAGAGACAACAAATGATACAGACACACACATCAAAATACCCCGCCAAAGATAGTTTCCTCGACGACACTACTCGGTGTAATTGTTCCAACGGAAACACAGGAGCAGGAAGTGATAATCCAACCAACGCTTCTGGACCCAAACATGACAACTTCCAGACCCGTGTTATAGATTTTTGAGGCCATACAGAATCTTCTCCAGAGTGCGCAAAAACGTAGAAAAAGTACAATCGCATGCAAGCGGAGCACGCCCTCGCCCGATAAAAAAGGGTAAAATGGTCCGAGCTCGGTCGTCTGTGGTCCAGTGGTCCAGTGGTCCATCCGCAGAAACGGAAGGTTTCTAGAAAGAAATCCGATGTTGATCAGTCTTCGGCCCAGATGTTGTGGTACAATCAGATCAGATGAGGAGAAGCTGGATAGACTTATCCAAGTTTTGGCTTTCCTCGGTTACTATGATATAATACCGTACTGAAGAAGGTTTTCTTGGTACCGTTATCAAGTTAATTAGTCCTCTACCTTACGATAGTCTAGTCCGTGAGCTCCACGAGGACAAACGGCGAAGTCAAAACCAAAAAAATGATGCAAAGGACGGGAGAAGAAGTTGAAAACATAGTCCCACAAACTGTCAGACTCGTTTGCTCCCTATTCGTTCTCGTCATGGCGCATGCATGGCATGGCAGTGATGGTATGCATTTAGATCGCTTCGGGTTTGGTGGGCTGGCTGGCTGGTAGGCTGTTGCTGGATTTCGCCGCATCGTGCTGACTTGCTTCTGGGAAAATGTTGGAGATACCGAATACAGCGTCCATGCGGGCGAAGTCAGAATGAGTCACTCGCTTTGGTAACGTTTGAACCGCTTGTCGTGCGGAATTTGTGGTAGATATAGTTTGTGGAATGCTGTATGATGTGTTTGGTGCAAGTTTATCGATAAATTGATTGCATGCTTGGATCTAGATGGATTAGACAGAGAGTGATAGAGAAGTCCTACAAAGCAATGAGGAAGGACGTATTTGATTGGCTTGGGTGTAATACAATATTCTGAGTATTTGCCCAAACGGGCGTAGCTGTTATCGGCCTCACCTAGCTGGGATATACAGACTTCAAGATGAGCCCTGCAAGAATTTCGTCAAAACTTCTTTCTCGTTGCTATTGGTCGCTTGGTGCTGCAAGACCAGCGATCTCGTTGGGCGTGGGCGTGGGATGCAGAATCGTGCCACGGGTAGCAACAACGCTCTATCAACTCCCGTCTATGGAAAGGACATCAAAAGTTGGATTCTATGCTAGGTGGCGCCGGATGCTTCGAAGATGGGAAATAGAAAGAAACAACAGTTGGTTGGACTTTTTGTTCTCATAAGAACGGAATGATATTTTCACTGCATCATAAAGTCGTTAAACGGGAAATTCGACCCCTATTCTAAATATAAACCGCAAGATGTAAGAAGTGTATCTTGGTTCTTAAGAAGGGAGGGTGATACAGTGAGAGGCTGCAGAGTCAGACAGACAAAGGATAAATGTAGCTGCTACGTATGTAGCATTTACATGGGGCCGTTTGTCGACTTTAGTGTGTTTGGAAACCATGGCTAACCTAGTTTTCGCTCCAAACTGAGGATAAGTGAGTTAACCTGGGGTTCCGTTGGGCGGTCCAGCCTGAAGAGACCCCGACGGCTGAGGGGGAAAAGAAATCATGTTTCTTCTTTCTCTTGAGGGAGATACATCGTTTCTGCTCCCACTGATCCGTGAGAACACTCTTGATGGACATGTCTGGAGTGCTTCATAATGCATAGGATCAGATGGGATAAATTCAACAGTGACGACAGCAAAGGAGGTCCAGTCGACATAATCGATTGATCATAATAGTAATTGATATTAGGACGACTATAGCCACGCTCGCCATACTAAGGTTAGCCGATACTTACGTAGTATGCAACAGTAAATAGCAGAATTGTGACTCAATTTGTGAGCAGAGGTAATAAGCAGTCGACTCGTATTATCCGCAGTTCTCGAGGAAACAATAATCTTGGAATGTTCTGCTTGAGGAGCCGTGATTCATTGTCTAGATGTTGGTGGGATGGTCGAACCTCTTTTATTCATCTCGCTCGCTAGACCTTCCCATTGTTTCGAGGAAGAGGGAAGAGGGAAGAGGGAAGAGGGAAGAGGGAAGAGGGAAGAGGGAAGAGGAAAAGGACTAACTAGAACGTACGGGAAAAGAGCAAACAGGTCCTTTTTCACGGCCAGAAAACACTGGTTCGACCTCTGTACTCTGTACTCTGTACTCTGTACACTTCCTAGGAACGGAGGAACGTTGGAAATAAGCTAGATATCCAATCCAATCATTGGCAATTCTCTTGCACTAACCTTACGGGAGGGGGAGGGAGTACTCGCAATGGCCTGAGGATTTCGCACAATATCCTCGCGCCCACACTTCTCTCGCACTCACAAGCACACACCACACACCACACACCACTCCCACCCTCTTCCCTCTTCCCTCTTCCCTCTTCCCTCCTCCCACCTACCAGAACTGCGCTAGGCGAGCCACCAGCCAAATATCTGGTTTAAGGATTCTCCTCACAAATTTTCCAAACCACAACAATTTCAAAATCACCCAAAAAGAAACTCCCTTTGAAATTAACTATCCCCGGCGACCTCTTCTATTCTGTAGAAGAATCTTCGCGGTTGGAATAGTTTCTCGATACTTTTTTGTTAAAAAGCATCGATTCTTGGTTTTATTCATTCATTCATTCAGTTATAGTCCTTGTACTGTAACTGTCTGTGTGTGTTCAAGACTTCATTCATTCACCCACCAAAACCTATTGAAAAGAGAAGGGCGATTTCGATTTATCGCACTTTTTTTTGAGAGCGATTAATTTCGACCAACTCAGGAACCACCGCACACAAATCCTCTCCACTCCTCGAAAATTCCTCGATTTATTCACATCAGAGTCTCGTCTCTTAATAGAATATTTTCGACTCGATTTCTGCATCCGACACCTTCTGCGAAGGATAACACTTCTATCCTCCACCTATCGCGATAACGTCATACAAATAATTTTCGAAAAATCTCCCTCCCACGAAATTTCTAAAAAAAAGTCATCTTCAACAAGACGAAACAAATCCACCCTATGACTTCCGTCTCTCAGCAATCTCAAATCCCAAGCCAGGCCTCAAACTCTACCAGTGCGTCGCAGTCGACCCCTTCGTACGCTTCCACCGCTAAGAAGGCAGTCTCGTCGCCACCGATCGCGACGAGCTCCTCGACTCCATCACCCGCCGTGGCTGTCGGAGGCTCTGCGCCGGTACAGCAACATGGAAAATCATCCTCTATTTCGCCGGTAAACGGTAGAGCTTCGATTCCTCCTGCTGTACCGGCAGTTTCTGCACCTGCTATCGCCCATAGCAGCTCTGCTCTTAATGGTGGTTCCACCGACCACAGCCGAAAGAGTTCGGTCACGATCAGCGCCAATGGGCCGCCCGCAGGTTACATTCCCAATGGAGGCCCAGTAGGTGGCTCAAAGGGTGGCATTCAGTTCGGATCAATCACAGATTCTCCTGCTGCTTCCCACAGCACTCCTCAAATTTCTCAACCGGCATCAGGACCGATCCCCATTCCAGGCAACCCTAGAATTATTTCGCCGGCTCACTCCCCGTCTCCCATTCCTCAACCTGCTGCAAGTGGTGGAAGACCTCCTTCTGGAATAGCTGGTCAAGGCAATGGTATGACTTTTGGTAGTTTAGGTACCGATGGCGATGTAAGCACTTACTCCGATTATCTCCGTGGCGCATGGACTGACTTTAAAACTATAACAGCGCCACATGCGACAGGCATCTTCTCAGGGCCCTCTCGCCCCTAACAATCAACAAGCAGGGCATCTTCGCCGCGAATCGTCCCAGTCGACACATAGTGATATAAGTAATCAAGGTCCGGGTGCTGGTCGTGGTGGATTCCAGCAAGGTGGACGTGGCCGTGGTGGCTACAACCCTCAATACCAAGGTCACACTGGGTTCCCCCCCTCGAATGCACCACAATTTAGGAACACTCCCAACGCAGGGCGAGGCGGTATGCCCCCCTTCCAAACCCAAGGTCGACCACAATATCAGAACTCGCCGCATCAAGCGGCTCGAAGCCCAGCTCTAGCGAACTCTCTTCCGGGTACACCAAACATGAACCAAGCCATGCCGATGCAAACTCCGCAACAGTTCAACAACCCTTACTATCAACAGCCCCACATGGGAGCACCCCAAGTAGTACAACCCCCCTTTATTCACCAGCAGTCTGATTCGTTTGCATTTCAAAATTCCCGTGGTAAAAACAAGAAGTGGTTTGATAAGTTTCAAGGCCAGCAGCGTCACCGAAAGCCTTCAACAGAACTTTTCGGTCACAACTACACATTCAATGAGCAGTCATCATTTGAGCATGGAGGTCCAAGTCAGGATATTGCCAGAAATAGAATTAGCTCGATGCAGTCGGAGCATCCAGAAGTCCGCCGCGCTGTTTCCAACCAACAGACTAAATGGCAACTCCATCCGGATCTTGAGCCGAATCTCACTACAATGTCAGATCAAAGTGTTCAAGATCTAAGCTTACCCCCCCTTCCCTCTGCTACCCCCCATTTCAATGTTCCTCCTCCAGACCTCTCCAAAATAGATTTTTCACCAGAACATGGCAATTTTGAGCAGTTTCTAACTAGCAAACAGAACTACGGTGGCTATCCCCCAGCATTCGATAACCGACTCGGCATGCCTATGGGCGGCCAGCCTCCTTATGTCTACCCCCAAATGACCTACATGCATCCTATGCCCCCATCCCCCCAACCTGGTTACCAACAGCCAGCCTACATGCCTGGACAATATGCTCCTCAAGCCCAGCCAATGTCTCGCAATTCGTCCCAGTTGTCTGAGCACCGCCCTGCATCGAGCATGGGTCAGGCACAAACACCATCCATCACACCTGTTTCGCACGGCCACACTCCTCAACCAAAGCCTGTACCTCAGGCGTCGTCTCAATTCTCAAGACCCTCAAGAAAGAGTGCAGCTATCTTGATCAAGAGACCAGATGGCGAAGTCTTGGATGTAGATGCAGTTAAGGCACCAGCTTCTCCTGCTCCTAGCGCTCGCACTAGAACTCCCCCTGTCGTAGCTTCTACCCCTACGCCTCCACCAAAGTCCGCTACACCGCAGCACACTCGAACTGACAGTGCCGTTACCAAATCTAAGGAGGAGATCCGAGCTGAGGTAATGGAAAAGGTCAAGAAGGCCGCTGAAGCCGATAAAGCTGCTGCCGATCAAGCAAAGAATGAAGAGGCTGCTAAGGCTGCGAAGGAAGCAGAAGCTGCAGAAGCTGCTGCCGCCGAGGCAAAACTGAAAGAAGAAGAGAAAGTCAAGCAAGAGGAGAAAGCAGCAGCAGAGGCCAAGGAGAAGGCTGAAGCCGAGGCTAAAGCAGCAGCCGAGAAGGCCAAGCAGGATGAGGAGGATGAACTTGAGCGCCAGATCCGTGAAATGGAAGAAGCTGAGGCAGAGCGCGAGAGGAAGGAAGCCGAACTTTTGGCCAAGCGTGCTGAGGAGAAGGCCAAGGCAGCAAAGGAGAAGGAAGAAGCCGAGAAAGCCAACGCCGCCGAAAATGACCGCAAGCTCAAGGAGGCCGAGCGAGAGATGGAGCGTCTCGAAGACGAGCGTGAGAAGAAGCGAGCTGAGGCCGAAGCCAAAGCCAAAGGTGGTGATGCCAAGAAGGATGCTCCAGAGGACAAGGACGGTCCAAGCACGCTTGCCTCACGACTATCCAACCTCAATGTTGGGAACGACAGTGGGGCATCCACCCCAGCTTCAGATGATTCCATGGGGCCACCACCCAAGACTCTCGCTGCTGAAAAACGAGGCAAACCTGCTGCGCTCAACCTCACACCCCTCAACACCAAGCCAGTCGAACCACCTCAACCAAGCGCTGCACTTCAATCTCTCAAGTCTTCCCGCTTCCTTACTGTACTTGATTCTTCCATCTATCCACCTAACATCAGCTCCCCCAATCCTGCCCTCAACAATGCTGTAAAAGCCAAGGGTAAGAGCTTCAAATATGACAAGGAATTTTTGCTCCAATTCCAAAAGGTGTTCACCGAGAAACCATCCATGGAGTTTGAGTCTCAGATCAAGGCCCTTATCGGTGATGGCGACGGAGGCTCGGCACGACCTGGTGGATCACAAAGAACGCCTGCCGGCATGGGACCACGAGGCTCAAACAGAGGCAGCGGACCTGGAGCATTCGCCATGGGACAATTTGGCGCCGTTGGTGGTAAGACTCTCCCCCCCGGAACTACCAGTGCTGAGCGTTTTGCCATGTCTTCAGGCAACATGCAAAGACCCGGTCTCAACACTATCAACCCTATGGCTTCATTCACACGACCTGGTGGTGCCTTCCCAGCTGGAGCCGGTATGCAACGCACTAACTCATCCAACTCTTCGATGGGTGGCATGCCGCACTCTCCACGTCAACCTAGCAGATCCCAGCGCGGCGGAAGCAAACGTGAAGGTTACCAAGGAAGCAACGTCAAGCAAGAAGCTCAAAACGCAAAGAACATGCCTCTTACCGCTGGTATGGATGTCAAGCCCATTCAAGTCTCTGCCACTGGTTGGAAACCGCGCAGTATTGGCCAGACTCAATCAGCCACTGGTGCTGCAGGCCCCACCCCTGGCGCTGTTCCTGGCGCTGGCCACATGGATCCTGACATGGTTCAAAGAAAGGTGAAGGCTGCCCTCAACAAGATGACACCTGAGAAGTTTGATAAGATCGCAGATCAAATTTTGGCCATTGCTGCTCAATCCAAAGATGAGGCTGATGGTCGCACTTTGAGACAAGTCATTCAGCTCACCTTTGAGAAAGCCACTGACGAAGCTCATTGGGCTTCCATGTATGCGAAGTTCTGCAAGCGTATGCTTGAGACCATGAGTCCAGATATCAAGGACGAGAGCATTCTCGACAAGAACGGCAATGTTGTTTCTGGTGGCAATCTCTTCAGAAAGTATTTGCTCAACAGATGTCAAGAGGAATTCGAGCGGGGATGGAAGATCGATTTGCCAGAGAAGCCAGAGGGTGAACGTGAAGATGCAAAGACTGAGGAAGCTGCCATGTTGTCCGATGAGTATTACATTGCTGCGGCCGCCAAACGTCGTGGTCTTGGTCTTGTTCAATTCATTGGTGAGCTTTACAAACTCAGTATGCTTACAGAGCGTATTATGCACGAGTGTGTCAAGAAGCTTGTGGACTACAATGGCATTCCCGATGAGGCTGAAATTGAGTCATTGACCAAACTCCTCAAGACCATCGGTGGCAACTTGGACAGCACCGAGAAGGGCCGACCATTGATGGATGTTTACTTCACCCGCATCCAGAGCATGGTTGATGCACCTGAGCTACCAAGTCGTTTGAGATTCATGCTTATGGACATTGTGGATCTCCGTAAGAAGAGATGGGCTTCCAAGGAAGACAACAAGGGTCCTAAGACACTTGAGGAAGTCAGAGCAGAGGTAAGATCATTGTACATTATGTTGATCTTGAAATTTGTACTAACATGTTTTAGGCTGAGGCTGCTGCTGCACACAAGGCTGCTGAAAGCTCTCGTACTCGCGGAGGCGGTGGCGGTGGTGGACGAATGCAAATGGGTCGCGGTGACTCCCGCAACTTCTCCGGTGGATATGGCAACCAGCCTCCTCCAGACTACCAGAAGAACACCGTCGGAATGGATGATCTCCGTCGTTTGACCAACAAGGGTGGTGTGAACAGACAGTCAAGCCAACAAATGTCATTTGGACCTACATCTATGTTCTCTTCAAGAAGCAACAGTGGTCGCAAATTGGGCCCTGGTGGCTCATTAGGAAGAACGGGTGAAGATTCAGGGGCCTCATCCAGAACTGGCACGCCTCCTCAGGATAAGGAGAAGAAATCAGCTACTTCCGCAAATGCTTTCAGGTTAGTGTTATATCCTCACCGTTCGATTGACAATATGTTAACCCATTCCATAGTCTACTCGCAGGATTAAGCTCTGGCGAGCCCGAGAATCCCGCTTCACCTCCTTCTACCCACACATCTCCAGTACTGTCGAAAGCTACAGCAGCTAGCGATAAGAAGGAGAGCGATTCTTGAGCATCGATCAAAAACAAAAGTGTTTCACAAAATACGGAGCATTCTAATTTCTGTGCATAGACGGCGGGCTAATCTTGCATTTGCGGCGGGGCCATTCACAAAAACGTGTCTTAAAAGTTCCTTGTTATACATGATACCTCAGATTCGACGCGTTAGACTACATTCCGTCATTCATCAGATCTCGTATTATCGTCATATTCTCTGCGCTTCGTCATCTGGTATTGGTGCGTTTGGGAAAAAACAAGTTTGCTTTCGATCTGAGAATTTTCTTTTGCTAGAGGAGTTGGTTGACGTGGTCGGGACAGCGTCTACCTGATTGAACAGACATGTTCTTTCAGAAGAACCTCCGAAGCTCCTTCGTTTCTATGTCTATATTTTCTTCTCTTTTATGGTAGCTCTGGTGAACGATGGCCAGCTTGCTTCCAGGCATTGCTATATGAAGGTCTTACGAACATTATGCTGCGAAGTCCTTTTTTCTCCTGCTAACGACCTTGAATGACTTTTGATACCCCCGTATCCTCCTCCAAGGAGACGAAACGATGGCGGATTTGAGGGATTCATTGGTCAAGTTGGGTCCAACGCTCACTGACGGCCTTGGCTGGTTGGCGGGTTTTAAATCTTTGGAATCTTGTTATTTTGGAGGGTTGGGCTGGGGGAAAGACAAGATGGTGGAGAAAATGCGGTGGTCATGGTGTTGATGGTGATGGGATGGGTGGTGAAGGCCATAAAAGGGTTCCGCTTGTGGGGAGGAACTGGAATTGTAAAATTATAATCTTCTTTTCTTTTTGCGCCGACGTTTCTTTTGCATCTTGCCAGCCGGCTTCAGTTAGTTTACGAATTAAATCGGTGAAAATTGAGGTGTCTTCTAATTTGGCTATGTGATACTGAGATTTTCATATATAGCAGTGGTATAGTAACATACTGTACTCACTGTACTCACTGTACTCACTGTACTCACTGTACTGCTTCTTGGTGGCGTGGGGATGTACACTATCGTCAGTCCATATTCCCCACACCCTTTCTGCTCGGAATGCTACGGACGTATCTCATCAAACAGAGAGGCCCTTTTACAGACAGTCCAGTCACTTACGGATCAGTTGGTGCAGGGCAGGAGTCCTTGATGATTCTACCGATCTCTCACCAACATATCATCCGCCCACCCGCCGTCTGTATGTCTTCCCTCCCGGAGTTGCTCATAATCACATCACATCACTCACCAAACCATTCACCCCAAACGAAACCACACCTCAGCCAGATTCTAAACATTCAAACTTTCAAAAGATTTCCTATTTAATTTTTTACATTCCCTTCCCCCCCATCCAGCGCTCATACGCCCTTCCTCCCATCCCCATCCCCATCCCCATCCCCATCCCCGGATCCATCCCCCCCAAACAACGCCAAATCCACACCAGTTTTTTTCATGCCAAAATAGGGTGGTATACAGCTATAGATCTTCCAATCCACCAAAAAACAAACAAAAAACGAGAAAAAAAGTGAAAACGCCAACACCCCACCCCACCCCACCCCCTCCTTTCCATTCTAATCAAACCACTCGCACACAAAATTGGGATTTCTTCCTTCCTTCATATCTTTCTCCAACTATGCCAAAGGGACGTTGACTTTGACTGACTCCGCGGGAGGGGCGCACTGTATACGACTAACTGACTGACCGACTCCCATTTCAATATCGTACATCCAGTACTTCCTACACTTCGCGAAATCCCTTCATCAACTGCGCAAGTCCTCTCTACTTCAACACGATATCGACGCCAAAGGAGCCGCCTCCGGCACATCCGTAACACTCCGCTGGCGTTCGGTCCTCACCTCATTCTCACTATCCCCCTCCTCCTCACCCACCGCACTCCCCCCCTCCTCCTCATCACTCTCCTCCTCCAAGACAATCTGTCTCAGCACACGCTTTTCAAACAACTCTATCACAAAACGGCGCATCGGGAGACGGAAATGATGGTGTTCGAGAAGCGTCATGACTTTTCTGAAGAGTCCGACTCGTTTGAAGGCATGGTCTTTTTTGGCTTTCATATTCATCAATTCGCCGACGGCTTTTTTCGTGAGAACCATGTTCCCGAGATCGGTGACGAGTTCGAGAATGCGTTGATTGTCTTCATCGTCGTCGGTTTGGGCGGCTTCGAGTTCGGTTTTTTCTTCTTCGCTTATAACAATGTCGGAGATCTTCATGTGCTTCCACGGTTGGTAGGAGAAGAACTTGCGGAGGTCTTGCGGGATGCATAGACCTCTTGAGATACCCATGGTTGTCGTATTACTGTCCCATCCATGCTCGGATAGAATCTCCAGTCCATGCACACTTCGAGATATGAGTCCTAAGACGAAGAACGCAGTGCCTCGTAAGCTCATGATTTCATGCGATTCAGCAATCTTAACAATCTGCTCGACCACGTCGGATTCTTCCAGAAATGGTGCACCTAGTTCCATTGATCCGACGTTTCCAACAGCCCATAGACAGCCCTTGACTTTCAGTATGAGCTCGGAATCATCTGCAAGCATACCATACTCGCGGATGGTGCTTGCGAATTCTTCGAAATGCCCTTTATCTCGTAAAAGCTTGCATCCTTCTTTCGTCCGTGTCAATTCTCGATAAAAGTGTGGAGGCACATGTGCGTCGTTCTCTACCTCAAGGTCGAAGCTATCCTCATCCATGCTCATACGATTTGAGGTTTCTTCCGGCATTTCCGCAAAAGATCGTGCCAGACTTGCCTCAATGACTCCGACATAGCTATCGTTTCGTCCAAGAAACCAGTCATCCATCTCGTTGCTGATATAGTCCAGACCGTCCAGATAATGGTAACCGATAGATGTAGAGAGGAACCGAAGTAACAGTGGAGCACCGATTTCTCCCAGATGATCTAATGCTGGACGACACTCTACAATAAACTCCAGATAGCTCTTCCTGTTGCATGCTTCTTCGAGTATTTTGATGGCAGTGGCGCAAACTTCTACCTCTGGGTCATAGAGCTGAGTAACTAGAAGTTCAATCGCCCATTTATAGTCAGTAGTTCCGGGAGCACGGCTTGAGTATTTGCGTAGGACATTCGTGGCATGTATGCGGATCTCTTTAGATCCTGCTGTTAGTGCTTTCGAAAGCAACACACGCGGATGCCCATGCAAGTTGTAGTCAAAGTTGGATAACAGTAGCTTGATCAGGTCAGGACGCTGTTTGAGATCAATGATATGATACATCATATTGATCATTCGCCAGCGATCCAACATTTGCAGACCTTTTGGATCGCCGCTTAAAATTCCAATCATAGCGAAATAACCAGAAGCAAGCGTTTCTGAGAGCCTCTCCTTCGAGAATAAAGGCTGGGAAGCGGTGAGCCCACTTGTCTATTCCATGTTAGCAATGAAGTATTGATTTGGTGAGGAAATCTGCATTACCGGATCGCATTGCGCAAGGCATTCCGCTATTTGCCTTAACAGCTTGTTGTCCGCCAGATACTTGACTCCTTCAGCGGTCTGCAGGAGCGTGTGAATCAAGGCACAGCCGACCTTGACATACTTCTGATTGACTCGAGTGTTTCGAACTTCCGAAAATTTGTATTTGAATGGCCGATAAAAACTCATTATTCGCTTAATGAATTTGGAGGCTTTTACGGCTTCGTCGAGGCGCTTGCCATTTAGCAAAGGGCCTTCTATAATCCGTAATATGACGTCCCATTTCCACTTAATTGGATTCGTGCTGGATAAAACTTGTGACTCCAATAGTAATTGTCTGAAGGTAGCTTCATCAAATGAGACATTCGGATTACTTTTTGGTTGGTCTCCCATGCTAGTCAAATTTTCGCTGCTATGATTGAGAGAAAGTGTTGTTGAGACAGATGGGGCCGACCTATACAACGTCCGACTTACGCTACTTATCTGATAGACCGTACTGGTAGCTACAAAACGGTCGTTGCTGCCAAACTGTGAAGCGGCAGCAAATAATTCGGGTAGTAACTGAAGTTCACTGCTCCAATTAGTTGGTAGAAGTTGACTCGCAAGCTTCAAGACTTCACCAATCAGTAAAGTGGTCTTCCTCTTCAGCATCGAATTGTCTGCATCTCGTGTGACTTGCAACAAACCCGGAAGCATTCCTGAAGCTATCAGTACTGCTAGCAAGAGCGCTGTATAGTGATCAACGAAGCCCTTGTCTCCCGATTCGTCCTCGGTTGGTGGCTGTGCTAAAGCTTTTGGCAGTGTTGCCTTAAGGCTGGCGACTCGTCCATATGTGGTCAATCGTCTGCCAGCAAGGAAGGAGGTAGCCCAGAATGGAGACTTGATCCGGAGTAGCTGGTAGAGCAAATCTATGACCGTCTCGCGCACCGTCGGGTTTGGCAGCATCAGACACGAAACTAGAGATCTGATGGCCCTGAAGTTGTACATGCACAATGTCATGAGGCCCGGCCACGACTTCAAGGCGTATGAAATAGCTTTGGAGTTTTGTTTCAAGACTTCTTCTTTTGCAAAGAGCGAGTCTGTGAAAGCAGTAAAGAGAAGTTCTAGCTCGTACCCTGAACGTAGATATTTCCTTCTCTGTGGAGAGTCGAGAAGGAACAAAAATGCTGCTGTAAGACTCTCGGAAGCATCATAGGTTCCCTCCCCAAGTGCATCTGCCAGCGGTCTTAAACCACCTGATGCCACTACTAACCCAGGATCACGCACCATGATCTCAGCAAGGGTTTCTATGCAAATAGCCTTCAGACGATCTTCTCCATGTTCAGCAACTGACGCTATAGTCCTCACCACGGCTCTAGAAATCTCTTTTATGCCATCCTTGACATCTAGAAATGCCCGAACAAATTTCAGTGCTTGTTCTCTTTCGACATCAGAAGTACCTTTTTTGATCAAGGACCTAAAACTAGTTTAGTCTCAATTCACTACAGCGTTGACCAGTGATACTTACACTACAACAAGGAAGTCAGTTTGGAGACTCCTAATCTTCTGCAGAGAGCTAACATCAGAGATTGCATATCTGGTCATACGGTACCCGGCGGCTACAACCTCTCGACTTCCACTAAGAAGCATAACCTGCATTCGTAATCCAAACACAGACCAGACGAGATCATATTTCAGGGTAGGGTGACGCTTGAAAAGCTCGACAAGATCATTTGCATGTCCCACGTAGTAGTCCGGTGTAAGGCCTTCAACCTCAAGGGCTTGCAGTATCTCCGCCAAGGCGTAGGTTGGCGACTCTGTAGGTTCCTCTATCTCAGATCCTCCAGTACTTTTAGAAGCGCTTGGGGGAGATCTCAATCCGTTGCTCTGGAACAAAGCGTCCATGCGGCTTCTTGTAGGTGTCGTGGGTACTTTTGGCTTCTGCAGCTCTGCGATTTGAAGCCTCAGTTCTCTAATCTTCTGGTTGGAGATGTTGAGCTCTGTCTCCACTCGCTGCCGTTGCTCCTTCGTCTGCTTTGCCTTTTTTGTATTGAGTGCCTCCAACATGTTTTCACTGCCCTCCTTTATTTTCATCTCCCGGTTCAGCGTCTCGCGCAAACTCGACAGTATCTTCTCGGGCATCCTGCTGTCGTCCTCGTCTAACCGGTCGAGGTTTACCATGGAAGCATTCACATCGAGTCCTGAGCCTGCCCGCGATGGCATCTGGCTACGCATTGTCGAACTGAAGCTTCCCGGCCCAGGCGTAGGGGCCAGGGAGGATCCACGAGGGGCGAACGAGACTGCGGAATTCGAAGCCAATCGAGCGCCATTCTGCCCCGGTAATTGCAGACCTCCCCCTTGGTCCAAACTCGTCCTCCCAGCATATTGTTGTGCGTATGAAGTCTTCTGAGTCGGCGTCACAGACGAGCCCAGAATGCTCGATGGTCCAACCATCTGTCCATTCGAGAGGTTTGGGGTCAACGTTCTTCGTGCGGGGGTGGCATAGGTGATGGGGGGTGTGCGATCAACGGGTCGATCCTAAAGTCATCGAGAGACTGCACTCGGAAGAAATTGAGGCACACGATGGGACACTCTTTCTGGCTGTCGCAAATAATTCGTGGGTAAGGTATCGTTAATCGTGAGCTACCTGCAGAGCCGTACAACGCCGGGACGAGGAATCAACGCTCTACGAAGTTAACCACTAGCAATCGGAATGTAGACAGCGACACGTTGATATTTCGGCTCAAATTGAATCTCGAAGTTGTAGTGTTCTGCGAAATTGACTCTATTATTTTGCGACAAGTTTATTGAATGTTCTCAAGGTGTTTCATAGAATAGTTCATCCACGACTCTCTCTCTACGGTTCCACATCAAAATCATGGGGGTTTGACACAGACCACGAAGAGGACTAACATAACAATTCACTCGTGTGCTCTCAGTATACGAAAGATATTTGGATAATAAAAACATTATAATTTCTTAGATTCTCTAGGGATATTTACTCCATAATAATAATAGCCTATATATATTTAATACTTTAGCGCCTTTAGAATAATAGCAATCAGCTTCAATATTTTATCCCAAGTAGACCCGACCTGTTTTCCTACTCCGAGAAGCATGCGAAATCCTCAAGATTGCGATTTGAGAGTGTAGGAGCTTTGGCAGACACAGCAGAACTCCGGCGCTTAGTCCTCTTCGACAGGCCTAGGTATGTAGAAGTTCAATCTTTTTTCACGTCCAGCCATAAGACCTTCAATGAGCCGTAAAGTCGCGACATCAACGGAGCCACGCACTGCCTACTTCCGTACCGCCAACCGCCATATTATGGATGGATTCCAATAGCACTATACCCCAGAAACTGTGCTCGACTCCGGCTCCGCGCTTCGACAACCATCAAACTGCTCTTCCGAAACAGCCCAAGATCGGACGGGAGCGCATAGCATATCGCAGAGAATGATAGCGGGGTCCAATGAGAATTCGGCGGAAGATCATACGAGTGGGCTTCGCGGACAACCGCGTTGGTATTTGGTCAGCCTCGCACTTTTGCAAAGTAAGACACAATGACAGAATAAATTGTAAAAATGTTGTGAGAATCACAAGGAACCCCGTTTTCGAGAGGTTTGACAGAGTTTTCGCAGATTAGGGAAAGAAGCAGCGAGTGAAAAGTTAGGTAAAAGAAAGACAAAAATGGACACTAGTAACAAGGCTGCATTTCGGCCTCATGCGTTTCGGCGGCCTCCGATCGATATGGCAGGTGCAATCAACTTCCTACCAAACTATGAGAGCTGCCAGGTCGTAGGGCTAACCATTCACCGTCCACTACCCGGTCGACTCCTCTCCGTAGATTGAGCTTCTCCGTTTTCCTTCAAAGAATAGCTTATTGCATTGCCGCTCGCGCCATTTGCCGATATAGACTCGCTGATATATAAAGACACCGGTTTCCCTTCGATCTCGTTCCTATCATCTCCATCTTCTCTTGACATACATACAATCACATCGTCCTATACTAGTAGCACTTCTGGCTGCAGAGTTTCTGATATACAGTTCCCATATAACATACACTTCTTGCATACTTTCTATTTAGATTCCTTTTTGAATCCATTTTTTAAATCTACAATGGCATCGATAGTTTCAGCAAGATATGGCAAGGACAATGTCCGCGTCTACAAGGTAGAGCGGGATGAGAAGACCGGAACCCAAACAGTCACTGAGATGACTGTCTGCGTCTTATTGGAGGGTGCTATTGATGTATCGTACGTCTGCTCATCTTATCGTGTCGAAGATCGCAAGCTCACAATGTTCTAGATACACCAAAGCCGACAACAGCGTCGTAGTCGCTACTGATTCTATGAAGAATACCGTCTACATCAAGGCGAAAGAGCATCCAGTCACTCCTCCTGAGCTCTTCGCCAGTATTCTTGGCACCCACTTCATCGAACAGTACCCCCACATCACAGCTGCCAACATCAAGGTCATCACTCACAGATGGACGCGAATGACCATCGACGGCAAGGCCCACCCACACTCCTTTTACCGCGACGGAAACGAGACCCGCAATGTTGAGGCCACCATCAAGCGGGGCAAGGGGATCGATATCCGCAGTGGAATCGCTGGACTATTGGTATTGAAGAGCACCGGGTCGCAATTCCACGGCTTCGTCCGGGACGAATACACCACCCTTCCTGAAGTTTGGGACAGAATCCTATCAACAGACGTCGACTGCGGTTGGGCCTGGAAGACGTTCTCCGGCTTAGATGCCGTCAAGGCGTCGATTCCCAAATTCGACAAAGCATTTGACGATGCCAGAACCATTACCATGAAGACTTTCGCCGAGGAAGACAGCCCGTCAGTACAAAACACCATGTACAAGATGTGTGGATCGATCCTGGAAGCTGTTCCAGAAGTGGAGACCGTAGACTACTCGCTGCCTAACAAGCACTACTTCGAAGTTGGTAAGTTTGAATATCGCACCATCTAGTATCTGGACGAATCTAACCCATGAATTACAGATCTCAGCTGGCACAAGGGTCTCAAGAACACCGGCAAGGACGCAGAAGTTTATGCTCCGCAATCCGGCCCTAACGGTCTTATCGAAGTCACTGTTAGCAGAGGCCAACTTTCACCAAAGTTATAAATTTCGCATACATATATGGCAATGACTTTTTGACGTGGACAATGCTTTGGTAATGGGAATTAGGCGTACGGTGATTCACTGGGTAGAAACTACATGGCGCATCGCTTCTTTGGGCTTCTGGATAAAGTACATAGATACCAATTCAAACATACTTCAACTCCAAAATGTGCGCTGTTTTGTGATGTTCTGAGAGCAAATAATTTTCAGTCCATGAGGGAAAGCCTTGTATGAGCATCGCATGGCCATAATTGATATAAAAAGCCTGAAGGAAAGAAAATCCTGCCTGCGTGATGCCCGTGTTCTGAATCTAGCTAGCTCTATATGAGAAATGAGCATCAGCAGCCGAAGCAAACGGTATATATATAACCTAAAGAATGAAAGCAGCCGAAGGGGTCGCTAGAAAGATGGCACATAGAAAGGGAAAGGGGTGGGTTTGTAGAGCCATGCTGAGGTCAGCTAATGGTTAGGGATTAGGGAGGGTTCCCGAGTTATCAGGCTTTCTATAGGAGTTCTGGTTAGATAGAACGAACAACTTGGGTTTACCGATGTGAGTAGTCGGCGGTCTACTTCTATGGGTTAGATGATAACATCTGGGACACCCGGCTAATCTACCACGAGATGGATGGAATGAAAGCAGATGAGGTGAGACGCTGGACTACTCAACAGCAGTATTAGGGAGTGTCTTATCATATGCGGGACTCATCAAGATACTGATCGTCAGAGGACTTTTTATGAGCCTACTGCATGCACCAGACCTCGAAGATATGAGTCGGTTCATCCCTTGGTAGTCCACTACGTGTTTGTGGTATATGAAGAGAACCAAAGTGACGCTTCCTAACATACTAGAAATGCAAGTCTATGGCTTCATAGTTTTATTGCTTGGTATACAGTATATCGTCATACACCCATCTTAACGCATACATCAATGCATATAATATACATTTTCATCTCAACCTTATCCCTTCCATATGCACATCATCATCCCTATGCAGTGATTCCCCACATACCACCTAAACGCTAACCTCCTTCCCCGCCGCCGCCGGTGTCCGCGTCGACATCACCCCCGCATCCGGCATCAAATCCCTCCTCCTCCCCTCAAACCTCACCAAATTCATCTTATACGGATGCGCCGCGCCCTCAAACGCCTTCAGTCTGGCCAACCTATCATCCCTCAACCTATTCTTCGGCAACATCCCGGAAACCGCCTTCCTTAACACCTCGGAACCACCCAACTTCCCCTTCAACTCCTCCATACTGATTTCCTTGAGACTGCCCGGCCGTGTGTTGTGGCGGTAGTATTTCTTCTGGTAGAGTTTCTTCCCTGTGGTGTGCAGCGACGAGCAGTTGGTGACGACGACGTAGTCCCCGCAGTCGGTGGAGGGGTCGAAGATAGGCTTGTGTTTGCCCATGAGGAGGATCGCGATCCGAGAGGCGAGGCGGCCGAGGGAGGGGGGGGTGACTTCGCTGGGGAGGGGGAGCGTGGAGGAGGGGCGCGGGCGGAGCGTGGAGAGGGGCAGGTGAGGGGTGGAGGCGGATATGTGGTGCCAGGTGCGGGAGTAGGCTAATTTGGTCTGGGAGGAAGATGTTAGTTACAGTACAGTGCGTGCTTGTGGTTGATTGCTCAATTGAATTTTGAGATTCAGTAAAAGCGGAGGAATTGAATGCAGAGCACACGGAAACTCACAAATCCATTGGTCTGCGACATCGTGAATGTTTAAATGGCGCTGCGGCCAGTGACTGCAACGATGCGCGAAATTGGGGGAAAGGGTAGACGTCGTAGTCGTAGTCGTCGTCAAGCTTGACTGAGCTCCAACCACGAAATCGTGATATGTGGTTCTAGATGCCAAGACATTTTTTTGCAGCGAAGGTTTATGATTGGTTGGAGGGTCTCGATCTCTCTCGGCTCGAGAATGGCATGGCTCGGCCGGATTTCAAAGCATCTATTGTTGCCCCACGTTCGATGATGCGAATGTACTTTCTTTAGATTTCTTTGAACTGTTTTGTTTCCTCGTTATTGTTATATTTGATCTACCCATATATTCTTAGATTACTGCAAATTTAGAAGGTCTCATTCACTCAAAATGGTCATCACTACTCCATTTCAGGTTCGTCGTCCCCCGCCGAGTCCCTTCCGACTCTATCACGTGTCATCAAATGCAACAACTAATGAGTAACAGACACAATTCGCTGTCCCTATGACATGTGAATCATGTATAAAAGACATCAAGGGGTCATTGTCCCAGCTGGGCGGGATCCAAAAAGTCGAAGCAAGTCTCAAGGATCAACTGGTTACCATCGAAGGAACAAGTTCGTATCTCATCTCATCTCACCCTCACCCTTCGCTAAACAAAAACGGGAGGATTTGTGACTGATGTATCGGTACGGGACAGCTGCGCCGTCTGCTATTGTACGAGCCATTGAAGCTACCGGTCGAGATGCGATCCTGAGGGGTTCGGGAAGCACTGATAGTATGTTTCGTTCCTTTCCCGTGAACTTTTCTGTCATTTTTGCATGCTGGGGAGACTTTTTTTGACGTCGTTTGTTGGTGTTTGGGATGGTTTTACTGAGTGCGGCGTAAAGGTGCGGCTGTGTGTATTCTTGAGACACATGACCAGACGGTGTCAGATAAGGTACGGGGTTTAGTGAGAATGGTACAAGTTTCTCCTAGTTTAACTCTCTTCGATCTTACGATTCGGGGGTTGCAGGAGGGGAAATATTGGGCAACTATTCGAGAAGCAGGTGATATCTCAAATGGGGCGATATCAACTGGCGGGCTATGGAAGGGGGAAGATGCGGACAAACCAAAGGGTGTGTTAGGCGCAGTTACAGTAGGAAAGAATGGAATGGGAAGTGTGTTTTTGGACAAACCTATTAAAATATGGGAGATGATTGGAAGAGGGATGGTTGTTTCGAGACAGCATGAAGGTGATCAAAAGTTTGAGAAGAATGACGAAAACACACTCGTGGGTGTTATTGCGCGGAGCGCCGGTGTCTGGGACAATGACAAGACTGTATGTTCTTGCTCAGGCAAGACGTTATGGCAGGAAAGGAAGGATGAGGTCAGCAAGGGCATGCTCTGATCATACATCAGACGATCGCGCAATAAATGATATGATTCAGTATCTCGAATGATGAACCGCGCAAGAAGCCTACTTCTTCCTGCACGCGCTTTGATTGCTGTACGTATGTCCATGTGTGAACGGCTGGCTGTGCAATATGTGCCAAAGAAGCAATTTGGAGGAAGAAATGAAGGAGTGTTCGATGCCAGGACCGTTAAAACGCTATGGGAGCCGTAATGGTTCTCCTGTCAATCGCTAAGCCTTGATCGGTTTCATAATCTTCATCTACCGACTGCATTTCTCTTCTCCCACGTACTCTAAACACCTTACGCGAGGCGTGATGGTGATCAATCATGGTCTGGGAGCGATCACTTCAAGGCTCAAGCCGAGACTGTTGCGAATCGCGGGAAGAAAAGCCCGTATGTATAATGATCTCATCCTATTCCTTGTGGAGGGCTGAAAGTTCTTTTTAATGTCTTTGAATTACCAGACGATATCCTACCCGCCAAAGCCAAACCTACACCAGAGACTTTTTCCGAGATCTTGACGTATCTCGTTCTAGTGTCATCGATCGATAGCACAGAACTGTCCTTAATCTTCTTCGAAGTTTCGAAGTCGGGATGTAGAAAGGTAAAAGATTATGCTTTGTTCTCATGCGGAACATAGGTAATGTGAAGTTTGATTAAACTTTCTCATACTGACGCCTGTTACGATCTAGCATGTTGTATTTCTACTGACCGTTGAGTTGTGCGGCGCACAGGAATCCCCAAACAAGGTGAGGTTGAAGCGAGTTTCGTCCCATCGTCAAAGATCCCCCCTGAGACTAGCCAAGCTTCCTGCGATACGCTCTGTTCAACGCTTATTCGATGAGATCTGATTAAACTTCTGTGGGCGATTCTTTGTCTTTTCTTTTGGTGAAAGATCTTCTTTCGGATCCGGATATTCAAGTGGTAATTGAAGCGTGGCCGTCTGGTGAACCATTCAGTGCCACCATTCTCGGTGGTATTGCCCTGAGATGGTAAAGATCATGATGTGCCCCGAAATCATGGTTAGTGACGAGCTTCACTATTTCCTGTTCCGTTGAGCCACGACACGGAAATGGATAGATAGGTAGTATCCAATTTGATTGATAGTTTCGCCGATTGCCAAATGCCAATGATATCCACGTCGAACATACCAAAATATCAGAAATCACTTGGCATATTTTTGGATGCCCAATTATTCTAAAGTCCGATGCAGCGATATATCTATAGAGTTCGGTAAGCTCCAGGGTGATGAGCTATGAATAGTTACGCAACATCACAAGATCAGAAGAGATAGATATATATCGAATAGCAGGTCAGCTTCATGAACTATTGAATCACTCCCGCTGCAAGTGACTTCACACGATGTCCAACATCTCGCAGTGCACATTGTGATGTACTGTGCAGCATCTTATGGACATACTTCGCACTGTAGAAGCGGTCACCAGAAAGCGAGCAAGTGGAGAAATAAGGCGGAAGCACAGACGAAGCAGAAAGAACTTTTAGGCGCCCTGGGATAAAAAGTTACAGAAGCGTACGAAGTAACCCTCGCCTCTTGTCCATCCAATCAGCATCGCTAGGGGGGTTTTTGGAACACTTGCTGCTTTGAATGCTTGGGACTTACGTCCTAGCGAACCTCATCTGGGTTTCGCAAGCACTTAACGCACTCGACCATATGGCTATCAGGGATTGTGGTTCCCATTCCTTTGCAGTTTATTCCATGGATGGGTAAGTTGTCGGTGGCTTAGGCTTCAAAAGCTCTTTGGTGCGAGGTTACCCGGCGCTTTTTGATGTCTTCTTGATCTCGCATGTGGCCGGGCCAGCCCAAAAATCATCATTGAAGCGTTACGGACAGGGTACGCTGTACTGACAGTCGTGGCATACCCTGACGAGTTTGTTAGATGTTGAAGCAGCGTCAGACAAGGGGTCACTTGGGGGATCAAGTTGTATTCAGAGCTGATGTTCTATACAACGGTTCATGTATAGGTAGCTAGGTAGCTAGAGTAACAGCCATAGATACGAGCATGACAGCTCGATGCTTTCATGAAATGAACGAGCATCTTGGGGGATCTGTGAGAATTTGGGAATGTCTAGTCGAGCTTAGTCTTGTATATTGGCCATAGCATTTACTCCTGCATGCGGGAGAGTTGCTCAATCTGATCTATTGTCTTGCTATGATATTGCCAACTGACGAGATTTGCTAGATTTACGAGTGCTAAACAACTACTTGCCGTGTGAAGTAGCCCGTCCTTACGACCAAAGCGACTAGGAACCCCCCGTGCCCCCGCCCCTCTCCCCCTCCTTGATTGCATCCACTTTTAGCGAGTTACAACTTGCAAGCCCCCTCTAACCACTAAGTGACCCTCCATGAGAGACATGCCCAGTTCTGCTACTTTTTGCTACGGAGTACATGGCTGGGGTTCTGTGAATAATAGCGAAAGCAGCAAAAGTACTAGGCGCTGCCATTTCATTTTTGTCTTACGCAGTCATCCAGTACATCCACTCATTCTCTCTCGTTTTGTTCAGACAAGCTGCTAGCCAGCGATTGTACCTTACATTTCCAACAATCGATTCGTTCCGGTGCTTCTTCCCTTTCGTCTTCTTGCATATCACCATATCACCATCACACTCCTTGTCAACAACATATCCATATCCATTCTACTTCTTGTCCCGGACCACGTATTTTTGTCTTTTCTCTTGCGAAGGATTGTCCCATCACTAAATCAGTCCATCAGTCCATCTTTCGGTATCGTACGAATTAATCTATTCCGCTCTCTAATCGCGAGATTCGGGAAGCTACACGTACCCACGTTCCTTCGAAGTGCCACTCCACTTCAATAAGCCATCAACCACTAAATTAATAGCGAGGGGAGCCCCGAAAGAGAAGACGCCGATCCCAAAACCTTCAACTCACAGATAACCGCCCAATACGGAATTATATACATACAGATACAGAGAATTAATATTCGGTCTTCGAAGACGCAATCACCATCGCTGGACGGTTTTACGAAGGACACTTATTACAAACACTAGTTGCATTAATCGAGCATCTGCGCACGGCATATTCCAAAAGCACAACATATACACGGCTTGATCGCTGGTCGCTCACGAAGGCGACCAGACACAGACAAATTTTTCTACACACATACGCATATACATATAACTGAGGAGGAGAAGGCATCATGTCTCTGAAACAGGTCAGTGAGGGAGCAGAGTGAAGAAGGGGCGGGGTTTTTGAGCAAGTCCGTCGAGGTACTGACTATTTTTGCAGGAAATCGAGACCTGGGTCGCTGCCCTTGCTCGTTACGATAATAATGAGTTCGACGAGGCGTTGAAGGAATTCGACGGAATCGCAGATACCTCCAAGATTCTCTTCAATTGCGGTGTGATCCATGCGACACTGGGAGAGCATGAGAAAGCGGTTCGTAATCTACATTCCTGAGCAGGACTGCGCCCCGCGGAGAAGATTCTAATTCACCACAGGTTGAATGCTACCAGAAGGCGATTCGTCTAGATCAATACCTCGCCGTGGCCTATTTCCAGCAGGGGGTTTCGAATTTCTTGGTGGGTGACTTCGAGGAAGCTTTGGCGAATTTCAACGATACGTTACTATACCTGAGAGGGAACAACATGATCGATTACGCTCAGCTCGGCCTGCTCTTCAAGCTCTATTCTTGCGAAGTATTGTTTAATCGTGGATTGTGCTACATCTATTTGCAGCAGAAGGAGACGGGAATGCAGGACTTTTCATTCGCTGTCAAGGAAAAGGTGGTGGAAGATCACAATGTAATCGATGAGGCAATTCGGGATGAAGCTGAGGTATGAATATCCATTATCAGATGTAGCAAAAACTCTCTAACTCTGATGCAGGGCTACACAGTTTTCTCGATTCCAGTCGGAGTCGTCTACAGACCAAACCAGGCCAAGGTCAAGAACTTAAAGACGAAGGATTACTTGGGCAAGGCTCGATTAGTTGCTGCTTCAGATCGTGCGAATGCGTTCACTGGATTTGCTGGTTCTGAGTTAAAGAATGTAAGTTGGGACCCATCGTGATGGCGAGGTGCATAAATAACTGACTTCTCTAGGCTGTCACAACGGTGAAGGATGACCGACCCGTAGAGAACTTGTCTTATGCTGCAACAAATCTCGTAAAGCCAAATCTTTCGAGTAAAAGACAGCAATCAGAACCGCCGCTTAACAGGAATGTATTCCCACCTACACCACCTCCTGAGACAGAGAAAGTTGCTCCACCGATGAGCCGTGGAGCCTCAGTCCGAAATGGAGCGAAGCCCATGCCGGCAAAACTGAACATCGAGAAAGCACGTCCAATGGAAGGTTACGAGATCCGTGATAATGCAAGAAGTCCGCCAGACGCAAGACCTAGACTTGGTACACAACGAACAGCATCCGAGCCAAGAGGACCATCAACAAGACAGTACTCTACAAGAAGATCGGATTCCCGCTCAAGACAACAGACTAGAAGAATGCCGCCTACGCAAGAGGAAGATGACGATTACCCTGAAGATCTTTATGACATGTACAGCTCAAGAAACTCCGGTGGAAGAAGTAAACGCTCAACCCGCAACAAATACATCGAAGAGGAAGACGAGTACGCCAGCGACTACGATGATGGTTCCTTCGACGAGGACGAATTCGAAATGGTCAACAGCCGTCCTCCACCACCTTCTCGCTCACGCACTACCTCATCGGTTAACGGTGGTGGTGGTGGTGGTCGGGGCAGCTCGCGCCAGCCCGAGATCCGCAAAATCCGCGTCAAGGTCCATGCCGATGATGTTCGCTATATCATGATCGGCTCAGCAATCGAGTACCGAGACTTCGTCAACAAGATCAAAGACAAATTCGGCATGCGGGAAAACTTCAAGATCAAGGTGCGCGACGAAGACGTGCCGAATGGGGATATGATCACGATGGGTGATCAGGATGATTTGGATATGGTTATTCAGAGCGTGAAGACGGACGCGAAGAGAGAACGCTTGGATATGGGGAAGATGGAAGTAAGTTTTTATATCCTTAACCCCTTATGCTGGTAATCCGCAGGCATACTTACACCAAACTACAGGTCTGGGTACAGAAGATATAACGACGGGCGTATGTATGAGTGAGGGGCAGTCAAGATAATGATGAACATTGATGACGATGACGATGATTTAAAGAATGTTTTTAAGCATTATATCTCCATTTCTCTTATTGGTTACTGTTACAGCAGCAAAAACTTTTTTCCATGGTTTTAAAAGATAGTTTTCTGTCGTTGGTCTTTTTCTCTTTCCTTTGGTCTTTGGACAACAGTACTATTTTTTGATACCACCTCTACTACTATACACTATCTATTCTTATTTAGCGGAATTACAAAAATGATTTTGTTGAGAGACTCTGCCTTCTATTTTTATTGGTTTCTACTTATATATATATTGGTGTTAGAGAGGTGGGTGGGTAAAAGGTGATGGGAGTGAAGAATACGATTTGGCCGGTTTTTGCTTTGCTTTGTACTTCTTCTGCTTCTAAGTTGGAGGATTACATATAGGAACTTGGGGGAGACCATCATATCAGACCAGGTGTCTGACGTCTTGATGGTCTTCGTGTTTCCTTGGGCTTCTTTGAGTGGAGATTTCTGGTTTGGGCGTTTGTGTGCTTTTTGATTTTTGATTTTCTTGATGATGTATGTGCTTGGGATTGAGGAAACGAAGAGGGAGGAGAAGGGGGAGAGCGGTTGTTGTAATAACTTTATGTTTTGGATAGCTGCTGGGGAATGCATACATACATTATACATACATAGGTGTTTTATTGAGCTCGGCATATATTTCGGATGAGTTGAGATCTATGTGATGTGGATGGATGTGATGGCTGTGTTTTGTGATTCCTACGCACGGGGAAGGGTCTTTTATTTGCTGGGCTTATACTCGTACAGAGAGTGGTAAGGAGAGATGGTTGTCTGACTCTTGTTGTTCGGACCGGCTATTTCTAAGTAAGGTGTAGGCAGTCGTATATGATAAATGGTGCTGTCGACTCATTCATATATTCGGGGTAAATTTTGGCTCAACACTGTTTGACATGAAGGGAGGGGTTTGGATAATGTCAGAGCCTGAATTAGATATATATGCTGGTGGATATAAGTGTACTGCGCGTGTCTTCTCCAGACCACATCCAACTCCTCCCCTCCTCCCTCCTCCTCACATCGGCATCCTCCTCATCTCCTCCTTCGTCCAATACTTCCTCATATTCTCCGCCCCCAGCGTCTTGACCTCCTGATCCAAATGCGTCCACAGCACCTCCCCCCAGGTATCCATCTTCTCGCCCAACGTCCTCAAACTCAGCTCCGTCTCGCCACTCCGGCACTGCTCCAGATACTCCTGGAAGGCGTCCATCCCTGCATGGATCTCCTTGTGCTGGCGCAGCAGCTCCGCCGTGTTCCGGAACTCAGGCATCTTCTTCGCGAGCACGGGGAATATGTGCTGCTCCTCGATCGAGTGGTGCGTGTGCAGGTGCGAGCAGAACTGGAGGCCTGTTTGCAGAAATTGCCGGAGAGAGAGATTTTTGGGGCGTGTGTTGTTGCGCGCGGCAGTGTGCAGGAGCGTCCAGGCTTGGCGGAAGTGGTTGTGCTGGAGGGCAAGAGGGTTAGTAGATGCGGGATTGAAGGGGAGGGGAAATGAGCACAGGCTGGGGATGGGGAATATACTTACAAAGTACTCCATATGATCAGCCATAGAGTTATACACCTGGAAATCCGCAGCACTTAATTTCGGCAGGGGCTCTTCCTTCTTCTCCTCCTTGGGCGTTTCTTCTTTCGCAGATGCTTTCAACGCTTCTTCTCGTGGCTCATTCTTGCATAGAATCTCTGCTTCCTTCTCTGCAGGCTCTACTAGGCGCTCAATCTCCTCTCTCGCAGACTCGGGGAGATTTGCGTCCGCCATGTTGAAAGCGACTGGTTGCGACTGAGACTGAAGGGTTGCGGATTGGCCGAACGGTCGAATGTAGTTGCGATTGATATGTTTGGGTGGAAAGCTCAGACTCCGCTTGGTTATCCGGGCCGGATGTGATATATAGGAACGGGCGGAAAGAAGGACACGCATTGAAGATGCAAATACATGATGGCGATGGCGGCGGTGGTGATTGTGCTGGGTGGACGTGCTTAGCAATTGCTGACCAGTAACTTTTTTTTGGGATTTTTAATCGGTCGGCTGTCGGTATTTGAAGATTGTCCGATGTGGTTGGTGGGGTTGGGGGTGGGAGTGGGAGTGGGAGTGGGGTTGGGTGAAGATCAATCTACGAGTGGACTGCTTGTATGTAAGTCTCACGACGTCTGTGTTACCGTTTTCCATGCCACTAATATTTTATAGCTCCTCCCTATTATACGAAATTCTTGAAACGATCTTGTCTTCCTGAGATGGCCTCAAGATCGAAGCAGTAGTTCCCGAGATGGTACTTTTACTAGCAAGGGGACTAGTCAATTAGCACCGGGATAGTTCATCAGGAACGATCGTGACGACATGACTTGTAGTTCAAGTACTTCACGATGCCTCTTTCCCTACTACTCTCCAATATGTACTGGGATAAACAGCTCCACATGGACAATGAATCTGCGGATTCTATCGCCAGTATCGCTTTGCAAGAGACGTCAATCCCGCGTCAGGTTAAATGGGTTGACAGTCATCCATTCCTTCAATCTCACGTTATGTTGGTGTCAAACATGGAGCAAAGCGTTGCGCGCATATCAGCCGCGATGGAAATCTACAATATGCCCTGGTCTAGCGCACTATTATGAGTCTCTAGGAGACCATGATGTATGTCATTGTCCCTGTTAGCAACCTCTTTCTATTGCTTTGCTTGCGACGATCCGCATCGAACCGATTAGATAGTGCTCAGAATACACTTTGGCATGTCCCCACTTGGAGCGTCCTCCTTATGAGTTTGCTAGTGGTTCACTCAGCTAGGGGCCAAGGCTGTAGGATTATATATATGTTCCTTCTCGATGTAGTAAGTACTCGGTTCTTGATCTGTAGCTTAACATTTTAAGGCTATTCTTACTCTTCTATCCTGCTATCCCCAGGCGGACCTAGTATTCGTCACATCGCTCATATTTTATAGATACCTTCTGTGCTATCGGGCAGTGGGCTTGCGATCCCATATGTATCATTATTATTTTTCTCTTGGATAGACACATAAGCGCATTCATTCATACATATATAGCTAGAGCTACTCAGCTCCCCAATCCTCATCATGGACTCCACGACGACGTCAAAAACCACCACCACCACACCCGCAACCTCACAACCCAAATATGCCTACGCAACCCTCGTAACCAACCACAGCTACCTCCCCGGCGCCCTCCTCCTCGCCCACACCCTCCACAAACACAAATCCCTCTACCCACTCATCCTCCTACACGCCAACTTCCCCTCTTCAGACCTCACCCTCCTCGAGCGCGAAGCCCAACAAACCAACACCATCCTCAAGCCCACAACTCTCCTCAACATCAGCGAAGGATTCGGCGTCGCCGAGCGCTTCAAAGACACCTGGACCAAGCTGCAAGTCTTCGACCTCTGGCGGGACGGCTGGGAGCGCGTATGTTTCCTCGACGCCGACATGCTTATATTCCAGAACATGGACGAAGTGATGCAATTCCCACTTCAGGGACCCGAGTCCGGGGAACAGGGAAAGCGATTAGCTGCCACGCATGTCTGCGTCTGCAATCTCGACCACGACGACTGGGCGCCAGCGGACTGGAAGAAGGAGAATTGCGCATACACAGGCTTCGCGCATCCCGAAGCGCTGGCGCATCCGCCTGTTGTGCCGAAGACTGGGGCGGGGAAGAAAACACATACGTTGCTGAACGGGGGGATGTTTCTGTTCGAGCCGAGCGAAGAGACGTGGAATGATTTGTGGAAGTTTGTAGCGGAGCACAGGGAAGAGTTGAGGAATTACCAGTTTCCGGATCAGGATTTGCTGGCGGAGTGGTGGAGGGATAGGTGGTATGCGGTGGGGTGGAAATATAACGCTTTGAAGACGTGGAGGTATTGGCATCCGGATATGGTGAGTGTGGCTAGCCCCTGATCTTCTCGTGTGGTTGAATAAATCACTAACAAATAAACCCCCTCCCCCCAGTGGCGTGACGACCAAGTCTCCTGTCTCCACTACATCGTCGACAAGCCGTGGAGCAAGCGCATTGGCGCGGATGGTAAAGCGGGGTATTTGGGAAAGGACGGGGAAACGCATCGGTGGTGGTGGGAGGAGTACGAGATATGGAGGGGGAAACGAGAAGATAGGAACGAGAAGGGGATATTAGATTTGATGAACGGGTTGGTTGCTAGGCCTTTGGGTGAAGAGAGTATAGAGAAGGAGGAGATATCTGAGAAGATAGACGGCGGTAATGAGGTGGATAGTCAAGCGATTAAAGTGCGGTAGCGGAGACCTCAGCGAGTGGAAGATGACAGTAGTAGTATAGTTGTGTTGTGCAACCTCATCATTACTTACTGTAGCGAAAAAAGGATCATCCTATTTAGGTATATAGTACAACTCCCCAAGTTATGCATAGAGCATTTCCTATTATACAAACAAAACAAGCACAGCAGCTTCAAAAATCACGTCTTGTCTTGTCTCATATCAGAAATACATAAGGGAAAAAAGACTCCAGCGTGCTCAACACTCGTACTATATTTTCTCCGCTTTCTGTGTTTTTCACATCTCGCTGTATAATCGTCTCCATCTCCATCTGCATCCCCATCTCCTCACCCTCATCCTCACCCTCACCCTCACCCTCACCCTCACCATCCCCACGCCCATCCATGCGATAACCTGTAGATATACATGAAGTGAATGAACTTCCGCGTAGCAAAACAAAGAGAAAATAGAAATAGAAAGTCATCCCTCCCTCCCCATCCTTCCAACGCTCCTCATGACTGCTTCTTGAAGCAACAGCAGCTCAACGTCCGTTCATCCCTCTACCCAGATTGATCCTCTTCCTTCCCTTCTGCAGAACTCGTTCGCTACTTCCGCGTGCACCTTGGGCCAAAGTGCTATATGACGGTAAAATTACAAACACACAAACAAAGTCCTGCTCAAATATTGGGTATCATGATTTTTCAATTTCCGGCCCCCTTTGACATCACCTTATCAGGATAGTGTGTGAAGAAGAACATGAACAGACACTAGCAGAAGTCTGTGAGCTCGTGATGCCATTGTGAGTTTTTTTACATTCGGCGCGATAGTCTGAGTGGTCGCGCCAATCATCATACCTCTTCATGCAGCTTGGCAGTTATTTAGAAGCTCAGTGCCACTGGTTCTGTCCCATAAACCCCTCTTCTAATGTTCGATCCTCTAGATTCCGAATGAAATCTCGGTTTCGTGTAGGAGCTTGTCCGCCCTGTGCGGCTCGACTGCCTCGCCTTCGTGCACTACCTGGGTTTCCATCAGGTACTCCATCGGGGGGCGGGGGGTAATAAGCTGGGCTGGGCTGCAAGCGAATTGGCTGGCTAGGATCAAGATGGCTTGCAACCCTTTGAATGGTCACAGGAATGCCTCCTTGTTGCACCTCCATCGTGGAAGCACGTTGTCGTCCAGATCTCATAGTAGCCTGTGCATAAAGACTCTGCGATTGTTGAGAAGGTCCAGCTCCATACTGTGCTGGTGGCATCTGTGCTGACGGCTGGCCCATCATGCCCATTTGGCCATACGAGCTCCCTTGTTGTGTAGGATATGGAGGTGGGGCACCTTGATGGTTATTATTAGGAGCGTACATGTTGTTAGTGTTGTTGTAAATCGGAGGAGCCTGGTTTTGTGGAACCTGAGAGTATGAACCCAGAGGTACTCCAGCATTGTATGATGCTTGAGCTGCGGAATGAGCTTGGGAATGAGCCTGAGCTTGAGAATGAGCCTGAGCTTGTGCTGCCTGTGCTCGCTGCTTGCTTAATGCTTCAGCCTGCTGTTGCTGCGTCGTTCCGGGTGCCGGTGACCTATTGATGGCACTCGCCTTAAGGTTCATAGGCGGCACAAATGGCCCAGTGAACTTTTGCTGCGTGATGAAAGGATGTAATTTTGCTTGCTGTGGTGACCATCGCTCTAAGGGGTTAATATTGAGCAAGCCGCGAACGAAGTCTATGAATGCGACTCGATTGTTCATTTCTGAAGTTAAGTGGTTAGCTAGCATTTACAGTTGCTGAATGGATAACTTACCTCGTTCTATCTCATTGGGCTTCATGTTCTTCCGCGGCATCGCATAAGAGCGGATGATCTCAGGAAGAGTAGTTGCTTGGAAGTACTTCTTGCTCGGTTGCTCCTTAGTTCCATGTTCACGCGAATACTGCTCCATTGACTTGAGGTGGTATGTCCTCCTTCCGTAGTCATCCACGTCGTGTCTCTTCTCAAAGAATTCCCCGGATTGCTTTCCCATCTCGAGCATCCAATTTGGTGGGTTGCCAAGCATTTCCACAATCCGCGAGACCTGATTGTATTCTGATGATCCAGGGAACAATGGAAGCCCCAAGAATAACTCCACTACAATACATCCTAAAGACCACATATCAATAGCTGAAGAGTATGGCAATCCAAGTAAGACTTCGGGAGATCGGTAGAACCTAGACTGAATGTACGTATAAACCGTCTGCCGTTCGTCGCAAGCTGATCCAAAGTCGATAATCTTAATAATGGGGCTCTCTAGATTTTTGAGCAAGATATTCTCGGGCTTCAAATCGCAATGTATCAGCCGAGCTTTGTTGAGCAAGCTCAAGCCGTTCAGTAATTGCTGGGCGAACACCCGCACAAGTGTTGTGCTTAAACCTCTGAACTGGTTTTGTTTGATCAACTCGTACAGATTAACACTCAGCAACTCGAAAACCAGGCAGAGATGCTGGCGATGGATGAAGGTATCTTTCAGTCGGAGGAGGTGGTGATCATCATTTTTATCGAGCTTTGTATTGAGCTGCAGGTACAAGGTTAGTAAATGGGTTAAGCCACACGATAAATCAAACTTACAAGATCCAGCACTGAAACCTCCATCATACTTTGGTTGAAGTAGGCAGTTCTGTTCTTAACCACCTTCACTGCCACAACTTCCTGGGTCTTCAAGTTTTGGCACTTGACGACTTGTCCAAAAGTACCTTGGCCAAGAACATCGAGAATAAGGTAGCGGTTCCTGCTTATTCATTAGCACTTCAAGTGAGGCTTCAATGCGCGGTCACAAAAACATACTTGTGGCCAGTTTCTTCCGACCCCAGAATATCGTTCACGTATAATATATAATCACTGTCTTCATTATCAAAGCCGTCGTTCTTGACGCCCTTACTCGGCTTCGTAAGCACCCTTCGAGGATTCCGAGAGGACTCATATTTGAAACTGGGGTTGCATATTCGATAAGTAGATGGGAGATGGCTTGTGAGGGCTTGGAGTGGCTGGATCGTATAGAATTAGCACGATACTGAATGTCACTTAGGTGGTGCCTTGGACCAAACTTACACTTATAAATCCACCCTCTGGGTTTGCTCTACGAAAGGCGGGCTGCGCATTAACTTTCGGTCGCAGATCGTTCGTGGTACGCACTTTCGTAAATTCCGGAACAGGACCTCGTCCTGGAGGACCTTGCGCTGATTGAGGTACCGGTCGTCGAGGAGATTTGGCGTCGTTGTTGCCAAACACCGCATTTAGCTGTGCCGTTGCAGATGTTGGGTAGCTCTCATTGTTGTTATTGGAAGAGAATGGTTGAATTGGTGGCAGTGTTTGACGATTCGAGTAGTAAGAAGTCGGAGAAGTGTAGGATATAGATTTGGAGGGAGATTGACGGTTGGCAGATGCCGGCGACATGTACTGACCTGAACTCTGCGGTGTCTGCTGCGACGTGCTATATGGTGAGGTTGGCGACAGAGTCTCCATAGGAGAGTATCGCTGAGCCGCAGCAGAAGGCTCTTGTTGTGACTGGTGCGATAATCCTCGACTCCCTGACAGATGCTGTTGATGATGAGGGCGCATAGGATACTTCATATTGTAAGAGTCGCCAGAATCTTGCATGGCTACATCCCCGTTCCCGTCCCTCATGTGTGGCGTCGTAGGAGAAGCAGCAAGAGGTTGAGGATGTGATCCCAGACCTCCTTGATATTGATCGAAGGTAAAACCTGTGGGAGGTTGGGTTTGGGGGTTTGGGTTATAATCTCTAGCCATTTGTGGATGAGTTGGTGGGGGGTTTCCGTTGTGCCTTCTTGCAGAACCCGATGGGTCAGAATAATTCTGCCACTGGTCCATTGTGACGATTCGGTGGAGATTGTTTCAAGACTGTGAGTGGGGGATAGAGAGGATGTTGGGCACGATTGTCGGCTTCTGAGGTAGTGCGTAAAAGCACGAGATTGGAGCGTCGCAGAGTTGTAGTCGAAAGAGCTCACTCACCACCCAATGAATGGGAATGGATGAACGCGTCGCAATAAAACCAAATGAGACCTCTCTCGAGAGGAGGACAGAGCCCTATTTGCTAGAAAAAATGCGCAGGATTTATCAACGATTCATGGTGAATTGCGAGGAGGGAGGGAAAAAAGGTGTATAGAGATAATTATTATTCAGTAGTCGGTATTCAGAATTCAGAAGTACGAGCGAGTAATTGTGGTGAAATTCGAGGAATGGGTGGATGATGATGCAGCAATGGCTGCAATGTGATCGGCGCACACTCCCGCCTTGCTAGATTGAAACCTGTACCCAGATGTTACACTAGCGGAACGAGCTGAGCTGTGGATGAAAGTGGCAGCTGGGCGGGCCTTTTCAATGTACCAGATCTCTTACGAAGGATATTTCATATGAATAGATGCGCAGATGCGTAGATTCATAGATTCATAGATTCCCAACACAGTCTATGGGATACAAAACATTGTCTGTTCTAGGGGTACGACACCCCTCCTCGCAGTGAGCGTTTAGAAATGGATATAAATAGAGGTGCAAAGTCCAACGATACGCAACGCTTCCAAAGAGTCATCTCACTATATCACTGCAACATTGGAAGGTGGCGAGTGGAACGTCTGCCCCGGGTTATAATAGCAGTAGCTGAGGAGCATGCTCGTCCCCTACCAAGTCAAGGTTCGACGGACAAATTTGCCAATACGAAGAAGCAGCATCAGAAAGTCAAGTCTACTTCGCAGACAGACCAGATCCCCAAGGGTCGCATTGACTCAACGTCTTTGTCATTGGGGGCCGGCTCTTCTCATAGACACAGCACAGTAAGCGTTCATTGTCCTTGTTCGTGTCTTTCCTAACAATTGGACAACTCACCCGTACCCCCTTTTGCGGTAGTCCAGTCTTTTCCCCGGATATCTGAACTACGAGTGATAAATTTTTAGGGTGTACTCTGTACAGCAGTCAGCCGTCGACCACGAGAATGATGCAGTCGAGAAGTCGAGAAGTCGAGATCGGAAGGATGACGTTATTAGCCAATGCATTGGATCACATTTGATCTGATCATTGGAGGGGAAAGTCTTAAAGATAAGTACTTTCGTACCAGACTCGATATGTCCGTGGTACGGTGAGAGAAATGACAATGCTGGCCATGTGAAATTGTTCAACCAGGAACCCAAGTCAGTGCACGTGAAAATGTGAAACATAAAAACATAATGTTGCTGACGAACCTAAGGCTCCAAGGCTCCTGAGGCTAGACCTTAAGGCTGGAGGCAGGCGAGGCAGGGCAGGTAGTTTATGAAAGTGCCAAGCACTTAGTGCTTGCATTAGCTAGCCTTGCCTTATAATGACGCATTCGGCGTGTAATTATTCTCACGGGAAGGTATTCGAGTATATCCTCCAACTTCCACTTTGTGGCAACATCTCGATTTTTGCTCATTGCTCAATAGTAGCTTGAATGATGCTACTGCTTTCTGCTAGAAGGGTTGAACATATTTCAATGTCCTTACCTCGTTCATGATTTCTTACTCCAGTCGTGGTTTAAGTCACCTTCGTTGATTCTAGGCAACCTCTCCCGAAACTAAGCGCATTTTCTGTTCTTGCGCTGGACTTCTCTGCGCCACTGCCTGTGTACTCAGAATACTCAATCTATCCGACAAGTGGTCGAAATGGAGCCATCTCGCGGGCACCACGAGCGCCACCCTGAGTCGAATCGCATCAAATCCGAAAGCATGTCTCCAAAGCTTAGCAACGTCAAGCTACAGAGAGAGGATACCAACAACATCGCTGAAGCAGCAGCAGTCGCTGCAGATGATGCGCTTGTCGATGAAGAAATTGCAGCGCCCCAAACCCAGGCAGAAGATGAAGCTAGCGCACTGGCAGGATTGACAGAAAATGTTCGCGATCAGGAGGACCTTGAGAGGGATATCAATAATCAAGCCAATCTGGTTCTCATAGAACAAGAAGACAAGCGCGATCAAAAGCGTATTGACAAGGTCAGAGGCAACATTGAGAAACTGGAGAACCAGAAACGAACTCAGACTCGTCGCCTTAGCACTCTCACAAACAATCCACTTATGCGCCAGCAATGCCTTAACGAACTCACTGAAATTGATACCGAAATCTCCTCTCTCACGCAAGACATCGCAGATATACAGAAGCGCATAGATGACAGGCACAGAGGTGCTGAAGCGGATGCCAGTTCTGTCAACACCAATAAGCGCATGCCCAATGAAAGTCAGAGAGATTTTCTCATTCGAACTGGGAAGATCACCCCGTTTCAGCGAACATCTGACCAGGACATCGGAAACTCTCAGTCGGCTCTTACAGAAGCGTTATTAGGTGCCGAGGAAGCGGAGGGAGCCGGAGAGCCAGAGCATAGCGAGGCGGAACCAAGATCACATCAGAATCTCAGGTTACCTGGCTTCAGAGATGTTTCTGACAGCACACCTAGTATCACAGAGGCTGAGTTTGGTTTGCGTCCGAGGAAGAAGCGCAGATTGGCCGAAGGGTCCTCGGTGGCTCTTCGTAGTCGCGAGTCTTCTGCAGATACATTTGCGCCGGACCTTTCTAGCGAGGAGCCTGACGACGATCATGAAGATGAGGACGATGCCCTAATGACAGCTAGTACAACAAAGAAGAGATCAAAACCAGGAAAAGCACTCAAATCCGATACACAAGACCTTGGTGGTATTGATGATGGCAATGAACAGATGTACCAAGCACGTCTTGCACGCTGGGTTGACGAGAGAAGTACAGCTCGGCGACATCTTCAGAAGAAACTCAAAGAAGAAGAAGGTGGGGGAGAAGAAGAGACTGCAACCGCTGGAGATTCAGAGACCCAGGAGTGGTTTAAACCATGTCCAGGGGTACCCGATCATGAATTTGAAAATGGTCTCAAGCTCCCTGGTGATATCTACCCCGCACTCTTTGACTACCAAAAGACTGGTGTGCAATGGCTATCAGAGCTCTATAACCAACAGGTTGGTGGAATCATTGGAGACGAGATGGGTTTAGGAAAGACAATTCAAATCATTTCATTCTTGGCTGGCCTTCACTACAGCAAAAAGCTTACGAAACCTATCATCGTTGTCGCGCCGGCTACGGTCCTCCGTCAATGGGTGAATGAATTCCATCGATGGTGGCCGCCATTGAGAGTATCCATTCTCCACAGTTCAGGGACTGGAATGTTGAATGTCAGAAATGAAGGCCGATTGGAAGATGATGAGGAAGAGCTGCTCTACAACAGCGCAAGCAGAAAACCTCCGAAGACCCAAAAGCTAGCGCAGAAAATTGTCGATCGTGTTGTCAAGCATGGTCACGTTTTGGTCACCACTTATGCTGGGCTTCAGACTTACAGTGATACTCTGATTAATGTCGACTGGGATTACGCTGTCCTCGACGAAGGTCACAAAATTCGAAATCCTAACACAGCCGTCACGATCTACTGCAAGGAATTACGAACACCGAACAGAGTTATTCTTTCGGGTACCCCCATGCAAAATGGGCTCATCGAGTTATGGTCCCTATTTGATTTTGTTTTCCCAATGCGTCTAGGCACGCTGGTGAATTTCCGGCAGACGTTTGAGATTCCCATCAAGATCGGTGGATATGCAAACGCGACTAATCTGCAAGTCCTGACAGCCACAAAATGTGCAGAGACCTTAAAAGATGCAATCAGTCCCTATCTCTTACAGCGGTTAAAGGTCGATGTCGCATCCGACTTACCAAAGAAAAGTGAGCAGGTTCTCTTCTGCAAGCTTACCAAGCCTCAAAGACAAGCCTATGAGGAGTTTCTTGCCTCGGACGACATGACTTCAATCTTGAATCGGACTAAGCAGTCTCTTTATGGTATCGATATCTTGCGGAAGATTTGCAATCATCCAGATCTGTTAGACAAGAGATTAAAACACAAGCCAGGCTACAAATGGGGCAATGGCAACAAATCTGGAAAGATGCAAGTTGTGAAGGCGCTATTGGAAATGTGGAAACGTTTTGGGCACAAAACTCTACTGTTCAGCCAGGGCGTTCAAATGCTTGATATACTCGAGCAGTATGTGAGAGAACTAGATGGCTTCAATTATCTTCGTATGGACGGTGGCACTGCCATCAAGGACCGACAAACGCTCGTTGATCAGTTCAATAATGATCCGAACATGCATGTCTTCCTACTTACCACCAAAGTTGGAGGGCTTGGAGTAAATCTCACCGGAGCGAATCGAGTAATCATCTTTGATCCCGACTGGAATCCGTCTACGGATGTTCAAGCTCGTGAACGTGCTTGGCGTCTTGGTCAGAAGAAAGAGGTTACAATCTACAGATTAATGACCGCTGGTACAATTGAAGAAAAAATCTACCACCGACAAATCTTCAAGCAGTTCTTAACGAACAAGATTCTCAAGGACCCGAAACAGCGTCAAACATTTCAGATGAAAGATCTCCATGACTTATTCTCTCTTGGAGAAGCAGATGCTGGCAATACTGAGACCGGCGAGCTTTTCAAAGGCACGGAAGTCAAATTTGACAAAGAGCCAGCCGCTGCAACTCCTGCTAGCGTCGATTCTGAACCAGCTCAAGGAGATTCTGATTCTGATCTACGCAAAATCGCAGGTGTTGCAGAACTGGAGCAATTCCGTGCTTCCTCAGAAGAGAAAGAAACCACCGAAGAGTCAAGATTAATGGAAGGTATTTTTGCCCGCTCTGGAGTTCACAGTGCTCTCGAGCACGACCAGATTATAAACGGAAAGAGAAAACTGGCAGCCGATCGCGGCATGGTTGAACGCGAGGCCAAGAAAATAGCTGCCGAAGCTGCCGCCGAACTGCGTAAAGCTGGCGAAGCAGCACGAAACTTGACACCTGGAACGGTGACCTGGACTGGCGAGTATGGCTCTGCTGGCAGACCGATCAATATTCGACGCGGCGCAGGACCAAGTTCGTCGGCTATCTTGTCTGGCTTGTCGAATAGGCAAGGCATTGACCAAGGCGGAAGCGCAAGCACCTCACGCTCTGGTACTCCTGGTACGACCGCCCAACCGCGGGCTCCTGATTTCATGAGGATGATTCAGGGATTTCTCAAAAGACAAGGTGGATCTGCACCGAGTCGCGCAATTATCAACCACTTTAATCGATACTGCGTAAATGATCGGGAAACAGCTCGTTTCCAGGCTATGTTGAAGGAGATTGCGACTTTGCAGTCGGGTGCGAATAGTCGTACTCCAGCGAAGTGGGTTTTGAAGGATGAGTTTAAGTGATTTTATACCCTTTTGCCTTTGGAGGAAACTTTTGTGATGACTTTGGAGGGGCGTTTTGGTAGAGGGAAAATACATCATATAAGTGATTCGGGTGTGATATACATTATCTGCTCTGGGAAGCTTTTACTGCAATGCATTCATGGCGTACATGAGAAACGTCGGTCGGTATGGGGAGGTGGCGCATAGGAAGCAGATAACTTACATCTCTATTATGATAGAAACTCAACGAGAATATGAAGAACAAGATATCGATATATTCGAGTGAAACCTACATGTGCAACCTTGAATTTCGAATCAAATCGAAATCAAATCTATCCCCATTTCCCAAACCACATCACATCTTGAACCTTCCCAAATAATCTCTAGACCAGGGAACACCAATCGAATGCACATGGTAACATGCACAAACAACCATAACGTCATTCCCCTTCCACAACCACCTCTGTACTTTTGTCTCCTTTCCTTACCCCAGATCTTCATCTAATCATACCTTACACCTAAACCGGCATTGCCACTTACTTACTCACTTACTACTTACTCACCTACTACTTATTCACCTACTACTTACTCACCTACTACTTACTTACCTACTACTTACTTACCTCACCACAACAGCCAACAACACAAACAACCACACGTCCCACGCTCCTCACCGTAAGTTAATCAATCCATCTCTCGTCCCACCGCAACGTAGCACGGTACCTTTCCTGACAGCACGACTGCCGCAGTCCGTGATATTTGCCATGACACTAATTGCTACCCCGCATCGCACCACACCGTACCGCAGCGAATCTAACTGCTTGTGTAATGTGTTCATGTACGTGTGTGTGTGTGCGTCTCGTATTCTGTCTGCGTCTTGTTTGTTGTGTTGGGTGGGGAGATGGGAGGGTGCATGGGAGGGTGCATGGGAGGGTATGGTACGGTGTGGTGTGGTATGGTGTGGTATGGTATGGTGCAGAATGGTATGGTACAGTTTGGTATAGTCCAGTATGGTATAGCACCGTCCATCATGGTATAGTATGGTATGTGCAGTATGATATAGTTAGTACAGTCCATCATAGTATAGTACGGATGCGGATCCGGAAGAAGAGTAAGTAGCACGAGGTGTAGATGCAGGTGTCGATCATTTCTTGGCAAAGTGCAGGAGTGCGGGGTGGAGATGGGAAGAGGTATCGGGCCGTTGGGAGGTCTCAGATGTATGTCATGAGGATTGGAGGGTGTTACTCTGGGCTCGTATTGAGGATGAGAGGTTCGTGGAGTTGGGGATAGTGTGAGTGGTTGGGTATTTGTAGGTGTAGTGTATGGCTCGCTAGGATAGGGGAGGTAATGAGGGGGAATGAAGTGATCGTGAGAAGTGGTGTTAGACGAATGAATGGATACTTGCACGATTGACTCGATACGAAGATGGTCTGATGACGAGTTGCATGATCTGAGGGGTTCAAGCCCATTCAATGAAGGTATAAAAGAACGAAAATACCTCTCTCCTTCAAGCTGCCTCTACATCTTTTCTTCCATCATCACCAGTAATTAAGTCTTCTCAATTCATCCCACAACCTTCAACAGCAACAGCCACTCAACCAAAATGCTCACCACGCCTATCCTCTTCCTCGGCGCCCTTGCGGCTTCCGTCTTCGCTGCACCAGCCGAAAAGCGCGCCGCCGCAGTAATCGAAGGCGTTCAATGGAAAGCCTCGAACTTTACCCGTCGTACGTGTTGTCCCTTTATCCTGCCTCGTTTTGTCCGGTTGCCAGAGCCATGAATGATGTCAATGCGTTGTGCTGATACTCGAACTTTCCAGCTTGCACTGCAACCGTCTGCTCTTTCAATTTCGTAATCAGTGTTATTGCTTCAGGCACCACTACGAATGGTATGTTAACTCTCTTCTCGGGGGTTATCTCCCTGTATACTCCCGTTTCTTGTTTCCCCTGCGCACCTACCTACCACTCCAACTTGCATCTCTCTCTCCCCTCTCCATACCTCTCCCCATCCCCATTCCCACCCCCTACTAACCACCCACCCTCCCCCAGTCCCCTGCGTCTTCACCGACAGCGCCCCCGCCAACGCCTCCACGCACTCCTTCAGCGACATTCCCTGCGCAGCGCCCTCCTCCGCCTGGCACATCAACTGGGGCTACAACCCCAACGGGGATTTTGCCGTGATGACCGTAGTCAACACCGTCGCGAGCCAGGACGCATTCTTGTGAGTTGTTCCTCCCAGTTATCTTTCATGAAGCGGAAAACATAGGCATGCCTATGAAGGGCACCAAGGAGAAGAAGAGAGATGGCTAACGTAATGATGTTGGAAAATACAGTGGATATGATCAGGTGGCTAAAGCGACGAGTTTTAAGGACGTTGGGCCGGAAAGTGTGTATGCTTTGGGTACATTCAGCTAGATATATCAAAGGTCTTCATGGCGAACCATTCTAAGGCAACAGAGGCAATGAATGGTCCGAGGAGCTGGAATGAGAAGGATAAGCAAGCACTTGAGTAATGAGTTCGTGGTGATTTAGTTTGATTAGATTTGATGGCTTGGACTTTAAAAAGCTTGCGATAATATTTGCACGAGGAAAAAAGGGGGCGAAAAGGAACATTAGCAGAGGTGCGCTTACTGTAGTTATCCCTTGAATAACGAATCGTAATGGGAGATTTTGCAATGCTGCACTAGCGAGACCATTATATAACTTTGATATGGGCCCACCAATTTGCACCTCTGCATTACTGTTTTGTTTAAAAGTTTGTCAGATTTATTTCAAGAGCTCAGCTTTTCCTGGCAAGCCCCCTCTAAAACGCCATATGGTTAGTTACAGCGCTGTAGTATACCATTCCCAATGCATTAACACATCCATTCCTTCAACCTCTGACCGCAGCACCCAAAGCTCCACCAGTGAATTGCGTTCCTCCGGCTTGTCTTGGAACATTTGATAAACCACCACGTCCACCACCACGTCCACCTCCACGGCCACCTCCACGGCCACCACGTCCACCACGAGCTCCTTGCCTCTCAAAAGCATTAGCCGTGCCTTGTGTTCTTGTCTCCAGAGTTCGTTCGTTGCTTTCGATCAAACCACTGGCTTTGTCGCTGAGGCTCAATGCCAAGCTCTGGAGTCTGCTCAACTCAACACCCTTCCTGAAGATGATGGATGAGTTGACTTGGTCCAGTGCTGCAGCAAGTTCCTCGTGACTGATCATCTTGCTAACAATAGCTGCGACCTTTCGATCTGTGAGTTCAAACATAGATGAGAGGGTGCCAACAGAGAGGGTGTCGTAGTAAGGGGCATAAGTGAAAAGATATGTTCGGAGACCTTCCTCCTGGATTTGTGCTGAAAGCATTGCTTTGATCTCGTCAGGCTTGGCCATGAGTTCCCAGATCTTGATGGAGTGAATGAATTCAGTAGCCTTCTTCCACTCGCCTTGGGCCAAAGCCTTCGATGCTTGCATAACATGGTCTCTAGTGTTCTCAGGTGGACCTGTGAAGATCTGGCGCTCATGGTACTCGAGCATACGTCTGTATGTCTTGCTTATGACTCTCTTTTTGATATCTGGAGCAGAGCCGGTTTGGGCGAACAGAGGAATTTCCAGAAGCATACTGCAAGTGAGGTAAACACATTCGAGAAGTTCGAGGTTGATGTGCATATGGAATGGAAGTTGGCGTTGTCTCTCAAGACGTTCTTGCTCAGGAGATACTTGGTTGTATCTTTGGATCATAACACCTTGTGCTAGCAATTCCTTTTGGCGGCCACTTCCGCAGATCTCTTGAAGGGTGGTTTGAGCCTCATATACCAGCCCGGCGCGGAAAGCGCAAAGACCGACTTGTACAAGGGTTCGGTTGAAAAGAATCTGACTGTGGACGTCGAAAGCATTAATGGTCTCTTGCAAATGCGACATGAGCATCATATCACGAGCCTTATAGTAATTGTCGTGTAGCGCCTCGAAGTAGATCTGGCAGAGCATTGCACGAGCTCGAATGATGCCCTCACTGTTGATGAAAAGGTAGTGGCAGAGTGTGTTTACGAGGGCAGAAGCATCCTGAACGGAGCCGCGTGGGGTGATAGAAGAGTCAAGGTTTTCGGGCACCGCCTTCCAGCAGTTTTCATCAAGAATTTTGATCACAGCGGAGGGCTATAAACGGATTAGTAAAGCTCTGAGAGGGGTGTATTTTGCTACGAACCTTGAAGTAGACGTGCTCTAATCTTCTCATGACAATTCTGTTCAAGTTTTCTTGCGGCGCGTTCAAGCTCGTATCCTTGGTAATCTCCTCGTTGTATAACAAGGTCCTGACAATGTTGTTGTATAAAGCACTCTCATCGGATAATCGCTCAATATACTCGGCCGTGTGAGGATCAATGTGTTGCAGGGATCGCGTAAGCTCATCATCCAACCTCTCAGCGTAGGAAACAATGCTGCCGGGAATCTTGAGCTTCTCGCCTTCATTGACTGTCGGAGCCTTATCGTCGTCATCCCACTCCTCCGCATTTTCCACTACCACCAAATCTCTGTTGGCTTCAAGAACTTGGAGAAGGATACCAAACTCTCGTTCGGCTGCTTTCCATTGCTCCTGTGACATGTATGTTTGTGTTCCGGTGGTCATATCGAACCGTGTAGAAATCAACGTCAGGAGAACACGGATTCGTTGGTAAGGTGTGGTCGCCACTTCGTACAACTTTTCCATGATCTTTATCTGCTCCCCACGGTCCGTATTTTTCTTTCCTCTTGACTCCATAATAGTTCTCAGATGTTTGAGGATGCTTTCTGGTGTGAACTGCAACGTCCTGCCGCCTTTGCCAACAGTCGAGAATCCTTCGTCGTCATCTTCCAAAGCGATCGTAGGTGCAGCAGAAGTGGACTTTTCTTTCTTGGCCTTTGGAGCGACAGGCTCCTCATCGTCTGACTCCATGAAAGCGTCCTTATCAGCTCTGAAAGCATCGATATCCTTTTGGTACTCCTTGTTGTTCTTCTTAATTCTCTGTTTAACAGCATTCAAGCCACGGGCATTCGTCGCGTTCATCTTGCGGGTGGAAACCTTTTGCTTCGCGATAGTCTCGTTCATGAAATCTTCCAATTCTGCGATCGCCTTGATGTAAACCTTAGGGGTAGTGCCGGCCTGTACGAGCTTCGCAACTTGACGGTTGAGCTTATCGAACTCTACATTCCTCGGTCAGCGTTTCCCATGAAATCCATCATCAAGTAAACAAACCTGTAGAAATAGAGCCCCAGTCGTTGATCTTTTCTCCATTTTCAATCGCCTTCACAGTAGCCTCCAGTTCTTCAAAGCGCTTGTTTTTGGCACTCTTAACGACCTTCACCTCGTCGTCCCCACTACTCTCAGTATCCGAATCATCATCGTCTCTCAAGAAAGCATTTGCACCAGTCTTTTTTCCAACTCCATCATCACTGCTGGAGTCGGAATCGGAGTCGTCATCATCATCGTCTTGCTCTGAGCTCTCTTCATCCGATTCCTCCTCTTGTTCCTCGACCTGGTCGTCATCGGAGTAGAGATCTTGCTCATCCTCGGAGGAGCTTTCGCTCGAGCTATCACCACGGAAGAATCGAGACATTCTTGAGAAATACCTGTCGGTGATGGCGTTGTGTAAAAAATGGACGTTTGCCTGACAGATAAGTGGTGTTCTGAAAAGTCGATAGTCCCACTAACAGATTTGGCGGGGGATATTTAAGCGAATTTTTTTCGAACCCTAAAAAGGTGTGAAGCAGAATCAAGCTGAAGTAGTAAAAGCAACAACTTCATAGAGAGGAGTTTCCAATGATTCCCTACGACGAGTGGAATTCAATCGAGTGGGATCCTCTGCGCAACTCATCTGTTGAGTCATTTCCTCGAGCTTGTCAAGCCATAAATTAAATTCCATTGCTTGCATCGGAATGCAGCCAATCAGCGTGCGTTTAGCTCCGGATTGAGCTGCAAAGAAAACCACTACATTGTACTTGATTTTTATTCGTGACATTTCTTTGTCTTACCAGATGTGACCAAAGAAAGGTAATTATACTTCTGATACTATACATTTTCTCTCCATATTCACAATATACACTCAAAACAGTATGGCCCTTGACTGCTTGCTTGAAGCCTTTCCAGTGATGTATGTCGACTATAGAGCTTGGATTAGAAAGTACGGTATGATCGGTACGTCTTCGCCCTCGCCGAGAATTTAACTTCAGGAAATGCCTTGGACCTGGATGAGCACTGATCTGACCCTTCTACTATTCACTGCCATATCACCAATGCCGGTCCAACAGACAAGACTGCGCCATCTCCGCAGAATGCTTTTGGACCTTGGAAATTTCCATATTCCCCCCTAACGTATCGGAGACTTTCTTTGACCTGAATCTAATGCGAGATAAATTTCTTCCGTTGGAACGCCGGGCAACCTATAATGCCAAGTGCTCATTAATATTCCAACCAGTAGACTCCAAACGCCTCCCAATGCACGTAATATGCTCAGCTGCTTCGTCGATGTGATTCATCGGCCTAATCCAAGCCAACATCATGCATCTCTGTCAAGCCAGTCCGGGTGCTCTGTAACTCTCCAAGGCTTGATACCATGGGGATTCTCAGCTCGGCTCTTCTTTGCGTGCTCAAAGATTTTCACGCTCTGCTCATCCTTCATCAAGCGCTTAAAATCATGAACTTCCTGATTTGCTGTCCGCGCTGAAGTTGAGAATGCAGTGAAAAGTACATCGGCTGCTAGGATGTTAGATGCTGCCATATGTGGATCTTGGGAGCTGCCCTGGTGGGTCACTGAGATTTGTACATACGTGAAGGTTGCTTTGTTGTTAAAGGAGCAATTAACCTTGGAATTGTAGTCCTCAGATTGCGTAGCTTCAAAGGAAACCTGGTTAGCTTTTGTCTTGGATATGTGGACTCGATGTGGCTTGCCTGAATATGCATCTCCTTCAAAGTCTTCATAGCCTGATCAAGTCGCTCTTCATCCCAGACATCTTCATCAGCCTCAGGGGCGGGTGCTTGCTGCTCGGTTCCTGGAGCATTAGATTCAGTTTGGCCAGTCATGATTGGAACGACTTGTTGTCCAGCAGCCATTATCTGAATCTATTTTGGGCAGTGTTATAAGTTAACGCGTTGTGATAGGGCTGAGCTCCAGAACAATAACCTGATGTCACATTGTGTGGAGCTAAGTAGCGTTGGTCCCATTTGTTGGTATGGAAAATCATTCTGCCGGTCCGGACCCAGAGAAGTGTTGGAAATCGATATCTGAAATTCACCTGAACTTGTTCTGACCTGTATTAAAAATCAAGCCAATTCTTTGTACATTTTCTATCAATTGATAATCATAGTCTTATAATCATCATAATTCAACCTGGCAACTGTTCCAAAAGCCGAATTAATTCTTTGGTTCTCCTTGGGTTCTACGCGGCCATCTAAGCTCTTCTATGAACTTCGGATCTTTTATTAGGTTCTTCGTCTAGGTACCAATAAAATATTTCCACCTCATATTATCATCACATCATACACTCACCTGTAGAAAGATTTCAAGAACCCCAGGATACTTTTTAACTACGGTCATTTCAGACCCGTAGCCATGGCCGAAGATCCCTTCATCAATAGTTCCGTAGCTACATCAAGCGACATAGCTCCCATGGAAGTGGATGCGCCAATCACCACGGTCGTCGAGGAACCAGTTGATGCGACCAAAACGGGAGACGCCAGTTCCAATCAAGATCCCTCATTTATCCAAAACCAGATTTCAATTCAAAGAAGCCCATCTACGGCAAAATCACATATATCTGCATTATCCAGGAAACTCTCCACCAAGTCCAATGGCAGTCCTCGTTCCACTTTGTCGCCGTCAGGCAAAGAGGAGGATAAAATCCAGGAAGACGATCGAGGTAGGCAACAGGGAGATTTTGACTCAACCATTGTCGAAGCAACCAATAATTGCTCTCTCTCCAAATCCAATTCTACCTCTTCTGCACTCTCGGTTCGTTCGGAAAAATCAGCCAAATCGGTTCGCTCAGTCAATGTTGTTGGCAGTTATCCCCTCGGAAGTCTTCGAGTGCACTCACCTTCGCCACCACGACGACCTTCTGGCGATCATCACGAGATTCTGAAGGATGGTGATGTTCTCATTGTCCGTAATATCCCCGGTGGTTCAATCTTCGGCTATGACACCAGATCTTTCACCATCCAAAACAAAGATCATAAATTCGAAGGTGTCAGAGACATTCCGGCAGGCGCTCACTTCGTTTGGGGAGGATCAAGCAACGGTTCATCACGCACCGGATTTTGGCTCATGTCTATGAAGAGAACTTCGAGTGAATATGGAGAAATCCATGTTTTGAGATGGGACAATTATAACGAGTCTCTAGATGAAGAGATCAGTGAGGCCGAGAAACGCATTCAAAAAGCCAGCATTTCAGAAATCACCAATAGACTGGAGAGCTACGTCAGCAATGTTCCCACCACAACCACTGCTCAAGATGACCCTTCCTCGTCTTCGGCAATGAACTCTGCGTCTGCTTCACCTACTTTGCCTTCGGATGCGGACATGTGGCATCGTCTGACTTCTTGCATCAAGCACCCGTATCTTAGCACCGTCACTGGCGGCAAGTGGAATAACTGGAAAGTTACATCTAGCCATGATGTTAAACAGCAAGGCCCGCCGAAAGATGTACCTAGTAATGCCATGGACTTCTCCCGAGACGATGTCCTCAGCTTCGTTTTCCCAAAAGCCGTCCGCACATTCTCGGAATTGTCATTCGGTCGTGACCGCACGGAGCAAGCAATGGACACCTCGGCTCATATCATGGCCATTATCAGTGGCAATTGTACCTACGAAGATTCCGATGAGATCATAGGCGAGCTCCAGTTCTGCTACATCACTGGTATGGTCCTAGGAAATCTCGCATGCATGGAGCAATGGGGTAACATTGTGCGCGTGGTATTCCGTGCGTTCCGTCTCGCCATGGACATGCCAGTCTTCTTCCGCAAAGTCATCGAAGCAGTGCATGCGCAATTCATATACGATGACCAAGGTTTCGAGTCCAGCATCTTTGACCACGATGCCAACTTAACGGACGACCTCAAGATGATCCTCACGGTCTTTAAATCCCGACTCAACGAGCAACTCCTCTCACACGGCTCGCTGCTCACACGAGAACAACAAGAAGTCGGAACGGCGTTCGAGGCATTTGAATCCTGGTTGTGGAAATGGGGATGGGATCTTCGCGGCAACTATGTCCGGTCGGGCAAGTTCCAGTTGGAGGATGGAGAGATTATCGATGCCGAGTTGAAGGACTTCGAGGCCGAGGATGAACGAGGTGAGTACGCGCCGGTGATAGTCGATCTCGATGAGGAGGGCCGTGAGAAAGACCTTATACGTTGGTAGCGAATCGAAAACTTGTCTTGGAAATATTAATATCGCATGTATGCCTGTACCTACCTACCATTTATGTTGTTGTTCTTGTACGATCTTGCCGTAGACTCTCCTCTACCTACCCCCTCGCTCCATCTATCTGGAATCTACTGTCACCCATCCCATCGATTCATATTCCCACAATTGTCTAACTTATTACCTGGTGTTGCTTGTATAGGTCCGAAGAAACCCAAAAGCCGTCGGGTCAGTCGCTCAGGTATCTCATGGGTCTTCTAGATATTTTCATTCTCCTCCTTTATGGGCTCATAGTACAACTTCGAATTCTCGTGGCTTCCTAGTCGATGCACCTTTGTTAATAATACTAATCTACCTCATGCGGTTACGATACCATGGTTTCATGGTCTCCTTCTACCGACTTTACGACTGCTGGATACCTCTTGATAGAACTGGTTGGCTTGGGCCTGGGAGTATAAGTGTAATGAGAGTTGCAGGAAGAAGTGGTGTGGAACAAATAGAAATTTTCAATTAGAAGGTTGACTTAGAACCTAAGCCTATGGTATGGACTGCGACTGTATGGACGATGGGGTTTAAAGAAAGGACTGGGAAAAGAAGCGGTGTGATATTGGCTGGCGGTTTATGAATGATGCACGTGTTGAGGAAGGCACAGTACCGCATGTAAATATAGCAGAGAACAAAATCACCAATATCACTTCAACAAGTCCCAAAGTCTTTTGGCAGTATTTTGATTTTCATGGCTGCACTTGTTATAAGCGCTTATGTGACAAATGAGACAAGGTCGACCCTAGCCCAGATATAGAGACCAGGCAATACATGAAGTAAATGCCGTTCCCCGCGTAATTGTCATCAGTTGCACAATAAGAACCAAATCCTGATCCATGAAGCCTGCAATACCACGAAATCACAAACGACGACCACGACGACCTCCCTTGCGGCGGGTAGAGTCGGATGGTGTTGGGGTGACATCCTCAATTCGGCCAATCTTCATTCCGGTACGGGCAAGAGCACGGAGAGCGGATTGAGCACCTGGACCTGGGGTCTTGGTTCCGTTACCTGGAGAGAAGTAAATTAGCATGCTTCCAGCATTCGCAGATTGTCGGTTTCCAATTCTTACCTCCGGTAGCACGGATCTTGATGTGAAGGGCAGTGATGCCCAATTCCTTGCATCGAGCAGCAACATCTTGAGCAGCCAACATAGCAGCGTATGGGGAAGATTCGTCACGGTCTGCCTTAACCTTCATGCCACCAGTAACACGGCAGATGGTTTCGCGGCCACTGGAATCACCCAGAAAGTCAGCCTATGAACCAATTTCATTTCCAGATTTTGTGCAACATGTGTGTATTTTCACAACTCCACCATTTTCCACATGGGGAGATTTTCAAGGGGCTACGGACCTGAGATCGGTGACGTGAACGAAGGTATCATTGAAAGATGCGAAGATACGGGCGACACCGAAAACGAGTTCACCTGGAATTGCGGGGTTAGTATTCCTGTTCCAATTTGTGCGAAAAAAAGAATTTTGCCCACCTTCTCTGATCTGAGGACCGAGATTGATGTTCTCTTGCGCCGGGCGTGCTGCTTTCTTTGGAGGCATGTTGTTAGTTGCTGGATAGATTGATCGACGAAGTTTCGAAAATTGCCTTGAGGATTTCAAAAAGAATGGCAGGTCGTGAAATTCAGAAATTTAGCGAGTTTGTGCGTGCTAGCTTAAAATAGGCAAGGCTGATTGAAATTCCTTAGCGCGGCTGGGGCTCAAGAAAATCATAAAGTTTTCTTCGCGTCTGCAGAAATTCTTTTCCCCATCATCACTTCACGACAATAAAAGGTCTTGTGCTTGGGACTCTGCGGTTTTGTACACCACATCGCGACGAGTTGAGGATACAAGTGCTTTTAGTCACAATCTATCTGCAGTTCTCTATCTAGGCTTGGTAGCCTCCCGTTCGACAATGGCCGCAATTCGGACCAAGTTCGACGGATTGAAGGATGAGTTCGTTGTAGGTATCATTGGTATGGGAGACATGGGCAAGATGTACGCCCGGAGGCTCAGCGAAGCTGGATGGAGGTAAACGCCCCTCAATTGAGTTTCGTTGAGCCGAACATGAATATGGTAAGCTACCTTTTTTCCCCTTCCCCTCCCCATCTATAATGATGACTTGAGTGCATTTGGCTCGATGTATTGTCTTCAGCCGCCTGACTACCATTCTGGTACCAGGTTGGTCGCTGGCTTTCTATGATGAAAAATCTCAGCTACCTTATTTTATTTTTGTCTGAATCAACACAATATTCTTCAGTTTTGCTTGAATTTTTTCGAGGGAATCTTAGACTGACGACGGTATTTCAATAGTTGCAAAACAAATCCTGCTCACATCGAAGCCTCAAATTCCATACGTACTAACTGCGCTGGGTAGAGTAAACGCTTGTGATAGAGAAGAGAAATATGAAGCTTTGAAAGAGGAATGGGCAGATAGAGTAATTACCCAGTGTACGGATAGTTTAGCTGCAGCATATGCTGAGATGTCCATAGAACCAAGTTACAATTCTTCCAAATGGTCATCTCGTCTCCAGAGCAAGTGATTATATCATATACAATGTTGAAGCTGCCTCCATTGGCAAAGTCGTAGCTCAATACGGTCCATGTATGATGTGTTCTCTCCTTGTATTATCCTAGTCCTAACCATTTGACAGCCACAAAGCAAGGCGCTATTGTTGGAGGACAGACTTCTTGCAAGGCCCCCGAAATAGATGCCTTTGAAAAGTACCTACCACCTGACGTTGATATTGTTTCCTGCCATTCCCTACATGGTCCCGCTGTCGATCCACGTGGCCAGCCACTGGTAAACTTGTCTCTCCCTCCTCAACCCGCAGCTGTCTGAATTTCCACAGATCTTCATCAAACACCGCGCATCCCAAGAGAACTTTGAAAAAGTCGAGCATGTCCTCTCTTGCCTCGGCTCCAAACACCACAACCTGTCCGCTCGTGAACACGACCGCATCACCGCCGACACCCAAGCCGTAACTCATGCAGCCTTCCTCTCCATGGGCAAAGCCTGGCATGCGAACCAGCAATTTCCGTGGGAAATTGCCCGTTACATCGGCGGCATCGAGAACGTCAAGATCAACCTCACACTGCGCATCTACTCCCAGAAATGGCACGTGTACGCTGGTCTAGCGATTCTGAACCCCTATGCCAAGGAACAGATCCGAGAATACGCACAAAGCGTCACAGATCTGTACAAACTGATGCTTGGCGGCCACCGTCGAGAATTGGAGGAGCGGATCAAGAGCGCAGGACGATTCGTCTTCGGTCACCGAAAGGGGAGCTCGAATGAAGATTTACTGCTTCGTGACGAGGTCCTTGATAGGTTTTCTTTGGGTAGAAAACCGGAGACGCCTACGCCTAATAACCATCTTTCGCTACTGGCCATCGTAGACTGCTGGGCGCGTCTCAATATCATTCCGTATGACCACATGATCTGCAGCACGCCCCTTTTCCGTCTCTGGCTCGGAGTCACAGAGTATCTCTTCCGCAACAGCAAATTGCTAGATGAAGTCATCAATACCGCAATCGAAGACAATACTTTCAGATCCGATGATCTGGAGTTTACGTTTGCGGCGAGGGGATGGAGTGAGTGTGTTGAATTTGGAGATTTTGAAAGCTGGAAGGATAGGTTTGAGAAGACGCAGACGTTCTTTGCACCGAGATTTGCGGAGGCGACCAAGGTCGGCAATGAGATGATGAAGACAATTTTGCAGAATACCAAGAAGGATTGATGGGCTCCATGAAGGTTTCTGGTGGGTTGGGGCGTATGGGCTGGTGGTTCATCAATTTTAAGGAGTTGAGGTTTGGAGTATGGCATGGCATTCAACATCGGTTTAGCTTGGATTTGTTCTGCTTTTGAGCATACGACAGTCATGTTTGCTGCTATACGGGTTCCTCATGTAGCACGATTTTTCCCTGCTGTTTCCTTGGCTCTGAGTGATGTGGAATAGAACGCCCGTTGAAACATACTGATGAAGCCTGAAAGGTACAGATATCGCTCACAGCTGGGTGCGAGAGTGTGTATACAAACACTCACATCTACATATAAATCGTCTCATGGCCCACTCACATATCACCACAATTAGGAAAAGTGTCTTGACCAAATTCTTATTTTCCCTAGATGCTCCTTGTCGTGACAGTGCCGGAAGAATCTTGCATTTTATCTGCCTAAAATTCTACATACCAGCAAGAACGGCCAGTCCGATGCAAATGCAGCATAACCACTCCCCCAGATCCACACTCCCCCCAAGTAAACCCCATCCTTAACGGTAAGACTTTTGGTATCTGGCTCTGGCTCCGGGACCTAGCACATATATTAGTTACGCTCAAATTTCCACCACAGCAACAAAACTGACCTCCGAATTTCTTTGGCTCGCAACGTCTGTTATCGGCAACCAACAGAGTTCTGTCGTAGGTAACGAGGGCTTGCTTCAATTGGTTCTTGGAGTGCTCATCGACGAATTTTTGGTAGTAGGAGACGATGGCCTTGGAGATAGCTTGACGGATGGCGTAGATTTGAGATGTTTGACCACCACCGGTAACTCTGACGCGGATATCGACACCGGAGAATCTCTCGAGACCGACGACGAGGAGGGGTTCGTAGACCTTGAATCTCAAGATCTCAGGTTGAACCAAGTTCAATGGCTTTCCGTTGACCTTGACAAGTCCCTTTCCGGCCTATATCCTCCTTCATTAGCACACTGATCCATCCATTCTCGACCGGATTGGTTGGGGGTTTCGTGGTAGGGTTGCTTGGACTCGATGCGTACCTTGCAGTGGGCGACTGCGGTGGCTATTTGTCAAATGTCAGTTTATTGATCTCTCCAGACCATTTGGCTTATTTAGGGCAACCTACCAGTCTTCTTCTTTCCGAAGCACTGAACTGACTGAGTAGAAGCCATTTTGGAGTATTCCTGTGTAGAAATCGATTTAGTATTATTCCAAGCAAGATTTTCTCCACGTGTGCGAGCCGTAGAAAGTGCACCGGTCCCCAATTGTCCAACAATGTCCAGAAATTTCGACTCCAACGAGGTGGTAAGAAAGGGCTTACCTTGGCGTAGATAGTCGAAGTGGTTGAAGTGCTGTCGTCGTTGTCGCGATGTTCTTTTTCGTCGGTATATTTTTCATTTGGACAAAGTGCGTACCATTCCAGCATTAGCGAAAGTGGCTAACACCAAAATGGCTTAGAACATTTCTGTAGCACGGACCATGCTTCCAGACATCCTTATCGGATTGTGATTGTGAGTGCTTGTGAATACACTCATATCCTACAGTGGTGAAGACCAGTCGACGAAAAGGTCGCAACGATGTCTCGTAAAGGTGTTGGACTGGCTGCGTTTGACCGCTCTCGAATCACCTCTGCTCAATATGCCTCTCATGGAAATAACCTACGAAGTTCTCATTCCACGTCACTAGCAACTCAACTATCCGTCTTCCGTTCTCTGCTGCAGCAATTTGCTCAGACTCATGCGAAAGACATACGGTCGAATCCTACGTTTCGTGCCGAATTTGCAAGAATTTGCGCAGCTATTGGAGTTGATCCACTAGCGAGCAGTAATAATGCTGGTGGAAAGGAAGGCGGAGGAAGCTTTTGGGCGCAGATGCTGGGCACAAGTGTGAACGATTTCTATTTCGAGTTGGCTGTCAGGGTTGTGGAGGTTTGCGGAGCTACAAGGGAAGAAAACGGCGGGCTTATTGGTGTTAAGGAGGTCAAAGATAGGATAATGAGTACTAGGATGGAAGGTGGAGCAGAGATCACTGAGTGCATACTACTTCACCAAGCTGATATTGTTCCTCTGCTGATTGTATGTCTAGTGATGATATTCTTCGTGCAGTGACTACTCTGAAACCTCTTGGTTCCTCATATTCTACCATAACGGTTGGCCACAAGACTTACATTCGCTCCATTCCCAAGGAGCTTAATACAGATCAGAGCGCAGTACTCGAAGCTGCGCAATTGCTCGGATACGTCAGCGTCTCTATGCTTATGTTGAACCTGCGATGGCCAAGAGCAAGAGCCAAGACGGCCATTGAGGATCTCGTTTCCGAGAGCATGCTCTGGGTCGATAAACAGAGCGAGGAATGGGAGTACTGGAACCCTGGATTCATGATAGGAGTCGAAGAATCTGGAAAGGCTGGATGAACAGTTTCAGAAGAGGAAAGCCAGCGATCTAGGGCATAACCCAAGTGGTTATGATTTGGGCGACGATAAAGCCACAGGCTGCAGCGGCCACGAAGAAAACGATAAGCTCGGTGGTCCAAGACTCACAAAACGAGATGGCGCAAGGGCCGTACGGAGTCGAGAAGAGGTAGGAATGAAGCGAGATGGTGAAGTAGCCGTGGTAGAGAAAGAGGCGCGCCGATTGTATGTTACAGTGAAGCCAAAAGAAGACCTCCATGTCCTAGACATATTCCTTTCTGCCAAAACTCACATTTCGCGTGATTCTGTTTAAGCATCGAGGTCGCTCTTATCATATTCACTACACTCTCCGTAGTTCATGTTCTTCTCAGTCCAAGCTGCAGTTACTACCAGAGTGTCACCGCTCTTTTTTATGTTGTTACGTTAGTATAAAGAACGACAGGATGCTACCAAGGGCAAGCATCGCATACACCATCAGCGTTCCCGTCTTTCTCTTTAGCCAGGGACATATTCATGGCATAGCAGTTTTTACGGCAACCATCTTCGAAAGTGTCCAAATCCCTCAAAGCACTGGTCTAGGTTCCAAGGTTTCGTGAATTGTTCTGAATGAATGCTTTTGATTACTGCAACTGTAATAGGTGGAGGACCTTAGCAGATTTTGAACCTCGTGGATCACATACCTAAGCATGTGCATCCCTATTCTACAGTAGTATATCCTCATTTACGTCCTGTTTTCACCCACACTGCTCCCAAATTCTCCAACCCCCTCCCCTTCCATTTGAAAAAGGTTCTCTTATCATCTTGTCCCGCGACTGGCTGCAACCATGGCAATAGCATAGCACACACATGGAGCGCACACCCTCATCTACATTGCAAATGTGCTCCCTTTCTAGCGGCATATATCTTTTCCCGCACTCTTCTGATGCTTGCAACCCGGGGTACTGCTTTTAAACTCATCACCACAAACACCCTCAATTACCATAACACTTCACTAGAAAGGCTCTCTTTTCACTTCTCCTCCAAATCGAAACACCACAAATCTCCATCTATCACAACACCCATCAAAACTTTCCATCCATCCATCCATCCACCCTCTAATCTAGCCCTCTCCAAAGCTTAGCAAATCCATCACACCAGCCAAACACTCCTCTCCTTCTCTTCTTACCTCCCTACATAAACAACCCCTACTCGACCGCCACTTCCTGTCAAGTGAATGAGCTGCCAGTGAATTTCGGTACTTTCATCTGAAGTAGACTTCTAATCTCCACACATTTGTACTTTAAATCCTTTGTTGCATATCTCAACTCAACGACACCTCTTAAAACGTCACCTTCTTTAAGTCACTCCTCGATCTCCCAAGGCACAATAAACACCCCGCATTCCCTTTCTTCCTTTCTCTTATTCGAAATTTCAATATTCCACCCTTGGGAGACGCACCGCAAGTTCGGCGTCGTGGGAAGTGGGTGTGTGGGTGCGTGGGTGCGTGGATGAGGTGATGTAGGTTGTTGTATGATTTTGGTGGTAGGAGAGGTAGGGAGAGGGTCAGATATGATGATGAATGATGGAAGATGGTGGCGGGGAGAATGGAAGGATGGTGTGACGGGGGGGAGGGTGATTTGAAGAGAAGGGGGCGATGCAGAAAGGAAAGAAGTAGCTATAATACTAGGCCCGCGATGATGAAAATCAGAAAAAGATCACAGAAGTGCACTCTTTCAACATCAGATGGCGTATTGCATAGTCATAACGAAAGCAAGCACCTCGGCACTGTTACTACTTTGCACAGATAGACAAACCAGACAAGTAGATGGTGTGTGTTTCTAGATCCAGGGGTCATTAATATAGTCAAACTGTTCCAAAAACTTTTCAAAAATCCGCAAAAGCACATAGGGTATCTATGCATGAACAACTTAAAGAACCTGCCATCTCATTCTGGTCCCCATTCTGCATTTTAAAGTGTTGGGTATCTCATAGATACATGCATAGGACAGCTAGTTCACAATTTCCAAAATTCATACTCTCCTCTACGTATACATACCCCAAGGGATTTGACACTTCCGGAGACATATAGATGTCTAATACATTCACAAGAAGACACCCTAGAGGTGTATGTATGACATGCCGATGCTTTCACTCAGCAAGATACGTCCTGGGTAAGTCTGACACGTACACAGAGCTCCAGATGTCCATCTCCAGCACGTTGACTTTGCTAATCCTATGCTATAGACAGGGAGATGAAGGGACTTCTGTCTTTTTAAAGGAAAGGAAATATATGATCTGCAAACATAACACGCCCATTGATTCCATATTCACTCACGGCGCCTGCTACTTACCACTTTCTGGATAGGGAATCGACCCAGCCCTTCAGTTATTGTAGGAGTGGATTTCATCTTCCCATCTTCTATCTGCTGAACCAAGTGAATCAAGACAGTAAGGTATGTATATAAACCCCATCCCATCCTCAGACCATCCTACCTTTCCAGCATTCATACTTCCTGTCATCAATTATCGCACAATGTTGTGCAAGTCCGACCTCTCCTCACATGTGTCTAGATCCAGGTTAATGCTCCACCCACTCTAGCTATTCGTAAACAATATCTAGAGGAACTAAACTGCTGCTACAAAAACGACAGCGAGAAAAATGCAATGATAGTGAAAATATGGAATGGCAGTGAACGTTCGAGGGAGTGGCTATTTATTTTACTAGCTCACAGCGGTAATAATGAAAATGCAACTCTAATCGACAGCAGGACTACCACAATTCACGATGATAATCGCAGAATCTCATGCTATCTCCCTTACCGTTTCCGTCCGTTTGCTCACTGAATTCACCGGCATAGTCACAATCGCACCATGAAGCTTGCTTTCCAACTAGCAGAATCGCGTGTCCTGATTTAGACAACACTGTATAAACCGTTCACGCATATGCTATCAAATCGTACTTCATTGTGACTGCTTTAGAGAATGTATCAGAGGGTAGAACCAACACAGGAAAAGGACCTCCCGGTAGAGTAGGTATGTGTAGATAGAAGATCGGAGTCCAGCGAATACGCAGGCGCCCATTTACATGTGCCTGAGAGCACCTACGATCAGAGAGCCAAAGAGAATACAACGAAATAGAATGTTTAAGACCTGCCATTTCCGAACTTACGGATAGCTCTGATGCTGTTCCCGGCTTTTGGGAAAGTTTGGATCTCATATACTTATCTCGCCCAGTGTATATGAAGATCGTAGGCATGCAAGCATGCAGTAAAGAGATGAGTTAATAGAAAAAGCATCCTCCTTGTGGATGTCGACTCTATGTTCGAAATCTCCAGGTTCGCCCGCGCTCATCGCGCAAAGGTCCTCTCCAGCGTCTGGAACTCGTCGGCGGGGATATGTAACTATCATTCACGAGCCAATACAACGGGTCATCTGATGAAGGGACACTGGTCTCTACCCCGCGACTTCATTTGCGTCCAGCTCGCAACACAGTCACCCATTCGACAAGATACTCGAGCCTGTAATTGCATACCAGTTGACGATGCAAGCAAGAGATGCACGTAAAACATGACAGATTTCTAGTTGAGAAGAAATAAATCGAAGGGAGAACGGAATGGTCAGATAAGGTACATTGGTACATGGGCATGACGACATTGAAACTGAGAATTGAGAATAAGAATCAGAAGTATGATCAAGACTATTCAATTACTTTCTCACGAGCAAGTTACAAATTGAGCATATTGCAGAAACCTACTGTCGACTACCCCCCTTTACTCGTGAACGATGCATTTCCTATTACTCAATAGTTGGACCCTACATGCTTATGATCATATGCCATGCCGTCATGAACATAACGTACGACGGAAGCTATACGATGGCGCCGTCGAAAAGATGGCAGCAGCAACGAACGATCTCCAATTTGCCGGCATGTTTGAGTTGTGTACTGCACCGTTGATAGTTTGAACAACCTTGGGTTGAAACTGTCACCGAACTAGAAAAGGACGTTTACCTACTGTAAGTCTTACAAAAGGGGTTGCATGACGCAGCGGGACAAAAAGCGACGATCTGCAATGACGACGGCTACCTACTGCAAGCTGCCCAATTTCAACAACGTTTCCTGACATTGCGAGTAATCATCTTCAGGCATTTCATCCCATCCCCTAAGACACACAGGGAGAGACATACATTCAATCATCCCAAGTAATCTGCAATCCAGCCCACGCCAAGGCCTAAAGCCCACCGTCTGGCTGTCAAAGGTGCAGCTGCAGTTTAGTCGAATTCAGATGTTTCATATGCCGACGAGCTGCAGCATCTCGAGTCGTCTCCTACAGACATCCGTTCGGCAACGCCGTCACAGGGAAAACGTAACCTTCTACTGGCAGAGCACACGCACGCACGCACGCGAGTCGTTTTTTCTTCAATCTGCAAACGCAACGCAACGCCGCCACGCCTCCCCTTGTTGCCCTCGACTCGTGATGCATTAGACGACGGATTTTCCTCACCTACATGGGACTGTTGAAATGTGGCATAATCTCATGCAGGCGACAAAGGGTATTTCCAAGACCGAGCAGACACAAAAGCACCTCACCGCCTGCTAGATGGTCCAAATTGAGGACGACGTGCCTGCCTTGGCCCAAGCCCACGAGTCGCCATCCCATCCCTACGCATCGGGGTCGCAGTGTCCCACGAGCAGACGCAAGCGGAGGAATTGTTCCTACACCCGAAAAATTGGGGACCTGGCGATGATATGCATACGCGCTCAATTCAATTTCCTTTCCCTGTGTGTGGCGAAGAAAAAAATGGATAGGAAAAAGTACACATAAACTCGGTATTGAAGGTAACTGACTCGTGATATCAGGCCGAGATGCGGAGGGTGGCCAGGGATTAGCGACCGCAAAAAATATCCGTCCTCGTTATTCCATTCGTCCGTTTGCCTGCCCACACACACCTCGTTCTCAGTTCTGTGATTCGTGCGACAGGAAGTGTTTACTGATGAAGTAAAATGGGTGAAGAAAGGGAGATGGAGACGGCAAGCAGTTGGAAAGTTGTCCCAAACATGTAAATTCCAGAGATGCATGAATAGTTTTGCGTGGAAACATCCCAACCATCGAAATAGACTTTGATACTAATCGAAGCTGTCAATCCTGCGGGAGATCCGGTATCCTCGACCCTCCAGTTAGTTGCCTACAGTAGGAGTTACAGTAGTAGCACACAGGTTATGGCACGTGCATACCCTGTGTTTGAGGTCGTCCTTCGATCACACGGGGTTTCCAGCGGAAACTATGTTCATGTGTTGGCAACTCACAGCACAGGCAGATGCATGACTGTAGGTGCGAGTAGGTACTCTACCTCCGTAGTCATGTACAAGTACAGTTCAGTCTGTTTAGACTGTCACCTGCAATGTTCTGCCTTCGCTTAGGTCTCCCTAATAGATCAGACTGATGTGCAGACGCAGGACGCAGGATGCAAGATGCAGAATATAGTAAAGTAAACTTTTCTACACGTCAAACAATGACGTTGGACGGCGCCTAGCTCTTTGTGATACTTTCACGGCCGAGTCGGGGACGAAGATGAGAAGGTCTAACCCTTGTCCATTGTTGATATTCTGTACCCTCTGAACATGCAGATCTGGATATTTTGCCATGACTACAGTAGGCTCCAAATGCATGCAATGACAGAGTTAACAGACAGATCGACGTCTTGGAATAGGGATTCCTGTACTTAGCAAACCCTCGCGGGAGTGGATATCCTACGAAAAGGTACGCTCTGATCCACGGTCATTTTGCAGTAGCATCAAGTAGAGCCCGCACCCGGATATGTAGATCTAGATAAAGCAAAGCCTAGATTCTCCTCTAGACTTTCCCAGGAATCAGGGACTGGGACGGACGCACCGAGACGGAACCAGTCCGTAGATGCGAGCCTCTAAACGCGGAAACTATTATCGACACAGTAGTAGGCTATGGGGTGCGGTGCTTCGTGCTGTGCTGTAGATTCAATTTTGTCTAGTTGTCTAAGATTAACAGCCATGATAGCCCGCTAGGCAGGTTTCGCGAGGGTGCACGGTGGTGTTCGTACATTTTTTAGGATTTTGAGTTTTAGTATGATGAATGCACGAATGGATGAATAAGTGAATTGAGTTTCTGTTAGCACGATGGGGCATGCATTTGGCCTAATGATGGTGGCCGTCGTTGCATCAAGTTCAGGGGTGAACCGAGGAATATTAGGAAATCCCGCGCGTAATATTCTTGTGTTACCCATGCTGGTGGCTGGAGCCTCTTTCATAGGAATCCCTGGATGTGAAATCGGGAAAACTCCAAAGCGGGCTGGCGGGCCAAATGGGAAGGAGATACGAATTAATTGATCCTGCTTGTCCTTGCGGGCACACACTGTGCCGCAATATCTACTCAACATGAATTGTATGGAATTGGACCGTGATGATTATACAAGGTACCGTAGATACTGTAGGCCTGTAGCAAATGAGGGGTTTAACAAGTCATGTTAATGGACGCAGGAGGCCTGTTTGAGGAGACAAAGTGGGACTTCGGATTTGTGTCTGCGAGTTTCGGTCATACAGTACTGTCAGGCAAAGGGGGCTTGGTTTGGTATCAGATTCTGTTGGATACAGTTCCGATTTGTACCTGGCTACCGCTGCCTGGGTGGAAGAGGGAGGTGGAGGTGGGTGGAGGCGGGTGGAGGCGGGTGGAGGTGACAGTGGTCACTCCTCGCCTGCGGGTGGCTACTTTCGAGCGAAAGATGTCGCGCAGGCTCCGCTACGATGGAGATGGAGAATCAAAAGAACTGGAGGTATGGAGACCAGTTGTGCCTTCATTAGGAAAAGATCGGCTATTTGACCCGGTTGTTGAAGTCTTTGACCATCAACCCTGAAGTATCCGATTCCAGACAAGGTTCCTGTGTGCCGTACTCTATGTGAGAATTGAGAGAAGAGGGAAGGCAAGAGAAGAGCAGAGAAAAGATTGTACTGGCATCCGGATTGCCGTCTTAGGTATTCATAAATTCGCATGACTAGCCAAAAAGGACATCCGTTTGGGCACCGAGGATTGGACGCTCTCCAACTGACAGAACCCCAAGAGGGGAGAAGGAGCATGAAGTGAGTGAGCAGCCTCGCAGCGAAACTTGAACTAGAACTGTACGACATACATTAAACTTGTACTACCTCAATAGACGCGGTGTCTTTTAACTGCTTTTAGAATAAGATGCAGAATCTCGTGTTTTATTAGACACAGATCCTGATATAGCTGTTAGCCACAGATGATCCCTCGACAAGCGGCTTGCAAATCAATAAATGATAGAATGGATAACGGACAGACCGACGGGCCCTTAGCGGCGGCGATGTGACAAAAGCCGATCCATGGAGGGGACCGTGCAAGAAGTGATTCTCTCTCTTGGATTTCCCATCTGTCGGCAACGGCATCATCTAGGCTTGGAAGTATGCGTGTACGAATTGCAGGATGGACCATGTAACGCATGTTGAGTGGCAACTGGCAACTTGGCAAGAAAGTGAGCACACAGCCGATTGAGGGGCGCGAATATCCAAGGCAGGGTGGAGAGGGATCACAAAGTTTATAATTCTACAAAAGTAAAAGTACGAAAGGCGAGAAGAACCTTGAAATCCTGACCGCATGAAAGACCAAAAGGGAAATAAAAAGCGTACGAAGTACGAGTAGACGTTTTGTTGTAAAAGGTGGTTGGTGGGGTGGTGATGATGGGTCACTTTGTGAGGTTATGATGGTGGTGGCTCTCCGTACTATCCGCTCCCTCCATGCCCTCGATCCTCCATGCCCTCGATCCTCCATGCCCTCATAAAGAGGGTCGAGATGGGCCCAAGCGAGCTACGTAGTCGAGTCTAATATCTACATGTAGTCTTGTACTGCGTACCAAGTTTCCTTTCCAATACAACTAAAGACGGAATTAGTCCACATTTCTTCAACAGAGGATCAGTAATCTTTTCGCAACGCACAAGGTTTGGGCTATATCTCGTACAGCGCGGTTGTAGTTACCCATGCAAATGAACAATGCTTTTGCCTGTTCGACATGTCACTGCTCCAGACTCGTCGACTCTTCCACCCTCAATCTGCCTCACAGTCAGGTTGACAATGCCGAGGGAGTGCTACCTCTTTTGATTGGCGGTTATTATTGCCATCAAGTAATACAAACACGATAAGAATCGGCTTGGTAAGAAAGTCCTGCGCATGGCAGTGAGAGCAGAGACGAACGCTTCCGGTCTTTTTACGTACAGTATCAAAAATTCGCCGAGAAACTCCATAGGCCAGGGGAGACGCCCTGGTCGCGAGGAGGCTCCATGTGAGTCCATGATCGATGGACCAAGGTTGACTGTCCTCGCAGCCAAATGTGGGGATATAGCCAGATGCAAAAATGGGTCTTTTTTCCTTTTTCCTCAATGCAGCGGATTGGGGTCCAGCTGATTGGATCCTGTTTTCGTATATTTGTTCCAATCGAAAATGTGCAAGAGAGACTTTTCTGGCACAGGCATACGAGCTTATTTCCGCGTCGTACAGTACAATAATAGGAAATCCGAATGTATCGATGATCGGTGGCACATTACTCATGAAAAGGAAGTTGCGTTGTAAGCCTTTATCCAAAGATGCGGTGTGAAAATGTGATATGTCATATTTCCCTCTGAAACTCGAATTATTTCTTCTCTCAGTTATATGTTTTCAGCAGTTGTTGCAGTTGTTGCAGTTGTTGCAGTTGTTGCAGCAGTTGTCATTGTCAGTTGTCCAAACTTTCATCCCCCCATTCAATCGACTTAAACCTCTTGGTGTTAGCCATATCCTCATCTCTTAGATCGCCCCTAAACGGCGATCTGGTTTGCTTTCCCCTGGCTTTGGCGTTGCAACTGATTGAGTTGTACCTAGGTACTTGTATGCTTCGTCGAGATCTGGAACATGGTAATTCCAATTCCCATTCCCATCTTTGCTCTTAGTAATCCTCTTCCACCAGTCAGCGCAGAGAGTGAAGAACTAAAAACGCCTGTTCACTAGATTTTCCCATGACCGTTATGTCGGGATAGCTACTACTGCGGGTGAACGATTTTAGTAGACTGTAGCCACGACCTTAAAATGCACAACCTGTTACCCAGTCCTAGTATCGATGGAACTAAGATCTTATATCTCTCAGAGGTTATTCTGGACGACATGTCTTCGAAACTTTCACGAGAACATCCTACATTGGTACCGTTGCAATGACTTCTGAAGCATTCGTCGGTTCCAACAGATTTCCAATTTATTCATCCTCCCACTTTTGCTTCTTGCAGCATCTTTCAGCCACACATCATCTCACCGAGTGAGGAACCATGCAGCAGGCAGCGTCACATCCATTTCATACAAACCTTGTACTCAGTGATAACAATAAACATCTGCCGCACTTTCGTACTTCTCGTAGCAGGTCAATAGCCGCTCTTTCAAAGGCAAGAATTGATTACAACAAACACCTCCATATGCTCTGTCCTTGGCATTACATGTAGGGTACGAGTCGCGGCGGCATTGTGGAAACGAGACATGCAGTTGTCATTCGATCAGATGGGTTTCCCTTCACCCATTGCTGACTCTTTTACGTTGGATCTCTCGGCGGAAGTCACGGACAAACATTAAGTCAGATCACAACTAAACTATCGAAGAGGTATTCACCCGCGCCAGCTTTGGGAGATCTTAGAAGACGAATTATGGAACAGGAGTGGAGATGCACGAAGGTATCAAGAGCTGGCCAACCCGGCAAGAACAGGGGACGCTGCGGACGTAGACTCGTAGAGACTCGAAAGTGGGCATGACCCCCGGTACCCCTTATAAAATTTGGGTCAGCTGAGAGACATGAAAAGTGATGTGTGTGCATTTTGCAACATCCGCTCCTCGCATCAATTGCTTTTCGCAGCGTCGAAATCCGACGATGACTTCATCTCAGCAAGCCGAGCAATCATCCAATTTAAGAGAGTGCAAAAATGCAAAAGATGAATCATCTGGATTAGGTGAACATACCCGGGTCAGCCAATGACCGTAGCAAGCAGGTAAGAGGACCGTTTATGCCGGAAACGATGGACCACCAGGACCCATGGGATTGTGACAGAAAAAAACACGAATAATTGGTAACCAGACATGCCGAAACAGCCAAACTGCGGAAAGACGAGCAGAAAAATTACCTGTCACTTTTACTTTTGCTCCTCTGGAAAGCATTCGCCACTTGAAATCCTGTAGGTTGGTTACGTATACGACCATCATCACTGCAGCTGCATATCACATGCCAATCAAGAGGGACTGCTCGAGTGCAGTACGTCGTAAAGGTTACATGAGAAAGATCGCGTCGAAATTTGATGAGCTCTTCGCATCGTATCGCCTCTTTTCTCATCGAGGCGGGACAAATCTTATCCTCTCATAAGGCTATATCTCGGAAGGAACAGAAACTTTTCATTCAATACATTTCGAATGAAGATCGGATCATCATCATTCTTGTTACAAATATACGAACATTCTGAGGATGATGATGTTTCGCTCGGCTTTCCTGCCATCGATGGTTGACAACTCATGCACCGACCCCAACCTCTTTTTCTTCAAACACTTCGAGGTGAGGTTGCGTTTGTGCCTCTCGTCTAATCGCCAAGGAAAGTCAAAATTATGCATATTGCAGGTTGGACTAGCAGCGTAGCAGCGGTCTCTCTTCAGCGCACCTACCTAGTTAGGTTATCCGTGGGGGATGGTCATCATGGTATGGTAGATGGGAAGATTGGATGATTAGAAGAGTACTTTATGGTTAGAATTGCATATCAAAAGGTCCATGGTCCATGGCAGGATGCAGGAGGAACTGGACCGTGGAAAAAGCAGAATAACCATTGGAATGAAATTAACCGTTTACCAGTCTACCTGATATGTCGCATCAATGCCGAAACAGGTAATATTGGATCCGAGAGAGACACTGCAAAGTCACTCAGCCAAGAATCTCATCCTTCAGGCGGACGTGGATGTCCTGGTCAAGTGCCATGTGAGGACTTGGTCAAGCCACCGCCAACTGAGGTTTCTCTGGAATCGGTCATCCTAGTAAATGTATCTCCCGTGAAATCTGGCCGACTTGGATATGCCTCCATACGCAGCAACCTTACCGTAACAGCTTACTACACCCCTTGGCACACCCACTTCTCACCCATATTACGACGCTAGAGCCACGCATCTTCAGGGTTGACACGCATTTCTTAGCTCGACTGTTTTCACTAGAACACGGATTTTCCTTCGAAAACATTTACCCAACCTAGTCCCAGACACCCATAGCGATCCTAACGCCGATTTCCTGGTCATTCATTCATCGGGATCTCTCAAAGCCCGTTTTCTCTTGTGCCGGCTCTAATCTGCTCCCCAGCTGTTTATGAACAGCCTAAGCCTCAGCCTAAGCCTGAGCCTAAGCATAAGCATAACTTTGATCGCACACTCTTGCACACTCGGTCGCGGCCGACGGTGAAGGAAGCAACCCGCTCGTCAGTAGTTGTCCTTACTCACCACGTAGCCAGGTACTACATTATCTGTCCGTAATTGAAACCTAACCTACTGCTACCTGGGACTGACAATCTTTTGATCCAACTAGATCAGCTAGACTTTAGTCGGAGTAGCACGCAGTTGTCTTGTGGAGATTCAAAAACGAAACGCGCGATTATTATCTGGAAACAGACGCCTACGCCGACCTACCCACGCACTGGCTCTGGCTTCATTATTTTTCCCAGACTAATTTCCCCAGAGATCGATTATAGCCTTCCCGCGCACTTGGGTCGCCTACGCAAGCGTCGTTCTATCTTCCCCCCATCAACACTATCGTTGTAGGGCAGCACCACGCTGGTAAGAACCCCAGAACAGACACCAAGCAATTGTCTTTGTCAAATGTTGTGCATATTTCATGATCTTCCATAATTCCATCAGACCTTCAAGGCTCAAGCATAATGAACCATCCGCTTCACCTGTCGAGTAACGAGCATTCTGTACTTACTCGTTTTGTTTAGATAGCAATATTCGCAAGGCTTGCCAAGAAATCCCTCCGAGGCTTTATTCTGATATCGCTGCGCTAGTCACTGTGAGTTAGCTTCCTTCAACTATTTCATATCTTAGCACCATCTCAATATCATCGACGAGATACCAGCAGGAGAGGCTTCTCTCTGTAAAGCCCTCGACCTTTGTGCCCTAATTCCCACTGAAGTGTATTGGTGTCTGCGCACCGCGCGCATTCTTCCTTCGTCATATCTTATCCATTGGACTGAGAGAAAAAAAAGTTGTCCGAAATTATTTTTTGCGGGTCCTGGCCACTTTTTATCATTTTCATCGTGTATTCACAACTTCCACATCTAACTCACTCTCCCACAAAGACATCACGAAAAGCACTCTTTCTGCTTTGACTCGCTTTCTTCTTGTTCCGAAAGCACGGATTGAATCATTGCGACAACTTTCCCAACGTCCAATTCATCCAAGTCTTGGTCTTCAAGATCCACCTCGAACACACTACGCGTCGTTAACTCCCAGCCGTTTGCCCGCGTAAACGAACACGGTCAGCTCAAATTCCCACGAAGACTAGCTTCGACATCTGGGTCCCCGGATATAACACTAGATCCCGAGACAAACATACTACAGCAAGTCTACGGTGGCAGTGTTCTCAACGCACGCAGAGTCGCAGACATTAACCGTCCACCACGCACAGGCGCAGGATAACTCAGCTACTGTGAACACACCACGATTCGAGCGAGCACCTAACCCATCTTCGAATCTAAGAAGAACCGGACAGTAAATAGCCGCTTCATTCATAACAACGGTGTTGCAGTTGGGGGATACAAGTTAAAGACAAGTTCAGGAACGAGGCGCGTCTACTGCAAGACCTTGAAGTGGATTGCACATCTTTAAGTGAACAGTTGAGCGAAAGATCTATCTCCTCGGAACAAGGGCTGCGGAACCCTGGATCATCATCATCATCTGTATTCAACGCAACCTCTGCTTCCGACTCCAACTGCCTCGAACTCGGTATTCGGGAACGATTTAAGTTTCTGCCGTCTACACTTCTTGGCTTGTTCTGGACCCCTCTTACCTCATCGAAAAGGCAGGAAAAGGGTTAATCGAACAGCCAATCCAGAGGCTGATCTCGTCTTAGACAGAGGTGAAGGAAATTCAAGACAGCTAGTGACCGCCAAAGGTTGTCCGCCCAGACTCCAACGCGAATCCGAGGCTCGTCATTTCTATTATTCCCGAGACGACTAGCTTGGAAGACTACTACAGTATTGACCCGACTAGCATTTACGCAAATCATATTGTAGCCCAGATCTCTCTAATCCTGGACGAATAAGGATTTGTGACGTGATCTACGGAGGACGGAATACGCTGTCTGGACATCCATCCTCAGCTGGACTCCCAAGGTACATCGAATTTGTATAGCGCTACCAAAGGGTCTAAGCATCACAAGCTGATCAGCACCACCCAGAAGGGCAAGGCGCATCACCAAACCCGCATTCTTCAACCAAAGCTCGCAGCGAAATACCCAGCCTAACGAGCTAGGGCTCCATCTTTTGACCTACCTTGGTTAGAGCTGGACAATATTTATCGTCATTGCTTCGTACGAGTAATTCCTCGAGTCACGAATCATAACCGCGAATCAAGAAGAGTGAACATACTAGTCCAGGCTCCTTTTGCGACCGAATTTCCGATCGAAGCAAAGGCGACGAATGAAGGACAATCCGGAGGAGCATATTCGTTCATTACGGGTCGTCCAGATTCAATTTTTCTTCCATCATTCATTCTCCAATAAAGCTCGCCTCGAGGACGCTACGGCACAAAGAGCCAAACTCTAAGAGAGCACAGACGACAATAAATCCACCCACGCATTCACTGTAGGAGGACTGGGCCTTCCCGTGTACGGCTAGCGCGCTCGGAAATCACTCGGTAACGAAGTTTGCCACCATTCCGCTTTTTGTCTTTTTTTAAAAATTTGCGGATTTGCGGATTTGCGGGAGAAAATTCATTTCCAACCTTTTTAGTGGAGAAGGCAAGACGACTGACTTTTTCTGCCTCTGCATCAAAACATCAGCCACACGCATCTACGCTACTACGCTACTACGCTACCACCCAGCACACGCACGCACACGCCCTCCCCACTAATCTTTTTCCTCCGCTGCTCATCGATTCGCAGCAGCGTACCGTACCGTACTGAAGACAGAGTCCTCGAAAGCAGCGTGCGGTAAAGAGACAAAGGATTGGACTGCATTCGCATTTGTCAGATCCGTGTCAGCAAAACAAAAGCCAACAATTTAAATCCTAATTCCTAATTCCTATCCTAATTCCTCGGTCCAGCCGACACAGCAGCTGCTCAAGTTGGCAATCCGCGCGACAAAACAATTACAATTACTGCCTTTAATCCGGGCGATCAATCGCTAGATCGCTAGATTCATTACCCTAAAAGAATTGGAAATATTCTGGAAAAGTGCACACTCGACTGTCGCAGCGCTTTACTCCGCACACGCAACAGTCTTGCCTAGAGCGATTTGCAACTAGACCGAACCCAGGATTTTCCCTCGGTCCCCTCCTTTTTTGCGCAGACCTCGGAGCTAGTGGAGCAATTAGTTTCGCTGCATCATACTAAGCGTCATCCACTTACTTGCCTTTACTTTACCTTTACAGAGAGGGAAACCAGGGTAATCGTCTACCTTGCCCCAAACTATCCTAACGAAGCGGCCTCCTCTTAACAAGCCTGGCTCTTTCCTCCCCCATTCACCACCTCGCACCGCACGCACGCACTTGCACCTCTTGAGTCTTTTCACCCCTCATAATTATCCATAACCCATAACCACCCGACCTACGCCAGTCTAAATCCTTTTTTATCCTTGCTCACTTCGTCTCACTACTCACTACTTCCGTACTTCACTACCTTCACCACCACCAACCGAAACCACCACCCACCACCCACCACTCACCACCACCAATTACCCTCTTGGTCGCCTTCCACAAAATAAATTCGCGTCAATCCAAGTATAATTTTCGAATCAGTCTTAGAGCTCCGATCATTTCCAAGCACGAGCGTTGTACGCACCAGTCCGTCTTGGTTCTAAAGACCTGCATCTGGTTATCGAAGACAATTCGATTAGAGAATCGTCAAAAAAAAGAGGCCCCCAAGAAGGCGCATCGGCACTTGTCATATAACTCTCTCCGGTCTTGAGCGAACTTGTAAAAGACAAGCTGAATTCCAGGTTGTGCTAGTTTCGTCCATTGACAACAACATACTCCAGGTTTCGTGAGCTGTAGTATGTCCTTGGTCTCTCCACAACAATCTTCACATACCTTCAGCAACTCATTACTTACAAGTACCGACGGTGAAGGCAAGAACACGCCCGACGAAACAGAAGCAACTCTAAGTACGCTTCTCGGAGCATACACAAACGGTCAGAAGCACACCTCTATGGAACGGGGTGCCACCGAATATACGCAGTCAGGTTTGCAAACGCCCTATCCACACGCGTTCACCGACGCCCAGTCTGAAGATTCATCTGCAGATCACGCGTCTGCTGCGCAGTATACTCCCCAGCAAGAAGTTCGAACGAACAACTACTCCACCTCCGCGACTCCCACGTCCGATTACGGTGTCTATCCCGCCTCAGCGCGTTCAGGTTCTTTCCCAGAGCACCTTCAAAGACCTTATCACCCAGCAAGCAACCACAGCGGTAGTAGTGGAGGAATGGCTCAACCAACAAGTCCGTCAATACCTTTGCAAGATGGTCGTTCAAACCATCAATCTGCGCAACTCAAGTCTGACCAGGATGTTCCTATAGATCCATCGATTGCTGCTTCCAGCCCAACGTACCCTGCGCACGGCGGCCAATACTCTCCTTACCCCCCACAAGAACAGATGCAACACGGTTACCAGCAGCATCCCAGCGGCGCGATGTACACACAGCCAAGACCAGATTGGGGAGGATACGGTCACCCAGCAGCACCTCACGGCATGCCAACTTATCCGGTTAGTGGCGCTCAAACCCCAACATCTGCTGCTCCTGCGGGACGTCCAGGCCAGGTATGTGAAATAAACATTTGCTACTTAACTACATAGCGCGTGCTATGAGGCAGTCTCATGGCGGGTATTGATATGTGCAGACGCGCCGTCAAGTCTTGCAGAAGTCTGCGAGCTTGGTAGTTTACTTATCTCTCCCCAAGGGCAATCTGCCCCTCTTTTTCTACCCTGTAGAGAACCGCTAAAATTTAACAAGCAGCACCACTTCCCGCAGGTCTATTCCTTTGTCCCTATCCCAGGTGCACAACAACACAAGCGACCACGAAGAAGATATGAAGAAATTGAACGTATGTACAAGTGTGGATGGAATGGTTGTGAAAAGGCGTATGGTACATTGAATCATCTCAACGCACATGTCACAATGCAGTCACACGGAGCAAAGCGTACACCAGAAGGTATGTCAATATGTCCCTTTTTTCGCGTTCAAAAAAGAGGGTTCCTCCGAGGAATAGCCCCAAAATTGTCGTCGCATAAATCCTCCGAAAGGTTCGGACGAACTGGAATTGATGATGCCGTTTTTATTCTATTTTGACGGCCCTCGCGAAATTACTAAGAATTCTACGCTATTAATGATATGTGGATGATTTCACTGGCGTCAGACTAGTCCTGTCATAGTCTGGGGACAACCTCACTCAAATCTGACACTAGCATGGGTTTACCAGATCCGCGGGTTATGTTGTGTTACATTGGCAAGCTAACGTTTGGTGCCATGCAGAATTCAAAGAAATCCGAAAGGAATGGAAGGCGCGCAAGAAGGAGGAAGAGCAACAACGCAAGGAAGCCGATAGTGCTCGCGCAGCCGCAGCTCCTGCTGATGGACAGCCTCCTGAGAACGCACCACCTCAAAATTACCCACCAGGCCGATCAGTTCAATTACCACCAATTGGCTACCAGCCAGGCGCAGCAGTTCCCAACCAGTACCAGGCCGCGCCGGCCGCTGGGGGTGTTCAACAATTGCAGGAGTATGGCAACAACCATGCTATGCAATATTCAGGCTACCCAGCCTCGCCTTATGGCGCTCCAAATCAGATGTATAACCAACGTCATTACACCCTCAATTTTTGATTCCTCATTGAATCCATGCTAATACTTTCTCTAGCTAACGGAGCTCAACCTAAGTATGAGCATTAGATTGGACACTATGTTTACTCGACTGTTCTCGTGCGAAAAGTCAAGGTCACTCTCGGACCCGTCGGAGGATATCGTGTATCACACCTAATGGTTGCCACAGTCTTTCGCACATGTATCATATGGGCCCTTGATTGCATTTACTTCGGTGTCGTTCAATGCGCAAATGTTTCCTTCCTCCTTGTTCTTTAGACATCTTTTCTTGATTCGGTTCGGCACCGTACACGAATTTCATGGCCTGATGACATTTCTCCTTTGTCGGACACTTTCTTCTTCGATCTTAGGGTGTCGAATCAAATGGTCGTGTTTGGGGTTGCATTCTCTGGTTCCTTGTTTGCTTTTCTTTTCTCATGTGGTGAGGCGTCGTTGGGAAGATGCTTTCTAAACCTAGGCCGTGTTTGCTTTTTCTCTCTCACGATGCACCGGGATGGAATCTGGGGAGTTTTTGTCTGTATCACTGCATAAAGGTTCTGCGTGCGGGGGCTTAGGAAGGAGGAGACTTTTAGGTCTCTTTATTTTCTATGCAACGTCAAAAAGAAAAAACTTTGTTTTTTCCACACAAAATCTACTTGGGACAGAATGGGATGGATGGGATGGGGCAATCAAATCAAATTGACCGGGTGGGTTTTGATTTTTCGCGCGCAGTGTGTGGTTTTGTTTTGGTTTGATTAGGTTTTCTCCCAGAAATTACAACCACAATTCCACCCCGTTCGATATACAAAATTTCAAATTTCAGGCTCTGACTGTGGCGGTGTGTGGTGCTCTCTTGTGTTTCTTTTGATGTGATGGTTTTTGTTTGATTGGGTTCGGTGGGGAGGAGGGAAAAGGTTTGGGAGGGAAAAGGGAAGGATGGATGGGTATATGAGAATGATGTTTTGATTGATGGATGGATGGGATGGGATGGGATGGGATGGGACGGTGGGTTCGTGGGTGGTAGCAGTATACACGGGTTGTGTTTGTTTGTTTGTTTGTTTGTGTTAGTATTGCAATTTTGACTGACTCCCTTTCGGTTTTTCGTGGATGCGATGGGGTGGGATGGATGGAAGAGCAGAGCGAGAATACACAGTGGGGATTGCCTTTGCATGGAATGGGATGGATAGTCTACGTCTTTGAATGAATGAGGATGAGAATGGGGGATTCGATGAGTGAGATGGGGAGTGAGTGCATGGTGGTGGTTTGAGGGAGGGAGGGAGGGAGAGAGGCTGGGCAGGCTAGGGTAGGCTAGAAGGACAGGCAATATACAGTATACGTTTATCATTTTATGCGGATTTGGGGGGGTGGTTGTTTGATGGGAGGGGGGGGTGTGATGTTTGTGGTGATGTGTGATGATGTGGTATGGTCCCGATTATTGATATGTATGTATGTATGTATGTGATTGTGATTGTAATTGTGACAACTGTGAAGACTGACGACTGGGATTTGGATGTATACGTACGTATTTATGCACCCGCATAGCATGTATTTGGGCGTTGTGAGGTTGCGGAGCCGGGAGGGGGAAGGAGGATATTGGATCGGGAGGAGGGGTGGAGCGGGTGCGGATATAGTTGGGATGGGTAGGGGTATGGATAATATGGGTATAGATGGGTATGGATAGCTATATAGTTACGAGGGATGCAGGGCTATAGAGTTGGATTCGAAAATAGAAGAAGTGCGGAGCGGAAGATGGGGGGAGGAAGGACAGGAGGAAGGAGCTGGCGATATATCTGGTGTACTTACTAGGTAGGTGGTCAGTATAGGTAAATATATAACGAATATGATCAGTTATTAAAAATTTTCGAGCTTCGAAATTTTTCTTTCGTTCCCGCTTCCAAGAACTGGGGTCACGAGCTCACTTGTTTCTCATCTTTCGACTTTCTGCCTCCGTTCTGATATCGGGGGTTTTTGAGGTATGGGGGGTGGATGGGTGGATGAATCTTGAGAGGTTCTTGGATGGCTAGCGGACGGTTGGGGGTGGTTGGAGTGTGGTTTGGACTGAGGAGTGGAGGGGAACAGGAGGAGGAGAAGAAGGGGGGAAGAGAGGAAGAGAAGAGGGAGGAGGAGAAGAGGGAGGAGGAGGAAAACGTTATTACAAGAAAGTGCCCTTCCGTTACATATGATACAGAATTCATCTCTTATCTCTAAACGGTCCATCGTCGTAACGAGGGTGGTTCTTGAGATGAGATGCTCTTGTGATATCGAATATTGCCTTGTTCTTCGATGATGTACCAGCATGGGAAGGAAGATGGGGTAAGTGGGTGAGCAGAATGGGTGAGTTTTACCTTACTTTCCTTACTTTACCTTACCTAAAAGTATTCACGGAGGGGTTGGCTGAGCAAATGGACGGGGCAGGTGAGCTAGATAAAAGGTATGCAGTGCATGAGTGCATCTTGTTCTTTCCTCCTAGATAAGGTGGCGAGTTGGTAGATTGGGGGGAACTATGATGTTGGGAGTTGAAACCAGCAAAGCCAGCAGCTAGCTGCAAGACCCTTTTCCTTTCCCTTTCCCAGTCCTAGTCCAGCAACACCATCAAAAACCCATTCAGCTACTCACCTGAACCCACTCGCTCACTCGCAACTCAAGAACAACCCAAAACAAAATGCAAGCCACAATGAGTATCCCAGAGTAAATAAAATATGCATATCATTTATACCAAATATATTTAAGCCCTAAGTTCCCAATCCCAATCCCAATCCGATTCGCATTCACAATCCCATCCCAAATCCCATTCCCATACCCATCCCGACCCTTCCCAGTAAACCCAAACCATCATTTTAACAACCCAAAAGCTCATACACAACATAAGGTCCGCAATTCATCCATCCATCCATAAGACCTCTTTTCCACATCATCCAGAGACGAGCCTAAGCCCGACACAATCCAATCCAATCCCATCCCTCACCCATAAATCAAATCACACCATACATAAAACAATAAATATATCTCATCAGACCATACCCATTCTCATTTCCACAAAATGTTTCAAAATCATCGTCAGCTCCGTTCCGTCCCATAGGTATTCATCCATCCATCCATCCATCCATCCATCCAACCATCCCTCTATCTATATATTCCCAATCTCCCAACCCAAAAAGTGTTTGTCTCCTGTGTATAAATGACCCCCAAAACCATGATCCATCGATTCCATGCTTGACGGGAAAAGGACGACAACGAAAATAGCGAAAGACAAAACAGCGTTCTTTTTTTGATTTGATCTGACATGGTGTATAAAGTCCTCAAATCCCATCGAGGCAGAAGTAATGCATGCATGCCATATCTTGACCACCACAGCTTGACTTCGGCGAAATTCAAAGGTCCATTATTAGTCTCCAACAAGCTGCTGATGTGTAATGTATGCACTCTCGCCCAACTGCAGAAAGAAGTCTGGACAAATTCAAAACAGGAACGTGAAGCCAAAAAGCAAGTACATCGCGCCCATAAAAAGACAAATAGTAGTGTGATAGGTATCTTTTCCATAAATGTTCTCCTCGAAATGTGAACACACATAATATGCAGCAAGAAACTTAGAATGAATTTTCCTCTCCGCAAATCCATGGAAAGTAGGTATCCCATAGTTTGTAATTGTTCCAAAGCAAAGAAAAAATCCCAGAAGCCAAAACGTAAAATATTCATTCCATGACCATTCAGAGTAAATCCGCCGTAGCCACCTTGGCTGTGTATGCATGCGTGTATCAACCGAAGAGATAGCACACTTCGAAAGACCCTCCCGTGAACACCAATCACTGTATTTGTCGATACAGAATATCATTAGAAAATATTTTTCACTTTTGTAGCCCGTCCCAGAAGCCGTTCCAAACCTATACCGACACGCCTTCTGATGATAACTATATGCCATGAACAAGAAGAGAATTTTGGATGAAGAAGGTGAATTAGGCGCTGGTGATCATGACCTCAGGGCAGGACTTGTCCTTAGAATCGACCACGGTTTTTCCAGAAGATGCACTGCCAACAGGATCGTCGATGGTGCTGACGTTTGTACTCGGTAGACTGCTGCTTTGGGGACTATTTTGCCCATCAGTGAGAAGGGGAGTGGGAGCACTGGATCGAATTTCGATTGGGTGTGTGTGAGGAGTAGGCATCGCGACGGATGACGGCGAATTAAATGGTTGTGATTGTGGACCATCTTGTGGCGCAAAGATCAGCTTTTCCAGGGCAGCTATTTGCTTGCCATAGTTATATTTCTTGAGAGCCAGTAGTTGGGGCTTAATCTCTTCCACAAATGCTTCGCGATCAGCATCTTTCAGCTGCCCAAGAAGTTTTTCTACATTGATGTTAGCGCATACCACTGTGATGTTTCCGCAGTCCACTTACGAATGACATAGTTGCCATATTGGTCCTTCATCATCAATTGCAATGGACTTGTGCCATCACTGTGCATAGTTGTCAACTGAGCAACAATGCTTTTTCTCTGCTCATCTGTTCCAAACTGTATGCTCTTTTCCACAACATTTGAAGCAAATTTGTGCTTGGAAAGCACCAAAAGCTGTGCAGTGACTATTTTGATGATCTTTGCTCGGTCTTCGGGTTTTCCGTGTTGAATGACGTGCTGAGTAACATAATTGCCATACTGGTCCGTAATCAGATTGGATGCGCATTGGTGTAACTCTTCAAGAACCCGTTCCTGATCTCTAGGTAAACAGTATTCGAGGATTCGTTGGATGACTCGACATCCGTATGGATGTGTAGCAAGCACATGAACCTGACCTCTGAATGCTTCAATCACAAATTGGATGTGTTCTGTTGGGACACGCTCAATAGCCTTCTGCACGACGTGATTACCGTTTTGATCTTTGACACATTTGAGAACATCAACCTCTAGCTCCTTGACGAGTTCAGCTTGTTGATCGGCGAGAACGTGCTCGAGAGCCTAGGAAGAATGAGTAAGTGGACAACATAAAGAGTTGATGCGACGACAAACCTTTTGAACAACACGGCAGCCATACATCTGCATTGACAATTCCATGACATGGTTTTTCATTTGCTCAGCCAACACACGCTTTTGTACTTGATTGCCATGCTCAAAGAGTTTCTGGATGACATAATTTCCAAAAACATCTGTCATTAGTTGCAAAGCATTGGGTTGAATCTCGCGGAAGAGTTGCTCTTTCTCGTCGCTGTTAGCCGTCTCAAGTTTTTGTTGGATGAACCGTGATCCGTGCTGATCCCCGCTGAATTCGACCACATGTTGATAGATGTCCTAAATGCATGTTAGCAATGCGCAAGCTTGACTTTGCCGAGGCAAACATACCTTTAGCTCATATCTCTTGTTGGATTTGGCGTTTGACCGGAATTCCTCTAGAAGCACACTTCGCACCCCCAGCCCCACATCTTGGTCCTTAGCTGGTCGCGTCGGTATCCCTTGCGCTGAACCATATGGAGGTATTGGCATTGGATAGCCAAATGGCAGATTCGCTGGCCGAAAGTTTTGTGGTGGGTAGTCATACAAATGTGGTGGGTACTGTCCTTGATAATGGCCATTTCCGTAAATATAGGCGGCGTGGTGTTGCGAGTACTGAACATGTTGAAGTCTGCGATCTAATTCATTAGGACCTTGCGCTATCCTCGGACCTCTTGAACTTGGGCGATAAACCTGCTCGGATCCTGTCGGGGGAGTAGCAGCGAAATACTTCGGGCTGTTAAGTCCACGGCGGTACTCACTTCCGGCAGGTGACACAGAGCCTCGGTCGTATCTGGGACCTTTTGCGAAGTAGTTTTGGTCTGCGAAAGGAGCTTGGGCGGGGAATTGATCATAATTGTTCAACGATTTTGGTCCGCCTGAACCGTCGTTCCATACATTTGAACCACCATTGACTTGGAAGGCCTGCTGAGGGAAGTTTGGATGACTGGGAGAATATGAGGAGCCGAGGTTGTTGTTGAGCTGAGAATTGTTTGTCTGCTCGTTCTCGGCCAAAGCAAATCCTGCAAGCTTGTCCCTTAGTTCGGCTTCAGCTTGTGCAGTAAGATCAGCGTATCTAGATCCGCTGGAGAGGGGAAACGAGCCCGAAAGTGCAGAAAATGAGGGGCGCTGGGAATGAATGGAATTGCTGGGAGTATGGCCACCAATAGAACCAAACGCAGGACCATTGGCACCAAATGACAAGCCGTTGAGGCCAGAATCTGATGTTCTGGATGGCGGCATGCTCCCGTCCCTTGAGACTGAACCGATGCCCAGGAAGGCGGTGTTTTGTGATCCCAGTTGGTCCATTCTGAACGGTCTTCCAGCGACATCTAGGTCATAACTACTATCTTGGTTGGATGGAAACTGAGAGTTCTCCTTGTCGTCATTGAAGCCGAATGAGGGCTTCCTCGAGAACTTGAAACTACCAGAAGAAGGATCTAGACTAGTCTGAGCTGACACTCGCCCGAAACTAGCTCCTTGTCCAATAGCGGGTCTTGATTGTGGGTATTGATTTTGAAGTTCGAGTAAAGTTTGTTGGGTGCTGGATGGTATACCAGTGCGAACATGGGACGGGGACGTGCTACCGCTGTGCGACGACTGAAGTGTTGGTGATGTTGTATCTGGTGGATTCCAAGGGCCGTTTGCGCGAGTCACCCAGGGATCGGCTTCTGAAGATGCGGCCAAGGCACCAGATCCACTGGGTACCTCTGGAAAGCCACCATTGTCTGGTACTAAAATATGATCAGCGAATGTAAGAGTTCAGAGGCTGTTTGTCGTAATTACCCCGAGAACGTGACGGGGCTCTCTTTGCGTTTGCGAACCCACTTCCAATTGTATTATTGCCCCAAATTCCGCTCGAGGCTTGCCAGGTACCGCCATTTCCAAACGTCTGGCCCAGGGTCGAGCTTTGTGCCGTTCTATCGTCGCTGTTGTGCCTACTCGGTGCTGAATTGAAATCTCCAAATCGCGTTGACCGTGCCTAGTCTCTAGGATTAGCATCATGAATTGGTGAATGTGTAAGACATGGCAGAACACTCACAGCGCTGGTCATTGCACCCGCAGACCTATTATTTGCGGCTGAGGCCATTTTTGAGAAACCTGCAGATATATGTGAAGGGAGGCGTCTAGTTGACAGAAGTTTCGAGATATGTTGGATGGAGCCGGTATGTCTGATGGCAGATTACTGTAACCAAGGGTTGTTGTTTCTACTAGTTATTTGACAGGTTGTAGATATATGTGACTGTTTGAGTTCGCAAATGTCAGCATATGCCGTGCGGTAAGGCTGATGCCAGGGCCTTGTTGGAGCTGAGAATGAGCAACAAATCTTACCAAAGCAAGATACCGGAATATGTAATTGTTTCGACAGTGGTGATGAGTTCATTTACAGAAGAAGGTATTGCGGAAGAGAAGAATTCATGAGGAATCCGGTATCGAAGGAGGCGAGGGAAGTAGATGTTCAAGTATGAAGAGTAGGGTAAGGTCGCGCGACACAACCCCTTCGTTTGTCATATGCAACGACAAGAAAGCGCGCTTTGCTGTAGAGGTAGGCACCCGGGGGGGCAGCAATAGGCAGAACAGGAAACGTCTTGCGGGTAGATTGAACTCTCTTTTTCCTTCCCCTTGTGTGAGTTTGTCTTGGTTTTGATCGAGTCAATATGACCCCTTTGGGGTTGGGAATTTTGAGAGTTGCGCCTGGAAGCAAGGGGGGCAATCGTCAGGAACGTAGGTAGAGACTTTGGGGTGAGTGTGGATTTTTTAGGTGTGTGGAGAATTGAAATCGAGGGTCCCGAACTGCGGATTGTGGATTGCGGATTGTTGTAAGAAACGAGCGGTTAATTCCTGTTCCACGGCATTGAAGATCAAGGGAAGGGAGATAAAATAGGTTGTACTGGTCGAGAAACGAATTCTGGGCCGGCAGACAGTATTTGGGATTGAAGTATGGAGGATGGAGTGAGTGTAGAGAAGTATGGAGTATCGGTTCAGTGAATGCTAATATTTTTTTTCTTCCTTCCTGGATTTGCTTGGGAGTCTGGGACCGTGTGTAGGTAGGCTTTTCCTGTCAGGGGTGTGGGGAAGAATAGTGGCTCGGTGGGTAGATGGTGGGTGGATGGTGGTGTGGTAATGGCTTAATGTTGGTAGGGCAGAGAAGGGAGCAAACGAGAAAAGTCCAGCTCAAGACTCAAGACTCAAGACTCAAGTAAGGTGAGGCTATTGTAGATTTGTGGCAGGTAACAGATCATCCACTATTCTCAACACAGTAAGAAGAAGAAGGAGAGGAAGAAGGAATTTGAAAAGAAACCCGGCCCAATTGGGGCAAAGGAGGAGAAATGACAATGAGGCACGGAGAAGCAACTTCTGCATTGCGCAGGGTTGGCTTGTGTAAGAACTTGAAGGTGAAAGGCACCGGGTGCCGAGTGGCCGCAAAGATTTCGTATTCTTTGCATTTGCTCTACACTCAACCATCGGTGCGCCGCAATGACCTTGCCCACTGCTTGCCTGTCAGCTTTTCCCTTCTTCTTCGCCCTTCTTTTCCAATGCTCTCGCGAGTCCCAACGCCCTCTCCCAATGCTCTCCACGACATACGGAGCCAGCTCATTGGTGAGATTTGCTCCGGAAGGGGTAGCTGGTTTGTAAAGCTGGGTCCGCAGGTCTTCCCAAACTGCAACTAGACTCTAGTTTCTGTAACCAGGGGTGGGTCGTGGACCGTGTTGAGGGGAAGGATCGAGGGATTATTGTACGAGGTAAATGTGGCTTCTTGGTCCTTTGCTTTGGTCCTTTTGCTCGTACGTTTCTATTGTACCGTTTGTACTTGGACATTCGACATTGTACTCGCAGTCCCGCACATTTCTACCACTTGCTCTAGGGGAATGGTGGCCGCCCGGATGGCGTTTGGCAGATGCCATTAAGTGAGACCTTATGATGGGACCATTCTACTAAGGTGCTGCTAAGAGAGATAGAGATATATCTAGAGCCAGGTAGGAAAGGTAGCAGTGTGTATGTACGTCGCTTTTACCGGTACCTGCTTCCATCTAAAGTGATTTGCCTGGTCGGTAGCTATTCCGTAGCCAGGCAGTAGGCTGTCAGCAGCCAACGCAGGTAAGCAGGCCAGAATACTCCAAATCTATGAATGGAAACAATAGATGTGGGTGAGTGTTCCCTTACTCGGTGTAGCCCAACGTCCAATGCGTATTCCTATTCCTTCTCACTCCTCTATGAGACTATAGCACAAGCACAGATCTCAAAGAAAAGCGACGGGCATCTAGCTCGCCTCGCTGCGAAGGCACGAAGGGAAGCTTTTAGAGTTACCGATATGTGGGGCTCCAAACGACCAAAGCACTTCTGATAGGAACGGAACTTTTTTTAGACTCGGCTAGGGGCAACACCCTCCCGAGATTCCAGACCTTTAGCTTTTGACTTAATTAAGAGATAATTTATCCCCAGATTGTTGGGCGCTCTTTATCGAACTCCCTCCCTTCTCCTCCTCTTCCTCGCATGACCAATTCTTATATTGACCTAATATCCTCATCATTCTCGTTCTCATTCCCCATTCCTCATTCCCCATGCTGCACATTTTATATTTCGAAAAGGTAGTTTGGGGTCCAAAGGAATGCTGCTAATGATGTGTTCGCCCACCATCCAAATTGCCGGATCCGCTAGGAATTCGTTCAAATTTACGACATTCAGCACAAAGCCATGGCAATCACCTCATTATTCGCCAGTACTTCTTCTTGGGTGTTTTTGTATGCAGCTTCAATACGCCTCGATCCGTTCGGGTCATGCTCAAGAACATCCTGTGCGTCCTTCTTTTTTGGATGGGTGATTCGCCTGAGAACGACATTACTTGTTCGGCGAGGGAATCTTGACTAACTCAACGCCACTTATGTCTGTAGAGCACTAATTTGTTCCATCGCTGCGTTTCCAAGCTCGTCGGATTCTGCCCGAAAGAAGCAATTATCATTCGTGTTCCCTTCCTGACCGCGGATCGTCGCGGTGATATCAAATACATACATCAAGATCTATCACCAACAGATCAGCAGATTCATTCCATTGCCGGTGTGCCGCTGCCTAGCTCCAACTGGCTAATGATAGTCAAGGTCATCATTGACGGCTCGTAACATAAGAGAGTACGAGACACAGACACCAATATGATTGTTGTACTTTATCGTTGCACCCAAGTTTACGGCCTCACAATGACTGTCGGTGATGAGCACTTCCGCTTGTGGCGTTCATTGTCAATACATTTGCCCGGATGCCCAGAGCCTCTCACTTACTAACAAAATGAGGTCCTTGACTCACACGCAGGTATCCAGAGTAGAGGGCAGGTGTGGGGCATTTTGAGGTCAGTCGCCTTCCTGCATATTTCGAAGCTTTAGTTTTCATCTTTGAGAAAGATTGCCAGCCACGTCGAAGCAGTACAGTCGTACGCTTATGCTCTGCAGATCTCTGTATCCCCAATCGATGAATCTGTTCCATTCATTCGGACCTCTCATACCCCATCTTTCACGGATGCAGAAATATGAGATGGGATCAATATCAATAGTGCATTACCTTTGTTTGGCATGATAAAGGAAAACGGAAAAGGGCAGTTTTGTTACAAAATGACAATCAGTCTTTTGGGATATGAGAACTGACAGATAAGCGCCACTTGGGATATGCATTATACGCAAGATTTTCTTCTTTATATTCAGTGTTCACACCGCTGTTTATCTCAAGATCAGGCCCAATGAATCATCTCTACGTTTTACTTGTATGTGCATCGTCGCCAGAGGCAGCTGTGTTACACAACAGCACTGCGTATCGGGAAAGTCGAGCAGATCTTATTGCACGTGATCGGTCGCTGTTATCGAAGACATCAGGCTCTCGAATCTGGATATGGCCAGCCGTCCTGTGCTGTTAAACATTGGCATGACTTTGACGTGGCTCAAGGTAGGCACGAAAAAGCCGGTCAGGCATGGCCTCCTGGGTTTGGTACAGCTAGACCGGGACCACAACTCTGTCTCCAAGGGTCCTGCACCGCATACCAGGTAGGTAGACGTCGAGTACAGCAAGGAAGAATAGTCGAAGTTGAATTAACGCGAAGGTTCCGGCCGTCGCATCTGCTTCTAAGCCTTCCCGACATGGAGGTAAGAGATGTTGAAAACTTGAATGACTTGTGCGGCTAATTCATAGGCCAATAAGATCGACCGCTGAGTCGCTTGCTCCCTTATTCCTAAACACTTTTGGACACATCCGAAAAGGCACAGGAAGAGCGAAACGCTCCTTCTCGTATCCCTCCAAAATCATGTTGCAATTTTTAGCGAGCCACTGATAGACCATGCTTATCCTCATATCTTGGATAGAGAAGAAGAGCCAACAGATACTTTCTTTGTGCTCCTAAGAATCAATAAATCCGTTATTGAAGATGAGAAATTGCCGCTCTGAGCGACCGGATTTTCGTCGACGGTTATTTTCAAACTCGGATTGGTCGATCTGTACTTTGGGCGATCCCCAGATTTTGAGGTTACAGAAACCATGCACCCCCGCAAGGGCCGCAACACATCATCCGTCACGATATGCAAAAGGGTTGCGGAAAGGTACCAATCAACAGTTAGCTAGCACTTCAAGTATCTTATCACCTCCATACTCTTCGAAACCGTCACTGTTTTCGACTTTTAAGCATATCTCTACTTCAATCCAACAACCTCGGTTTGTGTTAACACCTGAGGCATGTATTCTAGCTTCACAGTCACGACTGTTACATGGCAACACGGAAGAAGGTTGATAACATTCACTCATTATGGAGCACCTTTCGTAATACCTGGTACTTAAGTGCTTTCGGTATTGCCTTTGACAGATGATAGGATTAGTTGACATATGTCATTCCCCATTCGAGTCCAGATCAAGGCTTGAGAAGCCTCACAAATCAGCCTTGAAAAGTCGGAGAGTTGGCAATAGTGGATACGTAAATTTCATGCATCTTTTTCCTTCACCCACTTTTTATCTCAGGTACGAGATGTGCATGGTATGCTATCTCCTTTCCGCAGAGCTTAATAACAATCAAGCAGGACACGAAGAAGCTTAAGAGGAGGAGGAGAGAGAGAAAGAGACAGAACGTCCGAAGCTAGAACAACATCTATGCCGTAAACAAACATCGACCGGGAGCAATTGATAACCGCTGATCAATCGATAGAATGGAAATGGAAATGGAAATGCAAAATTATCCAATACTTTCATCTGGCGGGAGGTGAGCAGAGCGTATAGGGGAGGATAAAAGGTTCTGGGCGGTTGGATAGGAGAAGCATGCCGTGTTTGTGTTGATGCATGCGGCGTTGGTTATGGAAGTTATGGAAGTTATGGATATTATGGATGTTATGAAGATGGTCAAGGTGATGGAGATGAAAAGAGCGATAACTTCGGATGTTGGCTATGGCAGAGTACAATTGTTTGGTGGGGAATCGCTGGGGTCATGATGGATGTGGAAATGCTCATTTTAAAAACTGTGAACAAATCACGAATTGCGAGCCATTCACCGGGCGCCCATGTAATTTGGTTCCTGCGCCTGTCTCTGTCTCTGTCTGTTCCTGACTGTACCTCTTCCGACGATAGTCTAAGTCTTGCTATTGGCCGGTCGCCTGTCAATGTCACCCCAGCAGACCCTCACTTTACTCCACCGGCGCGCCATCGGCCAATGGCAGCGTGGGATGATGGGATGATGGGATGAACGCATCGAGACCCCCGAGCCCGTTGATTTTTTAAATTAGGTTCTAGCCTAAAACTACCTGCTGGGTGTGCTCCGACCAAATTTCATATCGATTCACCTTGCGGAAGCCGGGAAAAGGGAGAAAAGAAGGTGAAGAGCTCACTCTCGCTGCCTTCGAATGCGGTAGTACAGACCAGAATCTAACCAGAATCTAGCTGTTACTGGCCAGGAGTGTCGTGTGGTCTGCTCGTACTGGCTTAACTTAAGTTTGTGCGTGCATTGCATGCATGTGTGTGCTTGTTATTCACCCTCACCCACCCGGACTAACTAGCTAAGCTCGCTCGACTTCTAAGAAAAGATTCATTTCTTCGTCCGTCCCCTTCCTTTTAATTACTATACCTCTTTGCACTTCTTCAATCCAACTTCACCTCCAAAAGTGTTGTTCGAGAAGCATCCATACGCTCATTTTTCAACAGCAACACGACGACAAGACAATAAGACAGGAAGATACCACCATCTTTTAACGAAACAACAACACCCCCCAAGTCTCTCACTCCTTCCTTCGGGATATCCACGCTCTTTCCTTCCCCCTTCCTCCCAACTGGTTCAATCGACTTCACTCCTTTTAGTCGATTCTACCGTCCGTTCTTTCCAACGAGATCCAGTTAGACATTGATCACAGGAGATTCAGAGAATTACCTATCCAACGGCCATATTCCTGTTGCGCATCGTATTCGACTTGCTCTTATTGTAGGTTCCTCCTTCCTTCCGCTTGCTTGGCGGTAAACATAAGCTTGCCAACATTGGCGAGAGACTTCGAATGGTACCAGAGTTCTTCGAGCAAGCAATGGGAGAAACAGTTGGTGACTTGATCATGATGGAGAAGCAGACAGAGGTAGCATCTACAAGTTCACACCATAGCTAATGCATCAATGCTCTATAGTCGTCGTCCAAGTTAATATCGATCTCTTCTACCACTGCGTATGTCAGCGATATTAAAACATTACCATATAAACGACCATCACGATCAACTCTAATATCTTCTTACACTCTTTTACACCTCGTCTAAGCAATGGACTCACTATCGACTCTCATTACCAGAAGATCTGTTCTCAACGTCCGCGACGCCTCTTCAAATTCGCAAACCACCAGCATGTCGAACTCGATGATCAACCTCCTCATCGCCCTGATGGTGCTTATATTCCTCGCCTTCCTTATGGTCGGAGCGCTATATGTCGTGCGCAAGATTCGCCGCAATAGAGCTGTCGCTCGACAACAATTACCTTTACATAACGAACCCCAAAAGTCGTCCAACCATCGCCGACTTACTATCACAGCAACACCTTATGGCGGCCGCGGTTCCACCATTCATGTTTACGATGAGAAGTCCCCCATGATGGATTCCCTCAATTCCCCACCCCTTTCCCCCGAAAACGTCCCTGAGATTCGCATTACCTTCCCAGACGAGCATGACGAATCCACCGGACACAAGAAGAGCGGTCGTGTGGTTGTTGTTAGGGTCGGAGAAACTGGTGTTGGCCTCGAACCTTTGAAAGACGAGGACCAACTGCCCGCCTACGAAAAGGAGACTGGAGGCACGCGATTCCAATCTATCGACATGGACCGAATCGGTGGCCTCAAGGAGAAGGAGAGCTGGTCATAAGCTCCTCACTTACCACACTCCAAATTCCTTCTCTTTTTCGATACTCCCGTATCGACAGGCGGAGAATACCCATACATTACATCTTGCATATAACTTCTTCCTTTTCCACCATTAGCGTTCCGTCGCGGCGCCATGTTGTAAATGACCTCGTCTCCCTTTGACCCTAATCCTGGTTACATACGTCAACAGCCCCGATTCTCCTTACTCAGACCCCAGCTCTTTCCAACCAATTACATTTTCGCAATTTCATCGACGGAACTTTTCACGAACCTGGCAAATGAGCAAAGGTGTTTTTGGGAGCAATTGGCGTCGTCAAAGTCATAACTTTTAATCGCATATACAACTTCCCCTCAATTACAGAAGCGCAGTGGACCTCAAAAATTTTCCTTTGTTGGATTTGGAATGGAAACAAGAAGAGAGAAAAAAAGAAACGAGGAAAACCATGGACCCTGCCTTTCGTTGAGGGGGACAAAACCACGAACTTATACAACTTCCTAAGAGAAAGCGATCCCTGACCGAGGATATCTTCTTTCTCTTTACTCTTCTTTTTTCTCCAAGATAACTGTATTTACTTAATGTATTCTACGTAATTTCTTCACAATCATGAACGACCAGTTGGGGGTGGTCGACGGGTCGGGATTTTTCTTTGGTATGTATGATGGATGGAGTGGGAGTAGCAGTTGCGATGATCTCTTTTTGCTAGCTTTGTAAAGCAGACATGGAGTGGGAGTCGGAGTGGAGAGAAAGGAGAAAGCAGAGTTAAGCAATTATTTCACAGACACACGTTTTTTGATGATGATGGATTTTGATTAATGATATGATCTTGATGTTTCCTTTTCTTGGCCTTGAGATCGGTTGACTTGTGTGTTGTGTGACGTGAGTGAGTGATGATATATAGGAGGTTAAGACTCGACAACGGAAGAACGAAGAAGAAGAAAAGGGGGACCTTCGCCGGTGACTGGTGAGCTGGGTTGGGTTGGGTTGAGTTGGACTCCCACGATTTCCCTTGTGCTTGGGCTAAAGAAAGAAACACTTGCTTTGAGCATATACGTATAGTATACCACACCGCAATACGTATGTAAGCCACGCTGCTTCCCTCACATCACGTATGTATATGGGTAAATAGGTAAATAGGTAGGTAGGGTGCTCTTTACGGAACCACGAAATCTCTTTCTCTTTCTCTATCTCTGTCTCACTCCATCCTGCCGCTTGCTCTCTGCGCGCTCTCCAACTTCCCCCTCTCCTCAACATTATCAGCATTCCACCCCCTACCCTCCTCCACTCCCCTATCAATCTACTTACCTATCCATTCCCTCTCAGCTCTATCTCACCAACGAACCAACCACCCAACCACCGAGCAACCACGTAGCCCATCCTCTCCATCTTCTACATTTCCACCTCACCCTGCCTTATCCCACTCCACCAAGCTCTACCCCTCCCTACCCATCCTCCTTTCTCCCATATCCCACCCATCCTCCTCCACCCACTCTGCTCTTCCTCTCCTCTCCGCCCCCCTCTCTCCCCTCCACGATCCCTCAACCCAACTTCCATACCCAAACACAGACGCAAGCGCAATGCATTCAAAGCATCAAGTCATCACCAGCTTCACCTACACCAACTAACCAACCATCCCCATCCCCATCCCCATCCCCTTCCCCTTCCCCTTCCGTTCCACATCTCAAAAGCCATTCGTGAATACGAATCGGTAACTTTTAAGAAATAAGTAACCTTAGCCCACCCCAGGCAACACCACAACTACAAGTAATACCAGACATAAAAACCTCTTAACCGTATGTATTGTCGTTGTATCGTCTAGTGTACCTCTCACTAGACTAAGAATAGCAGCTAAGCTAAGCTGAGCAATAGCCACACCCCAGCTCTCTATCAAGTGTGTTCTTCTCAGGAGGCTAGCAGTCGTAATACCACGCACCAGGTGTCCCGGTTTGAGAGTCGCCGTTAAGACCTCTACCCAACGACGGAAGTCCGTGGGCACATGGGCTTTCACGCTGTTTTGTCATTGAGTGGAAGTAGCTGACTTGCGGACGTAGGTGAGCTAGTCTCCTCATCCAAGCAGATTCTGAATTGGTACCGTTCATAATGTTAAAGAATAAGTATGATAGAGACTGCTCCATACACACATGCCTATATATATATATATACATCATACATAGAGACAACATTGCTTCGGAGAGATAATTCCGTGAACAATCATTTAAGTATAATCATCGCGCTTTTATTTTTGAATATTCGAAGAGTCTGATCTACCCCGAGGTAAGACGAGACATACCAGACTTCCTAGCTAAGGAAACCAGCTACAACGAGCTCTCTAGTAGAATCAAGTGCACCTAAAAAGAACATACAGAGCCGGCCTTCATCCCAAAAGATGTAAAGCAATCTATGATGATGTCAACCACCCCATCTTCCATTCCTCAAGTCTAATTCATGCAGAAACTGCCAGCCAATTTTTGATATGAAATGAAAAATAAGAAAAGGTCGAGGAAAATACAAAGGAGGTTTAAAAGGGTCCCCAGAAATCATTATAAGGCAAGTCTGCCTCCTTCCTACCCTTAAATGGACAACCAAACGCCGAAACGACCGGGAATGAAAGTTACGTCTTCGTCTTCGTTTTCGTCTTCGTCTGCGTTGAGAGTTGATATCGGTATCGGCATCGGCGTGAATTGGAATCGATTCGAACGTGATCGGACATCTTACCAACGTCTGCCACCACCTAAGGGAGCAGCGTTAGAAGAGGAAAAACCTCCTACCAGCGACCTTCGGTTAGTCCCATCATGTGATGGAACGGGGGCTCGAAGGGGGATTTAAAATAACTTACCTCCACCTCCACGTCCTCGGCCACCACCGAAGCTACGTCCACCATAGCCTCTGCCACCTCCACCACCACCACCAAACCTGGTCATCTCAAGAAGGCGGGGATCAATGTGCTGCTTAGCCTCTGTAAGAACATTTACGAGATCACGAGCCTGCTTTTGATCTGTTTGGCAACATTATTAGTAAAAGAAACTCATAAGGAAGTGAAGGTGAACATACTGTCAGTGGTAAAGAGGGTGATGGCAGTTCCCTTTTGCCCAGCACGACCTGTACGACCAATACGATGGATATAATCCTCCGAATTGTTCGGGTAGTCATAGTTGAACACATGGGTAATGTTTCGAACATCTTCATTATGGGTTAGCAAATAAGCAAAGATAGGTATAGCAACGGTCCAGGGCGGCTAGTGAAGAAGCTGCATGTTGATATGCATCCAATACTCTCTCGGCGACTGGCATGAACTGTCCATTGCGGCTAAATGCCAAGGGTAGGTGATCCACACATCCAGGCTCTCTGGGATGGGAGTCTTGGAGACAGCTTGAGCAAGTCAAGAAATGCCAATTCCATATCTGGTACCTGCGAAAAGTACTGCTGAGTTTGGAATTACGAGCGCAGCACGGTTGTGCTGCACTAAAAGATCCAAGACACCCTAAAGTTAGAGAACCGAAAGACACGATAGAGCCCGGACAATAAGACGCAATCTAGGAAGCGCCGGAGCGTCGAGAGTAAAGCACTATTATATAGACGACTGGGCGTTGCTGCAAAGGGGAAGGGGGTTTCAATCATACCAATACCACGCGAAGCTACATCTGTAGCAACCATGATGGGGCTCTTGCCAGTCTTAAACTCATTCAATACCCAATCACGCTCGTTTTGTTGTTTGTCACCATGGATGGCTGGAAGTGGTTAGCAGAGGTTTCCGGCGAAATTCGGGTTTTAACTTACAAAGCGCCGGCCATCCGTCCTGTCTGAGGAAACGGGTGATATCGTCGGCAACACGCTTCGTTCCGGTGAATATCAAAATCTTGTTATCCTTATCCTCCATAATCTTCTCAAGATGCTTGGTCATCTTGTCTCGCTTCTCGAACTCGGAAACAACCTCAACGACTTGAGTGATTCTGTGGTTAGCAGAAAGCTCCATGGATCCAATATTGACTTGAATGAAGTCATTCAAGTAATCAGAAGCAAGAGCTCGGACTTCCTTGGGCCAGGTAGCAGACCACATGCAGGTTTGTCTGTCAGGTCTAATTTGTCCAAGGATCTTGCGGATTTGAGGTTCGAAACCCATGTCCAACATACGATCAGCCTCATCAAGAACAAGGTAAGTGACACGACGAAGGTTGGTCTTGCCAGACTCAATCATATCGATAAGACGACCCGGGGTAGCAATGCAGACTTCGACACCCTTGGCGAGGTCTCGGATCTGGGCACCCTTGGGAACACCTCCGTAAACGCAAGTGTTGCGAATGCGGGAAGACTTTCCGAATTTGGTGATTTCTTGTTGAATTTGTACGGCCAACTCACGGGTGGGTGCGAGGACCAAAACAATAGGGCCATCTCCTGGAGCGAGGAGTGGCTGTGCGTTAATGTGGACGATAGCTGGAAGACAGTATGTAAGGGTCTTTCCGGATCCAGTCTCGGCGATACCGACAACATCACGTCCAGAGAGAGCCATAGGCCAACCCTGAGATTGAATTGGTGTTGGTGCTGGGAAACCTTGAGCCTTAACTTCGCTCATGACGTACGCTGGGAAACCAGCCTCGTCGAAAGTCTCGACTGGTTTTGGGACATCTGTGCCTTGAACAGCGATTGCGTGTTGAGCTCTGAACTTGGCGACTTCCTCCTCTGATCGGGCAGCAACTACTGGATCTTCCTTGTAAAATGATTTCTCGAACTTAGGTAAGGTGTTCATGTCTGCATGGCGCTGTTAGCATTTTGCAGCCAGGTGGATCAAAAATTGATAACTTACCCCAGTTTTGCTTTTGCAGGCCAGCACCAAGGTTGGACATACGGTCTCCTCCTCCACCGCCATATCCACCTCCACCACCACCTCCGTAACCGCCTCCAGAGTAGCCATTTACGTTTCCGCCGCCACCACCTTTAAGAACGATTAGCGATGATTCAAATGAGCAATTCCAGGAACGAATCAGACATACCTCCTCTGCCACCGCCGTATCCTCCACCACCACCGCCAGAGTAGCCATTGGAACCTCTGCAACCAATGTTAGTAAATGTTCTGAAGTAAGAAGACAAATGAAAGAAGAATGGTGCCACATTGCGACCGTAATTCTGAGACCCGGCTAGGCTAGCAACACTCGTCACCGTAACCTCAAAATCACCGAACGCAATCCAACGCGAAGCGCCAAAACTTATCAACAATATCAAGACTCATAGGTTTTTGCATACCCATTAGAATGTCCATTGGAGTAAGAGTTGCCTTTGCCATATGAGGAATCTCCGTTTCCGTACCCATTACCGCCACCACGTCCTCCACCATATCCTCCACCATACGACATATTTGCGATGATTTGGAAGATGTTTTGTGATGAAATGTGTAGATGTGTGTTAAAACGGTGAATTTGCGAGTTGTTGTAATTGTTACTGCGCGATGAAGCTTCGTAAATTGATGAGAAGCCTGGCAGGTAATTGTTATTGAGAAGATATTGGCAGGAAAGTGAGAGAGAAAAGAAAAAAAGTAAGAAAGGAAGTTGCACTAGGACGTTTTCGCTAATAGCTGCTATGGCTAAACGGGATTAGTACGGCATGAGTGTTGAACCCCGAAAAAAAAGATATGATCGAATTTTTCCAAAATTTTCATAGAGTTTTCAATATGGCCAATCAGAATTGAGAATATTTACAATGCAGTGTTTTGATTCTTGCAAGGGTCCCATTTCCGAGGATATCATTTGCTAGCAGCAGTGCCAGTGCCAGTGCCAGTGCCAGTGCCAGCACCCATATCCCAGAATCCGGTCTCCATCTGCGTACAGAAGATTAGCAACGTTCGCCTCCGTTATAGATATGAGAGAAAGGCTCCACTTTGTTTCTTCCCCAAAGTTTGGAGACTTCGCCGTCGGTCAAGGCGCCGAGATGATGATGTATGTGTTTATGTGACGGTTTAAAAATAAACGAAGCAGGGTGCTGTCCGTACCTTTGTTGCGTGAATAAATATCTTAACCAATTCTTCTATTCTATTGGGTGACTGCAGTAGAGCATGTCTCTCCAGCAGAGCTTCAATTGTGTGAGTCTTCGTCCAATTACCTGTCTCCGAGCACCACTTACCTGACCCAACATTCACCGCCGCCACGTAATCATCAGCAACATAATTCTCTATCCATTTCCAGTAGATATTCCCCTCCCGTTTCGTCTTCGGGTCCGCATGGAGCCGTTTTGCGATTTCGCCATATCCAATGAGGCAGGGCGCCATGGACATTTGCAGAGCTAGCCAGTCTTCTGATTGACCTATGTCAAGGACATACCTTTTCACATTAGACGATACTAAGCACATGGGAAACTGAAACTGTACCTTGTGTATGCTGTGCATGCTATTTTTGCGTCTGTCAGCAAGGTTGGCAGCACAGGAAATGGAAAGTTACCTTGATTCTCCTCGCAAGCTTCGATCTCAGCCTTGGTCATGCCGAAACCTTCACAGTAATTGATATGTAAGGCCATCTCTCGATGGATGTGGCCTACAATACCTGCGGCCTTAGCAAAAATCAGCACAGCCCGCATCGTAGTAAGCTCAGCAAGTCATACCGCCGCAATGTCGTCCATGGTTTTGGCCTTGTACGAGGCCAGAGCATTTGCCCTTGCGAATTGCACCTAGTTGAAGTCAGACATTTCCATTCAGGTCTGGGGTCGACTTCACTAACCAAGTAGAGATAATCCTGTATGAGGTAGTACTTGAAAGACTCCATCGGCAAAGTCCCATCCGCAAGTCCTGCTACAAACGAATGTTCCGTATGCTCGGTCCAGGCTGCCTTGACATCCGGTCGTTCTAGCAAATAGTCTACAAAGTGGCCTCTGGAGTAAGAGTGAGCTGTGAACTATGCAAGAAAGTGCAAGGATAACATACGGAGCAAATGGCAAAATGTACGTTGAATGGAAATGGTTGATCGGTCCATTCCCCTTTCCAAACTTTGGAGCCGTCCTAATCCCAGCCTCAACGTATCGACAAGCGTTCCTCACTGCTTGCACGACTTGCATGCCGTTCGCAAGATTAGATGCAAGCGCAGCTGTTTCTTTAGCTCATCTCTGTCAACATAAAGCGGTATACTTACAAGCCAGTGAGCATCCTGTACCATGAGTATCCTTTGACTTCTGGTATCCAGTCTCGATCTGCGTTATCTCACCATCGCCATATAGAATGTCAATCATCACTTCCTTTTCCTCCTCAGTGGTCGCCACCGTGCCATCTCTACGAAAAGGTAAATGACCACCTTTCACCAGCACATACTTTGGACCTAAAGACTGCAATGCTCTTGCAATGTTCTTCAAACCATCCAAGGTCTTAGGATCCTCAACAGGATATCCCGCATCTTCCAGAAGTAATTTTGCCTCGGGTACATTTGGTGTCAATATGGTAGTCTGCGGAAGAAGGAGTTCTCGCAGCTCGCGAATGGCTTTGGAGGGCAGAAGTTGAGACCCGCTAGTAGATACCATCACCTCGAGAGACATTAATATCTAAATTCCCAAGATATCAAAAGGTAGCACGTACAGGATCAACGACCAACGTCTTCACGTGATGTCTCTTTATGGCTTCCGCTACTACTTCGACCGTCTCGGCAGATGCTAGCATGCCTGTTGTATATTGTCAGTATCTTGTTCACTCACCAAGATTATTTCTAATTTGACTATGATGAGCACAAAATAATCACCTGTCTTCACGACATCAACCCCCACATCACTAACAGACACATCGATCAACTTTTTCACAAACTCCGAAGGAATATAGTAAATGTCCTCAACGCCTAATGTGTTTTGAGCAGTTAATGCAGTCGTAGCAGTCATAGCATAGCAGCCGTGTGCTGCAATGACTCTCTGATCTGCTTCTAGTCCCCTGCATAATCCAGCGTTAGTTTATCCATCTTTGCGATATTGCAGAATGGAAATACGAACGCTCCGCCAGAACAATCAGAGCCGGCAATAACTAGAACACGTCCGGGTGCCATCTCAAGTGGTATGGTATGGGAATTTTACCTCTTGAAACTTAAATAAGTGATGAGCAAATTGGAGGAGATGTATGCATGCTATTATGTAATCGGAATTACTGATGGCATGACCAACACGTGCTAGCAGATATATGTATGCTTGATTTTTGTGTACAGTAGGTCTTTCATTTTCTCGTTATTTCATAACTTTCTAACTACCCTTAATTGTATCTCATGCCCAAGTAATCAAATATATATATTTCTTTCCCCTCCAGCTATGTTCAGTGACCAAACCCCCGGTATTCATAAGATGCCCACCGAACTCCCAGCGACTGTATAGTGAAGGCTTTCCAAATCTAAGATCCGTTTTGACTACCTGGCTTCTCCAACTGAGCGACAATAATCTGCTCACCGGTCTCTGACTCATCACTCTTCTCCTCTCTCGTCTTCACAGCCGCCACCACAATAACCCCCATCCACACCAACCACATAACACTTGCAATCACACCGTACGCAATCTCCCCCGTCTTAGTGTTGTTCGATAATCTCAAACCCAACCCACCGTTGATAATGCCCAAGGTTATCACCGCACGACCCCACCAAACATGTGGGTAAGTAGCAGTATTCGGTCGACCTCGACGCTTGTATAGGATATGATGAACTAATCCAGTGATCGGTTGAAGAGCGAGACAACCTGCGACGATGAAGCCGATGATTGCGTGCGCGCTGCCGAGATTGTGCGTCCAGTACGCTAGCCAGGCCGCCATGCCGAGGGATGTAAGAGCGAGCATGTAGGTTGTGACCATCCACCAGGCATGGAACCAGAGCAGATTGCGGAAGTTAAACATGCGAATTGCGATGGCGCCAGTAGGGAACAGAAGCACGTACGCAAGGGATGCTAGGACACCGTGTGCAATAACCACCGACCCATAGTTTGAGGGGAATCCCCCAAAGGAAGCGGGGCCTCCTGGTGAGGATGCTGTGGATGTCGAGCTTGATTCCGGAGTAACATATGTCAAGAATGGGTTCGCCGAGTTTCCACCTGCTGCACTCTTCAAGTTGAATTTCAAACCACCATATTCATCATGAATGTGAAGAGGAGCAGCAGGATCATCAGATGCAATGGCGGGGCCGTTTCTGTATGCCCAAATCCAGTGTGAAGCGGGATCGGTGAAGTTCATTGATCCGCCTTTCCAGCTGTTACAGTTTGAACCTGTCGATATTGTAAGATAGTGCATTCGCACAGGAGAAGGAAGTGGAGAACTTACACCTCACATTGGCAACCATCTGGCCTTTTGAAATTCCCGAACCCGCCAGGAGCGTTACCTTCGAAGTAGCGTTCATGCTTGGCTGCTTCTCGCCAACACCCAGTCTAGGAGCAAGTGTAACGTTGGTTCCAGCCGCATTTGCGTAGACGAAGAATATATTTGAGTTTGTCATTGAAGAACCCTGACCGAGTGCGACCCAAGACATCGACGTAGGTGCACTCAGCCGGAAGTAGATGTCTCCTGTGCCAGCAGAAGCACTGGATGCTGGGATGTTGACCGCAAAACATATGTTATTCGAGCAGTAGGATGTGTCCTGAGCGTAGATTCCAGATGCTAGGTTGAGTTAGGGTAGGTAAAACTAGCTCGGAAGTAGGTCTAGCATACCTGTAAAAAGCAGACCTACAAGGAGCTTTGAGAGGAACATGATGAAGTTGTGAAAGACACAGCTTTGTCGTAGGGGATGAAAAACAGAACTACTAGGAAGACGCAGATGGGGGGAAACATGAGAAGGTAATATGCTTTTCAGAAACACCTTGCAACATACTTCTCACAGTTAGAGTTAGATATCCTATCTAGAGGCAGGTCCTCCAAGCTCATGCGGTAGTATTCGGTCCGGGGAAAACGTATGGGGTAATTCTCTTCGGGGAAAATGTACGGGCTAATACATGGGTTATTGGGAGCGTTGAGGCGTTCGAAATGACTACATCTAAATTGCCTACAACCAATGATAATGTAGTGGTGACAATATTAATAATATGAAAATGGCGATATAGGGGACTGAACCATATAAAATCGACAAGATAACTACGCACATGTAGCCGGAATCAATCAGGTTAACCCACGTCCATCAACGGTAAAGACAAGGTGTAGTCAGGGTAAATATACGGGTAATCTAGGTACTGTAGGAGACTACCGAACGCTGTCCGCTAACGCCCCTTGGAGGTTAACCAGCAATAACTAATACAATGAAGTTATATCGTGAATAAAGTTGAGGACCAATCAAGTAACTTTTCATATATCGGTCAAAATAGCTTCAGACTTTGCACTTCATTTGTCGGCCCACTTGGCGGACAGCAGTGCCAGAGGATAATTGCTCGAGCTTAGGCAAATCCACATCGTCTAGAAGATACAACGCGTGACCTCTAGTAGTAGATTGATCTTTGTTGGCACATATTGTGATGACCTCAGGGGAAATGTACAAGGTTGGTCGTTTCCACGGTTTAGATATCTTCGGGACGGTGAAATAACGGGCATGTAACGTGCAGGTCCAAGAAGCCATTAACTATACCAGCGCGAATATCAGACAGTCTGGTTGACATGGGTATGAATCCTACCATTGTGTATCTTTCTATCAACGACTGAAAGCTGGGGGTTTACGGGTTGCCCCGGAAAATCGAGGAGAGCACAGGGCTTGAGTTCTTCGGGGGGTGTGGAGAGTGCCGGCCTACTGACAGGGCTTGCATTATAGGAGGCGTAAGTATAGTTGGCGAACTCCGAATAAATCCTGGGGTAAAGCTGGGGCAGACCGATCCAGATAAACCTCTCCAGACATTAAGTGAGGATCGATGCCAGCTTGAAATTCTGTGCGACATCTCACTCGAAAATGTGAAGAAAATAAGGGACGCCACCAACGGAGAGGAGAGACCCCTCCAGAAAAGTTGACTGCCGCCACTGACATCAGCCACTGTGGGTTCTGCAGGAGGGATTGAAGAGAGTTTCGACGATGGCACCTGCTTGTGACTTGGTTAAAAACCTAGCAACCCCATCTGATCACAGCGGCAAGTCTCCAATCCTCTGCAACAGCGCCCAATATGCCGACAGCCTAATAATCCGAGAGTCATGCTGCTACAGATAAGCATGTGAGGTAGAGTCAAACGGTAGCGACGATCATGTGCGCTTATGCAACATACCCGCCTCGACCTTATCGTTCTGCCAGCAGGGTCGGCAAGTGCCGGTGAGCATATAACGAGTAGGTGAGTACATAACGAGCAGGTGAAGATACTTTGCGAGCTTAATGAGCAATATGACGATAGGTCACCGGTATCGAGGTCCGTTCGGATAATCTTTAGTACCAGCCATTTTAGGTGGTCTCGTATGCATAGGTATTTTCCATACAGTAGTCCTGAGTAGGGTTCAAAACACGAGGTCCTTTTTTGCATAAATCGAGGTAGGTCTGTGATGTTGCAGCATAGTTCTTCTCGTGATGGGTTGTTTAGATATTAACACGTTGCTTTGTCGGCTTTGAGAGCGATTTGATTTCGGCCTTTCTTTCAAGGGTTGTCGCGTGCCTGCTTGCCGAGAAATCCATATTTGACCGAAAATCTCTTTCCCACGAGAAATGGTTGTTGGGTTTAAACTGCCGTCGTACGTGATCGTATGTAGTCGTACTTTCAGATGTGTATGGAATTTGGAACCTCATATGATTGCCGCGTAGTAACGCCAACCGACTTCGTGGTGGGAGCTAACGGACGGTAACTTCGCATCGAGAAAGTTTGCGAGCGCAACCCGAGACACCCGGACAATCCACCCCCAAACTACCGTCCATACGTACCGCCACCTCAGAATTCAAACCAGCGAAACTCCAACGACACACCGGGACCGAAGCACAACAGACAAGCAACAAAACTATCGCATCATCTCCTCCAACCCCAATATCCAGCGAGAAACTAATGCACATATCCTTAAGCCATCGAGGATCCTGCAAGGCTAACCAATCATCCATAGCGCATTGCCTATGACCAGCCCGCACCTATGTAAGAAACGCGAGCTGATCTTCGGGACCGAACTCATGACGATGTGCAACAATTTCGTTTCTTCTTTTGCTTCTCCTGCCTTGGGCTGGAATCAATTGGTTCCGGCGATGAAGGAATCCCTTGTGCTACGCCGTCTTGTTCAGCTTGGGTTAGACTGGGTCTTGGTAGGCTGCGTTGTTGGGTTCGGTCCCGGAGGTGGGTGAGTGATTATATGTATACGATACTGGATCGGTATGGGACCACTTGCTTGGGACTTGGCTCCTTGTCTTTCTTTGCTTCCTATCTAAGTTTACCACGATCAAATGAATACCTCTTAAACATGCAGTTCCACAGCGCTTTGCATCCCATAGTTTCAGCCACCTATTACCAGACATTAACATCACAACCATCATGCGCAAAACGCCGAGAAGGTTAACATGGGTGATAGCTCTGCGTTGCTACCCTTCTTCAACGCTTCTCTGTGATTGTTACCCTAGGCTGAGCGGGCAAGGTAGAGTGGTATAAAGTCTTGCCATTGCTGCCGTTGCAATGCCGCAAGCTTTCTGCTATTGCAAGGCAGTCTCCCAACAGGACACAGTCACCATATTCGGACCAAAGGAGCCTGGAAGTATGGAATGGTATGTTATTGAGGCATAAATTCATATGAGAAGTATTTCCCGGAGAAGACTGCTGGGTATATTAGACGTAGAACACCTCACACCACACTCTGTACATTCAACTTCATTGCCCTCCGTTTCTCCTATTTCCAGAACCTGTCGAAACCCTACAGCCAGATACGGCATGTAAAACATTAAGCCCATATATTGATACCCGATCACCAGTTGCCGAACTCTATATCTGTGCTTCTCCGTGCCACTCTCGTGGAAACCATTTCTTCTGTGGATAGAAGAAAGGCTGTATCTCGATGCAAACCCTTATGCTTATGCTGCGCCCCAAGTGCTTTGTTCATAATATCGTATCATACAGTAATTATTAATCAAGAGCTCTTCCTCTCTTCGTATTGTACATCGTAGCCGGTGTCGTAGATATATATAAGTGTAGAATTATGTTGTGTAAGAAAGGACATATCATACTGATCAGTGAGCTCCTGTGTATCCGATGATTTCCCGGTCATCGTCGACCAATCTGCCATACCTAGGATGAAAGTCAGCACTGCATGTAAGACGGAGACATGAAACCCGCAAGGAGCACAATGACATCAGATAATACATACTCAAGCATTAATCTGAAGAACCATACTTCTAGATCTTCATTTCTGACCACAAGGTCGGCCCATTCTCTTCCTTGGAGAGCAATTCGTTCCGCCTCCTTCTTCCCTATGTCCTCGCCGGCAAACCAGCGTACCGCCTCTACCCACTCATCTCCTCTTAAGCTTAGGGGAATATAATGCACCCAAGGCTTTAACCACTCCTGATGCCATTCCCGAAAGATGGCCATCTTGTACACCAAACTCTTGCTCTTCAGGAAAGCGTAGAATCGCCCACTGAAGGCATTCCCATCTATATCAAGAAGGTATTTGTATTTCCATGCATCTTGTTGATCCGCCGGCTCTTTAACATCGAAGAACTGTCTTTGTGCTTCACAGTCTCCAGGATCGCATTGCCCAATGTGAGAGAAGTATATGTCGAAAATCTCTTTGTAGTCGCTTCGGGGTACATTCATCACCTGCCAATCTTCCTGCGTCTCTGCGCCTCGATTGACCAGAATTTTTGCCTGGTCTCCAGCGTTGATCTTCTGCACTACCTTCTGTCTGTGCTGCCGTCTCCAACCGCCATCACGACTAAAACCTCCAGTTGTTGATCCTCTCCACCACATCTTGTCCTCTTTATTCTTCCACGTTCTATCTTCCTTCTCCTCATAAGGCACCTTTCCATACCAATACCAGGGCGAAGGGTATAGAATATCGGAATATGACGAAAGCTTTGATTGCGAAAAGATGGGGAAAAGATCATGCACCACATTGTACGCGTTGGGTCGGTCGAAGAACCCGAAAGACTCGCTGAAGGAGGGCGATTGGCAGATGTCAGAGAACGCAGTCTGGTTGAATACGAAGCCCAGTTCCGTGACAGCGTAACTGCCATAATTATCCTCCTTCGGTCCATCATCAAGCACTCTGGCAGGGCTGTCGGGTGGGCAAGACATCCTTGAGTGAGTCCAGGTCGGCTGATGGGAGAAGACGTTGAATCTTGTTGTTTTAACTTCTGGCACATGCAATCCATCACTGACAACATCAAGTGGACGAGGCGACCAGGAGTTCCTTGGAGATTCAATTGCGTTCGCGCTCGGCATATTGCGATCCTTTGCTATATGTACTAGTCGCGAAAGGTCGTCATATGGCACAACCACTCGAGGTTCGTCATGAATGTTGAAGCAAAGGTCCATATCTGGCAGGTACTTCAAAAAGGGCTTCATCATCCCCACGGTAGCTTCTCGTTGCCATTCATTCCCTCCTTCGATCTGTGTAACTTTCCCTCCTCTGATATACAGGCCTATTAAGTTGTTACTAAAGCCCAAAGCTTCTCTGGCCCTCCCTCTTATTGTTGCAGGTTTGAGACCCCAGAACGGTGTCAGCGAGGTGTGGATTGAATCGAATTCGTCGATAAGTTGAACCCCTTTAGATTTGGCGAAGTTGAACCATTTGTCGAAGTTAGGTGGAGGAGGAATGCCATATCGCCTTCTGTATTCTACCACTGCTTCCTCGAGGGTTTTCGATTGGCTCGCCTTGACTTTCTCAAAACTCTGCTCGTTGTCCTTGATGAGCTGGTAAATCGGATGTGCAGATCCTATGTGATAGGATTCTGATTGAGGTTTCTTCTCATCTTCGGTTGCTGGTCTGCGAGTACCTGGTATCGATTGTTGATGGTTCGGTTTCTGGAGAGAAGACGTGAACGATTTCGACGGGTATGGAAAAGGCGTTCGCAGATAGTATATGGAGAATGTAGCAAACGTGAAGATACTAATCAGTATCAGGAATTGGCGAGACTTCATTTTTCGCCGAGTCCTCATGATCATTGCGTTCAGAGAAGGGCCTTTTGTTTCATCCTGAACGTCGAAAGAAGCAAACTGTTCTTGGTGACACTGCTGCTCAGTGCGAGTCAATTGTGTACTCAAGCTCGAGCGACGACGAGCACGTCCTGACATCTTATTAAAAGAAGGGATACAAGTGAATTACTTGTTTGTACATACGTACGCGGACTGTAGTTTTCGTGCGTGCTTGCTTGTAAAACTCCCTTGTCTTCCCTTCTCCCCTTGTCTTGGGCAATTGATAAATACCCTTGCACTGCTCATGCGGCCGTGCTGCCGACTTGGGCCAGAAGTCTCAAGACGCGCATATGAGTGGGTAAAAAAGCTGCTAGGACTCTAGAAGGTCTGAACGTTGGTGAAGCCAGAGAATGAGGAGGTGAAGAGAGAGGGGAAAGTCTTGCGATTGTGCTGGTTAAAGAAGAGCTTAAGTTGTTGTTTCCGTACGTACATAGCAACCGTGGGAACGAACGCGGAAGGATTTTGAAAGCGGGTAAGTGAGATATTTGACAGCTCTTTCTTTCTTTCCTTGGATCACTTATCTACAAAGGCAACTACTTCGTATAATCGCAGTAATCTGAAAACCCATGACAGAACTAACACGACTCCGGCTCTAGAATCACAGCAAAGGGAAAGGAGGGCGAGGATATATCCGGGGCCTGCCACAGTTCTGGATACAGGGTCCTACAGGAAAACCAAGACGGAGACTTCTCAATTCAGTATCGAGATCCTCTCGCGGTCTCAACCAATAGCTCCGCGATACCCATGTAGTTGTGTCCTACTGCAATAGTCAAAAAGTCGAGAGCAATACGAAGTGCAGAGCGCGTGGCACGATTACAGATTCAATATCTGCAGCAAGAGGCAAGAACGCCAATTCACAAAGCCCCAAATGAATACGACGACATCTTTCCAAAGAAAAGTTCCTCGGGTGAAGAACATTGGATTAGATTCCACGGAATATTCTGGACTCCAAGCCGAGCGATAAACAGAAAAGCTTATGCGAACATTTTATGTAACTTGTCTTGGCTACGAAGTACTGAGCGCATATCATGGGGCAGAAAGGAATTGGTCAATGGCCATGGCTTTCGCACTGCTTCCCGCTTTTGTATACTGGGAATATATATCCGAGCATGGTCACGACATCGCAAATATTGTCACAACAACAGGGTAACAGCCTTTTCTTTGCTTGGGCAAGGTGAACGAAATGAACATCCAAGTAAAGTCAACGCTGCTCGAATTGAATTGCATGACAAGATATGTCATAGGCCGATATCGCGATTTGTCTCACAGGGAAATGTTTCTCTGCACGCGTGAAGCTTCAACGCGGACACATTTGTCGCATCGACATTCTAGACCCCAAGGGGCATTGTGAGACAAGTTCCACGATCTGTGATCAACAGGGAGAAACATCGAGAGCTTGTTCGAGATACGGATGGGTCTTTCAGTGTCTTGATTGTGGTCGAGGCGCAGAAGAAGCTACAACACCATAACACCATACGCCCATTTGGGCCATACTTGACGACTCACACGATCACTACGAAATCACGACATAAGTTGGTCAAAGAAGATGGGATGCATGAGACTAAATTGACTTTTGATGTAGACCATATCCATTCTTCCTCGAGAAGATTTCGAATACATGCATAACGCATGCACGAAAAGGTCTCATTCAGTAACCGAAACAAGATTCTACTCCATGCACGGTAAACTTCGACCCTAGATGGCTACTCGCTCATGTCCTCGTAGGACCACCCCAGCATTGTCCTGTCTAGTAGAAGAAACCAAGGATCTTTCCAGCAACGTGCTTGCGTCTGGCCTCCTCGTGGTCCATGATGCCGGCGGAGGTGGTGAGGACGATGTGTCCGAATTGACGAGATGGCAAAAGCTTGACGACCCACTTCTCGAAATCGGTGATTTGGACGTTGTATCTTGGGCTGATGACACCGGTCTTGTTGAGACTATGCATTGCGTTAGCGACCTCGCAGTATTCTCCATCTGCTTGTCCCTGCTTACCGGCCGTTCAATTGAACAACGATCTTTCCGCTGCGGTGGTCATCGACCTCCTCGAATTCTCCGATGTAGCCTAAAAGAGAAGAATGAGTATGTCGCGAAAGATTAAACGTATAACATCAAGGAGTTAAATCAGAAAACGTGTAAGATCCTCGCAGTATGATATATCGGCAACTTAAAGGACTTCGATCGTGTGAGATTGAGACCGTTATCTAGTTATCATGCCGAATGGAAATGTGGTGTTGTGAAGAAATATTTGCATACCATTCTTTTGCATGACTTGGAGGAACTTGACGATGACCTTGGAGCTTGGGTGGATGAGAACCTGACGCTTTCCAGATTTCTCGGCGTTGTTGATGGCGTTAAGCGCATCGTTGAGGACTGAGGTCTTGACCATTTTGACGGTTGGAGATTCTCAAATAATCTTGTAGATCGAAGATGAGGTATCTAGGACAGTTCGATGTTAGCCTTCATGATCTTCAAGCATAAAGAGTGCCCTCATGATTGACAAGAGGGTTCTAAAGCTCGTGCCGCATATAGAGAGAGCAGTGTCGACATCTTTCGATTGCTATGGTACAGAGCTCAAGATTTGGTCGCGGTAAGCTTGGAGGCTTTTCCTCGATTTCCCAGCTCAAGAGATATGCCACAATCACAATCGAGTAGATGTCGATTTACTCCTCCGTGTCAATCATGAAGGTCTTTGCGAAAGGATCGCCATATCAGCGCATGTACACACCTCTTTTTGAATTGGCGGAAAGGATTGTCGAGAAGAAAGTTCGTGGACGTGAGGTTCGAAATTTTGACATGCACCAAATTAATTTCTGTTGTGGGCACGCTTACTAAGCTAGCTAGCTAGGGTTTCCGCACAGTAAATGGTCGTTTGACAAAAAAGCCTGGTTCTCGCTAAAGTCCACCACATAACATACATTCAGAGTCGAAGCTAAAGTTTGCAACATTAAATACCATTTACAACATACTCTTCGAGGACCAGAAGATATCTAACAATCACAATCAAGATGGTGAGTTAAAACTGTTGTTCTCTCTCTGCGGGGTATCATGTATTCCATGCGCCATTGACGTGCGGGTTGTGCGAATCAACAATGGGAATCCCCCACCTTTTTTACACTTCAAGATTCAAAATGAACCATTTGCTCTCACAAGTTGCGCATTGTTTACTAACAATTCAACCAACAGTCTGACGCAGAAGAGCCTACGTCCCCCGTTGTCGAGAATGCCGAGGAGGTCGAAGTCTCCGGAGATGCTGAGAAGGGACAAATGTCCGTCATCGATGCATTGAAGGGTGTTCTCCGACTCGCACTCATGCACGATGGTCTTGCCCGTGGACTCCGTGAAGCCTCAAAAGCTCTCGACCGTCGCCAAGCACACATGTGTGTTCTCAACGAAGCCTGTGAGGAAGAAGCCTACAAGAAGTTGGTAGTTGCGCTCTGCTCCGAGCACAAGATCCCGTTGATCAAGGTTCCGGATGGAAAGCAACTTGGTGAATGGGCTGGTTTGTGTGAGTTATTCCAGCTTTACCAGTATCTGCGCCCGTCACTAATTCTTTGCAGGTGTGTTGGACCGTGAGGGAAACGCACGCAAGGTTGTCAACTGCTCTTGCGTTGTTGTTAAGGACTGGGGTGAGGAGTCCCAAGAGCGCACTCTCCTCCTCAACTACTTCCAAACCGAACAGTAAGGGATGATTTGGGAAAATGGAGTTTCCGGGGCGAATAGATATTGTCCCATGTAAAGGACTTTTCTTTTCAAAAAATGTACTCTATACCTAGGATGCATTACTGGCGGCAATGACATTGGCACATGGGAGCATCAAACTCAAATGACTTGAAGAAGAAAGCATGCGAATCTCTTGATACGGTGAATGTTGTGTGAGCATATCATGTTTGAGTGCAGCATCCAATTCACACTTCAAACAGGAAAGCCTGCGTTCTGCCAAAGAAGAGGTGTCCGCAGCTTATGAACTCCAGATCCGCAACATCATTCCGCCTGGTTGGTTGATGTCTGGTCTTCCCCTATCTTCCGTCAAGGGAAACTTTGACTATCTGGCCCCTATTATTTTGGCGCATTGAATTGAAGTCGGACTCGTCTCCTGTCTCCCGTGCTCTCCTATATCTCCTTCTTCCCCCCGCTACCCGCTTCCCGCATCCCCCCCAACCCCAGCCTACTTCCTCCCCTCGACCATAATAATATGATAACCAAACCCCGTCTTCACCTCCTTGTACTTCGGGTTCGCCGTCGTACTGCTCTCCATCTCAAAGGCCACCTTCTCAAAATCCGGATCCAGATCCCCCTTGCCTTTCCATCCCAATGAACCACCTACATCATCAGGTCAATCAGTCACGTTTCCACATACATCACGCAACTAGTTCAGTCTCAGGGGAGAATATGATCCGCATCTTATACGGTGATGAAGCAGCAATATAACGGGGACGGAAAGAACCAGAAGTACCCACCAGCCCTTGCCTTATCCTCAGAGAACTCCCTTGCAACATCGTCGAACTTAGCTCCCGCACTTAACTTCTGCAGCGCCTCTGTCATTCTACTTTGTTTTGCGCACTATGCGTATCCCGTTAACACAGCGCCTCATATCTCAGAATCTCCAGAAATATAGAACTTGCGATCCAGGAAGGTCATGTGAATAGGAAGAGACGCACGAGGATATGGCGAACATTAATCTGTTGCGCGCCTTTGACTTTTGTTTCTTTACCGGCGCCGGCATCTTTCGCGTCGTCTTTTCCTTTGCCTTTCGCGGCTTTCCCGGCGTTTTTCTTGTTGGGTGGCATCGTGAAATTTGTATTGTGGTTGTGGTGAGCTGCAAGATTTCAGGTAGTGGTTGTGGTGAAGGGAGGTGAGTGCGGTGCGATGCGGACGCTAGTACCGATAAAGCAGAGGGGCAGAAATGCGGGAGCTCGGCCTTGAAGGGAAGGTTATTTCCCGACGATGGGATGGAAAGGGAAGTTTCATGCTATTTCGTTTCAAATAACGTTCTTTCCGCAAAACCGTAAGACGGGAATTTACTGTACAATAGGTCAATTTTCTTTTCAATGCGGACTCGCGTCTCTCTATTTATTACCTCTCTCATTTCTATTCATTGCAGGTGGCAGATCTGTTGCGGACTGTGGTCTGATTGATCTCTTTGTGTATATCCTCCATTTTGTATTTTATCGAACAATCAAGAGCAGAATTACCTCATATCTACATCTACTTTCCCTCTCATAAAGTGTCCCACAGCATATTACTCGGAGCGCATCAGCATCATGACACCATCGATAGCACAAGAGTCCATCGGCGGCGCCGGCTCCGTCACCACCCCGTCCAGTCCCTTCGACAAACTCGTCTCAGACATCTCCAAAATCCTCGGTCCCTCCTCCGGCCTTACAAGCAAAGATGTAGACGTCCAGAAACTGCGCAATCTTATGGAAGAATATGTCTCGAAGGAGGAGCATTGGCGACAATATGCATTCGCAGACCTGAGTCGGGGCTACACAAGGAATTTGGTCGATGAGGGGAACGGGAAGAGTAATCTTGTATGCGTTTCCCTGATCTTCCTTTCCCTCATCTGCGATCCTGAACTGATGATAATACGATATAGCTCGTTCTGGTTTGGTCGCCCGGCAGGGGGAGTCCGATTCACGACCACGCGGATGCGCATTGTTCGTTTCCTTTCCCCAATTCCGCATTTCTCTTCTGCGGCGGCCTACCCTTCCAGAACTCCCGCGCCTCTACCCATTCTGTGCTCGCAGACTCACTAATTGACCACCTTAGGTCTTATGAAAGTGCTTCACGGCACCCTCCTCGAAACACGCTACTCAATGCCTAAATCAAACTCCGAGTCCGACACTCCTCTGCCCCCACAAGTCATCAAAAACACCCTCTACACAGCAGACGAAGTGACATATATGGCGGATGATTTAGGGCTGCACAAGATATCGAATCCGAATGTGGATGATGTGGCTGTCTCTCTACATCGTATGTTGTCGTCTGTTTTACTCCATGAATACCGATTGGGGGGGTGGGGTTTGAGAGTTGGAGGAGAAATGGAGAGGTCAACGGGAAAGGGAAGACAAGGAAGGATAATGAAATTTGGCTAACATACCCGTGCAAACAGTTTACACACCTCCGAACGCAGCGCGGGAAGGATGCAATATCTTTGACGAGAGGACGGGGAAGAGGAGTCATGTTACGCAAAGTAACTTCTATTCAGCTTTTGGGAACATAATCGAGGCTGGAGAGGATTGATGGTATGGTATGGTTGGTAATGACACGGAATAACATTGCGCTTTTGGTTGTAAAGTAGAATTTGGGTATAGAAATGTTTAGTGCCTACAGCTAGGTATAGTGGATAACACGGATAGGTGGATGGCTTGCGGCGTTTAAAAGAATGCGAGTACAGCATGAATCACATCATTGATAGAAATTAGAAGCGCACTCTTTGTCTGTAGCTTTATAGACAATATCATCACAGCATTTTCACGAAGTCAAGTTCTCCATACAATGCGCTGTCTATTCATCTATCACATAAGCTACCAATCTCTAAGAGAAGAAGCAAGATGACTGCACACTCTAAACCATTCACGAAAATCTCTCATGATGGCCCTTCCTCCTTGAATAAACAATCAACTCCACGGATACATCAAGCACCATATGTGTAACATATCGTAGAAGAGTACGCAGCTTAAAAACAATCCCACACACAATTTCGTAATCCTATCTACCAGAAGAAAAGTCCGGTTTGTAGACTTGAACACCGCCATGTTGCATCAACTCGCGGAGAGCCATGGTAGCATATACACTCGATCCCAGACCGAGCTTGAGAATGACTGCAAGTCGTGCTGGTCCAGATGGCTCCTTCTGTGAGATACTTGCTGGCTCCGAAAGACCAGTCATCTCTACGTCAGTAGATGGTGCTTCTGTCGGTTCTGTCGTCGTCTCAACAGGCAAGATCTCACCACTAACAACAGAGACATCAAGCTCGGGTTTGACCTCAGTCACTTCAATGGCCCCATCTTCATGCTTCGTCGCGCTTGCAGAAGATTCAGACATCTCCTCGGCAGATCTCTTCAGGGTGACCGATGCTTCTAACTTTACGCCACCATCTTGCGTCTCATTATCATCTCCTGAATCGGTGACAATGGAATTCTCTTGGATGATCCCAGCAGGTGCGTCTGTCTTTTCGACCTTGAGAATTTCGGGGACCTCTGCGGCGTCTTTCGGGTCATTCTCATCAATGACTTCGTTCTTGCCGTTCAGAATCTGCGTCGTTCGCACACCCGTGCGACGACCCTCGTTAGTGGCAGAAGTCTGAATAAACGTCTCCTTGTATATGGGTTGTTGAATAGAATCGACATCGACCGGGGTTTGCCGCTCCACTTCCCAGGCCTCTGCTGCAGCTTTATCTTCAGCGGCAAGTTTCTCTGGGAGTGCCTTCCATGCATTATGCTGAGCGCTACCGGCGTACTGAATAGAGTTCTGTCGTCCTTGGGCTGCAGTATCTGCCATGTGACGACCATTTCGATTAGCATGACCTTCATTTCCATTTTGTCGGCCCCCGCGGTTGTTGAATTGTCCATTGCGATTTTCTCGTAATGCTGCGCCATTGTTCTTGTTCTGTTGGTGCTGATTTTTGAAGTGACCTCTGCTTTTCTGGATGATTTCATAATCCGTTTCCACCAACTGCTCAATCTCATCATGATATTTTCGAACCTCAAAGCTAATATCATCTCTAACTCGACCAAGAAGTTTCCTATAGCTGCCGCTCAAGCTGAAGTCCTTTTGCCTACGACGCATGTCCGCTGGATCAAGACCACCTCCACGTTCACTGCTCATAAACTCTTTGTAGAAGTCTCCAATCTTGTTGGCAGGATATTCGATATCGAAGCCAGGTAGTGGCAGCACAATATCGAAAATTGTGAACTTTCCACTAGCTGCCTCCTCAGCAGACAGAGGTCGGGCACGCTGGAAAACGTCATCCGAAGTCAATGCAACATCGCCTCCAGCTGGGTGGATCACAATCTCCCCGTTCTCATCATACTCATCCTTCTGTTCGTTGGCTTTGCCTTCTACGAGAACAAGATCGCCCTCGACAACCTTATCTCCATGGAGAGACCAGCGCTCACTAGCCACCGTGTTCCAAACAAGAGATTGATAGGCATGGACAAATATGGTGCGATGATTGCGTGGAATAGCAAGGATGGCGCCTTGATAGTCATTCTGGCCCTGTCTAGAAGCAAGATGCTTTATGATGGCAGTCTCTGCGCCAAATCTTCTTGGTAATCTGTGGAGGCATCTATCCTTGCCAGTCTGTTTGAACTCATGAATGGCTTGAGCACGCGCAACATCGTCTCTACCGATCTTGCCTTCGTATTGGCCTGGTTGCTGTGCGACGGCGAGGGCTTCTTCGGTGTAGCTGAGAATCGAGTCAACTGCACCCTTGAAATCATCCTGTAAAATCTTCTTTCCGATAACATCCGTACCAATACCGAAGGTGCCAAAGCGTTGAAGTCCGAAGTAATTAATGAAACCATGAGTTCGGATGTGCTCAACAGCCTTACCCACGATCTCTTTCGCGAGCTCGACCTTTTCATCGTCAGACATGCTAGGATCTTCGCCGAAATGGCAGTCTCGTAAGGTTATCGTGAATTCGTTGCCTTCTAGGTCACCCAGCCTAAGTGGAAATTTCTCGTACTTAAAGTCTCCGACCTTTGCACCCCATAGTTTGGGGTTTAGACTTGCCAGTCTTTGCGCATGGTGGCGAAAAGCGCTGACACGCTGGGCCGTTACTGCTCGACGGTCCTTGGTGCCTGCATAGGCGAAATCCTTTGGTTTCACCTTCAGCATACGACTTAAAAGAAGGATGGACTCCATGGTGTCCTTATTTTCTTTAAAGAGCGTGAAATGGAGGTATTGTCCCCCAAGTTCTTCCCAGCCGAGCTTCCCCTTCGTCTGCTGCTGAGCACCGTTGTTTCGATGGTTGCCTTGTCTCGGCGTTGTAGTTGTGTTACTACCTCTGCTTTTCTGGGAAGCAGCAAAAACAGTTATAGTACCGTCATCAGACCCCTCAGTCTCTAAGCGCCCTTCAAAAACTCGACGCACGAATTGATGCAGTCGTCCACGTCGCTGCTTGTCATCGACAGGTTCTGATGTTAAACTGCCAATTGTTGCAGGTTTGGCGTTGGGCTTTTGCTGAATCTTCTTGTCCATCCCAACAATCTGTAGCGCTAAATTACTACCGAAGTATTCTGCAAGAAGTTCAAGGTCATTAGGCCGAAGTTCTTTCACTGGACTTTGGCTAACAGCATCACCACTCGCCTCCGCACTTGCTTCCGCACTCGGATTGGTTGGATCCGATGATGTTGCGGTTGAAGTGTCGGCCGATGCAACCGACTCAACGGTCGTCTCTGAAGGTAGAGTTGGCGACTCAGTGAGAGCAAGTTCTTCCTTGACACTTGCGGCCGGTACTTGATTTTCATCTGCAGCATTAACTGTATCGTCATTGGTCCTTGCAGCGTGCTAATTTAGGTTGTTAGCTTGTTATACTCAGCTCGAGACGCAATCCCGTTCTTGAATAGAGCATAAAGAAGAACGTACCTTGTTCCAGGGTGCTCTATCATTACGAAGATGAACGACCTCACCATCTAGTGTAATTTCATTCACCATGAAATCAGTGTATCTATAAAGGTAAATTAGCTGATGCTCATGAAAGCAGGGTAAAGTGAAAGGTGTCGACGTGTGTCAGTTCCGAAGGTGAGAATAAAAATTTGTGTGACGAGGATGAAGCTCTGGAATAGATCGGCCACAAACACAGATCCAAGGCAACCACGAGGTTGCTGAATAGGGCATCAATGGGAATTTCTCCATCAAGCGGTGGCTCCAAGCACTCTTAAATTATCGTAGAGATCAAGATAAGCAAAAGTGTAACAAAACAAACATACCTCTGCTTCAAAACACCTTGGAATCCGGGATTCGACTTGTTGACATAGTGAAGTATACCTGCCTCAGCCTCCCTCTCAGGTTCGGAAGCATTACTGGTGGGATCTTGCTGTTTTTGATTGCTGTTCTCCATCGCGATATCTGAATTGTTGTTTAAAGCAGAATTCTGATTCATGGTGTTCAATTGAGGAGTGTCAAGAGGTTGAGTATCAAGAGGTTGTGATATGGTGGAAGATTCGAGTTTCTGCCTCTTACGAGGAGATTGAATTGACCCGTCATTTTCTAGACTAGTCATTTTGAGCAATTAAAGTAATTCACTCTTTTTCAATTTCTCTATATGAATTGAAAGTGAATGTTGCTGAATTCACACGGAGGGAACGACATTGGGTACGGGCAATGAAGAATTTCTCCAAAAAGAATATTCCCACTTTTGTACTAGTGTTAGAACATCTTTAAGTACAGGGTTCCAGATCTCCGCCGATGATTGGTCACATTTTCTTCGTGCGGCTGCCCACCTCCAACGTTCACTCTTCCTAGGTCATTTCCACACTGGTACTCACTGCATCATCTCCATATTGATGGGTTTCATTTGATCTATATATTAACTCTGTTCCATGCTATGTATGAGCTACCTGACTCCTCCCCTCACATTAATGCTCATCTATAACTAATACTGTATTTTTATTGCGTCCCATGTGTCGGCATAGCATCCTGATGGGACGTACGCAAGGTTTCTGCAGGAGGTGCAGGCATGACAGGTCCTCGAAGTGGTCGTTGAAGAGGTAGTACATCAAGCTGACGAGTAGTATCTCCTAAGGCTCGATGTGCATGAGGACCGAGAGATTTCATTTGCTCGACAAAAACTCGCCGGGCGAATTCTTCAGCAGCTTCCGCATCTCTATACTCCTTGTATGCGGCTTCACCCTCCTTGTTCTTCTTCTCACTTGCAATCATTCTGTTATAGATCTCCCAGTTGTCTGATTGCCATGGACAAGGTATTTCGTCCAGAGCTTGCATGGACTTTTGTCCCGGTAGTTCCATCAAGGTAAGAGTGTTCCGATAAACATCAGGGCCTTTGCCGTTCAATCTCAGAAGTACGTGCCCCCAAGATTCAATCTTATAGCTATTTCCAATTAGCTTGGTTTTGAATAAGCATGATCATGTACTCACAAGCCATCATATCGCACGCCGGCTCGCGGTGCTCTTTCGCTCTTCAGTTTATGACCCCTCAAAAGCCTGATTACACACCCAACGTATGTAAGCCGCACCGAGTGATACATGCGAGTAGTAGACTCAATGACATGAATCCACTGTCCTGGCACAGCACCTCTGATTTCCATCCCCGAAAGGAGCGAAAATGCTACCGGTTTTCCACTTGTTCCTTCAGTAAATTCTTCACCTTGGCGCACAATGCCGTCGCGAATGGCACACTGTACGTTGAGGAACCAGCTGCAGAAACGTGTTAGCAGGGCTACGATGGAAAACGTCACATACTTACGCTCCGGGCTCGAAATGTTCATTGGCTTCCATTTCTGAAAAAGTCTCAATCTTCGTTGCCTGCCATTGAGGCCCATCAATCTTTTTGGCATCATCGAAACTCATTTCCATGTTATGTAAACATCCAGAGACTTTCATGATCTTCAATCGTTCTGCATCCATAGTATGGTATTTTTCTTTGAAGGTATGAAGCCAGTGAGCTTGAAGAGATGCTGCCTTGCGCATAACCTCCTGAAATGCCGGCTCTTGGTTCAAAAAGTTCTGCTTTACGTGCTGTAGTATCTCATCGATGATCTTGTCTAACCTAGCTCTGGCAATGATCTCGATCGGGGTGTCTCCGCTCAAGAGGTCGTCAATGAGCAGATCTAGGAGCTGAATATCATGCATGGGAAACACATCCTGCCTTAACTGTTGTCGAATAGAATCGGAAATTTCGAGGAGGTAATCGGGCTCACTTGGATACGGTTGTAATCTCGGCGCAATTTGGGGGGAATCTGGTCTCAAGATACTGGATGGAGATGAGATGAAAGTACGGAGCGGTGCTGAATGGGATCATCAGTAGATGGATTCTATTAGAAGACCTTCATGGTATTAATGATTCGACTCACACAGTGGACTCTCGGGCGTGTAAGTTTTGCTCCTCTGCTGCTTCGTGAAAGGATTGGCAGAGAATCCTAGAGGACTTCAGTAAAAGCAGTAGATACTTCGGTCTGGCCCTCCTACCTAGGTCTCCTGGTTTGAATATCTCAGTCTCGTTAGCTTTGGTGCCATCAAGACCAGCATCCAAAGCTGCCGCTGGACTTCCGATGAATGCCGGAAATGTTGGCAGAGTTGGCCGCACAGCTCTGGGCTCTTTCAATCTGAAGGGCGCCATAATGTTGTTTTATGATTGACAATATTCGTATCGGTCTCGGCCTTCACTTCGAGTGGCCCCGTCAGCCAAAACAGTGAATTCATTGAAGTATCAACTTCCTTCTGTAAATGCTCGGCGGGTGTTTGCCTGAACGCAGAGCTAGATGCAAAGAAGGCGACTGCCTTATTTGGACGGTGAATTTTTGTACCGGATTGCCTACCAATTTGTACTCCTTCGTCATCACAGACCTCAACTTTTACCATTGAAGCAAATGAGACAATAGATTCAAACTGCACCTTCGGGGTCCATTTATTAAACTCGGCCATTGATTCTCGCCCATTGGTAGTGACGAGCAGAATTTGAAATACTCGAGATTAAATGCTGGATGATTCTGCTTCTCATAGACCTGGCTATAAGAAGCAATAAGATAGCAATTCGGATACTTCACGTCGAATTTAGGAATCGAAAGAATGAACCAGTGGCAGGTTAACAGTCAATGTGTTCAGGTCCCATCACAAGTATCTGAGATCACGAGACATGCATACCAAATCAGCGAGCGATTCATTATCTAGAAGTTGTTGGTAACCTCAAAAACATGAGTATCTAAGATTTGTAATCGTCGCCGCCAACTCTGTACCTCGTTCATGATTGGTCCATGTCGAGGAGATGCCGAGGTTGTGGCCGCCCCATTGCGAAGCGGGGCATCACTGACATAAATATAAACCGTCTGCCAGCTCTTCATATAAGCGTACTTTCTATCTTTCGAAAAATATACAAAAATCATGGCTCAAATCAACATCGTTGCAATTATATCTCCCAAAGCCGGGAAAGTAGATAGGGTAAAGTTCATTACCCTACATACCATACAGAACCCATTGCAGCATCACTAACACCACGCCCCTATCCAGCTGCTAGAACTCGTGAGCCAAGTCTGCCAGTACGTGAAAGACAACGAGCCCGGAACTTTGCGATATGAAGCCACATGCGAAGTGAACAAGCAGTCCGGCGTGGAACAAATCATTATGTTTGAAACGTAAGTCTGCAACCTGTATACATTCACCGCAGCTCTCGGTTGTGCTGATCAAGCATAAACATTCATAGATACAAAGATAAAGAGGCACTAAAAGCTCATGGTTCATCTGAGAAGTTCAAGGGATTTCAAAAGATGGTGCAAGATGAGGATTTGTTGAGTGAGCCGTTGTTGTTGAAGTTCGTGAAGCCTGCGGGAGGCTTTTCTTCGAGGCTGTAAACGGACGGGGAAGATGGTAAAGGAGTAGTTGCACTGTATATCTATAGAATAGAATATATACAGCAGAAAGCGATAGATTATAATACAGGCTATTTACTTTTCCTTCAGTATCAGTGAATTTGGAAATCGTCTCATTCTCGGGACGCGAGAATGGTCGTTCCTTCTTCATCCAGCTTCGTCGGTGATATCATCCACACACGGCCGAACCTCCTCCAGGAAACATGTCTCTCAAACCTACAATTAATTCCCTTTGATTTTATAAGTCGCTGCCTTTTTCCTCAAATAACAACGACCATCTACAACACCTCTTCCGTACCACTGGCACTCATACACTCATCTCCATTATCATGGACCACGAGTGCGAAAAACAGCAGTACTCGCCGCTGGTGTTTACATCTTTGCAAGGCAAGGTATTCCAAGTCGATTTGGACGAAATTCCGCAGCTTTCTCCCAAGCATCGAAGAACTGAAAGCGTAAAGTCACTTCTGGAACTGAGGTCCTCGAGCTCGCCAGATGCGAATGGCAATGTTGTCAAGGTTCATGAGGAACAGGGCCTCGACGTTGGTATTGGAGGTTTGGATGGAAGTGGAGCTGAATCTGAAGACAAAGAGGCTACGAGGTATGGTTGAAGTTATTTTTGTGTGCTTCTATAATTTTAGGATTATCCAAAGACAAATAGAAGTAATGATTGGAGTTCGTGTCTACTTGAGACTCGGCCCTACAGTGCTGACAGCAAGATTATAGAGCTGAAGAACAAAGACTCGAGGATCTCGACCGCGGAAGGTCATCCCTTGCTTCCCATTTCATCCCGAGTCAATTGGTAGAGCCTATGTCGAATTTGTCCATACAATCACCCTCGCCTATACAGAACTTCGACGGTTCGCCAGCCGCAAATTTCGATACAGACCAAGTCTGGATGGTCTACAATGAATATGGCGAGTTGGTGGACGCCAAAAGTGTCCTGCGTCCGCAGCGTTCTCGTGATATGAAGGATATCACTCAGATTATGAGATTATTCCAAAAAGTGTATCATCATGATGTAAGTTGAAACTGTTATTATCTGCCTCGGCCATCCATCTGTGGATCTCAGCTTATGCCTGCTTGGAGTAATTTTGCTTTAAATAAGTCTAACTTTCTGAATCTAGTTTAGAACTAGGATGATTGATGTCGAACAAGCTGACTGGGAAAGTCCCATGGACCATGAGAACAACATGCTTGCTGGGGCAGGAAAAATATCATCTTGGGAATATGAGCCTGAGATCTGCATGAAGGACCCTCCTAGTGCCTCACCCGAAGAGAAGCGGACCGCGACAGTCTGTCAGGATCCGCCTCGTGTTCTTGAAGTACGCACCATCGAGTCCTCCACTACTTCCACTGACACTAGCACAGGTTGGCTGTAGCGACGGCAGTTGGTGCTTCCAACTTAAAAGCGCACATCCGGACTGGATGATAGATGGTATAGACGACACCGATCATTGGACGTGTATGAACAAGGACACCGATTTAAGGCACGGTTGCATGGACCAATCTCTCAAACGAAGTGCTAACATTAAGTGTAGAGATTCGGTGCTACCAAAGATTATGTCTCAGACAGAGGTAAAGTTTAAGGTTCGAAACCTGAACTGTCTGCTCAACCATCGAGAGCCCATTCCTCGTAACTTTTACTCCTTTATTCGCGGTAGGGACATATTCGACAGAACCGAAAGTTACAAGAATCTCCTTGATGACATCCGCTTGTATGTAGGAACGTTCAGAACCCTACGCGCCGCAGCCAACGCTCATCAGGATCCTGCAGCCGGACGGTGTGGTGGAATTTATTGAAATGGATGCCCGACCACGAAACATAGCAGCCCGTCGCTCCTCGGTAGACAAACCTGGAGATGATCGCACAAGCAAAGCTCAGACGGGGTGGACAGACTGTATCGCAGATCGACTGGAGCGACCATCCCATACTGATGAGCTAGCTAGCGACGTGCCCGGCTGGATGCGAAGAGTTGAAGAGCGCCAAAAAGCGACCATGCGCCCCCGCGATGGTATACCCGCCGTCAACTTAAAGTCATGGCTTGAAGGGGCAGGGTAAGCACCGCTGAAGAATAACGGTTAATTGATTGTCTGACACTTTCGCAGATTCTGGGACGTACAAGAACAAGTCCGTCGTCTCCCGATCGGTGGAACCACAACAGCAGGCAAGCGACTCGGAGACTTCATCCTGTACCAGACTGAGCTTGAGGATTCCATACCACAAGTATGTTTGTCTTGCGCTTCTGCAATGAGACCGCAGCTAATATAGCAATAGCTCGAGCAAAATCTACCCCCAGTTGAACTAGACGCTGTCACAAGCGGCCACTACTACCTAACAGTTCATGTCGTCACGGCGCGCAAACCACCCTTTCCACGCGCGGGCGATCAATTGAGAAACGGTTCTAGAGAAGAATCGTCGGATGAGAAGTGCCATTGCATGTCGAGAGGCGAGGCGCTAAAGAAAGCTGCGGCGTGGAAAAGGTTGTGATATCTATTCTCTACCGATTATGCGGAAGGTTGCCAGAGATTTGCTGACAATTGATTTGTAGAGTTGACGCGAATTGGGATTGGGATATTTTGGAAACAATCGGTCGGGTCGAGGATCAGCAACTGGAACATATAGCGGAAAGTTCTGCGCTTGCAGAGTTGGAGAGGAATGGAGACGGAAACGGAGACGGAGACAGCTGGGGATGAAGCAGAGAAACAGAGGTAGATAGAAAGCAATGAGAGAGAGAGACCGGACGAGGTAGAGATGGGGCCAAATACGGGAATGAAAATACTGAGCTTGTGCGGACTTCAAGCCGCTCGTTCGAACTGCTCAATGCCTATTTCACGTTCCATCAAACATACTCAGGGTCTTCTTGCTTATACACCTGTGAAAACCGAAAGCAACCAACAACTGACTTAAGTAGATGGAGGTTGATAGAATTGATTGATAGATAAGGTTCGATTGATATAGTTAGGCACAAGGTTAATACAACACGTACAAAAAAGGAACAAAAAGAGAGAGAAAGCATTTTCTTTTTTTCAAAGTACAACAAAAAAGAAAAAGAACTCTTTATAACCACGCTTGATTTGAGTGCCCCTTCATGCTATCCATATTCCGTTCGCTATACTATAAATGATACTGATACTTTGTAAAGAAGTCAAAATAATCAAATGATATTTCAACCGCGCATACACACAAAAACCAAGAAAAAAGAAAGCAAAACACCCCATGTTTCCGGATCCAGCAAAAAAGGACAAGACCCCGCACCGCGCACCGCACCTCGCACTACCCTTTGCTTTCCTGTTTCCCAAGATACAGGAGAGCGAAGGGGGAGGGAGAAATTGGACAAAGATACTAAGGAGAGTAGGTAGTGTGATGTAATGTGATGTGATGGGATATGATGAGATGATTTGTTGTTATGATGTGCAGGCGAAAGGAGCAGTAAAGCAAAAAGATCTCAAATATCGACTCCCGTTTAAAATAAACAAACTCCTATCCACGGGAAATAATGATGCTTGGTGTGGAAGATGCTGGTTCGGCAGATTTTGGCGCCGTGAACAAAGAAGGAAAGGAAGACGTGAGAGAAATTTCGAAGGTTGAAAAGAAAGCGACGGCCCGTTGAGGCGAGTGTCTCTTTTGTAAAATGTCCGGCATCGCTGAGGGGAAATTGGTGAAAGTAGTGGCGATGTTTGCGTGTTGTGTGTAGATGTAGAGAAAATTCCAAGGCATTTCATATTCATAACCTTCCCCGTCGTTGTATCTTTCATCATCGTCATCTATCATCCATCCAATCATTGCCAGTCTATATGTATTCATTCATATGTCATCCGATGCAAAATAAATAACCGTAAGAGTAAGAGTGGTGACCATGAAGCAGAGATGTGAATTCGAGGCCCATCTATTTCTCGGACCAGCCCCAGACAGTGGATAGGAAGTGTGCCATGTTGACGCGTTTGCTGCGCATTTCAACCATCCATGGATGCTCCAACATACGCCAAGGCGAGGCACGACGTGCGGGGTCCTTTTCGAGACTGGGGATGAAATGTTAGTTTCCGGGGGGTTGCTTCATTAAATGGAGAAAGATATACATACCAGCACTCGATGAAATACTTGAAGCTGTCGCTCCACTTGATGCCCGCATCCGGTTCATCCTTAAGCTTAGGAATGGGTTGTCGAACGATATAGGTTAAAAGGTCGATCAAACCGGCTCGAGGTTGCATTTCTGACCCATCAGCAGGGAAGGGGAAACGATGTTGAGCGACTTCAAGAAGCGTGACACCTGTAGACCAGACGTCGGATGTGATGGTGTATGATTGACCGGTAATACGTTCAGGTGCCATATAGTAGGAAGTTCCAATGAAGGTGTTGGCATCACCCTTAGTACCGAACTCTCCACTAACACCGAAATCACAAAGCTTGACTTGACCATCTCGGCAAAGTAGGATATTCGAGGGTTTGATATCTCGATGGATAATCTTCTTTCCATGGAGGTAGGTGAGACCATTCAGAACACCTTCAGCGATCTTTCCTAGGACCTTTTCACCAGTTCGTCCCCCTAATTTCTTCACTTCGCGGTAAATTGAATCTAGAGAACCACCTTCGCAGAACTCCATGGCGATAGAGATAGTAGCTGTGGATGGCTCGACGAATGCTCCATAGTAGCGACAGATGTGTTCATTGTCACAGCCTTTGTTGAAACCTAATTCTCGAACGATTTGTTTCTTGACATCAGGGTCTGGATTCGTCGTGATGATCTGGGAAAAGAGGTCAGTGATTGACAAGAATTGAAAGCATGAGATAGGCATACCTTTAATGCAAAGACTGTGTTGCCGCCTTTCAGCTTACATCTAGTGACCGCACCTCCTGCACCCTCTCCTAAGCTACCCATCTCTTCAATTCTCTTCTCCATACTTGCTATCCGCCATCCATCATCATCTAAGTCTTCGACATCCAGTGTTCTTCCCTTCTCTAGGCTGAGTTTGTCGAAAGCTTCGAGCCCATTCATGCTACCATCCCGCTCCATTCCAACACCCCCTTCGCTTCTTTCTGAGTATAACGACCCCACTGCAGATGAGGGGTCGGGTGTGCCTTGTGGTTTGCTTAAACCGTATTGTGATGCTAAGGAAAATGCTGAATATTGAGAGCCAGCAGATGTTGGTCCACTTCCTTTGCCGTCCATCGGACCGAAGCTCCCAGACCTCGAATGTGCTGCGCTACTTTCACTGCCTCCACTAGCAGATTGCCCCGGGGCAACTGTACCACGTCCATTTTGCACAGGTTGTTCGTATGGCGTAGCATTGCTGCCCATAGGTGTAGCTAATTGTAGTCGAGGTAACGAAGGTCGCGAGGGCATCGACCCGGGCATCTGTAGAGTTAAGCCTTTCATTGGAGGCCCCGCGACGGCACCGTTGACCGGTTTTGCATTTGGAGAAGGTGGAATGGCCAGTCCCAATCTAGGAGTCCTGGCGCCACCGTTCGATCTGCTCCCTGGAATCGGAGGACGAAGTAAAGGTGCTGGGGACGACATGATGGGGAGTTGGTTGGAGAGTGGATGGCTGGAGGGCTTCGGAGTGTCAGCAGAGTCTTCAGTATGTTGGTACATACTAAGAGAGGGTGCTAAGGTCGTGGCGTACGAATGCAGTTATTTCGGCAAAGTCAGTAATTGTTGCCGTGGTTCTCTGTCCCGAATCTTGAATTACACCGTTGCCGGTACTCTCGGTGGTTCTATTCTGATCTTGCGTCGGCATGCAGTCGTCCGCTGCAGATGCCCGCTGGTTGGAGGATGGAAGGACGAGACCGAACGGGTTGCAGGTTGATCACCGGACAAGTATCGGCAGGTTGGGTATCAAAGAGCGAGGGCAAGGAAAAGGATTCTCGTGGGTATTTTCTATAAAGCAGTCGAGTACGAGTACGGGTTGAAACGAATGAGTCGAAGTGTGGTCGTTTAAGGTGAGGGTAAAGCCGTCGTAATTATCGGCGGGTAATGCAAAGCGAGACTTGTGTTTGTTTCAAGCTTATCGGCACAGAGTGGGTCGATAAAATAGGATTAGTCGTGGAAATTGAGGGATGAGGGAAGAGTGACGAGGGAGTTGCTAACTTGCAACAGATGAGGGGATACGGAGGGATATTTAAGAGGGATGGGGCGCGCGAAGTTATGTTTCTGAACGAGTGATGGACAGAACGACAGAACGACAGAACGACTGAATGAAAGAAATGGTCTGATGTTAATCTCGAGCCAAGAATAAAAAGATGGAGTCAACAAATAAATTAGTTAGTGGTTGTGTATTGGGTATTGGTTTGGTCTGGTTGGTAGGTATAAAGTACAAATGGATGTTGGAAAGGTTGAAGTGTGGAGAGCGAAGTGTGTGAGGTTTGAAGTGTGCGGCGTTCAGGATGAAGTTAGGTTAGAAGGTTTTGGAGAGGAAAGATTTTCTGGTTTGTAGTTGGTAGAAAGGCTGACCGGGAGGGCAAGGGTGGTGTAGGGATATGCGAGCGAACTGCAAAGTAAGGATTTTTTGTGGGCAACTACCTCCTACTACTACTGCAAGGGAATTCATGGGTTTGGGTTGAGCGTTCGGGCTCGTGGGTTCGTGTGCTTTGGCTTTGGCTTTGGCTTTGGCTTTGGCTTTGGCTTTGGCTTTGGATTTGGATTTGGATTTGGGGTCGATGTGACCTGCTGAGACTAAGCATTCGTAAGTACCAAAGAGGACAAACAAAGATAAGTACAGATAATGACGAGGGCAGCGGTATCCTTGTTCATGTGGATGTACGGATGTACTGTGCATTTTGACAGTTTGCTGGTGAGAAGTGAGATGGGAACATTAACGGCATAGCTTTGATGGCGAGGACAGGACAGATGGGACGAAGAGCCAAGACACCAAACCCGCTCCATTGCTCCATTGCTCCATTGCTCCGTTGCTCCATTCTTTCCCCTCTGATAGATCGGATTACAGTATTATACCGGTGAGATTTACTTGGCTTACTCAAGTAGTCTTCAACCCGTCGTAACAGTCCCAAACGAGGCGACTTCTACGAAGTATAAGAAATGCTGCCAATAACGAGCTGAACGGTATGGTATGTCTTGACTCTTGACATCTATAGTGCGTATGGGGACATGTGTTACTCGGCTTTCTCCGTCGGGACCATGGAGGTAAATCATATCAGTCAGATTCATAACAGTAACGCGAGTGCATCTGAATGTATGAGAGGGAGGAGATGATGGTGGTCAGAAAACGCAGTCATGCATTACCTAAAGTAAGACGTTTCCAATTCTCGTGTCTTTCTACAACTATGATGCTGTGCCAGCTATTCTTAACTACAATACAACTACAGTAAACTACTAGGTAATTGGAGTCGTAGTTGGCAGTCTAGAAGAGACGAGTGAGAAAGGGGGATGCAACTCTAACCGTCGTGCTCGTTCGATTTTAGGTTGAGGCTTCATGTCTAACGAGCAACGAGCAACGAGCAACGAGCAATGAGCCATGAGCCATGAGCCATGAGCCATCAGCAATCAGCCGATAGCTCTCACTGCCCAGACCATTGCCCCTCCTTTCGTTTCTTTGCTTTCTCCAACCGAAGTGCCGGTTCCTGGAATCCTCTCGCGACTTCCGCGGTCGCCAATGAAATCTAACGAGAGACATGCCGGAACGCCGTAACCAACTACATACCAAGTACAACGCAATGCACTGTCGCAAACCCCCTCAGCGAGTAACGGTAAACTGGATTGAGCATGCTCGTCCTCCTCTCCTTTACTCTGCTTTCCCTGTCTACAATAATAGCATCATGCTACTGTATGTCCGTCCTTGTCTGTATCTAGGACTTTATCCATTGATGGTCCAAATTCGGGTCGCGCTTTTTGGCAGGTACAAGCAGCATGAACTTTGAAGGGAACCCTGCCTTTCACACATCCACACATCCACACATCCTGGCGACATTCGGTTTCTAGAAGTCTATTGGTCAGACCATTTGTTTCAGAAAAAGAAACGACGTTTAAGCGCGCGCATCTGATGTAACCAGACAGGGCTCCCGACGGTAACCGGATAAAGATACAGTAAGCAACTACTCTACTGGTACTAGTTCTAAGTACGTACCAAAAAAGATTGCGAGAGGGCCAAAAAAAAATTAATTTCACAATCTTTTCTTCCCTGGACATCAATCTCGACCGAAACCAAACAACTCGAAAATGCCTGCTCGAAAGCTGGCGCCACGGTCCGAGACTGCTGATCAAATTTCAAGACAAGCGCCCGGCACTTCTCCCGAATCTAACAACGATTCTTCGGCTGGGGAGGAGACAGAGGACTCTTCGAATTCGGATACGGACTCGGACTCTCTAGATAGTCAAGCTTCGCGGAAACGACGGAAAACATCCTTGGACCACAACGATGTCGATGTGCCATTGATTACAAGAACCTCTGTGCCATCGCGCGTAAAGGCAAGGCCGCAAGAGACTTCCAATCATTCCAAAAATAACGACAATGGCGCAATATTGGCTGCTACCGATACACAAACCTCTTTCGCTGCCTTAAACGTGAAGCCATGGTTGGTGGGGTCATTGGGGGCTATGGCGATCAAGCGACCGACGGGTATTCAAAAAGGATGCATACCAGAAATATTGAAGGGAAAAGATTGTATAGGAGGAAGCCGCACTGGTTCTGGAAAAACGGTAGCATTCGCTGTACCCATCCTTCAGAAATGGGCTGAAGATCCTTTCGGGATCTTTGCCTTAGTGCTTACTCCCACGAGGTGAGACTCCTTGCTGATATTGACTATGGGGTATTGTCTGGCTGACATCACTGCTTTTTTTGTTTAGGGAATTGGCCCTGCAGATTTACGAGCAGTTTAAAGCAATTTCCTCTCCACAGTCTCTAAAAGCGGTCCTGATAACAGGCGGATCCGAAATGCGACCTCAAGCGACGGCTCTCGCGCAACGACCACATATTGTTATTGCGACCCCGGGTAGATTAGCAGACCATATTCGAACGTCGGGTGAAGATACGATATGCGCTTTGCGTCGAGTGCGCATGGTGGTTCTCGACGAAGCCGATCGATTGCTAGCTTCTGGCTCTGTCGGAAGTATGCTCCCAGATGTCGAAGAATGCCTGTCTGTTCTACCACCTCCCGCAAAACGACAAACTCTACTTTTCACAGCCACCGTGACCCCAGAAGTGCGCGCTCTGAAAGAATTACCTCGGGCACCGGGAAAACCGCCAGTATTTGTCTGCGAAATCGACACAGAAGCTTTAGCGATCCCCCCCTCACTCAAGCAAATGCATCTTCAAGTCCCAGTCACCCATCGTGAACACTACCTCCACATGTTTCTCCTCACCGAAAAGAACCTCCCCAAATCCATCATCATCTTCTGCAACCGCACCGCCACCGCCGACTACCTCACCCATCTGCTCCGCCTCCTCGACCACCGCGTCACAGCCCTGCACTCCAAACTCCCCCAAAGACAACGAATCGACAATCTCGGCCGCTTCCGCGCCTCTGCTGCCCGCATCCTCGTCGCCACAGACGTCGCTGCCCGTGGACTGGATATCCCCGAGGTTGGCCTCGTCATCAACTACGATATTCCCCGCGACCCGGACGATTATATTCATCGCGTGGGTCGTACGGCCAGAGCGGGCAGGAAGGGTGAGGCGGTGACGTTTGTCGGGCAGAGGGATGTGCAGCTGGTGTTGGCGATTGAGACGAGGGTCGGGAGACAGATGGAGGAGTGGAAGGAGGAGGGTGTGAACTTGGAGACTAGGGTTATTAGGGAGAGCTTGAAGTTAGTCGGGGAGAAGAAGAGGGAGGCCATGTTGGAGATTGAGGAGGGGAGGGAAGTGGGTGGGAAGAGGAAGAGGGGCTTGAAGAGGTTGGTTTAGTGATGCGCACTCTTAGCTTGCTGTTACGATACAATGCGATATATATGATACCCGGAAATAAAACTCATTAGATAAAAGTTTTATACATACCCGGAGCGGAGTGTGTGGATCTACCTATTTACACTCTTCCTTTTGTGCTTTGTGCATATCATATTTCTGTGTGTGGTCACTGCTCGAGTCCCTTGGCATGCAGCTTACCGTATGAAGAAGTACTTGTGTTACATTACATCCCGCTGTTACACGGACAGCTGGTCAGGTGGGCGGCTTCCCGTCCCAAACCCCTCAGCCGCAATTGTTCAACTCAATCAATAAATTGCGCCGGTTGTGGTCTTGATCTTCATCTTTATTTCGTGATGCCGGCTTTGAAATAAATAGTTGGTAGTTTGTATAAGTGTCTGAGCTTGTTTGTTGATTGCATACTATCACGATGTCGGTCTCGTCGACGAAGGAGATGGAGAAGGCGGCTCTTACGGTCTGGGAGAAAGTCGATTTGCTTCCGGCGGGGGTGGGGATTGGTATGTTGTTTTACTCTTTCTTTCGCTTGCTTGTTGCTGGTTCCTTCTGGAGTCTTTTCTTCCTCCCCGAGTCGCTTTTTCTCCTGGAAGAAAAATATATACGAAGATCCAGAAGATCTGAAGTCGTGCGGGTCTCACTCTATTGTTCTCTTTCCTCCATTCTGTTTCGGTAGACTGCCTTTTTCGGATACAGACTGCAAATATGTATCGCGGTTTGTTCGCAGTTTGTATGAAGCAAAAATGGGCTAGCTAACGGGGCAAAACAAGTATTCCATCTTCTAGTTACGCTTGTGAAGGGGACGTGGAAGACGAGAGGGTTGGGGGTGAAGGGGTACAAAAGGCATCTTACTTTTGAGGTGATGAAGAGGGCTTTTACGAGGTTAAGTTTGAGGCAGTTTCGGTGAGTGGGAGCTTTTTATTTGACTGGATTTGAGCATGGAGTCATGGGTTGGAAGTGGGGATCTGAAGGGTGGAGAGGAAGGGAAGAGATGGATGTGAGAGAGGGGGAGAAAGGATATTGGAGAGGAAATGAGCGGACTGTGAAATGGAGAAATGGAAATGATATGGCGAGGAACTAACAAATACCCAACATAGCTACCTCAACCCGTCCACTTCACAGGCATACGAGACTGTATGCAAGAAGCATAGCTTTAAGCCAGAGTATGAGGTCTTATCCGATGGCAGGACGAGAGCTTTCTGGATTGGGAAGAAGGGGGCGAAGAGTTTGGCTTTGAATTTTCATGGTTAGTTATTTTTTGACTTTCAATCAGTTCTTCAATTCTTTCCTCGTATTCTCAATGTTTTTCTTTGTTCCTGGGCATCAAGTCTTCCTTGCCTGGTCATTTCTATAAGAATTAGCATGTTCATCTATTCTCACTGTCCCTTGAACTTGTGTAGTATTTCGAAGCTAACGTCGGAAACAGGAGGCGGATACGCGTTAGCTGCCATGCCGGAAATGGTGGAGTTCATGTTTCGGGTCGTAGAGGGAGCGGAAGAAAGAAATGGGGAGGGGTGTTTAGCCGTTTTGTTCTTGGAGTATGGTATGTTGATGTGGCTTTTCTAACTTGCCATGAAAGGAGTCTTTTTTCCTCTACTTGCCAGTTTCCTTCCCTCGGATACCGTTCTATCCTTATGAAGTCGAAGAAGATATATTTGCTAAGGAATATACATAGATCTCACACCAGGCGCTACCTATCCTCGACAACTGGAACAGGCTATTATGTTGCTTGATCATGCTCTAAATACGCTTAAGTATGTCCATTTAGTTTCTCCTCTTCCGCATGTTTGGCGCATCACCCTATCCACATCCATCTTCCAGTCTTCCTTCTCGTCTCCCTTCCCATCTCTCTTCTTCTTTTCCTTCACATTTAATTTCTAGCATAGAAAGCACCTCGCACACTAACAGAAATAACCAGATACCCCCCCTCCGCCATAAATCTAACAGGTGATTCCGCCGGCGCAAACCTAATCCTTGCACTACTATCACATATCCTACATCCCGAACTCTCGCCCCTATCTTCTTCTTCTTCCTCCTCCTCTCGCAAACCTCCTCTCCCATCTCCCCTAAACTCAGCCCTCCTCATCGCCCCCTGGCTAACCTTCTCCACCTCCTCACCCACCTTCCTCTCCAACAAAGAATCCGACATCCTAGACACGCAAGTGCTGCAGAAATGGAGCTCGGCTTTCATTGGGGATCGGAAAGGATCGGGAAAGGGAAATGGCGAAGAAGCGTTTTTGGAGCCGATGAAAGCGGATGGGATGTGGTGGAAGGAGTTAAAAGGTGTGGTGAAAGAGGGGATATTAGTTGTGGCGGGTGGGGATGAGGCGTTTGTGGGCGATGTGAGTGAATGGGTTGAGAATATAAAGGAACAGTTGATGAATGAGGTGGAGGATGTGGGTGCGGAGGAATGGTTAAGGTTGGTGGTTGCGGAGGGGGAGTATCATGATCAGCCGAGTATAGGGATTGGATTGAATGATGAGGTGGAGGATGGGGGGCAGACGAAGGCAATTAAGGAGTGGATTTGGGGGAAGTGTTAGGGGTTTGGGCAGGGAAGGGAAGGGAAGGGAAGGGAAGGGAGAAATGCAGTGCAAGGATAGCAGGAGCGGAGGAAGGTATGGAAAGATTTGTTGCTTCTTGCTTGGATTGGTGCCTTTCTCTGTGTAGTTAAAATGGAGAACGGGAGACAGCGAATGGTAGGGAGTAGCTGGGAGTAGCTGGGAGTAGCTGGGAGTAGCTGGGAGGCATTGACAATGAATGAGTGGGGGAAGGAACGAGTTTGACTTCAACGCGAGTTTATTTCTTGGAGCATCGCTCAGAAAACCCTCCCTTTGCAGAAGTGAAATATGCGTAAGGTGTAGTTGATGGCAACAAGACACTCTGGCTCGGCTGTCGATTGCTTCGGCGCTTAGTAGACAAGTCTGAAAATCACCCCCGCATAAACCAGTCCAGGACAGTTGATAGATCTTCATCCCGGTGCATCTGCGGCGGTCGTTGATCTTATGCACTGCTTAGTAGGCGCGCTAATGTAGGTATGGCGTTTGTGCAGATCATCATCGCTGCTCTAATAGCAGTATCGATGTTTCAGTTGCTTGCGCTGATCACGGTCCGCCGCTTTTGTGGGGAGAGGTGTAAGACGGGAAAGTCTAGAGATTGAAGTGGAGAAGTGGAGGACGAAATGTAGATCAGTGATAGCGAGCTAGTTGCCGATTAGGTTTATGTGGACGGGCAATGGGTGGGCAGCCTACTTGATTGATATACAGCGAAGGATTGATGGATTGATCTTGCAGATGGAAGGAAGGATTCTCACGTTCAGCAAGAGAGAAGAAGACTTAAGGTTGGAATATCGTATATATTGTTTTTTTGGTTTATCTATTGTCTATATATATATATGTATGCCCAGCCAGCTCCAAGAAAAGAGAGAAGTCTCAAAATTTGCATCATCCCAAACGTACATCAGGATATCAACCTCCTCTAATCTCAAACTGTCGGAAGAGCAATCCCCAATCAAGACCTGTTACAGGTACTTTTACAGACATTCCATTCCCTCAAACACTCCCAACACCACTCATGTTTACACTTACACGTCATGTGCAAACAGCCCTCGTTCTTCTCAATCACAAAATTGCACTGAGGACAGCTCTTCCATCCGTTCTTGGCCGCGAGCTCCTGTACAATCTTGCCCTGAGCGTCTTCTTTACAAACACCAGCGTGTTCGGCGTTGCCGCACGGAGCGCAGGTGCGCGTGTTACAGGCGGAACAGACGGCGATAGAGGCGTGGATGTCAGCTGGGGGGACGAATTTGTTGCAGGTTTTGTTGGAGCAGTAGCGCGGATTCTTGGTGGTCTGCTCAAGGATGAGAAGTTCGTATGAAGCGATGAAGGGGGCCTCGAGCCAGCGGGTGGCGAGTCCGACTGAGATGTTGGTTTTGCAGCACTTGAAGCGGGTTTTGGACGAGAGAGCGTTCTGGAATGCACCTGATTTCAATGTTAGTATGCCGAGGCGAATATTAAATAAGTTAGTGTTCAGAGAGACTTACCAGCAATACATTCTCCACAGTAGGCGTGCTTGCAAGGTAGCATACACATGTTCGCTTTCTCGCCCGCCTCCATACAAGACGCGCAATCGGCCTTTGCAGCCTTCTTTTCCTTCTCAGCCAGTTCCTTGGCCCGTTTGGCGTCTGCGAGACGCTGCTTTTCTTTCTTCTGCTGTTCGAGCTGAATTTTTCGTGCAGCCTCCTCATTCGCTTTTCGTTCCTTCTCCAACTTAGCCTTGCGGGCAGCTTTCTCCTTGTCTATTTTGGCTTTCTGCTCGACCTCCACGGCTTTCTTCCTAGCGTCCGAAACCCTCTTTTGCTCCGCCGTGGCCAATCGCTTCGCCTGCTCTCGCTGCTCCTGCACCTCGCGTTCCCATTGGGCTTGCGCGGCCTGCGCGGCAGCCATGTCTCGATCCAGGGAATTGAGTCTAGCTTCCTCTCTTTTCGACAGTCTCTTGGCAAAGGCTTCCTGCTTGAGGATTCTCCTGTCTTTTTCTTCCCATTCTCGTTGCATGTTGATTGCGCGTTGCTGTCTCCGTGTGTCTTCAGTCTCCCATTCTAGAGCAATTCTCTGCGCTTCCTCCATCTCCCTCTCAAGCCGAGCGGCGCGACGAGCATCTGCTTGCGAAATTTCTTGCGCAACGGCGACTTGCTCCTCAGTCGTATCATCCTCCGACTCAAAGCGACCTCGAAGCCTGCCAAGACCGTTTTGGTTGTCTTCTGCTGCAAGTTCTGCTTGCAGTCTTTGCGCCTCGAGCATGTCGAGCTCAAATTGAGTCAAAGGAGCGTCGTGGCCGGTTCCAACGGTGACGGCAAACTGCAGTTGAGAATGAAGAAGATCATCTTCACGGTCCCATTCGGCTTGCAGCATTTGAGCAGTGAGCTCGTCAGCTGACAAGGACATCCCGGGCGGTGATGCGTCGCGGCGGGATGACCGTGTGGTAGTTGACTTGCGCGGAGATGGGGAGGATGATCGGACTTTGGAGGAGGAGGGCTCACGACGAGAGGTAGTCGCACTAGTTTTCGTCTTTGAGAGCTGTGATTTGGAAGCAGGTCTGGATGATGAAGAGGCTCGGTGAGCCGAGGATTTGGTGTTTTGCATGCTGAATGAATCTGGCTGGGCTGAAAGTTTCGATGATCCCGAGGAGTGGTGAGATGATGGTTTAGCGCTTCGAACGCTGGAAGACTGAGATTGTGATCGGCTTGAGGGCTTGGACGAGGGTGCTGATGGTAGCCGAGGAGATGGAAGGGTATCAGCTTTGATCACAACGGCTTTCGATGGAGAACGCGATCGGCTTTTGGATGTCGATGGTGGCAATGTAGGTGCCATAAAACGTTGAAAGTAGGTCTTCATTTCTCGGGAGATTTGTTCGGGTTTCGGTGCGAAGCGATCACGCTCAATCAGATTTTCCATATCATATAGATTCGGGATAACATCGTCAGGTCTTCTGGATCGGTGGGAGTTGTGAAATCCGGGTATCCATCAGTAGTTGGTGTCAGACGATGTTTGAGGGCCCTGCCGCAATGGGTGTGCTAGGAGAGATCCATTTTCCGGATAAGATATCGACGTGTGGTTCTTCGTTCTTGACCTGACTATGCCCTATCGGAACTCTGTAGACGGCAAATGCCTAGCAAAAGCCTTCCTCACTTTCCTGATCGGAGTAGTGACCAGCACTTCCCGTATCTATTTCTTCACCCTGGTCTACACACTTTCGACGGATGTTGCAATTCCCTCCTCCCAGACTGACAAGATTTCGCCGCTGCGAATCTATCTTCTTCTTTCGAAGACCTCTACAGTCTCAACGCCTTTGTCTTGTCGTCGAAGACCAGCTTCGTAAAAGTGAATGAGTTTTGTGGAGAGTAGAGGAAAAAGAAGTGAGTGCAGCGTGGAGAACGATTGTGAGATGGGTGGAGAGATCTGAATGATCCACGGGCACAGCATCTTATAAGATCTGTGAGATGATGCTGTTAAGCTGGTTACATAAGTGGGGATGGAGTTCGAGTCCTCGATGAAACTGCACGCGAGGCATGCATAGAGTCGTGCTGTATATTATGATTACGGACAACGCTGCAACTTCCAGCTTGTATGATTGGGTAGCGCTGCTGTATCGGTGAGTGCAAACGTGGCAGCACAACGTGAATGGCATGTGACTAAAAATTGAAAGGTCGTTAGAGATGCCAGCAAATCATTTTGTGGGCCTTCAAAACGGGGCGAGCACAACCTGATGCATCGATAGGGGCTCTTAAAGCGGCGAGTGTGGTTCGTGTACATGTTGGACTGCAAAATTTTGCAGACGCTTATGTACGATGAGGCTGGTGAGGTTGGGAGTGTGGACGCATCTTTTAGCTAAAGGAAGGTCAAAACGGAGGAGGTGAGTAATTTGGCATGAACGACAAATGAGATTCTGCAAGTCTTATCGAGCAATTTGAGGGGGTGGAAAAACTAGGACATCTAGACCACAATCTCAGTGAGCCTGAGTGAGGTCATGTTCAGTAGTCTCCGGAGAGACCTTTCAGCATCTTTTGCGATGCTGTTCTCTTTCCTTATCGAATTCTACTCTGCGCTACAAAGCCGAGAAATCGTGTGTACGTAGACATATATGTGCTTTTGGATGATTCTGGCTGTGTTGAAAGATATCGAGACTAGAGGTGGTAGGCTGGAGATTTCTCCATTTCTGATGCGCAAACTCAACTTTAAGCTAGGCATTGAATTGATGCCATAGATTGTAGTCTTTGACTCTTACGCGACGAGGACAGAATGGAATGAGGACGCTGCGCGGCCTGACGTTTCTTGCGAGGTTGTCTTTTTGCGAAGGTACTGCGGAAATTGCCCAGACTACCAGGTCAGGTAGTCTCAAGCAGAGCACCATGCAGCGGGGATGTAAAATGTCAAATTTGCATGCTTCTTAGGAGAGAACGATATCAAAAAGTCGGCATTCTGGTAAAAATCCTTGGAGTCGCAGAGTAATCTCACATACAATACAGTACGTTAAGAGGAAATGGTGTGGGGAATACGGTGACTCAAAGAGCCGACCACACCCAACGTCGAGTTGTCGCAAATTCGCAACCCCTCGTCTGCGAATTTATCTCTGTCGAAACAACAAGCATATGACTAATTTACAGCACAGCTTGAGCGAGATACAGGTTACGTACGGAATCGATTCCTACAGTAGGAGCAACAGGAAGTGAAATTAACCTTAGTCTATCCGAACCGCGTCCTTAAAGCTGTGTCTGCTCTCCGACACGCCGCGTGCGTGTCTTCAGAATCAAGGCATCAGTACTTTGCTTCACCGTCGCTTCCATGTTGTCATTCGGGAGCGGCATGGTGGAAGTCGATTAAAACAGAGCATGCGCCCAGCGTTGAGCTTATGCGCCGCTTCTTCGGAGGTTGTTCCTATTCAGATCGGAATATGCTTCCCAGACCAACATAAGCAGTTTAGGGCAACTACTGTCGGTGCAACTGGCAATCTTGATACTCTATCCTGTGTTGTATAAATAAACATGTTGGTATCGTTTCGCCTAGCAATGCCACAATGCTAGTGTGTAACAGCTGGAGCCGCGCTGCTGGGAAAGAGCTAAATGCGACGTCAATACGTGGGGGAGGCACGAGCAACATCATGATACCATCAATAAGACTCGACAAAAATATAAACCGCTTTGCAGAATTCAGTCAAGCATAATGCGCCTTCGCTCAATCTCGGTCCTCGTCTTCTCAAGAGTCCTTGCAATGGTTGCGTAAAGATACCCAGATTGCTTACAGTACTCCATCTCTCGGCCCATGTAACGTTTATGATACTTTTCTTCGTCTCTCAAAGACTCAAACAACGCTCTCAAACACTTCTAGCAAATTTACATAGATAGTAGTTAGTGAGACGAAGAGCCATTTGGAACAATCGTTATCTTACGAAGTATAAACTCTTTAGGTAAGGTTAAAAATCCTACTCTCTAAGCGCCGGCGTTGGTTGATGGGATTGTCAGATTTATGTCAAGTGGCTGTTTGTTTGTCTTGTGGTCTCAGTGGTATGCAAGAGTATGATAAAGTCCGCAGCAATATAAAGGCGAGGTCCTGTCATCAATCCAGCTCATTGACAAACATCATTGTGCATCATGAACCAAACTAAGAATCTCCGTGAAGATGACGCGATTAACGAGAAGCTCCCTATAATCGAAGTCAACCAACTCACGGAGAAGGACCACGACGCCAATGTCCACGAGACTCCTGAAAAGTTCGACAGAGCTAGCTTTCAAATCGTTTTTGTCTTCGCTCTGATATTGGTGAATATTTCGTTATATTGTGCCAACAACACAACCTCGGCAAGCGCCCCGAGGACATCTCCAGCTTCACCTGATAGAGCGATATCGAGGGTGCATAGAGTTCTTGAAGAAAGCGGCCCGAATACATCTTCACATTCCTTCACCAAAGATGGACCTCTGAGTTGGGAACTCGCCGTTGCAAAAGCCCAGACCGATGAGCTATTCGTATCTTTCGATGACTTAGCACAATATTGTACGGAGCTCTCCCCCAAAATATCCGCCGAAGATTGCACAGTGGACACAATTTCCTCTATGATTCTATACAGCGAGACCTTACTCTTCCTCCGACAAACACTCCTCGACTTCGCAAAACCATCCACCCCCACCGTTTCACCATTCCTACGAAACCGCCGACGGAACCCAACAGCAGAAGACACAGCAGTTCCCTTTCCAAGGACCGCACCCATCTCCATAACCGATGCCATAGGCACCAACATCCACCACATCGGCTACCACTGCCCCTTTAGAACCCCCTGCACAACCCCCCTCTTCAGCCTCACCACCCACGCCGGCATCCCCCTCCTCTTCACCTACCCCCCACCAACCTCCTCCACCACCTCCCAAGCCCTAACCTTCGCCTTCGGCAACACCACCACCGACTGGAGCCACACCAGCGGCATCGACATGCGCCTCTCCGTCTCCGGCCACTCTTCCCCAACCCTGCACCCCCAAACCGACTACCCCGCGCTGCGCGCCCAACTGAACTGTCTCATATCCGATAATCTCAGCGCCCCCGGGATATTCTTCAGTATCCGGCACGCGGGGACACTGAACAGTGCCTTCAGCGGCACATTCAGTCCGTGGTTTTTTGGCGCGGAAAGTAAGATTCTGGGTATGCAGCAAGCGGAGGCGCCGGAGTGGAAGTTGGGAACTTGTGAGATGAGGGGGGAGCCGTTGGGGGCGCATGCGTGGGGGATTTTTGCGGGCTTGGCTGTTGTGGGGGTGGGGGGAGTAATGGCGTGGTCGTGGTGGATGGAGAGGAGGAAGGGGATGATAAGAATTTGAGTTTGCGGTTGCATTGGAGATATATCCCGGATCGGCGTACTTGGAGCATTGGCATATTTCCATATAATGTACAATACAGGGGACGAGTGAGCTCGTCAGGTGTTTAGGGGTGGAAAGAGGAATACCTTGGATAGTTTATTATCCAGAATCAAGGTGTACGTTTACATAAGTTCCAAAAATTGAACATTTGAGATACCAAATTCATGCATCAACCTTCGGTGTCTTCGTTTCTTGTTTCTTTGAATAATTCATTTTTCCAAAAAGGATGCTTATTCCTTAGCTACAATCGAATCGAGACGCATTGAATCAAGCCAAGTAAGCCAAGTTAAGTCAACTCCACCACCAACCGCGCGCCACGCTTCATTCGAATTTCGCCATCCCTGCCCACCAACCTATCAGTATTTGTTCCTTTCACCTTCCATCCATCCATCCATCCATCCATAAGATCCATCGTGAGCCCCACTGCCAGAACCACCAAAAAAGCCGCACCTTACAGCCGCCCTATCCATGCAACCGCGGTTATTACAAAATATACTTAACTTGGCTATGCGTGCATCAAAAGCGCTGCTACCATATCGCTCAATGAACACCATTTGCCTTCCCAGCATTGACACTCGATCTTTTCGGACTCCTACCATTCGGCAATTCCTCCAATGCGCCAGGAGTTTCCTCCTCCTCGCCTCCGCCAAGTAATGTATCCATAAAAGTTATATAATCGTACTGCGCCATACCTCTGTCCTGCTGGAGATCCGGACCCTTGTGTATCGGTACGAATTGAGTTAATTTCTCAATAACCTCGTCCGGTACCAGACTGTGTCTTAGGTCCATTTCTGTCACATATGGTTTTCCATCCGCGACTTCTCTGAAAGATTGGAAGACTTGTTCGGCCGTGTTCTGATCCTCTGTGACATCCACCATGAACCGAATGAATTCTTCGAATGTAACATAGTCTTTGCCATTGGAAGTGTCGAGGAAGTAGTCGTGCATTTCATCTTCCGAGAAGACGAGACCGAGGGATGCGAGGGCGGCGCTGAATTCTAATTCTTGGAGACTGTTTGTTACATCGCGATCAAAATGTCGGAACACACTCTCGAATTCCTCCAATTGGATGGGTGTTAGGTTTGTCATATTTCGGGCCACGACCTGGTTGTCTAAGAATGCCAACTTCTTCGAGACAGAGCTTTTCACTAAGCTCATTTCGTAGCAAAGCTCATCATATGTGTATGTAGTGAAATCGTTCTCTTCAATGTTAGCTTCCTCGCACTTCTTGTCGATGGCTGCTATTTGTTCCAAAAATTGGTTAAGAGGTGGTAAATTGTCGTTTAGGCGTCGAACATGAATTAGTTGATCTTCAACATCCCCTTCCAGTCCTGAGATCGCTAACTGCATCGTGTTCAACGTTGTTGCAAAGTCGTTTGCTTTGTCAGCGAAAGATTTTCGTAAAGCATTTTTGATACTAGAGAACATTAGCATAACAACTCGGGAAAAGATATGTTGCGAAACTCACTCTCTGATCGTCTCATTAATGAGCTGACCCCTAGCCATTTCACCGGTCATCAAAGTCGCCCATTCTGCGTCCAAGACGCTCAACCTCAACTCTGGCGGTGGCTCGTAGGCACGGAGTCTATAGGTACTGAGCTTGGTCTTTATGTTCCCTAATAACGCTGCAAGATCACTCTTTTCTGCTACCCATTCTCTTTTCTGACCTCTTTTGTAAGAGCCGAAGTCCGCCGCTTGTTTCTTTGCGTCCGCATATGTGCCCTCGAAAGTCGCCTCTTGCCACCTAACAACTTGCTCCTTAATGTTTTTCAACAATGCTCTCATCCTCCTCTCGTATGCACTTTGCATCTCCCAAGCTCCTTGCATGTTATTGACAAACTTCTCTACTCTTCGGCCAGCATTTTCAACCTTCTCCATCTGCGAAAATGCGTGGAACCAGTAAGCGATGTAAGTCATCAAACTCCTTTCGTCAGGCTTGGCGACGTCGCATACGTCCTCCACATCCAACAGCGCCGGAATACCAATCTCCTTGGTTGCAATGTCGAAAGCTAATTGCATATTTCCTCGGTGGTCGTCTTTGTCCAATGTATCATAGTCGATCAGATCGGGCCGGTGAATGTCTAGCAACGCACAGAATGCCAATCCATCATTCCAACTATCGGTGAAATTGCGAACGTCAACCTCGTCGTAGCATGCTGTTTTCCTTTGACACCATAAGAGTAAACCTTCCTTAGCAGTCATACCCTCCTGGTTGATGTCGGAGATCGTGAATCGTAAAATGAGGGTCCAGATCAGGCCTAGAATGATCTTTCTGTTTCCATCAACAACATCCTCAGCCCCAATATTCGTCATCTGAATCCCTCTGGATTTGATGAAGTCCAGCGACAGATTTGCATTTTCGAATCGCTGGACACGGAGTTTCGGCTTCGCTGCATATCGACCAAGAGATTCGTTCGACAGACATTCGAGTAGATGAATGAGTATAACCTGAGATGATTAGCACGTGTGAGGGGAGAGATTCAGAGCGAGCCTACTCCATCACTTAAATCCTTGACCAAGTCCACTACCTCCAATTTCCTGTGCGCAATCTTCGTGTTTAACCTACTTGATATTAGAACCTAGCCAAGACCAGAGAGAACGCTGGGGAGCTCACCATTTCGTGAATGTCTTTTGTTGCACTGTGATCCACTGCTGCTGCTCCGCGAATGCCATCTTTGTAAGCAACTGCTCATGGGGTGGCTCGACAGCTCTCAATGCTTCCCCTGAGCCGGAAGTCGATCCCTTTTTGTTATGTTTATGCAGGTATCTTTTTCTCCTTCTCCCCAACCCAATATCGTTACTATCTTCGGACTTCTCTGCAGTCCTTTGTAACCTCGATGCCTCCGAAAATTGTCTCGATCTTAGCGCCTCTCGCTCCTTTTGGCTCGCAGATCTTTCTCTGCGTACGGTTCTCGGTGGTGTTGGAGGCGGGGTATGTAGTGCGTTTATCTCAGAGTCTATTGTTGAAGATGAAAATCTTTTCTCCTGATTCTCAATTGGAGATTGGGTGAATGTACGCGAGTGACGTGGAGAGGTGGATAATATGCTGTTCTCGTTGTTTACTTCTTGATCGGGATTGGCGGCATGTTCCGGCGGTGACTTCCCCACTGAGCAACGATCGTTGCCGGGGTTGATTTCCGCATTTTCCACGCCTCCAGCTTCGGATGCCGGTGGTGACGGTATATTCCCGATACCAAACTGTCTTGCCTCGATGTCCATATTTATATCTTCAATTCTGCGTGCGTTCTCGAAATTTAAGTTGATTTTGAGCATATGCAATCTTGGTCACTTATCGTCCAAATACAACGCGCGACATGTGGCCTCCAGCAGCAGTACTTCCAGAACCTTTAAGTATAGGTTCTTGGCTACTATGAGTCTATGTACAGAGTGCATGATTAGATTGAATCATTATGTTGAAACGCCTGAATGGAATAGTCCATATGTTATTTGCTTGATCATTCACAAATGGCTGTTACTGGATGGAGGGAGTTGTGGTTTCTTACCAGTGTATCACCACATCCATGTTTCGCGACGAGTATATTATGCAAACGTTGACCTCAAGAACCCATCAATCAAACTGAAGCAAATATTTTAATTATTCTAGTGTATCTTCTATCCGTTCCATCATTAAATCAGCCATCCCAGCTTATCCTTCCTCAAACCCAAGATACATCTGATTTCGAGTGAAGCAAGGGAGTCTCGCATGGATTGCATGAATGGACAAGCCATTAGAAACAGTCTCATCTGTTCCATCATCCCATATTACGACTCTTCTAGCCATATACTGTTCCGTCTAATACTGTCACAGACATCTTCAAGCTCGCCAAATACTACTTCAATCCTCTCCTTCCTCGACCTGGTCATGGACGAATCGAACTTTGCCCCGACTAGTACCCGAAAGCAGTATTAGAACAACCTTGCTTGAGACATTTGAGACAATACAAAGTCATCTTTTGGCAGATTGCTGTGAATGTACCACAAGTCTTGACGTTTTTCCAGCCAGCGTTAGTTACACAATCCAGTGAATCTGAGTAGCATGTAGCTGAGGACTTTTGGCAGGTACGAAGGTTGTCGAAAGGCGTGACGTTGCCACACCAATCTCCAGCTTTTACGGCACAAGATTTGGCTGGTGTCGTAGGAGCAGTGGGTGTTGCTACGACCGATGTCGTGGTTTTGGAAGTCTTAATGGATGAAGGTGCGACGCTTGTGGTGAATTTGGAAGAAGTGGAAGATACAACAGTGGTTGCAACAACAGTCGAAGTTACGGAGGTCTTGGTTGATACTGACGTACTGGTAGAGACACCTGCAGTGGGAGAAATGGTCGAGGAGGCAGTCGACCCGCTAAGAGTGCGATACCAGTTTGACTTGTCTGTATCACCGAGACATTCACCGACGGTGACACCCTTCCAGCCTTTGGCTTTGATCAAGTCGAAATAGTACGAGGAAAGATTGCCGACAGATTGTTGAACAATATCGTGTTGGATGGACAGGTAGTCATTAGTCGTAGTTACGCCTAGTGCTGCTTGAACGATGCTCTTCGAGTTTTGAATTTGCGTTGGCAGAGGGTTCAGGTAATCTTGAGTGTCCAAGTCGAAGTACACTCGATGGTATCCCAAGGTTTGCATATCTGCCCAACACCCAGATGCTTGAGTACAGTCGGAATAGGGGGGTCTCATGTATGTGGGCCACATTCCGATGATATTATTGAATGCCATTTCGTTCTTGACCATCTGCGACATGCGAAGTTCGTGAGAAATGTTTGAAAGAGAGTAGTGACTCCATGTGTGGGACGCCACTTGATGTCCTTCGGCAATCATGCGTTTGATGAGAGATGGATAGGGCTCGGTGATGTCGATCTCCCCCTTTCCGTTGTTGTTGCCGGTGATGAAGAAAGTTGCCTGGAAGCCATACGATTTTAGGATATCTAGAAGGTCTGAGGTGTAGTTGTATGGACCATCATCATACGTGAGGGCAACAACATTACTCTGGACACAGTCATAGATGTCATCTGTATAGGTAATGGGCCCTTTCAAATCTCTGACTGCGTTGGCAGTTGAAGGTCCAGCAGGTGTTGCGTCCGAGTCACATCTTCCATATCCCAACATGCAGCTTCCGGGATCCGCACAGTAGTCCTGTGTAGTTCCACAGTATCCGGACACTTTGTTGAAGTCAGTATTTCCCCAAGAGAACTTTCTATATCAAGACAAACTCACTGCTGCAGCATTGGTTTCCACCACAAGTAGCACCTCCGAAGTTTGGACCACAAGTTCCTCCAGTGCTAGGGTCTAAGGTAGCATCGCACGAACCATATGCAGATTGGCATCCGGCATCACAATAATCAGTCGTGTTTCCACAATATCCTGCTTGCGAACAACACAGTCCGCCAGTGCAAGAAAGTCCGCCATTGCTGGGTCCACACAAGAAAGAATCTTCTGATGGTTGGGTCGTAGCTCCTGTGCAAGTGCCAAAGGCCGTTTGACAACCGGTACCGCAGAAGTCTGGATATCATACGTTAGCAATTTCCTACTGCTGTTGATACATGTGTATATCATACCGGTCGTGTTTCCACAATATCCGTAGGTTGAGCAACATCCTCCCGCATTTACAGTCGCATCACATTTGTAACTATTGTTGCTGCCAGCATATGAGTTGCCACAAGTATTGTCTGGGCTGACGATCGCTCGTTTAGAAAGGAAGGCTAGAAAACCCGGATCTTGGGAGTCTGCAGGAAGCGCGAAGCTGACACCGCTGAGGACAAGGCCCACAGCCAGTGTAAAAAAGTTTGATCTCATTTTTGGTTCCAATATAAATTAAGAGAGAAAGTTATAGAAAGAAGTGATATATAGGTGAAGAGAACGAAAGTGATATGAATGATAGTGAGAACTGGGAGATATGGAAAAAGAATGTCAGCAAAACAAGTCAATGAAGTCTTGTTCTGAGAAAAGAGTGTGCCGTGGAAGAGAGCTGGTGGCCATGAGAGGAATATATGCGCTCGCTGCGCCTTGAAATGATATCACATAATGACTCGCTATATCATTCTAGCCGACTCAAACTACAGTGGTAGGCAACGCCGTCTGTACTTTGACCACTGTGCTACACATTATCCTCAATCTCCGTCGAGCCATTCCCGATGTTATCGCCGAGATCTGAGCCAAGGGGGTCCGCGCACATGGAGTGGCCCGTGGCACGAGGGAAAATCGATTTTCAGCGAGCAATCTCATCCCTATCATTGGCCAGGAGTATTTTAAGAAACTTTAAGTGGAGAACCTGGTGGTCGATCATTAGAAATTTCAGGGGCAAGAGTGCGGGAGGTAAATTCGACGGGGAAACGTACCATTCCTAAAGTTTACTTAGTTTCTCGGGAACAGATTCTTTTTGCACGTTTTATCTGGATGATCCCAACATCAACGTTGTGTTTCTCGTATTGTTTACTCTTTTTGTTCTTTTTGTTCCTTGATGGCGTAGTAGCGCGAGGGCTCTGTGCGGTATAAGAGGCTTTCTATTATCAATGCGAACGGATCGGTTGAGTTGCTTTCACTACTTTTCACTTCCTTATGCAGAGACGACAATTGGCAAAGCAATTCAATGATATTTAATTTTTTTCTCTAATTATATCCCAACCGAACAGAAAGGAAAGTGGTCATTCTTCATTCTTCGTAACTCGTCGTCATTCATTCATCATTTTGTCATCCGTCAATCGTCACCTTCCGCCTCTCCCCCAAAAATGTCAGGTCATACCAGATATCGACCTCTAGTTCATGCTCCAATGTCATACCCCCATATACCCTTAACAAGATGGGCGAGTCAATATTGCAGACGCTTCATGGTTCGTTTAGACCTTTGGTTGATGTCAGCTTATCATTGTACGTGCACGTGAGGGAAGCAGAGTGAGTGGACTTACGACGCAAGCGTAGTCGGTGTAGCATTGCTCATCGACCTTTGGCTCATACAGAACGAATCTGGTGAGACGCAAGCACTTCAAAGTTGAGGTGGTGGTGCTGGCTGTAGCCGAACCAACAGTGCTTCCTGCCGTGGCGGTATAGGCATCTTCGCCGATAACAGCCTTGAAGGTGAATGGAGAGGAGGCCGTCCAGGTGCCATCTTCGTAATCGATGGAGTCTTCAGAGTTGATGATTGAGGTCTTGAGGGGAGTGGCAGCTGTGTTCAAAGACTTCTTGGTGTAGTAGTCAATCTCGGCATAGGCGTCGAAGGTGATGTTGTTGAAGCAGTTGACAAGATAATAGGCTTGGGAATAGGTGGTCGCAGTAGCGCGAGCTTCAATGGCCATTGGAGCTGCTGATGCTTGTGGTGCAAAAGCCGAAAGGAGGAAGAGAGGGAGGGAGGTGATGATGGATGCGGAGAAATACATTTTGATTGTTGGGTTGGTGGATTGGAAAGCTTGAAGCTGGTGAAGATGGAAGGCGAAGATAAAATGCGAAGATGGTGAAGATGGAAGACAAAGATGTAGATGATTGTGTTGATGATGAGGCTTTTCTCTGCTGATCAAGCTCCCTCTTTATACATTCTTGTCTGTGGATATCAGGCCAGCCATCTCACTGTCCTTCAAATGTCTTCCATAAAATATTCGCAGGGGACGTCGCTTCGATGCAGCACAATCGAGTTATCACTATCGTGGCTACACGACATAATCCATATTGCTGCATTATCTCAAGCCTTTCCAGCCCACCAATATCATCGGCTGCATCCTGCTAGCTCTCTCTAAGTCTCGCAAGGCAAGCACGTCAACCTGGCACTGGGTATCACGGAAGCGCTTTCTGATGATGCTGCCACAAATCATGATACTGACGCAGCTCCGATGTTGTAAGACCCATAAATGGCGCTTATCCAACGTGTAGAAGGAAGAGGCACAGTTAGTGGGGTTCCTTGCACCCATGCTGTGACCCTACAGTGTTCTCCCAACGATCAGCTGCGTGTTACATCCGTTGGAAAGATCGGCTTTTGCCAGGAGTCCAGCCTTGCCGAGTTTTTCCACGAACAATATACCCGGTATCTTCTGTTCCAGCCATACGGAAGGCCGTCCACTCTGCAGGTCATATTAATGTTTATGTATGGCGGGCTGCACCCTGAGCTTGATCCAGGCAACCGATTTTTAAACGAGACCCACAAGCATGCTGAAGAAATGCACTTGGAATCGCTTTCGGATCTGCAGGCCGATCAGAAACGTCAGGGCCGTTTGATTACCCGCCTGTTTTGGGTACGTACTCCGAGATCAATATTTCGCCTCAATGTTTCTGGTCGCTGGGCGCCGTGGCTGAAGCACCGAGACTTCCGCTGTAGATTTCTGCAAGAAGCGGTCAATGGGTAGGGCTATGCTATTGGGTATGTCGCCAATGATGCGGCCAATTAAAAACTGTCTCGCTATGTTCCGAAGAAAAAAATTCCAACCGACGACAACGGTCCCGCAGTGGGTGTTCCGGACCACTTCCTATCTTCTGAGTTCTGACATTATTAATTTATCACACCAGCCTACGAAGTACGCCAGCACGATATGATATCCGCGCTGTCGCAAAAATTACTCATCAACTACACGTCCAACATCATCATGAGGTTTGTCACCACTTCACCGGTCAGCTCTATAGTAGCCACAGTCAGATGTTGTACCCACCTCTGACCATGCAGCACTTCGTCAAACAATTAACTTTGACAGCGGCTTCTCGGTAACTTCCTATTATTGCTTGGTGCAGTACGCTCTCTTCCAGGAACCACACTGTACCCACGCTCTAGCACGATAGGCCGCCGAGGCAAGCAAAGAAGCTTCATACTATGACCAACCTGGTCGGAGGTAATCGGGACCCCCAATTCGTATCATGCAGGCCGTTTTTTGTTTGGAGGGGATTTTCTATTGTTGGTCAGACCTGCAGATATCACGTTGAAAAATTCTCTCGTGGGCTCAACGGTGTGGTTGGAGCAATACACGCCACCAAACTCAAAAAGCTTCAATTCAGAGTCTTCCTCATTCCCACTGTCGGGAGCATAATCGAGATCTTGGATTATCTTTCCTTTCTTTGCTTCTGAGACCTACAAACCTATCTGTTACTTGCAAGCAGAAAGCGGCATTCTGGCAACACTTTTGGCCACTTCACAACTTCAAACGGTGCCGAGAGCCAAGATCTCCCAAGACTTGAGAAACGTGCAATTATCCTTGATTCCAACGATCTCTGGAGACAATCTCCACGATACTGTCAGATGCCGCCGTGGCATAACGCACTCGAAAGCTTGATACATGTTCCCACTGGATACACAAAGCTTGATTTATCTGACTGAACTGCTACCCACATGGCGTGAGTGACTTGATGTTGGTATGGGCATGCTAGGTATATGGAACGGAGAAGGTGAGCTTGGGGATTTCTCGAGAGCCTACAAGTTTGCTGTCCTGATGCCAACCACAAGCCTGCTGGATGACAGTTCTGGGGAGATGATACTTACTTGACCCAGCCTTCAAGGTACAGCGACGCCAAGCATGTTGCTGACATCTTAATCCTTGTTCGTGGGATACAGGAAGCTCACCGTAAGCACACCTCGTCTGAGATCCAAGAATGATGTTGCCCTATCTCCCCTCTCATTCTCAGAAAGAGTTATTTGCTGTAATTACTACGACAAATATGTGCTTTTCGGAGAAGAATATACGGAATAACTACTTGCCCGAAGGTAAGCTTTACTACCACCCGCTTCTGCTAAGAATATTTGCATGGTGCCCTGAGCACTATCCTCCTTCACAGTTTCGTCAAACTGTGCTTTGTATCTGAATCTCATTCTACAAGTTCACATTGAGAGTACAAGAGTTCATACGATCGTGATCTGTGAATCAAGAGCTGCTCACACAACTTTGCTGCTACCCAGGCACGAGTAATCATATGCCTGTCAACTTATGAATGATTTCTTGGCATGCATAAACTGTGGATCAGGATTTTCTTGGTAGGCCGGAATCTACTTCCGTAACTTTCCTAACTGTCGGCTGGAATTCATTGCTACCCTCAGCAAAACATAAAGCATAGCTGCCACATTAACCTTCTATCATCGAGCTCCAGACTTTGCTTTGCCAAGCAAACACTGTTGGAATCTCGTATCTGCAATTCATCTACCGAGACATCTTTCCCTAAATCCCTGACTGACTGAGAAGATGGCGGCATGATTGTCGAGGTCACATCGCGCATGCAATCTGGAGAATAGAAACACGGAAAAGTTACATGAACTGTTCCACATTGAAATATCTCAATAAAACAAGGAGTGTCCAATCAGAGAATAGTTGAATATTGAGTCTAAATTTTCCTGCGGGTTACAATCTTTTACAATATAATGAAAGGGAAAGACTTCTCTGGTCGAGGCGATATGAATCAACCAGGAGGATACTGATTAAGTCGAAACCAAATACCTTGATGGATGAGGTCTACTCTCGAGTATCCTACAGAGGAAGCAAGCAAGAACGTGCCTTACGTGGAGCGTTTGGCAGGAAACTATTACGAGAATGGATCACGCATCCCACAACCGGGTCGATCAAGGACGCCTTACAGACAATGCTGACAAGGATTTCTGGAATCTGTTGGTGTTGTAGGCTGAGAAAGAAAACACCGATGCGAACACCGCTGGCAGAGGATCGCAGCGAGGTTAGCAGAATATATTGGCAAGCAGAGAAGAGCTCATTAATGGTTCCAATGCACTACATCATCTCTGTTACTGGACCTTCTGGAGCCGTCTTTAGATTCTCCGAGGAACTATTCTCCGAGAACGAGTGACCACACAATGCGAACTCACATCTCAGATGGAGGAAAGCCGGAGTTACAAGTGCGCTGAAAGATAGCCCATGGCTCTGATATGAAGGTCTGCAGGATGTCAACGACGCGGGTCTCATTCGATATCTTTCCTGATGCATTAGATCCATCCTCATCCCCTGAGCTACCTAAATGCAGGATCTCGCGAGTTGGATAGAACTGCCTGTACCAGCGAGATCGATAACAATGATCTGCCAAATACCCTCAACTACATTCGAGCAAACTCCTTTATATTGAACCAAACATTGAAGAGCTTGCGGTTGACAAGACGTGCGCACAACCACGGTCTTTGTATTCACATCCCAGTGTCGAAAAATGGAACAGTTCAATGAAGTCCGATTCTTGCAGCATGTATTCAAATAAACACAATTTTGGGGAGCCCACTCCCATTGAGGAGCCTCGAATACGAAGAAATCTTCCTCTTCTTTCATCATAGTGGCAGAGACGTATAACCACCGATGAACCTTGGCATTTTCAAACGGGTACTTGGTATGTCATGGAGGTGTGTCTAATTATCTTGTTCGGTGGATAATTGTACAAGAAGCTCCGGAAAGTCGATGACATGTTCTGAGAACTAAGGTTATCCTTCAAAGATACCCATGGTAGGGAAAACGTGACGAGAGATAAGGGACTATGATGGGTTATTAAAAGACAAATAACATGATCAGTCAGTGTTGAACCACCACTCCGTTAGAATCGACGAACGAATAAACGAACGATATCGATATCATCACTCTACTATGCCCAAAGTCCAAGGTAACTGAAAACGATCATCAAATTCATACACATATTCATTCAGAGTCACAGCAAATCACAGAACACACACATAAATGGATGACAAAGCCATAGATAGTATTCGCTCATACAATACTACGACTATGCCATGCAAAGCATTCATTCCCATTGTCCTAGCCTTCCTGCCCCGATATCCGTCACACTTCCCCGAGTCCGCCCTGGTTCCTTGTCCGTCCTTCCTTCCCCGCCCCCCTCTACACTGCCCTTGATGGTTGTGGATGTTGTTGGTGTCATTAGTAAGTATTATTGCTATTGGTCTTCATTGATGTATTAGTTGTCGTTGGTGTATTGGGTATCGTTGGTGTTTATTCGTTTCGCTGGTATATTGGGTATCGTTGATATATTAGGGGATCATTGGTGTATTGGGTATCGTGGGTGTATCGGGTATCGTTCGTATTATAGTTATTATTCGTCCTGCGAATATCGTTCGTCTTATGGGTATCTTTGTATTGGTGATATCGTCGAAATAGTTCGTATCGGTGTTGTCGTGATTTGTGTTAAAGGTGTCGTTTGCTGAGGCTGATGGGTTGTTTGAGGTTATTCGGATATTTGAAGTCGGTTGTCTGAGCCATGTTATGTACATGAAGTTCATTGATTGTATAAGGTCTGCTAATTGTATGGACTCGCTCGTCGTCTAAAGTCCGGCGACAGGGTGAAGTTCATGCTTCGTTTGAGCATGGATTGATTATCTGAACTTGGTTGGGTGGCATATGCTGCTCGATGGATCGAAGTTGCTGGAGATCCGAGTTTGGTTGATCGTCTATGGTTGGCTGAGTATTCAAAACTAATCAATTCTGACTATTCGAATTTGGTTGAATATTTGAACTGGTTTGAGTGTCTGAGGCATGATTGAAGGCATGTATCCGTTGATTGTTTGGTGTCGTTTGAATTCGGGAGGTGAATAGTCTCCACGGACCCAGTTTCGCCAGGATCACTTTCACATGTTCCATTTGTTCTTCTTCATTATCCGAGTAGATAAGGATGTCATCTAGGTATACCATTGCGAAGGTATCGATTTATTCTCAGAGGCAGTTGTCGATATATGCTTGGAAGGTGGCGGGCGTGTTGTATAGTCCGAATGGGAGTGATTTGTATTCGAACGAACTAAATCTAGAGCGGAAAGCCGTTTTCTATTCGTCCCCTTGTGCGAAAGGTGTTATGTAAGTCCAGCTTAGTGAAGATCGTTGATTCGCCTAGGCGGTTTAGTAGAGTCTTTAAGGCCATTTGAATGTCTAACGCCGTCTAAATGTGTGAGACCATGTGAATTTATCGGATAGTTTGCATCTCTCAGCTCGCTTTCTCATTTTGAAGCCGTCTGAATGTCCAAGGATAAGTGACTTTCTGAACCTCGTTGGTTGTTTGGGAGTTGTTGATTCACTATTCAGAATCGAGTGTCCTAGGGAGTCTGATTGTCCGAGATTGGCTGAGGACACTCATCCGTTGAGCATTTCGTGTCGGTTGAGCTTTGAGGTCATTTGACGATATGAGGTTGACCGATTGTCCAAGGCTAGGTGACAGTTTGAAGCTTGTTAATTGTCTGGCATCCGTTGGTCGGTTGGCTTTGACTAGCAGTCAGCAGAATCTGGGGGTCGTTGTACAGTGAAAGGATCAGGGCCCTTAGTTGAGGCGACGTCGGCGTTTGGCCTCTACTGGAGCGGCTTCGCCCTCCACTGCACTCCTTGATCGCTTGTTGCCGTTGCTTGCCATCACCTCCATCTGCAACTGGCGTGCGGATTTATGCTCGCGGCAAGATTGGTGTGGGCAACGAGCGATCAGGGAGCTAATGAAGTCCTTTTTCATCGTAAGGACGTGTCTTGCCGTGATTCTGTTGAAGGTTTCATCCCGACCGTAATGCCTATCGGGCTCCTCCTCGACGACGTGAGCATCGCAGAAGACCCTGTACCAGAATTCTGCCGCGGCTACGGATGGTCGTATCTGGTACTGGTCGCCAAGGGGTGTGCCCTCAAACTTCTCCTTCATGGTCACCCTTTCCTTGTGCAACTTAGGGCAAGTGAGGTGCAACACTGGCCCAGTGGTACCATCTGGGAAAGTAATGTCCTCGAGCTCATATCTCTTGAGCTGATGTTTCCAGGTAGCTTCGGGGCCTGGAAATCGAGGAGGCTTACTGATGGTGGCCTTTGGGTCGACCTTGAGGGATTGAAGGTTGCCGATGATCCACTGAACTCTTTCCATTCGTGGAGCATAGCTGTCCCAATCCTTTGTCTTCTTGTTGCTAAGGAGACTCACGGCCAGCTCCTCGAGGAAAGCCGACTTTGAAATGGTTTCTGGGCCCGGAATGTTGAAGATCTGCAGCCATTTTCCGTTGAGAATGGACTGTGCCTCTGGGCTCGCCAAGATCTCTTCTCTGCTGGCTCGTGTAGGCTCGACGTTGGTGGTCTAGAATCAAATGTTAAAAAGTGTACTGTGGAGCTTCATTTCAAACATTCGGAGTTCGACAATGCCACCGATTGTTACGAAATTACAAGGAAAATGAAAGTACCACATCAACAAAACTTTCAACATAGTCTTATTGTCCGAAGTACTTTCGAACATTCAATGCCTCAGGAGTCCAATATTGCGACTTTGAATGTTCCTGACTTCATTGTTCGAAAACATGTGGACAACCTGGAATCAAAGTTGTCGGTTCTTCATATCAATGTGTGAACCATTTTCGGGCATCCAACAAACCATTTCTATGCCGGAAATCGCAAACATCAGAATTCTTAAGATCCTTCTGTTAGCCTGGGACTTCCTGTGTGCTGGTTATGTTTTCCCAGCTTAATGTCTCAAACATTCTCGAACAATTTCACAGCGCAAATTATTCTGGCGGCACATTTTCAATCTAAATAGTTCCGACTGAGAAACTTCTCACACATATGATATAATTTTCAACACTCATTCGAACTTGCACACAAACAATTTATCATCCGATCCTGGAGTCCTCACTTCAACTCCAGTCGGCGACGTCATCTCATACTTACGACAAATCCCAAACTGATAAGAATCAATCTGGATCTTCAAAAGGGTCTTGGGTTGTGGTAAAGTTGTCTGAGCCTTTGCTCAGATTTGGTACGCAAATCTGCAAGGTCAATTGGTCCCATCGATTCTTTCGAATTCATGTTGTCTTCTGAGTTGGTCTTAAAAACTAAAACAAAAAGCATTTTTTCCTTTCTATCGTATGTACAAACAAACTCCCTCTATGCAATCTGATTCGTCGAGAGACATATATGCAACTACCTCGCTTCTCCTTTCTCCTCTTTAGTCGACTGAACTTCGAGTCGGACTTTGTCAATTTAATGAATGTCAACTGACAAACATATTTATAATACAGTATCAATCTTCATCTTCCTCCTTGGTCTTCCTCAAACACCCATACTTGAAGTATGACTGATTGCTACAATCTTTCTCTCCTAGTGCCACACTAAGAAAAACAAGTGCACGTGGTGTGGATAACACGTGATGAGATTAAGCTCCAGGTCAAGTTGAAATACCCCAAAAAGTCTTAGTTTACGTTACTTACGTAATGCTTTTGTCTTTCTGAATGCAGAAACAGACTGTTACATTAGAAGACAGAGGGAGACTGAGATAATTAAAGAGACTGGGACAATGAAAGCGACTGGGACATTGAAGAAGAATTGGCCATTGCAGGGTGCTGGAACATGGAAACCTAGAAGAGATATGTAACTTACTTTAGGAGCAGCTTGTCCTACCTGCTGCTGTGGTTGTTGTTGCGGCTGTTCCTGTCCGCAATTGGCTTCACCCCCAGTCAGTCCCTGTATTCCTGCTTCACTGATGGGACTGCTGGGGACGGGGAAGGTCGGAGGTCGGAGGAATTCGCTGAGATCCGCGAACAACTTTCGGTCATCCTCGTCGAGTAGAGGGAAATGGTTGCCCATTTCGGTGGTGATGGTTCCTTCCATTTTTGGCGTAATAAGGTGGAGATTTGGAAGGTCAGGAAGGTACTGCCAGGTCCACAATCTTCAGTGTCTGCTCGTACAATGCAAAGATCAAAGGGATTGAGAGGATATTAATCACTTACGTCGGATGAGTGTATGGAAAGAGGTAAAGACTTTTGAAGAGGAGGGGGTGAAGTATCGATTGTCGAATTTAGGGAGTCTTGAAGAAAGGTATGAAGATATGCGTGGGCAAGTGTAATTCGAAGGAGATGTAAGAATGGTATGTAGAATGGAGTGAGTGCTTTGAAGTGTGAAAGAATGTTGTGAATAGTAATAGTGAACTGGCTGAAGGAAAGTTGTGTATTGAAGGTATTGAGCGAGTGCTAGATGAGGATGGAAGGAAGAGCAAGAGAGAGAGAACATATATCACCCGATCTACATAATGAGGTAGTAGGATGGTCCGCGCCAAAGGCGTTTGCAACCGTTGAGTTCACAACAATGGTACTCCAGCAAGATTTTCGTGTTGAGATTAAGCTCGAACTATATTAGATGGGAGGCCCTAATATTACAAGTCTATTGATGCGGAGCCCATACGCTGAATATCTTTAGATGACGTTGTCCTGATGATGTTGACATCTATGGAGATCTATTAACAATCAGCCCCCAAGTGTGCTGACTGACGACTAGATAGCTTCATCTCTGAGATCGAATCTATCAGTATCCTCGCCTCGCTGTATAGGTAGGTGGGCATTGTAAAATTAAGATCTGGTTGGTTTAAGCAGAAGTGAAATGGGCCGCAGGAGGCTTGACTCAATTCAGTAGGGTCTGGCTAGAGTACGGGTGACGGTGAACGTATAAAGCCTTCTGTAGGACCGTAGAACCGTCGAATTGGAGGACTAGCAGTAGGTCTGTCTCAAAACTTTAACTGGGAGGTTTCTTAAGATAGCAAGCCTGGGAGCCTGAGTGGACAGAACTATTCGCTGTCTGAAGAGTCTAATTGCATTGTGAGGTGCACACTACTGTCAGATTCTGAGTCGGAGTCCTCATCAGCGTTCTCGTAAGTCATGATGGTGTCAGCACGAGAGGTAGTAACGCTATCATGGGCTGGTTGGACATTGGGAAGAGAGATCGAAGGCGGCGAGACGGCTCTGGCAGAAACTGGTACGCTAACCCCGAAGCTCTGTTGTGCATTCGAAGTGATCGGTGCCGTGGTTGACGAAGCAAGCCCTTGGTGTTGAAGGATAGAATGTTCCGGTGCAATACCCTGAAGGGGTGTGTCCTCATCATGCTCCAGAGGAATTTCAGGACCGTCTTCCATATTATCGTCCTCCATGTCTCCATCCTCCGTATAAGTTTGTGTGTTTTTAGAGGGTATCATAGGCATACGGGGACGTAGGAGAATTTCGACGACATCATCATGAGCATATTCTCTTGTAATATGTGGAAGGATGCTCGACAGTGTCTTTCCATTTCTGCCAATGAAAGGGTTTAAGATGCTTGCAAGCATTGCTTCTTTATTTTGCCCCAAAATTGCGGTACGTTCGACCAAAGAACGCATGGATATGTCCAAGTATCTTTGAGGAAGATGCGACAACAGAACAGGCAACAAGGCTGAAGCAGCAGCCACAACAGCAGGGTCTACAACTACAGCAGTTACAATAGAACCTTGGAGTAGGGTATCTGCATTCTGGGACGAAGCTCCTTTGACTTGGCTCTTATTCATATTGGAATCCTGGTTTTCGAGGCTCGATTTGTCCAGATCTTTGCAGCATGCTCGCATCAGTGGAACAAGCTTTGTGGTCCGTGGTTTGTCCAAAGTCTGCCCTACCAGCGCTAGGACTTTCGTGAGAAATCCGTACGCGGCTGCCCTGTAGTTTGCGTTGTGCTTCCCCGAAGGGAAAGACCATACTAACAAATCAAGGCTACCTTGAGCCATGGGCATGAAATTATGTCCCAAAACATCAGAAATTGTGCTGGAGATTTGCAATGCAGATATGAGAATCTGGGGTAAGCCAGTCCAAAGTCCATCCCTTTCATCGCGATCAATTGCAGGATGCAGTCTAACACTTCCAGATCCAGAGTCCATGGGTAAAGATACAGAAAGCAACCTGGTAACCAAATCAAAAAGAGTTCCAAGAGGGATTGTAACAGCGGCGGCGGTTGGTCCTTGGAGGTAACACTGAAGGAGAGCAAGTAGGCCGACTAGCCTCTCTATACCGGCATCGATTCCAGTCCAACTTGGTAGATCATCCGGATTTTGCGCACCGCCAGACGATTCTTCGTTTACATTTACTGTTTCTGCAATGTATCCAGCATTAGACTCCCAGTCCTCGACGACGGCTCTGAATACTTGGTCGGCGGTAATATGGATATCCTTTATAAGATCACGGACGGCCTTCCCCCACTCTTCCCCGCCTCCATTCTTAGGAACAGTCTGATGAAGAACAACAACAAGGCGACGAGCACTCTCCTTTAGCGATGCCGGTATAAAAGCCCCATCACGTACAGTGGGTGCTAGATATGGTCTCGTGACGACATGCAACTGAGACGCAAAGGGGCGAAAGATAGTAGTATGGCGAGGTAGCAGTGTGGCGAAGGATCGAAATGCGGTTTCTACCAAAGAGTAACACACATCTGACCTTGGCGACTTTGAAGAGATTGCATTCAGGCAGGACGTTATAAATGTGGGCAACGTCGGCGTGGTAATTTCTCGAATGAGGGTCTGATACTGGTGGGTCATACAATAAATTTTTGTGAGAGCTACTATACAGAGTTGTTTGGTAGCACTCGAATCAGGTTTCTATGGGAGAATCAGTATATGATATGGCAGAATATATGGCAGCAGATAAATGGCAATGGCAGATTGTGGCCTACCCCAAGAACGGAAAGTAATCCTCGAACCCACGATCCAGCATCGCGCAAAACCTCCCAGCCACCGACTTCAACCACAGCTTTGATCAGAACCACAGCTGCAAACCTCCCTTCGGCGCTTTTGCCGTTCAACAAAGTTGTCAATTGGGTCTTCAGCTTGTGAACCATCACAGATGACTGAGGCGCATCTGCCTTGGCAGAATTGACGCTGGGCGCCGAAAGCGCAACACGACATCGAGAAACATACTGCACAAGAGTAGGCGTGAGCTCCGGGAGGTCAACCGGAGAAGTCGAGGTAAGGCGCAAACAGAGAATCCGGAGTTCTGGGGGCAGAGACATGCTGGATTTTACAGTATATGCGATGTTGGAAATTTTCGAGTGGAAAAGAAAATAGCTTCAAGATTTCTGGTAAAATAGGTGATGAGACTGCTAGATGATACTACCCTCGCGTGCGCCTGATCTTCAATATAACTTGAGGAAAGACGTTTCAGTCACCTGCTTCGATATTTAGGTGAAATCGAATTTATATCTTCAAAATCTCATTCCTCAAACTTTTGCATGGTGAAAACTGGAGTTCGTGGGTCTCTGCTAGCCCTGATTGGCCAAAGCTAGCTAGGCGAACATTTTATGGCTTAGTCAGCTCCCACGGAATCCCATTCCCCGACTTTTGCCAAGACACGTCAAACCTGATTCGACGAACCGGTTTTATGAGGGTGAACACCCATCGAGACGCAGCACCAAAAATTATTGTACGGGGGTAATTATTGTACTCAGTTCCAATTTCTGTACGAAGGAGCTCACTTGAAATAGATTGAATGACGACGTCTATAACTTCCGGAACCAGATATTCAGGAAGCTCCTAATGAAAAAGTCTTACTCCTTTTGCCCCGTTCTGAATTCTTAAATCTTCCAATCGCCCTTGAATGCAAAGGGGTACACGTCTTGCTTGTCCTAATCATGCTGTCATTTCGCTCAATGTGTTAAACCGTCTTCGTTCCATACCACTTCTACGGCACAACGCCATATCCAGACTCGAACAGCACACCTTCAATCATGAGTGTAAGCTACTAATAACTGCGTTTCTTACTGTTTATGCGCTTGCTTACCCATCCTAGCGCGAACAAACCAAGGCAGCAAACTACATTCAACTGCTGGATGCAGCACGCTGTGAAGGGAACTGGGATGCCGTGCCAGAATTGGTCAGGAAAGTTAGGAAGCATGCACCTACACGGACATGTACGTTATTTGAGAACTCAGCAATCATCAAAACATCAGGGACTCGGTCCTGCTTCGCACCAAACTGCACAACCATTGACTGCTTGAACAGGCCTTACACTGACAGCGGAGACTGAACATGCCATCACACAATATTCCTCCAAAGCTCGCCCTGCCTCACGACCGTCGCCCGAAGATCCAGCGCTCTCTAGCCTCGCCCATTATATACCACCACTGCTTGAAGCCATAGCGAATGAGCGACAATATATCGAAGATGATTTTCAGGCCCAGGTCTGTCTTGGATGGATACACTGGTATTGTGGGGAGCATGCTTTGGCGGCTTCGAGACTACCGGAGAGCATAGAAGGGGAATTTGCGCAATTGGATGGTACCAATAAAGAATCGGCGGAGTGGACGAGGGTTTGCGCACTCAAGGCTTCATACATCAAAGGAGATGCACAGCGAAAGATGGGAAAGGTGGCGGAAGCTTTGGAGACATTTGAGTCGGCTCTACCAATTCTGTCAAGCATATCAACATCAGCGCCGCAGTTGAACAAAAAGGAGTTAATGTCATGGAGTGAGCTTCTACTGACGGGATTTTGCATGACTTCGAGCTATGCTCTGCGGACTAAAACGACCCCAATGCGCGAGACTGACACACTCTCTGCTTTCCGTGCATACGCCAAATTCTGGGATTCGGCTTCCGTAAGGTCTGGTGGTCGTGTGCTAAATGCTGGAGTTTCGAGGCGGGAGGTGTGGAAAGAATATTACATTACGTTATCGGAGATCTTGCAACAGCATTTACCGTTTCCTACCACAGCGCTTACAACTGCATATGCCGAAGCATCGACTAGGTTACAACAACGAGCAGAACTCAAGCGGGTTGAGACGAACTATGAAACATTATTACTAAGCGAAGTAGACTTCCCAAAGGCAGAAGAACCGAGCGAGGAGGTTGAAGCATTCGTTCAGCTTGCGATGCAGAATTGGCGGATCTTCTGCGGGAATACCTGGCAAGAGTCGGACTTAGGCGAAGGGGGAGCGGAAGCAGTGAGCAGGGGTATACTGGATCTTCTGTACACGGCTGCAACTAAAACGTTTCATTCTACAGCGATATTGCGACACCTATTTACAGTCCACTTGGCGGTTGCAGAATTCGATCTCGCTTTCAAAGCATTTGATACGTACTTGGAAATTGTGAAGAGAGGTAAAGCCCGCGTGGAGAAAACCGGGGAGGCTGAATACGGTTTGGACAACGATGAGCTAGTTCTGAAAACCACCTCGGAATGCATTAAAGCTCTATGTCGATATGGATCGCTACGCGCAGCTGAAAAAGCAAAGGACCTCGGACATTTCCTCGAAGAATGGCTGAACAAACATCAGCCCCACACGCAACTGGATAGAAACTCATCTTCGCCCGAAAACGGCAACTCGGAGACAGCTAGTACTTTCATTTCACCCACAGTACTTGCCATGACTTGGCGCTCCATCGGGACTGGGTATGCTCAGTGGGCACGTTTGACGTTTGATGCATCATCAAGGTCTGACATGCAATCACGGGCCATATCATGCTTTCGAAGGGCTCTGTTACCAGAATACAAGAGCACCTCCAACGCCGAAACACTTTTTGCGTTGGGCACTATTCTCGCCGAGCGAAGAGAATTGTCTACAGCTATCCAGATTGTTAAAGTTGGGCTCACGCCTCAGCAGACCAACTCTAACTTTGGTAGTGGCAGTGAAGCATATGTCAATAAGTATTCGCGAGAGCGGTCATTGATACCTTTATGGCACCTAATGGCATTGCTCTTGAGCGCTCGACAGGAATTCCCCAGTGCTCTTAGATCATGCGAAGGAGTTTTTGATCAATTCGAAGATCCAAGAAATCTTTTCGGGGATTCTGATTTTAATGGTACATATCGAAGCGATCATCTAAGTGCCAGTGAAAAGTCGTCTGACGGAAATCACGGTTTGGTAGATGAAATGGATGATTTCGAAAAGGAAAATCTCTTAGAAGTAAAGATGACACAACTATCATTAACTGAGGTTTTGGAGGGCTCTGAAGTTGCAGTTAACTCCAGCGATGAGCTTCTAAGCCTGTATGCACGACTGTTCGGAGATCCATCTAAAGAAATGACCGCTGCTGTGGTTCAAGCTCCAACACTTGTCCCACCTAAAAGCTCTGCAGGAACTTTGAGGAGCATGAAAGGAAGCATATTTAGCCGGTCCCTGAACAAATCAATGCGAAGGGATCTAGGGCCCACTCCTGAGAATAGCACACCACTAAGGCCAGAGACTGCCCAGGCGACGGTGAACCGGGCACCAACGATTCACGTTACTCAGGATAGCGGAACTGGGGATAGACACCACCACCATCATCACGAGAAACTACACAAAAAGATCGGTCTTTTGACTCATGGACGTGGAACGAATAAAGATGCTATGGTAGATCAGTCTCAACAAAACCAAAGTACGACAGAAAAGCACCCTGGCGTTAGCGATTGGGAGAAGTCCTCTGTGCCATCACAGGCTCAAGAATCATGGAACGAGCAAGGCCCAAAAGTACTGCCACCAGATTCACAACAAATGGACCAGCAAGAGCCTACTCTAAAGTTAGGACATAATTCTGTCGCTTCGTTTCAGGATAACCGCTTACCATTTGGTCCATACCCGTCATCATCGAGCCCAATCACCCGATTCTCTAAAGATTCTGAGCGAAGACGCAGGATGGCCCTTTTAGTCAAGGTGTGGCTATTAATTGCTGGATTCTACAGAAGGGCGACGATGTATGAAGATGCCAAAGGTGCGGTGGAAGAAGCGCATAAGCTAGTAACTACATTGGAGACCGATATCTACAATGATCCTACAGGTCTTGCTTCTTATGAAAATGCAGGTTGGGGCAGCAAGAAAAGTGTTGCGGAATTATGGGGAGATGTGTTTGCCGAGGTATGTTACTCCATTATGCTCTATGACCTACTGCTAACATAATCACAGCGCGGCCATCTCGCAGTCGATCAATCAACCCCATACGTAGCACTCGACAACTACGAAGCTGCTCTAAACCATTTCGCAGACCATCCTGCCGCTGTTGTCGGACTTTCGGAAATTCTCCTCGATATCTACACCGAGGAATTACCTCCCCTTCCTAACCTCCCCCCTCTAGTCCTCTCACCAACCTCAGCCGTCAACCCCTCAGCCTCCACTCTACACACCGCGCCCCTAACCCCTCCATCCCAAGAACTCTCATCCTCAAGCTCAACCTCCGGCCCACTAGGTCTACCCTCGCGAACCCCCACCTTACGCGAAGCCCGCTCCCCACAATCACAAACCGAGACCGCGCAACTTGATCGCTTAGCAGCTCGCGACCGCGCCTACGGTCTCCTGTCCGCGCTAACGAAACTCGGATCCGGCTGGAACCACTCCGAAGCCTGGTTTGCGCTAGCGCGCGCGTATGAACTTAGTGGGCAGAAGGATAAGGCGAGGGAGGTGCTGTGGTGGTGCGTGGAGTTGGAGGAGGGGAGGGCGTTGAGGGGGTGGGAGGTGAGTAATGCGGGGGGGTATGTGCTTTGAAGAGGGGGAGGGGGTGGGATGGATAGGGGATGGAAATGGGGGGGGGAAGAGAAGGGTGGTTTAATTGTATATGTTGAATGAGATAGATGTATGTGGTTTATTAGATGGTTGAATGGATTTGGTTGTGGACTGGAGTTTTAATTTGCCGGTTGCTGAACTGATGGTGCTAGCCAGATACTTTTTGTCTATTCCCACGTCGAGGCTTATCGGATGAATACTCCAACCCTAGCTTCATCCCTAGATCTTGTTTCCTCTCTTCGAGCCTACTGATTAGGGACACGCGCTACTTTACTATTCAGCTAAGCCGCCTAAATTGTAATTTCCACAATCAACTTTTCATAGTAACCTTACTACTAGTGTAGTAAGGGTCTCTAGTGAAGTAAGGGTTGCCTTCGAAGATGAAAACATGGTACTGGGTCAGGTTAGTGCAGTGTATTAGCTGTATTAGCAAATCATTCGAAGAACATTTTGCCTTTTCTTGGGGGGACGTGATGATAGTTTGGGGTCCTGTACTAAGTTTATCAGGTGAAAGTTAGAGGTGAGCCACGTGGTGAGATTAAGAAGAAGAGCATATAGGTGTGGATGCAAGACAAGTTTAAGAAGGCTTCACGCAACTGGGGAGATGGGGTGAGACTAGGGTCTGGAGGATGCACATGTATGCATGTGTATAGTTAGTTCACAGGAAAAAGACCAGAATATAGATGAGGAAGACAAATGGTTTGTATGTAGATATCTCGCAAGACGTAAATGCACAATAGAATTATTTCCACACCAGCATGCATCCGAATCCGCAAATCTCAAACCCAATCTAGCAGACTACACACACCAACATTAGCCAAGATCCCCCGCTCCACCTGGAAGGGAAATGAAGAAAAGACTTACTCCCAATAACTCCATTAACAGGAATATCAATACTCGTCGTATAACTCGCCGCATCACTCAACAAATACACATACGCACCACCCAGTTCCTGCACCTCTGCTAATCGCGGGAATCCGCCGTAGTATTTTAGCTGCTGCTCCCAGTCGGGCTGCTGCGGTACCCAGTACGTCATGGCGGTGTTGACGAGACCGGGGGAGACGGAGTTGACGCGGATGTTGTGTTCGGCCCATTCGAGCGCGAGCGTGTGGCACATGTTGCGGACGCCGGCTTTGGAGGCGCCGTAGGGGGTGGAGGGGACGCGCTGGGGGAGGTTAGAGGGTTGGGTTGGTGGGGTAGATAGAGAGGGGAAGGGGGAATACCTTGTTGGGACGATAGGATGCCATGGATGCGGTGAAGACTATCGAGCCTTTGACGCCCTGGTTGATGAATGCCTTCGCGGCTACTCTCGCACAGTAGAATGCTCCGAATAACTAATACAATGATTAACTCCATCCGCATATCACCCCCTCCCTCCCCTCTTATCCTTATCTTGCTGTCTCAAAAATAAAAAATAAAACTCACATTAACAGCAAACAACCCCTCAATTTCCTCCGTAGTAAAATCCAACGCTTTCTTATGATTCGTCCTCCCCGCATTCACAACCATACCATTCAAACTCCCCGCCTCCTCCAGGATCTGGTCCACGGCCTTTTGTATGCTTTCTTCCTTAGTGACGTCTGCTTGCACGGCGAAGATGCGGCCGGGGTACCGCTTGGAGAGCGCGGCGAAGTCGTCCCCTGGGGAGGTGATGTCGATGCTGTAGATCTTGGAGGCTTGGTTGGCGAGACAGCATTCGGCGATGCCGAGGCCGATGCCGCGGTTTGCGCCGGTGACTGAGGGGAGGAGGTTAGTTGGGGTTGCTGGAGGAGGGGAGGGATTGGGGAGGGGAAGATGTACTGGCTATGACTTTTCCTTGGAGAGTTATTTGTGTTTGGACTTGAGGAGTGGCTGGAGAAGAGGTGGCTCCTGGTGCTGAAGTCACACTTGGGTCAATTGCTCCTGGAGTCATATTGAAGGTTGTAATGAAAGTAGTTTGTATATGAGAGCTTGGTGCTGAGGTGAAGGTGTATAAGGTATCCAAATAATATACTTCAAAATGGCAGAAGCTGACAAGAAGATGTATAAACGTGATAGATAGAGAACTCAGCCCCCCTTCATCACCCCTCTCCTTATATGTACTCGTAGCAGTCCCTCATTGCGGGGCAGATGAAGAGCAAGCCCGTAGGTCCGCAAGCTCCTCCCCCCACGGTGCAAGTCTCCCGAGCATGCTTGGCTAGAAAGTGGATCCGGCAGATCAGCAATTGAGATGACGCTCCTTGTCGTCTCGTGGGTTCAATTGGGTGTTTTAGGTAGCTGAAATTCGCGTCGAGGACGAAGGTTGAGGAGCTTGCTGCGTAGGTCGTGGGGAAATTTGGAGTGTTTAGTGATGCCCTCGATGCGAGGACCTCGTCTCGGGGGACGAAGCTGGGGAAGGTGGGTGGGGTAATGGTGCTGCAACGGATCGGTTTCCCGAACTTTCGGAACATTTTGCTGCTTGGCTTGGATGTAACCTTGCTGCAAGACTTGCTCGGAGATAATGGCGGGAACTGTGCATAGGCGGCATGTATGTACAAGTACAGTATGACGTCGGCCTCAACATCCTTGTTTGTTTCTACGAAAACACCTGACATTCTCTTTTAGCACGCGACTTTATGGCCTTTGGTCAAGAAAAAGTTTGTAAATGAAATGGATATTAGAGTACAAAACATAGAATCAAATCTGCAGCAATGCTCCTTTCACGGTATCAGCCAGCTGAGCTTTCCACAGCTTATGCTCATTCAGGATGAACATTGACCCCTTCTTCCCAAAGCAGAAATTTGCAGCTCCTCCATCCACCTTGATAACTCCCAACAGCACGCCTCCTGGACACCAAACATTGATGCCATCCCCACATCCACTATAGACATTGCCATCCATATCGCACTTAATGCCATCTGGGATTCCGTTGGTTGCCATAGCAAATAACCTTCGATTCGCCATAAATGGCTGTCCAGAATACCACATGATATCGAATGCATAGCTTCACACATCAGCATCTTCCCTTCCTTCGCCTCGCATCAGAACAGGAACTTACATGTTAGAAGGCCTCATAGGGTCCGTCCTCCCATCCCCATGAATCCAGTCCGTGTCTGTAACATAAACAATCTTCTCATCCGGGGAAAAGCAAATTCCATTCGGGCGTCCAAACCCATCCGCCATAGCTCTCACACTGTCATTCTCAGGATCATATCGATACACCTGATTTGGGAGTTGCGGCCGCGGTCGATAGCCCTGCTCATATCCATAAATCGGATCCGTAAACCAAATACTCCCATCACTATGCACGACCACATCATTCGTCGAGTTGAACGGTCTCCCGTTGAACTCCGAGACTAGGAGAGTACTCTCGTATGGCTCTTCGCGAGACATAAAATACAGGCCACTAGGAGAAGTCTGATGACCTTGAGCACAGAATAAGATGCCATCTTTGTAATTCACGCCACCATTTGCCATGGGGATTTCCTCAGAAGGAATCTCCTCTCTCACGATCCCACCGCTCTCATCACTGAGTCTGACTTTAGTAATCTGAATGCATTTCTTGTCACTGTCGTCCAGATACTGGTTACTAGTAATGAAAATTTCGTCGGTTTCTGGAATATACACTCCCGCTTCGTGGGCAAATGGATAGTCCTGATATTCTAGCAGCATTTCGAGTTTTGGCCTGTTGCCCATGATTTTTCGAAACCGCTCATCGTGGATAGCAAACGCGGATGCGTTTACGGACATCTCTGCAGCGGGGAAAGGCTCGTGGAGCGTTTCCTCGGTTGTGGAGGAACTGACTCGACGGGGCCGTCCAAAAATTGAGAATCGAGATGGCATATGAGCCGGCGTGTAAGTGATGGATATGATGGATTGAAAATATGATGTAAAAAGATTTGTACTTGCAGAGGAAATGCAATGTTAGATGAGTAAAAAGTACGCACAAATGATCAGTGAGTTGTCGAAACAAAGACAGCTCAGAAGAGCTTGGGTAGAATGGTTGTCATATACCCCACTTCCTGATTGGGTACCGCAGATTGAGACGAGTGAGGGTCCGACGTGTAGTGGGCCGAAAAACAACCAATTGGACAGTGAACTCGCGTTTATCTAACTCGAAAAGTCTAAAGGCATGCTTGCCGCCTAGTTCTCGGGACGGTCAGTGTCGGTGAAGGCTCGGACAGTAAAAGTTGCGCTTCAAGTGACACAGTCTGTTAGCATCGGCCTGTGTTCATTCTCTAGGCACTCCATCGACGGCAAGAATGTTTCAATTGGGGAGCTGTAATTCTGATAGCTGCGTATTCTCATATACAACATAAGTTGCGCCTCAAGACACCAGAAAGTACTTCCAGATTCTGAATGATAGGGGAGACGACAGGAAGTCGTCGCGTGCGTCTAGAAAGCAGCCACGGAATCCCCTATGTTGAGTGAAAAATAATCAAACGACTCTGGCTCAGATGTTTACATCATAGAAAGCACATAGTTCTTGGTAAATTCGTTTATAATCTTAATAGTAGATGTTGTGTATCAGTGCTCCGATAATCTGCGCCGTAGCCCGAACCATTAGAGATCCACCTAAAACTGAATGACCTCCCAACTAAGACATATAGAAGAACAATCAGGGACCCAAACCTCAGACATTTGAGATATGGATCGTGTTCAAAACCTCATCACATCGTTAACTTTTTTGTCCCAGTCATGCAATATGTTGCACATCTACCTCTCCCTCTTTCTTCGCCTCTACCTCGCTGTCTTCCTCCACTCTTCCTTGCACAAGAGCAGTTAACCCCACCCGTTCCTGAACTTCCGCAAATGCTGCCATATCATCTGCACTAGTATGACTTCCAAAGACTTGGTCCATCTCTTCCAGTGTCTTCCCCTTCGTCTCCGGCACACAGAAAAAGATGAAGAGACCACCGAGCGCACTCCAGACCGCGAACCAGATGTAGGTCCCCCAAGTAATGTTTGCAAGCATAGGAGGTACGACAAATGCGATGATGAAGTTGTTCATCCAGTTGGCAGAGGCACCGATGGATGTTCCCTTGGCGCGGATGGAGATGGGAAAGATTTCTGCGATGAGAATCCAAGATCCTGGGCCCCAACTGTAGGCGAAGTTGATGATGTATAGCCAGACGAATACTATGAGATGTTAGATCAATATACATTCATTTGGTTGGGGTTACTGACCAACTGCTACCCATCCTGCAACAGCGTTCTGGGTCCAGTCATGCGAGCACTTGGCGACAATTATACCGATGATCAATTCGCAGATAGCCATACCGGCGGAACCAGCCATCATGAGTGGTTTACGACCAACTTTATCGATGTAACAGATTGCAGGAATAGTTGTTGCGACATTTATGATCCCAATGACTCCTGTTGCCAAAAGCGAAGTGGTTGTGCTGGTAAGACCGAGAGATTGGAAGATTATAGTGGCGTAGTAGATGACTGGAGCATGATATTAGCATGGCTGGAGACAGCAGAGATACCAATTGGAAATGCTCGAAGCAACTTGAGGTCTGAGATGAGGGAATATTGTAACTTACTTGAATCAATCCCAGTCCATTGTTGAAAGAACATAACCAAACTAGCAATAGCAACTCTCTTGAACGAATCCTTGCTGCGGAAAATGTTACTGTACTGAGCGAATTCTCGTCTCCATACACTGTCCCCAGCCGAGGCACTCAGATTTGGGAATCGACGTTCGAAAATCTCCTTCTCGAATTCTGCATCGGCCTTGATTTCAAGAAATTCAACCTGAATGAGGTAGTTGTCCTCAGGAAGGTTGCGGAGATAAGCCAGGGTCTTTAGGGCTTCTTTGTCCTTTCCTTTGTTGACAAGCAGGCGTGGAGAAAATGGCATGAATATGAGACCGATGCAAAGAATAACGGCGGGTACACCTTGGATGATCATTGGGAGTCTCCAAGCCATATCCGATTGTCCATCACTAGTTCCACCGATATAATTGCTGCCGAACTGCTCACTTGTTAGTGTGAAAGCCTTGAGTCTGTTCAGTAGATAGATATACCGAAATCCAATATGCAATCATGATTCCAATCGTTGTTGAAAGCTGTTGAAGAGCGATCAAGAAGCCTCTGAACTCTGGTGGAGACAATTCCGCATTATACAAGGGGCTGTGGCGTTGTTAGATTGATTTCCCGCAATCTTTAACGAGCAACGTTACCCGATGGCTGAAAGAGTTCCCACTCCGAGACCTGTGAACAGTCGTCCTGCATACAGATATCCAGTGTTCTGCGCACCCGCAGCCAAGAAAGATCCCAGAACAACCCAAAGGGCTCCTGCGAACATAGTGTGTTTCCTCGAGAAGACTTCAGCGAAGACACCTGAAGAAAGAGAGCCGATCCACCCTCCAAGTTGTAAAATAGATGTAAGCCAGCCAAGCTTCGAGGCATTTGATCTGACATCTGGGAATTCGCGCTCGAAAGAGTTCATAACTACAACTTGGCCGAGCACACCCTGCTGATAACCATAGAGTAGGCCACCGAATCTGACATATGTTAGAATTTAGAACTTGACTGCTAGGAGTATGCGATACTGACGATGCGAAGAGGGCAATGAAAAACACTTTTTTGTTCTTCAGGAGACTTTTTGGGCCCACTGCTCCCATCTCGGCGCGCATGTGCGCAGTCACACCTGATAGACTCTGATCGACGCCACCGGTCATTTTGAGAATTTGTTGAGAAAGTCGATTTTGTTTGTATTGAGAAGTGACCCGCACGCAGAGATCGTAAGACAGACAGCAAGAATAAATTACCTGACCAGATGTGCCCCTGAAATATATACAGAATTGAGCATCGTCAAATCTTGATGTTGTCCCAATTTGGATACATACTCATGCCAAGTTTGTGGAGTATTCGTGGAGGCGGGACTACAGTCCCCAGGATTCAATACTAGGTTGACCATGCTACCCCGCAACTTTGGGGTGTAGGCTACATTGAAGTTTGTTGCGTGATAGAATTTCTTAGCACAATGGTTAATGACTCGGCCGCCAACAAAGTCCTAGCACGAACCTTAATCAACGGAATCCTAGGTGATGTTGCACTGTGCATCTGGATGGAGTCTGGGGCCCCATAGTGATACCGTATCTGGCATGTTTTACGCCCCGAGACGAGATGTGGGGAATTGAGGAAAAGATGGGGAAGGACCTCGTTTCGAACAATATCAATTCGGCATGTTCGCCGAAATGGGTTCTTGGGACGTAATTGGGAAGAGGTCGTCATCAAAAAGTACAGATCATGGTTGTTGGTCATCGAGACGATGTGTTGAACCCCCCAAGTTACGAAAACTCGTTCCGAGGACACTTTTCTCTGCCCACCTCGAAGCAGTCATAATATCACAGACCTGAATATATTCAGATACCTTCCTTTCATCCATCACTTACCCCGCAAATTTCGCAAGCCAAAGATGGCATCCCCAGACTGGAAATCCTCGAACCGTCATCTGACCATCCTGTCAGCTGCAGAGAAGGGCAAATATGGAGTCCTTGCTTGTATAGCATACAACATCGAGCATATCTTAGGATTTGTTCGTGCAGCAGAGAAAGCACAGTCTCCTATCATCATCCAGTTCTTCCCCTGGGCCATCAATTTCTCAGATGGGCTCCTCATTCGCACAGCTGCCGAAGCCATAAAACGCAGCAAAGTTCCCGATGCCATATCGATACATCTTGACCATGCTCAGGATGCAGACATCATAAGACAAGCGGCCGACACACTGCCGTTTGATAGTATCATGGTAGACATGTCACATTACGAGAAAGAAGAGAACTTAGCGAAGACCAAAGAGTTGGTTAAGTACTGCCATGAAAGGGGCATTGCGACTGAAGCAGAGCCGGGAAGAATCGAAGGAGGCGAGGATGGAGTGATGGATACCGAGGGATTGGAAGGTAGCAAAACTACAATGGAAGAAGTTAGTCAATTCTGTGCAACAGGAGTCGATGCACTTGCTCCTGCTATTGGGAATGTACATGGTGAATACGGACCTGTCGGCCCACAACTAGATTTCCCGAGGTAACTTTGACATCACCGCTTCAAAGGAACTATGCTGACGATATCAGGCTACGACAAATCCGAAGCCAGTTACACGGAAATGTTAGAACAGTTCTTCATGGCACAAATGGTTTCAAGCCAGAGCTGATGAAGACTTGCATAGCAGAGGGTGTATCTAAGATCAACGTGAACAGACTTGTTTTGGATGATTATTTCGAGCATTTGCATGCAAACGCTGGGAAGATGCCGCATACCACGTTGATGGAACAGGGTGTTGAAAAGGTTGTCAACCAAACGATAGAGTGGATGGAAATTTGCGGTTCAGCTGGAAAAATATGAGACAGAATAGAATGATTTCATTTGTACTACGAGCAGACTTCATGCTCGCTCCGCTGGGACTCGGATGTGATGTTGTAAATAGTGATTTTGAGCAGAGCCTGAAATCTGGAAGCGCTCCTGAAATCAACGCCAAATCGTATGAATGAACCCATGAAGAGTTCGCAATCACAGAATGCACACCACAGCCTCTGTTGCATTATCCACTGGGCCCTGGCATAGACAAAACGACTGTCGCCGACTCACCTTCATCCTGATAGATTATATTGCTACGAGGAAAACATATTATTCCAAATTGAAGATCATTTCATTTATTGGTGTTTCATCTACATACCTTGACCCGTTATACTACGCCACCATTGCTTAACGGAAGGAATACGAAGTGGGAGTTGGGTGAAGAAGGGGGTCGAAAGAGAGAACAAGGAGCTGTGGTTTCTCTACCGCTAGACTTCGTGAACTAGTGAGTCTGAAGCCTCATTCACAGAAGCCTGGGCAATCTCCCATGCAATTTAATCCGTATCTTCTAATACATCTCTAACTTCCATTTGGCTGGCGTCAGTATTGTGAGTGGGAACTGTAGGGTTTGTTGCGACCTGTTGATTGGGCGTTGGAGCCGGGTGATACTGTCCTCTATATGGCGTTTTATACACTCCTACATATGACGCTGAATGTCCTTGTCCGATTACCGCTGCACACTGTTGTTCTACGCGGAGCAGTCTGTAGTCATCTCTTCTTTCTTTAAGGTATAAGGTTCGAAGCAGTCGCATCAAGTCAACAGGCGCTGGAACCTGAAGCACCTCAGTCCCAGGGTAACGTACAGTGTATTTTTGGATATCCATCCTCTCAATACTACCCACGATGTAATAGCCAGCGCATCCACTTTTCTTTGCATTTGCTGCGTTTGTGCTAGGCCTTAGGTGATCACGGCCACGAGTTGAACCCATCTTGTAGACTGAAAATGTATAGTTAAAAGGCGATCTTATTTCCCCAGAAGGAACTTTAGTAGGGAAGATGGTTAGCAACAGGATTAGGGGGGGGGACTGATTGCTGATGTTATATGGAGCAGTTTCGGCGGTTGGGGCCATTATGTACATACATGTTAAATTTGTTGTTATGATGTTGTTTCATTCTGAGTATTAACATTCGATATAAGGGAACAAGTGTTGCAATAAAACAATGGCCATGACAGAACGAACATTCTGCTCCATCGCGGATTATTTCGAACTGCGTGGAAGTATCGTGCCCTGATTCCTAACCCCTTCATGGGATATCGTCTCCTCGTTTCCAGCCAATATGAAATCAGAGGGTTCCAAGTGCCTGCGCCAGATTGCACGAGACGAATTGAGAGGCTGTACGGAGGACTCTTCCATAGCTTAGATTGCTGGCAACGTTCACTTGTGAGTTGGGTTTTCGAGGAAGTTGCGGTTGCCTCGTGTCGAGGGCCATCGTGCCAACGCGATCCATTTAGAGTTTAGCGCGCAGTTCGCGCTCGGGCTCGGAACCACAACACTTCTCCACTGAGGGGAAAGCAAAGCAAAGCAAAGCGCGCAGGTGAATGAAAGCATATAGATTCGGGGTGCTCGCAGAACCCGATACTGCCTTAATCACGATGGATTTCTTTCCTCCATCTCTGCTTATTCTCCTAAAATATTACGGTCTGCCTAAGACATAGCAGAGCTTTCCGTGTTCCCTCTCGCATCTCAAAGCTCTACCGAGTTCCTTTACGCTTGCCATCGCATACCCTTTCAAAGAATGGTTGGACTCGCTCGTTGGCGGTTGCTTGCTGGCAAGACAGCAGCTATCACTGGAGGGACCACTGGGATAGGACGAGCAATTGTGCTTGAATATTTACGACAAGGATGCAATGTTGGGGTAAATCACCTCGGGTTAGAGAAGGACGAGTCATTGAAACGAAGTTTATTCGAAGAGGCCGCAGCAATCAAAGCCGAGAAGGTTGAAGGGGAAAGTTCATCGAAAGCTGGGGATCTTTTCGAAATCGCTGGCGATGTGACGAATCCAGAGACAGGTACGAAACTCGTGCAGAAGACGGTTGAGAAGTGGGGGAAGTTGGACATATTCGTTGCAAATGCAGGAGTGTTTGAACCTGCTGAGTTCTTAACGTAGGTTCTCTTGTTTCATCTGATGAAGGGCTTTGAAAGTAACATTACCCATTATTCAGATTAGAGAAGGAGCTTTTCGATCGCACTGTTCGAATAAACCTTAACGGTGCCTTTTATGCTTGCCAAGCTGCGGCACGACAAATGGTTAAGCAAGGTCATGGCGGATCGATAATCGGTATCTCGTCCATCAGTGCTCTGGTTGGTGGAGGATTACAGACACATTATACACCGACAAAGGCAGGGGTGTTATCAATGATACAGTCCATGGCCATTGCTCTGGGCAAGGAGAATATCCGATGCAATGCCATATTACCAGGCACAATCAAGACACAATTGAGCGACATGGATATGAAGAACGAGGTAAAGAAAGCGTATCTCGAGCAACGGATACCAATGGGCAAGGTAGGAGAACCATCTGATATAGCTGGCCCTGCAGTTTTCTTAGGCTGTCAGGAGTTGAGTCCATACTGCAATGGAACTCAATTACTAGCTGACGGAGGTATGTTCGTACATCTCCAATGAATTAGGAAGTTTGCCATCACATGTACGGAGCAGCCGTGGCTGCATGTGCGTTGTGACTATGGTCTTGACTATGACCATGACCATGGGTCCCAAAGTATGCTGCCACCAGGTCGAGGTATCCCAGTCACATTAAGATTATAGCAAACTGGGGCTGTGGACATGACTATGTCCCACAAAGCTCCTGGATCTATGTGCACAGAGCTCGATGGTTGAAGAGGATGTACTCACCCGTGTCTCTGAAACAATGTAATCTAGTCCTTGGAAAACTCTCTAGAGTGTGATAGATGCGTCCATGAGCCATAGAAAGTCATTGAAACCTACGAGTGCAGCTCCCAGTCTTAGAAGCTGATCAAGTCTCCTACCCGTCCTTCCTTCCACTTTGCCACAGCCCTTCGTCCACCACTAACCCTCTATCTGCAGCCAAATAGAGAGATTCCCACCGCTATTCTAGGCAATTAGAGTTCCCTCTGGCAAAATTTGAACTAGTCATGCGGGGTATTCGGCCTTTACAGAGACCACACCCACCACCTGTGGACACTACGCTCTGACCCGCAAGCACAGGGCTAGCTACAGTAACAAGTAATCACAAAACGTTCAACTCCTAGACAGACATCTTTAATGCTCGACGCTTTAGTTTCTGCACAGATTCCACGTCTAAATATCATCCGATTCGTGGGCTTCTTGGGACAAGAGTATATGAACCTCAAGGCGTTCATGAATCCGAAGGTTACTGCGTCTCAATGGGAGAAGAAGAGGAATCTCGTACCACATCTCGACGAATTCGAAATCGTCAATCTCGAAGTCGTGGGCTTCGAAAGACTACAGGCTGGTGAGTTGCTGCAGATAACCTTTCCGCGGGGCCCGTGGATGTGGGGGCTCGAATTGATATTTATCCTAGTATCACATGTCGGAAAAGGCATGTGAAGTGCGACGAAGAAAAGCCAGAATGCCATCGATGTTTGAAGGGCAAACAATCGTGCGTTTATGCTACTTCCACTACAACGGCGCCCAGAGAAAGAACCACTACCCCATCGACAGCCGGGAGGCTGGAAAGAATCTCGAAAGAGAGGTCTCCAACTATTACTTCCATGCCCGAGGCACAATGCGTGCGATGGCCTACCTCGCCTGAGCAAATGCGGCAATATTCGCACGCCTCAGAATCTCTCAGTGGTCTACCACAGGAGAAAGGGAGTCCTCATTCCAGTGTCCAGAGGCGGATCAGTCAAAATGACTACATCCCGGCCGTGCCGAGTACCATTGGAGCGGATAGCACGCCAGCACAGCAGGTGCTCTCCCCCGAGCAACTGTATGCGCCTACGCCATACTCCCTAGGGAGCAATGATAGTTTGGTCCTTGGAACGCGCTCATCTCTACCGCAACCGACCTTCAATGCCGCGATCGCAAAGTGGTTTGACATGCTAGTAGGGGATGCCGACTTTGAAAACGCGATCTCAAGCTTCGATGTCAACGGGGACAATCTAGACACCTCACAATCGCAGGACCCGAATCACATACCATCCTCTCGTCGTGTCAGTGCCATATCAGATGCACCTGGCGCAAATGTAATCCCTCCTTCGTTGCATCCGCAATTACTCGAGCGCAACACCCATGCCCAAGATCGAATAGTAACCTCGGAAAAGCTGCGATGGCAGCTCTCAAATCCAATTGAGTTGATGCCTCACGAAAACTTCATATTTCAAAACTTTGTACAGAGAATTAGTCACTGGGTATGACCCCACTGTCCACCCATCCTCCCTCTATGATCTAATACGTTTCTACCACCGCCCTCAGATTGACCTCTTCGACCCCGCTCAAAACTTCTCAACCTTCGTTCCGCATCTCGCCCTGCACAATACCGGTCTCATGAAAGCCATTCTCGCCCTCTCCACTCGCCACCTCTCTCGCAACCCAAGCATCTCCCAAGACACCACCCACAACCGCAACGACGCTCTCCAATACTACAACGAAACCCTGCACTACCTCTCCAAAGCCATGCAATACGACACCTACAAAACCAGTCTCGAACTCCTCGCCACCGCCCTCATCGTCTCAACCTACGAAATGCTCGATGGCTCCGGCAAAGACTGGGAGCGGCACCTCCAAGGCGTCTTTTGGATCCAACGCTCCCAAGTAATCCACGGCGATTCCAAAGGTCTCAAGCAAGCCGTATGGTGGGCCTGGCTCTGTCAAGACATATGGGCCGCGTTCCGGGAGAAGCGCAAAGCCTTCACGTTTTGGAAACCCGTGCGCACGTATGCGGAGCTGAATCCGTGGGAGTTGGCTTCTCGGTCTGTGTATCTGATGGCGCAAGTGGTGAATTATTGCTCGAGGGAAGAATTGGATAATTACGCGGGAGATATAGGGGCGAGAATTGATAAGGCGGCTAGGATTGAGAATATGCTGGATGATTGGTATGGTAGTTTGACGGTGGAATTTACGCCGTTGCCGTTGCAGGGATATACGACTGGAGAGGGGTTTTCTCCGATTTGGATACGGCCGCCTGCTTTTGGTATGTATATCTCCTTGGAATATGCATGCGGGAGGGAGTGGATAGAGACCAGCTAACAACATCAGGCGTCGCACTTCAACTCCACTACTCTGCTCGACTGCTTCTCCTTCTCAATCAACCTTCCAGAGGCGGTTTCGGCGGCTACATAGAACAAGGTCGACGGATCACAAAATACGTCGCGAACATTTGCGGAATTGCGATGACACTTACGGATAATGCTTCCAGTGTAATGTGCTCGCAATGTCTCTTTATTGGTATGTTTTGCATCTTTCCATCACAGTTCACTACGGACTAACAGAGAGCTTTAAAGCAGGAATGTGTATCCAAGAGCCCTCCAAACGCGAATCCGTCCTGGATATGATAGACGCTTGTCGTCAACGAACTGGATGGCCGATCAAACCTCTTGGGGAGGAATTAAAGGCTTTTTGGGATGCACCGGAGAATGTTGTTGCTTGAGATGATTGGTGATTGGTTAGACTAAGGGACAGAAAACTAGGAGCGACGCTGGGGTTTGATTAGGAGTTGGATTCAAACTGAGGCCTGCTACCAGACGAAGTCAGAGATCGCAATGGAGACAGCATGTACACGAGGAGAGAGGAAGATGCTCTGACTAAAAGGACATGAATCTGGCTAGGTATTGGTTAGGAACACGACCGTTGCGGAATGGAGTTCGGATTTCTGGTTGGCTTGTAAAATTACATAACGGGACGGAAAGGAATACGCGCGAACTAACGCTGCAAGCACGGGACGGAAGGCAGGAAAGGCGAATATGTATGATGTATACCCCTTTGGACGCATTCTCTGCATGGTTATCGGATACGATTGAGCAACACCGGGTGTCGGAGTTGGGACTTGGATATGATATATGGCTGGGGCGGAGATCGAGATTGTATTATCTTGAGCTCATGATGGGACGACGCTGTGGGTGTCTGATATTCTTTAGGATCATATTGTACTATACAATATTTCAACTTTGTCGTTGCATGCGTGAAGAACAGTCTGTCCGGTATGCTTTGATCGGCTGGAAATCTTATGAGTGTAAGATTAGTGCCTAGAAATAGTACTTATAAGGCTGAGGGGTTTCTTGATGGGTCCCTTGGTTTCTTCCAAGGGTCGTAACCCAGCTCCTTTCATTCCAACATAATGGACCTGTAATTTTTTTTCGCTTGCCGATGTAATGGTCCAGCGTAGTACAGCACGACAGCCCTCATTCTCCCGGTCCCCTTGACCTCTATCCTGTGACCCTTAACTTCGACATGATCTACCTCATCCTCCGCCCTCTGACCGTCGGGCCAATCTCTCCAAATCTCAATATCATTGAGGCGACGGGTCGCCAGCTGCAGTGCCACGACCCTCATTGCCTGGGCGGCATCGCCGACTTCCATGACCAGGATTTTAGACTTAAGACACCTATGGAGACGGATCAAACGACGGTAAAAGATATCCTCCGGGTGCTTCTCGGTGCTCGTATCCTTAGACTTGGAGAGTGCAGACCTGGTTTCTTCGGGAACAAGAGCGAGTCTCGGCTCCCAGTTTCGTACGGACCGGCTGGTTTCTTTTTTAAAGGCCGCTGGGGAGATGTAGGGTGGGTTGGAAATGATTATATCGCAGGTTTGCCTGCATATCTTCATTATCCGTTCATGTTCGCTTTCGCTGAGCATATCTGCATGTTTGAAGAGCACTTGGTCATGTGCAGAATTTTCAAGAAGATAATTTTCTCTATTATGCTTGAGGTTCTCCTTCGAGAGCTCAACCGCCTTGGGAGATACATCTATACCGATGATTTTGAGGTTGCCGAATTGTTTTGACAGCAGAGAATGGAGCAGTAGTGAGATGCAGCCAGATCCCGAGCAGAAATCTATGATCCGGAGAGGCTTTTGAGAAGATTTTGCATCCTCAGGTGATTCTGGAGCTGGGTACTTTGCTTTGATGATCTCAGCAAGGTGGGTAGTGTAGGCTTCTGTTTCTGGTCTGCAAGATATTAGTGGTGGACTTCCCAGACGGTGCAGAGAACAAGTACCTTGGTATGAGAACTCCAGGACGACATTTGATGTCCAGTGTTCCAAACGGTTGTGATCCTAGGAGATACTGAAGGGGTACACCCAAGGCACGTCGCTGACATAACTGGAGAATCCTCTTGGTCTTCTCCCTTACTCCAGACGTTGGTTGCCATTCTTCCTTGACATGTTCACGTAACCAACGAAGCTCATTCAAAGCAGATGGTAGGTCCCGAGTTTCTCGAAGAATTGGTCCGAGTAATGGCGAGATATTGTAGGCCCGAAGTCTCAGAGCATTGGACAAACGAGGCATGAGTTCGTTCACGGAGAATTTGCTTACGTTTCCGAGAAACGAAGCGCATTTTCCAGAATATTATGGCAAACCCAAAGCGCACATCCTCAAACTTTCATGGCCACTAAAGCTCCAATTGTGACAATATTCTCAGGAACGACGACAGAAGAAATTAACAGAATTATGCAAGTATATCACATGATACATTAATTTATGCAAAGCATTTATGCATGGTGACGATCAGATAAGATAAAGCTTCCCCAAGAATGATCCGGATCATCACAAACAGTCGCATTAAATTTCCATTTCCTCATGTTGCTGCGCTCCTTCATCAGGCCGTCTTGGCACGCCGCTCGTCGTTATGCCCCTCTACACTTCCGTCAGATTTCTTCAAACAACACTCGTCCGCCGTTCCCTACAATAGAGAAATGTCCCTCTCCAACATGTGCATGCGCCGAGAGTCCCGAGATGCCCGAGGGCCTGGAAATAGACCACTCCAAGCCGCTCAATGGCACCATGGCCGCATACGCCGAGCAGGTCTTGATATGTACCGGGAAGCCAGACTGGCCGTCGCGCATTGAGGAGGAGAATTCGGGGGATAACCTCGCCGCGGACATCAAGGAATTGATGGGTCGCGGCGGTATGTATAGTGATGTATGCTTTCTCTTCTTGTGCATTTCTTGCAGGATTGTTAAGACTGACGATCGAATAGCCATACAATAATGTTTCAGTCACGAATGTATCTTTTCCTTCTACAAACGCTCCTCGTCGAAGTGATATCATTACAACGTCTGCCTACGTCCTACCTTCGTTTAAATATATACCTTTCCTACCACGAGTATCTTTCGATTCAGTGCAAGCGCTCGTGAAGGGCTACTTACTCCCTACAAAACTACATCCCGCACACGATAATCTTTCTCCAATTCACAAAGATCGTTTACTGCGGAGTAAAGAACAGGCGGATTTTTTGCCCGGCGTGAAGGATGTGCATGATATCTTGGTGTTAATATGTGGGCATGGAGGAAGGGACATGAGATGTGGAGTTACGGGGCCGATTCTGCAAGCAGAGTTTGAGAAGGTTCTTCCCATGAAAGATGTTCAGGTTCTGCAAGGCCCGGTGGAAGTCGGCGATGGTGCTTCCAGAGAGGCTTTGACGGGCTCAGAAGCTACTGTTGGAAGCACCGCAAGGGTTGGATTGATCAGTCATATAGGAGGCCATAAGTTTGCGGGTAATGTTATCTTGTATATTCCACCGAAAATGAAGACGAAGGAGGGAGAGCCTCATCCATTGGCAGGTTGTGGGATCTGGTATGGAAGGGTAGAGCCAAAGCACGTCGACGGGATTGTGCGAGAGACATTGTTAGAAGGAAAGGTTATTGAGGAGATGTTTCGTGGGGGGATCAGACAAGGTGGTGAGATCTTGAGGCTATAGAAATGTACATAGAGATTAGAAGTTGACACGTTTTGAGAGGCAATCATCGATAGGAGCATACTGTATGATACCAGTGATACCAGGCTGTAGGATAAATATCTCACTTCTCAGCCGAACAAACTGAGCAGCTTCTCCAGAGAACAAATCGGCGATGGCGACCCTGATGGCCCTGATGGCTTGGATCGAGCCGACTATTGAAAGTCCAGACTACCTACCTACCTTAGCTACCTAGTATTGCCGCCGCCTTCTGCACTTCGTAAAAGTCTCACTCCAAAGGCCACGCATGTCAATACATGCAGGCAATGTCAGACCGAGGTGCGAATAGCTATTAGGGAGCTTTGGTTTCCATCACATGCACCTGCAAGTCTTTCCCCTTGAGCGATTTTGCGGGCAAGAAGCAATGCCAAGGAAAATCATACTTTAGTAGGTTGTGAGATTACCATTAGAAAAGTCGATCGGAGTTTTTCTCAGATCGAGCTCTCCACGTACTATGTATTCAGAATGCAGCAGCAATTCTGCCATGTACGGATTCGTCGACCACGAGACCTCTCTGACCCACTTTCGCTGCAAACTGCCCCTCCCAAGCAGGGAAAGTCCCTTTCTCCTACCATAGTAATTTACCCTTCAGCCACAAGCAGTTTGGCGTGCTCACCGTGAGCAGTTGAAAAAGTTGGCACAGCCACCGGTTATTGCCCAGCAGAATCTAGATCTGTTTCATTTGCGTGTTTTGGAACGAGCTGGGGATTGTGGGAGGGGCTGTGATTCGCTGGATGTAACACATTCCTGGAGTTACCCCTCAAAGTCCCACTTACCTGAGTGGGTAGCAAATAGCAACAAAGAAGCTGCGACGTCATCGGTAGTGAATCAAAGAGCTTTCTCCTTTCTCCGACTTCATGTGAATGCGAAAAGAGGTACTAGCAAGCCACCAGCGGCGTTGATGCGGCGTTTGCGCGGCAGGTGCCCCTCATACCCTCATACTACGTCATTATTACAATTCTGAGAATTCGAATGCGGAGAGCAACAACTATAAAGTCTTTCTTCTTTTCACCAGATCTTCTTCTCTCTCCATCATCAACACAACTCAAAACTTCAATCAACAACTCACAAACAACTCAATCAACTTCAAACCCAATCAACCTTCCAACAATCAAAATGGAGACCGTCAAGGTAAGCTTGCTCTCTGATTCCCTATTTCCTCGCCTTCTCACTTCAGCTTCACATTGCTAACACATTTCCTCTCATAGAACGCTGCCAACTACGTCGCCGAGACTGTCCAAGGTGCCGGTGCCACCGCTTCCAAGGAGGCCAACAAGAACGTCGCCAAGGACTCCGACGCAAGCATCGGAACCCGTGCCAACGCCGGTCTCGACGCTGTCAAGGACAAGGCCCACGAGCAAAAGCACGACACCAAGGCTGATGTCCACAAGGGTATGTCTTCACTTTCTCACTTCTCACATTTCCATCTCTTGACCATTTACTAATAAACTTTGCAGAGGCTGCTCAACACTAGATTCATCAATACTTGATGACCTTCTTTTAACCTCATACTCGCACACTATTCTCGCATTCGATGGATGTTCTGGCGTCTGGGACGGGATAACTTTGGAGTGGAGATGATGGAATGAATGGAATGAACACATTGTAGTAGTGGTATAAATACCCAATTTAACGTTGCCTTTTTCACGAACATTATGTCTTCCTTGCAGTCCCTATGTGAATTTGAATCTCTTGAAAAGTATCTGAATCTTCAAGCTCAAAACGGCGAGGTTTTGAACAGTTGTCAAAATGTCGTCTTCAATCAACCTGGCAGCGAAAAGGGTCTACCATTGTCTCGCACGAAAGACGGCTACAACGGCCATAACCCGTATCAAAGCTAACTGCGGGATCGGGAGATCTGTCGATCAAGTGGAGCTAACGGACCTTTCCAGCTCCATAAAACCCTGCTTCCTACTATATGAGAGGTCGACCCTACAGACAAAAGCCTGTCGCTACAAAACTCTAACGAACGATTCATGACATCATCACCCGATCGCCTGCGTCGGGGACTGTTGATGCGGAACCAATATTGGAACCGCGATGATGCTTAGTCATCACTGAAAGTGGTAAGGGGCCTATTGCGAATTCAGACACGGACCGAAAAGCGACCGTGATGGTCATAGCTTTATTTTTTCTCCTGGTTGTTCCACAGAGCTTCAATTTGAGGTTCGCAGCCGTGATAGCTTCTGTGTTGACGACGGAAGTCTACCACGAAAAGTGCTCTGCCCGCCTGTACGAGGCATATACTCTATATATACCCATTTCCAATCTATCTCATCAATCTAGGAACCAACCAACCATGGCAACCTCCATCCTCGACCACATCGACCAAACCACCATCCTCTCCCTCTTCGCCGTCGTCGTCCTCCTCCTCTCCTCCTACACGCTCTCCCTCCGCGTGCTCTCCCCCTCCACCCCGCGCTCCCTACGTATCCTCTTCATCTGGCACTTTTTCGATTTCCTCATCCACACCATCTTCGAGGGTTCATTTCTGTACAACTGTTTTTTCTCCTCTCAGCCCTACGACCCCGCCGTCTCGCACCCGGTCATTATGTCGAATTTCTTGAATACCTCGCAACATGTGTACGGCGCGAAGTATGCGGATAATTGGGCCAGTAAACTGTGGATGGTGTACGCGCAGGCAGATCGCAGGTGGGCGGGGGCGGATCTTACGGTTGTGAGTTTGGAGTTGTTGACGGTGTTGGGGGCGGGGCCGCTGGCGTTGTGGATTTGTTGGGGGATTGTGAGGAAGGATTGGAGAGTCAATTTTTGGATGGTGGTGTTGGCTACGGGGGAGTTGTATGGGGGTAAGTTTGGGCTTTCTTTTTTTTACCTTCCTGTTACTTTCAAATGACTGTTTGCCGTGCAGTTCTTCTTTCTCATCTATCGAACTTCCGAAGAGGAGTAGTGACATGCTGGACTAACGAAAATCAGGCTTCATGACTTTCTGCCCGGAGTGGTTGACGGGGAATCTCAATCTGGATACGAGTAACTTCATGTTTCTTTGGGTATATTTGGTGTTTTTCAATATGCTCTGGGTGTTTATTCCACTGTATGCGCTGTGGGTTGCGTACTGCGATATTGGAAATGCGATGCAGGTACGAAACATGGTGGTCAAAAAGAACTTTGAGGCAAAACAGCAAGAGAAAGCGAGGAAGAAGAACTAAGAGCTGGATTGGGTGACATGAGGAAAAGGTGTGTATGATATGACGGCAAGAGATGGAAGTTGAGCTACCAAACAAAATCTAAGAAGTGTAACCACGCCGGCAATGTTTTTTTAGAGTAGCCAAGTCACTGTAGCCAGTCAAAGCACGATGAGCCAAAACAGTCCAAGCACTTGGATTGTTCTCGGCCGGTCCATCTCCCCTCACAAACAGGGAAGACATCTAAGATGCTACCAAGGTCGAAATAGTGACGATATTCAGTCCATCTTCTTCTACCGTGAATCTGGGTCTATCTCCTGCATCGTGTTTGAAGTACATAGTGTAGGACCCTTTTGTTCAAAATACTTGGCATCAAAAACTCTCCCGCAAACAGGAGCAGGGCAGGGTCTTGAGGCCAGCCTTTTCGGTACCAGAAATTTACGGTAAGGTAAGAGTGATACCTTTGTTCCGCAAAACAATTACGAAGTAAGTCTTACATTTTCCCTGAATGCAGAGCCACACAACCACCACACAACCACGCGCACACAGCCACACTTTGAAAGAGCTTTTACGCCACAGTGGCTCAGGTGACCGATGACGACAGCCGAGAATCATTTTCCGGCAGTGCACGTCACCAGGCACTTGACTGACGACGACTACGACTACGACTGTTCCGCTCGCACTTAAGACGTACTTGCACGACGAATTCGATTCAAAGCCACGAGCATTGCTGTGCCATGCGTTGACCTGTGTTAGTATCCAGAACAGACGAAAGGAAAAGCGAATTGTGTAAGGCAATTGATTTGGACGCTTTCCAAAAAGACACCTTCTTTCTGAGCCGGAGAGATGTGCCGCGGAACATGCAAAAATGCAAAAGCAAATGTGAAAAGTGGGTTTTAATCAATTACGATTTACGGTAAGTTAACTGAACCTTGATGATCTACATGTATGATGAACAAAGGAGCCACTTTCTTAAACTGTGGTTGGATAATTGGATTGATGACAAGGACGGGAGCGTCGAGGGAAACAAAGAAACATCGCAGCCAAGGAACCATTGCCGAAACTAAGCAAAGGGACCAAGGCCTGCTCTCTGCAAACGAGGAGAAAATGGAAAGCAGGGAAATGCAAGCAGGATTTGGGGGATCTACTTGCAGTGCAAGGCCCGAGTGGGACTGTTTTAGTCGATGCAAAAGACTCTCATTGGAGCTTGCGCCTTGCACACTGGGCGCTGGATGAGGTATTGCCTTACTAGTTATACAGGCATACCCTTTTGATCTGGGACTTGGAGGTTGACATCAGATCATATATCATCATCTATATCTATCTCCACACATTCTTCACTTTTCTTTTCTTTCTTATTTCAACATCATCTCATCCTCTCTCAGTTCATACATCAAAACCATCAATACACCATACCAAACCCAACTGAGCCAGTCACCTTGCACAACATCCCTCATCATGAAAGGCGGTGGTCTCGCCCTCAAATCCCTCCAATGGTTCCTGCGCATCATTGAATTCTGTTGCGCCGCCATCATCCTCGGCATCTTCTCCTACTTCCTCGCCGCCCTCGCCAACCATAATCTTGGCATCGCAACCTACATCCGCGCCGTCGAGGGTATTGCCGGTGCCGGCGTCCTCTACACCATCATTGGCCTCCTCCTTCTTTGCTGCTTAGCCGGTTTCGCTTTCTTCTCCATCATCGCTATCTTACTTGATCTTGCCTTCACCGGTGCATTCATCTATGTTGCGTATGCAACCAGAGGCGGTAGATCATGCAGTGGCATCGTGAACACACCTCTGGGAAGCGGAAACGTTAATTCAAACACAAGAATTGGCAGTGGAACCAGCGGGTTCGTCAACTTGCCAAGTCTACATACTGCCTGCAAGTTGAATACCGCTTGTTTCGCCGTTTCAATCATCGCTGCGTAAGTTCATTACCCCTCCCATTAACCACCCCAACCCAGACCTAACAACCCTCACAGCGTATTCTTCTTCCTCTCCGTCTTCGTCGAGATCCTCCTCATGAAACACCACAAGAAAGAGAAAGCCTTTGGTCCCTCCCCCAACAACGGCTACACAGCCGGGACCCCCCGTCGCAAGTTCTGGCAACGCAAACCCAAGCGCTCTCCTCACGACACCGAGTACCTCGCCGGCGGCGAAAAGCCCGATGCACTACCCAGCCACTCCACTCCGGATGCGATGAGGAACTCGTACGCTACCGATGCTACGATGGTTGGTCGCAACTCTGAAACTACGCATGCGTACCAAAAACCCAGCGTTCCGTATAATGCTGGAACCGACGGATATGCGAACACTGGTACCACTGGGGGTTATACAAGCCCGACTCATACTACCCATACGACGACACATACTAGTCATGGGGGGTTGCAGACGGTGGAGGTGCCGGCTAATTATAGGGGTACGGGGGCTGTGAATACGAACTTTTAAGTGGGTGAAGGGTAGGAGGTGGTTTGTATGATATTGTTTGGGGGTTGATGAGTTTGATGAATCTTGTATATATATGACGACTGATGGATGCTGCACTGTACTGTATTGCGTTGCTTGGCGATTGCTGGTATGGTTTGGCTAAATAAACGAATAATGTGTAATAATGAAAAGGGAATAATTTGGAATATCATATTGTTGTGTTTCTGTGTGTGATACTTACTTGTATGCCCTCTTTTCAGTTCCCTCATTCATCTACCAAACTCACCCGATCACCAGTTCCCTCCCCTGTTGCACCTCACGCCATCACATCATCGTATATCATCCCCACCCCAAATCCTCTCACCTATCCTACCCGCTCCACCCCACCGTGCTCATTCCCACATTCAATGGAATTCTCACTTCCTGCTGCAAACATTCCCTCCTCTTAGTCCTGCTCCTGCTCGGTTCATGTATACTCATAATCCATCCACTATACCATCCAGCATCCCATTCAGCATCCTATCCCATTCAATAAGTATCCTATCCCAGCCTAGAGAGCTTTCTGCACAACCGCCCACCTACTACCTCACTTCGCCCGATATCGATACCAGTAACCAGCCCAGCCCAGCCCAGCCCTAACCATTTATCTACCTCTACCTCCACTTCTACCTCTATAGATACCATCAACCCGACCGACCTCATCGCATAACCTCCTGATATCCTATCCTATCCCATCACTCACCCCGATCCCCAAGTCCAATCCCAATTCCATCCACCGCATTTCATCCCCTTCACCGAAGGAAGCGAGCGAGTGAGTGCAGAATTCCCTCGTTTCTATCTCGCCTTCCCCAACAACTCCCTTCCCCTTCATAGCTTTCCTAGGCGTATATATTTGTGAATTTACTCGCATAATCAAAACCCTTCTCATGTTGTGATCCCAGATCCTATCTTCCGTATTTCACACGGCAAGCAAAAGAAAAGCGTATATGACTTTGTTAAAAATATATTCATATAGTTCATATCATCATAAACGCATGACCCAAGTCACACCTCTAATCATACATACAACACTCATTCTCCCTATCTTCTCAAATTACTCCCCCCTCTAATAATCCACCTTCGTCCCAAACGCCTTCTCGAACCCCGTCAACGTAATCCTATACCTCACATCATTAACCTTAACCTTCTCCACCGCCTTCTTGCACCCCTCCTCACTAATCTCAATCGTCTCAATCATTGGCTTAACCTTCTTCTCCACCGCCAACTTCAACATCGCATCCGCCTCCTTCCTGCTCCCAATATGCGAGCCCGCAATCTTCGCTCCATTGGGCGCGAAATCCTGCGCCATCATTTGCGGCAGCGGTTTATCCGGCAACCCCACATTGTGGAACTCGCCGTTCACGGCAAGCGTGCTCATGTAGGTGGTGAGATCGAACTCGTTGGTCATGTCGGCGCAGTTGAGGATGAAGTTGAAGGTGAAGGCCAGGGGCTTGGCCCAGTCTTTGTCTTTGGTGGAGACGAAGTGGTCGGCGCCGAGTTTGAGAGCTGTGTCTTTCTTATCGGGGCTGTGGGATAGGGCCCAGACTTCGGCGCCCAGGGCTTTGGCCCAGAGGAGACCGAAGTGGCCTAATCCGCCGATACCGAGGATGGCGACTTTCTTGCCGGGGCCGGTGCCGGCGCGGACGAGAGGTGAGTAGGTGGTGAGGCCGGCGCACATCATGGGGGCGGCGTCGGTGGAGGAGAGACCTTCGGGGATCTTGAAGACGAATTGTTCGTGGACGCGAGAGTGTGATGAGTATCCTCCTTGAGAGAAGATTTGGTTGCCGTTCTTGTCCTTCATTGGTTCATCGCTGTGTCCCTCGTCCATCTTGTATGGTGCCATGTATGTGTCGACCATGTTTGGGCAGTAGTTCTCGTTGTCGCTCTTGCATTGTGGGCATTGCATGCACGATTGCACTTGTGCGCCTACACCAACACGGTCGCCTGGCTTGACGAGAGTAACTTTACTGCCGACGCGGAGGACCTTTCCGATGATCTCGTGGCCAACGCAAAGAGGGGTTGTTGCGAGCTCGCCCCAGCCTCCGGTTATAGTGTGAACGTCTGATCCGCAGACACCGCAGCATTCGTTGACAATGTCGACATCGTGATCTTCGAAAGTCTTTGCTGGGAACTAGTTGGTATGTTAGAGTGGTGAAAATCAGATACCAAAGATACTGCTTTTCTCACCTTGTTTCTCGAGAAGTTGCTCCACTCCTTGCTAGAGGAGATGGTGAATCCCTCGATTTCTTCTGGCGCAGATTGAGCAGACATTTTGTCGGGTTGTGAAATAGTAAGATGAGATGGGTTTGGTTCGGGATGTATTGATCGAGAGTGATTGGAAGTTTGTTATGGTATGCAGATGTCGAAGAGCGGATGGGCAAGCTGTTTAATAGACGTCCGGCAGACCTTCCTCGTCAGTGCAAACTCGTCGACCCCACGGATTAGGAAATAGGTGGAATCCAGATTGAGTTACATCGAAACGGTTATCGGCCAGTCTCGACCGGTGAGGTCATCCCTTCCCCAGTTTTGTAGCCATCCTAGGAAAGGAGTCTGCCAATGACCATCGACAAAGGATGCAATTGTTCAGAGGATCTAGCACAAGTCGACGGATCTAACGACGGAGAGAACAGTAATTTGCAGCATCGATCGATTGCTTACATATCGCATGCAATAGTATGCTAACGCCGGCGTGGTTTCGGCTTGGTTAGACGTCATCACTTTTGTGTGGTGGATGTGAGTAGACAACGGTTGGAACTCGAACAAGCCTTAAGCAGTGAGCAGTGACGTTAGGTTTGCGTTTGCGACCCCGCTGACATCGGTTCGACTCGGATAAACGGTGCGCACGTGTACTACTATATGCTGCGCCGTGCGGTACAAGACGATACATCAATATATGAGCGCGGATGTTTTCGTTATGAAAAGCATGAGGACTTCATCGTGAACGGTGGCCGACCTGCCTACCATTTCCCCAATTCGTCTTCGCGCGGTGCGTGGGGCGGATGTGCAGGGCATCTGTTTGAAGTATTAGACTAAGTATAAAGTACGAGGTAAGGAGTCGCCCATACAGTATCGCATCGATATCGACATCGAAATCGAAGACACCTATACTTGGTGCTGGTGTGCGTTTTCCATCATTCTGGTCCCATTTTTCGGCGAACCAAGAGACCGTTTCTTGGCTCGGACGGCTTATCGCCGACACTTGGCGCTCTGGCAGCTTCTTACGACCGAGGTTGGATCCGTTTGGCTGCTGATCGATATGAACGTATATTCCCGTTCTCTTTTTGCGCGTACGAAGTTGAACGGACGTCCAAAGTCGGTGAAGGCAAGGAGAGGAGTAAAAGCGGAAGAAGATGTGTCCGGACCGCTCTCTGATGTTATATCTGCTGCGCGAGCACCTTGATGGACTTGAGGACACGGCGAAAAGTGTCTCCTCCACTTGGTTTCGTCACGTCCTTTTGTCATCCAAAAGCTTATTGCGTGACTTACATGACTACATGGTAGGGTGTACGAATTCGTTTCATTGCTATTGGGCGGTGTGATGAAAATGTCAAAATGTTCCGAGCGTTAAGATGCGTGTCGTCGCCGGTCATGCCGATGGATCATGGATCATCGTGAACTCCTTTTCCTGTCGTGCACTATCACCAATCGATTGTCTCTGGGCATTATCAAATCACATCGCCAACGAGAGAGTATCCGCTCAACGAAACGTCTTCTCACATGGATATTCATACTTATCCTTATGTTGATTTTATGTCTCAGAAGCACGTGAATGTCCCCCCTTTGGCCCGGGTATCTCGGGGCGTAAGCTCCGTAATAGGAATACCGTAAGGAACCGAGTAAGCCAAAAGCTCCACTGCCCCGAGTCGCGCGTGCACTCTCGAGGGCGGTATGAAGTGCTGTGTGAGTATACTTGTACAGTGTACAGAACTGATAGAACGGCCCTACGGCTCCTACGGAGAGATTTGCTGCATATCCCGCTCTTAATGTCGACGGCTTCGACTGCAGACACTGATTATGCTATGTAACCCTACAGATTATGTACCAAGTATGTATGCATGGCCGTTGCGTTTGACCCTCGATGAGTTATTTTTCTGCAAGCAGACATCACGGCACTTCCGCTGAGAGGGAGGAGACTACATATATTGGTTGTAGCAGATCTCTTATAGTACTTATGCTCTACAGAGTAAGCGTGAGGAGCATGAAAAGCCATGACGAAAATCGTAGTTAGACAGGTATCAATTGATCCTTGCTGTTTCCTTCACATTCTTTAGTAAAGTCGCTTCGCTCGGGGGCGGCGTGAGCGGGGCAAACTCCTCAGTTGAGAAACAACTTGACAAGCATTTTTCCCTTTTCGTATGTTGGTCCAGAGCGCAGAGTCGCAGACATGCTTGCTTGTACTTCGTACGGCCGTAGACGTAAACGAACCGCGGTATTTTTGAACAAACCACCGGTCGAGAAGACATCTCGAATCCTTTTGGAACTGATTGTTCGTCCCTAATCTTCTAAATTGCGTAATAGCGAATTGCAAACGGCATCAACTAGATCTCCGTGTCCTTTCTGCTGGCCCCTCACCTCTTCCTTACCGCATCGTCCAGTGCCGGTCTAAGGCAGGCGGTTCTCCATCGTTTTTCCGCTTTTGCGGAGATGTGGGAGAGGAGGGAGAAGTGGGCTGGGCGCCTGCTCGCGTTTTCCTTCCTGTCTACTCGTTAACTTGAGGGGGCGGGAGTCAACTGACGGAGCCTGCGCGACGGCTAGCACGGAAGAAGGGCGGGCTGAGAAATTTCTTAACTTCAACAGTATTTCTACATGAAAAACAACATGAAGCTACTCGAGTAGATCCTCCCGATATCTAATACCGCAATTTTGAGTTCGTGGAGAACATGTATCTCATGTTGTCTAGACCCCTTTCTTGATTGGACACTGGTATGGGCACTAGAAGCGTCCAAGTGTGGAGTAGAATGTGCTACATAGTATGAAGGAATCATCGGGGAACCAGCTCACATCTGCCAGTATTCGTTATGCCATTTCCAAGCATCATCCTTGGCCATGGCGAGTTGATTTAGTTGGTGGTTTGAGGCTTTCACGAGCACATTGTCTCCCTTTCTCACCAAGTTACAAATATCTACACGAGATCCTGGTCAGTATTTCTACTCCTGCTGTTCTGCTGTTCTGCTGCCCCAGTGCACCCACATGGTTCAGGTAAGTCTGCTAGGCCTTAGTCTAGTTTAGCTAAGCGTACTTGTAAGGGTTCTGCTAAGAAAGTAAAGAATATGATCCTCTTCGTCCCTTTCATCATTATATTTACATTTTATATTTTTCTAACTCATAATTTATGCTTGACTACAAGTACCATTATTTTGGATCCTTGTTCTTTTTCTCTTTTAACTTCGGCTGGCGTGCTTAAGATTTCCTATTCCTACTCAATTGCGCCGTTGCAGTCCAACGTCAAACGGTCAAAGTAGTATTGAGGAATCCTTGGGCCCCTCCTCACCTTGGTGGAATTCTCCGTACGACCGTCTTGGTATATGCACGCAAATACATTGCATTCTTGGAGCTTCGGCATCAGCAATTCATAAATTACCAGTACTACTACTCTTCGCCCATTACTATTTCGTCCTGCTCTGACCGTGATCCGCTTCAGTCGAGTCCTGAATATTGAACTTTGAATTGGGATCTCTGCCACTCCAGTTCCCTTCCGCAGTTCGACTTGTAAAGCCGGGCCCTTTCACATGTCGGCTAGCTCGACATAATATTTCTGGGTGTAACCTTACGAGAGCGCGAGTTCCTCCTACATTCGCCATGAATACCAATACCGGCATGGAAGAATTTCAACATTCACAAAGACCCAATTCACAAGACTCTTTCCGACAGGATACCAATTTCCAGCATCATTTCTCAGAAGAGCCTATCTCACAGCAGTCAACCCCGCGGGAATCAACCCCTGCTCCACCGGTAGCTACATCATCCTCGGAGAATGAATCGACTTCCAATGCAAAGGCAGCAAAGCGCAAGACTACAGCTGGTAAATTTGATGAAGATGGAAATCCTAGGCCAACGAAGAAGAGATCCTCAAAGGCTTGTCAGAATTGCAGGAACCGGAAAGTGCGCTGCGACCTGATGCAGAAGTACCATGTCGATGAACATGGAGCAGTATTGTGTTCCAATTGTGCTATAGACAAAATACCCTGTCTGGTGACGGAAAGCAAACGGAGAAAGTAAGCCGCAAAATGGTGCTGGTTTCACAATCAATTAGTTGACAACTCTTATTAGGAAGAACCGCGATACACAATGGACCGGCGCTCCTGGGAAGCCTTTCGAAACAAATGCAGGCCGGATATATGTAGGCAGCGCGACGAAGACAGCAGAAATTCATAATGAGGATGAAAGAAGATACAGCGAATCATCGGCAATGTCAATTGAGGCTGGCAATAACTTCATGCAGCCTCAGCATGCCCCTCATTCCCATTGTAAGCCAGGAGCTTCATTGGACGCCATGCGTTATACGTCTACAGCTCAAACAGTACTAACATGATAAAGATCAGACAGCCAACCACCAGATGAGCCAGGGTGACCTTATACGCAGGCAGAGCTCTATACCTCGCCCTTCTTCTTTCGACCCCGATCCAACGTATGCGCTTCTTGCAAGTGCTTCAATGACTGGCGATTTAACCCGCGCACGACTTACTTCTACTTCGCCGCCCATATTAAAACACCATCTTCCCGGTTATATCAAGCCACTACCTCAAAAAATGACTTCTATCGATATCGATTATCTCTACGGGAAAGGCGCATTATCGGTACCTGAAGATTCCATGCGAAGTGCTTTGCTTTGCGCGTATATCGAATATGTACATCCTTACATGCCCCTTTTGGACCTAAACGAGACTATGACGATAATCAATGAAAATGGGGCGTCTGGAAAAATCAGCTTACTGTTGTTTCAAGCAATAATGTTTGCTGGTACAGCTTTTGTCGATATACAATACTTGAGAGATGCGGGGTTCTCGAGTAGGAAAGCCGCTCGAAAGGCATACTTTCAGAAGGCGAGGGTATGTAACCATGTGATACGTTGCACAGGAAAAAGCTGATTTTGTAGGTACTTTACGACGTCGACTATGAAATAGATCGAGTATCCCTCGTCCAAGCACTTCTTCTCATGACATATTGGTACGAAACACCTGACGATCAAAAGGATACATGGCATTGGATGGGCGTTGCAATTTCCTTGGCACACACGATTGGACTGCATCGGAATACAGAGGATGCAAACATGGAACCACAGAAGAAGAAATTATGGAAGCGAATATGGTGGTCTTGTTTCATGAGGGATCGGCTTGTCGCATTGGGAATGAGGCGCCCAACTCGAGTGAAGGACGGAGATTATGACGTATCGATGCTCACAGTAGATGATTTCGACATTAGAGAACACTCACCATTGATCAAAATCATTCCGCCAGAATGCACTTTGTTTCGGGACGTCGAGGCCCAAACGGAGCTCGCTCATATGTGCGTTGCAAAGGCAAAATTATGTTTGTGCATCAGCCATATTCTCGAAGCCCAATATTCGGTGCTTGTCAAAAATCAAGGCGTACAGGGTCACGAGGGAAGTACGAGATCAAATGTCATGCTTATTCCCAAGAAAGAATCGACAGAAGAGGTGAAGCAATGCGATGCTGAGCTAGAGGCATGGGTCAACGATCTACCCCCGTCCTGTCGGTACACGAACGAGGTGGCACCGGGCAACAGCAGTTCGGCTTTATTTGTGCAGCGTACACTATTGCACATGGTTTATTACACGACAGTATCGGCATTACATAGACCACAAGTTCTCCCAGCTACACCAAATAACCAGACGAATCGATCAGCAGTACATGATGGTTCGCGGCGGAAAGTTCGTGAAGCAGCACGTGAAATAACACGCTTCAGCCGAGATTTACATAGCCGTCGTCTAGAGAGATATCTACCCACCACAGGTGTAACTTGTCTTATCCCGGCAATCATTATTCATCTACTGGATATCAAATCTTTGGACGAGAACGAGAGAAAGGGAGCAATGGATGGATTTCTTCAATGCATGCTTGTGCTTGAAAAGCTGCGGGACAATTATGCATCCGCTGATTTCGCAACCCAATTCCTGGAAGCCGCGATTCGGAAAGCGGATATGGAGCCGGTACTAGGGTCATCACGAGAAAGGGAAGCTATTCGCGAAAGAGACTCGATGCGAGAAATGGAGAGTTCGCGACGCCTCGATGGATATGGAAATTTAAACAAAGTCGGCAAACCCACAGTTACCGCATCAAGAACAACCCCGCCTTTCGCAGACGACATGGGTCGTCCGTTATATGCCACTCCGGATGAGAATCTTCAGCTAAACGACATCGCGGCTCGGACGCCTCCGGAAACGGAAAATAGCTTTGACTCGATGCCGTTGGCGGGACCGGATATCAATCTGGATGGGCAGTTGAATTTTGGCGATTTCGTCAATTTCGAGAATGCGAATGGAAATGATTTCTTTAATGAGGGGGCGCATGGAGAGTCTGGTGGTGCGATTGAGGATATGGGCTGGTTGAATAGTTGGAGTAGGCTTAATAGTCCGCATCCGGAGGATGGGTTGATGGATGGGTTGTTTGTGGGCTAGGGGGGGCAGGTATAGAGGTGGTGGGGCAGGAGTTGATGTGGGTTTATGTATGGTTGATTTGGTCTTGTCTGGTTTACACTGGGATCGAGGACGGGGATCAGAGATATGGGATAAGGTTGACTTAATGAGATGAATGATTTATTGAATTCTGTTGGGCGTTGCATGGTCCGGAAGGAAATGGTTATGATATTTAAGGAAGTACTTATCAAGTTAGCGAGATAGCTGGCACAGCGGGATGTCTTTGAAAATTCATGATAATGGGAAAGGTTGGATGATGATTAAACGAATTCATATTATTTGAAAGTGGATTCTTGTCTTCTCATATGCTAGATGTGAACGATTGCCATCTAAAGCGAGCCGGCGCGCAATACAATGAATGGGCGGGCAGTCTTAGAACGAGAGCTGGGCTGGGCTGGGGGTGTATAGGACTGTGGAGGGGAATTGTACAGTACTTGCATGAGAATTGGACTTTCTCCACGTAGTTATGTAATTCACGGCTGTAAAGGATGTCAAACTTGATATATATTTATATATGTAACTCGGATCTTGGAATCGAGCTGGAAGGCTCATTGATGATGGTGAATCCTGTGGTGGGGAAAGGTATTCGCTTCTGGGAGAGTATATCCCTAGGATGGAAAGTTGAACTTGGTTAACTTATCGTACTGGGTGCATGAAAGTATGCATGTACAAGGACCGACCAACGATCTAGATAGTGGGTATGTATGTGCTCATGAACTCTATCCACAAGTAAATAAAAGCTAGCAGCTAAAAGTAAGGTTACTGCTGCAGTTCTACAATTTTAGGTCGATGAGCATACCCCCACCCCCACCCCCACATTCCGGTCACGCCAGCCCACCCCACCTCCGTCTCCCACCCGAACCGAAGCTCAGAAAAAAAAGAGGAAACCCACACACACCACCTCACCTCACCTAAAAAGCAAACACAAAAAATTAAAAATCGCAAAAAAGAAATGGTCACTACGAGGGTCGAACTCGCGACTTCGGCGTTATCCAGATGTTGAGAAGACATCGTTATTAGCACCGCACTCTAACCAACTGAGTTAAGCGACCAGGGATGTTTGTTGAAGTGGGGGTGCTTATTCTAATATATGAAATATAACAAATCAGATGGTGGGACACAAAAACAGTAGGAAAATGGGAAAAATTTAGAAGTTGAGATATCTGATATTTTGAAAGTGGTCTGTATTAAGAAATTGAGAATGATAAATAGATAATTTTCTGGGTAATTTTAGTACGGTAATTAAGGAATTTTTATCCTACTTCTTTCTCATCGCTATATTTTGGTGAGAGCTCTTTTGGCGTTGGCGTGCAACAACTAAGCGAAGGCGCGTGGGGGTTTGAAACTGGGAGAATTGAAGAGAGAGAGACGCGGAGCGGACATTGTCCTTCTTTATGGCAGGTGGTTGTTTTCTACTAAGTATCGGAGTGGTATTTGAGTAGTTTTGCCAGTCCAGGTGCCGGGGAATTTTGTAACCTGCTCGCCCAAGGGGGGCACAAGCGAACTTTCGGAATAACTACAGTAACGCCCTTTACTCAACGATGTGCTGCCGCAAGGACAAGGAACGAGGGGGGAAAGTAGGTGGTAGGTAGACTCAGGCTGGGCTCTGTGGCTCTTGGGTTAGTGTCTACGATGTGATCTATATAACTACGTCTACATGTGCTGTGTTGCCTCGAGGTTTCCTTGCAGATACTCTGGTGGAATCGTATATGAAAAGGAAGAGAAAGTTCAGTTCAGTTCAGTTCATGCTCAGTGTATTTGCATCATGCTTCATTCCTTTGCATTAAACAGCAGCCATGATGCATTAAAATTGACACGATTACTCGCACCCTCAAAAGCTACAACTTCAAATCACCACATAGTCCACCTACTAAGTACACAGGATCAATATTCCACAGCAAACATACCATCCTAAGACCCCAAGACGACCCTTGACATGGAACTTTCATATCCCTCCCCCGTACCCTGAGCTCATCAGCCTGGATATAACATCCGATAAGTTCGCGGAGCAGCGAGTAGGACCCGAGTCCATCCAGCTACGTCCTCATGATCACTGCACCGTACCGCAGGCACCAAATTCTCATGCCTGCGGAAGCCATCCGAGCATTTGGCACGCTGCACAGTCTACCGGTGTCGTATCTTGCTGCAACCAAGTTGTAAATTCATGGATATCCACCATCGGTGGATAGACGTGGATATACCGCCAATGTATCCCAATACGTGACCTAGACGCTCACTGACTACGTCTGGATTCACCGCAAAAACGGAACTGCACAACCTCACGGATAACTTCCCAGATTACACTCGTAACCTAAAAAGTAGATGAAAGCTACAAATGCTAACTTATCTATTCACCGACATCCAGCAGATCGTCTAACCATCTATCATACACATCGGACATAGTGGAGAGTTCCTAGTTTACATAACAAAGTTGATCAATTGACCTCTCTTAACCACAAAAATCCTCTTTGCCTTCTTGTAATTGATCTGATTTTTTGCTTCACCAAACCTAGCTTTTCCTTCTGGTGTCTTCATAATCGCTTGTAACACTAATTCCTCCAACGCTTTTCCTGACGTCTCTGCGGGAACTAGGGGTATTTTGGCGACGAATTTCAATTTACCATTAACTTGTACAGTACAAGCTTGTGTATCTGGAACTATCAACTCCAGTGTTCCATCTGGCTGAGGGAATGGGACTGAGAATATCGAATCCTTTTCGGACCATGCAGTATCCGTCTGCAGCTCGTCGGCGCGTCCAGAATTCGATAAATCCTTCCAGCACTCCTCTGAAAGGACAGGTGTGATTGGAGCCATCATTTGGATCAGTGCCTCAGTTGCGCTTCTGATGATTATCTTCCCTGGGTAAGACAGTTTATGGTCGATGAGGAGGTTAGTAAGTGACATCAAATCGGAAATCACCGTGTTGAGCGAGTAAGTCGTAGAGTAAGCTTCGTTGACATCGACTATGGTCTGTTGCACCACCCTCCATAACTTCGTCTCTGCTTCGTATAAATGGGCTGTGATATCTAGATCCATCTGTTCTGCCTCTTCTATGGATTTCTTCTCCCTCAGTTTCTTTATCTTGTCGCGTGTTTGGAGAAGATAGGATTTCGGTGTGCATTGACTTTCTTTATTGGCTTCCGTATCGACTCCAACATTGAGTCCAAATTGGACAAACTCATAAACGCGACTCAGCCAACGAGTGATGCCCGAAATCTTCGCCTCGTCCCATTCAAGAACGTCGGCAACGGGTGCTTGGAAAATAATGTGTGCTCTTGTGGCATCTGCACCGTATTTTGACATGCATGTAGTTGGATCAACTCCATTATATTTTGACTTTGACATCTTTTCAAAGCTGATGTTTGCAGCTTTTCCTGAGGCGATAACAATTGGCTTTGAGGGTGTGCTGAGATCTACCTCACCCGGCTTCAGAAATCGCCCGTTGTCAGGATCAGAATACGTTCTGCCATGCACCATTCCTTGAGTCAACAATTTCTTGAAAGGTTCCCCACGAATTGCGGGATTTGAACCCGCAGGCCAAAGAGGTGTTGTTGAGAGGAATTTCGAAATGAAACGAGCATATAATAGATGTAGAATAGCATGCTCAACACCGCCAACGTAGATATCTACGGGAAGAGTGGCATTTGCAGCCTCTGGAGAAAATGGATTGGTCTCATTTTTAGCATCTGCGAACCTCATGAAATACCAACTAGAATCGACGAAGGTGTCCATAGTATCAGTGTCTCTAGTTGCATCTGCGCCACACTTGGGACAAGGAACATGTTTCCAAGCATGGGCGTCATCGAGAGGGTTCCCGGCTTTGCCTTTCAGCCAATGACCATCAACTTGTGGTAACTTCACAGGAAGCTCATCATCGGGTACGGGAACTGGGCCACAACTACCGCAATGAATAATGGGGATTGGCGTACCCCAATATCTCTGTCGGCTCACCAACCAATCTCTAAGACGCCACGTCTCAGCTGCTGACCCAAGATTCTTTTCCTCGAGTATGGTTATGATGTTCTTGATTGCTTGCGCCGAGGACTGTCCCGAAAACGGTCCGTTCTGTGAGTTCAGCTGACCATGATGGACGAAAGGTTCATCCTTGGATGCAGCATTAGAAGAGCCAGTCGCGGGTGATATAACGTGCCTTGCAGGACTTCCAGGATTGTTATGCTTCCAGAATGCATGATCCCGAGTGTCGTGACCAGGAACTCCCATCACAGCACCGTCACCGTAATCACCTAGAACGTAAGGAGCTACAAAAATTGGTAGAGTATTCTTAACAGCATCAGGGATAGACTCTTCAGATACTAGCGGATTTATTGCGCGGATATCAGGGAGGAGATAGCCTGCCTTTGAATCAGGTGGCAGCTCCGGCATCTTGTTCAAGAACTCTTGAAGCTTAGGATCATGCTTTGCAAAGTAATCAACGATTGGGTGTGTCGCTGCAAGGGCGAGATACTGAACACCAAACATGGTATCGGGGCGGGTAGTGAAAACTTCAATTGCTGGCTGGGCAATCTCGTCAGGTGTAGAGATGCCGAATTTTATTCGCGCACCTTCTGACTTTCCTAGCCAATTCTTTTGCATCGTCAAAACTCTTTCCGGCCACATACCTCCTTCTGCTAGGTGATCGAGATCCTGCAGAAGTTCCTCTCGGAATGTAGATATACGTAAAAACCATTGCTTTAACTTCCTCTTTTCTACCTTGGCTCCCGATCTCCACGAGCAACCGTTTGCATCAACTTGTTCGTTTGCAAGGACAGTCTTATCGACAGGATCATAATTGACCAAAGATTCAGCTTGATATGCTAGACCGCGCTCGTGAAGAAGTAGAAATATCTTTTGGGTGTGTTTGTAGAAAGCTGGGTCGCAAGTTTTAATCTCCTACAGATTGATTAGCTGCCGAATCCCAAATGCAAAACAGTCAACGTGCTCTGTCCCAATTCCAGCGTCCATTCATGGCGGCCACCTGACTCTTCATTTTGGCAATGTTCTGAGCCGTCCATATAGCAGGATCAATTCCACGATCTATTGCTGCATTTTCTGCAGGAAGCCCAAAAGCGTCCCAACCCATCGGATGCACAATGTCATAGCCGTTCATTTTCCAATATCGGCCCAGAACGTCGGATATTGTGTAGACACGAAGATGGCCGAGATGAAGATCACCCGAAGGATATGGAAACATTGGCAAAATATATTTCTTTTTGCGGTCAGAATGAGGTTTCCCATCTGCTGCGTCCGGGGCGTTTTCCCCGCCATGGTTCGAATTCGCAAGACCCTGCCATTGAGCTTGCCATCGTTTGTCGAGAGACGGTAGGTCTAATGGCTTATACTTTGCATAGCGCCTCGTAGAGAGGGAGATCGCTCTGCTGTGGCCAGACCATGCAATACGGCCAGTGAAACTACCGACGGGCTGTAAGTGCAGAATGGGATGGTGCGTTAAGGTTGATCTTGGTGATGCATATCTGCGAATTGCGGACTGCATTTTCTCGCAGCATTGTGGGTTATAAGAGCGGCGAAGTAGAGACACTGATCATCGAGTGCGCTTCGTTCGTCATGCCAGACACCTAGGCTGCAGGTGGAATGTATATTTGCTTCCTGACTCAAGCTTCCCCTCGTTGCCCGCACAAAAAATATCTGAGCACAGACCACGGTTGCATCAAACCGGTCGGAGCAAAGCATCAATGCACAGGTCCAACCGCCAAGGCCGTCAATCCTTCACAAAGACAGCAACACCAATCACTCAGTGCAACAAGAAAAGAATCTCCTTGACTGTTTCCTTCTTCCACTGTTTCCTACCTCTACTTCAAGTACATATTGATACTTGCCAGTTTCTTCTTTTCTCTATCAATTCTCATATACTAATCGTCGTGTTTGTCTGGTGGGAAGCTTTTATTTGGGCGATGTTCAGTTATCACGTTTGATAATGATAGTAACCTGACCAGCATCACGATAAACGAGAGCAACACACGACCCTCAAAACCAGCCTCTGAACCCTTCAAAGAATGCGGCGAACGCATTGAACGACCCTTACGAAAGAATATAATGTCACGAAACTATCAGAATTTACAGCCGCACGCGCGCGATTCCTTAGAACTAGCCAGCCTAGCATCGAGCTCTCCTGGTCCGAGATCGTCAACAGACTCAACATCCTCCAGATCCGGCATATCCTCATCCCGCAAGCTATCACTCGAAGAAGACGATCCGCTAGACTCACGAAACCCTGCTGCAAATGCGCGACCTGGTGGGCATGGCAGGACGTATTCTGTTTCCTCAGCCTTCGATTTTTCATCAAACCTTTTCCCATTGTCGTCAACGGCGGGAGGCGGCTATGCGCCAATCGGTGCCCCTATTTCTACATCAAATGGACAAACCACCCTAGGCGGAGGATCGCTGGAAAAACATAAAACATTGACATATCTGAATGGGCTATCGCTGATAGTTGGTCTAATAATTGGATCAGGAATCTTCTCTTCGCCGAGTCAGGTCAACGCGAATGCGGGATCCCCAGGCGCTTCATTATTGGTATGGGCAATAGCAGGAGTATTAGCATGGACGGGCGCTGCAAGTTACGCTGAACTGGGAGGAGCAATACCTCTGAATGGCGGCGCGCAGATCTACCTTTCAAAAATATTTGGGGAGGTCTTTGGGTTCTTGTTTACATGGAGTGCGGTTATGGTGCTTAAGCCTGGTTCTACGGCCATCATATCAATAATTATGGGAGAATACCTGGTACGGGCGGCGATTGGAGCAGAGGCTGAGAGCATTAGCATTTGGATTAATAGGAGCGTGGCATTGGTTGGATTGTTTCTGGTCACATTTTTGAATTGTATATCTACGAAGTTGGGCACAAGGATGGGCGATATGTTTATGTTTTTGAAGTTTATTGCATTACTAGCAGTCACTGTTATCGGCATTGTGGTCGCACTTACTGGCTTCTCTGTTACGGGACATGCGAATGAGGATTGGAAGAACCACGGGTGGTTCGAGGGTACGAGTACTAGCGCATCGTCATGGGCTGTCGCATTGTATGCGGGATTATGGGCTTTTGACGGATGGGATAATGTGAGTACATTATGCTTTCTATTCGTTATACCTTACTGACACTGGCCAAAGACGAATTATGTCGTTGGAGAGTTTCGAAATCCAAGCAGAGACTTGCCGAGGGTCATTCATACAGCAATGCCTCTGGTAATACTCTCCTATATTCTCGCTAATGTGGCATACTTTTTTGTCCTTCCCCTGAAAGATATAAACGCCTCGAATACAGTTGCTGTCATATTTGGCAACAAAGTCTTTGGTCCCATAGGGTCCTTATTACTTGCTCTCATTGTCAGCGCCAGCTGCTTTGGAGCTTTAAATGCCACTGCATTCACCAGTGGGCGATTGGTTTACGCCGCAAGTAAAGAAGGCTACCTGCCTGAAATGTTTGGGAAAATCGGAGTGGGCAAGCAAGTTGAGCCATCTGCCAATTCTTTCAGAACCCGTAACTGGGCATCAAAAAGGCTTTCCAAATTGTTCGGCGACGAAGAAACAGGACTTTTCTTCACTCCCGTCAACGCAATGGTTCTTAACGCAGTTCTCACGGCATTCTACGTTCTGGTAGGCGAGTTCGGCACCTTAGTCACCTTCTACGGCGTAGCTGGTTACACGTTTTATTTCTTTACTGTGCTCGGATTGATCGTCTTACGCGTCCGGGAACCTAACCTCGAACGACCATACAAGACCTGGATCACTACGCCGATCATTTTCTGCTGTGTTAGTCTCTTCCTTCTCAGCAGGGCTGTGTTTGCAGAGCCTCTTCAGACTCTCATCGTCGTTGCTTTTGTCCTCGCCGGTGTGCCTATCTATTATTGGCGTATTCGCGGTCGAGATAACGTCACGAAACGTGAGGGAAGTGGAAGTAGTGGGAGCGGAAGTGGATGGAAATTCTGGAAACGAATGTCCAGATGAGCTACCCAACCAGATGAACTGCCTGCCTGGTTGGTCGTTGGCCCACTTCCTATGTATGTAAAAAACAATTCATGAAGAAAAAAGAAAAGATGAATACAATTATTAATCACTTAACTTAACGTTAATCAACAAATATAATCCCCCCACCATAAAGATGATGCAGATCGCCCTCGTATTGCTGCAATGCTGATTCTTACCCCCCCCCATTGTTTCGTCTCATCTCATCTGGTCTCAATGCCCTCACGCCATATCGTTGTCATCATAGCATAAGACAAACTGTAAGATAACCTAAAATCCTGCTCGTTCAGCAATGGTTACTCCCATCTCACGTACACACTGACTGGATGATATTTCGCTCTCGCACAGTGAAGCACAATACTAAAACCTTACATCATCTATCCATCTAATCTTCCTACACCTGGCTGGACCAGTCTGTACCTGTGCGTGCTTGTGTGCCTGCGCCTGTGCCCCTCTCCCATGACACGAGCGAGCGAGTAAGGGAGTAACCCGCAAACCAGCATCCCATCCGAGCATACCCGCAATCATCCTTCCAGCATCCATCCCTCGCGCAGCATATATAGCATAGCGTTCTTTTTTTCCTTCAACCGAACGGACAAGCCCCATCTCCTTGTCCCTAGCACTAGCACTAGCACATCACATCCCATCACATCACATCGCACACACATAAACCCCCCCCCCCCGAATCTGAACCCTTACAAGCCAAACCAAACTGGAGCAAGCTAGGATTCCCGCGCTGGGCGAGAATCCGGATCGATAGCATATGTCTTCCGCAGGCGCACGGGGCGGGGCGTCTCGTCTGACAGTCACTGGCTATGGGAGAACTAGGTAGATTTATTATTATTACATGCATACCTAGTCCAAACTCAGTTTTTGATTCTTCAGAGTCCCCTCGTACAATATTGCTAAATTGATTTCGCATTATTAATATTACCCAACATGGCCCAAAGGGGCAACTTAGGATAAATGGATGAAAAGCTTACTTTTATCTTACTTGCCAGATGGGAAAAGCAATTCGGCTTGTGGAGCACCGGGATTTTAGGTTCTTACTCTTACTTACAGCTATGCTGATAGGCTAGTAGGATTTCGAGGTGAAAGTAGAGAGGACCTTGGATTTCACATGAAGGGATCCAAAAGATACTCGCACGACCGAGGAATGAATAAGATTATTCATTTAGATCTGGCTCTAGGGGACCGGAACACAAAGAGATGGTGGAGTCACAAGAGATAGGCCGTCAGACCGGCATATGTAATACGATTGATTATCCCGCATTATCGCAAACTTCGTTCCTCTTGAGGTACAAGTATATCTGTCGCGATGACCCAAAGGGGCAAGAGGCTCCGTTACGCAGTCTTTACAAGTTCACAGCACACTGCGCCTCACGTTATGCGTGGAAATATCTGTACCAACGAGGCACGGGGCGAAGCGAGTGAGCGGCAGGGTTCAAGAAGCTCCACGCCATGCATGTACATATGCATGAGTCTGAAATATACATTCATCTGATGCGGAAGGAGAGAGGAGAGGAAACAAGTGTTCAGAGGGAGTGTGGATTTTCCCTTGCAGCCGATGGCGAGTAGGGATCTGAGTATGACAGCTATCATGGGATGCGGGCGAGCCAGTGATCAAGATACGGGCCGACGGGCAACGCAAGTGTATGCAATGCAGACCGCAATCTGGATTCGAGCAGATAGATACCTTTCCTGGAGTAGAGCAGCAAGCGAAACGAAAATCGAAAACAAATTGAAATGGTGTGAAGGGCAAATCCTTCTCCGTTTTGCTTTCTCTTCCGTGTTTCTAATCCTTCGGGATCCTCTAGATTTAGATGCAAATCAAGGAGGAAGGAGGAAGGCGAAGGATGAAAAGAGTATTTTGTGTTTTCGTGGGGATGCTTGATATGCGCGTGGCTTTCGCGTGCGAATACAGCATCTGAAAGGAATGCGGCTTGTGGATAATTTAGGCTTCAGCCTCTTCCTCAGTAGGGACGGGATGTCGTGTTACAGAAATTTACTGTCGTTGTATTCCGAATGCGCACCTTCTATAACCTTCATCCCAGAAAACACGAGGAACAGTCGTTTTCTGTTAGGTCAGAGTTGGAATGGTGTGTGTTACTTTCCGTCTGAGTTGTGGGTGAGATGGAGATGTAAATTTGGTTTCGTGGAGTTGAAATGGTTGGTTACATTCGCTGCAGGGGGTCATAGAGGGATTGTGCTCTTTCGTAGATTATGGCACCTTGAAGTGGGGTCATCTCGCACTGATCGACCTATTCTCCTTGGACTGTGATCGTGACTGTTGATCCGGCAGTGACCGAGTCAAATAAATCAAATCTGAGTTAGCCTAATATGATCCTCAGTCAACGTCTCCGCCAACTCCGGGGTTAGCATCGTCCATAACTCCATTAGAGCCTTTCATAGCCTTCTCCTTTGCTTTTCTTTTGACTTTCTTCTCTCGGTTCCTCCTTGTTCTCTTTTCCCTTTCGGCTTCTTCTTTGCTTTCTTTCTCTCTCATTTTTGCCTCCTCCCTTGCTTGTTTCTTCTTCATCCTCTCCCTTAGTATGATCCTTCGCTTCTTGCCCGGCTTCTTTTTCTTCTCCTCGGGGTTGCCGTTCGCTGCATCTCTCAATCCATGATTCCCTACCGTCTTTTGCCCCCCGTGCCCAACTCGTAGGACCTTGACCCTCCACGGTACCTCCAAGCCCCAGTACCTGGTGTCCTTGCCTCTCAGAACATCCTCTCCGCTGATTGCTGCGCTTGCGAACTGTGCCCTTCTTTCATCTCCAATTATCCCAGTGAAGTAATAGCTCCTATTGCGATTCCGGATTGTAAAGCCCCCATCACCAATCTCCTCCTCTTTCAGGATAATCTTAGTATCAGTAGCTGTCGAAAACAGACGAAAGTCGAATTCTTGTTCTTCCTCATCCTCGTCTCCATGCCCATTGGAATGCGCACGTGGGTCTAGCTCGGTAGTATCATTTCCCTTATCTGCCGTAGTATCGTCGACATATGAAACGGTAGGCACTACACCATACAAAGAAGCAAGTTGTTCTTGGAATCGCGCAGCAACATCAGGATCAATCGGCGAGGATGGTTCGGGTGAACTTGATGCGGAGCGTGTATAGAGCTCTGAACGCAGCACACTGACGACTGTATGTTAGCGGGCGACAAACATTCTGGGCCGCGTGATGAACAGTGATGTACGTACCGCTTTGCGTCTGGAAGGTCAAACATGGTTGATTGTAGTTGGTAGAGTTGAACGTCCAAGCCCAAAATAATTTTGTGGGGGTTGCAATCTGCTATCTGGTCCGTGTGGAAGCCAAGTCGTGCCAATTGCGCAACGGGATGGCCCGAGATAAGTTTATTCTTATTCTCTACGTTGGAAGGCTCCTTTCCACTTCTTACACCAAAAAATGATGTATCACAAACTCAAAATATGGTCGCCTGCATTAAATGCTTGGAATTTGACGCGCGGGAAGTAACCGTACTCAGTGCCGTGCGTTTATGAGATTAACGAGGGTATCAGATTCAATCATATTTCTGTAAAAGTACATCCAGCCATCATCCATTCATCCATCCATCCAGCCATTTCGCCCATTCGTCCATCCCTTCCCTCCGCCATTCATTGCCGTAATAATATATTACCGTTAAGATGAAGATATAAAACGAGAGTATTATATGAGAAAACGAAAGAAAAGCAGTTTGCCGTCCTGTTCCTACGCCATCGCTCGCTATACATGATACCAATATTTGTGATGACGTTCCCTTCATGAATATTTCATGCCGTCCCTTTCCATTATACCCATTTCCATCATTTTTCTCCTTGCCTAGACCGGCGCATACATAATAAGAAAGAGAACCCGTAGCGTTGGAATTAACGAAAACAAAATTATACAAAACAAGATGGCTGTTGAGGTGCTAGCTCATGTAGAGAGAGCCCTGGAGAACACCGAGTGTGCAACCCTTCCTATAGCGTTTGACCGTATTCGCATGCAGGTAGCAATTAACATAACAATGAACAGGTGTTGCTTGAGACTAACGTCTCTCTGTCTAAGCTTTAAACCCAGGCGCATTTCCCGGTCCAATCTAGACGACTAAGTGGCACTCCATGTATAATGCTGCTGACTTGGTTGCTGCTGTTGCGAACCACCTTCTTCTTTGACATAATGCTGATCAGACGAGAACTCGTAATGGGAGCTACCAACGGCAGGAAGTGTTGTTCCGTACGTCGATGTAGTCTCTTGTGCCGTTGTCCACGGCTGCATAGACATGGAAGTTGGGAAGTATTCTCTTGGCTGCACAGCTTCATTGGTTGAACTGTATGGTGCTGGAGCCGTAAAACGTGCAGTAAAATCAGAAAATGATGAGTTCAACTCCGGGGGTGCAGCATGGCGAGGTGACTTAGCGGGCCGAGGATTGCTATCTACAAAACGAATTGGGGTTCCTGTGGGGGAACTGGTTGTGTGATAGGTGTATGCTCGAACCGGGGGGGTTCTGGCTGCCATTGAAGAGGCGGGAGATTGCGTGTGTGGGAGCTCTGAGCTGGAATGGTTGCTTGTGAGGTAGCTGTCCATAGCCATGGGTGGTGCTTGATAGCTCGAAGTTGAGGTTGCTGGAGCATGTTCTGACGACTGTGGCGGAGCGAACCATGACGGTAGTGTTCTAAATTTAATTATGTCAGCTTACAAGCATCCTAACCTAGTTGTGGAGGAATGACTTACTGTTGTCTCATTGCCATTGGAGACTGTGGGAGATTGCTCGCGTCGAAGTTGAACGGTGAACGAGGTAGTTCCAGAGTCTGAGGCTTGGGTATTTTGGACTTCATTGTAGCGCTATTGGGCGCGCTGCTGGTGGTGATATGCATTTCCGGCGCTTGACCTCGAGAAGCAGAAGATCCAACGAGTGCAATCTCCTTCCTTGCTTGGAAGTTCCGCGGACTTCGACCTCTGACCACAATCGGTGCTGTTGCTGTCTCACAAAGGTTGATCTTTGTGTTGTTGCCTAATGTTCCCACAACATTCAAGTGAAGAGTAAAATGCTGTTGAAGTTCACGTCTCCGACCATTGTTCGCAGTTGCGATTCTGAATTGTAATCTCCTATACGCCAGGGGATAAACTGCGTAATCATTGTTGGTATCTGGGGTTCCCTCGTCGAAAGGTAGGAGCGGAATGGGTGCCGGTTCTTGTTCCTGTCCAGGAGATACTTCAGGAGAGTTTGGTGGGGGTGTCTTCCATGGAATTACAATCAGCTTAACAGAGTGCCCATCAGTCGATTCTGTAGCGCTAATTGTGACTTCTAAAGAAAGGACCGGAATTCGTTCGCCACGTTCTGTTATCACCGATAAAGCTCCCCGTGGCGCTGTAACAGAGCCAGAAATCTGGAAAAGATTCCTCCGGTAACAGGTCAACTCCGGCTGGACAATGACCCCTTCACCCGTGGGTGTCGTCATCTCTGATAAAAAGAACATGCCGTGAATTTGCGCTGAGAGATCTAACTGCTGAATTCTTCCATGTTGGTCTACGATTGTATGTTTTGGTGAACGTTTGCTGAAGGAAAGCAGCCTGTGATCTTGACTGATGCTTGGTTTGGGGTGGTCTGAAACATCTTCACGGAAATCCTGAACGACTTCTCCATATGGTGATTCCTCGGTGCTATGGAAAGGTCTTTTCAAGGACGGGTAGCTGTGGTGGGTGTTCAAAGGTGGTGGTGAGGCCGTTAAAATCCCATTCCCGTCTCTGAGGGAAGGTCTTGTGTTGATCGAAGGAATATCCATTGAACGATATCCTCCCTTCTGCCGTCCATGATATGGCAGTGCTAGAGGCCCAGATGGAAAGTTGGACTCGAAAGGCGGATGGTGCGAAGTGGAAGTATGAGGTGGTTGTAGAGAGTAGCCTTGCCAGATTGAATGATCCGAGTCTTCTGGCTTTATGCTTGCCATCGTTATTAAGTGTGTAAGGGACATCGACGCATGAATTTCCCTAATATGGGACTTTTGATTATTGGTTGTTTAATGAGTGATGAAGATCAGACATTTATCCATAAAAGAGACTCTTTATGAAGTGTTTAGCATGAAGTATAACGGGATAGAAATGAAGATGAGGGCCGGAGTACAAGCTTATACTAGGTTAAGGAAGCTAAGCTCTTATTCGTGAATCTGGTCAAGGACTACCAAAGGGGCCAGAGGACGAGACCTAGGTGCGGGAGGGATATAGGGCATGCTCATGATGGCTCTAACGTCCTTCCGGATTCACCATCATGTATGCAGGTGGGAACTGCTTTGGCCCCAACAGCGTTCCGTTAACCGTCTTCGAACGGAAATGGGCTCATTACCCCATGACAATACTATCTCGAACCAGAAGAAGTGGCTGGCGCGTGATCTAGATTAGTTATAGTCAATGAGAATAAGGGCTAGAGGCGATCCTATTGGGGAACTTGTATTCTCCATGGCACTGTGCCTAAACTCGGAAAGGAGGACGAATTGGAGTTCTTCAATTGGCATATATCGAAAGCCGTTGAAGGGGGGGTGCAAGGTTGCTCTGTACATCTTGCTCTGTAAACGAATTAACAATGAAGTGGGGGGCGCATCACCGAAAAGGGGATCGAGTCCGCTGACAGACAAGACCAAAGTAGCATAGCGCCCCTTACCTGTCAATAAATCTGGGTATTATTCTTCCACCCTCCTAGCGAGCTGGAGACCAGTGAGCTGCCCGCCCGAACCCAGTCATTACGATGAAAACAGATAGATACATGGTCCCAAGCGCCCATGGGTTAAACCCAGGTACCTACATACTGCCCGATATCTCCTCTTTATTTTATTTCACTTCTAGACTTGGTGAGTTCTTGTTTTTCTTGTTTCTCGCGCTTATAGAGATTTGCTTTTGCTTTGCTTTGCTTCTTTGAATCTTTGCTGTATCGGTCAGTGCCAACCCCAGGCAAGTCGATCCTGTTGATAGGATCAGTGCACCGAATATCTCGTACTGATGTGATATTTGTGTCGCCGTTCGGTTGTCCGTGACCCTAGCAAGGCCGACCTCTAAACAGATTTAATCCCAGTCGATGGCTGAACAAATAGGATCGCAACGGAGTTGCTCGATAAGTCCCAAAGGAGTTAGAAGTTAGAAGTTAGGGTTCTCAAATGAGCCTTTCCTTTTACTTTTCTGGGTTGTTTGCAAAGCCCTAGTAATGTTTGCTTCAGATCATCTCCTCTCGTCCAAATGTCTTGATGAGGCTTGTGTACTTTCGCTTGCTGCGGCGGATCAGAATACGAACATGGTGTTCAAATCTGACCGGTGCGCGATGCAGTCATTACTCAAGGTCGAAAGAATGGTTTTTGAAGGATGGAAATGATGGGTTGCACCTTCGCACAATCCCGGAAAATAGCCTGAGTAACGTTGTCTTAATAATCTACGATATCCGATTCCACTCCGCGAATCCTACTTATTCGCAGCTCCATAAATTGAACGAGCTATGATGATAATGCTGCTGCAGCTTATGTCAGTATGTAATGTAAATTGCGAGCCTGCTGTGCCTACCTGGTGAAGCTCTCCACAAAAGCACTCTGCGGATGAAAGTCTGGGAACCTGTGGGGCTTCGGAGGATGAAAAGCTAAGAAATAAGTCGAAGACCATCCAGGTATCTAAGACATACTAGGGCCGGTAGAATACCAGTCTAGGATCGTAACCGCATGATACTGGTAGTGGTATGTTCAATCAATGCTCAATGCATTTCATTAAGTTAAAGCGGGTTCCAGATCGCAAGATACCCGTCGGCAGATACCTGGCAAAACCCAAAGTTGATCAATGATAACAGGAATTAGACCTTTACTTACTGCACTTGTACCGGGCTTTGACCCCGTTTTCAATGGCACAGAGCTTCATGTGCCATTTGTCGTATCCACAAGGTATGAAAGTTTCAGCCGAATGCAATAAGCCGATCCTAAAGACGTTGAGGTATCAGATATATCTCATCACAGGGCGCATGAGTTTCTCGCAGTTCTTGTAATTCTCCTAATCCCTTATGATTCACAGAAACAAGTGCTAGGTAGTTGTGAAGTCTTCGGGTTGAAGCGACCGCTTAGCCGCTAATGAATGCAGCTAGGCACTAATCCCATCTAGTAGTCTAGTAGAGCCAGAGCGTCAAATCTTCAGCCGAAGTCTAGAATAAAGTAGACTAATTCCTACATGAAGGTCTCGATATGTACGAACTGCTCGTTAACCAATGGAGCTTTCTTTAACTTTTTTTAAACTAGTATTTAATCAACTCTCATCGATGCTTCCCTTGGCCGAGGCCAGCGGCTTCAGCTAGCTAGCTTAAGCCTCCGACGACATATCTTGCATCCTCGAACCCACTGCACCCCGGAGAATTCGAAAGGAACTACTACTCTATCGAATGATACACAAGTTTAGTTGTTGAAGATCCGCATGCACCCTGAAGGACATTCTTGGCTGAACAGTCGTAGCCTCACCAGCCTTATCCCACGATGCAACTTCGAAAAGCTCCCCGTCCGGTAGCTTGCCCCAAAAGAAGGGGATCACAGCGATACCACACACCACTCACTAGGCTCCTTCACGCTTGCTGTTACTCAACATCCCATCACATCTGCCTTCTGGTTCCTACGAATGCAGATGCAATGCTTCATGGACAGCGCTTTGGAAGCATTTTGGAACCTGGAGAAAACGTGTACGCCATTCATGATTGGATGGATTAACTGTCCCCGTCGCAGATCACCACAATTTATTGTAGCCTGTTCCTAGTAGGCAGGCCGCACTACAAACTAATATCCACGATGTATTTTCTACAGCACCTCCGTTTATCCCTGCTTTTCGCGCTATCGGGCGCTCCGTCATTCAGCAACATCGTCCCATTTCTTGCTTCGAGGGTCCGGGGTAAGCAATTTCCCTGTGCCACCCTTGCTTGATTCTTCGACAAGAAAAATAGCTTCAAGGGATAGCATCCAATTGATCAGATGTGAATCAGAACTAGAAAAAATTGACGACATTTTCGTGCGCATTCTCAATTGCCGAAAAGCACTTGGCAGAGAACGCCGGAACAGAAGGACCGATTTTGTTTATTGATATCTTGCAGTAGATATAAATGGAGTGCGGCTGTGATGCAGATACCGTACACCTGTGGGTGAACGAAAGAACTGCCTGCCTCGAGAACGAAGATCTGGTTCGGCTGCGCAACGTGATACAAATTAATCTGTCAGTACGAGGAGTGCATAAGGTACAGTACAAAAGGATTGGCATGAAAGTACGACGGATGGGAATACAGTACCGTGGTAGGTACATATGCATGTAGGAAGGAAGGAAGCAAAACTCGTGGGGGATTGTGATTGTCAAAGTTACATGTAGCCGTACCTCCTCGTACTTCCCCTCCTATTCAAGACAGTCACTTGGTTAGGGTAGACAAACGAAACAGTGGCAGCACACCCACGAATCCTTGCTGACACAAATGAAAGTGTTACAACCATCGTAACCTACAGGATATCCAAGACCAAGCCACACTTTCTTGAAGATTCCTTGCACGCTTGAATAGCACTAGACCTTGGTGGGTATTCTCCTTATGGGACGGGCAGTCGTGTTGATTCTGCGCAGCATCTTATTCGTTTGGTTGTTTGGGTTGTTCAATGCGAGTGAGCTCTATATTAAACGCTCAAGTCAAAAGGTTCTTATGATTTGTTCAAGAAAGCGCAATGTGGATGACTGCAGCTTGGTCGCATGTTTATCACATTTTCTTCAAGCTTCGCATGGTCAGCCCCTTCATCACGGTCGCCAAGTTAAAAAAGAGTTAACACTACCGAAACGCCCGAAATAACCGTTCCGTGCGGGCTGGACCGAAAAACTCAAAGAACTGGAAATTGCGACCTGCAGAGGCAAACGGATATGGAAACACAGACAGAACACAGTTCAGGATAGCCATGCACTTGCCTCAGTACAGGGAACATGTCGAGTAGTAGAGATGTTCAACGAACAGTTTCAGAAATCAAGATAGGATATAGATCCACAATTCTCCCCTTAGGCCTATCCAGCCTTTTCATGCCACTTCCCCTCCTCCCTTTGCTTCTACTGCTCAAACCTCCGAATGTAGGCAGCAAGTAAAAGACGTCCAACTGGCTGACTATTCTCCAGAGGCAAGCCATCTTCGTATCAAATATGTACACATACTCACACAAAGTTTCCTTTCCGAAGTCGTAGAGGAAGGATCCTTCAAACGTGCTCCTCTTCGGCACCGCACTGCACTGTACTTGCAAAGTTGCAACCATCTTCCACCACCACCACCAACAACACCACATACACTGCTACCCGGACGTTGAAAAATGCTGCAGCCTAGGATTCTTCCTGTCTCCTTTGATAGGAGATGAGATAAGATGAGACGAGACGAGACCAAACGGAGATGGAGAATGATTTCACTCGCTTCAATCAGAGTTGGTCAGGTCACCTATCTGCAGACTGTAATGAGGAAGACACATTCAATACATACGCTACAGTACAGCTGTGCTGGCGTGCAGCGCGGAAGCTTTCGAAAATTGGCAATATCGTGTCATGGGCCGGGGTAATCTTTTTCATTGACTGAACAACCACCTCCGTTCAAAATATCCAAACACGGCTCTCCGCAAAAAACATTGCTGGATTAATTTTCATCGTTTTTGTGTTACAGTACCTACCTGCCTGCCAGCCAGTCCAGTGCAGTGCAGCTCATTTGATCCATCCATCCGTTCATACATACACGCAGACCTAGCTATCTCTTACTGTGCTGTACTTGCGCGCTGCCTGTCCATGACCCCTCCCCTTTTCCCCCGCATTTCGCCCCCAAAATTATTTTCGCGCAAAGAGAGAGTGATTACCCAGTAGCAGTGCCCTGTACTGTACAGGTACCCGCCGAGCAACTATCGGTTTTCCCCATTCAATACTGCAACACAGCCTCGCCTCCCCCAAAACCTGTATTGTTATCACCGACTTGCCTAAGTTTGCGATTTTCAGCTGTCAACTTGTCAGTTTAAATTTAGCTCATTCCCACAATTAAATTTCCATGTCCATGACGATGGCCTCACTAGTGACGGCGCCTCTTTTGAAGCTTTCCATTGAATCATGATATTTGGGAAAACAAGCTGCAGACCGGTTTTTTTTTCAGCGCATGTGCCAAACGCTTCGTTTGGCCTCCACAGTCCAGGGGTCTTGCGAAAATGTGCGTCTTTCTTACTTGCAGCAATTCACTTTGCTCATCGTTTTGCCGCCTCACCGAAGCGAAACCCTTTCAGCAGGAAATAAATTTCTCCTTTGGGACGCCCGAGCTCGCTTCGGATGATAGGGTTCTCCATATCCGGGACACGTAGATGTGCATGGAGTCTTGATCGGGACTTTTGCGCTCGAGCTCATATCAACGGAAGGAAACTGAGTTGCGCTGCTCGCTGCTGCTGCTGGATTAAGTTTGTCGATCACAATATTGGTGCTAGTTGCGGATCAATAAGATGCGTTCCTGCGTTTCGCCTCAGTCGACACTTGAACGGGTCGGCCGCGGATAAAATTCGCACTTGGACGTGGACGTGGACGTGCTCGTAATCTTAATCAGATACGTTTTGGCCGTGCATATAAACTCCACCTTGACCTGCTCGGCCCCTGCCGTGGGGTTCTGTGATGCGCTGTGGTGATCGGCAGATCACCCAAAGCAGTTTCCCCCATTGACTTCTGAGCTGATGATACTCACTACCTAGCTTGGAAAGTTCTCTCCGCTCCCATTTGCAACACACGTCAGGATGAGACAATCTACTTGATCGAAATAGAATCACAACAAACCCATGAACCAAAAGGAATATGTTCCTGTTTTTGTGTGGTTGTAGTTCGTGAAATGAATCGAGACGGACAAAAATCTATACACTGCAGCACAGCGGGTCGGACAGGCTCTTCGAAGACCATGGTACAGCATACCATTGATATCGTATTCAACGATGTTACCTTAACAGTACAGGTATTAAGCTTCCCGTCCGCAGCCACTGGAAACCCGTTGCAGGCCGCGGTGAGGCGCATCAAGGTAGGACGTCCTGGTGAGTTGTGGTTGATTCGATGTGGTGAAAGGATTCACTTCGTAGGGATGCATGGACAAGAGAGGGAGGTGGGATTGCTCGCCAGGGAGTTCGAATGAATAGATGATATGGACTTGACCTGAATCGAGATCGGAATGCTATGTTTTACATCCGTCGAGTAGTGATAAAGATAGCTAATGAAATGGTAGACGCAGTTACGCAATAGTTGAGTAATAGCTAAACACACTAGAGCCTGGCTTGGTAAGGAGTGCCAGTGGTACAACTCCACTATCAGGGACTCCTTGTGAATCGTATGTTATGTTCAGCTAGTGTCCGGTATACACTACTGAAGGGATTAGCGAGGTTATTGAGGCCCCCTGGCACCGTCTAGATATCTTTTGAAATGAACACCACAAGCTTGCCAGGCCCACGAACACTTACCTCCATGCCGCTTCACTCTGCGGAAGACAAGCTGCTTCAGCTCGAGTTTATCGCGGTCGCAGATGCCAGACAGCACGATAGTCCACAATCGCCCCTTCATCGCTTGTCGCTCAAACGAGAACAACGGGAGTGGAGACGTCAAAGTATCACACGAAGTATACACGCTCAGCCTATGAGCTCCCCAATATGACATGGCCCATACGATAGATGCAGATGGGGAGACTAGATAGTGCTCTCTAATGTGCGCGAACTGCCGTCGTAGAAGAGAGCAACCAGTCAAAGTATGTCCAAATGCAGAGTGAATTTCTCTTCGAGAGTTCAAATCCACAGCCAGGGCCAATCCCGAGGTTGTAGGGCATAGCAAACTTGTTCTTTATGAGTAAGTTTGCCCATCACTGTGGAATGTATCGGCCCTATCTGATTTCAAACATCGGGTGTCTTAAAAGTTCTCTCTTTGACAAGAATGAAGGCACACATGTCCACTACAAATGCGAACACTCGGAGAAAGAAAGTCATTATGATCATGAAGGTATCAGATTCATATTAGAGGACCCTCTCGTCTCGCAGCCTTAATCTACAACGGTCTGCTGCTACTTTGATTGCGTTCCTACCCGCCTGATGGCGAATTCGCTACCCCTTTCATGTTGACTCGAGAGTTGTTTCTACGATGAGTTCAATTTCTACCCTTCAGTTATAGGCGAGCCCCAAATTCACGGTCTAACCTTCAACCATAGATACGTCCATACTTCACAAAGCTTTCAATCGGCAACAAAGTTCCTCAGCCAGAACCAGCCTAGGCTAAGGTTGCAGCTTGTTGCTTATGGCTGTAAAATAAGCGGGTATGCTGGGCTAGGGAATGAAACAGACTTTTATATCAGAGTTATGGTTCAAGGAGAGATGGCAGACAACGGTCCAAGGCGGAGAACAATGCAGTAGGTAGGTTGGTGGTTAAATGGAAAGAGGCGTGAGCTAACATGGAAATAGCGACACTTAACTGTCGATGCACTCAGCTGCGAGGTATGCAGACACAACACGAAGGAATAGATCGTGCGGCGTTTGTGATGGAGAACTATTATTAGGCAATGCATTCGAGGAGGGCAAATATCGTTGAGCAAAGTCATTGTCACAGGATAACAGGAGTGAGACTTTTAGACGTAGCATTTCGTCATTAGCATGCCAGGTTACAGGAAGTAGCATAGCTCTCATGGAAATCTTCGGGTTGACCCGTCATGAGTTCCTTGTCTTCCCTTATACACTAGAATCCATGAATTACTCATTGTCTTCTATAAATACTCCACCAAAACCTTTGTAGAGATGCTTTGGCTTCCGTAGCACTGTAGTAGTGCCTTCACGATATGTTTTGTCTGCAGCTTTTCACTTCTGCTTCGTGAATAGTAGTCGCAACTACCCTCCGGGCCCAGTGCCTTACTCTAAAACTCAAGGTGCAGAGCTTAAACTATTTCAAAGCAACAACTCAGTGTTCTAGACCCAAAACGATACGAGAGATTGTCCGCACACCAATTCTCTCACAAGAAACGGCAGCAACAGATATCCTGCTATGATCTTAAAAACGTACTCACCAAAACCAGAGTGTTTCAATCATAATAAGCTTTACATGGATGTCTGGAATTGGATAATACCTCTAGATTCTGAAGTCCAGCCATGAATTAGTCTACCTTCAGCTCTTCGGCTTTCTCTCCTAACTTGACGACAGCTTGCCTACGTACCAGAAGAAAGTTTATTCCCCTACATTACCAATAAAGAAGTCTCTCATCGCCTACGCGCTCCTCATTGAATATTAGCACATAGATGATACGAATCACACCATGTCAGGCACCCCAACATTGAGGACTGCAAGCGGTAGGACCCAATTGCGTATATGGGAGCAATCTGCATCTTACCTCCGTACGCAGATTGCCGACACGCGGCCCCGAAAGTCGATATCTTGGCATTGGAACCCTTGATAAAGATAGCAAGCCAGCAACCGCGGTTTTGCCAGCGTGATTCAACTAGAGACACCCGGGTCTGAGGACATTGGTGTCTGCCAGGTCTCAACCACGAAAAAAGACTTGGTGTCATCCGATGGCGGTTCTGGAGCATATACGAAGAAGATTCTGTATACTAGAGTGCATGTCGTTGATATCCTCAACATACATCACTCGCACGGCATGAGGAATGAGGGATGTCATGACATCAGGAATTCTTGGGCGTATCTAGAGAGCTGCATCTACAAATCCATGGTTGGGTACCAACCTCCAGGATGACCCAAAGTCAGCTACCACGGTAAGCATTGCGCAAATCGTGAGCTGCCACAAATATTTCGGAATCAAGAAGTTCATCAAACCTGTCAGGCCATGGCGCATACAGCACTGGACCAACCGTGATAGAGCGGAGAACGAGGTATGAACCCGTGAACCTGACGACGGGACTGCTGCTGATGAAAACAGTCAACTTCAAGAATAGTTCTTGTTCCATCATTCAGTCCAAGAGCGCGAGAATCCGCCAGAGTTGAGATAGAATTGATATAGATCTCTTGAGGTGCATGCTGACATGGTCGAGGCCATTGTAGGTGACGAACACCGCATGTGCATCGGTTCTCTATATAGAAGGAGATGGTCCAAAAGTCAATGCCAGCTTTGTGTGGTGGCCCCCTTCAACCAAGGAGGAATAGACGAAGCGATTGCTGGTCATGAAGTCTTTCATGGAAAGCCTCCATTCAATACGGTATTTAGTTCGTGAGATAGGCTAGTTTACCTGCCAAAGAGGCCTATCCAACGAGCTTCTTGTATTCGGAGAGAGTGACGAGTTCAATTGGATTGATCACGATAAACTGGAAGCGTCAGGTAGTTCTGGATATTCTCGAATTCAACAATGCCTTGAGTTCAAGCGTGAGCACTCTTCATTGAGGATGTTGAATTCTGAAAATTGTATCATTCGAACAATATCCAAAGGTCAAAGCTTGACATTGCAGTATTCATCACAAGGCCACGGTAAGGTCAATCAATCATATATTCTTTCTCCGCCCATCATACGTACATACAACTCTAATACAAGGTCATGCAAACAAAACCCACAACATCACAACATCACAACATCACAACATCACAACTTCATCTAACCACAACCAGTATCCCGACCGGAACCTCCCTATAAACATCCCTTTCCACCTCCCCAAAAATTCCCCAGGCTTTGCATGCACCTGCACCATCGCTGACCAAGCCAGTCAAACATTCGATGCGCAGCCAATGAGAACCATACATCATGCTGACCAAGCTTCTCGTACGAGGTTACGAACACGAGGATTGGACGACTTGCGCAAATACGAAAGTATGGCTTGGAGTATGGGGATTATGTGGATGGAGAATGAGTGGACGGTTGGAGATGAGGATAGGGGAATCGTATGATTGTTGCTTTGGAGTGAGGGGTAGCTTTGTGCTACGGGAGTTGGATATGGAGGGGTATGGAGGGGTATATAACTTTGTGGATGGAGAGATAGATATATGGATTGTTTCTTTTTTGTAGAAAATTGCGTAGAAAATCAAGTCTACTACTAGCTAGCACATATTTGCACTCCTCCACCCATGTCTGGTAAGTCCTATCCCTCCCCCATCCAGCCCATTCCGCATCTCCTCACCACAAAGCAGAGTATCCCTCCTTCCCCTTCACCCGTCTCCACGGCGTCGATCCCGCCCCCGAGAACGCAGAACTACGCAGAAAGTGTCCAGTATCCCAAGTCCAACTCTTCGACGGGAGTAAAGCGTGGCTTGTTACTAAACATAAAGATTGTCGACAGGTGCTCGAGTCACAGGATTTTTCAGCTGTAGGTAGTTTCTTGTCTGTTATGGAGATGAGTCTATTCTGATAGTCGTAGGACCGTAGAAAAGATGGGTATCCAGAGATCCACGCTGGTGGTAAAGTAGCTGCGTTGGCGTCCGCACCTACGTTTGTTAATCTCGACGATCCGGAGCATGAAGCGCAGAGGTACGTAACCAAACTACTTCTATCCCGCTCCTTCCACTTGAAAATCCATACCTGCTTCCGACTGAAACTTCTCACCCTAACCCATCCAGAAACCGCACCCAAGCAGCATTCACCCCCTCCGCCATCGCCCAACTCCGCCCCCTAATCCAATCCATCGTCGACTCCTCCCTCGACCACCTAATCTCCCTCGGCTGCGCCAACGGCCCCATCGACCTAATCCACAACTTCATCGCGCCCATCCCCACCAAGACCGTGTACCACATCCTCGGGGTCCCAGAGGAAGATATCGAGACTCTGGCATACGATAGCGAAGTCCGGAACAGCACGAGTAGAAACGCGGCTGAAAATGCGAATACGTGAGTTTTGATCCGGTTTCCACCCTTCTATGTCTTTAAGATGCGGTAGTGGTCAAGCAGCTAATTTCGTAACTTCCAGAAACTTGCAAGCGTATATGACAGAACTGACGGAAAAGAAAATCCAAAACCCCGGAAACGATCTAATCAGCGAGCTAATCTCACAGGTACTTCTCTCTCAGCCCAATCCCTCCTTTCTCCACTAACCCCCCACCCCCTCCTAGTACCACTCCAACACCGGCACCAAATCCGACATCTCCAACCTCGCCTACCTCATCCTCGTCGCCGGCAACGCCGCCGTAATCAACAGCATCGCGCTGGGCGTTCTCGCTCTGCATCAACACCCCTCCCAACTCGAGGAACTAAAAAACGACCCCTCACTCGCCCCCAAAGTCGTCGATGAAATTTTCCGGTACCAGACTGCTTCTGCCCTGAATTGTAGACGGGTTGCGGTGAGAGATGTGGAGGTTGGGGGGGTGGTGCGTATTCTTCTCATTCTTTATTATTTTTCCCTTTCCCTTCTTCCCCAATCGGAATAAAGATGGTTAAGCTAAACAAACGTTGCTTACTGTAACGAAATGCAGAAAATCCCCAAAGGCAGCGGTATAATCTGCGCTGTACAAGCCGCGGACCGGGACGAAGAGTTCCCTCAACCCTCATCCTTATCAGATCCAGAAACATTCGACATCCACCGCGGACACGATCTCAAAGATGTATTAGGGTTCGGATGGGGTATTCATCGGTGTCAGGCGGAGTGGCTTTCGAAAGCCGAGTTGGAGATTGTGTTTGGTATGTTACTTTTTTCTCTCTTTCGAGTATCGGAATGGGAAAAACAAGAAGAGAGGTAAATGAGCTTGGCTAATGAGAATGTGAATGGTATAGCGACGTTATATCAGAGACTACCGAATCTAAAAGTTGCTGTCTCGCCGAAGGAGTTGAAGTATACGCGACCGACGCAGAATATAGGGATTGCTGAGTTGCCGGTTACGTGGTAAGGAAAGGAGTTGGCCGGTACTAGGCAGGATATGGACTTGAGGCGTATGGAATAGTCGACTAGGCATGATTCATGATACCTAAATCCGCCTGATTTGCTTGGATCCCCAGTCAGCAGTTGGGTTCTTGCTTGAAGATGTTTGAAATAATGATACTTACGTGTCTTCTCAACCGACCGCGATGCATGGGCGTTCATAATCTCATCCGTCTCTTGATGATCAGCAAAGCAATTCCAAGGGAAACTGCGAAGAACTCAAATATTTCTATTATCGCTTCATAAAATCATGAGCCATAAGGGTATATACACCAGACCAATTATTAACTCCTAACCCACCAACGCAAATGCCGGCCAGCCATCCCACGAACTTCTCCAAGCAAATTATATTACAAACAAGTAGCCAGGCAAGTATTCACAAAATACTCGCCCTCTTATTACTCAGCATACTATAAGTAGTAGCCGTCCTGTCCTTCAAACTCGTCAATGGCCGTTTCCCCTTCCTATTCCTCAACTCAAATCCACTATTTTGATAAACCCCATCCCCTTCCTTCAAATAGAAATGACTTGAGTCCTCCGCGCACTGGATATGGAAATCGACATTCAGTTGCTCGCCCTCCGGACCCGCACCACAACTTCCACCGAGACGACGCGACGGCGGACTATTGACTGCTAAGGCGAACAGATTCTGCGTTGCTGTGAAATCGGTGACTAGACCGCGTTGGCGGATGAAATAACCAAGACAGAAGACGTTGGTTAGGAAGACGAGGAGGAGAACGAGATAGAACATTTTCTGCCAGGGTTGCTGAGGTCCGGACTGGTATTCCTGACTCGCGAGGGTGGCATTGAAGTACTCGTAGACTCCGGTACTGAGGATTGACCCACCAGCGTATCCCCAGTAGTGTTTAAAAGTGGCACTTTCAGCTGCCGTGAGTAGCGTTGATCCGACAAGGGATGCGAGAGCTTCCGCCGTGCTTGGTAGATGAGTATCGAACTGGGGAGTCGTAACTACGAATTGGGATAGAATTCGAGTGATAGAAGCATTGCTATTCGTAAGTCCAGTATTCATAGACATTGCGAACATCCAGTCTACCATGACCTCCTTGAAATCCACTTGAATGTTCGTAGGAGGATCTGGTACGGACTTGGAATAGCTCATTTCGTCATTCGGATCGTTGCAGATACTCCTAAGGGCACCGCCTGTCTTCCCTGAGGCTGAATATGAGGTGCTGCAATAAGGCCAGAGATAACTACCTGATCTGTCGTTAGCACTGTGTATTTAATAGTATAAATCAACGTGTAGACAGCGACTCACTCAGTTGGCACAGCGTATAGTCCGTTGTCGAATTTGACTTTATCAGTGAGTACAAATAAGGAGTGTCAGGCGTTGAGATGTTTGAGATTATATTGAAGTTAATCGGCAGCTGCAACAGTTAGCTTCTGTAGCGGAAAGAGGAGGAGAACGGTATACCATAGGGAAGACTGGGGGCTGATTTTTCAAGCCGTTCTTCACAGTACCCCATCCAAAGATTTCATCCACGACAGTACTGTTCAGATAATCCTCCCCAGGCTGCAATTGTACTTCGTCGTCCCAGCCACTCCAAGCAGTTCTTTGTCCAGGGAAATCAGAACTATTTGTCTTCGCATTGGGCCAATCAACATAAATAAGTGGCGACAACTCAGAGGCATTCATGTTCGCACATAAGACATTTATGGCCGGGCTAACGACAGAAGCTCTAACTCTGTATTCCCCCACTCCATCAAGGTCTGATGGCTGTAGAATGTTGTTGACATGATCGCTTGCCGCAGCAATAACACCCGAATGAGGCATCGCCATGGTAACGTTGTTAATGATACGATTGTACTTTTGATAGTTGGCAGCAATGTCGCTGTATTCAGTGTCGACCCAGGCGCCAGTTACGGTGGTATTATCATACAGCATAGCTGTTACATTTGGACGTTCGGCAAGTTTGGAGGAATTACCCTTACCCTTGCCACCCGGGGAATTGATAGCGGCCCAGGTACGACTATATTCAAGGAAATTATGATATGCTGTAGAAGTTATTAATACAGACGTACAGTGAACAATGATCCGTTCGACTTACATTCTCCGGCATCATCAAGGCTAACGCATGTACTGGCCGAATACTCAGGATCGGCGCTAGCGTGTATGGGTGTTTGGCAACTCTGCATGACAAAATTGATGTTACCGAAACTTGATTGCACAAAGCCGCTCATGTTCTTGTAGTGCCAATGTCCAAGTTGTAGGCTAGGGTTGACCAAAGCATCTGATGCAGTGGTGTAGAACATAGCCACCACAGCTGCCGTGAGTGTGATTGCACCCAGAAATGAGAGACCTGCTGTTCGCAGAACCTTTGGGTTTGTAATCATGAATCCGGGTTGGATGACCTAGACATTGCGACTGGATTAGAGACACATTCTAGATGAAGAAAAAAGTTCAAGCGTATGCTGCTCTGGGGGAGATAGCTTGAACACAAGAAAAGCTTACCCATGTTCGCATAGTTAACTCTGCAACCGTAATACCGCTGGAGGTTTTAACAAGAGACCTTCGACTTAAAACTTGCCCCAGAAAAGTAACGAAGATAGTAACAAATGATAACTCAATAGTTTTAGCAAAGATTGCAAAGATAATCGAGGCAGTAGACGGGTTTAGAGAACCGCCAGTGCGAATAATCCCGAACCGTGGTCGGATCACACCAATGAAAAACCATATGCCTGAAAATATCGTTGAGTATATGCACAGTATGAGAATCGATACCGAGAGCCAACTAGTGCTTCGCGAATGAATGTCCTGGCTAGGAGAGCATCCAGAATGGTCGTGTCCTGTGTGGTTTAGCAAACGCAACCAGCTGTATGCGATACTCCAACATACCGTCTGCATTATGACCACCTGCTACTTTCAAATCTTTCAGTTTCGTAAAGTCCTCTACACTCTCAAATGCAGCATCTAAGCTCTCCGTAAAAGCTGAAATCTTCCCCCTCGATATATCTGCCTCCTCCACGGATTCATTGCGCGAATGACCCTGGTCCAACCCCTCATAATATGTATCTTGAGTCCAGGCAGGAGAGAATAGAGGGCGCTGCGACGTCGCAGGCGAGGTTGCTAGAGATCCAAGTGTGGGGCTCTGCAGCGCGCTCGCGGGGTTCGGTGGAGTGGGTGATTTTCGACCTCGAGTGGACGACATTCGCGAGATTCCAAGACCTTGCGTTACAGTCGCAGAGTCAGAAGCATCATCCTGCATTATCGAGGGGATCGTGGAGTGCGAGTCCGAAAGCGATGGTTGGACATCTGGCGGCAGCTGCAAGGAGCCCTGCGAGTCCATTCTGCGGTAGCCGTGTCTTTGGTGTGTTGAAGTGAGGAGCGATTTGGAGGGAGATATTGCGATTGGAGTCGGCTCGTCTGGAAGGTTCACGTCTCCTTCTGGTAGTGAGTTCCTTTTCCCGTCCACTGGGTCTGTCGTCATATTGTGAATTGTGAGCAATCAGATAGGAAATGAAATGGCACCGCACACGCAGTTTTCCTTACTGAAGGAGTACAGGTGGGCACAGAACTGGGTTACCAGTGTAACAAGCAATGATGGGCAACTGCGTATCGGCAGCACACCATGGGAAGCAAGTGATTGAAATCTCATCGGCAGCTTTATGCGCGAACCGCGAAAGCAATATAAAGGTCTGCGCCACGACGCTGCTTGGGGAAGCGGGACAACCTACTGTACCTATCTGCTCACCTGAGTGAATGAGAGGTGGGCCCGGAAGCCTCTGCTCTTCATTTCTTCACGAAATTTGGCAGGAAAATCACCATCCAGCTCCGTACAACAACATTTTGGTTGTTGGTTAGTGGGTCCATAGCGAGTGAAGAATGAAGGTCATTGGCCCCTGCGACGCTCAGCCCAGCTGTTTTGCGGTGCACTTGTCGTGTCCCCTGTCCGTTATCAGTGTCAGGCCTACTATGGTAGCTTGCAGAGCCATAGCCTTGCTTGCTGGGTCCCTCGGTTCTGGAAGCTGTCCTGGAGAGCAAACTTCGCAGGACGAACATAACGCTGTATAACGTTCGCATGCAGCTCATCGATAAATACCGCGTCGTGCGAACATGGCCGACTGATGTCGTCGTTGGCGTTCACGGACAATTATTTGTCCTGTCCTCCTGTTAAGAAAAGCCCCAAGTTGACTAGCGATACAGTAGTTTTCAGCCTAAAACTTATTTATAACTTTATTATGGTGTTGAGCTTAGAGTGGGGTAACTAACCCTACTCGCCCTATTACTCCCGCCGTACGAGCAACCGCTTTGCTGGTTAAGCTGCGGAAGTACGACGTACGAAGTAGTAGCATGCAGAACGTCCCCACCACTGCCATTGGTGGCGCCTAACTGGCCATTATAGTAAGGGTACGCGAGATCGTGTTTGACACTTACGCTGTCAATTGAAAGACTACGAAGGTATCTGACTGGTGCAACTCCGAAGGCCAGACACATAAACACCAACACACGGCCTTGCCTGGAACGTTCTGGATGATTGCGCTTTCTCGCGTAATGCCCTGTTCTGCGTGGATAGGTGATATACGTGGTCGTGCTGCTGCTAGTCAGTCATACACTGTAAGGCAACGAAGACATCGCGAGATTGTTGGGAATGAAGATCTCATTGACCGGAAGCTGGACCTAGTCAGTCCGGCTTACACCAAACCAGCTTGTCTGGCACTCGTAAAGAAGAGAAATTCGATCCAATGCTCTCTACATTCCCCGTCCCCTATTTTATATTGTTTTTTAATTGACATGCTCCCGCAAACTGTTGCAACTATCCATCTCCTGTCCAACATCATCATTATTATCATCAATCATAATCACCACGTAAACTACCCAGCACCTACTACACCCGTTTATCATCGCAGTCACGTTTCTTATATTAAAGATATAATTTTATATCCAATTCTCAGGCTGATGCCGAGGCTTCCGTCCCCATTTTCGAGATTTCTTTACCTCATTCTCTCGAGGCATTTCGTTGCGTCCAGCGCTGTGCGAAATACCTGCCAGCCAGTTGGCTACCAGTGTTCTTGGTGTGCGAGACTCAGATGGTGCAAATGATGCACCGGTGACCTTGACCTCATCTCTGTGAATCGGAATTGCGGGAGGGCTTCGTCTTCGAGGAGGCGGGACAATTGCTGTGCGTTCTATACTTTCTGAACTCATATTATGGGCAGTGTGTGCACGGGGAAGAGTATCCCTGAGAGTGAGAGGACCACCGGCGGGAGAACGCAAAGGCGCAGTATGGTTCCTCGTGGGCTGGCTAGGAAGAGGAGACTTTGACTACAACAATACAGTCAGCAATTTTTCGTAAACTCATCGTACGATTTGGTAGATTGTAGCTGTAACTTACCCGTAGCTGAGCTTCACTCCCCTGTTGGCAATGGAATGTTGGTTGCTGTTTGGCTCCGTGGCTCTGTGCTGCAAGGACTTCTATCGACTTATCGCGCCCATAGAATTCGTGATCGTTGTCATCTGCATCAACATCCGTAACACTCTCAAAGTCTGTAACATCGTCCTCGACATCGAAGACTGGACTTGGTGTCCGAGAAACACCGCTACTATACTCCGATGGTGGGTGCGCCCATTTGCGGTTCGGTCTTAATCCGCTGCCTGTACTATCATCGCTCTCGTTTGATGGTGACCTTGAATTTTGTCGCATCAAAAACAGCTGCAATTGTTGTTGAGAGTCGAAGGATAGACTGCGACGTTTCCACGATTCTGATGGACTTCCACGACGTTGGATGTCAGGAGATATTGACGAACTTGGAGGCGGCGCAAGGAGATCATTTTTCTGAGCACTGAATGACCGACTTCGCCGTTTTCCAGCATCCAAAGATCTCTTAGCATGCTTAGAGTCCGAAGGTCGCGATCTCGCGACTGGTATCGTCGGCAAGGGGTTCGAGACTTCTATTTTGGTAGGAAGATTGTCATATGTCGGTGGGCTACGTTTAAGTGCAGGCTCTGGTGCTTTCTTCGATTTGCTAGATTCTCCAGCACGTCTATTGATAGCATGAAGAGCGTTACGACGATCTTCCAAAGAAGGAAGGGTGCTAATATCTGGTTCTTCCATACTTGGCCAAGCTTTTGGAGTGATCGGTGACGGTAAGGTGGCCTTTGCAGTTCTTTTCTTAACATTGACTGGCTGAGGTGGAGCGCGAGTCTTTTCCGCAATGATTTGAAGCGTCTGAGGGCCTTGATATGTGGCACTACTCATAAAGATTTAGTATCAATACTAAGAGGGAGTAGGTAGTTCACGTACGCTCGAAAGAAGTCCATAACGTCGGCATCCAAGCCATCTTCGTCGTATGACGTTGGACTTAGGAGAACAGTCACTCCTGGAGATATAGGTGATTCTTCAGTCCTGTAATAGTCTGCAGGAGGCTTCTCGAGGAAGAAGTTTCTGGGTGAAGATATGGCAGATTGAATGCTAGGAGATCGTCCAAAGGGAACGGGAGAGCATCTCACTGAAAATGTGACGCTATCAGGTCCATCATCTATGAGTGTATCTGGTGTGAAAAGGAGTTCGTTTGGCGTTGCGTCTGCCACGTGAGGCTTCTGTCTCTCTGAAGCTTTGACACAAATATCTTCTGGCTTCCTACGATGGAAGTTCGAGCGTCCCAGTCGTTGTTCCGCCATGATTTGTAAATTTGAAGGTGGCAAAAGAGCGATAGATTTTTTGTAGGACCTTTAAATTTTTCGATAAAATTGAACGGTTGATTGAGCGACGGTGTGTATGAACAGTTTCCGAAGCTGCAGAGATTTGTTTAACGAGGATATAAAATTAGAGAGTTGGAGGACAGAGGAAAAAGCGAGTGAGCAAAAACAAGAGACTGAGAGGAAACCCCGATTAAACCTAACAGCGACCTGCACTGCGTCTGTATTATTGAATGTCGAAAATTATTTAAAAGGACAAAAGTATAGGTCACGGTAACAATTAGTATGAGGACGACAACTCAGTATAAATGTCAAACACTCAGAGAAGGCGTTGTGGGCCAGTACTACCACCAGTGCGGTCCCCAGTTGCCAGTCACCAACGGCCAATATGCGGCCTCTGTCCAGACTACCAGATGGAGGATAGAGCCTCCAACATAACCCGCTCTAATATTACTAGGTGTGGTACATTCCTGGTACAATCCTGGTACAAGAGCCCTAGACGCAGTCGTATTGGTTGTCGAGTCGCGGTTGTACCTGCATTTAGTGCTTGGGCATGGCTATGTAGGCGCCATCCCATAATGCAAAGAGAACTCCAGACGTCCACGCCGCAACGAAAGCCAGAGGTTTCGTTTCACTTGCCTCTTTTTGGTGTCTCGTGCGGGGGATCCTTAGCGGATGGGCGCGTAAATCATCGGCATCCTGGACGGATGGGCTGATGGCGCAATTCATTGGTCGAACCTGATTCAGGCGAATTTTGGGCTCTACGCGCTACTCGGAGCATTGAAAATGCTTTGACCAGCAAAACAATGGAGTCTTTTCCAATTGTAATACACGTCACCTACCGATTGTGTCCTGAATGGACATTTTTCTCTCGTCTTCATATCATGAGCATTGCCACTGCTCGACGACTGAACGGAAAGCGCACGAATCAATGCATAGTCAGGCTGTGTACAGTGGGTACGTCTGCAGAAAGTGGTACAGATACTTATCTGTGTTACAGTGCTATGTGGATGAATGCTAGCTTTCTCCATGTCAGTCAAAGTCAATCAGTAACAAAAGTCGCTCATAGTGCACTCCAGAAGATTGCAACGGCCGCTGATGCCAAAGCTTGTGTATGTGATTGGATTGAAGGCATCATGCTTTCATGTAAATCCTATTGCATGTTTGTTTCCCCGGGCCATCGAATACATTTCAGCCACGCCATACCGGCTATGTTGTGTCTCGGTACATGTCATTCCCTGCCTCTGCTGTGATCACAGATAAGGAAGCTCAGATTCAGTGAGCTGGAGAACCTAAAAGTCCTTTCTAGAATTCGCGATATGGCTATCAGAAGGAACGAGATCTATCTGTGGTCAGGTATTTATCATATCGTGCCATCTACTGTTGCGTTGAATGAAACCTTTGCTTAACCGTGCGAAACGAAGGAATTTACCCCTCGGAGCATGATTACGCACTCACTAACGTACCGCCAGCTTGGAACACATTAAAGATTCTCGCTTCGAGTTGTAGGATTTGTAGAACTATTCAGGGTGCTACGCTGGGTCATCCCTGGGACTGTAGAAGGGATCCCCATCCTGCGCTCGCTTGAGCAGGTGGGAATCCTTCGGGTGCGACTGCGGGGTGTCGCGGGGTGTCGCGGGGTGTCCTGCGAGATAGATAGACAACATCACCCATGGTGGCAGACGGAAGACGTTCAGGTCGTGTAACATCTGCTGCGCGTAGAACCCTTCCTACAGTCCTTGCCAAAGGACGGCGTGAGGGATGCAAGATACAACCGGAGATAGGTACTGTCTCAAGTTGTTTTCATCATACGTGACTGAAGGATCAATCGTCTGCAACCAGCAGCATCTAACCAGTACTTTGATCCTGAACATTCTACAGATGTGGCAACAGATGTGTGCTAGTGATATGATGACCCTTCACTTCTGATCCAGGACGCCTTTATGTGATGAGCCCGTCACTTTCCATTACCTTGTATGAGCGCTCTCCCCAATGATTTGGCCTTCGCTCTTCGTGGTCCCCTCTGATAATCGATCGAATACCGAGAACTGCCGGATTGCAGTTCATGGAGTGCCTTCGAAGAAGAGTTGAATATAACCAGGAAGTATCCGGCGCTTCATCTTCAGAAGTGAGCAGCGAAGCCCAAATTGTTAGTTGGAAACTAAGAAAGGCACTGTCCAAAACCGTCGAGCATTATGCCATGTTTTTCGTTCCTCATTAAATTACGGAGGAATCATTCTCATATATATGACCATTTGCAAATATACAATGGGAAACATCCACAACCTCACTACACACGGGGGCACAGTTAATGATCACATATCAAGGTTCAAGACTTCGAAACTCATTCACCTTTTACGATATATCCCCAAAACCTGCGTTGATGGATTATCATCGACTAACTAATGTTCTCCCACATTTATTTACATAGGGAAAATGTTAAAGGTGTGTGACCTTTCGAAGAAGTTTAGTGGCGTTCTCACGACAAACTAATGCCATCGCTCCTTCGCCAGATACCCTCGAGTACCGTACAACTACACAACTGGTTCCTGCCTTTAGTGTTAGGGCAAGGACAAATTCAAGCAGGAGCTATTCCTTCAAAACATTTTTCTGAAATCGACTCACCACTTACAAAGTCCTTCTGTTAAGAACAACGAACTTCACTGCACCCGGTGAGAAGAGACCATCACTAAGAAATTCTTAGCACTTGCTTTCCTGGTACTTATCCCAGCTTCTTTTGGAGATCTTCATTCAAAGAGTGTTACTTCTTGTATCGTGTTTGCTCCAGCAACTTCATACACACCCAGTTACCAATTCAAATGTGCCGTAAGTTCTCCATAACCCATCACGACTGATCAGCGAGACCTGGATCAGCAACAATTTCACCATCACAACAGCTGACGCATTCAGCACCAGATCCCAAGTTCGCAAGAAAGACGGCCAGCATGATTACAGACACTTCTAAACATGAAGTCGGCTTGGTAAGGACTCTCACTCACTCCGTCTCGGAATATACTAACAACCTTTCAGGACGCCGTCTTCCGCATGCCCACCACCCAACAAGAACTCACCACCACGCCATTCTACCGCTGGTTCATCCTCAACGCCATCCACAAGCGTAACTTCAAGGACGGGCAACTAGCCAGCAAAATCCCATGGATCCCCAGCGGCGTTGGAGCCTGGAGGCTCGAATCCGTGCTTTCCACCATGGCAGAATCCGCACTCCTCCTCGATGAAGAGAAGGAGATCGTCACCGTCTTCTTCCGCGAATACGAGCGCTGTCTCGCTCGCGGCGACGACATCATGACCGATGAGTTCTGTCTTAGCTGGGACAAGCTCAAACGCATGTTCGACCTCAACGATCCCGAGCACATCGCTTACCAGTCGATGAAGCGCTTGGAGGAGGACACTGAGCGTGAGAAGCAGCTGCCTGATCGGTACAAAGTCAAGGGACATGTCGAGGAAGTGCGAGGTCGAAAGGAAGCACCAAAGACTGTTCAGCTCAAGATGCAGGAAGATGGTGCATGTCAGGAAATCTTGGTCTTGGAAGGCAAGGCACCCGCAACGCCTAGGGGAAAGAAAAGAGTGGTTTCGGGGACTGCGGAGCGCTCGGTTAGTCCGATGAAGAAGAATAAGTCAATTCAGATTCAGGTCAGCGAAGTTGGCTCGGAGTCGAGTTCCAGCTCGGAGAGTGTTGATAGCTATTGTAAGTGTCATCTTTTTATGAGAGTTGTGATTTCCTTGCTGATAATGAGATAGTGTACCGCTTCAAAGACTTGGACCTAGACATCAATGCTCTCGATGAGGTTCATGATGCTGTTCCACTCAACTAGGGCGGACCCGTATGCTGAACGATGGCGTATTGTATTACCATGATCGTTCTTATTTTTTAAACTTATCGTCTCTGTCTGTCTGTCACTGTGTCGACATCCAAGAAAACATTTCTAGGAGTTTGAGCTACGGTTAGGAAGGAAATTGGAATGGGCGAGATACTTCATATTCAATTGTATTGCCATAGAAAAAATGACAGACAGAATTTCTATCACTCACTCGAGTCCGTTTTTGATGCGCTGTGTTGAACCTACTGCTTAGCTATCCAAGATCCTGACAGCACTTCTGACATGCTTCCTGTCCATGCTTCCTGTACTCCCAATGTCCATTGTCCAACTCCCATATTCTCACACACAGATTTCCATCGCCGCTCCAAAAGAAAGTAAATCATGGTATCATTTAGCATCTATAGATTCGCTCCTCGCTTTGCATATTTTCATCATCATCCATCATTCCATCTAATCGTATCCTCCCCGCCCATTCATAACCAATTTTCCCTTCTATCTTTCTACCTAACACTCATCAAATCCAACTACCCAATATCGATCCCCCCCTTTCTCTCCCCTACTCCCACCTCCTCCACTCCTCATCCAACCTCTGAATCTCCCTCCCCAGCCCCGGATTCGGCACCATACTCTCCCTACTCTGTCTCCTCGTCGCCGCCACATGCACCTTCCACTCCCTCTCCTTGGCTTTCCTCTCCCTCGCCTTGACCGCCAACAACTTATAATCATCCGTATTAACCGCTTTCTGGAAAATCGCCCGCATCCTTTCTGAATACAGCTGACAGCTCGCTTTCGATATCCGCTGCGGGGTTTTATTAAACATCAGCGGGATCGCTTTCCGGTCTTCGAGTTCGGGGTACACGACGTCATCAAAGCATTCTTCACACACGGTGAAATCAGGAAGTTGCGTAATAATGTACCAGCGCCGGTCAGGGAGGTCCGTGGACTGCTGGCATTCTTCCAGCAAGGAGAACTTGCGCGCGAGTTTAGCGAGCGTGCGGGTATCCGGGGCAGCATCATGGAAAGCGGCGTCGTCGGCGGTGGTTTCCAGCGCGTCGAAGTACTGCACGAAGCGCTTGCTGTCGAAGCGGAGATCGCAGATGCGGGGGCCGGCGGAGGAGTAGCCTGGGTCGGAACGGATGAAGACGCCGCGGATGGCGGGGAGGAGGATCTCGATGGATTTGACGCAGCTGGAGCAGACGTCGAAGTTTTTGACTAGGGTGCCGGTTTTGGGATCGATGATGGAGTGCCAGGATCGGATGGATTCGCGTTGGCGGTAGCAAGGCTTTTCGTGCTGGGCTACGGTTGCTAGGCCGTAGAAGAGGTTGAGGTCTTTTCGCTTTTCTTTGAGGGTTAGGAGCCAGGCGATACGATACCATGGAGAGCTGCCGAAGTCGCAAATGATGGGAATATCTAGTCGCCGAATGGCTGGCTGGAAGTGATCGCGGAAGGCTGTAGGTGCTATGATAGAATGGAAACAGCTGGGGCAGATATCGAAGTTAGGACAACCGGGTAATGTAAGCCAGTCATTACGGCCAGGAGTAGGATTCATTCGAGGGCACGACGGGAGGGCTGGAACGCTACCTCTATCCACATCCTCAGAGAAGCGGCGGTAGGTGCCTACTGGCATCTCGGTATTTGGAGGCTGGAAAGCAGGAGGTTGCCAATACGAGTTATCGTTCAGAGGTGCTCGCAAGTCCAAGGTTCTATCGTCATTAAATTGAGGCAAGGCAGGTGAGTGCCGAGGGTCACCAGGTAAGTAGAAGTCAACCCTTGTAGGTGGTGCACTGTGAGGTACAGGGGCGATTATTGGAGCCAAAGTGACCGGCGCGTTTGCATTTGACTGTCTAGATGACGGACGTGGGGGAATACCAGGACTCAAGGGGTTTAACCTGTCAGCTCGGGGTGTTTCCTGGGACGCACTCATGGGAGAAGGCGGTCGGGAAATCGACATCGGTCTCCGTCCTTGAGGGAACGTTTCGCTTCGATCGAGTGGCTCTGCTCGGGGTAGTTGGCTGGGCGAGAGCTTCGGGGAAGGAAGGGGAGACGAGAATCTTGATTGTAGTGCAGATTTGTTTGATCTCGGTGAATCTACTTGACGCTCATAGTCATCCTCTGCTCGAAGGTCCTTTGTTCGATGATGGCGATGCCGTACGCGCCCAGGACCTCTCTCAGATCCACTATCCGCTAGATCATCCTCACTACTACTATAATATTGCAGGTTGGAGGTAGCCGAGCGTCTAGGCGACCTTGCACGTTCGGCCTGATTTGAACGATGTCTGTCTGTTCGTCTCACATCTTCAGACGCAAGCTGCTGAGGGCGTGCCATCTTATCATTCGTATTACGCCGCGATCTGCTTGGCGTGTCGGGAGTCCCGTTTTCCCTCTTTCCAGACACTGGCGTTGTTGGACGGGATATGTTGTGAAGACTGCTGCCGCTGTTTCTCTTTTCTGGTGCTGGCCTACCACGCCTGCTTTCCTGTGAAGCATATTGCCGGGAGTTTGATTGGGGCATCGACGCCGTAGAGTCTCTCGACGGCGGACGCGGAGCATGAACTGTATCCGGCGAGAGAAAGTATTCGCTGGTGGAAGTTTGTGGTGCAGCTTTGGGTGTTTCATCACGATCTCCCAGCGCAAATGAAGACGCACTCCTGCGGAATTGTGGTGGAATCTCCCGAGGAACCTTCGTCTGCAAATTTGGGAGATCCTGTCTACTCCGTTTCCTCTCCAGTGGCGGCGGCTTCAATGCAGGCCCGTCATTACTTGGCTTCCTCGTAGTTTCGGGCCTAGTTGAACCATGTTTGTCTTGTTCCCGCTCTGACTTGGCTTTTGAATGACTATCTGCACTGGAGCCCTCAGCATCGCCATGCCTGTGATTTCTTGGTACCTCCGGCCTCTTTTCCCTACGCTTGCCATGTTCAGATCGGTCATTTGATCGGTCTGTAGAAGCCTCGTATGCTGCGTCTGGTTCAGAACCAGGAACAAGGACGAAACGACGCTCAGGATTATCGTTATCATCGATGTCGTGTGCCTCTTTTGGCCGTGGTTCAGCATGCAGTCTTTCTGCTTCAGCCTCGCTTACATCAGACTCAAGAATTATAGGATATTGATCGATGGTGCCTCGGGAAGGAGGATCGTACGAGGAAACGGACGAAGGTGAAGGCGAAAATTCTCTTGCCAACGAGCTGGCTTCGTCTTCGACAATAGGTCGCGGTGGGGGTGGGCCCCTTCGAGATACTCGGCTTCTGCTCCTTTGTCGTCCAACGTCTCGATTTGTTGTTCTTAGAAAGGCGTGTGCATCGTGCTCGAGCGGGGCTGGCTCTCTAGACAACAACTTGTTAGCATATTGAGAACACTCGGGAAGACGCTATCGTGATGGCATACGGTGATGGACTCCTGGCCCGACCAGTTCTAAAGAACCCATTTGTCAATAAATCAATGACATCTCTTTCTTGACGCCTCGACTGTCTCTCCATGCTATTCCGGCTGCTGCAAAAGTTGTAATATTAGTGGGCCTCGAAAAGAAAATTTCCAGTAAAGAACGTTGCCATGCGAAGTCTAGAAGGAAGAAGCAAAAGTAATGTATATTTGATAGGATAGATTTCGAAGCTTCTCGTCATTCACATCATCACCATCTTTCTGCGTAGCTATCCCCGCTAGTTTATTCGTATGCCTAATAGTTTGGTGTTTAGGTTTCTAGCTGAGAGCTTGACAGATTTTAGTGAGCAAGAAATCGTATGGATACAGCAACTTCGGAACAAACAAATTACGAAAAGATGACTAGATTGAATCCTTCTGAAACACTCAGAGCTTTTCCGTGCAGCAAAAAAAAAATCTCCTCTCAAACCCCTCACTTGACCACTCCTCGAAAACAGTCTTTCTCTGTAACATGATCCTACGTATGCATAAAAGTGGCAGCTTAGAAAGTATAAAAGAATATCGTGGAATGGCTCCACGGAAGAGCGGTGGGTCCAAGGCTTTTATGAGGCGTAAACTGTAGGACAGTCCGAAGATTCGGCATCGCAGGCGAGGCCATAGAGCAACCTTTCTCACCACCCAGTTCAGAGCTTTGTCCAGTAACAAGGAGTCCCAAATTGTTCACATGTCTCCACGAGGGAGTTGCCGCAGATCCCAGCTAGAATTCCATCGAAGTAGCTGCATCCCGTCGGATATCCCTTGGTGTTTTCCCTATGTGTGGCCTGTTTCTTTGTTAAGTCGCAAGTACGGCCATTGTGTATATTATACGAGTATTAAAACCTCCAGCCCTGCGGTGGCATTGTTTACATAAATCAGAAATAAAGTAGACATTAAGTCGGCGAATTATAGCCCCAGTAAGAGCAAAATATGATTCCTACTATGCAGTAAAACGTTGGGCATTTATACAGGCGTGAGCTTCCTAATCCACCAAAAATTCTTGGATATCCTTGTCCTCGTCGTCCTCCTGCTGCTCCCTTCTCTTCTTTTCGTCTTGTTCCAGGATCTTTCGGACCATCTGCCTTTGTCGCTTTCGTGCCTTCTTGCCCCAGTTCGCATCTGCAGCCGTAGATTTCTCCTCTTCGGTATCGGTATCCTCGGGAATCTTGACATTCCCACGCAGAGCATTCGGGCTCAGGACTGCTTCCTTCTCCTTCTTCGCTTTGTGTTCGTTCATTGCCTTTTCATGTGCCTCCTTCTGCATTTTGATTCCGAGGTTGACAAAATAAGGCCGGACAAGCAGATATGCTCCAACAGCTGCCACAATTCGAATCCAATTTCGGAGATCCATCCCATCGAACATATGTGTGGCATTTCGGTAGAGATTGTGGGCGCCGGCGGACACCATGTTGATTATGAAGTCGGCCATGTCTGCGATTTAAGGACCAGAGCTAACCTTGGAATTTTAGAAAGGAGACGTTGAACTTGATGGGTATCGTGAGAATGCTATGTATCGGTGGGAGTTGTAGAGATTCGTTCGAATAGGAAGACCGCTTCGTTTTGACTTGGAAGGTAATCGTAGGAAGTGTGAAGGTAGACCTGGTACGGAGATAGCTCTGGACGAATTATAGTACTCTCAATTGACCGACGTCGATTTTGAGCGGTTTCAGTACGTGGCCGACAGGAAGGAAAACTGCCCGAACTTTTTATTTCACCTTATCTGGAAAACACGGAACTTACAATTTTAGCTTCCGACTTCGCGCTGTTGTCGGTTCCAGCTCGGCAAACGCGGTTTCCTTTCTATCGACGCGTCTAGCAGATCTATCGAATTGCTATTTCGCAATATCAACAGATTCCTCAACCCAGCAACAGCAATCTAGATCACTGAATCCACTACTTTTCACAATGCCTCAAGAGATGGATGAGGCTCTCCAAGAAGTAAGTTGTAGCTCCCTAATCTGACACTATTCTGACGACAAATCCTCAATGACAGGGCCTCAAGGCAGCTCTATGGTTTTCGATCGGAAAGATCGTAGATGAAGAGTCAATTCGCCTCAACGCAAATGCTACGAATCAATTCATAGGCGCCTTGACGGAAATGGTGTGGGCCCAGATCGGTATGTTCAAAGCCAAGAACACTCGCAGAGGATTTCTCTCTGACTATAACAGAAAATGTCACGATGGATCTTGAGAGCTTCGCGCAACATGCTGGACGGACAACCATAACGACTGACGACGTTCTACTCATTACAAGAAGAAACGATGCCTTGTATGATATCATGAAAGATTTCATAGACAAGGAGAAGGCCAAGTCGGCGAAAAACAAGGAAAGAAACCGTGCAAACAAATAATTGTTGCCCTGTGTGTTTCCGAGGTGCAATTCCATCAGGTAGAGCCAAATGGAAGATGATGATTGGACCACATCAGCGTTACAGTGAGCTGACACTAGCCCTTAACGGTACAACATGAGGCGGGAGTGGGTGCGGGGTAAGCACTAATGGAATGTGCACCCCTATACCAGACTATTCGCAACAAGAACGGGTACTAAACGCCAAACTGTCCTGATACCTTATCATTCAGCTGATAAAGGTCGATTCAAGAAGGAGATACGGAGTTTGGATCAAGTTAAGATGTCTGACACCCACCAAGCACAGTCGCAAGTCCTGCGTACTCCAGAGCTTCTCGACCACATTCTATCGTACCTTCCTCAATCATGTCTTCTATTGAACATCACACGTGTGTGCAAGGCCTGGAACACAGCGCTGTCTTCACCCACACTTCAGCGGGCTCTAGGATTTCGATCGGACCCCAAGGTCGAGTCCATATCGTGGCCGGAGCTTCTCGAGAGACAATTTAGTCTCTTCTATCAACTACCGCCCGAATTAACGCTGTCCGATGCAAGCAGTCTGAAGACACTTCCATGGACGCAATGCCCCGATGTGTTTAATAGAGCTGATGCCAGCTGGCGTCGAATGCTTGTCTTTCAACCTGCCTGCACTCGATTTGAGATTGTTCAAGTGGTTGCGCAACGCACTGGAATTTGGCGCCAGAAATGTGTCATCAACTGCGAAGATGGTATCAGAATGGGAATGCTGTGGGATATCATTCAAAAGTGGTGTTCAAAGCGAAACCATTGGTTTATGATGGATGGCCATTTTGAACCTCAGGATAATCTCTCATCAGACACCGAGTCGACCGACAACGAAGACCACACGCCTGTACCAAGATCGCCTTCGTTGATTTTAAAATGCCATAGGACGTGGCATTACGGCGGTACTCCTCTTCTTGAGGATAGCTGGATCAGTAAAGCAAGGAAGGATATCTACCTAGACTTTCGGCCGGTTGAAGGGTAGAACTGGCATCGTTGTAATGGGGCTTTCAATTCATTCATACGGGGCGTTCCAAATTACTTGGGGATGTTTTCTACCATACCAGGTCATTTGGCCAGGACGGTTACACGTCATTCAACGACAGTGTTATCACTACTTCGCACGGCTGGCTAGTTGAAGCGTTGTACTCTGGACCGTTATATATCCTAAACTGGAAAGGCATCCGTTTATGACTATTAGTATTGGACAAGGGAAGTTAGCAGGAGAGTTGCTTGTATTGAAGTTTCAGGCTATGTTCCAAAAACTGTGTCTATTTTTCTAAATTCCAACTCCACGCAAGATATGCATATTTGTTCAAAAATGAGTTCTAAGACCGGCGCCGACCACAACCACGATTGAGAAAATTAAACAGATTCAGACCCAGATACCTCCTTTTTCATTCCTCCCTGAACTTCTTCTACGCCGACCTCGATAGCTCTTGATTTTCCGGTTATTTGAGGGAAGCAGTAACCTGGATGGAACACTGTGAGGCAAAGGACCGCAATAACAATCATACTACAACAAGTTAGCTATCAACGGCGGACCTTGGAGGGAGATTAGAACTTACAATCCTTCCATTACCACGAACCCCGCCTCGTCACGCATAATGGGGTTTGCCCAACCTCCCACCATCTCCGCAATTCTGTAGAGACACCTCCCAAAAATCGTCACGAAGGCCACTGTGACACCCAAACAGAACAATTTGAACGATCTCTTTGCCGCCACTGCCTTTGCATCTGCCGGTACCGCCTCCCACGAGCTTCTCGTCCGCACGAAATAATCAATCACCAACGCCGCAAAGAAAATGAGCGTTGCAACCTGCCACACAATACCCGCAATCATAAGATCCGTCCCCTTATCTCTCAACCCCTCATTATCACCCGCACTGGCCGCAATCCCACCGCCTATCGCCTGCAATAACAGCGAGACGAAATCAAAAGTAATAAACATCCCCGTATACCATCGCACCGGGATCCGCGATTTTTCCGTACCGAATGTCTGCACCATGCGCTGTAAGGTGATGTACACGCCTGCAACGATAAACGAGGGCGAGAAGATCAGGCAGGATATCTGGATCTCGAAACCAATGGTGGACCAGGGGTTGTGGTTCATGAGGACCCGCCCTATGTAGCCGGTTACTTCGCCCAGGCAGCCGATGGTGATGGCAAGGCTGTAGAAATAGGTTTTGTAGCGGACGAGGAGCGCGAGATGGATGAGGGAGAAGAGCAGGAAGTAGGAGAGGAAGAAGGCGTTGAAGCCGAGAGATGGAGTGTACCCATAGATGGTATATTCAACAGGGCAGGCGGGAGTAATAGATGTGCAGTTGTCATCAGCCATTGTGGAGATTTGATGGTGGTGCAGAAAAGGGAGAGCAAATATGTAGTTGTTCCACTATCGTCAAGCAAATATCTTTGAAGGGCTTTTTAACAGACGCTGAAGATGATGATTTCCATAATAATGAAATTCCATCCTGATCATTATATACAAAACCTCCATAAAGAACCACGTAAAGTGACAAGAATACCAAGATGAGGTGCATCCAGCCGCTTACCTGTGCCTCGCATTCCTACGCAGATAACGCGTGAGAAACGGTATAAATTTCGTCCGATGAACGTCTCGTTCCGCAAACAGATTGAGGCTAACTTGCTAAGCCTCTATTCGGAACGAACGATTGAACGTGCTCAAAACGTGGCTTTCCCCATAACGGCCGTAACTTCTCATTTACGCTTTTGGGAATGGGAGAGAAAGGACTGTTGTTGGGTTAGGCTTACTCGAATGGGTCCCTACAGTAGGGAAAAATTAAGCGAATGCGTGTCCGAGAGGAGAGAAAGGATTGTTGGCTTACTCGAATGGGTACGGCCCTAGGGAAAAATTAAGCGAATGCGTGTCCGAGAGGTGAGGACCAATTAGAGGGCTGCAAATGCGGGATGTGGGAGTGATGACGCTGAGACTTGTTAACGTTGCTATTTGGGGGTTGTCAAAATGCTGGCTGTCAATCTCGTTTTAGCTGTCGATCTTTGTAGGCGTGTTTTGGGCACGGATTAGATAGGTTCCGAGGATTTGGTGCTTGGGGTGAGGGATGTGAGAGGTTGGGAGATATAGAAAGCGTGGGGAAACAGAGAGAGTCGATGGAAACACGAAACACGTCGTTTTATTCTGGCGCTCTCGGCCCTACAGTCCTTTCAAGCCAGCTAGGAGGGCTGAGGCTGTTCGTTTATGTTTTCGAAATCAAAAAGTTTACTTTCTAGAACACAGGAAGCTTGCGATCTTCAATGGTCACGTATGACGGTTGAATGTCAAGACAGCGCAACACTTACAGACACCAAATATCAGGCGGGCAAAGTCTGGATGGTCACGTTTGATTTGCTAATTCGACATCTAGGTATAATACGTACATGCATATCTCCATGTGTGATGGACAGCTATCAGTTCCAAAATCACCCTACAGCATCGAAGGCAAACCGAGGCGTTTCTCGTTCAGAACTTTCCAACCCTGCACCATGCCAGTTGCGATTATCACTATCACCCACCGAGTCTCGTGTGCCCGGATCTTTGACTATATACTCATTGTATCCATCCTTACATTTGAGGGGCCAGCATCCAATCCTCGAAAGAGGTCACGAGAGACTCCATGGCACAACTTGCTCCGACGCAGTCAGCACCAGAGACATCCTGCTTTTCATGGTCCTCGTCCATTTGATCCACGTCTGTATCGACTTCTTGCATATCCACATCTATCTCAAGAGATTCAAGATCCAGCATGATCTCCCACTCTCCTTTGGTGCCGAGACGCAGAGCAAGTGCAAGATCCAATATTTCAGGTTTCCTCTGAGCGATGATTCGACTAGTGAACGTATCGACAAACTTGTTTTCCACCTCCTCGAACCCTTCGTTACAGAGCGCTTTACCTGCTAAACGAAGCAACAAGGACGACTCTTCAACTTCTTTCTGACCAAAGTTGCCAACATATTTTGGGAGATGGCTGAGCTCCAAAACACAGTCCGATATCCAGAACAGCTTCGTAAGAACATCTTGATAACAACTAAACATATCCGATCGAACCCTAGGCAAGAAGAATCTCGCAACAACATCCGATCCGACGAGAACGATTTTTCGACCCTCTTTGTAGCTTCTCTCAAGCGTCGCGAGCAACTGATCATGTCTCCCTCCCCACTTACGGTCGCCAGTCCTTCTAAAATGGCCATCAGGATGGAAGACCAAACCCCGTTCATGGTTGTGCACGTCGATTGCGATATCAGTCCAGACCTCGTCGATGGGGGGCGAGTCCGCTTGGCCGAGCATGCTAGTATCGAGTGCTGTGATGGTCACGAGCTCGACTTCATCACCGTGTTCGCCGTGGACCATGCTGACGATGTCAATAGAGACAAGAATCGCGCCGTTGATCTGGTTCTGGAAAAGTTCGTTGATCTTGTCTAGGGCTTCTTCTGGTGGTGCCCAGGGAAGTAGATAGTGGACTCCTTCCATGGGCATGTTGGTCGTTGGTTCCGGCTCCACCAACTGCATTGAATCCAGGGCCTCCATGGTTTCCTCGAAGGAAGTATCCTGCGCTGCGAGCTCCACATCCATGTTAGTGTCCATGTTAGTGTCCATATTGGTATCCACGATGGAAAGTCGATGCTTGCTTCGTTCGTTTCGAAATTTGCTTAACCGTTGTAATTGATTCTTGTGTGAAGCACGATGACTCCCACTCAGTTACCCACTTACTCTCAGATTGTGACCACGGTCAAGCTGAAGAAAAATAATTTCGAAATGAGCGATACGGTAGTACATATAAAACCATCCCACCGCGCCAAAGCTGGCGTACCCGAATTTCTGTGTTCTTGGTTCCGATCTGGTAGACCGATGCTTGATCCATCCACAAGCAACATCCGATAGTGTTGTGCGGGAGCTAAGCAATTATTTCATTTCTGAACAATTTGGGGACCTCACCCTCTCCCTGAATGAACGGATCCGTGACCGGCGATTGTGGCTTGAGGGTGCTGATTTCACGTCACTGGAAGAGATGTAGTTGGGATTGATCACGAGTTCACAGCATCGCACTTGCGTTCTGTTGTGAATACCATGCGTGGATGCCTTTTCCACTTCCTCATTCCCCTTTTTGCTAGTAGCGAGACTAGCGTAAACTCAATCGACAAGCGGCTTGCTTGATCGAGTCTAAATTTCACAATGCGATCTTTGAGAATGGGAAAAGAATAGTGGGATACGTGTATGAAGCATGCATTATGGAAATCGATTGGCCGATGTACACTTAATAACATGGCTAGCTGGTGGCAGAATACAAACGTAAACGTGCCTTTGCTTGGCTTGAGCACTAAGTGATTGTTCGATTCTTTTTCAATAACCTAAAAGACGGAGGCTTTTAAATCATTAACCCAGGCCATTTTTCTCGAAACACTAGGAATTTGGTAGAGCACTCGCATAGTCAATCGTGGAGTCTAGTTCCTTTGTAGCAACCAGTTTGGTTCAAGGATCGTTTAACAGTTGCCCTTCAGATCGTGATCTACTTCGTTCCCTAAACTTCACTTCCCGAGCTGTTCACGGCAAGCTACAGACCAAAACATGAGGCTCTGTGATACCCGCCACGTAGACCTTCTTTTTCTCTACATCATGCACCGCAATCGTTCCACCGGCCATAATGGTCCCATCATCCTCGATCATGATCTCCACCTCATAATCCTCCCCTTCCTTCCCTTTTCCATCCGTCTCCTGTCGCTTTTTGACTCTCAGAACCGCTGAAGGAACGTCGATGCTTCTGTCGTCTAAATTTGCCAACCACTTGTAAGATTGGGGAAACCCCGCGACTATGATATCGCCGTTCTTGTCCACACTCATATTATCCAACGGATACGGCGTTTTGATCTTGGTCACCAGTTCCAAGGTGGTGTCAACGACGGAAAAGACCTGGATCTCGGGTATGAAAGTAATAGGTACGTAGAGTAGACCGTCGGGCCCCAATTTTAGACCGTTGGGACCGCGGAGGAAAGTCGAATATGCTATTTTGCAGCTGGAAGTAGCTGCATCGCAGAGACCTATACTGCCGCCTCCGAGGAAAGGATCGAGTTCTCTTCGCTGAAGCCACATTAGTTCTCTTGAATGTGGACGACAGGAGTTCTGAGGAAAGAGCTTACATATCCAACTTTATCACTGTGATCATTTGTAAATGCAAAAGCATGCTTACTAACCCACGCGACACGATTCGGGGTCTTTATCGTTTCATCTGAATACGTCTTCACGTGCTTCAATGAGTGACTTCCAACCTTACTCTCAAAGTGCTCAATAGTAGAATTCGCGCCAATTCTCTCAGGATTGAGGGCCTCGCCTGTAACGGGATCAAATGGCGGACGATGATTAATGATTATGAAGTGAAGAGTGTCCGTTTCCGGATCCACACGCACATCGAATCCATGGAGGTTAAATGTCCCGTCTCCCTGATTCCCTGTGAAACCTTCCGGCTTCATCCACTGAAATCGCGACTCCAGAGATCCTGTACCCCAAGTGTCGAGCACAGCCATGCGATCGCGGAGCCCGCGTGCTGATGTGTTGAATCGGTTACCCCTGTTTCCCCACACACCATTGTCAGTTATCCCACATCGTCACGTTTTTTCTTCTCACGTCTTCAAAAGAAATCCCGGGTTCAATGAAAAAAGTTCACACACGCAGGAAGCCACTGGAACCGACTCTCTAGGTCGGAACATGCCAGATACAGATACCCCGTAGGCTCATGGAACCATGCATCTTCGCAAGCTTCTAATTCGGGGATATCTAACTTTTCGCATGACACGCCATATTTGTCGAGTGTGGTAAGGGAGCGCCGGTAGCCGAGGACGTCGAAGAGGATAGGGGAGATAATGAATTGATAGAGTGTAGAGAGCAGAATTAGGATGGCGCTGGTGAGGATGGTTTTGGAAGGGAGGGCGGGCATGATGAGGGGATGAGGTTGGGTAGACGATGATGGATGAGAAGTGGGATTTTTATGAAGATGAGCGGGGTGGGGAGAGGCTCATATACATACTAGAGGAGCGGAGGGTCGGTGTTCTCGGAGAATTTGTACAGGGTGGAATGTGCCGAGGATAAGGACCGATGCGTTGTCAACTGGTGTAAGAATGTGTTTGAACTTTCCTAAATATCGAAAGTCATCATTGAGAATAAGTCCAAATCTTATCCGATCGTAATCAATGTTGGAAATGGCGATTTGTTCCATCTTCTATTTGCACATATCTCGCCTACGAAATTCTCCCTCCCCTCTATCTAGCGAATTCCTTTTATTCCCTTACATCTTAAATCGAGCAAATCTACTATATACCCCCTTTTTTACCTGAATCTGTCTGGCGATCTTCTAGGAGGTTATTCATTACCTCCAATTTACCTTTACTCTTATCACATAAGTGAGTGAACCTAGAGCATAGATGTTGCTCACGCTCAGGTATGGCGACGCTGGACGGATCTTGAGAATGACTTCCTAGATGTCCGGATTTGCATCGAATATCACACGAGTTCTAGGTTGAGGTATTGAAGAAGTATAGAGAGAGTACTAATTTATTCATCATATCGAACCAAATAGACAGAGGGGTAGGAAACGAATCAATGATTATGAAAAAGCCAATTGTTTTAATCAAATACATTATCATTAAATATATCTCTGCTCTAGAGATTTTAAACCAGTCTAACTGTCTCCCTTCGACGTTGTCTAACACCTGGAAACCATCATATTAAATTATTCATTAGCTGCCCCTCCACCCGCCTCTCCTATCTCTCCGCATTTTCTCTCATTCATAACCATAGTACAGTAACGAAGGTTGGTATTACTGCCGAATTGAGAGTACACTGCAGATCAAGTACCTAGAGACAATCTCTCGGAAGAACCTAATAGAAATCAATCTTGCCTTCTTCCTCGCCGGCCTTAACATCGGAATGTGCGAATAGGCCAACAAGAGGTCTGGTTTCATGGTCATGTTCAAGGTAATGACTATAATCTATATTCTGCTTATCGTTGTCTGCGGCGTCTACTGTAGTTGCCGAGTTTCGTCGTGCTTTAAAGTCGGGAGCTGGGTCGGCGGAGTTCTGTCCCCCAGGGGGTTTCGGAATATTGAAACTAGGGGCTTCTGGGGAATTCAACTCGGGGGTTTCCACTATTTTAGGGACGCCAGACTCAGTATTCTCCAAATTGGCGTCCGCTGTAGTTGCTGAGTTTCGTCGACGCATTCGCGGTCCCATGAGTCCCGGGGGTACCGGAACTTCGGGAATACTGGGAATATCGGGATTTTCAGGATTCTCGGGATTCTCTGGTTGATCGTCGTTCTCCCCGGTATTCACTGTTGCTTCAGCTTTTAGTCGACGGGATATCTTGGGAACCGACAATTTTTCTGGCAGCCCTGGCTTCTCTGTCTTCCCTGGCTCCTCTGGCTCCTCTATCTCCTCTGGATCCTCTGCCTCTGGCCCTTCTGACTGCACTCTCTTCTCCGGCGCCTCCTGAGCAGCAAGATTGGCAGAAATAGGATGATCCAGAACCTCCAGAGGTTGCACCAGAGGTGGGTGGTCTGACTTGGCATCTGGAATTGTAGCACTTTCCTGAACAATCAGTTAGAACAATGACCACCTTTAAGAAGATTGACAATGTGGTTTTTGGCTAGAATGTAAGGATATAGTATATCTGTGTATATTAGGAGAGCAAGCTTACCGAGGAACTAACCGTCTCCTGAACTCCATCAAAAGCGTCTCTTGCTACCTTTGTAGCATCACCATCAAGACCATCACCAAGAAGGCCGGTCCCAGGTTCCAGTTGAGAGCCACTACCAAGAACACCACCAAGAATGCCATCCACCAAACCCGGTTGAGGATCCCGAGCCGAAATGGAGCCATCTAAGGTGATACTAATATCTTGAGTACCATCTCTCTTCTGGATGATCAGTTAGAATAATCAAAGTTTTCCGGAGAATTGGCAGAATATAAGAATATGATGTATCTGGGTATAGTAGGAAATCGAGCTTACCGAGAAACCGTCTGTCTCTCCAACATCAACGATAATGGGCTTTCCATCCTCACCAATAATAACAGCAAATGGACCCAAAATACCGGGCGCAGCATCCCGAGCAGTGAAAATGGGATTGGAGAAATCCTCTAAGTTGATCTCGGCATTGGCCCCTAGGTCGACATATGTTTGCCTCTTCTGAATAGCCAGTCAACACGATGATCGGTTTTGGAGGATTACCAGGCAGAACATCAAGATGTATATGCACGCCGGAAGAGAGAGCTTACCTTGCTAGTGCCTGAGGTTTTGGGACTGGGGCTGGGGCGAGGGCGGTGGTGAGGGAAAGGGCCAGGATTGGGCGAAGGGTCCCGAGCAACGACCGGAAGTGAGGCGGCTAGTTGCAAGGTTGCAAGCCCGTATAGGAGAACGGTCGAACGCATCTTGATATGTAGAGGCGGTTGGGACTGATTATTGAAAGCAAATCAGAGGAGAAGTGAATGCTGCTGAGTGTCGATGAACTGACAGCATCTACAACTTCTTATATATCCATTCTCTACGGTGTAAGACGACAGCGACTATGTGTTGGTAAGACACCTGCTACCTTTTGATAACAGATATGCAGCGTGAAAGAGACATTGCTAACGCGAGTCGCTGATCTACAGATGATTATCATTCTGAAGATATTCGGTGATGGCGACAGCAAGAGTAACAATAATAAGGAGTACATACACAATGAGTTATGACCCCACAGTGTCTCTTCATCACCACGGTGTGATCTTGGCATCTTGACTCATGCGAAGAATTGAGACACGGGACGAAAGCACGGTTCAGAAAGATAATGTAGGGCAGCTCTCCCACGCAGAAAAAAGAGACCGCTTCAGAAGACCTCGGGTTTTGCTTGTGACGATAACTTTGACTTTTGATTGTATTTCGGAACACTCTGTTTCACCAAGCACTAAACTATTTCGTCAACTTTTCGGATATTTAATTGCCTTTTCGGATAGTTGATTGCCTTTCGGATATTCAATTGCTGAGTTTCGACAATGATTTTCCCGTACATATGTCAAGGGTGTCTTAGACATCCATGCAGATCATGAAGCATATGCCATCACCGCCATCTCCTCGCAGAATGATCTACGTGGCGCAACAACATCGGGTAGTCAGGAACGCTGCTTGCTGCACGCAAGGTACCGTCCTTACGAGATCACTCAATCTCATTTAAGCTTATATGGGAGGGTCCTTAGTCCTCTAGAGGCATGCGATGTGGGTAAGATGTGGATGCGATGTGAATTATTGGCGTCGATCTGACACGGGAATCTCACTTAACGACGTTGACCTGCGTTGCTCAGTCAGAGATTGTGGGGATGTATGAATGAGCGAATGAACCAAGAAAATTTATGACAACCCCTTTCCCCACACACATAGTCAAGGAAATGTGGAGGTATTCGATATATGAGGAGAATGCTGAGAGCAAGAATCAATGGAAAAGTGACGATAACTAACCCTTCGCTTTGAATTTCCCTCCTGAAGCTGCTGTACCAAGTGACGGATGTCTGGCTGACTTACAACTAGGTCAAGACCAACCACAAGAACGGGGGAACAAGTAGACACAAAACAACCAAGTCTAACCTTCCACACAGCAAGTGAAACTAATTTCATACCCATCTTTGATTTCCAGATAGCTCACGTCACGAGATACTTCCCTCTCTAGATGTTTTGGAAAGAATTGTCATATTGTTCATTCTTATTTCAACCAAACTAGATTTCATCCGCTCAAACTAGTCAAGCAAACCAAACACCCCACCCCACCCCTTTCCCTTGAACTCCCAAAGAAAAAAATCCCAGAATAAACGAGTGAACGCTTCCATCGCCTCCATCCAGTGGAAGAATGTACTATACTTCGTTATTTTTCTGACTATTTCCTAGACCCCGCCAACCAGCCAGTTCGCAGCCAACTCCATACAATCCTGTCATGAAGCGCGCAATTTTTGATGAGCGAGCGAACTTCACCGCGCCAGAGACTTCATCCCAACTCTTTTTTGGTTCGGATTTTAGAATTCATTTTGGTGCCAACAGCTGAGGAACGAATCGTTCGTTGGAGACGTAAACAGAGAGAGATAGCTACAATCCACGTGTTAGCGATTCCCTAGCGATCAGCGCAACTGGGCTTCTCACTTTATATCAAGTGCATATGTTCCATATACACCCAACAAAATTCTCCCCAAATCCTCCCTTCACAGCGATTTCGCAGAGAAATGAGCAAACTCCGTCCTAGACAGACTCGCAACGTCAACTCCAGCAGAGCCCTCTCGCTTAGATTCTCCCAACTTCCCCTCGAAAGACTTGAGGACTTTGGTTGGGGAAGGCATGTAGCGTGAATGGTTGTCTGTGTAGATGTATTGCACGGGAATGCGGGTGCCGCCGGTAGATGTAGCGTGGGAGTGAACGATCTGCTTGATCAGGCGGGTGCCGGTGGTGTCTAGCTTTGCTCTTTGCATTTTGATGGTTGTGGTAGTAGAAAAGGGGTTGAAATTGAAAATCGATATAATTTTGTAAAGAAAAACGGCGGTGGATAGAAGATTTCTTAGGAAGTAGAGATATGAGACTGAACTGAACTGAATTGAATGAACACTGCACTTGCAGGAAGAACTTGATAGATATATACCTCACCTCGAGGACTCCGAAACTCAATCAGGCAATCCGACCTCCGGGCCAGGAAGGAGCAAGTGGGGTATTAACGTTTGACTTGGGTTCTGACTGCCGAAACTCTTCTGACAGCCTATCGGTTTAATGGAACACGTGAGGTAAGATAAGCCGCACGTACGGAAAACGATCTGTATCAGACAAGACCCCCCACAGCTCTCATCTTATCTTGGAGGTTACAATCAATGTTTTGGAGTGGGCTGGGCGGATTGGCGTTCTTGGGATTTGTTGTTTTTGTACGTGCCAATGCTTGGGGCGTTCTAGCGTTGTGAGAGAAAGCTTGCGGGTCACAGCGTTGCCCGCACGAGCGGGCACTGCCGTGGGAACTAAAAACGCCCTTGTATCCACCGATCTTTACCGACCCTTGCTCTAACCTATTCTTATATATCTAAAATCTTGGAGCCATCTATATCCAGAGTTAGACCCTCTATCTAGTCTGACATCTGCCTCATAATTTTTCTTGGCCGGGCTTATTCTTCGTTGCTTTTTCGCTTCCCGTACGCTTCTTCCGGTAGAAACTGTATGGCAATTATCAGGCCTAATGCAACGAGAATCTCAAATACCCAAACGAGATAACCCCATAGAATTTGGTGCGTGGAGCCATACGCGAAGATGCTGGTGAAGAGAGCGGGAATCACCGTCCTGGCGGCGGCGACCGTAGCTAATGAAATTGCATTTAAAGTGCCTAAAGTATCAGAGGACGGTGATATATCGTTGATGACAAGTTGTCCACACGCTATTTGATATCAGCAATTGCCGTAGGGGGAATATTCAGGAGTGTCATCTAATAGATACGTACTGAAGGCCATCGATACAGAAAGTCCTATGAACGTAAGACTTGGGTAGAGAACCCAAAAAGCTGTTTCATAACCTTGACGGAGAAGGAAGTTCGCGAACGGACAGAGTGCAAAGAGAAACGGCCAGATGATCGAACAGATCCGTAACACTCCAACCGATCCGATACGCTTGTGCAGTGGTGGGAACACGACAATCATCCAGAATGCTTGGGCGAACCCGGAACCAGCCATGAAGATGGAGATCCGCAAAGGCGAGAATTCAAGTCCGCCCCCAGAGACAGGAGTAAACCAAAACACAGGAATTACTAAATTTGCGGTCAGTAATGCGCTGGAATTGTATAGAAACCAACTTAGGCTGAGAAAATATGAAGATCGTACCTGATGTGTAGACTACTGACATGAGGTTCAGATGCCAAGACAGGTACACACAGCGCAGGACACCGGGAAAATTAAGAAGTTGTCTAATGGTCATTTTTTCCTGTGCTCCGGCCTTGGTATATGATCTCGTTCCTAGAGTCTAGCATTTAGTCAGCTAGGGTAGATCATGTGAGACCTACTCAATTTATACTGACTTCCTTGATGAAGAATATAGCTACGAGCGCTGCGCTAAGTCCGAATAATCCAATGCATATCGTAGCTAATGCATAAGGAAAATCTTCAAATAACTTAATACCACCGAATACAGAAGGATACTGTTTGGCTGGCTCAGACAGGGCGCCACCTTCATACTGCCTGTCAGCGCGGTGGTGATGTTTGGACCAGATCACACATACCTATTAGGGGCCCAACCAGAATCCCGATATTTCCAGCCACTGAAAAGTAGCCGAAAGCTCTCGCCTGCGTTTTCGGGCTACTATTCTCCGAGATCATCGTCCTCACCGTACTTTTATATCGTCAGTTCCTGGTTAATCCGACTGGGAACGTTACCTACACAATTGTCGCGGCGAAAAAGCCCGCGAGACATCTCAGAAGAACCAACTGCCAGATTGCCTGACCGAAACCGAGAACACCCGTAGCCAGACCAACTCCAGTCAACGAAATGACTAAGACAGGTTTTCTCCCAAACCTATCAGATGCTCGGCCCCAGGGAATCATCAACAGCATCTCCGTCAGGGAGAATAGTGATCCCTATCCGCCGTCAGAATCATTATTTGGCGAAACGGTGATGAAAGCAGGACTCACAACCAATCCATAGTAGAAGCCCACCTCTTCCTTTTCTATGTCGCCAATCTCCCATAACATTTGGCCCAAGAATGCGAATACCGAAAAGAACGCAACCGGCTCCATGAGTCTGACATAGCATAAAAACAGGATCTGGGCCACGGGCAAAGGTCTATCGTCGTCGTCGTCATTTTCAGTTGCTTTTGGCGGTGTTGCGGTGAGGTCGAGCTGCAGCTCGGGTTCAGCGGCAGTTGGGACGGGTTCAGAAACAGGCGCAAGCAAAGGTTCCGTTTCATCAATTGCGGACACGCCGTTGAGACGTTTAGTAGACGGCATCGTGTTTACTCGTCGCGATTCCCCAAGCTGATGGAGAAAGATGGGGGAACAAAGCCACGATTACGAATTGTGAGAGAATTTATGAGATTAGATTTTATGTCACAAAACATAAATACCGATCGAGCCACTAAATTAACCCTCCCGATTGCTAATCGTACAGTATTTTCGGGCACCAAGCTTGGTCCATGAAAACGAAAAGAAGAATACCTGAATCACCGATATAATATATAAGTTGCTCTGTTAGAAATTCGAGGTTCTACCAACAATTGTGTGTCGTTATTCATGTATCTATGCCGGTGAGCTTACATGTTCGTGTAACATTGAAATGCCAAGCGAGTGGTTATGTACGCGTCATGGAATACTCCACTCGTGCTTCATTACTGCGTATGTACGGTACATTGAGTTGTGCTCGATTGATAAGATAACCATAAATAAATTTGAATAGCATCAATTGGCTCCGTACTGTTCAGATTGTCGTCGCCAACAGTTCTGCTTGCACAGAGGGTTCTTACATCAATTTACGCTGCAGAAACAACCCTCAGAAAGGTCCATCTGTATATGGACAAGCATAACCCAGAGCCGCGCTTCCACTCCTGATATAGCATACCTTTTGCCGAGCACAAGCTGCCGTACTGCAGGTTTCCGTCATGTCTGAACTCTTCGTCTCCAAGAAATTGTACACTTCTACAATCGTGTTGTTTGCGAGCATGTTTTCGGTAACGCCATGCCAGAAAGCACCATCCAATGGTGCCGTAGCAGACAGCGTTGTGTTGGGATCATATATCTGGCGGGCATCGTATTCGAATTCCCAGATTGGCGTAGTCCATGAATTGGCGTTGGACATGTTGGCAAAATAAGTCTGATAATTGACGACAGAGAAGGTCACAGCGTCGACTTCGAGATTTACCCATCCAGCGTTGTTGCCGGTCAATGGAGTGATGGAGGGTCCGATGTATGCGACCTGGAGGGGTTTGTTGTAGTCGACCAAGGTGGTGTTGCGAATGACAGATGAATTATTAGATATAGTTGAATTTGGTAGGTAATCGTAGTAGATCATCAATTGATCTTCGTGGGTATGTCCAAAGAATATTCCAGCAATAGTAGAGGGAGAAAAACGTGCTACTATGCTGTAGAACAAAGCTGTAGGGTTGGGAAGTGCGTTGTCGCCATCATAACCAGGTATTACATGGCCGATAATCCAAACACGTTGATCAATATCCTCGGATTTTTGTAGCTCATTCGCAAGGAATGTGAGAATCCCAGAGTTGTCTGGATTAGTCATATTGTAGTAGTTGAAGATGTTACCCGTGTACCAAAAGTCGGTATTGATAGAAATGATTTTGAGACCTTGCGAAGTGACAGTAGCATAGGCACCATAATGATTCGCCGCGTACTGAGCCGCAGTCCCGTCGATCCATCCATTGTCGAGCCACATGCTCGATAGAAGGTTATAGTTCCACGAGAATGCATTGGTCTGACCGGTGGAATTGTTAATTGAATTTGGGGAGTTGAAAGCTTCTGGGAGCGAATCATGGTTGCCAAGAGTCGCATAAATAGGGGAATTCTTCATCTGAGCTTTGAACGTCTGATATGTTACCATCTCTTCATATTCCACATATGCTCTACTTATTTGATCGTCGTTATCGTGGCTCACGATATCACCAGTGAAGATTGTGAAGCCAATACTGGATTTGTTGATGAACTGGTCCATCGTAGAGAATGCCGAGAGAGCAAGATCTGGGGGACTGTCGCAATAGAAATATCCAAAACGGGATGCTTGAATTGATGGGTTAATACTCGTTGTGTTCAGATCGGTATTGGTGGAGTACGGTCTGCAGCACAAGTATTGAGAGCAGTTGGCCTCGCTCCCAATATCATATCGAGGATCAAGATGCCAATCTGAGAGATGTAGCACGTTGATGGTCTCATCTATGAGATGATTAGCGCCATGGTTAGATTAGGGAGCATTGGGCATGACTTACTTGATGGAGATGGGGCTATCGTTTTGTTCGCTGGCTTCGGCTTGAAGTATGCAGACTCGTTGATGGGCATCGTTGGTGGCTGACTGCAAGTGTCCCAGACGTAAAAGCAATATCCTTGCATGTCGTTTGTAGCCATGCTCATCCTAGCAAATAGTTGAGCAAGATACGGCCCTGTTCCGCCGATTCCGGCGTAGTGCTCATAACAAGTTTGCGCATAGATACTGTCATATACTTTTGGGAGTGCTTCGCAAGCACGAATGAGTAGGTTCACGATCGTACTCACTGGCTGCGTGATGGCTGCCAGATGCATGACTTCGGTCCCAGCAATACATTTTGAACAATCTGTCGTAAGCCCATTTCCATTGGCAATAGCTAGGATTTCGTTGAAGATATTGTCCTCGGCTTCCTGTTGACTTCTCTATGTTAGCGGTTGGAGTGAAGATTCTAGGGGTCATCTATACCCTAATGTCGGCAACGGCGCTGGGGTGGGAGACGTCTCATTATATGAGGGCACGGGACCACTGCCATTGTAATACAATGTCGGTCCACCAGCAGCATTGGGAACAATGTTGGTAAGGGTCTGATTGAGTGCTTCAGAACTCGAGGGGATTGACCGTCGCCTGTGACCCTTATGTGCTGTCGTCAGCGACAAAAGGGATATGCCACACAAAAACGATTGGATATGCATGATTGTAGAGCGGTCGTGGCAGTCATACAGTATTTTCAACAATGCAAGATCAGAAGTATAGCTAGGAGAAAACCCGTATATATATACTCACTCAGTACAGCCCGCTGGTAAACATGATGACGACTCCGATGCTGCACGCACGTGGGTACTGAGAAAATCGGTCAATCGTAACCATCGTAACCAAAAGTTGGAAGGAAATACGAATTAGGAAGGTCGTTGTCCCGTACCTGGCAGATAGGTCGACGTTTGTTGGAGTGGGGAAATGTAGGAAATGTACCTGGTTCATCCATCACGAATAGATTTATATCCGAGTCTATGTTTGCCGTCTGCGTAGAGTTCGCGGGATCTGGATCTAGACTTCCATACACGTTGAGTTAAGAAGCGATAAGATTGGCTCACCGAGCCAATGGCCTATCATCTCGATTTCCATCTAGACGTCGATCATCTTCGGAGTCGCTACTTCGTACGTGATAGAAATGGACCTTCTTTCGCCTTCAGTCGTGATTGCTTGCTTTCCTCGTAGTTCGAACTCGTCGAGAAGACGTCTGATACTCTGAATGAGCGCAAGACATTCCATATATGCCAAGTCTTGATGTCCCCAAATTCTGGTAGGGGTATTGGCACAGCGGGGTAATCACGTGTTAACGGACCTAGCCTGCTTGGGGTAAGCGCTCGTCTCCTACCAACACAAACGCGATTCAAGCAAGTATCTGGCTGGCACGTCTGGCTTCGCTCTTCGCTCTAAATTCGGCTCGCGAACCACTGCAGGTTTGCAAGTTTGCAAGTTTGCAACCACAGATCTAGCGTTGAGGTCTAATCTGCATCGTATCTCCACCTCGACATCTGACGCCCCGTTCAACGGAGCAACGCTTAAGCTTTCGTACAGTCATGGCTGCCTTGAAGCTCACTGATCTGCCTTCTGAGTTGTTGAGTGAGATTATCTCGAACTCACTGCCAGAAGGCTTTGCGAGCCTAGCTTCGACTTGCAAGAGAATCTACCTACTATGCACTCCTTTCATAGAGCATCACAAACACCGACGTTCGCTCTTCAAAAGCGTTGAGTACAAATGGGAACAATACAACCGGGAACGGAGAGACAAACTTGTAGCACATGTACAACTCGAATCAGCATTTCATCTCATCACACGGATCGCTTTTGAACCTATAGTAGCGCGATACATCATAAATGCAGACCTCAGTATGGACAGCTATCCCCCTACCTCCAAACCCTCTGTGGCTGTACCGGACATTCACGATGGTGGACCTGTGGTTGCACTTTTTGCTAACAGTCCTTACCTGAGAGATGCAGGTCTGGATTGGAAGGAATACTACCGCGTGATGAAATATGAGCTTGGAGACGATTCCTCTTATTACTCGCAAAATGCCGCAACCTTTCTTCTAACGCTTTTGCCGAACGTCAGGACTCTCGCCGTACCAGTATCATGGCAACAGTACGAGAGTACAAATCAAATTCTAGATGTTATAGTACGCAAAGCCCGGTCGTCGACTCACCTATGGAGCACGTCCAGTCTCAACCAAGTCACCAGCTTTCTCCCGCCCATGATGGACAGTAGAACCCAATCCAGTTTGGACCAGGCAATGACTTTCCTAGCCTTGCCAAGAATGCGGTCGTTCCGCGCCCTCAGTGCTGTAAGAGTACGCAGTACTCCTGCGTCATTCGCATCCATAAATCAGTATCCTCACTATGGTACATTTCTGGAAACATTATCTTTTCCACGTTCTTGTATCAACGAGGGAACCATTGCCGAATATCTCCGACATACCCCGCATCTTAAGAAATTTACGTACTCTCGTAACGCAAGCAGTCAATTTTCGGAATGGAACGTCTGCGAATTCGTCAAGGCAATTGAACGCGAGGTAGGGAGTCACCTGGAGGAACTCTCTGTCTCTACCAGTATTCGTGACCCGGAGGAACGCTTTTTCTTTCCTAGTAGTAGGAAGCCGGACGGAGCGGTAACAGCGGTTACACCCTGCAAACCCTGCAAGATAAATATGCGCGGCTTTCAATGCCTGCGTAAGCTTGAGTTTCCACTCGATATTGCCATCTGCAGTCTCAATGACGCTGCTCGTCAATTGAACACAGTGAACGAGGATTTGTCTTACGAAGGACTGGAGGGGTACGATTTGTTTGGCACTCTTGTGCCTGCTTCAGTAACTGCGCTATCATTACTATCGGATGGACGAGACGGCCATGAAAAGGCTCTGCAAGCTATGTTTCGAGGTTTCTCGGCTAAGAAGAGTTCTCGATATCCCGTTCTCTCGGAAATCTACATTTCATGCCCCTCCTGCGCACACACTTCTTACGAAAATGAATGTAAGAAAGTGGCTGGGGAGATAGAGAAGACAGGTGTGGTATTTCATAGACATAGCTCGCCGTCTAACGTAATTGGCATATTGTAATAGACCGAGAAGGAGCACCTGCTTTTCACAGATGATAAAGGTTCAATAAGCAACCATTTCTGACGCGGCATTGAAGTTCCACTTTTTTAGCAGGGAAATGGAGTCTCAGAACTTTAATTCAAATCGGTATCACGAGATTGATATCTCTCCCGAGACAGCTCTACGCTTGCAGATTGCGGAACAAGGGGTTTCGACTTTAAACTCCCCGCATCCTCACACCCCTTCTTCGCCCACCGATAGCATCAGAACAGAAGGATCGCACCGCACCAGGTCCGAGGCCACGACTTCTCTTGGAGTCCGCCTCTGCGCCATGCTAGAGGGTTGATAGAGACCCAGCTCGGTCAAGAGAGTTATCTTCGTACCGATTGAGGCGTGGCAGCCAAACACGAGCTGGTTGACCTTGCGCCGACCCTTCCGTTCATTCATGAAGGGGTAAGGAAATCGGCAAGAGGTAGAGTAGGAGAAGGGTGAAAGTGGTAGTTACTTGTGAGGATGAAGATGAGGGGTCACAGCTGGAGCTAACCATTATGGTCTCAGTGGTAACAATCGAAGGAGTAAATAGAAGTCCAAGGCCAGCCGAAGGAAGTTGCTTCAAACTTCGAACCATCTCCAGAGCCGAATCATAACGAGGCAGGAAGCCGAAGCGATCGTGACAGCAACGAGGAGCTGAACAGCACCGATTCGGACGGGGATGATGAGAGGCAACAAATTCCTATAAGCGGGAGCAGATATACTCTTGTCACGATAGCACAACACGCAAGAAGCATCGGCGCGGTTTTCAGTAGAGCACCCCGCCAACGTTGACCCCTTTCCGAAACACATCGTCACCATCCAAAATTGCACATGCTTCTCGACCAGTGTTCGCTGAGTTGCTGCGAGCTCAAGGTTCTAGTGCCGATTGCCTTCACCAGCGCTGTCTATGACTCAAAAGATAGACATCATGATGTCGCCAACGACTCTAGCCTTGGGCACTCATCTAATGCTACCCCCCAAGAACCCTGACCTAGATCACGTGCCGTCAGTACTCTGTACACTGCTACTCTCTGCTTGCGATGATCCGTGACGGTTGTGACCGGCAAAGGGGTCTCTTGCAAACAGGTTGTCCAGTTCGTCGCATGCATCAGCGATACGGGGAGATTAATGACTTCACCATCAAGTTGATTGAGCAGCATTTTTACCTCTGGACAGGCTTCAGTTAGAATACATCATCACGTCCCTCGTTTGGTAGAGCAATCTTACTCACTCTCGCGGCAGCAGACTGCGTTCACCTTGTTTGGTTGCCTCCAAACCTTCAGTTAGTAACCTCAGTCTGCCTGCCATTTCTACTTTTTCACTTCTGCCTCCTTGTTCCAGTCCTCCTCGCTCCATCCGTGGATGAGAACGACTTCTTTCGGGTGCATATTTTATCTTTGACAAGTTGACATTTGAGCCGGAAGAACTTATCGAAGAAAACTGTACCTCAAAGTCTATGGCGCCTGAATGCCGCCTGGGGAAATCAAAGATTTGCACGAGCTTCACTGCTTAACTTTTGAGACTGTATGGCCTACTAAACCACGCTGCACTAGAAATGGTAAGCCATCCGAAATAACAGTCGGACCAGGCTAATGTGATACGACTCTGCGATTCAGTCAGAAAATCAGCGGAAAAATACAATCAAGTCTTCCTCACATGGGCTTCAGCGCACTGCCAAGAAGAGTTTCGTCTGGCAAGGAGGCCAAGAATCTAGCACGGAATTTCACAGAAGCGAGCAAATTACTAGAAACAATTCTGCAACACCAAAACCAAAATTATCAATGTCGCAAAAGGAAAGAAGCATATTTGCAAGACTCTTCCTCATGTGGTACAGTGGTAGGAACACACTTAAGGAAGATAGACACAGCGTTGCATTACCATGACGACACACCCTGTACCTTATACGACACTTCTGTAAGAAGGGCAGCAAACGTGCTAGCGCAAGTGCGGACGGACACGGCACTGCTCAACGGGTATCTACATTGTATTGGGGCAGTGGAATCGGATCAGTGTGCTCGCGGACATGCAAGAGAAATAACTGACACTTCCTCTTCAATTGCTTATTGTGGGCTACCCAGCGACAATGGCTACTAAAGCAAACGGATACCAGAAGGGGTGACCTCTCCTATTACCTAGGAGGGAAAGCACCGTCTGTCCCGCTGAATTAGTAGCCCAGAACCGAAGTGGTACGAACTACCATCAAGTAAGCCTTGCAACAGGCCGACTCGACGCCTGCCAGGGGCTGTCACGAGACCACGATGCAACCGAAGGAATAGAAAATATGCAAAATCATCATCACGGCGTTGTACCATGGTAGAACTGGAATATTCTTTCCCGTTACGATCTAGTTTATACAATGAATAATGTACAACAGGTGGAATTCACGGTCGGAAGTGATCTTCAGCCCAATCGCGGATACGGTTAAAGTTCCTGCAAGTGTGAGGTTCTTTCCAATCGGCTACCACTCTGCCAGCATCATCTGACCAACTGAAAACCATGGGCGTGAGGTCTCCATGGCACTGCACAGTCTGCCTCAGATAGTCGATGCAGTGGTCTGTAACTTCCATCAGTGGTCCTGTTCTGTACGAGGGATATTGCATTACTCACCAACGTGCATCCTATGGATTCTGTGGCTTTCCTTCTCTTGATAATAATCTGGGTCTAAAGCCTTCCTTACTTTATTCTAAACCTGTGTTAATCATCCTGCTAGGCTGGTTCAAAAAATCTCAAGTCCTAGATAGTTACTCACCACGCAATGAAGGGTATGCATCACATCCAGACTTTACTTCGTCAGCTTCCAGTCGACGAAATTCGGAGGTTGCTAAACTTACGCAACTTCGTAGTTACCATGGTCATCTTTCCAAGTCCGTCCGACCATACTTGTGGCTTCATCTCCCACAAGGTTCATATATTGACCTGCCAGTGGTTAGTTGCATATACCCATCATTCTATCTACTTATTTACCTTTGAGAAGTCGATTCCATGCTGAATCAATCTCTGGTGAAGGTGGTCCTACATACTGAGGCTGCCCTTCGATTGTCTCTCGGTACAATGTCCCGTTCTTGTGGAAGTGAAGACCGCCGGTGAAACGGACAGTTTCGCTAGCAAGTACATCTTTGATTGGATCTGTGGAATACCGCATGGTTAGCTGGTGGTCTGAGGTGTCGTTGGAATGCACTGAAATACCTAATTCGGTAGTGAAGCCTTTGAGGAAACCACCGTTGATGGAGGCGTGTGCGAGGCGGCCATGTAGCACAAACAGGGCGATAATGAGGACTGGAAAGAGGGCAAACGAGGATAAGGAAGTGAAGTAGAATGGCCTGGAAACCGATACAGTTGGAGAATGGCTGCTTCGCACTGGAGATCGATCATCGTTGTTGGAGCCGTCTTCAACAGAGACGTACTTTGCTGTATTGTCGGGCCATAAGGATTTCATGAACGACATCTTTGCAACGGAAATTTGATCAGAAGTTCGCTGATGAAAGCTGGTGTATGGACCTTAGTCCTTGATGTTGGGGGATAGACGATATTTCCTGTATCTCAAGCGGAGAATCTTTGCAAAGAAATTCCGTGGCAGTGCAATGATTGAAGCCCAACTAAGATTAAATGACACTTGAGGCGGGGTTTCAGGAGCGTGCCCGCATAATGTCACCGAAGGCACGAGTATCGGATGACAATTCATATCCATTGAATCTTTCTAGGCGAAAAGTCTGAATAAGACGACACATCCACCAGGTGATCGGATAGATAAGCAGACGCTAATGATATTCGAAACTATAGAGTAACTCTAGTTTCGGTCATCGGTGAAGATAATTCGGCGATATGTGTGAGCCCACTTGAAACCCTCTTCTGTACAATCCCCTCTACGAATAAAGGTTAGTCTTTGGCTGGTAAGACGCGTACATATATTAACCTTTATTTTTTGGGAAGGGATAGCACTAATATGCAGGCTCCTACGGCCGTAGATCGCTCGGCTTTTGTGTCCCTCTTTGAACAAAGGTTAAATTAACCTTTATTCATGGGTAGGGATAGTATACGGTACTAGCCGAAACCCCTTGTAAAGACCCTAGATGGTCTTCTATAGAACAAGGCCAACTGCATTCCAGAATACTCCCGAGCACCTCCTCGAGCCATGATCCATCATCAAATAAGGTTAATTTGTGGCAAGTTAGTTGGCAGCTAGTATAGGTCGTAAGCCAAGAGATCTCTACGAATGAACATTTTAACCTTTGTTAAGGCTTGACACTGAGTAATTGGGATATTGGAAGTTGAAAACTTGGCAAGGTACGGAGTAATTGAGTTCCCCAGCCCCTTCGTGACATGCTTAGTCCGTCGAGTGGATTATAATGTGGACGGATTCTTCGGGAAGTGGACACTGGCAAAGACGTGCCGCGAGTCATAACAGAAGTTATCGTCAGGATTCAGAAGTGTCCCCATCCACGTCCTCTGAGAGCCCGTTTTGCTGTTCTATTGCAGCCGATGATCTCCAGACTCCAGTCGCTCCTTTTGAGTTCATATCTACCGTCCACAAAATCCATCACTTAGAAGAATTACAAGCTTGCTAGAGCTCCCATCGATCACGACAAGCCCGTCAATACCATGGCTTTTCAAGATACAGATGAATGCAACCTACCCATGCTCAGCGAAGAGGAAAATGAAAAGTCGATTCCTTTTACCACCTCACCGCCACCGCAGCGCCGGCGTAAGATTTGTTCTATACTCCTCATCGGCCTCGCTTCGAGCGTCCTCTTTGCACTTTCAATCACCTGGGCTTCGCACTTCATCACTCTGCCTACCAATAACCACAATCCACACATCATCAAAAGCCCCTGCGGAAACTCGTCCAGCGAAGCAAAAGCCCGTGGCTGTCACTTCGACGTGCTTTCCTTCTGCTGGGTCCCAGATCAATGCTTTGATCGGGAGCTGACCGAAAAGTTCCGCAAAGCCGGTCCGTGGGTGTTCTACACCGATATGAACAAGACGGCATCAGTCAGCGAAGAACAATTCGGCTCCGATACGCAGCCCGTTTACCTCACCAATAAGCTACATAAGACGCATTGTGCCTACAACATTCTCAGATTTCACAAGGCTCTGACGGAAGGTCGAATGGTTCATAAGGAGGATGTTTTGACGCATACGGAGCACTGTTCGCAGGTTTTGACGAGAATCAATGATCCGGATGATATTGAGGTTAGGGCGAAGATTCAGTACCCGGATTGTGGGCACTTTTCGAGGGACTTTCCGGGGAAAGCAAAGGATGGCCCGGGTGGACATAGCCATCATCATGGACACTCGAATATGGGATAGTGATCTTTAATATCTTAGATAGCTTCATGGGATACCTGTAGATACAGCTGCTAAAATAAACTTCTACTCTCAGCATCATGTCTATGGCTGCTTTTGCCCACCGATTTGGATGTTTGTTGTGCTATCTTTTGTAGGCGAGGAAAAAGGACTTTGTAAATATTGGCGCATGAATAATGGCAAAGAGCTATTCTTTCAGACAAATTGCCCAAAGTCTTTTGCGCTGGTCCACTATCGGCCGTGTGTCGTAGGAGTCTAACTAGTTATATTCCATTTTCTAGAAGAAAACTTAACAGCCATGGTACGTGTAACGTGTTTCAAAGTTGTGCCACTGTCAAGAACTAGCAAATGGTGTACTCGATTTCAAATTCTAACTACACTTTCGTCAAATGAAACTACAAGCAGTTAATCTTCTCAATCAGTCACCCTCCAACTTTTAGGTAGGGCTCTCTCCGGCTCCTTCGACCACGCTAGCAAGGCATCAAAATCGTTACAAACATGCATAACCCCATGATCAGCCACACGATGAGGATCTCCTTCAATATGTCCTTCAGCCGTAGAATCAGCGAAACACATCAAAGCCTGCCGCACGTAGTTGAAACAATGCGCCTTGTGCTCTTCCCATGTCAACGTTACCCCGCTGTGGTAACCTGGCAGTTCTTCTTTGGGGACTCCGCCAGCGAGAAGAACGAAGTCTTCGAGTATAGATGTCTGTCAACTGAAGTTAGAAGTCTGAAGTGAAGTCGCGGGAAGGGGAAATAGCTTACTAGGCAATGAATCTGATGGAAGGCGGAAATTTCGAATAGGTCTCCTGAAAAGAGCTTTTGGGGCCCGCTGCCATCATACGGGGTGGCTCGTACGAATGCTGAGGGTTTCTGAATTAGACATGTGCATCGCGTTGGATAGTTGTCATGGGATATTTACCATGAGACAGGCTTTGCCAGGAGCTAAGAGTTTGATTGAATAGACCCCGATCATTGAATGCATCGGCAGTTATCTGGTACTGATCTGGGCCAGAGGGTTTGGGAATGCCCCTTGAGCTAACATCTGTTTTCAGGTCAGTAACATTCGAGGGACCAGGATAATTCACCAGACAATGAAGACTAACCATGGGGTACGAAATGATTGTAATCACTTCCTGCCGGCCAAACCTGCCAACTACCGGCGCCGGCTTTGCGGGTGTCATTCCTCAGAAGAAGACCAATTGTCCCAAGAAGGCAGACAATGAGAATCACTTCTAGACAACAGCGGAAAATCTGAAAGCGGGAAAAGGATGGTTCACGGGCAGACTTCCGGTCTAACCTGCCAGTGTATATTCCATTTTCTGTATCGTCGTCCGACGACGAATTGCGTCCAAGTAGTTTGTTGCCTTCCATGAGAGTAAATGAAGCAGTACTATCGTACTAAGGGTGATTTGACGAATATGAGAAGGAGCAGAGAAGAGAAGTGAATCCGGATACCTCACGATTCGAGAGGGATTCCATAGTGTGGAGTACGCTCGAGAGCGTTAATGTTAGGAGGTAGTACGGAACACTTACATTACTCGGGGCGAGTAGCAGCGAGGCTCACTCGAACCCTTGCAAGCCGATTAAAGTTTCGTGACCGGATTCCGGGAATCCTGGGATTATCCGTACTTCAGATAATTTAATAAGATTTGTATGATCATGTAAGCATACAAAGTACGTTGATTTAAGTTTCTTCCGACTCTTTTGCATTCCCATGTAAAGTACCGAAAAGTGCGAAAATACGAAACAAGGCTTTACAATGACGATCTCCCCAATGAGGCAGTGGATATAGCGGCGATCTCCCTCCGTGAATGTAAGTGGCAGGACTAAACTAAACCTCTCGACGTGTCCAGATATTCAGCCCAACCTTCTTCCCGCCGACAGCGGGGAGCCCCGCATGTAGCGTACGGATATCCCCAGTTCCATTAGAATGAAGATTCCGCCAGAAAACGGCACTACCGGCAACAGCCCGCACTGTTAACTCATCGACGGCTGTGCAATCCACCAACTTGCACCACTTCTCATCCTCAACGCTCCAGTCTACTAAGATCTTAGGGAAACGGGTCCCGCAATCGGAGCACTTTACATCGAGGACGGCGAAAAAAGTGGTCTCCCTGTTCGTTGTCTGGTTCCTCGCGGCAGGGTTGGTTGCCCAATCGTAGTGGTTCGTGTACTGCTGTCCTTCTAGATACCGCGTAGCTTGCAAGCTCTCCATCATCTCAAGGTCGACGTAACCCTGAAACTCTGAAGCCCTGAACCTAACGCATTGGACGGCAGGATCGTCCGAAGGCAGATATGCGGTGGAACTGGTTCGCTCCTGTGCAGTTACAGCCCGCCCATCAGTTCCGATGGCACGAGAGGGTCGGAATTTAGACTGTCTGCCCGACTCATTAGCACTGTCCACCTGGATTTGCTATGGGAACCATGACTTACGCAATTTTGAGCAGGTGCTTAGCTTCTCGAGGGGTGATAAAGTTCTCGATGTGTTGGATGAGTGGATCATACGACAAGGTGCGGACAATGTAGCGTGGCTGAGGGCAAGAGTTACCGCCCAAGAAGCTGGGCATCGTTATGGGTCGTGAAACAGCAGAGAATACTGCAGCAAGGAGAGCCACAATAGAAGATATGTAAAAGATTTGCCTAAGAGCCATTTTGTATAGAGAAGGGTGTGCTAATATTAAAAAGAACTCGGCAAAATCCCGAATTCCAAATGTAAATCACAAAGAATTGATACACCTTTGCTATGTGATGATACCGACAGATATCTGATTCACCTTATATGCTCGAGGGTAATACAATGGCACATGACAGGAGATGCCAGGTTCTAACATTGAGATACGCGAAGCCTAAAAAATTGGTGTAACAACCTCTGGATATCAATTTTGCCAAGTTCCAAGACTCTCGAACTCCTCAAGGAGACGTACTATACATACCCATGTATAAATTTAAACTTTTTATGCGGGGTCTCAACTAAAAATAAACGTTTATTCAAGGGGAGGGATAGTAATCAGTCGGATATTGACTTTTCTAAAGTAACTGGAGGAATATTTACTCCGTGGGCCGGACTGAGACCTCCGACTCTCCGAGTCATGTTCTCCTACAACTGATACTATCATGGGGACATCACTTCATAGTACGAACAGGTGGTCGTTATGCTCTGAAACTTTGACTATCAAAGGGAATGTACAGCTTTTCGTCGTGAGGCAATACCGCCAGAAATGTCTGATATGCACTAGAGTGGTACACCGGTGATATACTTTGCATTGCAGGTGGACTAACACTAGCGACGAATGTACCTGGCACTGTTGAATCAACTAATTCAAGTAGTGATACTGTATCAGGAAGGTTACGATACAGTCTTTATGATAGCTCTGAACTCAACTAGATTAAGGTGGCAGCTCTAACGGTGGTCCCCTTACCGTGCTAGTTGGGTAGTGAACTGCTGTACCCTAATAGACCTATTCGCATACCGTTATCGCCGTGATGAGTAAAGCATCTGGAGGCCTTAGCTAGCATAATTGGTATGAATCATACAATGACCGCAGAAACTTTGCAGCCGGTCAAGAAGAGCATCTCTCTTTGGCCGAGCGATGTAGTGAACGAAGCAGGCTCAACACGATGCGGTCGCCCCGTGGAAAAGCCTAAGAGACAACAATACTTAAACCTGCTTCTGCCCGCCATTCAACTGGACTCAGACAACCCACCAACCACATACCATTAAACGCCTTGCATTTTCATCTTTCAACTCAACATAAATTTCACTCAAGCCATCATGCAACTCCTCAAGATCACCGCCATTCTTGCCTTTGCGGCCACGCTCTCTGCCGCCGCCCCTGGTGCAAAGCTCAACGCTGTTGCGAAGCGTCAAACTACTGAGTTTGGCCCATATCCAGAAGATGATTACAGTAACACCAAACGCCAAACAACCGAGTTTGGCCCATACCCCGAGGATGACTACTCAAACAAGAAGCGTCAAACTACGGAATTCGGACCCTACCCCGAGGACGACTATTCAAACAAGAAGCGTCAAACCACCGAATTCGGTCCATATCCGGAGGACGACTACAGCAACACCAAGCGGCAAACCACTGAGTTTGGTCCATACCCAGAGGACGACTATTCAAACAAAAAGCGTCAGACTACTGAATTCGGTCCATACCCTGAGGATGACTATGCAAACAAAAAGGAGTAATGTAAGGAATCCATGAACTTTCGTCTCTGTAAGAATAAACCTCAGGACTAATACTTTAGAATCGGTAGTTTCCCGTCATATCACGAGTCCAACACAAGTCGGAGTCATGGCTGGCAGCTGATGTTCCCTGACTGATACTTCGGTTTGGCTACTATCGTCCACCCTGCATCTGGAGTTATTTGATATATCGGAGGAAATCTTGATATTCGTACTTGCAACAATTGATAACTTCAAAATACTTCTTTCTTGTACTTGGCCCACGATTCCATGTGAAGTGATTTTGATCTGATATGAGTGTTTAATCAGTGCACCAAAACTTGGAAGTGATAATGATCCGTGTGATTGAAAAGCAAAATGAAGTGAATTGTTTTGTCGTGTGTCAATTCCACAGCTCAGCAGGGGAGATGAGTCTACCCTACTTTGTGACGGGAAGCCTTCAGCTGAAGGTCTACATGCCCCTTTTATGTAAGCTCGGCTAGTAGGCTGCGAACCTACTACCGGTGGGTTATTATGACTAATGGGCACCCGGTGGGTGGTATATTCACTACCCATTGGCTGCCACAGACCCTATTCTGGCATGTGTCATCTTGATTAAGGTGCTCAATTGGGCAGGATGATATTATAAAAACATCAAAGTTATCGGAGTATGGACAATGGAAGTTAACGGATGCACTCTATTCGATCTCGTAGGATAGTTATAGTGATCTGTCCACGGTCTGTAAACTTCACATCGTTGTACAAACTCAAGCTCGCGAGTCACCCTATTTCCTGGCAAGTGAAACTATTTCGAGGTATACTTACCGGATATACAGGCATACATAGTAGTACGATATCCATACCGCGTACCCAACTGACTTTCAAATGGTGCAGATGCGAAGAACGGTAATATAGTGAGCTTGATCTCTAGCTAAGAATAACTTCGTAATTTAGGCATTGGACTGCCAATGCAAACTGTCTAGCCATGCCGCTTGGTACGGTATCGAGACATCAGAAACGGCTTCGTGTATCCTAAGAATATGGATTTCAGATGCAAACTAAGCTCTAGGGTATTCGAAAAACCAAGAGGCCAAGACTACCCTGGACTTGACCTCCGATCTGTCTCCCATCTAGAGGCGCTTGGTGGAAAAAATACTAGCGCTCCCGGACACGACCTTAGAGAAAGAGATTCGTAGGTGCAACGTTATTATCCATGCGGCTGCTGCCTACTGCAACTTCGAAGACGGGAAGCAGATATCCACCCAGTGGGAGGCCGGCTGCGAGGAGGGCACGTCGGCTGCTATCAAAGGAAACCATCTCGCAGCTGAGAGCCGGGGAGGCCGAGAAGCAAGCGCTAAGTAACGCGTCGCATCCCAAAGACCGAAAGAGCAGGCGCAGGCAATGAAATTTAAGCATATTTCATACCGAGATACTGCTCGTGAACTCGCACATGGCCCGATGGGGCCCGCAATTGCGGTCGCGAAGTAGAGTCACGGAAATGTGACGGTATCGGATGTTCAGACTTATCGAATGCCTGATTCCAGAGAAAGCAAACAGTTGGTGGGAGAGAGCAAGTTGAATACGGTAACCGTCGTGCGTAAACGTCTTCTTCGCTCTGGTTTATCTTCTGATTCGTCGAGGTAGTACTTTGGGAGGTAGTCGTTACCCCCTCAGCCACCCACTCCAGGTCTACAATATCTTCCTCGTCTCGTCGCCTCCTTCGACATCGTTATCGGCGTAGGTCGCCTCGTGTTGTTGTCGGTCTCCTCTTGCACATTTCCTATATCGAAGCAACTATCAATGTCTGGTCTGTCTATATCAAAGGCGGAGGAAGAGCTAGAATCGAATGAATTGTTATGGGCGTGTCCCCGCTCCTTTCCTCGAGTTGTCTGGAATGTGCGTTTCGTTCGTAGGTGAACCCGTCCGGAACTTCGGTTCGGGAACTGTCTCTATATATGCCGCGCGCGACTATGACATTTGATTTGAGTTCCTACTAGCATGCGCGTGTTAGCCATCCGCTCATTTCGAACGTTAAAGATCCTCAAAAAGAACATCCAATTGGGGCACCCACTTCTTTCGCCTGTTTACCCATTTTGTCAATCTGAATCGTGACCTCATCGCCCCGTGTTTAGGTTGTTTTGGACTGAGTGGACGCATAGCCTACTGCGCGGTCCGATCCCGTAAAAGGAAATGTGCGGATGCTTATCCACATGAACTGCCGGCATTGAGAGAGTGATGGAACGGCCGCAGTGTCTATCTATGACACCTGTCGTACCTCGATAAAGAAGCCGGTTTCGACCTCACATGGGTGCATGGCTGTAAGACGAATTTTCCGAATCATCGTGGTTCCAAGCCAAGATATTCCCCAGATCTTGGCTGCGACGGAAATAGCAAGTCCAAAATCCGAATCACGCAACTAGCCAATCACCGTTTGAGCCCGCTTTTCAAGCACTTCTCGTCCCGCGACGTTTCTTCCTACCTGCTTTCCGATGGAGCTGCCGGCAATGAGATCATGATAAATATATTTCCATCAAGACATCATGCACAAGTATCAATCTCACATATGTCATTTCGTTCTTATCCCCTGAGCTAATTGTATATATATTTGATCCCTCAAGTATGGTGTACATTTTTAATAATTAATTTTCTTATATTTCTCTCCTTCATCATGTCAGACCCAAATAACCCAAATATCAAAAGCAGGACCACTCCACAATGGGCTCTCTACCAGAGAGACATGTTTTGGAGAGACAACGAAGGGGAGCTTCCGCCATTTAGTACAGAACCGGGAGATCTGGAAGATTTAGCCAAGGAAACCTTGTCGAAAGGCGGATGGTAAGTCCCATATTGTTTACCAAGACTTCCATTTCCACTCTGATATTGCGACTATTGAGAGTCACACCATGTCAATTGAACATTCCGTCTCGAAACCTGGTTCCATAGCAATGATACTGCCATTATACAGTCTAACCATCGCTTTACTAGGTACTATGCCTCCTCAAATGCTGGCCAGTCCTACACCCATCTCGCGAACCGACAGGCCTTCTACCGACATCGCATTGTTCCTCGAATGCTCGTTGACACAAACAAACGCGATACGAAAACCGAAATATTCGGCCACAAAGTGAGCGCGCCAATTGGCTTTGCACCAATCGGTATCAACAAGATCTACAACCCTCAAGGTGAAATTCCGGTCGCCAAGGTTGCCAAGGAGCTCAATCTACCATACTGCCTGTCTACTGCCGGCTCGACTTCGATAGAAGAGGTTGGAGAAGCCAATGGTGCAGGACCACGATTCTTCCAGCTATATTCACCACACGACGACGAATTGACCTTGAGCTTGTTGCAGAGAGCGCACGATAGTGGATTTACGGCATGCCTCTGGACATTAGACACATGGCAACTGGCTTGGAGACATTATGACACGGCAAACTCAAACTATGCCCCATATCACGGGCTTCAATACGCAGACCTTGGAGCCTCTGATCCTGTCTTCCAGAAGAGACTGAAGGAAGCCGGCATTGACCCAAAGAAAGAATCGAACAAAGCTGGTGCTATGTGGATCGATAATGTCTGGCATGGACGCGCATACTCTTGGGAGAAGTTGCCCTGGATGATGGAGCAGTGGAAGAGAATCAGTGGCGGTAAGCCTTTCTGCCTTAAAGGTATCCAACATGTGGCAGACGCGAAGAAAGCTGTTGAGATGGGTGTTGATGGAATTGTCGTGAGTAATCACGCCGGCCGCCAAGTCGACGGAGCTTGCGCGAGTTTGGACGCTTTAGAAAAAATCGTTGATGGTAAGCATTGTCCTTACAGCATAGCTCACGGAGTCCTTTTCCTTCTTTCCACGTTTCAATTGGTGCATCAATTAACTTCTCCTAGCTGTGGGTGACAAAACTTACATTATGTTCGATTCTGGTATCAGAGGTGCATCTGATGTCTTCAAAGCTTTGGCCCTTGGAGCCAAGTTCGTGTTTGTTGGAAGACTCTGGGTCTGGGGACTGAGTATCAAGGGTGAACTTGGAGTGAGACACGTCATGAAGGCTCTGCTGGCTGATTTCGATATCCTGATGAACGTATCTGGGTATCAGAGCGTGGATCAGATCAACCGGGACAGCATTCAGAGCCTTCCCAATTCTGCTAACATGATTTCTGTACGATCTAAGCTATGATGGCCGCCAATAGAGTTTTCTCCTATGTATAATATATAATTCGACAATGAACATATAAGAATTAGATTTTACAATAATTCCTTTCCACGAGCAAAGTTTCGCTGCGCTGGTGAATAGTAGTCTGGTGCATTTATTGCTAAGAACATTCCTTCATCGAGGGGTAGTCCATTACCCCGGTGCCCGGTGCCCCGCACTCGAGCCCGGTCGTGGGGGAGTTTTATATTCACACCACCGATTGATAACGCATCTTGCCGGTAGGCGTGCCGAGCTCGGTGTCAATTGTCACGACCAGCTCAAGCTATAATACCTTAGACGCAAGAGTGGTTGGAGCTGACTCTGCAGGGTAAATGGCTCCAAAGTTCCTATATTTTTTCTGTTCCTATCCACCTAATCTTCAGCGCCGCCGTGTTTATCTTTCTCCTGTTCATTGCCTTTCACATTCAGTGAATGCGTTTACCTCATCCTGATTGCCACCATGTCGCGCAGTATATCCGTAGAAGAAGTGTCTCAACACAACCAGCTCTCAGATCTATGGATTGTAGTAGAAAACACAGTATATGATTTAACAGATTTTGCATCTGAACATCCGGGTGGCGCAAGCAGTTCGTCTATCTCCCATCGTCAATTCAACCTACAATTAACTTGGAAACTAGTAATCCTTAAATATGCCGGTCGAGATGCTACCCAAGCTTACGCCGAAGTTCATGCCTCCTCTCTTATAACCTCAACTCTGCCTGCCTCAAAGGTTGTCGGGACTCTCGACCTCTCATCGATTACAGACGAATGGATTAAACCCCCACCCGAAGTCTCCTCAACGAATGCTCCCGACTCCAAGCCCCCTCTTGACACCCTTATAAGTACGCATGATTTCGTTGCTGCGGCGGAAATAATACTTACTCCAAAGACATGGGCCTTTTACTCCTCGGCCGCTACAGATCTCATCACCAAGGGTAGGAATACCTCAGCGTATGCAGAGATTGGTCTCCGCCCAAGGATACTGAGGAATGTGAAGGATGTCAATACGCAAACTACTATGCTGGGCCAGCAGTTAGATGTACCCTTCTTTTGCTCGCCAGCAGCAATGGCGAAATTGGTGCATCCACGGGGAGAGCAGGAACTGGCGCGGGGATTGAAGTCCGTGGGCTCGGCAATGTGCGTGAGTACAAATGCCAGTTTCCCAATTGCCGAAATTTTCGAGAGCATTTCTCAGAGTCCTTCTCATGCGTCGACTGGAAGAGACCTTCCAATTTTTTTCCAACTCTATGTTGACAAGGAGAGAGAGAAATCCGCGAGGCTCCTCAAACATGTGGAAACTCTGGGAGTCAAAGCAATTTTCGTTACTGTCGATGCGCCTGTGCCGGGGAAGCGGGAAGCTGATGAAAGAGTAAAAGCCGACGAGACAATGTCTACTCCTATGAGTGGCGCAAAAGCTAAGAATGATAAAAAGGGTGGTGCGCTAGGGAGAATTATGGGGGGCTACATTGATGCTACTCTTTCCTGGTCTGATATCGCCTGGTTGCGACGATGTACCAAGCTGCCTATCTTACTGAAGGGGGTACAGACTTCTTTAGATGCAAAAATAGCAGTGGAGCACGGTATCGATGGGATCTTGGTCAGCAATCACGGTGGTAGAAGTCTAGATACTAGCCCGCCTTCCATCCTAGTACTCCTCGAGCTGCAGAAGAACGCGCCGGAGGTATTTGACAAAATGGAAGTTCTGATCGATGGTGGAATTATGAGGGGCACTGATATATTCAAAGCATTATGCTTAGGAGCCAAAGCAGTAGGCATTGGAAGAGGGTTTCTTTTCGCTCTAGGCTGGGGTCATGAGGGGGTTGAGAAATACGCCGAGAGTAAGTTTTGTCAAGGGCAGGCGCTTCGTTTTGGGATATTTTGCTGACAATTCATAGTTCTAAAGGATGAGCTCGAGACGACGATGAGGATGATGGGAGTAACTGATCTCTCACAAGTTCATCCTGGGATGTTGAATACAAAAGCGGTGGATCACCTAATTCCAGATGCTGGAGAGGACCATCCGTATGCGAAATGGAGGCCGAAAGCAAGAATATAATAATTGACCATTGGAGGCATGATCTCTGAGCTACTTTTGCCAGTACCATTTCTAGTTTCCTGATCCGCAAATCCGCTCCGATCGCACTGATTGCTGGCAATTTTTATTCCCGGGCCCGTTCCTACTGGCACTCCTCTGTGGACTTATCCCCGTCACTTATCGCGGGGACCCCGCACTTTTACCTAGGTAGAACATTCTCAACCCGGAAATTCTGTTTTTTAAAAATGCGTCGTTTTGTTCTGTATTCTGTGTGATTGTAGTTGTATGATGAAGACTTTCCACTCCTTACGCAGATTGGCTCGAGGAAGCGGCGTTCACCCGAGAATAGCAAAGAGAACATTGGTCGGCGCAGCGCAAAGGAGGAAAGCTACGACAGCGGCGGGAGGTGGGTTGATTTATCCGATTGTAGACCATAAGTATGAGTAAGTATTTTCTTTCCATGTAAAAAACGGTCTGAAGTCGAGGATATAGCTAATCCTGTTGAATAAAAGCGCAATTGTCGTCGGCGCTGGAGGAGCAGGACTGAGAGCTGCGGTGGGATTGGCAGAATCCGGTCTGGAGACGGCTTGTATAAGCAAATTGGTAAGAAATATTTCCCATACACGTGTTTACGGAATCATTTTCGAAGAATTACACAAATTGCTATCCAAAATGCCAAATGAATATCACGCTGTAGATCGCCCAGCCATCGTTACTAATTATGGAGGCGGATAGTTTCCCACAAGATCACACACCGTTGCAGCCCAAGGTGGTATCAATGCAGCACTAGGAAACATCACTGAAGGTAAATCATACACAGTGATATCCTGGATGCAGGCAAGATGCTAAACAAAAGACAGATGACTGGCGTTGGCACATGTATGATACCGTCAAAGGCAGCGACTGGCTTGGAGACCAAGACGCCATTCATTACATGACACGGGAAGCCCCAAAAGCTGTCTATGAGCTTGAAAACTATGGCATGGCATTCTCCCGCACCTCCGATGGACGGATTTACCAGCGAGCCTTGGGCGGACAGTCTCTCAAATATGGTGAAGGGGGGCAGGCATACCGGACAGCATGTGCAGAAGACCGAACTGGTCATGCAATGCTCCATACACTGTATGGACAGAGTCTCAAACATGATACTAATTTCTTTATCGAGTATTTTGCTCTAGACTTGTTGATGGTAGATGATAACTGCGTGGGGGTGTTGTGCCTGAGCATGGAAGATGGGACGCTGCATAGAATGTTCGCAAAAAATACTGTATTGGCTACCGGAGGGTATGGAAGAGCGTATTTTTCCTGCACGAGTGCGCATACCTCGACTGGGGATGGGAATGCGATGGTTGCGAGAGCTGGGTTGCCCAATCAGGACATGGAGTTTGTGCAGTTCCATCCGTCGGGGATTTATGGAGCCGGGGTGCTGATCACCGAGGGGGCCAGGGGCGAGGGAGGCTATTTGCTGAATGGAGAAGGGGAAAGATTCATGGAGAGGTATGCACCTACTGCGAAAGATCTCGCAAGCAGAGATGTCGTAAGCAGATCTATGAATCTAGAGATCAAGGAGGGGAGAGGTTGTGGACCGGACAAAGACCATATCTATCTGCAGCTGTCACATCTTCCCCCGGAAGTAATACGTGAAAGACTCCCCGGGATTGCAGAGACTGCGGCGATATTTTCTGGCATCGATATCACGAAACAACCAATTCCCGTACTTCCAACAGTGCATTATTGTATGGGTGGCGTACCTACAAATTACAAAGGAGAGGTGATTTCTATCGCGGAGGACGGCAAAGAGAAAGTCGTACCGGGGTTATATGCTGCGGGCGAATCAGCCTGCGTTTCTGTGCATGGTGCAAACCGGCTTGGGGCAAACTCTCTCCTTGACATTGTGGTCTTTGGTCGTGCAGCAGCCCTTCATATCGCTGAGAACAACGACAAAGGTGCGCCACACCTCCAAGTGCCTTCGAATATCGGCTCGTCAACACTCCAAGATCTTGACCATATCCGGACAGCAGACGGCGACGTACCTTCGTCGAAACTCAGACTAGATATGCAAAAAGCAATGCAAGCTGACGTATCCGTCTTTCGCACCGGCGACTCTCTGTCGACTGGGTATGCGAAGATTCAGCAAGTGGAGAAAGACTTTCGAGATAGACTCAAGGTAACCGATAGGAGTCTGGTCTGGAATAGCGATTTGATTGAAACCCTGGAGATGAGGAATCTGATAACGTGCGCGAGTCAGTCGGCGAAGAGCGCATTGGAGAGAAGGGAAAGTAGAGGGAGTCATGCTAGGGAAGATTGGCCGGAAAGGGACGATGCAAAGTGGATGAAGCACAGTCTAACCTGGCAGGGAAAGGAAGGCCAAGACGTGAAAGTCGGATACAGAGACGTTGTCATGAAGACCTTGGACGAAGAGGAATGCAAGAGTGTGCCGCCGAAGAAGAGATCATACTAGGGTATACAGATCGCTCGAGCTTGAGCTTGAGATCGGTGTTAGATCTTGCAGCCAGTCAGTTTCGCTTCGTTTGACAAACTCTTGTGAATAAACTTTGCTCAAAACATGTTCAGACAACAAAATAACCTTTCTGCGCTTCGAACGCAGAGTCATAGCTCACAGTGTTCTTCCCACGCAGCAGGCAGTGCATGATCGCGGATTTGATACAACGTAGAAGATATCTAATACATATCCGTGCAAATGTCATGTAAGATTGACAGCTGCATCTGCAAATCATCATACAACGTCAGCACTCAATGTCTTACGATCTAGCGTGAACTTTCTTAGCAGACAGCACTCGGACAATGGGCCGTTTGGGCAGAAATGTGTGCCGTTAACGGCCCATGTTTACTTTTTCCACGTTTTCGTGCGCTGCTTCGGACGGCTAAATCGGCACCCTGTTACAAGAGGTACGCGATCGGACCGTTGTGGTGGAATTTGCTTTTTCCATGGCCCGGTGGAGCGTTTCGTACTCCAAGCGTTCCGATATCGCCTGGATGCTTGCTGAACAATGGGACAAGTTAATTGCAGTTTAATGATTCCAAAGATCGACTGTTTTTGGTTGTTGGGCCAATCTCGCCCCAATTCCAACACCAACAGCGCAATGTCCGTAGATTGATGATGAGTCCCAGAAACATATAGGTGTGCCTGGCCCCTTTCCACATGTAGTCATTTTTAGAGAAAATTCGCAAGCATGTGGTGGTTTGGATCTAGTAGACTGATGCATCATGTACTTTACTGCATTGATCTATTGTGTTCTTAATTGCTTTTTTGGATTGGCGCATCCAAATATTCAATTTCTCACCTCTCATGCATCCATATCCAGCAATACTCCAGGATGCATTTTGGTCTGTCGTGCACCATCATTGCGCACAAACGGATGGCACTTGTCATCGCCCCCCCACTCGCTCAGATAACCTTCTGTGCCATTCGCCGACAGCAAAGGAATGCGACCACCACACGCTTTAAGTTTCGTAGATCCGAACTTAGATCTCATTCACACCCTGCGGGAAACCTTCCGAGTCCGTAGCGCTGCCCACCTTTTCGGGGTTTAATATAAGCCCGCATCGGCTTTTCAGCCCTCGTTGTGTCTGATTGGTCGCTTGCGAACTTCGTCTCCTGGATGAGGCAGATGGTCCGAGCGGGCTGCCCTCGGGCTCCTGGGACAACCCTTTCATCCGCTCCGCCTCCACTACGATCTTGGGGGAAAATATGTCATGTTTCCTATCTAGGGATATGGAACGAGCACGGTGCATCCAGTAGTATCACCCAGATGTGCATCTGGCCCCGCTCGGATGGTTCCGAAGGTTTCCCTTTGTATGATCTATCACTCGGGCTAAGCTATCCCTACGCACGCTCGATTCTGAGATCGATGCTTGGGACGACCGTGGCTTCGAGCGTTGGCAGCTTAGCATGGATTCCCAGCACCTTTCTGATCGGAAGGCTTGCTGCGTTAAATATCTAGATAGTGACCCCCCGAAGACACACACACACACCATGCGGAGAAGTGTTTTCGCGCTTCGCAGTCCAGAGTGGAAATCTTGTCGAGCTAGTTCGAGGAACAATGGCTTGTTGAGTGAGTGTACTTACTCGTTCTTGCTTGCTATACATACATACTTTCCGCTACAGTTTGAGCTCCCTCCTCCTCGTTCGTTCTCTTCCCGTGTCTTGTCTTGTCTTGTCTATTCCATATAAAAAACGAATGTAGCCTTGGACTCTGTGAGTGAAGCCGCATGCAATAAAGAAGATAATGCGACTCCCACCACCAGAAGTCATCGCTTCTTGGCCCGCGCCAAACTATATCAATCCCGAAAGACACGGCAATGCCGTGATCATCGTCGACGCGGTGTTCTTCCCACTGGCGCTATTGATCCTGCTTATCCGCATATACACACGCCTTCGCATATCGAAGAGTTTTGGGCTCGATGACTGGCTCATTGTCGCCGCTATGGTACTGTACTTCCTTCATCAGCAATCCTTGAATGGCTGAACTGATGTGCGGAAATAGCTCCCCTCGACGGGCTTCGCGGTTGCGGCTCTGCTGGCCGAGACGGTTTTGCAGTGGGATAGACATATTTGGGATGTGCCATACAACAGGATAACATCCGGTCTGCAATTCGTCATGATCACGCAAATTATATTTGGCCTGTCACAAACACTCACTAAGTGCTCTATGCTGGCATTGATATATCGCATTATGTCGAATGGAAAGCGATTCAAACGAGCCGCCATTGCAGCCACAGTCCTAATCACCGGGCAGGGTTTAATATTCATCATTGTGGTAATATTCCAATGTCGGCAAGTCAATTCAAGTTCATCTCTCTAATACTCATCTCTCCATATCCAATAAACGACGAACTAACCGAACAACCAGACCGCCCTCTCACTATTGGACTTTAACGTTCCAGCCCCAACCCGAATGCATCAACCAAGTCGTACACCTTGCCTTCGCAGGCTGCTTCAACACCCTCACCGACCTCATCATCGTCCTATTTCCCGTCCCCACCGTCCTCAAACTACAACTCCCCCGCCGCCAACGCATCATCGTGGTCCTCCTCTTCGCCGCCGGACTGCTCGTCTGCGTCGCCGGCGGGGTCCGAACCTACTACACCTACATCGACACTGCGGATCCGGACGCGACGTGGAATACTTACTATGTATGGGTGACCAGCTGCATTGAGCTGTACGTAGGAATCGTAAGACTGCCCTTTCCTTCCTTCCTTCCTTCCTCCCTTCCTCTCCCCACATCCACAACTAATGAAAACAAAAAGATCGGCGCCTCCATCCCCGCCACCAAACCCTTCTTCAAACGCTACCTCCCGCGTCTCCTCGACTCCACCTTCATCTCCTCCTCCCGCAGCAACACCCACTATGCCATCTCCGACGCCGACAAAAGCCCCTTCTCCGCGTCGGCGTCCGCCTCCGCGACGAACACCAACACCAGCGGATCCCGCTCGCGGCCGCCGTCGCATATGGATGTTGAGCTTGGGACCATCAATTCACCGCCGCAAGTATCCGTGAGGAGGATGTCTCGGAATCTCGACGCAATTGAAGAGGTGCGGGGGAGCGACAGTAGTATTTCGACATTTTTGGACGGGGTGGGAGGTGGGAGTAGAGAACGGATGGAAGAAGTGGGGGGTTTGAGGAGTGATGGGACGATTGATATGAGGAGTGGGGGGTCGAAGGAAGATTTAATTGCAGAGTTGGATACTACTGTGAGTTGACCAATCGTCTTCTCATTCACTAGTACTTCCATGCTAACACCTGTAGGCTCTCTCACAATTCCCGCGTCCCAGCATGATTCCTCGGTGATGAATATAGGCGCTTGAAAGTTTGGGTTTTCGGCGTTGAATTGGTAGATGTACGAGTCGGAGAAAGGAAGGAATATACCAATGGTCGGCGACAGCCGCGGATAAATTTAGTTCTCTATTTTGTAGCATAGTGTAGTAGAATTGTAATCCATCAATTTTGTTATTTCACAGAAGTCCTTGGTATACTAGCAGCGAGCGTGCAGGAAGAGACATCTCTAGAGGAACACTAAGTGCCTCGTAGGCAACGAGCTGCATCTCCTCAACTTGTATACAGGAAAGATAAGACGTTCGGAGCAGACATATACAACGCCAAAGGCCATCTTATTTACCTTCGAGGGTAGTGACGCATTTCCCCGCTGTTACTTCACCAATGAACTGCATAACCTTCCCAATTCTAATACATATCAAGGACGCAGCTCCTCCCTAAATTTGACTCCGTAGGTTGGTGGCTAGGCAGCCGCAAATACCTACACGCGGTAGTTTCGAAGCACATGAGCTAAGGCGGACGGATTTCAGTGCCACAAGATCCCTATGGAGCTTCTTTTTGGAGAACAGACTCAGAACTATTCATTCTACATCAGCTGCCCAATATTTATGGCCCAAATTTCGTCCCAATGTATGCAGGAAGACGCGTGCATTCGGACAGGCTCTTCTCGCAACCCCAAAAGGTCACAAACTATGCTAAGACGCCGGTATTGAACACTAGCTTCGTCATCTACGTCAAAAGAATGGATCATGTTTGAGATACCAATATGGGTCCGCGGAGATCTTGCTCCTACATCCCCAGATGCACATAGCAAAGCCTTTTCTTCAGATAGCCTTCATCATCGGCGTGTCTGCACTTACAAGACAGAAGCCTCATAAGTAAAAGACGGGCAACTAGCTCAACCCAAGGGTGATGCTGCGTAACGCTGAAGATATTGTGCGATGTGTGAAAGCAGGTTCTGTTGAAGGACACTACATTGATAGCATTATATTCGGAAGCCTTGTTCTTCGTCATGCTTACATGCTAGAACAAATGTTCCAGAACAGCCGTATCAGGACATGGTCCCACGATCAAAGCTTCCCCTGTCCCATGTAGTCTTCGCTGGCTGGGACGGTTGGTGTTCAAGGAAGAACGATTGTAGTAAGTTATGGCTAATATGCACATGCAGGATTCATGCATTTTATAAGTCATACTAAGTTAAATTAGACTGAGTATCAAGAAGGTTGGAGCTTCAGGAATCTGGCCCACTTCTCTGATCGCACCTCACTAAGAGCATCAAATAACTGGTGAAAATAAAATCGCCGAGATTGAGATGAATTTTGATATATGCAAGGAGACGAAGTACAAATTTTGAAGGAATAAAGATAGCAAGGTTGCTTTTTCTCGCCACCCACGTAATCATCATACTTGGAGAGCAAGGAAGTAGAAGTAGAGTACCGCAAGTACATGTAGAAGCATGCATCTGTGTAAGAGACTGTTCATAAATGGTCTTTGGCAATATATGGAATGGGACATGGAATGAATTTTGGAGCGGTTGTCAAAATAAACATGTTTCAAGCAGTAGGACAAGCAAATTTCGGAGGAAAAAGATGACGATCCAAGGCTTACCGAATTCTGCTGTTGAAATCGCGAGACTAACTTTCCGGACGACCACCAGATCTCGCACCGAATATGTGACTACTGATACGACAGAAGCAGTTTCGAAGGATGTGTGTAGTATACAAAGCCTTTTGGTCGAATAATAACACTCAGATGTGCTATTTGAACAATCATGGAAACATGGCTGCAGTACAGAACCAGATTAGTATGGCTAAGATAAAGTTGAATATGATCGATGAGCTTGTATTACATATTCAGACTATTCCTCTAGATCGCAAGTTCTTGTGTCGGGCAGAAACTGGGTCTAGACCAGAATTTATAGGATTCGTCTGAGGCAGGGCGATGATAGATAGCGTGGAAATAGTCAGGACCGCAGTGTATACTGAATTGTTGCAATTTTCGAGGTATAATTTCAACAGCAATACAATACATCTAGCCTTTTTCATTGCCTAAACGGCGCGTACAGGGTGGAGCACTTGCTTGTCAGATGAAGTTTTGGTCGCGCATAATTCGTCAACGCAGGAAATAGAAATTCATGCCGAACAGCTACAAATATTAGGCATTGGGAAGCCGTAGTATGGAGACTGGAATTTCGACACTGAAAGTCGTTCACACTGGTGGAAAGAACAGATTGAGAATCTAGAATTGTAAGTTCATGCGCAACGCAACCGTTCCATCAAGTTTGATAACTTGATGGCTGCTTGACATGTAGAATTGTTTTGGAGCTTGAGGCTCAGGGTAATGCAAAGATCGAAATCAAATCCGGATGAGTGACGTTCCTCATAAAATTGGGCCAGTTTGGCTCGAAATTAGATTCATGTTCTTAGATTTGTAGCGAAGACGGTAGCACCGATATTTGAGGCAAGCATAATCTGGTCGGTAAGATACAGAATTCCCAGAATCTTGGTTTGTACGAGTGGACGCTCTATACCGCCCATGCAGTGACCAAAATGAGTCTCGGAAGCGGTGCTAGAAGGAGAAGTCCTGGATTCCAGGGCGCGAAGCTCATAACTGGTCAGGCAGAGCTCTCGGCGACACCTCAAGAGGACGATGATATAGTGAGCTGGAGATCTTCTGATAGATAATTTCCATATGAATATTTGAACATCCTTGGAGGACTGGCAATGAGACAATTAATACAGTCGAACTTGAAAACGGGGACAGTGTGCTACCTTTAAGTTATCCGATCCGAGGCCAGAGAGGACACCGGGCCAATCGGTTGAGTAACTCAGAGCCTCAACCGCGCCTGGAGATAATGCCGATATACATTGAGTGCAGTAGACCGACTTTATGTGTTTATCAGCCCATAATTCTAGATATAGTGGGCAGGGAGGATACTTACGTGCCTTGGCCGCATTCGCTCAGGTCCCATCAGACCATGAAAACTACTGATCGTGAGATGTTTACTGTAATGGCATACTCAGCGTATGAGATGACTGATTGATAACTGGCCTTATGCGACGTATGTGGCCCATCTGCTTCCTTGCGCCTCGTGCTCATGCTTCGTACTTATGCCTTATGCCTCATGCCTCATGCATCGTCCTTATCGTCTCTGTGACTATTCGCACCCATTGCTTTGATCTTGTCGAGTTCAGCTGCAATGAATGTCGCGTTGGGATGCATTGTTCAAAGGGCGTTCACAGTCCCTTGGAAGGGTTCACGGTTTACCTGTGCCGCGGCAAGTATGGCGGTTCATAACCCACCCGATGCCAATAGCTGCAGTGAACCCCAGGAGCCAAAATAATGGGGCCAAAAGATGGGGCTGACGTGTGTAAATGCGGAGGGGGAAGATCTTTGGTAGGAAACGGAATGTCCGACACAAGTAGTCGGAAATAGTCTGTACAGAGTAGGACCATCCAGCTGGGCGAGAAGGCGAGGAGTCGAGAATAGGGTAATTAATCTGCAAAGATACCAGTATTATCCCAAGTTGTCGAGGTGGTTAACAATTGTTAGCAATACGAGTACGAGAACTCGAGTACTGTGTAGACTTTCTAGAAGGAAAAAAGAAAAATCAGATTATAGCAATTCTGCACCAATTCACTAGGCTATTTTCAATTGACCAAACGGATTTCTATTTCCCCATCCCCACCGACGTCTAAGACGCAACCACCTGGACGTCTCGCTCGCATGCATTTGTGCGGAGGTACTCATATTCTCACGGTGCACTGGTTTAATCCTCCATACCTTTATCCCTACATCCCTCTTCTCGTCATATTTCCGTGCATGAATGAAGTATAAAGGGTCTGTACTTCGCTCGCCGTCCATTCGCTACTGAGAAAATACTATGAATCTCTATACACACCACCCTGTTGACTCGGACGGTAACTCCTTCGCTATCACCGACCACCTTGATTCAGGGTCCTTTGATCCAGTCGAACACGTTAGTCCGATACGGAGCGCCTCCTCCAATACTACAACTGCACCCTAGACACGATATATCATCCTTCTTCTGGTTATTGCTGGTGGCCGTTCCTGCTGTGCTATCATAACTTTCCGGTGTTCTGCAACTGAAAGTAAATACTGGTGGTATGGTGTTTTTCTTTTCTTCTGCCACATGCTGCTTTTACTTACAGTATGACGTTTCTCATTCAACACTCGCAACTTGTTTGTGCACGAAACTCTGCTAACCCAGGCCTCTCGTCGCCCTTGAAGATAGGCAATGGCATACCAGTCTCAGGCAGGTCCATCATCCCAGAATTACCGACACCCTCAAAGGCATCAAGAGGCTTTCGCAGATTATGATGAGCCTCCTAGCGGTGATCGCGATGAGGAAGGTTCTGTTTTCAGCACTCTTGATTGGTACAAACACTTTTTGGGCTGCCAGGAACATTTCCTTGAAAAAGGACAGCACGATTACGCAGTTCAGGCGATAGCAGCCTTCATCAATATACAGCTACCATTTCAGAAACAACCGTATCCGGTCAATCGAGCTGATCAGGCTTGGTCCCGCAAGAATCTAGCCGAACGACCCAGCGAGCGACGGGACCGTGAGTGGGACGGGGATGCGGCCCATCAAGGCCATCCCGCGTATCAGCAGCAGCATGGTAGTCCAAGCCGTAGTCGACAAGGCAAAGAACCAGGATATCCGCAGTATGTCTCCTTGATACCATACTTACGCCGCCTGATTATTACAAGTCATGATAGTGATGAGATACTGGAATACTTTTTCGGGACAAATTGGCGCAAGGGCCTTGGTGCTCTACACGAAGTAGAGCGACGAAACTACCTGTTCGCATCGAAGAGCAAAAACTGGTTGGATGTCAAAGCGGCGTACGACATGTCTCCAGAGGAGTCGGTACCTTTCTTGACGCCGCTGAGAGAAGTTCTGGAGGTAGAACTCAAAGCATCAGACGTCGCATGGAGTCAATGGCTGGCGATGGGAGATTGGATGTTGGGTCCTAGGGAGCCTCCGGAACTGCAAAATAGATCAAGATCACCCCGGGTGAAGGTGGAGATGGATGGTGAAATGGATGGGGTGCTATAATGGAATTTATTGCTGGCAGACATGTGTCTATAGAATATGGGGATGGGATGTTGAAGGGGCTTCAAGGGGGACGTATTGAAGTGTTAACATCGTTATAATAATGCCTATGGGTGTATCGATTGTGGATCTGGCGTTTCCGAATTTACACTGTCCTTTGCGGCAAATCAATCCCACTTTTGCCTGGGGCATTATTTCTGGTCTTTTTATGGATCTTGTTTTCTTGAATGGCATTGTCAAAGGCTATGGAGGCTGAATGCAGGAAACACGCTTAAGGTTGAAGCTGCGGAACCTCCAACTCGGTCCCCGCCTTAGGTGCGAGCTACCCTAGTTCCACGCCGCAATCTGTGCCGATCATTATTATTTGCTCCCAACTCGTAGATAACAATTATTTACTTCTCCTCCAGTATCTATACTATTTGAGTGGTATTTATTGAACCAGCTCCAAATCCAAATCACGACATTTTTATCCTGTACTGTGGTTATGAGGATGGCAGTAACCTGAGATGAGCACAATTGATCATCCGACAGAATGGCTACTCAGAGTGCCATCGCATCATGGCAGAAATTCCTCAACCATAGCCTTGTTACGCGCCTCGACCCCGAACCTTTCACTACCTACATTCGAATATTATCCTCCAAAAGCCCTCTCTCTTCATCATATATCTGCAGCATCTTCTTAAGACCTCAGAGCCATAACGATACGTCCATTGATCCACGGATATTGCGCTATCTTCAGATACTTCTAGCTGAGGAACTGGTAGATTGCGCAGGTGTTTTGCGAGCGCTGCTGAAATACTCTTCGCTCTGGACTTTTAGGCACGATGGGAACCTGCAACAAGAGGCGACTGGAGGGACGGAGAAAGCCAAAGGGGTGAAGGAAGCGGCCCAGAGATGGAAAAACTCTTACTCTGCTGAAGAGATGATGCTTTATCGACTTGCGAAAACGGTTTCTAGCGGTGCGGCACCAAAGAGTGCACAAGAGGCAGTGGAAATACTTGCAGTCTGTATACAATGGATGGAAATGGTTACCACTGCGATGGGCCAAGGAGCACATGCGATGTTGAACCCAGAGTCGCATGCTGAAGAAATCGGTATGCTGGGCATGGCTTTGGGGACTCTGATGGTGGCAGTTGTTGGAAATGTGAAGATTCTAGAGGCGTTGGAGAAGGGCCATTGCCAGAAAGGTACTGGATCTGTCATGACACGGCGGACAATTAGTCGCTAACATTTCTTCAGGAACCGTAAAAGAACTAGGAAAAGCCCTGAACGGATTCGTTCCTCTCCTGCTTCAAAACTCACCACAAAATGCTGCGCGCCTAGATGTTTTCCGGTCGCAGACACTTCTGACGATAACACCCGTTGACAAGAAAGAGCAGGCGGCAGACGAAGAGATAAATGAAATAATAGATTCAACCATTGGAATTGACAGCATTGCGGTCGCTGATTTACCGACTGTGAACTCAAGGGCCGGCTTATACGTATACCTGAGCTCTCTGGTAGGGACTTCATATACAGGGAGTCATGAATATTTTGGCTAATAGACGATTCCAGCTTGTTGGCAGGCCTCTTATTGATGATAGTGCAATTTTTACGTATCTACAGAACAGATACCAGGTGGGTGGCTAAGGTTCTTCTTATTACAATATACTTACCTTCTGGCAGGGTGATATTCAAGCAACTATGATTGATCTCATCCTGACATCTTTCGATGTCCTGGCGAATGCGACCTTTCGAAACGAGGGGCAACAGACTACAACTATACTACGCTCATTCCTTGTCAACAAACTACCGCTCCTTCTTTCAACACTTGCCACATCTTTATACCCTCCTTTGACGTCAGAGTACTGTATAACAGAAGCTTTGGGCCATGTTAACACCGACGCATTTCCTACACTCTCTACTTTATTCGCTGAATCGAGTAACAATGACATGTTTTCTGATTCCGTCAGACAAGATTTCTGCTTCGCGTGCTGCTTGCATGGTTTAATTCCAGAACCGAGTATAGAAACATTGCTTGGTGATATCCCTATGCAGAGCTTACCCGCCGGCGGTAGATACTCAAAACATGATCTCGTGCAGCAGTGCCTATCAGACTCGGAACGAACCGAAGGGTTAATATCCGAACTCGAAAATATGGACGGGAATGTTGGCGCAGTAAGCCAAGCAATAACAGAGGTACAACATCTTGCCCAACTATATAATGATTTCTAATAAGCGGCAGGTCATTAGGCACTTATGCAGCAGTAAGGAGACCATGACCTTAAAAAGCTTGTGTAGCCAACTCGCTCGCAATCCATCGACCTTAGATGTGATGCTACTTTTCGACAAGCCAACTTCGTTTTTACAACCGATATGTGACTTACTTGATAATTGGCATTATGATGAAGATCAAGGCGAGTATCAACCCGTATATGAAGAGTTTGGCTCAATATTACTTCTTGTTGTGTTATTCACCCACCGTTACAACCTTTCAGTCGTGGATTTAGGAATCCGGGCCCCAAACTCATTTGTGGCGAGACTGCTGACCCAGGGTCACTTAAGTCGTGCTCTTGAGCCTCTGACAGAGCAAGAGCAAAGTCATCTCGATGGCTGGATCAGAGGACTGTTCGAGCCCGAGGGTGGCGGCTTAGGGGACGAGTTGATGTCATCTTGCCCACCACAAGATTTCTATCTTCTTGTGCCTACACTATTTCATCATATTGTCCTTGCATTAAGTACAAACAACCTTACGGAAGAAGGACTGAAAGGTGGTCTAGAATTTATGGTCGAGCCTTTTCTGCTTCCTTGCCTAATACCGGGGATAAATTGGCTGTCGGCACACTTGTGGGCGTCGCGTGGCGATGCAAATGCTGTGCTCCAAATTCTGTCAGCATTGATCACCAATCCATCATCGAGTAACGCTGAAGCATCTCAATTGCTCAACTCGATACTCAAGATAATTGCAAAGAATCTCGAGCACAGTCTCAGATGGCTTCAACGTGCTGAACCAGTCCGGCACGATATTGAGCCGATATCGAAAGCTCTGAAACCCAACTTGGGCTGGGAGCGAAGAGGTGCTAGTGGTCACACCGAATTAGAATCATGGACAGCAACTCCCGGTGGCGGCCTCGTTGCGAGCATAAAGCATACAATATCGACTCTCGTGCAGTGGGGTCTGGATCCTGCCATGAATACCATGCCAGCCTCTTATACTCATCGCCAAATACTCATAGGGATGAAAATTCTAGGAGCGAAAAGGCTTCTGAACGCTATCATCGATGAAGTAAAAACTCAGACACAAGCAGGGAATGGAAGCGTGGTATTGGATATCGCCACGTCTTTGATATGCGCTCCAGATCCGGTCAGCTTCGATTCAAGCACAAGTGCCAGCATAGACCTCTTAAGTGGCGTCAGCAGCTCACCGCAGCCGCTACAGCGTCGGCTGAACCTACGGGAAGCCTTGAAAGTGGAAACGGACAAGATGCCAAAAGTCCACAAAACAGACACTTTCCATGCGGAAACTGTGATTAGACTATTCAGAAGAGTCGAAGCACAACTTGCCCAGCAGCAAAGTTTATTGCCGCATGACGACGGCTTGGGGGGTCTTAATGCGGTCATGGGTGATGGTGTGATGGGAGACGCCGGTCTGGGAGCGGCAGAACAACAAGATATTGATGATATGGTGACAGCTAATGATGATTTGATGAGTGGTTTGATGGGCGGCACTGGACATGGCGATGACTTATTGGATAGTTTCGGCGCCGGGGATGGGCTTGGTGATGGAATGGGATTCTAGATTTGGGTTGTACCAGTGTCAAGGTGTCATGTCCTTTCAAACTCAAATAGATATATGGTCAATATAAAAAGACGTTGGAATTATTGGGAAGTAGTATTATCTAATTGGTTACACTTTATTATACCAAATATACGATATACGATGAACAATGAGCTAATTGTAGACCCTGGCTACAGTGAAGGTGTTGGAAGAGACGAGAGGCTCGGGGAGGTAGCGGGACGACAGCAACCAATCTTATCTCCTTCGGCGATAAGCGGCACGCTAAGATAATGAGAAAAATAATTTTCGACATCGAAGATTTCCAAATTGCTTCTCCACAACCAACACTTTGCGCCAGCAACGATTTCCAGCAATAGAACGATACAATGGTCTCCAAAAAGAGAAAGGCGTCTGGGCAAAGTGCCAATGGCAAGCGCGACTTCGATAAATCTAACAGCAAACTGGCAATTACCACGTATGAAGATGTCGCCGATTCCGAAGACGAATTCCACATCAATAGAGACAAAGTTCTACTAGATGAAGAACCTCATGCGGCAAAACGACAGAGAAAGTCCAGAGATGAAGGTTAGTTTCAGAATATATGCAGACAAGGTCTTTTCTAACAATTGTCTGCAGACGAGCTTATTGAACAGTCGGACGAAGAAATATTGGGATATTCCGAAGAGAGCTCCGAGGAAGAGGCAGAAGAGGAATTTCAGGCCCCAAAACCTAAGAAAGGCTCCAAACAAGAAGCGGATGATGAAGATGGACTTGAGGAGGAAGACGAAGATGCTGGAGGATGGGGATCTTCGAAACGCGATTACTACGATGCAGATAATATCGAGACCGAAGCCGATGCGTTAGAGGAAGAGGCCGAAGCCAAACGACTACAACAGAAGCGACTGCAGAAGATGTCTGAGGCGGATTTTGGTTTTGACGAGAATGAATGGCTTGAGGATGGAAAAGAGGATGAGGATGGAGACGTGGTCACTGAGGTTCTTAAGGATGTGGAGATTACAGACGACATGGGCTCGGAAGAAAGACTACGGATATTACAGACACGATATCCAGAATTCGAGTTTTTGGCAAATGAATTTGTTGAGCTTCAGCCTGTTCTACAAAGCTTACAGGAGGAGGTAGAGCAGACGTCGGAGAATAAGATAGGAGGTACCTCTACAAGCGTCGTTAAAGCTAGGGCATTGGCAGCTTATATCGCTGCCTTGACCATGTACTTTGCAATTCTGACATCTCCAGCAAAGGATGGGCAAGGAAAGACTCTTGACCCCTTGGAGCTGAGGGACCATGCTGTTATGGATAGCTTGCTGGAATGTCGCCAACTTTGGTCCCAGGTGAAATCGCTCAAGGCTCCACAGGTGGAACCAGTTTCAGCTGATGAGTCCATGGAGGAAGATATGGATGATACAATTACAAATGGTTTGGCGGCGGCTAAAGAACTCGACACAATTCGACCGACGAAGAAATCTAAGAAAGAACTGGCTCGGGCAGCGGCAGCTGATAAGGACGCAGCCAGACGCACGAAACATTTGGAAGAAGCCGAGAAAGAATTGGCCGACCTTAACGATCTTGTCTCAAAATCAAGAAAAGCCGCGCGGAGGGTGTCACAAGCCGTTACGGCAGATGACGACTCCGATTTTGGCGAAGAAGAATCTATGGACGCTAAAGCTGCTGCAGAGAAGGCCAAAAAGAGGAAGTCGCTCAAATTTTATACTTCTCAGATCGCGCAGAAAGCAAACAAGAGAGCTGATGCCGGGAGAGGCGCTGGTGGTGATGAAGATTTGCCTTATAGGGAAAGGCTCAGGGACCGCCAAGCACGACTGAATGCTGAAGCTGAAAAACGTGGAAAGAAACTAGATGCATATGGGAGAGGCACAGCTCTTGGTGGAGATAGTGACGATGATGACCAAGCTGTTGCGGGCAAAGTACGAGATGATGAGGATGATTACTATGATATGGTAGCACAAACATCAAAGAAACGGAAGGATGACAAGGAGGCGAAGTATGAAGCGATAGCCGAGGCAAAGAGAGCAGGGAAACTGGCGAGAGTAGTGGAAGTAGAGAAGGATGAAGATGGGAAACGAGCAATTGGATACGTCATCGAAAAGAACAAGGGATTAGCGCCGAAGAGGAAGAAGGAGGTCCGAAATCCGAGAGTGAAGAAGAGGATGAAGTATGACGAGAAGAAGAAGAAGCTGTCGAGTATGCGGGCGGTATACAAAGGCGGGGAAGAAAGAGGTGGTTACGGTGGAGAGAAGACGGGTATCAAAACCGGGTTGGTTAAGAGTAGAAAGTTGTAGATTATGGTGGACGGTTGTACTATGTGTCGGCCAAACTCCTAGGCAGGATCCAGATACGGTGTTCTTTTGGGCGTGGGTACAATGGCTTGCATGCGGGTGTGCAAGGAAGTCGCATGTTCCTGCATCGATGATCCATCGATATTCCAGCTCTTGGGAATCTCGGTTACTCAGACACACAGATGTCTCGGATGGCGACGTTGCTGTATTCCCAGGAATACGGGGCTATCATCTACGAATGACTACAGTGAATTCAATATCAATGGCAAAATTTTCCAGATTGAGCTTCCTCCGGTCTGCGAAAGTACGGATGGCTCCTTCCCCGCTCAAGTGTTCAATTTGTTAATGCAAAATTCCGCAAATGGAGGGGAATCTTTCCTCTACATATTAGACCTTGCAGATGTTATATTTGCCATCTCTGTCGGTCCAAACGTCTAGAATCCAATCATATTTTCCATAATGCTGCCTTTCTTGTTCTTATTTTGTTGCTGTTCTTTGATTGCTTGCACCAACGCAGATCCACAATGCGGTTCTTTTGCCCCGCAAGGAAGTCAGACCTGCCCCCTTAATACGTGCTGTAGCGCTCTTGGATACTGCGGGGTTTGTCTCCATGCCCTGTTCACATTTTCTCTTGTCATACAACTCTACACAGGTTTACGCGCACAACGTCTAACTTTTACTCTCTTCTAGACCACACCAGCATATTGCATCAACGCCGACCCCGTAGGTGGAACCCAACCCTGCCAGCGTGGCTATGGTACTTGCGGCGCCATCCAATTCCCCAACTGCGGCGTCGGAAGCACAACAGCCAGCCGCGGTCGCCGAGTCGCCTACTGGCAAGTTGCAGGCGTAAATCGCGCTTGCAATGCCCTTCCCGTCGCGTTGATACCCACTCAAAATCTCACCCATCTCATTTTCGCCTTTATGTCTATCTCGTCGAATGACTATCGCGTGGTGCCGTTCGATCAAACTGCGGTTCCGTTCATGTATCCGTTTACGGCGCTAGCTTCGACTACTTTGTCTACGTATATGGCGGTGGGAGGGGGGAGCATGTCGGCGCAGGTTTGGTCGGCGATGGTTTCGAATCAGGCGAATCGTGCGGTCTTTATCGATAGCGTGGAGCAGTGGCTTTCAGTGTTCCGCTTCCAGGGCGTGGATCTGGATTGGGAATTCCCAAACTCGGCTGCAGATAAAGCGAACCTCGTAGCGCTGGTGCGCGAAATGAAAGCCTCGTTTAACGCAAAATACCCCTTTCAAAAATGGGGCATTAGCGTCGTCCTGTTTGTCCTTCACACCCATACTACTATCTATATGGCTCGAGCTGCTAACAAGTCAAGTACTACAGACCACCAGACTTTTATTCCCTAGGATTCTACGATCCCGTCGCCCTCGAACCGTACATCGAGTTCTTCAACTTCATGTCCTACGACTTGCACGGCCCCTGGGAAGCCGCCACCCAAGGCGCCATCATCCGCCCCCAGACCGCCATCACCGACGTCAACACCGCCATCACGCCGCTCTGGTTCGCGGGCGTCGATCCCAGCAAACTCAATCTCGGCCTCGCTGCCTACGGCCGCGGCTACACGCTCTCTAACCCCGCGTGCAACACCCCCGGATGTGCGTACTCGGGCTCATCCATCGCCGGCCCGTGTAGCGGCGAGCAGGGCATTCTCAGCATGCGCGAAGTGCAGGTGCTGGTGCAGCGGAAGGCGCTGAGACCGGCGGTTATTGCCGGGCAGATGGTGAAGCAGCTTGTTTATGGGGTGAAGGGGGATCAGTGGATGGGGTTTGATGATGATGAGACGTGGGGACTGAAGAGGAGTTGGGCGGATCAGCTTTGTATTGGGGGGACAGTGGTTTGGAGTTTGGATTTGCAGACGGTTGGCACGTGAGTTGTTCTTTTCTTTACTCTGTAAGGAGGCGTTCCTTTTGGTTGTGCTAACAACTTGGATTCTGGTAGTGGCGATGGCGTTTTTGGACCAGCGTTTTGACATACTGTTTTTTTTTTTTTTCGAGAACTCGACACTTAGGGTGTACCTTCTCTGTTTCTACGAGCATTTCTGGATTTTAGTATTTTACTAGTGCAGGTTTTTGGTTACATGCTCGAGCGAAGCTCATGATATTTGCTGGATAAATCGTATGCATTCATTCCGGGAATGTTCACAGACATTACGGCGAATCAGCGATGCAGTTGGAAGTTGGGTTATACACGAATGGATCTACAAGTATTCAAGACTTTGGTGTATATTTGAAATTGCCTGTATTGGTTCTATGTGATTGATCTCTCCTTTCTCCTACTACTAGCTTCCATGCGATTGAGTTCCCCCTTTCAGACCTTTCTCCTCCTGATTATCCACCACTACATCAAAAGCCTTCCTGCTTCTTCATCTTGCCCCTTGCCTGAAAGTGAGCACAAACAACAATCCTAAAGGTATTCCAATTTCCAAATACCCGGAAAGCCCAGATTGCGAGGTGCAAGAGAGCCGATTGCGCAATTTGCGTGGAAATGGTAGACGTTGAGGATACAATAAAAGAGACGGCAAAGTGACGCGGAGATCTGAGGCGATGGACGAGAATCGAGACAAGTATGGAGGCGAAGGCTGATGCGAGAAGAGGAGAAGTAAAATTTTGATATTGAAAAGAGAGGTTTGTTGTTGCTGTAATGACAGTTGTTTGACGAATAGGTGGCTGTTGCTGGCTTGAACAAGTGAATCTGCCTAAGCCTAAACGTCGATATGTAAGAAATACATTTGAAAACTGGGGAATGCTGCTGTAATGACAGTATCTGGTGAGTGGGTGACTATACTGGGCTGAAAGCGTGAAGGTTCAAAAGCTGAAAGGTCAATAGGAATGAATAGAGACATATTCATGGCCCGGAAAGGGTTTGAGATTGTCGCCTGGGGGACTGTAACGTTGTCGTGCTAAGAGAACTGTAAGTATACATTCTCAAATTCGACTGAGATAGGTTACCTTTAGTCGATTTTGTCCGCGGTAGCTTTAACTCCATGCTTTCCTCGGCATTCTTCCAGCTCGAGCCTACACTTTTCCAGCTCGACCTTGTACTTTTTCAGCTCGGCAATAGCATCGTTGAACAGCTGGTCCAGTTTTGCGATATGAGATTCATGAAACACTAACGTAGTAACATAGCGCTCTTTCTCTTGTCTCAAAGCATCATATTCGTAAAATATGCAGTTAAAAAGACACAAAAATTTGACAACACGAAGCTGAGTATCTGGTGCCAGTGGCAGTAATACCAGTGATGCCAGTCCAACCAATGATGACATGCTGTAAACATACATCATCGTCAACGAAAAATTCTCGCGTGAGGCCACCACATAGAGGATCAAGGGAGAACATAGAGCGACAACTGCCCTGACGGTGCGCAAATTTTGACTGAAATAACCGAACAGGCAAAATGCAGTATACGCCAGAATCAGGCCGAGCCTTAGACTCACTCGTTCTTCCCGAAACATAAGCATCGCCTGGTCTCTAAAAGCCCTGACGGTGAAATGCAACCAAGTCATGATGACCGAAACTGTCGACCTGATGAGAGATTTGAATGGGTTCGAATTGTTCAATACTGTCTTGGTTTTGGTGCTGATGTTCGTAATGTTGTTACTGGTTTGGATGTTCGTAGTGCTGTTGATGCCAGTGGTGATGATATGTGTAAGATGGAAGGAAGCTCGAGAGAAGGTATCTTATAGGGATATATATACATAAATATCGTTAACTGTTCAGGTGAACATAACTACTGAAAGATATAGAACAAAGTCTTAATAATAACTTCACTACCTACTAATCTGTAACAACCAGTATGCATTGTACGAAGTACGACTTAGGTTAATCCTTAAAATTAAAAGCTAGAGAACTAAAATCTACAAATAGGACGAAATAATCCCTTATATAGGCCGGCAGTTGTACGTGCAAGCCAGTTGCTACGGAAACATTGGTCCATTGCGGGTGCGATCGAGGGGCTTACGGGCCGTACAGGCCAAATCGTCATACTACCACCTCCTCCGAGGCTCGAGAAAGCTCGTCCTCGAGCGTACAAAAGAGTGGCTTAAGGCTACCTGCTAGTTACAAAAGAAAATGATATTTAAGGAGTGTAGTAAGGAAAGAAAGCTTCTAGTCGCCCTTCACTGTGGCAACGTTATCCTCATCCACTATATCCAACGATCCGATAAATATAAGTTTACCTGTGTAGTGCCTAGCTGAGGGCTTTCGAGTATGGCTAAAAGAGTCGCGGCTGTATGAGAAATGGTTGAGGTAAAAACCTGCTATATATACGTAATATATTTATTGAGAGTGGTCAGCCCGTTACTATATTCGGCCAGCTGTGTGATCGTACTCCTTGGCAAGCCGTCACGAAAGTACTTAATCTTCCAAGGTGTCCTTGGGGTAATAGTTGATGTACGCTTCGCTGTGTGGTTGCCCAAACTTGGTGATGTATATATACTGAGTATATCTGTACCTTAGGTCCTTAAATAATCTTCTATAGACAATCCTTAGCCTTACGGAGCTTATACGTGTTGGTGTAGATGAGGGAAAGGGAAGAGAGGATCGTATGGTAGTCCAGCTACTCTTGGCCTTCTTGAAGCTGGGGCAAATCAATGGCCTGGATGTTACTTTCCAGGTCCAAGAATGTATAATTGAACTGTGTGATACTGTTACCTATAGGTGGGTTATCTATAACGAGCTCGGCTTTAATGGACGCCAGCCAGGTGTTGTACTTGCGGGTATCACCTCCGTACTTGTCTGAATGCGGCAGTGATGGTTTTGGACGAGAAGCACTATTAGTCTATTAGGGACTGTAGCGATGGCGAACTATGTATGATGATGGTGATTCTTTGGTTTATATAGCGTAGGGACTCCTGCATTTCAGCTAGAACAGCATTAGGATCCATGAAGTGGAGAGAAAGAAGTGAAAGTGATAAAAAATTGATTCTTGCGGACAGCACTTGGGGTTGTCTGAACCGTGAGTTTTAATCTCCAGGCTGGAGAGTGGTGCGATTGACTAGTTTAGATATTGCACCCCAACCACTGCCGTCAATGCTTGCTGAGCGTGTACCAGACAACGTACTAGCCGATACACACAAGCACTCATGGTTGAAGTGGGACAGGGTTGAAGTTGGACAGGGTTGAAGTGGGACTTATTACTCCCAGGTAAGGCTCCGTATACAGGTACGAAGTACGACTTAGGTCAATCCTTAGAATTAAAAGCTAGAGAACTAAGACCTAGAAGGAAGACAAGCAACCCTCTTATATAAACCAGCAGTAGCACGTGCAAGCTAGCTGTTACGAGTGCTTTCGCGGGTGCGATTCAGGGGCTTACGGATCTGTACGGGCCGAATTGTCACACAGTCTCACACTATACCTCCTTACCAAAAGATATGAAATAGTAAATAATTAAAATAAATATAGAGATAAAAACTGATATAACAGAAAGAAGTAAAATCTTGATATTGAAAAGAGAGGTTTGTTATTGCTATAATGACAGTTGTTTGACGAATAGGTGGCTGCCAGTGTTGCTGGCCAGAACAGGTGAATTTGCCCAAGCCTAGACGTCGACATGTAAGAAATACATTTGAAAACTGGGGATTGCTGCTGTAATAACAGTATCTGTTGAGTGTATGTGACTATGCTGAACTGAAGCAGTAAAGGCGTGGAGGAGGTGCAAACGCTGAAAAATCGACATGTAGCAGATATCTTCGTGGCTCGGAAAGATTTTGAAGATCGTAACGTTGTCGTGCTAAGAGAACTTGTAAGTATACATTCACATGTTTAAAGGAAATGTCTTACCATCAATTCGCTGCCTCCGGGTTAACTACAGCTTGATGCTGGATTCGAAGCTTTTCCAACTGAAAATTATGTTCAGCTTTCTGCAACTCATGGGCGGAACGGGCGTGTATCTTCTCCGTTTGAGATAGGCTATACAGTCGATAAATAAGACCACCAATACATAACACCATCAGGCAAGCACCATAAGTACTCGTTGGTGGCTCGAGGTATGATAACACACTAAGGGCGACCATTCCAATAATCAAAATGATTCCTTCGATGATTATTGGTAAAATGAAGTGTCCACCCCCGGCGATACAGATAGTAGTTACGGCAAAAATCGTATAGCAACATGTCCGGACGATTGATTGATCATTGGAACCAAAAAATGCCATGCAGATTGCAACCATTGCCACAAATGAGATGAAATTCAAGCTCGTTCGTCCACCCCAGAGGCCAGTTAAGCCCAAGACTTCGAAAACACCCCTGAGATATGCAAGCCACACCATGATTAACGAAATGATCAACTGGATTAGAAACTTGAATTTTCGAATGATGCCAGGTGCGATAGATGCGAAGAGAGTTGCGACAGGTGCGAAGAGAGTTGTGAGAAATGTGAAGAAGGATAGGAAGGTAGAAGCCACGTACTTGAAAAAGCCCAAAGCCTTTCTTGTTATGCCCATGGGATTCTGATGTACAGGAGGTCCTTGCCCTTCCACTGCCGTATGATTCTCCGATGGCATGATGAATGTTTGTTCACTTCCGTACCGATTCTAATATTTGTAATGTTTTGACTGCTGTACCGATTGTGATACTTGCAATGTTGTGACTGTTTTGATATCCTGAAGATGATGCCTCAGCAACAGGTATCGATAGGGGTAATATATACATATGTATTGTTAGTTGTTCGGGTTAATATAGCCACTGTTCAAGAAGCAAACAAAGACTTCTTGAAATGTTCTAGGGAACGATATTAATGAAACAACGACCAGTATCATAAATCGAGATTGAACAAAGTCTCAACAATATCTTCATTTTCTGCCAATCACTCCCTTCTTTATCCTGTATCACTAAGTATGGAGGCGAGCTGATGCGATAAGGGAGAAGTAATATGTTGATATTGAAAAGAGAGGTTCACTAAGTATGGAGGCGAAAGATGATAAGATAAGGGAGAAGTAATAAGTTGATATTGAAAAGAGAAGTTTGTTATTGCTGTAATGACAGTACTTGGTGAGTGGGTGATTATGCTGAAATGTAAACGTGAGGGCTTAGAAGCTGAAAGGTCGATAGGTATAAAGACATCTTCGTGGCCCGGAAAGATTTTGAGATTGTCGCCTAGAAGATAACGTTCTTATGCTAAGAGAACTTGTAAGTATACATTCTCAAACCCAACAGGGATAGATTGATTACCTTCAGTCCAAGTTGACCACGTTAGCTGCCGCAGCAGCTCCACGCTCCCTTTGGGGCCGGTAATTTGCACCAAAAACAGCAAGAAAAAGAAGGAACAAGACAAATTTCGGAGCAAATGGTAAAGCTACGAAGGCAAAAGCCCAAAATGCCACTCGTTGATTGAAAACAACTTCTCGATCCAGATAAGATAATGTGCAGAGCGTAACACAGAGCGTAACACACACGAACATGAGGTAGAGATTCGGGTAGAACTCCTTTGGGAAAGCCCGGATAATACCGGGTAGGCCTTCAACAACTATCACAACAGTTTGAAGGAACATCGTGATGAGATGTTGGATTCCTCGAAGAATGTTAGATGGGACAGATTTCAAGAAGGAAAAAAGGGTGTTGAAAGCTCCTCTCATACCTTCGTTCTCGAGTTGATCCATTACGGCAATCTTGTTGGATTCTATTGTGAATGTCTTTAATTTTGTACCGGGTTTGTTATGCGCAGTGTTGTCTCTGGTTTGGATGTTCGTAATGTTGTTGGTGGTGGTGATGTGTGCAAGATGGAAGATTGAGAGAAGGCATCTTGTGGAATTATATAGACAAATATCGACCATTATTCAGGTGAATACGACCGCTGTTCAAAGTACAGATAGGAACTTCCTACAACAAAACAACCACCACCGTATTATAGAAACAGATATAGAACAAAGTCGCAACAATAACTTCACTATCGGCCAATCAACTACCTTCATATCGTACCACTAACCGGTTCACATCTGTCGGTCCACCTGGACAGGCAGCGCGTTGGCTCAGGTAGGCGTCTCATCTGTACTAGTTGTCCCAATTAGGCATACCTGTACAGCTCTACTACGGGTGATTCTCTCCTGTAGCCGCATCGACTCATACCCGACACTGCCATATCCAGGGAGATACCTCCTCAAGGTCAGCTGACCCAAATCACTAGAATGGGCATCTATGCAATATCAAGTAAAGCTGTATCGAGCCCGGGCGTCGACATAGAGTTGCGTAATGCCCAGCAGGCGCTAAGCGAGAATTGCAACAACATATAATTCACGTGACTAGCGTGGATTATGAGTATAACGAACGAATAGCTCGTGCCTTGCAGATGGCTCTTCCGTAGCACTACTACTTACTCCGCCTCTTTCCGTATCAATACTTATTCAGAAGAACACTTCTCCCTTCACGGTCCCTGCAACATGACTGCGCACTCCGCGCGGCCTCATGTATCAATCAATTATTGACCTGTCCTTCTGGACAGCACTTCCCTTAACAAACTCCATTCATCGCCTACAACGGAAACTTCTCGTTCGCTCCCGACCTACTTCCCCATTCACTCCCTAAAGTAAACCACCCACAAAACCTCGCGCACCACCACGACTTTCGACCCTTCTTTCTTCACAATCCCTGTAGCCCTGCTACCCTCCCCGTTCGCTTCCGTATCGACACCTTTCCTTCTGGAAACTTCTCATTCCCCCGCTCCCCTCCCCAACCTACTTCCGCATTCGCTCCCCAGAGCAACTCCCCCCAAAACCTCGCGCACCACCACAACCTCCCCGTCCCCGTCCCCGTCTCCCTCTGCGCCTTCCACCCCACAGTACCTATACCACCAGAAAGACCACGGTCCTCCCCAATGACTCCACCCCTCCACCCCTCCACCACCCATCCTCCCATTCTCCCCACCTAACCACCACCCCCAAACAACACCAAAACAATCCCCCCCTCTACTCTCCCCCAACCCCAAGTAATCAACACCCAAACAACTCCCCCATAATTCCTTTGTTCCTGATTCCTCACTCTTTATTCTCCATTTATTCTCCATTCTTTCTTTATCCCCCCACCCCTCATTCTTTCTTTATCCCCCACTGTATTATTCCGCTTAACCAAATAGGAGAGAAATCCAGAGAAGCGAATCGAGAGTGGGGCTAGCTCACTCGCTCGGTGAGTACTGTAAATATAGAGGAATGCATTTTTCTCGATCATCTGCACGAAACTTGTTTCGAGGCCCAAGAGAGATAGGTTAAGTTGATGAATAGTTTCCGATCCTTTGTCTAGAGGCGGCAAAGAGACAGGTTGAGCAATCGTAAATAAATGAATAGCTTCTGAGCGCTTGCCTGATTGGCTATTCGTGCGACCTGTGAGAATCTCTCCTATTTCGCCAAATTCTTCTCCGCGGCTAAGAAGTGGGGCATGAGTGTAAGAATGATTATGAATGAAAGCCATGTAAAGGAAAATCTAACAAACTGACTGCTGAGTAAGGAATTTGAACATTTTTGTCGTGTATGGATAGCCTGGTCTGCTTAGTCCAGGGGTTTGGTATGTGTGTATAAAGAACAGGATATGTAAAAGCGACTCCCAAGAATTAACAATTGACGACACCACACATATACACTCGATACCTCACCAACAACTCACCCATTCATACAACCTCCCTCCTCCTTACTTCGCCGACGTCGTCCCCCCCCTCATAAACCCCTTCTCCACCCCCCACTTCTTGACCTTCCCATCCAAATCCCACCTCACCACCCCCCACACCGCCGCCAACCCACACTCCACAACCCAATCCTTCAACCCCACATTCCTTCTACTCCCACCCCACGCACACGCCCTCATCGCCGTCCCCAAGATCCCCGTCGTGATCAAAAACTCGCCTCTCTCCAACCCCGCAATCGCCGCTTTGGCTACCTGATCTGGGCTCTGTACCGGATCCGCTTCTTCGAGCAACAGCGTCACTGCCGGCTTCGTGCGATTTTCTCTCTCTAGCCCGGGGCTGGTGATCGTGGCTGGGAAGACGACGTGGATTTTCGGTGGGTGCGGGTACAGAAGGAGTTCTTGGTCGAGCGTGTCGGCGAGGGATTTCAGGGCGGCTTTGGCGGGGGAGTAGGGCGAGTAGCCGGTGGTGGAGTAGAAGGCTAGGACGCTGCTGGTGAAGATCAGGTGGCGGTCTGCTTTGGGGGTCCCTGCCGCGTCGGGAGCGAGCCAACGGGAGAGCACCGCGTGCGCCATGTCGACGCAACTCCAGTAGTTCATGTCCATCTGCGAGCGCATGGTGGATATGGGAGTGTCGAGGAAGAGGGCGGGGTGCGAGGAGCCGGCGATGCACCAGACGATGTCGGGGGCTGAGCCGAGGAGAGTGGTGGTTTCGGTGAGGATGCGGGCGGATTCGTTGGGAAGGGTGACGTCGGCGGAGAGGTAGTGGAAGCGTTGGGAAGGAGAGGAGGCTGCAGCCTATGGATTATAATTATATGAGCGATGACAGGTTTCGAGGAAGTTGGGGATTTGGACAAATGGGGACGAACCTTTATTTCAAGTAGCGCTGCTTCTAATTTCTCAACACTTCTTGAAACAATCATTAGGTTGGCACCCTTCTGCGCGAGCTGTATAGCGACACTTTTTCCCATGCCCTCCGACGCTCCTGTTAGTAGGATTGTCTGTTGCGATACATCGTCAGTTTTCGATATTTGCGATCAGCCAATGTACAGTTAACATACCTTTCCTTTAACTTCGAACTTGTTGCCTCCAAAAAATCCCATGATGAAAGGTAGCAATATAGCGAAACCCAACACAAGAGCTGCGATGGTCCAGTAGCTGATTGTTGGAGCCATACTGACAATAATATGTGAATTGAGTTTAGGAAGATGATACGTTGTTGACAGAAACGCGCTGGACGCGGTAGCCGAAAAGCTATTTCCCCGCGCACTTTACAGGAGTGGAGCTAACATGCTGATAGGTGCAATTGATACAGGATAAGAAAAGACTTAAGCGCTAAAAGGTATACAATTTAATTAAGATTTAAACAGCCGGATAAAAGTGTTTCTTTAAATATTATATTCTAGTGGATTCACGGGACTGAGAGATCTTGAACTTAATTTGAGGTCGCATTAAAGTAGTATTGCTGTCGTTAGAATATCCAATCGATCGAACTAATTCATTTCACCCATCTAATCGCACCGTCACGGCATCACAACATTTAAAGGTAAGCTTGAATGTGTATTTACTTTGTATCTCAATTAATTGTAAAACTAGCACTTGGCTAACCAATGTAGCCAATTCTTTATCTATCTTCATTCATTCCGCAGTTCAGTCCAAACCGTTGGATAATAACTTGGACAATGAATGCTTTCGAAATCAAAAGGTAACTCGAATAGCTCATGGCCAACAGCACGGCACGCCAATGTTCCGTCTATCCATAAAGTTTTTGATGCAACTGCTTCAACATCTCCAGAAAAGGCTCCACGACGCCCCAGAATAGGTTAAATATGCAAAAACGAAAATGAAAGCACAAGAACCGTCCGTCAACGCCATTGTAGTAAACGCAAATATGTATCCATCCATGTGCAAAACGCCACGTTTCCGTTTCATGGGTATCATCCGTCCCCCAAAACCAAGTCGTGAATAAACAAAAATGATATATCGTAAAAGATGCGAATATTATGACGGTTAGCTTGTCCTCTTGCGTGTGAGAACCGGTTTCTTCCTCCTAGTCGCAGCAGGCGCCATACCTACAAAGACTTCATCATTGTCATCATTAGGACGGTCGTAGCGTTCGTGGCCGACGGTGATGAGCTTAACAACATTGCCTATGGCTACTACGACACTGTTCATACCCACTCTGATGACAGGCCCAAGTTTGCCAACAAGCAGTAACTGGTCATACTCAGAGTTTAATGGTACTGAACACTCATCACCTCTGCCTCCTAGACTCCACACTTCCCAGCCGTCTTTCTCGACAGATGGACTTGTTCCCAGTCGGCGATCGCCACCACCACGTCGTCGTAGGCCATCCCTTCCAAGAGGAGATAGTGATTGACTACCCATCCCATGCTTGCCTTTGTCCATCCTCTTCCGCACGCCAACGACGTACCCTGATTGCACCACTTGCCAATCACCAGGATTGCTAATGCGGTACTTTCGTTCGACCGTCTCGCGCCACAGACAACAAGTCTTAGAGCCTGGGGTGTTTGGATCGCGGAAGCATATCGTGTCACCATCTCGATGTGGCAGGTAAGACTGCATAACGAGGTCACTGGTCTCGGAGCAAGTATATACAAGGGCAAAAGTGCCCAGGCCAACGGAGCCACATTGAGGTCGGCGCCTTGTCGAATGGAAGCATTGTAATGTACCCGCTTTGATAGGCTCAGTCACAAAGGAGTGAGTAACTCTGTGCGTAAAGACATCAACTAGGTCTACGCTGTGATTTCGTACCGCAAGAAAGGACGAAAGCGCGGGTAAAGGTAGAACCGACATTACATCTTTGTCGTCTGAGACCCAGGGAAATCGTAGGTCATTTGAAATCCAACCATTCTCTTGTAGTTCTGCGACATGTACACACCCGCGCTTCGACGCAGTGATGATCTTTGGAGGTGGAATAACACCGTTCGTAATAACTTTCTCGAGATGTGGTTCGACACAAACCAATGGGCTGCGACAGATCTGGAGGTCTTTGGCGATATTATCTTCCATGTGAAGTTCTGTCATGAGACCACTTTGTCGCACAATGATGACCGGATCGATAAACTGTGTTTGATCATTACCGAAGAAAAATGCAACAGGAGGGCGACCTTTTAATTCCACAGCCATTACTGGGCCCCATCTTCTTTCCGGAAGGTTCCAAAGAGAAACCGTGCTCTTTGATAAGATTGCTAGCCAATTCGAGTCGCTATCAATTGCCATGGATAAAACCGGAAAGGGATCTATGTCGGATCCAGGATCTTCAATGATATAGCTTCGACCGAAGCGCTGCGCGTCCCAGACACGAATCCATCGATCCAACCCAACTGATACAATGATGCCATCTCGGGATGCAGTCATCAAAACAATGTCCAGGGCATGGCCAGGTCCAAAAGTCTTGACAGATAGCAGGGGCTCATCGCCATGACCTTCATGGTTTTCGTCATCGGATGGCTCGTCGGATAGAAGATATCTAATAAACCAATTGACCAACCCTCCAATGAGAACCACAAAAATAAGAGTTTGCAAGATGTAACCTTCGAGAAAGTCATAGAATGCCGGAAGAAACATTCTGACTCCGAGGCGATTCGGTGTGCGATCGGAGCCTTTCATGACAAAAATTAAGGGATCATATACCTGGGCAATGAAGCTATGTGACTTTGGCTTGATGATACCCATAACTTCATGCACTGTTTCATGGTCTTGTAGACGAAGCCATGCTGTTGGAGTCCTAGCCTGATGTATGTCAACTTCAAGGACGGAGGTAGAACTAGGACTATTCGATCCCAATAAATATCGACCAATCTGTAAGGCTCCCTTGATAATACCCTCGAAGTGCCACTGACAAATCAAAACTGCTACAATGACAACAAGTGTACCAACAATCCGTGTAGAAGGCATATTTCCACCATGAAAAATAAAATGGGTCCAAGAACTTGAAAGTGTTCTTTCGGGAGACGAGTAGCGCCTTTCTCGAGAAGCTGCTAGGGTGTCGTTCAGCTGTGGTGAACGTACATCAATGCTCAATATGGGTGCAAAGAATGTCAAGAGGTAGAAAAAATCGAAAAATAACGCCAAGACTACAAACATGCAGAAAGTGACGGTTGCTTCCCCGCCAGCCTTGGACCCAACCCATAAGATAAAAAGTCTTTGGCAGGTGTTTGTCAAGAGAACATGGCCCTTCCGTCCGAAAGCTTCCGCCATCCTGAGAGTAGGATGATGAGAAGAAGGGGTGACAATGACAGCTCTGACGAGCTGCAACATGTTTTCTGTGCCGCAAAAGACCACAATCAAAGGATAGTATTCTCGTGGTATCATTGATAAGTCGATCTTAAGTATAGCGCAGACAGTGAAAGCTGACGTGAATGTAAATGTTAATTGGGTTGTCGCAGCTATGAGTAACCCGAGTCGTGATTTCAGAGCTCTCAAACCCCATAGAGTTGCTGTAAACCACCATACACCTGCGGCATACGCGATGACGAGGATCATATACTCCCAGTTTGAAGTGGGTTGAAAACGAAACTCATAGGGTGTGCTTCTAGAGGACCGTCCATTTGAAGGAATGACGCGCCAATCATTAGAACCGATCGTTGCAAGTTCAGCAGCTCTTTCTTCCCAGACCTTTCCGACGGGTGAATCACGCATATGCAACAAGGTTATGACCAAAGCGTCTGCAGCCACAAGGCGGTGATCTTCGAATCGCTTACCACTGAAGACGATGGAATGCCTCAGGGTTACATTAACAGATGTCGACCGATGAAAGTTGGTATTGACGGTGTTGATAATATCCTTGTCCGCAGCTACAGCTTCCTTTGAACATGACCAGTACTGCAATGGTGAATGAAAGAACCATGATGAATTCGTTAAACCATTGGCCGCGTGAAAGCTATCCCGCAAGTCCACCGACATGTCAATGCCAGGCTCGGCCACCTCAACCTGGTTCAACACTCTACGAGGATTGAAGTTGATAGTCGGACCGAGGATTTTATCTTGAATCTCCAATGCAGCTTGAAGAACATGCGGTTCGAGAGCTTTCATGTAACTGCCTATGCCCACTTTAGCACTTCAATCTCTACCCACCCGACTCCATTGACGTACCATGTACCCATATTGATCGCATAACCACGTCGGGCATCCGTGTGTTATCCAGTTCATTGAGGGGTTGCGCAGATGACCACACATGATGTGGAAGGTTGGATGCGCCGTTCGTGAAGCCACTCGTAAAAAGGAAAGGGAAAGGATAGATGAGAAGAGTTGCGACGACGGCGGAGAAAGTGATGGCGGCAACCGAGTGCTTTGCTACATTGTAACCAAATCGTGTAAGCGTATCTCGAATTGGGTTTCTGGGATCGGGGTCTGGAGGCTCGGTCGTTCTGACGATTTAGATTAGTGATATTGACTTTACGCTATCAGGATCCTATGTGGGCTACATACCCTCTAAACGGATAGAGCAGGTACCAAATCATTGCGGCGGGACGGTCCTTGATATTTCCTTTGTCTTTGATATATGCTCGCCAGAAGCAATATAACAAGAATACCTTGCGCGCAAGAACGTCGGGCTGGATTGACGAACGATTGGGCGCATGCGCCGACCTGAAGAATTAAGGTTGATGGGGAAGCGATTTCTTCAACGAACGGCAATTTCCCAGAGCCTGTGTATGCGTAGTAGAGAGGTGCGAGAGTGAAATGGTTGAGTAAGGGTTCGCGATCATGGTAATCGCAAGTCCAGATCGTATACAGGCGTGCGCACCGGATATGTGTGGTGGAAAGCTTGAGCCCGAGGGTAAAGAATGTCAATGCCGAAATCCCAGCATATTGTGTGTGTATGTACGAAGTATGTGTGGATAAGTAGCAGGAGTAAGTACCCGGGGGCCAGCCGACGGTAGAATTGATCGACAAATGGGCGATGAAGGCGACGATGGCAGAGGTCCTATCTCAGCAGAAGATGCTAGTAGACGATAGTCGGAAGTGAGCTAGCCGTCCAGCATCTATCAATCAATAGTGCGAAGAGATTTACCTTTTGATTTTCCTTTGTGCGGACGGTCGATTGTTGTCATTTTCAGGACAGCAATATTGGGGAAAAAGAGCTGAGGTAACTGTCTTTTTTCCTTGGCCCAAGACAAATCCCCCCAAGCGAAACCTGAACCCAGTCAAAGATTCCGAGCTTCCCAGCTCTCCTTGGTTCCCGGCCGTGTGCACGAAAAAGGAAATAAAGTGGATCCTTTCTCCTCGGAACTTGAACCGGACGAATGCCAGGACTCGATTTGGCGAGCGAATGGAACGTCGGGACCAATGGGAGTGCGGATCGATGGCGTATCAGTGATGTCGAGGATTTCCGGATTGAGTTGTGTTTGATATTTGGAAGGCGAGCGCGAATTCAATTCCGCGAGTAAGTGCTGGCTGGTAAGAGTGAGTAAGGAAGAGAAGGGGGGGACACGTACCGAGGTAAGTACAGTACCTTACCTACATAGTAGCTACAGCAGTCTCTGAGCACGCACCGAGCAGTGAGCAATGATGTTGGTTGTCCTGTAGTAACCCGGCCGGTCCCCGCTTCTTGCAAAATTTTGCCCTGATGATGATGCTATTTGGCAATCTTCGATGGTGGGCGGAAATTTATGGATATCCGCGGCAGTCATGGCTCATTGGGATTTTGAGCGGGACGCAAAGTGGTAAAGTGGACCAAGGTACTGTACTTCGTACGGATGTTACGCTGTAACTTTGTACAGCCCTGGCCCGGGAGCCCTACTTCACAGACAGGCTCAAATTCGGTCCAAGGCGAGGAATCGGTGGTCATCGAGCCACAGAGCGCCCTTCTCTACCTAGACTGCCCGAGAAACGGGAAATGAGGTGGTGTGCACAAAGAGCTACGAAGAGCTACGAAAAGCCTACGATGAGCAGGACCGATATCAGTTGGTGTTAGCACGACGTCGAATCCCTACTGTAGTCTGTAGGTTGTATGCAATACAGCACCTACCTACGAAGCTACAAACTGTATGCTGCGCCTAGGGTATCAAGGTAAGCCCCCCGCATAGTGGATGGATACGTAAAGGCATCGCGTGCAAATCACAAATCAATACGCGTGAACGGAGTATTCGCCCGGGCCGCCTTTGGTTTGTCGATTTATTATCTCATGTATCGCTGCAGCGCTGTCTCGTCGCACAAGAGAAAACATGCCTCCTGCCTCCTGCCTCCTTTTCATATTGGGGATCCCGCCGCCATTCCAGTGGCCCGAGGACAAATGGAATTGAGCTGAGTCAAAGGCTAGATCATGATAGACCTCGCCTGCTTGGCCTGTCATAGGTCTTTAGGATAAGCGTGAGTGTAAGTGTAAGTGGCTGTAGACTGCCTCTGCTCAATGGCGCAGACCATACCCTGGATGCGAGAGCTGCAAGACGGGGGGGATAAAGCAAAAAGCAGACAAAAATACTTTTGGGCCAGAAAAATGTCCAAAGGAAATCAGACATTTTTAACTAAGAGGGATATAGCTGTCTCTATATATTCTTCTTCTTCCAAGTGCATCGCCTATCTCTGGCTATTCATTTCCATCATCGTATGCTTTTCCTCAATTCTGACACGTCTTGACAAGATTATCGCCTGATTTCAACTCCTTTTAAATTTCACCGCCCGCTACGACGGATTCTGGAGTGCCCCCTTTCCAGCAGCGGGATCTAAAAAAAGGCTTTGGGAGCGCTGGAGAATTGCCAATTTTGCTTGCCAATCACCGTTCGCATACCAAGTGGACAGTACAGTACAGTAGAGTATTAGTATCAATTGCGCACTACCGTAGCCTTTGCGGGGTATCGGTGGGGACAGACTAATGCAGTGACACACAGTTTCCAGAAAATTCTGCTGTGGAATTGCGGAATGCGGAATTGCATGTGCGCTTGCAAGCTTCAGAATTGGGGGAAGAAATGAATGACAGCACAGCACTTCTACAGTACCAAGTATCAGCTGGAAAGTGGGAACCAAGGTAATCCGTGCTAACTACTTTGCAGCAGCCATCTTGCTACTTCTTACTTCCTACTCATTAAGCACCCGCAATCGTTGACATAATTCACAAATAGTACTCCGTACAGGGTCACGACTGCAGGAAACCGTAATCCGGGCTTTTTCGGGCTTAGATATTCGGGCCGCAACTCACGCATTCTTGTGTACGAAAGTAAGGACGCAGAACGCAGAATTCAGACTACGGCCCTTCGAAGGCTGCCCATATACATAGTACGCGTTTGCGAATACGAATTCGGCCGCACACTAGCCGCCCTGTATCACTCAAGGACAAAACTCTCTCCAGGAATAAGATACAGAAACCTCGAACCTTTTCTGAGGCTATGTTTCTACCGCGTGGTTTAAATGCCCAAGGTAAAGGAAGGGACAGCGAGTCAAACTATTTTAAGCACCGTGGAGCCTACATGCAATGTCGTGCGCCTGCACGTGTGAACGATGGAAACGGCGACCACCCGGAACGGGCGCTTATGATTCATCAGAGTCGCAATGCCGGTGATGTACGGGATCTGGATCTGCCTTATTCTTCCCAGAAGCCTTTTAACGGCAGCTAAAGGACTACATTGACAGCATGTCAATGTGACATAGCCTGCGATTGGCACTTACGGATCGTCCATGTTGCTGCGACTCTCCATGAGAGTATTCCAGTTTGCCAAGTCCTGTCTTTTCAAGGCTGGGGGCTCAGGGCTCGCAAGTGTGTATTTGGATTTTTGCATTGGCCGTGTACTTTGTCACAAGTACCTTTAGATGCCGTCCTGCTCTCACAGAAGTACCTTCCAGGACATGATGGGGGCTTGCGAAATCCAGATCTTTGCCCAAAGCGAAGACAAAAGTCATCATCTCTGTTTCAACATGATCAAAACTCTTTTGGAGACTCGAAGTATATTTTAGCTGCGAGCTTCTCGCCGACAGTACTTTCCATACTAAGCTGAGGTGTGCTAGCGACAGTATCCAGTCGCTCCTACTTTCTCTGTCTGCAACACTTCGGGTCTTCCGCTGCCGTCTGCTGCCTCGAGCTTGGAGTTATTTCTTCTCCAGCATCATTCTTATTCGACTTCATATTTCTCGCAAGCATCTGTTCGATGGATACCTTTTAATGCACTCTTCTGGCACGATGCCTACAATACACTCTTTGCTACACCTAGAAATTCAATTGCAAGATTCAAATAGCAAATCGACCTCCCACAAGTGGGCATCATCAGTTCAGAATAGTTGACTTCTTCACAAGTGAGCATGGAATCATATGCCGCTTCCCTCCTCGCCGTGACCATCTTATTCTTAATCCTCGGGGTTACCTCTGTTGCGCTACGATTCTACACGCGGATAATTGCTGAAAATCTCATCGGCAATGATGATTTTCTCGTTCTGGCAGCTCTGGTAAAGTTACGATGGTGTCTTCCCAACCGAATCTTGCTGTCTAATCCAAAGTCGCAGATTCTCTATGCCGTAATGGCATCATTCCTTTTCATTGGCGTTCAACATGGTATAGGTCAGCACGAAGATAATCTGGGCGTAGACGATGTGGTGGCAAGCTCAAAGGTAAACATATGTATCCGTGCCTTGGAGAACGTTACTGACACTCAACAGTACATCTGGCTCACCATTCTCTTCTACATAAATGTCATTACTGTCGTCAAAGCATCCATGACCACATGCCTTCTGCGTCTAACATTGGGGAGCCCATACGAATATATCCTCTGGGGGGCGCTCGCCGCGAACTTCATTCTGTGCTTCATCGCGAGCTTCTATATGATCTTCAACTGCCACCCCATTAAGTACGCATGGACACAAGCCGATGCGGATGTTGCTGGATACTGCAATTATGATTCAGCCGATGCATTGGGGTACGCGTGGGCTGGATTCTCCATTGCGTTGTATGCGCTGCATGTCCTTATTCCGGTCTTTCTGGTTTGGAACATGCAAATGCACATCAAGAAGAAGATTTTCGTAGTTACGGTGCTAGGACTAGGATTGATGTAAGAAGTCTAGCAGCACTCGAAGCAACTACGCATACTGACTTCATAGTAGTGCAGGTGTCGCCGCCTGTGTGCGCATAGGGGTATTCGCCGCAGATCTAGATTATGCAGATCCGCTGTGTACGTATTCTATAATCCCCTCACTTTCCCAGAACCAACTAACACTCATAACAACAGACACCATCTCACCCACATTAATATCCTCCATAGCCGAAGCCGGCCTCGGAATCGTCGCCATCTGCATGGCAACCCTGCGCCCTCTCCTCCGACATTGGCGAATCAAAGGCTTCACCGAATGCGAATCCAGCCCAGAAGATGGCCAACCTCGCCATCACGATGAGCACAAAATGTCAACCGTATCGCGCATTTTGGAAAAATTCACCGGCGCAGGCGCACACACTGTGACGGTGATAAATCACGGCAGTCACGCGACAATCGATGCGCCGAATGCGATTAAGGAGAGGAAAACGGTGCAGGTCAAGACGCTTCAGAGAAGGAGCACGGAGATTCAGCGCGAGTGGGAAATGCAGACGAAGGCGGGGAAGATACCGGATCCGGATGAAGTGAATACTGGTGGATGGTAGAGTTAGATAGGTTTGTGGGTGAGGAGCAGTTTGTTTGAAATTCATCTTTAGACAGGGGCGGAGAAAGTTGCGTAAAGAGACCGTTTCAGCTTTAGGTTAATTTCTAGTTTGTTTATTTTAAGACTGTGCTTTATGGTCGTTCAGTTTTGATTCCTTGTAACCCACACATCATCCAACTTTTGCCTGGATGACTCCTATGCCATCTAGCCATGCCCATACATTCTGCCGTACCTGTCAATTCCATATCTATACCCTTCATGAACCATTCATCTCGCCCAGTATAGCATTATAATACATACACCCAACCCCAAATCTTACACCTCCACTACCATCTCCTCCTCCTACCCCCCCAACGCCTTCTCCACCAACCCCCTCCTCCTCTCCCCCATCTCCAACCCCAACGCCAACCTCCTCCCCTCCTCACTCATCTTCCCCCACGTCTTCCTCAATATCCCCAACATCTTCTGCTCCTCCATCCCCCTTTCAAACTCCTCAAACTGATCATCCAGAAACACTAAACACGCTACATCCTCCAGCACCTGCGTTTCCTCATTCTCCTTTAAATCCTCCTTGCGTATCAACCCCGCCACCGCCTCCGCTTCTTCACTTGTGAAATTACATCCAATGCATATCGCGGCCGCGAGGTCCGCTTGCCGTTTCTTGAGAAACGTCCGCCACGCGAAATAGCCCGCTTTGGTCATGGGGTAGGACGACCGTGGGATTTCCCAGCGACGGAAGTGTTGTGCGCGGATGGCGACCTGGAGGATGGGGGAGGGGGAGGGGTGCCGGAGGGTGAGGTAGTGGGACATGCGCTGGGCGTAGTGGAGTTCGTAGGGGGTGGGGACGTTGTTGATAAGGATTTTGTTGGGGTCTTGGGCGTGGGCGGCGTCGATTAGGGAGAGGGCTGCTTGATAGTTTTCGGCGGCCATGGTGGGGGGATGGGGTGGGTTGGTGGGATTGGGTGTTTGGTGCCTGATGGATTGTGGGTTGGATTGGATTGGATGGTGAGGTGGCTGTTGTTGTTGTTGTAGATGGGATTGCGCGGGGAATGATGCGCTTGGTTTTTTTGACGGGCGAGGACTTTGGAATGCGGGGGTTGCGATAAGAGGTACGATAAGAGGTCTCACGTGATCGTAAATTTAAGGTTAGTTAGCGTGGTTAGCGTGACAAAGGCACGCGCCTTCGCTTAGTCGTGGCACACCCAAAAAAACCTCACCAGATTACAGTGAGAAGCTGTCCGACTCACTTTTTGCAACTTTCTCAATTACTACCGAAAAATTACCCAAAAATTTCTGTATATGTGTTTTTCGTGTTACCAAGGGATTACAAGCTTCAGATAATCAATATCTCAAACTGTCAAATTTTTATGAATTAAAAGTACCCCTTCAGATCCGTTTTGGTGTGCCACGACTAAGCGAAGGCGTGTGAAAGGTTAGGTTGCAGATGGTGCCGCCAACCTTGTTTGTTTCTGGGTTCTCGACAACCAACCCCTTAGCGACGGAGAAGTTGCTTCTAGCATCTGGTCATGCTGGGCAATATCAACAGTTCAATCTAGTTGAGAGTACCTCAGCATGTACTCCATGCTGCGACTAGAATTCCGGAACGTGTGTTCCGATCAGCGAATCCGATCAATCCTATTCCTGTCCTTGTAACAGCGTGGAAGTCAAAGGGAAGCTAGAATCCTGTCGACAACAAATGGTCGCCGTTACTTGCTCGACCGCTTTGAGTTTGCGAATCTTCCGCTCCATCGGTCCTCTCTCAAGTCTTGACCGTCTTCTATTTTCCCAATTAGTATGCGCATGAGGCACATGATGGTCATTAGACCGGCCGCCGCAATGGCTGTGTTCTTCCTAAAACTTGCGATACCCCTCCAACTTTATCCACAGCAAATCGTATTAGGCCTCATTTTGGACTGGAGCATGTCGCAAATCGTCTGTTTGATGTTTCGGCGTCAAGACGTGGTTTTTCCCGTCTAGACCAGAGTCGTGGGATCATAGTCCTACCCGTTGATGTCAGTTAGCCAGTCGTTATACGACACCTCTTTACTACAAACCAACTAGACCCTGCTCGGTGCCTGCTGTATATTAAGGGCTCGATTCATAATACTCCAGAGTTCAGACAGGCTATCGATCATACTCACTCTTCGTCACTCTTTTCGTCACCCTTTTCACAGAGAACTCAGTGGTTTGATGCATTTATATCTTTGTTGTAACCCTATTTTTCTTAACCATTAAGTGGATTCATTTCCTATTTCAAAAGCAATGTTGCCTAGACATAACCATAACCGTGCCCTAATGGGTAATCAGGAGCGTGATCGTTAGTGCACGCCATACATTCTTGTGGAATTTACTGATCAGATTCTAGTTTATATTGATTACCAGTTTGTGACGGTAAAAAATGACATCCAAGAAAACCTTGAAAGCGAAGATGTTGAAAAGTTATTCGCGACTTATTGTTCTGTCACTCCTGTGGTAAAAAAACAGCTCTATCATATCGTCTATTTGAGTACAGAGAATAGAAAACATACGGACTTCATAAACTATATGATGAGCCTCACACCGGAAAGATCTTACACGGGAGATCAGAGGGTTGTTTTGGACCATCCCGACTATTGTATTTTGGCGCGCAACGGGTTTCCGAAACCGAGACTGACGTACGGAGTTAACCGGGCGGAAGCGGTGAAACAACCTTCTCTAGACTCAAAACCCGGCGAAGATAGACGTAGAAAGAAGACCACAAGATCAAAGCCAACCGAGCACCCCAGCGAAACACACGGCCAACCCAAAGATAAATCATTTTTCGGAAAGTTTTTCAGACGGAAGAACCACGACGGCTCCAGACATCGTAGCAACACAGAGCATAGCCCATTGGGCCATCACAGCCATCACGGCGACAGAGAGCAACGCCCACCGGCCCATCGCAGCCGTTAAAGTGAAAAGCCCAGAAAGAAATCGAAATTATCTTCTCTCGGCATGTTTAGATCAAAGAAAGACAAGAGACCCAAACATGGTGGCTACAATGACCTACGGAAAGATCTAGAACCCTACGGAATCCAGAGGTGAACGATTTCCGGTATTTTGTCAGTCTCTGGATGGACATAAGTGTGCTCTAGTTCATTGAAGGAAGGGAGAAAGAATTTCATTTGTTCTGTATCTGTATCATATATTCCATTTCATCATTATATTACTCGTTTCAACATGAAGATGTGTAGGTTCTAGTAGTTGGAAATCTGTAAACGCGTTGTCTCAAGATCCTTTTGATGAAGAATATCCGTCCTTCGCTTGCCTACGTGAGATAAGAACAATCTCCTTCGGTTATCATTCATCGGAACTCTGAAGTCTGCCCCCTGGATGTATGTTGTACATGCTGCGATGGGCATTGTTCTGATGGCGACGGCGAGGCGCTCTTTCCCCCTAAACTTGTGCTTATATTCAGCCTTACACGGCTACGGCGCAGTCGAAAGCGTGTGCTCCATCTCCTTTTTTGTTCCGCGCGCCTATGTTTTTAGACGAGGTAGCCGAAGGATCAGGGGCTTGTCCAAGTCGCTCGTCTCTTCCATCAAACTAACGATGCTATCTTCTCGGACTATACCAATAAACCAGTTTCCGACAAATTCTGGGTTGTGTTCCCTGTGTATATGCTTAAACTTCATTCTTTCTGCAACCTCTACGTCTAACTTCCGACGCTGTTGTCAACTTAAAGCGCATTCCTCACTCCGACAATGTCAAAAGCCCTTTTCAACCTTACTCGGAAAGACAAAGGCGCAAGTCCAGGCGGGAGCTGCTCTTGTGAGTTGAAAATCATACATTCTCGTACATTATCCTGACCGGTTGTAGTTTACCTACGGGGCTGCTCGACTGAATGTCATGTAACAAATCATACGGAGGATTTTAACCTTTCCATTGCAAAAGCAAAGTCATATTTCAGAGGCGGCCGTAAAGATCCTTTTTACCAACCTGGAGCCAGATATCATTTAGTCACTATGGAAGAAGGTCCCTTTTTGGATCACATGAATAAAGAATTACGTGAAACAGCACTTGACTCCCGGTACAAAGCCGGCCAACATGTCCTGTTGAACCAGGATCAGTATAACACTCTGGTTAGAATGAATGATGCCAATCAGGAGTTGCCTGATAAGAACGAAAACCGGGATCACGCAACGAATATAAAGGAGGCCGGGCATCCGAAGCTTTCTTCAAACAATCGAAACCCAGGCGGGGATCAGGATAGGAGGGACGTAAATGGTGTACATGGTCGATCGCAAAGGCCAAATAAGAAACATCACTCCAGCAAACGGCACGGGAAAAGCCAAGAGGGAAGGGAACAACCGAAACGCTCTTGGGGCAGCATTTTTGGGCGGAAATAATTAAATATGTAGGCATGAAGGAGTGGACGGTTCCGAGCGTTGCGGCTAGGTGATCATGGATGTGTCCTTTAAAGGTGCTCATTTTTGCATTATGTTGTTTTTCTTCCTGGTTATCATTGTGCTTGGTTTAGATGTGGGAATGCGAACGTGTCTTTTCCCTGCTGTATCTTGATTCTTTAGATCCATTTCATTATTACTTTTTTGGTGCAATTTTCTCGGCCTTCGCATTGGTACATGTGTGCAAATCCAATGTCTCATCTGGGGACTGTTGAGGTGAAGCTAGGCCCAATATCTGGTTTTAAGTCGCAACAGTTATGTCAAGAAGGCTGCAGTAAAGGTCGTGCATTTATTGTTGCCTTCATTAATAAGTTCATGGAGAATATTTGGTCCGGAAGATATGACCGGGTCGAACCGCCGCAGCATTGGAAAACTGCCTAGAAGTCTACGCTAGCCGCATGATGGGCCCGATTGAATGTTGGTGAATTTTCAGGTGATGCGTGTCTGGTAGTGCCCCCCCGCATGGGAGTCCTCATTTCTTTGAATACTCTTACCCGATTTGGATCGCGCTGTATTTATCAAGTGATAGAATCATGGCTGCGAGGTCCGGCAATGATTCGGGGAGAGAAGTCCACGAGAGCAAGAAAGACATATCTGGCCGAAGAATTCCAAGGTTGGCATTAGCCTAGAGGGATTGAAGTCTGTGAGTGCTCGGTGTTCACACAACCCCGTCGCATGGTTAACCAACACATATATCAGGTTGTGGCAAGAAGCATGGGAAAGATTGGATATTTTCTGTCAGCAACGACACCCAGTGAGAGATTCAACGAACTCTTTACGAGTTTTTCATTTGGAGTTCATCTTTGTCAAATTTTGCATCTGCATTATGTTTTTATTTCTTGCTTTACGATTGCGGATAGTAACGCCTGAAATTGTGCCACAATCAGCCCCCATGGATACCACCCGTATCATCTACGAGACAATGATACATTGGTGCATATTCTCGATGTGGACTTTCGTTTCGAAAATAAGCATCTTATTTGCTGACATATGAGATTGAGACCAAGGGCGATTTACGTCTTAAATATGTCATCGTGTGAAGGCCACTGAATGTAAGGATTTAAAGATATCTAAGCGGCCCAGCAAGGTCGAGTTAGTGATGAAAGGTCAGATTCATATTCTTTAAGGTTGAATTGAACCAACAGTTGTGTCCTTGATCCTTCGAAAAAAAATTGTGGGAGCGCGCGCCTCGAAATACACGTGGTCGCCCATGCGACAGCCACAATGAGGAAGTTCGAGGTCGCTTGGCGTGAGGCCCCCTTTTTCCTGCATACGATCGTAAACCCAGCTTGTGTGGTCATTTTCGTGTTTATTCTCCACAAGACCACACTAAATACCATATTAGTTCTGGTTATATTGTACATTGCTTGGGCATCCTGTTAGTTCAGGTTGCGCTCGATTAACCCTCACGAACATGCCGGTGAGCTACTGACTAGTGCGGGCTGTTGAGACGAGTGTGTAAATGTACCAATCTTCCTCTTTGTGCCGGATACACCGAACGTGTGTCACAAGCAACTTCGCTCAAAGGCCATGATAGAGGTCAAAATGCTTTTAGGTGCAAATTGCTTGTGATCAGCCCTAAGGTGGCCCTCAGCCATTGGGCAGAAGCGGCCAGGTTCTTGCGAAGATTCTCCGTCTAGATCAAAGGATCCTAAATAAGTGTGAAGAAGGCTTTTGTAGGCTGTTGGAGCAATGCATGAAAATTTCATATATTGGTCGGTGTTGGCGTGACCCTTTGCTCTGTGCATATGTTCTTCTGCACACGCACAACCTCTGGACGCTCGTGCTAATTTTCATCGGTTTTCAGCACTATCTTCACCATGTCTTCTGATGATCCGACGGGTCATGGGTCCCGTAATTTACACAAGGCCACCATGCCTTGTGAGTGAATTTCCTCCCATTTCAGATGGCAATGGCTGACTAATATATCAAACACTTCGTAGATTACTGGAAAAGGTTCACTCCCACGTCAGAGAAGGCTAAACGTCATCATTTAAGGCGTCAAATTAATGTCCGGTGTAAAGACAATGTGAAAGTCGAGAGAATAACAGTCGAGAAATTAATTGGTGTTGCATACGCAGCATACAAAGCTGAAGGCAAACATAGACTCGAAGACCAGGGAATCTCTGAAAACGAAATACCTGTATGGACTTTGACTAAACCAGGGGATGGAAAACTCCAGCTCATAGCAACAAGGAACGGGAGTAGGTCAAGGAGCTTTGAAGTTGGTGTTGGAACAAGAGCATCTCATTAACTCAATCGCAGATGAGGATCCCAGTTCATACCATACCTATGATACATTCACACTACCATCGAAGAAGAAAGTGGAATTCGCGGGGAAGAGAGTCGCGCATTCGTCAGAAGATGAACTGATCCCCAAAGCTACAAGCCATCGTGAGTTTTGGTATCGTTTCATGTGCGGATCCGGCTAAGTGGTATCTTAGTTACAGTCGATGGTATCGGCGTTGAGCTACTAAATGACACCAGCAAACCAGTTAATATCAAAGATGCCCGGAATTTAGTTCAGAAGGAGCTGCAACGGAGTCGGGATATAAACAGCGTGAACGGCTTGACCGGTAAAGAGAGCGATATCTCGCAATGGCTATATTGGCGAATTATGGTTGTCAATCCCTGGGCCGAGTCGATGATTGCACAACGATACCATCCGCATGACACAACCAAGAAATGTCAGTCTGCCCATTTGGGCAATATATTCTGCGCTCTCGCTGATATTTTGCAGATATTCTGGCGCAAACGCGATCCGCGCCTAATGGTAGCGGGATCAAAGTAAGAAATATGACAGGGTCCAGCTTAAGCTATTCAGCAATGTCGTTGAAAATTTCAAAGTCTGAGCTTACCAGCACCAATGTTGACACAGTATATTTGCTTAAAAATAATAACGGGGATTATGAATGGGAGAAATCGAGATCCTCGTCCTATCGCCGACATTCCAACTCTCGCGCCGGATTGAGCCTCAGGGAGAGACCGGGTAAGCAACGAAGACCGCTCCAAATTTACCTTGCAACATAGTCTGACAGTTAGACCTAGAGATTTCAGAACAATTGTCTAATCACCTAATTTCTCCCAATCCTCCTATTTCTACCCAAGACTATTATCCTGCGCCTCATAAAAAGGGAACTACATTGGAGTGTAAGTGTAGTCGATCCTCCATCTGAAATAATCAGCGACACTGACTTTCAGCTAGATACGCCTAGGGTCCACACTAGGCATAACGTAGATGTCAGTGTTACTAACGTTAGCAGTGAAGATGTTACAGACTCCGGTAAGATTTGGAGAATCATCAACGATATTAAGGAGGCCAAAAAATTCACTGAAGATGACTGGCGCACCATCAGGTTCTTTGTTGACGAGCCTAGTCCACGGTTGATAGCCATAGACGGATCTGGAGTACTAAGAGGTCGTTGGACTACCGATAGCTTTCGAAAAGGGTCATCTGAGCCCGTGTCGCATTCAGAAAACCGGCACCAGGGTCGAGAAGAAAAGAGCCAGATGCGGCAACGCAGTAGAGGAACAGCCGGAAGCGATAGCGAAGGGTTCGGTGTCTGGGAATATGTCGTTAAGAAGCATTCATCATCTGCTAACAATGTGATACGCAAATGCTTTACGCATAACCCAAAGTTGGTATCAGTATCCTTGGTTCATAGCGGCAGACCTACAAATGGACGCCATATGATGGGTACAAAGATAAGATGTGAGTGTTCACAGTTCATTGTGAATTCTTTGAGTCCTCAAGAAGCTTATGTAATCCTACAGATTATGGTTACGATGTTGAGAATGGCACGACTGCTGATGTGTGGTGGGATGAGATTGCAGCCAGTCTGAGCAAGCCCCTCAAATTCCCAGCAAAGGAGAATGAACAAAAGTGCATAATCTGTCCTCTTGACGTCGAGACGCAGGCGGAAACAGCCAAGTTGATGGTCCATAAAACAATCCGAGGACCCAAGCATGAATTGGAAGTTAAAAAGTATTCCATAATGGCCTTGATGAACCTCGGTGATTCATCTAACGGATGCCCGTACAACGAGAAACATGTAAGGGGCGAGGTAAAAGTTTGTAAGTCTATTCTGTTCTTCTTCCCAATCCTCCTTTGCAGTAACTTATGAGCCCTGTGCAGATCATCATAAAAGCACGCCACGATATTCTCTTAGTATCCGTAATAAACTGGACGATAAGTGGAACGAAAAATTATGGTTGCATGTAAACAAGCAACTCATACACATGAAGAATCTCCCATATTCCAATGATGGGCAGGTCTGGAAACTCCAACATTATGATGATACAAAAAGTGCACACGTCAAACTTATCAGTTCAGACGAAAGAATAACTTTCCATTTCACTCTCGGAACCGACGACGGCTGGTACCAGTCGCGGAGGAATAGTCAACACTCTTACTCACATCGTCATGGCGACAACAATCATCATAGCAATGACGATGATTCTTTAAATCCCTCAAAGAATGCACAAATTGCCGCACCCAGACCGGTCAAGCCCATAACTCTGCTCCAAAATCGCCGAACCATCCGTCCCTTTCGGGACAATTCAAACAAACGTGTTTCAGCAGAATATGGCGAACCGGTCACCAATGAGGGGTATACCACCGGCGCGGGCCACACTACTACACGTCTTCCTGACGAGAACACTCAGAATGACCCTCCTCCCTTGCTTCCTCCAAATCTCCCCCTAAGAAGGAGTGAGAGTCAAGATCACAACAGACAAAAAGACACTCGTGGAGTGGATGACAATCAAGGAGGTGGCCACTACGGGTCATATGAAAATGGAAAACCCAGAAAAGGAAGGGAAAGTTTAAAGGGAACGACCCGTAGAAAGGCCAAAAATGTCTTGAAGATCCTCAAGGGAAAGAAGTTCAAAAAACCCACACTGGAGTAGCGACTCGGAAGCTAGTGATAAGAGCACGGTATGGCCTATGTATGCATAGCGTCTGAGTGCCCATTATCATTGTTTTGATACTATTTGATACTTCAGCATTCATATGCCCTCCTTATAGTTGTATTTAGATTCTGTATCGATTTCTTGAAATTTTGTTAATTGATTTCCCTCCTCTGGACCTCTACATTGACCTGACCGGTGAAAAACTTCCAACGTACTGCGTCCATAACGCTTTTACTTCTCTACGTAGAATGCTCAAAATCCTGAATCGGACCCCGAGGCTCATGATTTTGTCTCATAAATTTCCAGATGTGTTGTATGTAACAATTTGTCAACATCTCCTTCCCAGGTTCCAACACATACAAGTTACCGCCCATGTATGATCTCGCAACCACCTCGAGACTCTCAGTTTCCTGGTTTCAAATACACTAAAACTGACACAGTTTATCTTATTATCTGTGACAGGTAACGGCCACGGTCAATTGCCTCCTCACCCGTAAATTTCATCGGCCACCAACAAGGCCGCCGCACCGCCCAATCGATCCTCTATAGGATGTAAACTTTTGCACACCAACAGGCCTTATGCATAACATGGCGCTTAAAGTACTCGCGATACATTAAGTTAAATACCCTGCTGTTTTTCGTTCTTACGGCAGAACCTTAAGTCGATTAAAAGTGGCCATTTACATATTGAGCAAATATGTTTTTTAAAAAGGGGAGACCGAGCAGGGATGAGCAGGACTGTATGTTGTTCTACCTACCGACCTCCAACCGCATGGTTTGTGGAATATATTGAGTGGGATTAGAGATATATGGTGAATGCAGAAGAAGAATGAAAGCTAATGCTCACTTCTAGTTCATCGAGACTTCCATTCTCGCGAATCTCGCGAAAGATCAAGTAGCAGGGTATCTTCAAGGAGCCACAGGTCAACCTTACAAGAGGACAATGACTATCATAGACGTGAATCCTTCCTCTGCTCCGACAACAACGCTCCAAGTCACACGTCGCTAATCATATCTTTCACGAGTAGGCTTTAAGGACTACGGCTGTCCAGAAGATAATTTGCATCCTTACCTCAAACAATTACGCTGTGAGATTCCTCCCACCTCCCACTCCTCACTCTCTTAACTCCAAACTCTTCCTGGGTCGTGAGCCTGAAAGAGTCTCCCCCTCGATTTTCTAGCGGCTAATTTTGCTGATCCTTCAACCGAAACCCTTTGAGTAGACACAGTAAAAGATCCAACAAACAAAACCAGTCAGTACGAATTCATTCTAACCAACCGCGACCCTTCGTACACCACCTATGAGTGGGCTGCAGTATACGGAGGATTAAGACGACTGATACCGAACCTCAAAAAAGGCCACTATGATTTCTGGCGGGTGAATATTGGCGACGAGCGATGGTATTGGCAATTCATGGGTACGATAAGATGTCCCGATATGGTTCAATTTAATTTAGGGAACGTCCGCTGATGGGATCATAGAAGATGAAACCGGGAAGCCAAACGATAGAAAGCATCATAAAGGAACGAGAATGAGATGTGAGTCTTGCGCGACTAGAAGCCGAACCACATCTTCTGGAATAGCGCATCATGGCAGGAAACTAACCTCTACTCACCACAGACCATGTCCAAGAAGGCAATGTATACATAACCAACACCAAACGCACATGCGACTACGCAGATGTGGCGAAGCTTTTGCCTGCTCTATATGCCATGGAGAATTTAAATCGCTCAGAATTTTCTATACAAACATCTCAGTCAGATGGAAATCTTCAACTGACCAAGATACACCGGGCCGGGCAAGCTCAATTGTGTAAGTGAACGTGACTTGGACATTTTCCGCTCAAGTTCATGCATGCACAGTGAAGTTCGATGGCTAATTATGGGACAGATCATCCTCAGACTTATCGTGGCGAGAGATTCGCATGCCGCGTTATGAATCAGCTCCCTCACGACCTTGTCTGGGACCATGTACATCGTGGGTTTATAAAGATCTACGAAAAGGATTTAAGCCGGGAGCTAGATAGTAACAATGGTGGATTGCAAATTCAAAGATGGGTTCTATCGTGGGGTTCGGAGGAAAAAAATGTAGTGGCAAAGAGGCTTGCATTGAAAAATGGTATGTCAAAGCCATCTTGAGGCCATACTCAAGAGTCACTAACCCATGATAGAGGCCCAAGATGAACAAAGCGGGAAACCAAGGGATGGATATCATCGGCCGGGCAAGCTTGAAAGATGTAGGTCAAGCCCCAAGCACAAAATAGCATGCTAACGAGACAAGACTATTTGCCTGGAGTGAGACTAGGACGTGGTCAGGATGGTCGATCACTCGTGGTGCCAAAGAGCGAGGATTTACCACCTGAGTTGAGACTTCTCACTAGTGAGCATTATATATTGAATGAATCCAAAAAGCAATGGAAGTGGAACAAACTTGCACGGTTACTCGTAGGGATGATCAGAAGTGACTTCATGGCTTCCAACACTGGGAATTCTCAGTCTACCGCAAGCAGAACTATTCTTGTGAGTAATATCCAAAGCAATGCAGCCTGACTAGCAAACCACAAACAAAAAGCCTTTATTGGGTTATCAGATGCAATCACTAATATAGCAGCTAGCAATGGATAGCAGATACCGACGACGACGGTAATCTACAGCTAGTCAGAGCCGCGGGATACACGACGGATTACACAAATTCTTTCTCTGCCAGCATGATAAACACAGTTGAAGGACCCGAACACCATGCAGTAGGAAACAGACTAGAGTTACGGGACCATCATGCGATAGCACATAGACCAGATTCACAGGGCCACCATGCAGGAGAACAGAGACGAGCAGTGTCACGAGACCGCCAAGCAGTAGATCAGAGACGAGCAGGGTCACGAGACCGCCATGCAGTAGAACACCACTACGTCCCCACCAACACCGACTTCGACTCTCGTGAATGGTCGCACAATCCCAACTGTGGGAACATGTTCAGATACTCCGGAAGGCCACAGGGGCCTGACGGTTGGCATGAACCTGAAACTACAGTGAACTGTAAGTCTTTCGCATGTGGGAGTGGTTCCATAGGAATTAACAACATCGGATAGATTATTCGATATCTATAAAGAATAAATTTGAGTATCCTATAATGTGGGACCAGATCGCCGAAGTACTAGTCAAACTTATCAGTAAAGATAAAATTACACTCAACACATCTTGGAAGTACAGTCTTGAAAGCTATAAACGGGGCAAACTCGTATTGCAATTGAGAGATGGCAAGAACAAAAGGAAGAACCGATATGAAATCATTGACCTAGCAGGGCTAAAAAAACCTAAATATTGACGAGCGGCCGCGCGACGGCTGGCTAAAAGCAAGTGCGAGGGTAGATGGGTAAGCCGAATCGATGTCGGTAAATGCTTGATACATGTCAACTGATAAACAAAACAGTGTGCATCGGCAGAGTTAAGACTCGCTTGGGAAATCAGCATGAATATCATAGCGCCTGGTATGACACGGTATATGACGAACTGGCTCCGCATTGCACAGAGGCCGTCCGCCGATCAGGGAAAGAAGGCTACAGTTCATGCTCCTTCGGACTCGGAGAGGGCGCTATTTGGACTTGGTCTTATGCAATGGCGTTGAAGACGAAAAGATTCTCGAACTCTAGGTCGAACAATGCAAATCCCAAGTCCTTGCTATCGAAAACCGGTTGATCCAGCCGGCCGAGGACCATAACAGGAAAACACATAATGATAAAGACCAGAAACGACGCACTAATCTTGAATCCATAAGTCCAAGTCTTTTCTGACGCACGCGAAGTATCCACTGAGTTGTTTTTGGGTTTGACAGAGAATTTTGTGAGAAAATGAGACCTGATGGTCGGTCTACCGTCCCTCAAATGTATCAGGCATGAAATCAAAGTACTCTCTTGGTAGCCTGAAATTAAAAATATCATTTTGTGCTTTTCCATAACCAAATGACGATATATTGACCAGATAAGTTTGACCACACTGCCATATCATTCCCAAAGCACCCAATATGACAAAGCCGCGCTCAGTACGGCATCAAGAAGCTATTGACACTCTGTAACGTAGCTCGGCTCGGATTCGCATCAGGCATGCAGGTTGAAATCCAACTAAGCCGCCGACGAATATAGTCCTTGTCAATAATATGGCTTTCCCTGTTAACCTTGGATATTAAGGCTCCGCTCTCATCGAAGTGAAGACAGAGCAATGCCAATAGCACACCAATTGAGAGATCTTGTCCGGGGTCACTGACCACGACTCTGACCTTGTTCCTATGAGCATTGTCTAACGCCGCCATCTCCAGAGCTTTGCTGCCAAAATCGCTGATGTCTTTGAGAGCAGCACGGAGATTCTTGCTGCCAATCTTTTTTGTCCCGAGGCCAATTTCCATGCTTTTCGGTTTAATGACCCAGGTATCTCGAGGGGTGACCGTGGGTAGGAGTGTAATGCCATAGGTCTCGAAGCAAGTTTCAGAGGCAGGAAATGTGGAGCTAGTTGAAATGAACATGCAGGAAGTGGGCTTCACAAGACGTAGTCCATTGTCTAGACCAGGTGATGTGCTATCCTGTTGGGTCATCGACTGGATCAACCCAGGCAATTCTTCTTCCTGATTATCAAGTAGTAACTGCTGGTTCGCCCAAAGAACCCTCGGCGTGAGACCATGCGCCCAGTTTTCCGTATCATCGCCAGCCCCCTGAATGTAACCACCCTCACTAGCTTCACTGCCAGAAACTCTTCGGGAAACAGTACAACATATGATGGGATGAAAATCATGAAATACTTCACGAGTACTGACGACGTGTGACTCTGGTGTTACCCAGATTGGCCTCATGGGTTTGGATAGATCTTTTCGGTAATCCTGCTCGGAGAGGTTCAGGGCTCGAAAAGCTTCTATGAATCTAGGTATCAAGGCATTCATTTGAGCATGCTCGGATCCTGATACGACTTGAGGCGGGGTATAGAGTTCATGAGCATCTTCACGTTCAGGAAACAAGACACGATTGAGCACACAACACCAAATAGGTATTGTTTTGCTCAGTGCATCAGGCATACCTTTTGAGTTGTTAGTTGAGTGGTTGAGGACGGAATATAAAAAACCTCACGTTTCCCTCGACGTGTCGAGTCGATAACAATGCACCCATCATTCTTACCAACAATTTCCAAAAGATGTAAATTCAGTCTTCGTGAACTAAATTTCCAGACCCCTGTGTGGCCATCCGTACTTTTGAAGTAGGCACTACCAGACTTCTTTTCCGGATCAATGTACCAGCTCCCACATCTTTCGTTCGCTATTAATGGCCTATCGTACGCGTCGGCGACAGCTTGAGCAAATTCGGCGTCTTGGAGGATGGATCGCAGGCGATTGTGGATGGATAAAGTCTTTCGTTTCAGATCGCCTAGTGTTCTGGAGAAGTTATGATTAGCTTGCTCAGTGAAGATCAGGTCTGCGACGGTGGGAGACATCTGCGATTTCAATAATGCGCTCTTCCGGTATTGATACACGCCTGTATGTATTTTACAATTGAAGGTCGAAGATTCATGGTGTGTGATTAGTAATGACCTCAAGTACCCCGCACTAACCCTTTTCGGATACCGGAGACCGCGAATGGGGCTTCCATCTGTTTGAGTAGATCATCCTCGATCCTATATTAATATTTCCTGTTCGTTGCTACTTCCTACTCACCAGCCAACTCTTAACGGTTGGAAGGTCCAAATGATCAGGAGGCACCACTCAACACCCTTGAAACTGAGTATCGTAATGTCCTCGAAAACATATTCTGATTCATTTCTTGATATACGCCTTCTATCTGATATATGACTTGTGATCTATTAATCAGGAAAACACTATCACCACACTCGCACTCAATCGACATCGAGATCATCACAATCATATATAACATTGGCTCACCTTGCCGAGTAGACATTGTGGTCTCACCACAACATTTCACCAATCTAGCTACAGAGTCCCACACCAGCTGAAGGTCATGTCTGAGTATATATGTTTCTTGCCCTCGCTAAGTCTTTGATTCCCATTAGAGAAGTATATCATTAATCGTAAACCACCGTACTTCGTTAAATGCACCTATGACGAACCAAACAAATAAAGAACTCAAAGTATCTGATAACCGTAAAGGTTTGTATACAAGAGGTGGTTCTATGCAGGGCGTCACCTGATACCCGCAGTCATGGACCGGATGCGATTCGGTGAGAATTGGCCCAGCACATTAATTGTAGAGAAGTACTTCCCCTGGTTCAAGTAAAGGACCATCCTAATGAACTGCCATAAGGATGTTAGATATCTAGATTCGCGGATCGCATTTTTGCTCCAGAATCGGATGGCATTGGAAGAGGTATGCCCTCTTTTCTAGCTGAAATGCGCATACCCGTGCCTGAAGGCTATCGTCTCGTTTTGAAGCCTAGGTTATAAGTACGCAAGTGAAGTCTGAAAACCAACAATCACGGTTGCTGTGGACGTATGTAAGCCCTGTAAGTCCATGAGACGATATGGGGGCGTGTATATAAGCATTGCGGCAAAGAGTAGCAGTCCTGTTGGCTTGACTCTGACCCTGCAGCTAGGATGTCGTTTCACATGATGATCAATTTCTTCACCTCCACGACCGCTCAGGGCCACCGGAGATGCACTGCTACGTGAAAAAGTATATCCCACGTCGTTCATTTTGGCTCTGAAAGTGCTGAAACATTACATAAAAACACATCTAGACACGAGAGCATTGGACGGTGCCCCCACGTCCTCGGTGTCTAGGTCTCATTGCAATGCATAGCCAATGCAGCCCAGACAGGACACCCCCACGTTCAGCACTCGCGAACACATGTTTCCGCCTCAGGGACTGGTGTCCATGTGTTGAGATGACTGCATCTCCGCGTCTCAAGGTCCGAGGTTTACCTGTTGGGACTCGGGAGGTATGAGTAGAGGCGGTCAAATGCAGAGACGTAGGAAGTTGTTGAGAGAAATCACACGATCCCGCGGAAATTCTCTTGGTCCAGAGTCTCATGCAGTGCGTTTGGGTAAGCAAGTCGCAATCTTATTCGGACGATGACACTGCAGCAAGGCTTTCGAATTCGAGGCATCCTATTGAGCCGTGTCCCTTCCCTTACCACGCTTGCGGGGACTCAGACTAAGACGCATCGGAGCACTTTGTGGGGGTCTCGTTGAATTTCCTTGTACGGCAACAGGGAGCGTGGAGCACCTTTTGGCTGGGGATGAGTATATATCTCCATACTCCATACTCCCATAATCGTCGGCCTTCCGATGCCTCTCACGGAATGCGTGGCTTCGTGGGACGATTAGTATGGGTGCGGTATCGATAATGGTCCTCACCGCCGCCAAGACCGCGAATCCGGCTTGGCATCACCAAAAGCCGTTTGAGCGGAGTCGGACACGGAGATCAGCAAGCGAACAAGCACAACAACAACACTTCGACTAAACTTGTAGACACTTAACCAATCACGGATCCATGACGTATTGCCAGCATTTACCCAGCGCTGCCCAAACTTACCCAGTCCGTATGCCAAAGATGATTTGCCGAGGAGATGCGACGCAATGCGATGTTCGATATTGCTCTGTATTGCGCTGCTTGCCTGCTTGCTCTGCCAATCGTAGTCCAGCAGGAGTGGAAGGAACTTCCTCTCCGTACATGCACAGTATCGAGTGCTGTATCGTTCGGTCCTGGGATCTAGAGTGTCGGATCGGGAGGGTCTTTGCCTATTTGCTCCAATAAAGCCCGCCACAACAACCACAAAAAAATGAATGCCGGGGAAACGTGGGAGAGAGCAGACAGCAGAGAGCTCCAGCAGACAGCGAGGAAATAAATGAAGAAAACCTCCCACTTGTGATTTTAACCTTAAGGACCCTTGCATACTTCTAGATTGTCCAAAAAAGCACCAATCAAGTTTGTGATATCCATAATTTGTTATTTCCCAAAGAATTACTCGTCACTTCTAACTTAAGTCTTTTCCTCTCATGTCTCACTCTCACCACTTCTCTGCCATCCAGTACAGCACCCATTTTTCTACGTCAACATATACTTAGCAAGCTTAATCCCATGTTTTAACTGCTTGGCGGCAAACTTTGCAGCTTTTCAGATTACGATTCTTTTTGGATATCAGCCGACTGAAGCCTTGGTTACCAGGAAAAAAAGTAGTCCAAGGTCTCTTGGCACCTTGGTCCGGGTCTTGGAACCAGAACACATGGGCGGATAGAGGAAAACACTTATTCTACGCAGATTCTCCTCGTCACGAATATTTGATCTCTTTCCATACTTTCTGCCAGAGTCATTAGCAGACGCACGACTTCTGCGACTGCCTCTCGCGCAATCTTCTAGACGTACCGTCGATTTAGACGTGGGTTGGACAGGAAACTAAACATTATTCAACAGTGTGGAGCGGCGACTGGGCGCGACCAGATTTCGAATGCTGCGACACCACGCCATATTACTGAGAGAATCGACAGACTGGGGCATATTTAGCGGAGGGAGACCAAGACGTTGAGCTGCGCGCTCCAAGAACTTGGATCCGACGATACCTTACTCTGCGAGGACGATCTCGATAACGAACATATCAATTTAAGTCCAATCAACTCTCTTGAAAGGCAGCCAAGATGGCTTGGGATCACCTTTCTATCAACCGACCTCACTTGGTCTATATCATTTTGGGCGGGTTCACTTCACTCTTTATGCTGTGTTCCTCCTTCATCAAGGAGCGCTTGTATATTGGTGAAGCCACTGTTGCTACGATCTGTGGCATAATATTCGGACCGCATGCCGCCAACTTGATCGACCCGGGCACTTGGGGCAATGTCGACCAAGTGACTCTCGAATTCTCTCGCATTGTCCTCGTTGTCCAATGTTTCGCCGTTGGTGTCGAATTGCCTAAACATTATATGGAAAAGCATTGGAGGAGTGTCGTCTTTCTATTGTTACCCGTGATGACGTTTGGATGGTTAATCACAAGTCTATTCATCTGGTGGTTAATTCCGCCGCTCAATTGGTTGCAAGGTCTCTGTGTTGCAGCATGTGTTACAGCAACAGATCCTGTACTCGCGAGTTCCGTGGTGGGCAAGGGTAAATTCGCAAAGAGGGTGCCGAAACATTTGAGAGATCTGCTGTCAGCCGAGTCCGGCTGCAACGACGGAATGGCATTCCCTTTCATCTACCTTGCAATCTATCTTATCCGGTTCCATCTCAACGCCAAGGAGGTTAGTTATGACTTTATTGTCATCACTGTGCTTTACGAGTGTGTCTTTGGTGCAGTATATGGGTTTATCATTGGTTACATTGGGAGACATGGAATCAAATATGCTGAAAGACATGATTTGGTAGACCGGGAGAGTTTCCTCGTGTTCTACTTTGTCCTTGCTCTGTTTTGCGCTGGTTCTGGAAGTATTTTGGGTGTCGATGATCTGCTTGTCGGTTTCTCCGCAGGTGTTGGTTTCTCTAACGATGGTTGGTTTACGCAGAAAACGGAGGAATCTCATGTTTCCAACGTTATTGATCTACTCATCAACTTGGCATACTTTGTGTATTTGGGAACAATCATTCCGTGGGAACAATTCAACGACCCTCAAATTGGTACTTCGCCATGGAGACTTGCCGTCATCGCCATATTGGTTATTCTTTTTAGAAGGATTCCAATCATGATGGCACTGAAGCCGATTATACCTGACATAAAGACATGGAGAGAAGCCTTGTTTGCTGGCCATTTTGGTCCGATTGGCGTCGGTGCGATTTTCGTTGCTATTCTTGCCAGGGCCGAGCTCGAAACCGAAACCACAACTCCCTTGGCCGAATACCCCGACAAAAATGCACCAAACTGGGAACTGGTTACAGTAATATGGCCTATTGTCACCTTTTTGGTTATTTCTTCAATTATTGTGCACGGATCGTCTATCGCAGTCTTCACTCTCGGAAAGCACATCAATACTTTGACACTCACGATGTCATACACTCAAGCTGGTGATGATGGCCCAAGTTGGATGAACCGGCTTCCAAGAATCGCATCAACCTCGAGATCTCAGGCGAAGACTGTAGGATCAGAAACCGATGGTGAGGAGATGAAGATGGATAATCTGCAGATTCCACCGGGTACACTCCCACCACCAGGAGGTGTACCAGGGGGCTTCTTACGTCGTCAAAAGGAGGAAGACTACCCGAGCCGAAGCAATAGTCGACCATCCTCAATCATTCCAAGACGAAGAAAGAAGAAGTGGGACGATGGCATGGGACCAGGCGGTCCTATCAGCGAGTCCGCAATCTATCCTGTGCGACGAAGCCAGAGTGAACACTTAAGTGAGCAAGCATCCGATACCTTGACGCCTGGTGGATCATCACCCGACAACGAAAAGAATAGCGTCAATGACGAGGATAGCAATGAAGGGCCACTCGGTGAAGTGCAACACGATCCAGAGATGGAAGAAATCCTTCACCACGGTGAAGGTGAGAAGCGGAAGGATATGCACGAATCTGAAGCAGAGCGTAACCCAGACAAGACAGAAATTTACGACGAAGGAGATCATCTCGTCATCGAGAACGAGGATGGGGATGTTCTGGATACGGTGAAGAGTCCTGACGCTAAAGACCCTCATGAGACGTTGCAGAAACTTGAGTCAGATGTCAAGGAGGGTATGGAACACCCAGGAAAAGTATATAAGAAGTTCGGCAAGGTCATGGGTGTTTGGAGAAACAAGGATGAAATCAAAGAGGTGAAAGGTGAAAAGGGTGCCCATTCCAAAGGGAAAGAGCCCCGAAAGACTCGGGGACCCGCCCTCGCTTATCAATACGGCAGATCTGTAAGCTTCACCAATCAGCTCATTGGAGACCATATACTAACAGTTAAATCTAGATCATTGTTGAAGACGAAGATGGAGAAGTTGTCAAGACTTATGAGTTACCACCGGACCCGAACAGCAAACCCCCAAAGGAGCCCGGTGAACACGGTCCAGTAAGACAAGGCCTCAACCGTATGGGTACCTGGACTGGCCTTGCGGGTAAGAAGCCTGAAGCCTCCGCCAAGGGTGATGCCCCAGTTGCGGAATCCTCCCGTCAAGGACTTGCTCGAATGGGCACTTGGGGCTTTGGCAAGAACGCTCAGAACGAGGCAAAGACCCCGGCTCCAGACTCAGATGAGGAAGACGATCGCCGCATTCGATTCACAATTGGTGGGGCCGGACGTCGTCTGACAAAAGAAGACTTCCTCAAGGAAATACAAAGTCTTGATCCCAAAGCACGGTGTGAAATCATAGAGGAGAGTGATGCGCCCAAGGCTATGAAGGATCTCGCAAAGAAAGACGCCAGCGACCACATTCCAGGGGATTCGCGTGTATTCCATGCCAAAGATGCACAATTAGCCGCGGGAGCGCAGACAGCCAAAGCCGTTGGGAAAGAAATGGCAAAGAAACATGCCGCTGAGATTGAAAGGGGGAATGGAGCGAGAGGAAGCCCTCCAGGAAGCAGTAGTAACGATGTACCCGAATCTGCCGCCGAGAGAAGGAGACGCCAGCAAGCATTGAAAGGTGTTGAAGAAGATGAGGACTCCAGGGGTCGTGGAAGATCTCCCGTTCCCGTTGAAGAACCGGAGAGAGAAACTGCGGCCGAGAGGAGACGACGAGAAGCGGCGCTTGGTGAGAGTGTTCAAAGCGATAGCGACGATGACGATACACCTCGAGTTCCGCCTCCTGTACGAAGCAGAGGTATTCGATTCGCTCAAAGTCCAGTGAGAGGAAAGAGATGAGGTGGAACGGTTCCGTGCGAATCACTAATTGTTAAAAGAACTTGATACCTTGTTGTATTGCTGACCATATCATATTGCAGTATTTTATGTAACGTAGCTATGACTTCATGTTTTTGGTGTTCCATGATGGGCGTTATGGCTAGCATTGGGTTATGGGGTTTCTTCTGTACAGCATGCATTGTGATGATGGATGATGGGCTTACATACTTGTATATAGCTTTTACCAACAAAAAGGGAGACAGCGCTTGATAATTTCTAGTTGGAGTGTTTACTCTTTTCTTTACTGCCAAAATGTTTATATTCATTCCATATACGCACATAAGTTGCACCCCTCCTCCCCGAAAACTCACATGAGAATAATGTTGCCCCGCTTTCCCAAGATATGTGAGGAACATGACCTGCTTGCAGCCCCAGCTCCCCACGAGATCATGAAACATAATCAGGGATCTGACGTTTGATGTAGCTTCAAATTTTACTACGTGGTGGGCTGTAATACGCTTCGCGCGGATGTGAGGGCGGTGGACCTCGCTCAATCACTGGACTGCTATGGCAACATATCTCAGGGTAGCTCGCTAGCTGGAAAATGTTTCAATGCCTTCTTCGTGAAGACTCATACTGAACGAAGTCGGGACTTGGTAGTATAATATCAGTCAGGAAAAAGGGTGATGCTAAGGAGATTTTCCACCAATTGTACGATTTTTAGAATGAAGAACTGAAGAACTGAAGCAACTTTTGACTGGAAATTTGTATAGCATTTGTCTCTATCCATAGGATTGTGAAATAGGCTTTTGATCGCATAGAAATAGTATAAGTTTTCTTCACTTCTTGTGATATCGTATCGTTTTGACTGTCACATGGAGGGAGGGATTCGGTAGCCAATCAACGCCATTTAATTCATTGGATTTCTCGCGCCAATTTACCGAGAGACTTGATGTCAGTCCATGCGGCAGATTCGCCTCCAAAATTTGTGCAGCACGCCGTCATCTCCAAAAAACCCACCAACTCGAAAGAAGCAAGTTAAATAATCTCCTGCGGATGGTCTTTGCACATTAAACATGAGTCAAAATTATCGCAAGGGAAAAGGAAAGGGGAGGTCGTCGATGGGAGGGGAACCTAGCTCGAACAATTCTCGTCCGAACACACCATCCGGTCGACCACAATATGTCACAGTCGGAGGAGGAAGCGCACCAGAGAGTGCTGCCAGGCTACAGGCCCTTCTCGATACTGATTCTGGGTATGGAGGCAGCGAGGCCGGCGGAACTTCGAACGGCATGTCGACGTGGAATCCCACGCTGACGGAGGATAGACCTACACCCGAACCATCGCCATTACCCAGAGGATTGAGTGCACCATCAGAGAACGAGCGACGATCACAGGCAAACGCAATTCATCAGCTATGGTACAATCAACACCGTGTAACCCTTGGCAGATCTATAAACCGTGTGGTAGAGACTTTAAAATCTTTGCAGGAAATGAACGCATCATGGCCAGCAACATACCCCTCTGTTCAACGCGAGGAACCCGTGCCACAAAGGCAAGATCCACGACCTGGCTTGGTTCATACTCAGACTACCGGTGCTGGAGCCTCCTCATTCCCTGACCCTCGCCCAGGACAAATGCGCCGGGCTATGACGACCGTCGAGAATACTGACGCAGAGTCGAGCCGCTCAGCAGAATCCAGGGCTACGCCAGAACCTAGGTTGATTACTCCTCAGATTGCACAAGAATTTTCCATCTTAAAGCTGGACTTGAAGTTGGGTGCTCTTCATCAGACGGAGTTGGTACATTCCTTGGAAAAGGGCTCGATTGCATCATTGCTGGATGGCAAAATCAGCTCGAGCATAAGCCATTTACTTTCTTTGCGAGAACGGATCGAAGACTCGTCGAGTAAAGTTTTGGTTACTGGCGATTTGAATACTGGAAAGTCGACATTTTGCAATGCTTTACTACGTAGAAAGATTTTGCCAGAGGATCAACAACCATGCACGAGTATTTTCTGCGAAGTTCTGGATGCTAGAGAAAATGGTGGGATTGAGGAAGTTCATGCTGTCCACAAGGAGACCATTTACGATCGACACGACGAAAGCACCTACGATGTCTACACGCTACAGGATTTAGAACAGCTGGTCCTCGACAACGATACCTACACACAATGCAAGGTTTATATCAGAGACGTGCGCACGATTGACGAATCTTTACTCAACAACGGTGTGGTGGACATTGCGATTATCGATGCACCTGGTCTCAATCTTGACACTACTAAGACCACCGCCGTTTTCGCTCGACAGGAAGAAATTGATGTCGTCGTCTTTGTTGTCTCGGCCGCAAACCACTTCACCCAAACGGCACGCGAATTCATTTGGGCAGCAGCAGCAGAAAAGGCTTATATCTTCATGGTTGTTAACGGTTATGACAATATTAGAGACAAAGAACGTTGTCAGAAAATGATTCTGGATCAAATTGCAGGCCTAAGCCCGAGAACCCACAAGGAAGCAGCGGAACTTGTTCACTTTGTGTCGAGTAATGCCATCCCGACAGCCGCACTCGGACCCCCTGGACCTCCTGGAGGAAATGGTGGTGGTGGTGGAAGTGGCAGTTATAGTGGGGGCGGGGGTGATGGTCCGAACTTCGATGACCCATCAGATTCGAAAGGAAAAGGCAAGGGCAAGGATAAGGAGAAGATTCGCGACTTCGAAATTTTGGAACAGTCATTGCGTCGATTCGTTCTGGAAAAGCGTGCTAGATCTAAGCTCGCACCGGCAAAGACATACTTGCTCAATGTTCTAAGCGACATCCAGACACTTGCTACTGTCAACTCCGAAGTTGCACAATCAGAGCTTGATCGTGTTACCAAGGAGTTAGCAGAGATTGAGCCAATGCTTGAGGCTTCACAGAAGGCTAAGGCTGAAGTGAGCGACAACATTGACAGGACTATTGAAGAGACATGCAGAAGCATCTACGATCACACTCGCACCACATTGAATGACTCAATAGCAAGAGTGGCGGATGAGGACCTTGGAATTCCCTACCCTGGTATCTTTGGCGCTTTCCAATATGCAGAAGACATCAAAGAAGCTATTCTGTCCGAGATCTCGGCATCTGTTTCCGCTTGCGAGGATGATGCTCGTCGAAGGATCGTAGATGGCGTGACTGCCATCAAGCAGCTCGGCATTCTCCATCTTGGTGATCAGTACACCGACTTGAGCTTCCGAAGCGATCTTATGAACCAACGCATGTTCAAACGGAAGCGTGATATTCTTGCCAAGAATCTCGACATCGAGACTGAAATTTGGGACTTCTTTGACTGGTCTACCATACTTCAACGACAAGAAAAGATGGCTGGTACCGGTATGGCTATGACTGTCGTGACCGTAGTTGGTAGCCGTGCTATCGGAGGCTTCGGCTGGGTCGATGGCGCAATGTCTGCCGCAAAGATAATGGGTAACAACAATCTCCGCAGATTGGTTATTCCAGGAATTATCGCAGGAGGTGAGTTTCTATGCCAATATCACTGATGACTTCATGTTGTACTAATAATCTTTCAGCTGTTGCCGCAACTTATTATATTCTCAACCAAATTCCCCAATCTCTTCCCCATCGCCTATCTTCCAAGATCTCAACTCAACTTGCTGCTCTTGATTACGTTCACTCAAACAGCGACCGCATTGCTTCTTCGGTCCGCAAAGTCCTTCGCCTCCCTGCTGATAACCTCCGCGTTGGTCTTCAACGATCCGTGGAACAGTTGGGCACCAAGCGCGAGGAGACAAGAAAGATTAAGGGCGAGAGCGAAGTAGCTCGAAAGTACTTCGGCAACCTGGTCAACGAGAGTGCAAAGATTAGGAACAATGTCGAGAGTGTGGATTTGGAAGGACCAGCTCCGGGTGTGGCCGGCGGATACGATGCTTAGATTTCTTGCTATACCCCTATATTTCCTTTTTCCTTTATGTGCACATGATTGCTGTCAGATCCACGAAAAACATGGCGTTTAAATAAGGGCTGGAGGATGCGAGGTATTAGGCACGCGGAGGATGAAAATATGACACGGCGTTGGTCGTTGGGAGTTGTGTTGTGCTGCGTTGCGTAGGTTGGCGAAGCTACTTCAGATCACTCCACTTTTCTTGTTGTTGTTCTTTCGTAGATAGCAAAAAAGCAATGCGTAGTTCAAAACAAAGTCTCTTGAGCATATCTTGTGTGATGTGCAATTACAATGCCCATACCTACTAGCAGAAACACACATACATCCCAAGTAGACTTCATCCAGAAATGCTGTGTGCCTCATTTTTCGTACTTTAAACCTTAGGCTGCAAGAATCGGCCAAGGCTCCGCGTCAAGCTCCAAGGCTACCACCAATGCTTCCGAGCTTCGGTGTAGCACAGATGACGACTAACAACTGATAGAGACGCAACTTTCGACTTTATTATTTCTCCAACACTGAAATTCCGGCTGAATCCATAATTCTATTCACTCTTCACGCACATTGTCACCAATAATTTAATACTCGGACTAATAAACAGCAACCATGAACGTACGTCCCCTCTCCTCTCACCTCTTATCTCTACCCCTCCTCCCACATACCAGCTAACTCCCTCCCCAGATCGTCGAATGGGCCTTCGGCAAACGCATGACGCCCGCAGAGCGTCTCCGCAAACACCAGCGATCCCTCGAAAAAACCCAACGTGAGCTCGACCGCGAGCGGGTGAAGCTCGAAAACCAAGAAAAGAAACTAATCCAAGAAATCAAAAAGAGCGCCAAGAACGGACAAATGGGGGCGTGCAAGATCCAGGCCAAAGACCTTGTGCGCACGCGCCGCTACATCGAGAAGTTCTATTCCATGCGCACGCAGCTGCAGGCTATTAGTCTGCGCATCCAGACGGTGCGCACCAATGAGCAGATGATGCAGGCGATGAAGGGCGCGACGGGCGTGCTGGGGAGTATGAATCGCAGTATGAATTTACCGGCGCTGCAGCGCATTGCGATGGAGTTTGAGAAGGAAAATGATATTATGGATCAGAGGCAGGAGATGATGGATGATGCGATTGATGATGTGACGGGGTTGGAGGATGAGGCGGAGGGGGAGGAGGTGGTGGAGCAGGTTTTGGAGGAGATTGGCATTGATTTGAAGGAGGCGGTTAGTGGTTTTTACTTGTTCTATTCGGTTCTATGTTACTGCTTCTGCGAGGTAATGATTTGGGCTAACGTTTGTGTGATTATTAGATGGGCGAGACTCCGCAGGGTTTGCAGAGCACGGCGGAACCGGCGGGCAGAGTTGCGCAGGCTATTGGGGGAGGAGGACCAGCTTTGGGGGATCATGGGGATGATGATTTGCAGGCTCGACTGGACAGTTTGAGAAGGGATTGAGATTAAATGCGGCGGTAGATGCAGTGTCTGGACTATCGCATCGAAACTGATCGACATCAAGTGGCTTATGGGAGTACATTTTTCGTCGGCGTTGTTCTTTGCATGGGAAGTTTGCGGACTGCTGTCTCGCGGGAGATTAAAACACTGGGTTCTGCGAATTGAAAGCAAAAAACCAATTCATTTATCCTTCTTGTCTTGGCTATACGTAGCGTTATGGGCGTTTAGGGGCGTTTTTGCAGATCTGAACAGCGTACATATACATACATATACATATAGTGGTAGAACAAACCGAAATTTAGTCTGGAGATGAGACCACACTTTCCAGTTTTATATATTCGCCGACTCTTCTTCTCTCTGCCGAATCATTCTATGTCTGTCCGACAGCATGCTCCGAGCTCAACTACAAGGCTTCCACCTATCTACACGACGAATAGCCAGCTAAGGTCCGCGAAGCTTACATATGCAGCAAAGAGTAGCTTGCCTTCCCTTCTTCTAACTTGGTATATTTCATATATGTCCTGGTTCCAATTCCCCAATCGTGACATTTATTCGTAGCCCACTGCACTGTACTCGTCGCTTCTCCGTATTTCGGAACTCGGACAGGCAGGGGATTAGGTTTTCGATGGCAGCCAGATTGGAAGCGAGTCGAACCCCTCGTGCCTCTCGCGAGCTAGTGCCTATCATCCCCGCATTTGCGTTAGTTGGGTTCTCTTTGTTTTTCTTTTTGGGTTGAGATGGCGAGTGGGCGAGTGGGCGAATGAGGTGAAGATGGAGCAGAAGAGGGTCGCGCTTTGGGGCTGTGCATGTACTGTAGGCCAGAGTTTGCGTAGGTGGCCAATTGCTTCTGATCTATCGCACGCAGATAGGGTTGGGAAGAAAGGAGGGGATTTAGTTGTACAGTACGAAATACTGACTGCTCTTTCATTAAGCTACTGTGCAAACAGCTTACAGTAAGCTACGGACGGCTACTCCGTTTTGCCCTTTTTGAACAGGTACCTACCGTACAGACAGACAGACGACAGCTCGACAGACAGGTACACCTGCACAATAACTCTTCGGGCTTGTTCTTTCCCATCGCTACGGTCTTGGGCCAAGTATGGTGGGCCATGAACCAGATGCATCCTTGTCGAGTGCCACTGCACCTTATGACTGGGACATGACTATAGCAGTTTACAGCTGTGACTGAAAGGACTTTCGTGCGTGGATCGGGCGAATATGAGGTATTGCGGGCGTGTGACTGTTTGACAGTGGATGCTGTGAAGCTCTTATTTAGTCGGTTCCTGTAACTTAGAGCTGTCTTTCTGAAAAGAGTAGTTCAATTGCAGAACGAAATAACCATACGCCTTCTCCCTGTACCTTCATCCTCCACAATAGCTTGCGGGCTTGCTTACTTCTAGATTGCGCCCAACTGCTGTACCTCGGTGGCGTGGAAAATAAAGTGTAATCCCGGGTCACTGTCACGCCCACGAAATCGTCTGCGCAAATACGGATATAACTTTGTGGGACACTTTGTGCTGCTTTGTCCCTTTTTGTCTTTCTCAAAGGTACCTAACTGCTCTAGTACTGGTAACATCTCCAGAGTTATCTTCACACTTCAATCGACCTACCTGTCTTGCTCACAATTCATTTCACAACCCTCCTAGGCTTCGGCTTTTTCAATAACTCGAATTTCGGACGGACTTCGCACTTCTGATATTTCTCCAGATTCTGTAAGTTCCAGCTCTCTGGTTACGTCCTGTATATGCCGCTGGAAATAGATTGCGGAGTTAAGGCGAGAGGTTATTAATACTGCGAGTTGTGAAATACCCCACGAACGATGTCATGGGGAGGTAGAATCCAGGCTAACATCTAACCTCTTTAATCAGGAAAGTAAGCCAGTTCTACTCTACACGACGCTACAGTCAATCTTCACCGAGAGACGTCTTTTCACCCAATTTCATACTATCGAAAACAAGACCTATCACCCTTAGATATCGCTCGACTCCCCTTCTCATAATACTTCCATTTCTGCCCCCGAATCTACTCCGAATTCTTGAACAGCAAGAACAAACGAGTGACATTCGAATCCATCGACTACCATTCTTCTGTCTCTCCTCCCTCTTCCTTCAACAAACCAAATCCCAAAGTCTCCCCACGAGACATTTTCTTAAAAAGTCAGCAAACTGGCAGGAAACAAGAGGAGGAGCTTTTCCTCCCAGGGAGGTCTGCTAAACAGAATGTTTGGTAGTAGCTCGAATTCCCCGCCCAAGGATTCCGCAATTTCCACCACCCCTACCTCATCCGAATCCAGCGCCGATTCATCTACCAGCAACCAAGGCGACGCATTAGCCGCCCTGAAAGAGCTCGAGAGTCAAGCCGGCACATCGGAAAAGCGTAGTGGAAACGGCAGCCCGCCGGGTCGCGCAATCCCTGGAGACGGCGCGGGAGAAAAGAAACGCCGCAGCAGCGGAGTGAGCAGTAAAGCCAGCTCCTTCCTGGCCAGTGCAAAAAGCCATTTCAGTCAGAGCCCCAATTCTTCGGGCTTCATGTCGGGCAAACCAGATACGGCCGCGCAGACGCCGCTGCAGAAACTGGGGAAACAGGATCCGGCTTTGAGCGTGCCTCAAGGTCAACACAACAACTCGGCGGGCGAATCGCATCCGGGTCCACGATCGACGTTCAAGGTCGGCGTTTGGGAAGATAAGAATAAAAAATGTCGTCGCACGATGGAGGATACCCATGCGTTCTTGTACAACTTTCTACATACCCCGGCACCTGTCGTTGGTTCCGATTCTGCTACGAAATCAGATAAGTCGGATGAGGCTTCTGGTAATTCATCCAACAGTCTTGCTCAAACGGCGTCAGCTCAGACTATGATGGAAACTGACAATGGCTACTTTGCTATCTTCGACGGTCATGCAGGTACCTTTGCGGCGGATTGGTGCGGAAAGAAACTTCATATCATATTAGAAGAGACGATTCGAAAGAACCCCAATACACCGATCCCAGAACTCCTCGACCAAACTTTTACAACGGTTGACTCGCAGTTAGAGAAACTTCCTCTCAAAAACAGTGGATGCACAGCTGTCATTGCGGTTCTTCGCTGGGAAGACAGGATACCTAACGCTCAGTCTGCTACTGGTTCTACGGCTATTGCACCAGCCACTGCGGCCGCTGTTAAAGCAGCGGAAGAAGCTTCCAAGAGCGAAGACAGTGGTGTTGATTTAGGCAAATCCCCATCACAACAACCTAATGCTGCTGCCAGTGCTGTCGCAGCTGGCGAAGCCACTCACGCGAAACTCAAGAATAGCGCCTCTCGTGCTAGAGTTTTGTACACCGCAAATGTTGGAGATGCACGCATTGTATTATGCCGTAATGGAAAAGCTCTACGTTTGTCTTACGATCATAAGGGCAGTGATGAGAACGAGGGGAAGCGCGTGGCAAACGCTGGCGGTTTAATCCTTAACAATCGGGTTAACGGTGTTTTGGCTGTTACTCGTGCCTTGGGAGATGCGTATATGAAGGATTTGGTCACAGGGCATCCTTACACGACTGAGACTGTCATTCAGCCTGATAGTGACGAGTTCATTATCTTGGCTTGCGATGGTGTATGTATATCCTTCTTCGCGTACTTTGAAACATTACTAACGATGAAATCAAATAGCTCTGGGACGTCTGTTCAGATCAAGAAGCTGTCGATCTCGTCCGCAACCAACAAGATCCTGTCGTGGCTGCGAAACAACTCGTCGAATATGCTCTCTCTCGCTTCAGCACCGACAACCTCTCCTGTATGATCGTCCGCTTCAACCGTCCTCTTCTCGTCGCCACAGCAAAGGACTCACACGCCGCCATTGGCGTGGAAGGCGATGGGAACATGGGTATCGGCAAGCTTTCCGAAGTTGACAAAATCGTCAACGAAGCGAAGAGAAAGGTTACCGAGGAGGGCGCTCCAGGTATCGGGGTTAGTGGTAGCAATAGCGGATTAGGTCATGATCCTAAAATGGATGGAGCGAATGAGGAAGAGCCCGCGAAGGTGATGGAGAGTGTGGTGGAGGAAGAACCCGGTTTGGTGGAGGGCGATCCCTCGACTCCGGAGATTGATCTGAATGCGGTGGAGAAGGCGAAGGCGGAGGAGACGAGTAAGAATTTGCATTTACCTGAAGGGATTGCGAAGGAGTGATACGGGTAGATGCGGTTGGGGGTTTTGGAGAAGAGTTCTGTGTTATATTTGAGTTTGAATGAATGGGGAAGGGGAAGGGATGGATGGATGGATGGGGGAATTTGGTATTATCGTTCTTTTCTACTTCTTGTTTTTTATGCTTGCTAGCTAGCTATTCACTTCATGTTTTGGGATGAGATGATGATGATGACGATGATGATGGGTATGCGGAATAGGATGGATGAATGTTTGGTTGGAGATGTGGGTTGGGGGTTGGTTGGGGTCCAGAAAAAGGAAACGGAAATGGAAACGGATGGCAAGGGAAAGCATGGAAATGAAAGCTGGGAGTTGGGTGTGGTGTGGTTGATAGATGATCACTCGGCTTTCGTATGCTGATATCATGAATATGGATGGGCTGGGTTGGGCCCGAGTCGAGGTAGTTCGTGCTGCGGGGAGGACCGGGAAATGGAAGAACACAACACACACTCAGCTAAAGTAGGTAAAATAAATAAAGAATATTATCTGACTGGATGTTTGATTGATTTATGTGTATGGTGGGGTTTGATGTGGTTTGAATATGGCAAATATGAAATATGAAATATGGCGGGAATGTGCATGCGGACAAACAATATCCAGAATTATTCACTATACGGCTAACCACTTTTATATCGCTCCTGTATACGCTCGCATGCTACCTCCACGGTATGTATTTCGTTTAGCTTGAAAACATAATAAGATAAAAAGTAGATTTCATATATCTATCTGCTCGTATTACCGTTTCCGCAACGAAGCGCGCTGTACATCTGTGATTCTGTGTATTTGGAAGCCCTGCCACCCACCCCATCTCTCACTCTCTCGCTCTCTCCAGGACTTGTCTGTACTAGCTGTCTATTTCTGCTCTAGAATGAAAGATTTACAAACATAGTCTTCCTGTTCGCGCTGGACCCCGGGTTAGGGCATCACTTTCACTTATACTTTCACTTTCCCCGCCCCTTATTCTCACGAACCCTCTCGCCTCAGAACTTCACCCCGTGACATCTCCCTCCACCATCTCTTCCTAGCCAACACCCCCTCCCAATTCACACTCATTCCGAAGATTTTTCCGCCATTATCTCTAATATAACCCTTCATTTCATGTCCATCTCCATTTCCATTTCCATTTCCTCGTACCTCCTCTTGCGAATTCCCTCTTCCCTGAGCCAACTTCTCAGATTCCCCTCCCTCTTCCCCATCTCCTTTTCCCACTTCGTCCCCCTCCTTAACCCATTCTTTGCTTCCTGACCTCATCCTCATCCTCCCACCCCCCAAACCTCTCCACCTCGCTTCCCCTTACGCACTCCCCCCACGTATACCCCTCTGATGAATCACACCCACACTCATATCCATATCCATGCCCATATCCCTCACCAGTCCCACCGCGTGGCTCCAGCGGTACATAACTCGGAAACTGGGGGTATCTTCTAGCAGTAAAGAAAACTGTTAGAGAATTGCCTGCTGCCGAGTTCATAACTGGGATTTGTTTTCTCCCCAGTCTTTCAAATGGAAATTCCTCATCCTCGTGAAACAGCGCAGGTCTTTCATCTCCTCTTCCTCGGGAGGTTCGCTTAATTGCCCTCGTAGGCGCAAAATCATTTTCCCTGCTAGTCCTTACACTCATCCATTGACGCGGCGGCGAGAAATCGAGGCGTGGTTTCCGGGGCGGGAGGGTTTTCTTTTGCGTTGCTGTTTTGATTCCGTCGTTGGTGGTGGTTTGGCTGCGCTCTTCGCTCTCAGATACAGTCCAGTATCTATATCCCAAAGCGGGCGATAACGATGGTACAGCTGACATCACAGTCCCTTTCTTCTCCTCATTCTTCTCCTTCCTTACTCCCACCCCTCTGTGCGCTACTTCAACGTACATCATCGCCGCGCTTCCTTCCTCATCACCAGACCAAACATGCAGAATCTTAACTCGCTTGTTCGTTGTGTTTGCTGCGCGAAGCTCGGTGGTTTTCCTTTTGGAAGTGGATTCTTCAGCGGGGGAGGTGTAGAGGAGGCGGGTGATGTGGTGGTGTTTGCTGGGTGTGCGGAGGAGGGTGGAGAGGTTGTTTGGAGATGAGGGACTGTGTGTTGGGGATGGAAGGGGGATGGTGGACATGGTGGTGGGGTTTGTATGAAGGATCTGGGAATGTTGACGATAATAGACCAATGGTTGAAAAGATATGTAAACTGTAATTGCTTGTTAACAATAACCTCGAGCCGAGTGCACTGTAAATGTATGAGTTCAACAATTCCTGCTTAGCAGTGGTAGGAATACTGATGTATGCAATTATGGATGAAGAGATTTAGAACGAAAAAACCTGAAGTAACGACAAAGCGATCATGGTTGCTAGGTGCGTTATACGGAAGGAACCAGGAGAATGGTAAATAAGCATACATCTTAATAGGAAAGAGCCCATCTCTCCAAACATATAACTCCGATTCGTTGAGTTCTTCTACCTTGTCTGAGCGAGCAGTTTAAGAGGCGTCGAGAACCAATATGTTTAAGTGCGGGCTGCACCGTATTTGTGAATACATATGGTTCAGCTCTCAAAAGATGCAACTGCTAGATCCATAGTTGAATTCGTAGTAAAAATCTGGACCGGTGCCTACACGGATTTTCTATAATCCTCAACTTCTTCTCATCAGCCTTGAGACATGACATAACCGACGAGCAATCTGGAGCAAGTCATAACATATTCGTGCACCATGGGTATATGGATACATTTAAACGGTAAGCCAACTAAGATAAGAAAGACTACTGTTTATGAATCAACTGAGCGAAGTGCAACTAGCACCACATCAACTGAAGTATTTTCGCATTCTCTATAGAGGCGGTTCAACGCCAGAACTACCTAGAACATCTTCTATCACATCCTCAGGTCCCACTCCATCCAAAAGCTCCTGAATTGCATTCAGATCACTTCCCCATTGCAAACTCCTTTCCCTTTCTGGCTCAACAATCTCAATACGATGGAGGTAGATTTTCCGAGCAGCAAGGGCGATCAGAGATGGAGTAGCGTATTCAAGGCCATGGAGCGGGGCAAGACACCTAATTGAATATCAGCGGAAGTAGAGATTGATAAATGTGATAAAGCCTACTTGACCAGTTTGTCGAAATGCTTTGTTGCTGTCGCTGAGATGCCGCCGCCTACAGCTCGATGAATCCGGAGAAATGAAGCAATATTCTGCTGATATTGCTTCAATTCAACCGTAACTGTGGCCTCGTGACTCTGTTGGGCCAGGCGTTCGATATCCTTTTGTCATATGAGCGTCGATCTTGTTTGGAAAAGTTACAATCACTAACCGTTACGGTTATCCTCGCCCATAGATCATCCTCCGGCAGTAGAGTAGGACTCCTTTTAACCACAGAGGATGTCGAAGCCGTGTCGTCGCCATACATATCATCTATGTTTGGGAACCCATCTTCAGGATCATGAACATGTGAAATGAACATGAAATCGTTCAGATGTTTCGTCAACCTGCGACCTTCGCCCCCTGCCAGTGCTGCAATAAATAGGAATCGCTTCGGCGCACTCTGAACTGACGTTCTTGTGAAAATGCGCTTCGTTCGCATAAGCTCAAGAGCTTGGATTTGGACCTGCTTTGGTGCTTCATCCAAATTCTTGGCGATTATGACATTTGCTATCCTTTTATTCTCGAACGTTTCCGAAACCGACGATCTATTCATGGACTGGAAAGATGGCATCTGCAGGAAATAGGAATCGTTCCGCGTTCGCACGGGGGAGTTGGATCGAGTAGGAACCGCATCGACGGAGAGTATAGCGTGCGCGAAATCATCGAGAGTGGTGTCGACGTTGCAGTCGATAACAGCGTAGGTTAATCCGAATACCTTTGACGCGACCTTGATATCATTAACACCAACCGTCGTATGAATCAATAAGCAGGGGCATACCAATTCAAGTTCTTGAACAAGATCATCGAGGGCCTCGGGGACTGTATCGATGATACAGTGCTCCTCTGCGATTAGACATATCAGCGCAGCAAGCTCCAAATCACTGAGCTCATGAATCTTGTTAAGCAATGCCTCGTCTGCCATCAATCCATATAGAAAATGATTCACCAAAGCTCATCCTCCATGAGCCGGCGACAAGAGCAAGAGTTAATGAAATTGAAGTCCCTAATATCTGCAATGAGAGCTGCGGGTACAAGTTATGCATGAAGTATGAAGTCTGATTGAATGTCGGTCGTTGATGGATGCTAGCACCAAGCTTTGACCACACCTTAAGCCAGGAGCTTCATCAACTTGCGGAAAACAAGACACAAGACATCTCTCGAGGCACCAACAACTTCAGAAAAAGATGCAGATTTGTATGAAGTGATAATGACGAGTCCAACAGCAGAATGGCAGAAGGTGGGGGATAAATTTTATCGAAAAATACAGCTTTATACAGCTGTATTTGATCAGGATTTGGAGCTGGAGAACTACGTTGTCACGGGATGTTCTTACGGAGGTGCTATCGGTGTGTTAAAGCTTCCCTATTTTGCCTTGCCTTGCCCTGCCATGTTTCGCCATTTGCAAGCATTCAGTTGGGATACAGTAGTTTACGAGCGATGCTTCAGCTATGTCGAAGCCCGAGGTTCCTATGGCTTTATACCGCACTGTCTCTGCATTTGCAGCTGGCGGTACTCTGCCGCACGACTTGAGAGACTCTGTTCTACGTTAAAGCCTAGAAGAAGTCTTCTGGGTTTCTATAAAGTCTTTAACAAGCCACTCCATGTCACCAATCTTTGCGCTTTCATTCACACACACGTGGCAAAGCGTCCCAGTTGTATGCTCTCATCGTATCCTCTAACTCTACGAATATAGCGCTCTATCGAGACGAGGCAAAACTTCAGACATTTCGGGGCTCACAGGCTCATAAGGCCAGTATTGATATATACAGCTGTGCTGGTAAATTGATCAGACGTATCAACTGGGACCAGGGATCTATCAAAGGTCTTGGCTGGTCAGAGGACGAGCAGCTCATCGTTGTTACGGCAGACGGTACAGTCCGATGCTATTATGACTTACAGGGAGACTTCAATCAGTTCTCATTAGGGAATGGCGCCGACGAATACGGTGTAGAATCATGCAGGTATGTGAATCCAGGACTTTCCTTCCCGTCTCAAGCTAAGTGCTCTAGGTTTTATGGCTCTGGGTTTGTCGCTCTGCTTTCGAACAATCACTTGGTATCTGTTTCTAGATATGAAGAACCCCGTCCGAAATTGCTAGCAGCCCCACCGGATGGCGAGGTCCATTCTTGGACGATCATACCACCAGCATACACTCTCTCCAGATCGATCGAAGTTCTGTTGAGTATAGGTCAAACTATACATGTTGCTGATGCAGCTGAATCTGAAGATCAGTTTCTTGACATTGGACCGTTCACTCATATCAATGTTTCCCCGAATGGTAAATACGTGGCTCTTTATACTGAAACGGGGACGGCATATGTTATCACGAGCGATTTCCAAAACAGACTCAGTGAGCACAATTCAAAATCAAGGACGCCGCCTAAAGATGTCCAATGGTGTGGTAATGATGCTGTTATTATCGCTTGGGAAGATGAGGTACATGTCATTGGGCCAAATGATGTTGCAAAGTTTTACTACGATGGTCGTGTTCACGTAGTTGCTGGCATGTAAATTCCCTTTCTATTTATTAGATCGCTGCTAACTTTCTGAAGATCATGATGGTGTTCGCTTAATCACAAATGAAGTCTGCGACTTTTTGCAAAAGGTCCCTGAAGTCACTGATGCAACTTTCAGATTTGGATCTGAGGCATCAGCTTCGATATTGTTAGATGCCGTTGAGCAGCTAGAACAGCAATCACCAAAGGCTGACGACAACATTCAGTTGATTAGACCTAACTTGGTAGAAGCAGTCGATACTTGTGTAAGTCCCATACTCCAGAAGTATTTCCTATATCACTGACCAGTTATCCAGGTGAAAGCTGCAGGTCATGAATTCAATATCCACTGGCAAAAGCAACTTCTCAAGGCCGCCTCCTTTGGAAAATCTGTCCTCGATGTCTACAACAGTGATGACTTCGTGGATATGTGCGAAACCCTTCGCGTACTTAACGCTGTTCGATATTATGAAATAGGAATGCCTTTATCGTACGAGCAGTTCCTACGCCTAACGCCCGAAAAGCTTGTCCGACGGCTCATCAATCGCCGCGAATATCTCCTAGCCCTTAAAATATCAGACTATCTCCGTCTCCCCACAGACCGCATCTACGTGCACTGGGCGTCCCAAAAAGTACGCGTCGGTTCCGAAGATGAAGACACAATCTGCCGCCTCATCGTCGAAAAGCTCGCGGGCAAACGCGGCATATCATTTGAGGAAATCGCCCGCGCCGCCTACGACGAAGGTCGCGGCCGACTCGCCACCTCGCTCCTCAACCACGAGCCCCGAGCAGGCAAACAAGTCCCCCTTCTACTCTCCATGTCCGAAGACGAAATCGCCCTCGACAAGGCCATCGAATCCGGCGACTCCGACCTCATCATCTACGTGCTCCTGCATCTCAAAAAATCCCTCCCCCTCGCCTCTTTCTTCCGCGTCATCAACACTCGCCCTATCGCTACAGCTCTAGTTGAGGCCTCCGCCCGCGCAGACGACGTCGCCCTCCTCAAAGACCTCTACTACCAAGACGACCGCCGCATCGACGGCGCCAACCTATTCATCCACGAAGCCCTCACCCAACCCGACCCCCGCAGCGCCACCGACAAGCTTTCCCTCGCCGCCAAACTGCTTTCCGACTCCAAAGAAACCGCCTTCGAAATCAAATCCCTCCACGAAGCCACGCAGCTCCTCCGCCTACAAGAATCCCTCGACAACGACCTCACCGACGCCATCACCTTCACAGGGCTCTCCCTCAACGAAACCCTCTTCCAGCTCTTCAACCTCGGCTACGTCCCGCGCGCCAAGAAACTCATCACAGACTTCAAGATCCCGGATAAAACTGCGACGTGGATACGCCTGCGCGCGCTGGTCAGCAGACGCGATTGGTCGGCGTTGGAGGAGCTGAGTAAGGCGCGGAAGAGCGCGATTGGTTGGACGCCGTTCTTTAATTTGGTGCTGAGTGCGGGGAACCAGAAGCTCGCGGGCGCGTTTGTCGAGAAGATTAGAGCGGCGGGGGAAGTCAAGGGCGCGGAGTTGGTGCAGTTGTGGGAGAAGTGTGGGATGAGGGGGAGGGCGGCGGAGGAGTGTGTGAGGTTGAAGGATGCGGTGGAGTGGGAGAGGTTGTTGGGGGAGTGTGAGGTGGGGAGTGCAGAGGCGAGGGAGGTGGAGAGGGTGGGTGTTGCGGGGGGGTTGAAGAAGTAGGGAGGGGGAGGGGATGTAAGATGGGAGGGAGGTTACGGAGGGGTTTGAGGTGCTAGATAGATAGATAGATTGTGTTATGGTTTATATGACGAGTATCGAGTAATGATTGAAGAGTTCTTTTTTATTCATTACTTCCAAGCCATCATATCCTATCCTATCCTACGCTATGCAATTGTTTTCTAATCGCTACTGCTACACCGCTATCCGTGTCTCTGACCTTTCGCACCGAAACCAACCGTATGTAACACGTGATACAGTCAGTATTCATATGCCGTCCACAAAGCCTTCTATGCCCTACCTTATGCTTTATTTTGCCATCCCTCTCTACCTCCCTCTTGCTTCACGCTCTTCGGGCATCACACCACATCATACGCACTTCCTGAAGCGAATCTCGAATATAATACAAGTCAGCCGAGCCGCGCCGGCATTCCCAACTCATAATCATACAAAATCGTCGAGCCTCTATTCCCATCCCATAACCGACTCCTTTTCTTTTCTCCTCATCACATCACACAAACAAAACCTTCCTCACCTCCTCCCCAACTTCCACCTCGCAATCCGTTCCTGAATATCATCCCAATCCAACCTCCTCAGCACCGTGCCCTCCTCCTGTCCCTCCTGCAACACCACCGTCGGACTCCCACTTCCGCTCCCCTTATTCTGAATCAGTCCACCAACCACCTGTTTCGCGACCCTCCTAAGATCCTTCACCGTCAACTCCTCGATCTTCTTGCACATTTCTCTCACCCCGACTTTGCGGCCATGGACCTGCACTTGTCTGCCCAGATCCTCCAGCTCCACCATTCGGCTTTCAAGATTCATCAAGAGCTGTGAACGGAGTTGGTTTTTCGCTCGGTTGACTTCGGTTATTGACAGCGACGAGAAGCCCGTTTCCAGAGTCAGGTTTTGCAGCTCCCGACACATGACGTCGAGCATGTGGATGGCTCTGCTGGGGGAGCACGAGGAGGAGATGCCGAAGAGGCCGGAGTCGGTGTACGAGTGGTTGAAGGCCATGCAGCTCTCGACCCAGCCGTGTTGGTTGAGGACGTTGGTGTAGAGACGGGAGTACATGCCTTTGCCGGGGCCGCCGGCAGAGAAAGATCCACCGCCTCCGAGGAGGGTTTGTAGAGTTGCGAGGGCGTAGATGTCTGGGCTGGAGATGGGGAGTGCTTCGAATGCGAGGTGGATGTGGGTTAGCGCGGGCATCATGGGGCTTATGGGAGGGGGGAGAGGAGGGAGCGCAAGAAATCCGCCGGTGTAGTGAGATGGTTGGTGGAGCTCGAGAGGGTTGATGTAGGGAGTGTGTTGGATGGAGGCATTCTTCGAGGCGGAGGTGGAGAGGTTCTTAAAAAATGGAATGCGCGAGATCAAAGTAGATGGCTTTTGGGGAGGTGATGCTGGCGTAGAAAATGATGCAGATTCACTGCTGGATTCGCTTGACTCTGATTCCAAAGAAGTTTCCGCGCCCGTTTGCGATAGTAGTGGGGCTGACTTGGGCATATCCCCGAAATGTTGTTCTGCGAGCTTTACGGCAACGTCATGTTGCACGCCAGCGAACGCAACTACCATTCTCTCCGGTCTATAGAAGGTTTCCCGATATGCCTGTATAGTGTTCCTGTCAATTTCTGAAAGTCGCTCCTGTGGACAGAGTAAAGGATTTCCCAGTGTGTTGTCTTTGAATGCCGCCAAGTGAACGAGCTCTGGAAGAATTAACTCCGGCTTTGACCAGATCTCTCCAATCTCATACGCTGCGGTTTGCAACTGTTGTTCCACCTCCTCATCTGTGATTTTGGGATTTCGAATCGTTTCCGCAAGAAGGGCGACAGTGGTCGGCACGGCAGAGTTGAAGGTAGCCGACTGGTACATCAAGGATTCTCTCGACGAGGCGCATTGGATGTTTCCACCTAAAGATTCGATTGCCTCTAACATCTCGTCGCCGGTTTTGTTCTCCGTGGATTTGAACGCCAACCTATCCATAATATGACTGCATCCTCTGAGGTATTCATTTTCGTATCGGGACCCCGCATCGATGTAGACACCAATACCGGAAAAGTGTCCGGGCAAAGCTTCGGTCGCAACTCGAACTCCATTGGAAAGGGTTGTGATCTGATCTAATTCTGCTGGGTCCTTTTGGGTGGTTAGTTACGTGATAAGCCGCAAAGGGAGGGGCAGTTTTCGAGATACCTTTTGTAGCGGGTCTACGACTGTCGCCAGGCTCCTGGAGCGGAAGGTAGGTAAGACATTGGGTATCGTTCTCTTGGTGGAAGTGAGCCTCGTCAGCGCTCTTGTGGAAGGATTTTTTAACATGCTGGATGATTTCGGCAGGAATGTCGGGGGTGGTCGTCTTCAAATCGACCGCGTCGTCGTGAGTCAACAGCAACAGCAACAGCTACGTAACGCAGACCTGGAACTATCATAGAAAATCGAAAAATCTCTTAGTCGGCTTTTCCCGGCCCGCCAAGGATGACATTTTCCCGGTCGTGGCGCTGGAAGTTGCTTGGCTGAACTGATAGCGGCTTATCAAACCCTAAGGCATACATACATTAGCTCCGACGACTGTGCCCCGATTTGCCCCAGTCGTCCATCCGTTGCCATGGTTGTTTAACTTGTTCATCAGCGGCGCCGCTCACGTGCATGAATACCGCATTTTCCCATGCGAAGCGTAGTTCTTTGGGCGAAGACATCAAAGAGGTCAATTGGGCGAAGACATCAAAGAGGTCATTTCTTTATGTTCATGGCGGCTATGCACGTATCGCTTGTCTGAGGTCCTTGTGTTTATCCGGTTGTATTGTTGAGATGAGATATTCGCTGCCTGTCCATATTCCTCTGGGCATTGCTGTATATGGTATATGTTGTGTAAGGTTACCTAACCGGTGGGCGGTTTTGACGTTACATATCATCTGAGAGCGAAGGAAGTCCAAGCAACTGAAACTGGAGCTGGAAAGAGGAAAGAGAAGAATCATTGGCACAGGTACAGGAAACATCCGGCCAATTTCCCATGTACTCGTGCCATGCTATTCCGCAAATGCTACAACTATTACAACTATTAGAATGCTAGAAGAGTAGAACGGTAGAATAGCAGATTACTAGACGACTAGAACATTACTAGCACGCTAGATTGATTAGATAGCAGCAGACCGTGTTGAGACTACAGACAAACAGACGACAGACGACTTTAGAAGTTTAGGTGCTACCAAGTACTTGATTGTTGGACTTTTGCTCATGTATTAGTTGCATTAGTTGAGTACGAGCAATATACAAAGCATATATCTATCAGCTTTCGTCCTTCAGCCATTCACTGACCGCAATCCGTTGAATACGAATCATACCTCACAAGTCATTTCTCCCCATACGACCATATATACCACCCACCGCCCACTACCCTCCGCCCACCGCCCACAGCTGCACGACCCATGGCGATAGACATGTCTTGAGCGCCATTCTTTATTTATTTATTTGCAGATTTCCTGTCGAACCATATTTACTAACTTCTCATGTCCCATGTCGGTCGTCTTCTGCAACCTTCACGACCTCTTGTATCTTCATCTTCATCTTCACTCGGTTCCGTATTTCACGGCTCTCGCAACCCGAAAACATTCTAGAATTCCTCTCTGCTCCTCACGCCTCCCACGCCTCTCCCTGTACAGCCATACCAAGCCAACCCACCCACCACACTCCCGCTCACGCTCACGCTCACGCTCTCACTCACGCTCCCGAGGAAAAATAAAAAAAACCGGGCCTATCAATCACCTGAGTACCCTTCCAATTCCTCTTTCACGAAGCCTCCAACGGATCTATCTATATCTACATATCTACAAATTCGAGTCCTTCTCCCTCCCCATTGTGCGGTACACATTTCACTGCACATTCAATATACCTCCCATAAACCTGCGTTTTGACAGAAGACTAAAAATCGGGGAGTTTTTCCTCCTACTTTTCTCCCAAATTCAATGTATTCTTCGGTGCCTGGTCCGGCGTGGAATCCAACTTCTGCAACATCATCAACAATTGTACGAGAGCGATCCTCCTCAACCCAAGCAACATCCCCACAGCCATCCTCGCCGACGTCACTCACTTCAAGAGGTCGATTAAGGGGCTTAAGTTATTTGCGGAGCTACACTCAGAATCACCTGCTGTCAAGAGAAAGTCACAGTCACACTCACAATTCCGGTTCTACGACGAGTAACAATAATAATATTTCACGACCCACCGTCTCACGAGCTACAAGCTACCCTTCCCCAACTTCATCCCCCACGTCTAGCACTGCACCTCACACTCACGCTCCCGGATCTGCAGTCTCGCCTGCTACTCCTGCAACAGAAACCACCATACAAACTTCACCCACGGCTCAAAGATCCACAACCACCGTCGAATCATCTGCTCCAGGAACAAATAACCAAGATAATTTGGGTTCGACGAACGGTTGGCTACCGACTGTGGGAGGCCACAGCGGAGTGTCAAGAATCGCCACACAGCCACAGTCTACCGCAACTGCTTCATCTTCTGCCCTACTCTCAGGAAACGGGTCGGCCGCGGTAACTACTGATCTCACAGCGTCTATGGCCAGAACTCGATCTGCGGGAACTGGGGGAGCGACCGATATGCCATCACTAAATAGGTCTGCCTCTGCAGGCGGGACTCACCACGACAAGAGTGGAATGTCGCATCAATTACCGTCCATTCGATTCTCCGCGCATCAGGATCCCAGAGCACATCGACCATCGCTCGTATTCACACCTATGAGTCGCATTTTACCGACAGGAAAAGAAGTAATTAAGGTGGGCCGATATTCTGAACGAGATAACCAAGCGCCGCAGACACCAAATGTACCATCATCCGCTCCAGTTGGTTTTAAGTCAAAGGTTGTTAGCAGGCGCCACTGCGAGTTCTGGTTCAGCGATGGTCGCTGGTTTATTAAAGATGTGAAGAGCTCTTCTGGGACATTTTTGAATCACATTCGCCTGAGCCAGCCGGGAACTGAATCCAGGCCATATCCCGTCAATGATGGTGATATAGTACAACTGGGTATCGATTTCAAAGGGGGCGAAGAGATGATATTCCGATGCGTCAAGATTCGAGTGGAGCTCAATAAAGGCTGGCAGACAGGACCCAGCAGTTTCAAGTATGTATTCTTTCGACCATCTCTATTTGCCTTCTTGAACTAACATCATTGCTCACACAGTGTACAATCCCATAAACGTTTACGTGAACTTAACAACATGAAAAAACAATCTGGAAGTGGTGCAAGCGGGTCGTCCCAGGATTGCTCTATTTGCCTGGGGCCAATTGCTGTAAGTTATGAAACAAGTTCTAAATTGCTTATCCGCTAACTTTCTATATAGCCATGCCAATCGTTGTTTGTAGCACCTTGTTCCCACACGTGGCACTACAAGTGTATTCGAGTTATCATAAATGGCCCCCATTGGCCTCATTTTATATGTCCAAATTGCCGCAGTGTAGCAGATTTGGAAGCGGAGCTGGATGATCCAGATGGAGAATGGGAAGAATATCTTGCCTCGGATGCAGAACTCGAGGCTGAAGCCCAACCAGAACCACCAACAAAGGTAACGCCCGCCAACACGACAGACGTTAGTAGTGAAGACCTGGCTGTTTCAGCTCACCAACAGGACAGCATCAACGCCACGGCAGCTGGGACGACGGAGGCTGGACCCACCTCTGAGCCTGAGATACCCCGCCAGCGGAACCCACCTCAAAGCGATGAGGAACTGGACGTTAGCGACGCATCGAGCACAAGTGCCCAAGTACATGAAGATATGGCTTTCCTCGCTGTCACCGATTCGCCTCCGTTGTCCGCTTCTGCAACCCCTATTCCCCGGGTGAATAATTCCACCGTCCCTCCCCTCGATATCATTCCGCGAAAACCAGTTCCCAGTTCTGCATCAGGCTCATCCTCCCGCGCTGAGCAGGGGCGTGGTTCACCAAGTCCCAATGGATTACGCCCTGCTCTAACGGATCCTCTAACCGGAGAAGGGCCTATGACACCTCGAAATGATGCCGGCCCTTTTGTCTTCGATGGTAGTGCGGGTCGAGCATCTGGAGTGCGACTGACTCTTGGATTGGCCGATCTCAATACGGAGACAGCGGTGCAAAGTCCCGCCACACCTCAGGTTACACCACAAACGGCTTCATAGCCATGCGATTTGAATGAATATTAACGTGGCAATTATTTTAACATTTGCATATTCCTGCTATTTAGCGAAAAACCGGAGCAATAACTAGGTGACCTTGTGCCTACTGCATCACATACGAATGGGCAACGTTTTGTACCTTTTACATACCATGACTGATTACCATGAACGATTCACTGAAAGGGACGAATTTGTGGTGCTTAATTCAACATATGACTGGAGGAGAAGAACGCGGGGACGAATGGATTGTTATATCATTGTGAAGAGACGGCGCAACTGGAGCGAATTACATAATTGCTTACCAAAGCTTTATGACCAGGGGAGACAGGGAGTTCGTGTTGCCTTTGTCGTTTTATGTCGTCCTAGACTTGGGGCTTGGTAAAGGATGTGCCAATGAATGAACGGATGGATCATGATATCAGTTGAAGAGTCTTGTCGAAATCAACATGGTTTATATTCTTCACTTTCCTGCCTCTTTTTCCTTCGATATCATATCTTATTTGCATATGCGTGCGCGATTTTATGGAGCGGGTGCTGGTGCTGGTGCTGGATAGGAGTTTCGATTTCGTTCTCTTTTTGCTTACCTTTGCATATGTGGGATGGGGACTGCTTGGTGAGGGAGAGGCACGGGGTACATATTTTTTTGATATTTTTTTAAAGTCATGTTTAGTTTAATGGTGTGGAGGGTTGGGAAGGTGGCTGGCTGCTGTATAGATGTGATGTGTTGGAGAGATGAGGAAGTTTGGAGTTAGATACCATACCTACTGTGAAAGTGAAAGTGAAAGTGAAGAATGGGGAAAGGAAAAGGAAAGCGGGCGATTAGGGAAATGGAAATAGGAATGCGAACGGGAGGTACACATATATATATACCGGTGATAGAACAGACCAGGCCAGACGGACAAATGGAAATGTGATCACAACAAGAACACAGCGAGCTTTATTGAACTGTATCTGGTCTACGGTTAACAGATATGTGCTTGTGTGTGTGTTTTGTGTCGTAACTCTGGACTGGACTAGACTAGACTATGCATGTATGCACACCTGCATGCATAGTCTCGTGATTGCCCACTCAGTACGTTGGGTTAGGTTGGATTAGGTATGCGTGTATGCGTAAGTGCATGAACGATAGTTAGCAAGAAGTCCACGCATGAATACATGTAACCCCACACGAATATTTTGATATGATACGATACGATACGAGGAGCAGGTGGAAACTCGCAGCCTAGCTCAGTATGTAGGTAGAGGAGAGGGGAGCACTTACCCATCCATATATCCATTTATATCTTCTCTTCGTTCGCTACAGTTAGGAAACCATCCAAAAAGCACGAAACAGCACGCAACAGAATAGATACAACGCAAGCAAGCAAGGAAATTTCAAATGACCAAACCCCACTTGTATCCTTGATATCAATCTCTAGCTTACCTTCCACCTCTGCTAACTAACTTCAAACACCCCTCTTGACTCTGTCCGTAGAGAGTACAGAAACAAGGCAGCTCCTTCGTCTTCTCCTATTTTCCTATCAGACCCAGCCAGCGTCTCGCTACGCACCGAAAACGAGAAAGAGAAAAAGGCGGAAAATGAACTCAGTGGCAGGATTTATGATATATATAAGTAAAGATTAAATAAATACAACATATCATACATGAACGAAGAACACATCTCTCAAAGTTCCACAACAAAAACCAGAATTCTGAAAGAAGCCACAACCTCAACAGATTAACGAAGAAGAAAAAAAGAAGAAAATTGTAAAAAGACTGCTTATATATGCAGTGCAATCAATCAGATATGGTATCTCAACTAACATCCCATCCCCTCTTTGCTCCTTTTTCCCTTCCCTCCAATGCAAATGCAACATACTAACTTATTAGACTAGCTATACCTCCCCCCAATGCCCCCCCTCTCCTCCTTGCCTTTCTTACACATATCCATTCTTTCCTTCTTCCATCCATCCATCCGTACATCATGATTAGGCAAAACCCGCAGGCCAAAAAGTGCAGCAAAACCACAAGCAAGCAAGCAAGCAAGCGAGGCAAACACCAAAGCCCCTTTTTCCCTTACATGATTAAACTAATCCATCCATCCCACCATCCATTCCCACCTAGTATCCTCCTCCCATCCATCCATCCATCTAATGAAACACATATGACAAAAAGAAAAACGATCCAAAGGAGTGCGGCGCAATGCAATACGACTGATATATATATAAAAAAGCCGAGGTGTAATATTAACAAGAGTTACTAATTTAGAAACGGGACTTTCGAAGTTATCCATTTCGTTTTGTGGAACCAGAAGAAGTGAAGAAAGTGAAAAAAAAAAGAAAAAGGGAATTATTCAAGAGAGCGTGACGATTAAGTGTGGATTATTATTTTTAAAACATGCCAGTTGATTAGGCTGCCCAGTGGAGATGGGCTTCTCGTAGCACTATTGTACATCGTTAGCATGTATACATGTGAGGTAAAGGCGTGTGAGATCAAAAACTTACCACTCAGAACATGTGTCTGACCAGATCGATCCTCGCAAGCAATTTGTAACTCGCCGCCATCTAAGAAGCCTAGTACGATGCTATTTGGGAGTTCTTGGATGTCGATATCGGGGATGATAGGCGATCTGAATTCGCTGAGATGGAATCTGCGCATTCCGCCGCCCTTTTCTTTACCAGCTGTGAGGACTAATAGTCCTTGAGAGTCGAGGACCATCGATCTTCGTTTCCATAACAAGCTGTCGGGGAACTGAACATTTACGTCACCAAGATCCGTTGTGGTTGTCGGTGATGGAGCCTCAGAGGTTTGAGATGGAAGAGAAGTAGTTCCTGGTTCAGGGAATACAAGGGGTTCTGATTCTTCGCGAACAGTAGGTGAGATGGCGTGTGCAATGGCTTTACGACCCGAGGAGAGTGAAGAAGACATTCGCTTCATCATGCGACTTGCACGATTCGACTTCTTTTCGGACTTTTCGTCATTGGTAGAGGATGATGAGCCATCGGTAGGAGGTGGCGATAGCTCGTTGTATTCACGGCTAGTGTGACTACTCATTGAGAGAGGGCGTGATTTGGTGATAGGGGAGGTCACGTGGGTTGAGGGTGACTTCGTAGGAGACATGGTGGATGGAGAAGACGCAGAGGGTTCAATGGTTGTGGAGCGTCGACGCTCAGCAAATGAAGATCGGCGATCATTAATTAGATCTTTGACAACAGTGACTGATGATCTTCGCTCCTTATCCTTGCTAGTTGTTGCAGCGCTTTTGGAGGAGGTTGAAAGTCGCCTTTCACTGACAATTTCCTTTGGAGAACTTGCTGACGCCTTCTGGTGATCTATGATCAGCGGCGACTCTTTCAAGGCGAGTGGGGTGAAGTCGGAAGGATCTTTGCCAGTTTCTGGCATTTGAGGGAATGGCTGATCTGGATCTCTAATGATACGAGCGGTAACCGAAACTGACTCGGAGCGAGACAGAGAAGTCTTCATATCGTGTGCAGATGTAGGTTTTAGAGTATCTCCATGTGTCTGGAAAGAGCTCGATCGACCACGTCCTTTAGGTACATCAGGAGAAGCATCTCGAGATACATTGGATGGCGAAACATTCTTGGTAAGGGATGTCGTTCGTTCCGCAACAGAAGGCGTTCTTGTTGGAGGGAGAACGCTACTTCTTCGCACCGAGAAAAATGCAGGTGAAGCTGTAGGAGCCGGTCCTGGGGTGGGAGCAGCAGCTTCGGGCATTAAGGTAGTTAGCTTCTCGAGAGCCTTGATTCTCTGAGAAACACCAGAGCCGACATTGATCTTCTTGCTGACCACTGGCTTCGAGATAGGCTGTTGACTGATGCGATTAAGGAAATTGGCTGAAGCAGAGACAGGTCTGGACACAGGTCGTGCGCCTCCGGGTTGAGCATTCAGTAGCTCAGAATCAGGTCTGGCCGATTGTAACGGGTTTGAGACTGTTCGCGAAAAATTGTTCTCTGGTTTTGTCGTCCTTGGGAATACAGGACTCACAGGAGACTTGGCCACAGACATGGATTTCGCATCTTGGAATACAGCGGATTGAAGCTCATCCATAAGTTCATCGTCGGAAGAGAAATTATCATCCGTGTTCGCAGCACTGCGGTCCGCATCAAAATCGGTCTTGATTGGCTCGATGGACTTCCTAGATGTCCTCTTTTTGCTTGTTGGTCCGCTGGTAGCCTCGAAGGGACTGTCTAGTAACTTCTTCTTCGACGCATTAGGGGCAGGCTCGCTCTCCGAACCCGGTAATTGATCCATCTTAGATTCTTGTGCCGATGCACTCTCCGTCCTCGCGTCTAACGATGGCGCATTGGTTTCACTCTCGCCAGACGGCTCTCCGTGGGCGATTGAAGCGGTATTTTGCTCAGTCAAAGGCGCAGTTTGTTGGTCATCATTTGTGGCAGTGATTGTAGGAAGGTTTGCATGGAGAGTTTCTTTTGCGCCTTTGGACTCGGCTTTTGATAGAGCTGCTTCCTGAACTGTTTCGTCAGTAGAATCTGAGATGGAGGATGCCCTTGTTGATTCTGCTTTCTCTGATGCGGCTATAGGGGATGCCGGATATGAATCAATTCTCGTAGCGTCTGACTCGTCTGTTCTCATAGTGGAGCTGCTGTCAAGCGCAACGGTTGAGTCATCTGCTTTTGCCATATCGGTCAACATAGCTAAAGTATCGTGAATCTCTTGTGGCGTTCCTTGTGGTACTCCTGGATTTAGACTAGGGGATGTCGCAAGGGTTGTGGCAGAGGTTGTGGATTTAGGGGCAGATTCGGAAGGCGATATGGTAGCTGGAGCACTTAGTTGTTTTTTCCGCAATTCCATAGCCTTCATAAGCCTCGCCTTCTCTGGGGTTATTGTTGGGACCTTGGTCGTAGCTGTGGATTTTGTTGAAATTGTAGATCGAATGGAGACTCCTGAGCTGGTGTTCGGTCGACCGTTGCTTATTTGGGATTGTGAGGGGTAAATTGTAGACAAGTTTCCATTCTCTAGTATCGGAGGTGGAGGCAATATCATGCTTGGAGGTTCCCCAGACTCTTGCGAACTGATTTTCCCCTTCTCCTTTTTTGACCCCTTTGTTGAAAATATTTTCAGACCTTGCGGAAGCGTTGAAACAGGACGATAGGTGGATGTTCCAGTCGCAATATGGGCTTTGGCAGTATCGAGAGAAGGGCGAGGGCCGAGTTTTATTTTTCGTTTCCCGTATGAGCCGTAGGAGGTTAAGCTGTATAAATCAGGGCGCGCAGATTGTGAGGATGTTCGAGGGATTTCGTCAATTGTTGTGATTTGTGGAGGTGATCCAACTTCACTTTCGCGCGGCTCCCTTGGAGGCGGCGGAGAGGTGTCAAGATCAAGACCCAAAGGTCCTCTGGGACGTGGAGGAGAGGTTTCGAGATTGCTATCCGTTTCTGTGGTCAGGGAAGGGTAAGTATTCGAATTCGGCAAATCTAGCGGTGTAGTGGTCGGATCAACTGTTGGCTGAGCTTCTGGTGTCAAGCCAGTAGTCTGCGCCGTAGGGGGACGCTCCTCCTGAACTGTGGATTGCCTATTTATTTTGCTATCCTCCTCCTCATCTTCTGCAATTTCCATCAAACGACGCCGGCGAAGAGAACTTGTGGACGAGGAAATGGATCCCGACGCAGTATGTAATGAGCAAGCCGCAGAAAGGGTCGTATCACGCAGCTCTTTCGAGTCTGTTATTTCGAATGTAGTATCGTGTGGAGCAAACTTTTCCGTAACAGCATTAAAATGCACAGTGACGCGAGCTATCAGGTTATTAGACAATTGTGTTCTCCCAAGATGAAAATGTTGGGCGGGATCGACAAGGGAGCCCACCTTGAACCAGTCTTGAGCATCCATCTGGTACATATTTGATGACTACGTTCCGCCGCCTATACCGAAGAAATCCAAACAGCGGTGATGGCTCCTCATATTGTCCGATTGCATTTCTTATTTCCACAATTCCTCCATTACCACGCCCCATCAATTCTATTTCGTCCCGAGAAGCATATTTGAGCAGGAACCTGCGGAGAAGAGGCACAACAATATCAGTCGCCGCCCACCAAAACAAACATGAATCTTGTAAATGTATAGACATACCATCCTCCCGGCTCTCCTACTGCAGCATCGTGTGCCTCTTTGACCTTCGCGTCGTCCAAGCCATTCAGCGACATTGCCTTCTGGTCCTTCCTCTGTATTCGCTCGATCAGATACTACTGCCGTTCGTCCAGTCTATACCATTCAGTTCAGGGGTAGTCGTATCGGTACATGATATAATGTAATTGCAGCTCACCTGCGCTCAAGCAGAATGAAGTGCGATTGAAGCCAAAAGAGTGGCAGATCCCAATGCTTGGCCAAAATCGAAAGGAAGGCAAGGAAAGGCAGGATATGGAGCTGGCGCAAGGAACGGTCGCGTTGATTGATGTATAGTAGTTAGTTACAGTTTTTTATCGGAAATTATTATCCTTCCAGAATGCGACGAGTGAAATGGGGGGCTGTTCGCGCTTATGCCCCTCTAGCCGCGAAGTGAAGATCCCAAGGTACCGATATTAGCAGCTATGCAGGAGTGCTGGTGGGATATATGTACTGAAGCTATTGACAGCGACAACACGAATGCATGTTTACAATAAGAAGAAGCAAGGTTAATCGATGCTGTTGGGAGATGATAAGTGCCCTCCCACATTTTCCCCAAATTTCCCACCTTTTTCCACATCCAGTCCTACGCATATGCATTGTCCATGAGACTGCAAATGTAACAGTAGGCCGTGGGTAAGTTTGGACCCTTCCCGCACAGATGGACAAACCGACGAATAGGAACGCCGCATCCCGATAAAACTCTCAATCGACTCCTGCTACTGAGAGATGCCCTCGTGAAATGGTTGGTGTATAGCTCTTTTTTGTCTTCACTAACCAACTTAAATGTCCTGGTGAATAAGACCTTCATCTGTGGTATTAATGCTGCCAGCACTTCCTGTGTTTATGTTTTGTCGTCATTTCATGGGCTAGAGATCTACAATAAACACCGCGGGTAATTTGTCAATTCTTAATTTGTTTCATTTCTCAACCGATCCACCTCTTTACTCCGAACTTCATCTTTCTGTTTGCAGCTGGGATGATTCCGCAAGCAAATGTTCGGACGATGGATGCCCTCATTTTATTGGTGAGCTGATGCGAATGCTCGTGCGTGCAGTATATATCCGACCAAGGCGTAACCCCTTTCTCTCAACGTGCCAAAGCGTAACTAAGTCAGCTGAAAGACGTCGGGACGACATTGATTGGTAAGTGCACTTGTAGCTACCCACCCTATATATTTTACAACATCAAAATATCAAGCGATGCCGCCAAAGTGGATGAAGTTCTCCTCTTCTCAAAGAATTTGTCCTGGTCGGATCTCAAGTGAGGATTCAAGGGGGTGAACGTGGCATCATAACAGAAGTGAAGCTAATTGGCGGAATACACGGGATGCCGAGGTAGTAACCCGGCAAGTACAAATCCTCAAGGAGGAATTCTGAAGCTGTATCAGTTAAAATGGTTTTGGTGGACATAAACGATGTGCATGGTGTAGGAAGAGAGAGAGGTTGCAAGTTCACGATGAGCTTGAACTGCTTACCAGCAATCTCCGCGTTCTACATCTCTCCTGAGTCCTGCCTTGCCTGTTCATAAGCAGCTTCGCTGCGATCTGCCCATTTTCTTCGGGCTCGAAATGTCCGTCATGCGGGCGCAACATTACTTTTACGTTACCCCTGTAAACAGGTCCAGTAAATGCACACCTAAATGCAGCAGAAAGCTCAATTGCGCTTCGTGCTGGGATGTAACGCATTCTTGATCTGATCTGAGTTTATCTCCCCTTTCCTTGTTCCTTCACCTCTTCAACAGCATTAGCAAGTAGGTCGGCGAGCTTGTTCGTTTGTCTTCGAACCCCAAGTGAATGATGTTCTCCTCGTGGTCCGGAGCATCGCGGTCCGCAATATATTCAGGTGTATAGTACTTATTACCGTCTAAATTCTCATCTCCACTGATATCCTCCCGCTTGCGTTTTGTACTTCTAGTTTGCGCCTTATTAAATCTTGGGGAAGTTGGCTTTTTCGAATTGCATGATGCCCTGATAGTGATAAATTGGTCAATTAGAAGTAGTGATTAAGCAGAATCCACGTCGATGATTTTGAAATCGAGGATATGTTTTCCCTTCCTATTTTCGAGCTACATGTCAAAAGAGAGAACTACTTCCCCCTAGTAGGTCTACTCTTCCTCGCCCTCTGGTAAATGATTCAAATAGGAACCTTAAACATTCAATGGCGGCTCGGTGCCTTTTATGCTTCTTTCTTCCCTTGCGGTCTAGAGCTACTAGCTGTTGCTGTTGCTTGCGCCGTTTGTGCTGTCTTTGGAATGGAAATATGTAAGTTGATAGCTATATCGGAACCGTCGTCTACGTAGAAGTCCCAATGGATACTGGTGCTTAACGTAGACTTCTTACTACTTGATTTTCATGTAGTATAAACGGAGCCGGATTGCTAGCAAAGCTTGCTTCTCGCATATAAGTTGACGTGAATGCCAGTGCTCGGTGCAGATTTTCAGGCAGTTTGTAATGTTTGGTGTCTCCTGCATACGCGGTAAGCTTTGGTCTCTTGTACTCAGACCGCGGGGAGAAGAGTAGTATATTTGTCACATGTAAAGCTCTTGGTCGCGCTGCTATAGATCCCTGCTTGATAGAAGTGTTCGTCTTAGCTCTTAGTTTCTTTGCCCTTGCCTCTGGTTTCGGCTCTGAAGTAGCCTGGCCTCCGCAAAACCCCAGCTTTAAGATTTGGATCCTGTCCATTCAATATCCCGCATCTCATCACACACATCGTCCTTGGTGCGTCCAACAGATTTTCCACAGTGCATGCATGAGGTGGCTGCTGGGACTATTTACAGCCCCAGTTTCAACGCGTACTCGGCTAGTGCAGTTCTGCATTTGGTTTTAATCCAATCCCCTAACAGCACATTGGTCCTATCAGGTTGCTGGCCTCTTTTTAACAACTTCAGTGATCCTCAGCTCCGGTCTGTTCATTGGCAGTGTCCTTTCAGCATGAGGAGGACACCTTCAACTGTCTATGTACAATCTTTTCCTGGCGGATGCATGCTTTATGGACTTGAAGGTGTCCTTCATTGGTGAACTACCAACAGGCTAGAGTTCTGTCATGATCTATAACAACTCTGATAACACTTGCTAATGGAGAATAAAAGGAATATGATTTAGGAGAGGGCTAGAAGCTGCTGATAGAGTTGACGGCTTGATGGATGCACTGAGTATAGTACTCCAGTTCTGAGTTTGCAAGAGGATATGATTTGGGGGGTTCGAAAAAATGGGCTGGTGAGCTATCTAGTATAACAAACATTAACCAAAAGGTACCTACTGCCCACCGCCGCCCGGAAAGAAATTGAGCTGTAGCTATCTGCGCCGATTGTGCAGAATACAGTTAACTGTCAAGTTTTCGTTTTTGTGAAAAAATAGCTTAGAGAAGGCTTTCCGGTGCATGGAACTAGGCTGATGTAGGATAATACTCTGTAGCTAATTATTATTGCTCAATAATATCTTAGAAATTTTAAGATGTTATAGTGATTCTATCATTCAACTATATTTGAGGTTGTTGTCGGCGGCAGGTCATTTTGCCATAGAGGGGTAAAAGTTTTGGGGCACGCGCAGCCTGACGTATAGCCTTGTAGCCAATGCGCGCTAGCCTAGTGTGGTAACTGCAAAAAAGTCATCTTGCTACAAGAGCACTGCGGCTTACAAGGAGATAATATCTTAAATTTATCGACAACACTTGAGCGCCACTCAACTTACACCACTCTTCACAAAGACAATCGCAAGACCTTTCAGCAATGGTTGAATTAACTGAAGTCGAGGATGAGTCCTTCGAGACGAAGCAAGCTGGGCCATCTGATGACGAGGATTACTATACTGATACCGGTTCGTCCTTTGTGTTGCAGCACTATGCATATAAACCTAACAATCCCATTATGCAGACTCCGAGATCTCCAGCGACGGCGAGGACGATGTTGCGGATGAGGAAACATTTACAGATCGGTTATTCGCTCTGAAAGACATAATACCTGCGACAACTCGATCTTACATTTCCGGCAAGGTCGACACTACTACCAGCTGGGTCAAATCAGGCTTATCATTTGGGGGAAAGACATTATGGGTCGTGAGCACGAGCGCTTTGCTGTTAGGAGTTCCGTGGGCATTGGCATACGTCGAGGAGCAGCAAGTGGTTGAAATGGAGAAGGAAATGAAGATGCGAGAGATGGGAGGAGAGGTATGTGGATTCCAATATTTTCTCACAAAAACATGGGCACTCTCCCCAATTATAAATTTTTCAACTGCTAACGCAAAGGATACAGCTACTCTCCACAGGAACAGGCACCGCAGGACAAATCAATGCACAATTGGGCGCACAACAAGCAAAGCCGGCGTTGTAATGAACGAATCTGCGACGACACTATATGACATACTGAATTTGATGGCATGGAGTTTTGATAAACATTGTACATCAGTGAGTGGTTTTGAGGAGTGTATATTTGACGGGTTTGTGGTCACAAAACCAGTGTTGTATTTCTAGTTCTCTCACCTCATGAACCAATATTAGTCCTCGGCGGAGAAGATATCCGACAACAATTGCAAGAATCTCACACCAGATGTTGTCTTTCTAGATGCATTGGTCAAAGCTCATTGAATTTTTGCAGATATTCCGAGATTGAAGAATTAGCCGCCACTGGCTGCGATCATTCAGACCGTGCCAGGATCTGATCCCTGCGTTAACTTGCGTTAGTTATCGAGGGCCCACCCTCCCACTCCCCCATAGTCACTGTGTTTCAGTCCAATGTCATATTAAAGCTCGTTGACCGCAGCAACAATAACCTTTTCTCTGCTGTTGCAGCAAACTTTCATTTTTACTTGAGCAGCTTCTCCTAAAAACGGCCACGATGTCTCGCACACCACTATTCCTCAGCTTCGGCGCAGACGCAGAACGAAAGCGCCATATGTCGTTCCTACTCGCGAGTTCGTCCAGACATAAAGACAGAAGGTGAATAGGACGGCATACTTCATACGCGGCGGAAGACTGATGCTTGTGTAGATGGCCTTTGGTTTTGAGGTTTTGGAAGGGTTCTATTCATTCTGGTACATCACCCAGAATACTTTGAGGCAGACGGACAGATCTAACCAACTCCTTGTAGAGGTCCTCTTCCCCGTAGCTATTCTTTCTGCGATTGCTGCTATAGTCGTATATCTCAACCAACACATCAGCAGCGACGTTACTCTTCCCACAAGTATTGTAAGTCCATTTCCTTTTACGTTTATGTTAGTTGTTGATCCTCTGCCGGCCTAAAACATGTCCCACTTTCACCGTAGTACAAGGTCGCAAAGTAGTTAGAATTTCACTAACAGGAAAAAGGTACCCTCGTTATCCATCGTCGTGGGTTTAGAACTCGTCTTCCGCAACCAAACAGCCTACAATCGATTTTGGACTGGTCGCCTCCACTTTAGCACTCTCACGACTTCGATCCGATGCCTCACGCGGCACTTACTCGTTCTCGTTCCTGCGCCAGCTCCTCCGGGACACCAATACGACTCATCGTTTACACAAAATGAAGGAAGCATGGATAGTTCAACATTCAAGGACTTTGATGGGACATCAGAAGTTCAACCACTCTCTCCAGCGCTAGAAGCAAAAGCTCTTGAGACAATTAAAATATTAATTGCTATGCTGTATACCGTCAAGAATCACTTGCGTGCAGATTGGGGAGTGGCACTCAGCCCAGGAACGAGCTTGGGTGAAGATGGACAAAATGCTGCGGCAGATGAGTACAAGGAACTATTACCGCCGGGATTCAAAGGACATGAACATATGGGGCTTGGAATGACTTTACAGTTGGCCACTTATGTCGAGAAATTCATCAATATCGGCTGCAATCTGTGAGTTTAGAAACGATGATCATTTTCATGGCTAATAAAGATCTAGGACTTGGTTCAATAACTCAGCTTCTTCGCAGATGCTTGCAGAGTTGAATGCACTCATTGCAGCCTATGGCAATATGGAAGTCATAAGACTGGCTCCGACTCCTGTCGCTCATCTTATCCACTCAAAACAAACTCTGGCACTTTTTTGCTGCATTCTTCCCTTTGCTATGGCTGCCGAGATCGGCTGGTGGACCGTCCCACTTGTTGCCTTTGTAGCATTTGCGCTTTACGGAATAGGTAAGAAGGAAGAGCGGCTTTACAGATAGAGCAGTTTGAACGTTTGACTAACTTTCTCTAGAACAAATTGCCCAATGGCATGAAGATCCATTCGGCAAAGACAAGATTGACATTAATATGGATGACATTGTGGAAGACGCCAGGAAAGAAATCGAAGTCATGCTCGGAGCGTGGAGAAACCAGGGACTCAGTGGAAAGGGACTTTTCACACCTGGGGTCGGAACACCATTCACACCAAGAGCTGACTATGGTACTTTGGCCTGAAACGATGACTTGTAAATGAGAACGATGTATTGACTGATGGTTTGATTTGGGACATATGGGAGAATTTTAGATTGATATCACGGCATTTGCTTTGCGAGGAGTTGGTTTGCATGGATGGATTATTGTTAGAGCGCATTTTGTTATCAACGTTACCATCTGATTTAAGAGTTAGATAAAGCCATGCTTCCGCGACCCCGTCCTTCATATCGTGACTGCGGTTTTTGCTGCATGGGGATCAAGTTCACACCGCGCATCCTGGAGTCGGTGAAAAGAGATCAAGGCAGCTTTGAATGTACGAATAATTTCTTTCCTATTCTTCCCCCGTTCTTCCTCTGCCCGAAAGCTCGGAGCACGCGCGGTTCGAGGCCAGGATGAGATCATCAATTGCCAGGAGAGTATCAGCAGCCTAGTTTACGCTGGCTTTTCTGACTCCCGGCTGGGAAATTCTTCGAAAATACTCGGTACAAATATTTGTGTGCTGGCCAAGCTGGCCCCCACGCAGGCTCACGGGGTGTTTACTTTATTACAGGTAGTACTACATCCACAAGTAGCATTAGACGACTGTGCCGCTGGTTGAAGCATAAAACCCCAGGTGGCCGTGACACAATGTCGACCTCCTGGCTACTTCACCTGTGCCTATTGGCTCTATGTTGAACAACTATGCTGGCGAGATCTCGTAAATACGGTAGTAAGGCCGGTCGTTTCACGGGTAATTGTGTTGTGCTACCTCAAGTGAGGCTCGCTGAGAATATCAGGAATTTGCCCTGAAATGCCGCATTTCCGCTGCTACACCCCGTTATGATCTTTTGTTATTCAATATCTTCACGAGTAATGCAGAATAGTTATTCATTGTTCGCAGCCAACTCGTTTTGTTTCGCACTGCATTCTAGCATTGTCGAATCAGGATGGTGGCTATCATTCCAGTTGCCGTGAATTTATTTTTCATTCTGCTTGTTTCGTCGGCTGTTGCTCTTCGTCTTATATCCAGATACCTGTCGGGTGCGAAATTATGGTATGATGACTGGTTTATATTCGCAGCTCTGGTATAATCAACGATGACCCCAAAATCCCGTATCCAAAGCTAATCTTCCTACTTCTAGCCCTTCAGTTTCGCACAGGACGCCTGCTTTTGGGCTGGTAAGTGTAGCTTCCGCCTGCCATTTGACTGAAATCAGGGGTTACTGATCGAAATAGCTGCTTATCATGGCTTTTGAAAGCGCGGCGGTGATCCCACGTTCTTCTTACATGTCCATTATCTCGCTGCGCTTTGTTATGCGGCTGGCCTTATGCTCACGAAGCTTTCCGTGCTCTGTTTCTATCTCCGCATATTTACCATCATTCATACGCTGAAGCTAGCTATATGGACAACAAGCATCCTGATTATTGTTTACTGGATTGTAGCTACGATCACTATTGTTACTCAATGCCACCCTATTCCTCGCTACTGGAACTCTTCTATCTCGGGAACATGTCTTGATGAATTCAAGCTCATCGTAGGTCTAGCGATTCCGAATATTGTACTGGACTTTGTGGTATTAATACTCCCGGTCATACCATTGTGGAGACTACAGATGGATCATCGCCATAAATTGGGGCTGTTGGTGGTTTTTATACTTGGCTATACGTGAGTCCTTCATGGTTCTCCAGCGAATGCCCCTTACACAACACAACTAGGAATCCATTGATAGCCATTATTCGAGTTGCTACGTATGTGAGAATAGGAGCCGTAGTTGCCGATGATCTCAATTGTAAGAGCTTAATCTCCCGGTGCATCATTCAGTTAGAAGCTAATCCCTATCCTCTTTTGCAGACAGCTTTGTTCCATCGGTACTTTGGTCAACTGGCGAAACTTCCGTCGGTATCTTTAGCAGCCCAATCCCGAGTCTTACATACCTCTTTCGCCGCGCATTCAGCGTTCTTGCTCCATCGCAAGGCAGCAATGATAGCAGACTCCCGAGAAATATCGACGGTATCAAGCCTGCAACATTTGGATCGCTTCCAGTTAGAGGCCCGAAGAGACCCCTTAGTGAGAACTTCTCGCGGCTTGATGATGAATCGAATGTTTCCGAAACAGAGTTTTCGATGTCCAAGCCGACAGCTAGACTGATTGTGTTTAGAGGTTTGGCTACGGATGGAGATGATTTGGGTAGGAACATGGATAAGCATCTTCCACAAATCCAAGTTAGAAAGGATATCGATGCTGTCTACAAAGATTTAGAGAAGGGAGTTAGATGAAGAAGTCATGTCATCATACTATCTCTCCTTGGAGCAGTCATTGGTTCCGCATTTTCGACATTCTTACCAGTTCTTGTTCCAACTCAAGACGACAGAGCCGACCTACTTCACAACACGCTGGCAAGAGGAGAAAAGATACAGAAAATATGAGAAGTTCCGCGCGCAGAATACAATATTTCCAAAAAATCTAAATGCACAAAACAATCAACACCCTAACCATACCATCTAGCTCGTTCCGACCCGTCTAGCATCCGCAATGCTCCTTTAAAATGACCGTTCCCTTTCCAAGACCCAACGCCCAAACTATCCTATCCTAGACCCTTATGTGCATTCACCAGAACGAAACCTTTTGAATTGGTGACCTATTGGATTTCCAATGGACTGGTGACGAGTAACCGGCATGGTGAAGCCGGGAGCTTAGCAGACTGCCACATCTGCACGTGAATAGGCACGACGACCACGCTGCGCTCAGCAGAAGCTACTCTAACTCGGCAAGAGCTTCTGGATAAGATGCATTAGACCTCTATCAAGTACCGAGAAGCTTCAGTGGACTGGATGGACGCAGATGTACCTTGGTGTTCGGATGAGACGAAAGTCGGGTTAAGGTGCTGAAACTCTGTTTGAGTTCCTTGCTCGAGATCCGCTCCCACTTATTATGGTCAGTGTACGTTCGCAGAATACAGATGGATAGGTTTTTGTTCAAGGGATCGGTACTCACCTCTAGGATTATTGCTCTTGTAATATGATACTAGAATGCTGGTAATTGTAAGGGCTGTGCCTACTATGCCGAAAATTATGGCTAGACCGTTGCTAATGGATACTGAAATCGTGAAGTTAGCCGTTGGATCCCTTTCTTAAGCGTTTGTTGCGGCGGCATGGAGGTTGCCCTAAAGGAGCCTGTGCACAGGAGGAGTTTTAGGTGAGATAGCCCTGTAAGGGACTGTCGACAGGGGTTTTAGGCCCTGAAAGGCCCTATAAGAATGCGAAGAAATAGGTCCTTGACACACTATTTTTAAGTGCTGTAGTCACCCAAATCTCGGAATGGTTTGAACTTTAAGATTGTGGAATAAAAACTTCTGTAAGATCTTACACTTACACATAATGGTTTTGTAATTTAGATCTGGGGAGTTCGTCTGAGAGTGACTGGATAGTTGTGAATGCCTCTTATATATAAAGCCCTTTTCACTGAGTGAATTTCTTCAACTCTACACGAAGCAACACGGTGATGTGATCATGCAAGGTGATGGGAGGGCGCTAGTACCAATTTGGTAATTCGCATGAAGAATATTGACCCCCTAGTCGAACTGTTACCTATCCCCCCAAGCACCTCCGTTTAGTCTTGGCACACCAAAAGAAAACCTCACCAAATAGTAGGGAGGGGAATAGTATCTCGACCTGGGTTACTTCTGCTACCTTATGTTGCATCCAGATCAAATCTTTACGAAGGGTGTCTTCTTTCAAGCATTTAACATAGCTATAGGGCAGAACAAGTCCTGCACTCTCAACCGTAAACTGATAAGTTTAAAACCATTCTTTTTTCCCTTCACCTCCATGAAAGATTATATAGAGTATATAGTATCTCAAGCATAAACCAGGATAATGGGTATAGTCACGTGATTTCGTGTTAAACGAAAATCTGCCCCGCGTCGTGGCGTCGCATCGCGAATCTCTTTCCTCACCTCACTCTTTGATGGCGACAACTGCAGCAACCATCGAACAAGCGACCCATGTCGCATCGCTGGCAAGATAATATTGCGCAAATCGCTCTTTGCGTCGTGCAAATCAATGCTCGCTAAGTGTTAATTAAATACCGTCTTGATATTTATCTCAGCCTTCCGATCTATTCCATCAACAGTTCAATTGCGCACAGCGCAGCGTCGCATTCTCACAGCCACCATGGGGTCATCAAATATTGCGCGGAGAGCTCAACGGAAGAAACAAACCCGACTAACGTTTGATCCAGTTGTACAAAATGCCGGATCTAATTCTCCTGCGCAGAGTCCGGGTCCATCTCCTGCGAAGGTTAGATATGAGAAGACGAACGGCAAACAACCTACAGGCCGCGGAGCCACAAACACAAGTGCTGTAGTCGCCAATTCGCCGCTGAGATCTTCTCTCAGGAGTACTGGAAAGGACAAAAGACAAGGAAAAATTGCGAAAAACTCAAAGTTGAATTTCGGATCGTTGCCTACACCTGCAAAAAGCTCCCAGAAGGACGACGCAATAATTGTGAGCAGCGGAGATAACAGTAGTGGTCCACGTCGAAGCGCACGATCGGTAACGAAAGTCAGACAGAGCTTGGAAGAATCTAGAGATTCATCGGATGAATCCACTGCTGAGATACAAAACACGACTCCATTGTCGAAAAGAAATAAGCCTGCCTCCGCAGTTGTTATTTGTGATGACTCAAGCACAACCTCGGTAGAATCTGAAGACAAGATTTCGAAGTCTACAGTTAAACAATCCAGCTCGGCGCAAAAAAGCCCCAGGTCGGGTCGAAGCTTCATTTCTGGTGGAAGTACATACAATGCTCCTGTTTTTTCTGCAGACCGAGGTAGGGCTGAGGCAAAAGCAAAAGAGACGAGTCACTTTCAAAGATCTCCATCCATCTCGAACCGTCCGAAAAAGAGAAGATCAGTAACATTGTCAGATACAAGCGACGATGATGTGTTCACGTCGAATCCGAATTCCACTCCTCGTCCTTCCATGTTTAGCACCAAGCTAGGAACAGACTTACCTGATTCCGACAGTGAAGCATCACAGCAGGAGGGTAACGTTGACAGCGATGATGAAATTAGGCTGCCATCCTCTATAAGACGCAGGCCACCAATTATTGTAGCCGAGCCAAGGTTCGAAGATGACTCGGATGAAGAGCCTCTAACATCGCCCATGAAAAGGAGACGTCCTACTGCCGTCTCTGATGAAGAGTATGACGACGACGAGTCCGCATCGCCTGTTAAGAAGATGAAACCGACACTTGAAAGTAGTGACGAAGATTCACCATCTGTATCCAGAATATCTGTAGTCATACCGTCTTCCTCCGACAGTTCTGCACATACCAAGCAACCTGTTCGGGCACGTTCACCCAGGAAGCACCGGACTGCGAAGCAGAAGCAACTAGAGATTCTCAAGCGCAAGCGTGCGGGAGAGAGTAATCCAGTGCTGACAGAATCTGAATCTGACGAGGAAGAAGTACGTGGAATCTACGATAGTGGCAGTGATGCGCTTAGCACTTTTGAGGACGAGGAAGAAGAGGAAGAGGAACAAGAAGTCGAGGAGACGCGCAAGCGAAGAACGCCCAAAAAATCCACGGTAGAGAATCAGGATGAGTATGATTCGGATTTTGTAGACGACGATGATGATGGACTTATTGGCGTCCCCGATCACGCAATGATCCCTCTGGAATTTACAGCAGCAGCTCACAAGCCATTGAAGGAGCATTTCAGTGAAGCTGTCGAATGGTGTGTGCAAACTAAGATCAACCCTGGCTACAACAAAGCTCTCCAACCAATATATACCCGTGCCTGGAACAAATTGAATGATGCCTACAGCGGTTTGACTCACAGCAAGTTTGTTTCTCCCAGCTGGACTCGAGAGTTTACAAAAGCACTCTACGCTCGTCCACAGTTTTCAGCGAGAAGACTCGAACCTGGAGAAGGAATTGATCTGCTAGGCGAAGCAAAGTGTGAAGCATGCAACCGCAGGAAACATGTACCAACTTGGGGCATTCAACTCATGGGAAGTGCCTATCACAAGGATAGTCTCGCTGAGGTAGAGAAGGACTCCGAAGATAGTGACGATGATGGGAATGATGGCCAAAGCATGAATAGCAGAGATGAACCTATTCCTTCTCAGAACAAGGAGTTCCTCGTTGGAGTGTAAGTCACCCTTTTGTTTACTTCATAGGGATTAAATCTAACAAACCACGCAGCGTATGCAAAGAGAATGCTGAAAACGCACATATACTCATTCATATGAAGTACGCGCTCAACCAATGGGTCATCGCCAACCTCCAGGAGGAAGGACATCTCACGATCCAGAAACTTGCGAAGAGAGATAAAATGAGTGCAAAGAAGAGGCAGAAGGAGGTCAATGCTATTGTTGATCATTGGAAGGAGGAGAATGAGATCAAGGAGTTATACAATATCTGGAAGACACAGTTGGAGACGGCGCAGAATGCTAGTACAACTGGTCGACGTTGAGGATCTTTGTTCTATGGCGATGGCGATGGGGATTGGGAGGCGTTTCGGTTTATTTGGGGAAACTACGGAAGTGAATTGTCTCTATGGTTTGTGATAGGGGAGCGTAAAGGGGGATATATATGCGTCTCTGCGTGTCGTATCAAGCGATTCTGAATACCTTGTGGGAGGGTTGGAGATCTTTTCATGATACCAGGGAGATAGGAGATAGGATATATACCAGCGTTCAGAGCGAACGAGGATACCAACTTTTGCGTTTGTCACAGTCACTCCATAACATTGCACTTGCTTACATGTATCTTAAAACCAACAAACATCCTGAATGAAATATCGTAGCTTAAGGGTACTAACGAGCGGCGTACTTGTTTATTTATGCATCGCACTTATCGTCTCACCTCCCTCTTGTTGCACATCTATCCCCCGTTCCAGGGAAGTTTCAACTTCTAGTTAACCCAGACGATAACCATACAGTTTCGCACTGTGCTGCACTCTACAAGTAAGTTCCATGGCACAGAGCACCCTAGCGATCGATCCGTCAATCAATTACTCCACCCTACAAAACGGAGTCTGCCAAGGAAGTCCGCTTGCAAAAACAAGGGACAGCACAGGCAGGACAAACTGAATCGCGATCCGGCCGTCTTGTGATTTTCACATGGCCGCTGTATATTGTACCGGGGGAAAAAGGTCTAGACTGATCGTTTTCTTACCATAACAGCCACTTGGCGCTTTTTTCTGGTTGTACGTACAAGGGTGGAACGTCGAATGGGGAAATTGATCGACTATGATATTGCTTGATTGGGGGATCTGGGCGTTAAGAAGATTGGGGAACGGAAGAAAGAAGATGAAGTCATTGAGTGCGACGTGGACGCGTTTTTCTTGGGGGGGGGTTGATTTGTTCGGAGGATTTTTGGGGAGGGAGAGGAATTGATTGTGCTGTAAGAGGGATGGTTGATTTAGTTTGGTCGCGTGTGAATACAAGTACAGTTAGAAAAAGATCTCCAGGATGATGATGACTAGTAAATGATGATGATGAAATGAAAAGTGCTGTTGTCACAGATCTCGTGGCTTGGAATCTGGGGAAGAGAAGGCAAAAAAGATTGATATTTTTTTCTTTAATTTTGGGTGGAGCAGGAATTTTTATTGATCTGCGCTAGGTTGCTACTCTGGGCCGGGCGGGTGGATACACATAACGTCAGAGATGGTATTTTCAAGAATTGCATGGCTGTGAGAGGGAGAGGGAGATGGTTCGATTTGCTTGTTGGCTGAGGAGAGATGGGTAATGGATGGACTGGAATGGATGAATTGGCTATTGGTAGAATGAGATGAATGATGATTCTGCGATGAAGGATGGATGATGGATGATGGATGATTAAACGATATCCTTTATTGAAGTATCGAGATCGAGATTCCATCCACATCCCAACAAACACATGGGAGGGCGGGAGATTAAAGGACTACCGACAGCTGTGATGGCTATGACGCGTGTTTGGTTCTTTGGTTCTTTGATGTGTGCGTTCGGGATTTTTGGGATTTTCGCATGCGGTTACATTTATGATACGGTCGACATCAGGTCAGGTCAATTGAGGTCAGGTCAGATCAGATCAGGTATATTATTCTTATTATTCATGCTGTGGTTGGCGTGCGCTTGCAGCTGAGTTAATGTGAGGCACAAAGAAAAAGTGGCGTCGACCATAGCTTGGACCAATGAAACGGTCGGACGATCCTTTACAAAGAGTGACGTAGACGTAGGCTTAAACTTTTGCCGCTAGCGCAGTGTGGATGAAGGGAGAGCTTGGAGCTTTGGAGCTTGGAGCTTGGACGACAACCCAATTCCGAGTAAACAAGAATTGAGTGAAAGAAAGTAATATCAATTGAGATGAGATGAGATGCACGAGAACGGGAACGGGAACTGTGCTGGACTTGTATGGAATAAGCTTAATGCAGGTGGGAAGTGGTTCCTACGCATAAAAAGGGGAGAAAAGACCAAGGAAGTGGAAGAAAACAGGGCAGAGGAGGGAATGATAGAATGGATGGAGACAAGGTTGTACAAGTAAAGTGCCAATGCATGCATGAGCAATGAGCAAAGGGCAATGGGCAAAGGGCAAAGGACAATGACCTGGCCCAAAGAACGGGAAGGCGCGCGTATGTACCGTACCTGGGTACACTGTACACTGTACATGAGAATTGTGGGAATTGGGAAATATATGTAGTCCCCCTTCCAACATTTTCACCCTTCTTTCCTTCTTTCTTCTTTTTCCTGCTATAATATCCAAGATACCCGAATTTCTTTGTCTACAAGTACTTGATACCCAAATCCAAACAAACTCAACATCAATATAAACTATACCCACACCTATTATCAACAACAATCACCAAAACAAATAAACAAACAAACAATATTGTCATCATCGTCATCACAAGATTTTGACTATTCACTTGTTTCTTCGCCAACGAATCCAATCATCGGCTCGAGCAACCCCATCCCTTTAGACTTCGAACGCTGCATATTCCCTCAGCTCTATTACGTCTTTCGAGTTTAGCTTCGACACACCACTCAATTAGCCATACGCACCTGAGACTCGAGCAGACACATACCCTCGAAGTCTTGTTTCCGTTCAATCTTTGGCTTTCTCTTTTCTATTCCTCGTGATACCCACCGCCAGATACCTAATACTCACATCGCAAAATGGCTCCGGCAGCAGGGGTCAACGTACCGACAAATGTCAAGACCAAGCAGGAGGATGTCAATCGCAAGTTGCAGTTGTATGGAATCTACAAGGGTATGATGATCTGAGCTTCTTGCGCCATGGCGCTGTTCTGGCAGGACTTCATGGCTAACAATTGATCTCGTGTAGCTTTCGAAGCTGGAAAGGTTCCATCTGTAAGTTTCATCTTGCTCACGCATCTGACACCATCAATTGCTGACCACATCTCCACAGAACGAGCAAATCGATACCACCCTCAACAGCTTCCTCGCCTCGCGTCCCTTGTCAAAACCATCCGACCGTCTCTCTCCAGATGGTAAAACTTTAGTCGCGGACTTCCGTGAAGTTGTCCAACAAGCGAAATACCTCCTCCTCACCAAGAACGAAGGCGAGCTTCTACAAGATTTCATTTGGCAATGCCAAAAGATCGACGGTGCAGATGCAGCAGTACCAGGAGCTCCAATCGGCAAGGACACCGCGCAGCAACATGCTCAGCACGCAAAGGAGGGTTTCAGAACGCTTGGCCAACTCATCATTACCAATGGAGAGTTTCGAAAGCTTTGTGAGTATTCACGCGATGAGTTTTTGGAACTTCGACTGACTTGTGGGTGACAGTGAACGATGCCGTGGTTTTATTACGTGATATTGCTGGAGATGCTGCTACCAACGTTGCTAACAAAGTCAATCCTTCTGAGGATGAACTGAGCCAAATTGACCGACCTGCAGCTGAGAACACTTGGCATGAAACCCCAGATATGTCTACTGGTAAATTTAAGGAGCAGATGAAGTCGTCTATCCAGAGGAATAAGCCAGTTGACAGAAATGATCTTCAAGAGGCTGCCGGTAATGCTAGCGAGAATGCTCACCCAAGCGGCTCTCGTGACCCGACCGACACTGCTAATTTGGCTGCTCGGGATCAGCAACACGGCACCAACTCAAACGTTGACGGTCAGGCCGGTCTCCAGGCAGCTGCTTCTACTCTGAGAGAACGTGCCTCGGAGAACATTCCTGATGACACCAAGCAGCAACTTCGCGAAAATAGAGACAAGACCAGGGAGAAGACCAAGAACTATGTTGATCAAAAGATGCCTCGCGAGCGTCGTGATCAACTCATCTACAGATTGAAGAAGATGGTTGTTGAGATCCAAGGTCACCAGGATTGTAAGTAGTCTCCTCGCTTTTTGTGGATTACCAAAGTACTAATTTTCAAAAGATATGCGAGCCATCGATACCCTGCTGGATCTGGCTAGCGAGTATGGAGGACACGCGCAAACCATTGGACAACAAGGAACCGGTACTTTCAAGGATGCCCACTCTGACAGTAGCCTAAACAAGGCTGAGCGGGACATTGTTACCCTCATGGAGCGATTCGCCAACAATACCTCTTCCGAAGATTTGGTTTCGTCTATCAATGCCATCTACGCTGATGCGGATAGAGATCCGGAGCTGAAGGGCTGGTTCAAGGAGATGAACACCTTCATCCGAAAGTGCTTGAAGGAGCAAGGTTACATCATGAAGGACTCTTCCACTGAGCACTGGAACAAGCTTTACGACCGAGGAAACTTCCTGCTTCGCGACCGTTACAGACCCCACACTGACCGCATCGTTGATGAGTTCAAGTTTATGGGCCAACAATTCGATGAGGATCCCATGAACAGGAGATTCGCTGAAGCCTGTCAGAAGCTTTTCAATGATTTGGGCAACGACGAGAATGGCAAGCCAACATTTAAGCCTCATTTGCTCAAGGATCTCAGCGAGGTCATTATCCCAGCTGCGTTCGAGAACATTCGCTACATGCCCATTCCAAGACTCGAGTACAGAGATCCAGAAATGGAGTTTGTTATCGAGAACTTGGTTATCGAGAGTGACAACCTTATGCCCAACGTTTTCGAGGTTGCAAATGGTGGGTTTCATCTTTATTTTCTGTGTTACTGACTGATGGCTAACTATTTCCAGACAACTACTTCCGTTGGGGCCGTAAGGGATTCGCCAACAAGAACTCCCACGCAGTTCAGATCTCTGTTGCAGGAATGCAGATGGATCTAAAGGACGTCTCATACTATGTCAACCGAAAGTCTGGTCCGAAGTTCAAGGACACTGGTATCATCGATATCTTCCTTGGTGGCACTGGATTGAGCTTTAAAATGAAGCTTTCTACTGCCGAGAAGAAGGATAGGCAGAACTTGTTCAAGGTTGACAAGGTCGAGGTGGATATCAAGAACTTCAAGCTCAAGATTAAGAAGTCCACACACAAGATTCTCTTGACACTCGCCAAGAGCGTTATCATCAAGGGTCTCCGACCTGCTCTTCAAAAGGCTGTTGAGCAGGCTATCAAGCAGAAGTTTGAGGAGGCTGATAGATTCGCATACAAGATCCAGACTGAGGCTGAGCGTGCCAAGCAAGAGGCATTGAAGAACCCAGAGAACGCCCCCAACCTCTACCGCAACTATGTCAACGCTGTCCGCAATGAGTTGATGAGAGGCCAAGAAAAGGTTCAACAAGCTCAACAATCGATGCAACAAAAGGAATTCAAGATGGCCGTCACCAAGGATGATTCCATCTTCCCTGATGTCTCATTGCCAGGCGGTATCTCATCGAAGGCAACTGAGTACAGACAGAGTGCTCTCTCTGGCGAAGACTGGCACTCACCTGTCTTCGGTTTCGGTTCAGCATCTCGTTCCACTGATATCCCAGCCGCTGGCAAAGTTACAAAGAAGCCTCACTCGGTCACTCAAGGTGGTGTTAGAGGTCCACAGAATGTTGGTAACACACACTCGATGACCTCTCAAACCATTGGTGAATCTTCCGGCACAACCGGCAATGGTTCAGCAGGATTCGGTCAACATGTCGATCAAGCTTTCAACACCAACGGAGCTGCTAATGGCGGCATCAACGGGGGTGCCTTGAACGGTGGTCTTAATGGCAAGACTGCCACTAACGGAAACTACACAAACGGACACACAACATTGGGCGCTAATAACCCAGTCCTGGCTGGCAGAGTCTAGATTTACAAAAGACTAGAAATTTCTCATACTTTCACTCTCACTCTCACCTTCTTTTCCTTGTTTGCGGGACGGATCTGTTTCTTCAAAGATACCACTACGGCGATACCACTTGCATACCCCAGGTTTTTAGTGGACGAAAAAAATAATCGGACGTAATGGAGGATGGCAAAACTTTTTCATTTGTTTTTTCGTGTTACGACTCTTCTTGTTGTTCTTGTCATATCGGATCTTCTCTTCTCTTTGGTTTGGCTCTGTTATACGGTTCTTTGTAGGGTTGAGATGGGATGGATTGACCTGGGTTTATTAATCCTACCCGGAAAGCGAGAAGTGGAGAGCGAAGATGTAATCAGATTGATGGGGAAATGCCTGGACCACATTGTTGTTGTTGTTGTTGTTGGTATAAAGAGCACCTAGCACCTTTTTTCTTTTCTTTGTGTATACTGGATCAGGGACTTAGCATAGTAATGACAGCAAAAACTCCTAGCGATAATTTTGGTGTGTTTCGTGTGTATGGTTTGTGATTGTGATTGTGAATGTGAATGTGAATGCTGGCCGTTTAACCTGGAGAACTACTGTAGTATCACATGGAGATAAACGCTGGACTATACAGTAGCGTTCTTATCGCCGGAGGGACAGGGGTGGGGGGATATTAAGGCGGAGCTTGGAGCTTGAGCTTTTACCCCACCTCATCTTTCGTCATCGAGGAAACGGAATTGAGAGCTTTACGTCCATCACTTCTACGGCTTATTTTTGTGTCGTTTCGAGTTCAATTGCAGATGCCCTCTTATTCTGCTTTGGTTTCTGCTACTGCGAGGATCAGCACACACGCACGGATTGCGAGGTCGTCGTTGGGATTGTGTGTAGGTTTTGGGTTTTCTCTTTCTGGGTATTTGGGTTTGGGGTAGATTGATTTGTGTTTGATTGATTGCGTTGACTGCTTTCTTCCCCCTCCCTCCTCTCTTCTTTTTTTTCACCATCGTCCTACCTTTTTCGGCAGCTAACTTTTTCACTTTGGGGAACATTTAGAAATTTAACCGCTTCACGCCGATCGTACGAAGAGAAAGTAGAAATATGCATATTCAGTCGATTCCCATGTGGGTGGGTGGGAGTAATAATTATGCGTATTTGGTGATGGATGAGGGGAGTAGGGAGGCGGTGGTGGTGGATCCGGCGAATCCGGAGGAGTGAGTTGGGTTTCTTTTTTGGGGGTATTTGGGGGAGGGGGGTTGTCGAGGGTGTGGAAGGAGGGGGAGGGGAGGGGTTGAGGGGAGAGGTTGAGGGGAGAGGTTGAGGGGAGAGGTTGAGGGGAGAGGTTGAGGGGATGGAGGATGAATTGAGGGGAGGGCATGGGAGGGGAGGGGGATGGGGGACGAGAAGGAGGAGGGGGATGGGGGATTCGGAGCTTGACGTGTATATTGGGGAGTCGATAACAGAGACAGAGGAATAGAGAGGAGAGAGATGAGAATAGGGAAGAGAGTCCGCCAGAAGTCTGGAGGATTTATGAGAAAAGCGGATGTCAGAAAGACAATAGGTTGAATGCTAACAGAGAATATCACAGGGTCGTACCGGTTTTGAAACCACAACTTCTAGACGGAACCATTAACCTGACTGCGATTGTCAACACACATCAGTATGGAGAACATCTAAAGTATTGATCATCATAAAGGATTAGTACTGACATGATGCAGCCACTGGGACCATGCGGGAGGAAACGAGAAAATGGTATTTCCATCCTTCCCTTACAGCTGAAATAACAATACTAATCGTACTCTAACACAGCTTGCATATCCTGAATTCGAAGGGAAACCAGTAATTGGTGGAAAGGATTGCGAACGCGTCACAACCACACCGAAAAATGGAGAAGGATTTAAGATTGGTGATATTTCTGTAAAGGCTCTATACACACCTTGTCATACACAGGATAGTATTTGCTGGTTCATGGAAGATTCAACGGGCAGAGCTGTCTTCACAGGAGATACCCTGTTTCATGGAGGTATGTTTTACTATACTAGATAGATGGAAAGGGGAGCTAACGCTGGGGAGGTTGTGGTAGGTTCTTCGAGGGGACAGCGGAGGAAATGCATACGGCGTTGAACAAGACCTTGGCTGCCCTGCCAGACGATACGAAGGTCTATGTGAGTTTTCCGTCTGATGCTTATTTGAGTTGATACTCATGATTTTCAAATAGCCTGGTCACGAGTATACAAAGGCCAATGTGAAGTTCGCTGTGTCGGTATCACAAAGCGAGCCAGTCAAGAAACTGGAAGCTTTCGCCGAAGCAAACAAGGAAACACAAGGCAAATTCACGATTGGTGATGAGAAGGTACGTCAAGTCACGACTTGGTTTTGGCTAATCGATATGGTGCTGATGAAACATTTCCAGAAACATAACGTCTTTATGATGGTGGATGTATGCTGTTCCGACCCTCCTTTTCCCAGCTCCGCATAACTAATCTCATTTAGGACCCTGAGATTCAGAAGGCGACAGGGGAAACGGAGCCTGTAAAAGTGATGGCTAAACTGAGAGAAATGAAGAATAACTTTAAGTGAGTAAGTAATATTTTGAAAGGGCTTCCAAATCCATCCATCCGCACGGGCATGGCTGGCTGTCAAATGCTCACCACCACCATTTGATAGACCACCGTCAGAATCCAAAATCTAAATGCAGCAAAATAAACCGTCAAGCTAGCAAGATTGGTGTATATACGTAATGAAATGAAGGTGTGAATGAAATGATTCTTTGATTGGCTCCACTGTAAAGGGGGGGGTCTTAATCATCTTATGACGTTGATGATGTTAAGGGTGTTCTTGATATCCTCAGGTGATGTGATGATGTTTAGATATATTACTTGTCTCAATCACACTCATATATATACATATCGTACTCTATACTCCTACCAACTAACTCCTATAATCCCAGAAGGAAAACCCCGAAACCAACTTCGCCCGTTACATACCCCTTCCATCCGTAGCCAAAATGTCTACCCACAACCACAACCCCAACCACGACAACAACACCAACATCCCGCTTCCGGGCCCGCCGCCCACAACCAAAGATAAAGTGCTCGAGACGGGCGCGGCCATGACGCAGGATTTCGCGCCCGTGAAGGCCATTTGTGCGCATTTGAATGCGTTGCATGTTTATGCGGAGGAGCCGGGGCGGAGTGTGGAGGCGAATCATTATTGTACGCATTTGAGTGCTGATGTGAGTTGAATTTTTTTTTCTTCTTTTTTTTGGTTTTTTGGGGGGTGGGGAAGGGGAGGAGGGGAGGGAAGGGGGAGGGAAGAAAGGAGGGGGTGGGATGGGGAGAGGGGGGGAGAAGGGGAGAAGAGAAGGGAAGGGGAGATGTGGGATATGAAGTACATATTCACATACTCCAAATCCCAGCCTACTCAAGCCGGCCGACTCTTTCACGCAAATCCTCGATTCGTCTACCGACTGGAAGAAGGAATCACCACCTATAAGCTCAAGGACTGCCGAATTCTGGACGGTGATCCAGAATGTAAGAAGCTTCCGAGTCTGTAAAAGGGCTACACAAAAGAATGGGAACGCATCCAGCAAGAAGCCAAGTCTGACTCAAAGGGTGAGTCAGGTGGAGCGACGACGACGACGACATCAACGAAAAGAGATCATTGAGCTCATTCGCAACACACGCATCTCAACTACTCAACTCCTACAAGCTAGAAGACTGCTGGATTTCGGACAGTGACAGCGATGTACATATTTGTAACGATATTGAGAAGTTCGTCTGGACCAAATATGCTCATGGCAGCCGAATTACAGCTGGCCAGACAATTTATGCTGTAGAAGCGTATGGAAAATGCTTTATAGACGTCGGAACTGAGGAAGGAATTGCGCAAACTGAGTTGGTCGACGTGCCATTGATCCAGGGATTTATGACGAATATAGTATCGCTGTCGCTACTCAACAGCGGTGGCATCCACTGGAATACTCGCCGTCCATGGCAGCTAGAAGGGACTGATGATGAGCACTTCTGCAACCTGTATCAGGTTGGCCAACACTAGGTCATTAGCCTTCCACCATGTCGAGCCTTATTTGCAACAAGCAAATCTGAACCCAAGATAAATGAAGTATCAAAGACCAAAATACACCAAACTTTGGGGCATCGCGGTCCAGAAGCAACTGGAAGGGTATTTGATACAGCATACGGAATCAAACCGAAATCGACAAAAGAAAAGGCACCAAACTCAACTGATTGCGAACATTGCGCATTGGCAAAATCGCACCAGCAGATCTCGAGATCCAGCCTAAAAGATCGTATTTGCAACGGCAAGCCTTTTGATGAGATCGCATGGGATATGGTTTATATCAGAGAGGGGTACAATGGACCGGGAGAGCTCCAACATCTCGAAGACGTACCTAGACGTCCCAGGAGACTGGAAAGCCTGGATTACGAACGTAAAATCACTTGCTCAAAGAGATCACGATATATGGCAACTCATAATCTCACACATCTGCAACCATATGGATGTAGAGCATATACTCTAAATAAGAGTATCCTCAGATTGGATAAACTTACTGCAAGAGCGCATGTTGGCTACCTTATCGGCTACGGTTCAACCAATATCAGGATTTGGATCCCAAGCCTGGAAAAAGTCATCAGAACAAGAGACGTAACGTTCAATAAGAAAAAGAGATATAGCATTGGTGATATTGATCTTGTGATGATGATCAAAGATGGATTAAACACGGTAATCCATCAGATCGAGATATCGTCGTCGCCAGACGTTGTTCAACAAATTGATGATGATGTTTGGGATACAATTGTGGTCTATATGGATGGCTAGGCTGGCTGCATTATATCTTCACAGAATATGATGGAAAGTTTCAGGGCAGGGTAGTTATATGGTGGTTTGTTGGGGTGGTAGTAGGAGTGATAGCGATGAAGCACGAAGAAGAGGCGTGGAGGGTGATGGGAGGATGATAGGATGATGAGACATGGAGAGGAGGAAAATAACCTGTACAAAGAAATATGCTAATATGCAATATCTAGCTCCGCCAATGCCTCATCTACGATAAGCCGACAAACCCAGCTCGATTGATCGGTGTCGAATATATGATCACGCCGAAACTGTTCGAGACATTACCTGAGGAGGAGAGGAAACTGTGGCATTCGCATGAATATGAGGTTCGTATTCCACCCTGTGCTTGTACTTCTATATTTCCTCTGCCCCACCTTCCCCCTTTTCTCACTCGCCTTTCTTCATTTCCAGAATTACTGCCCCTATCCTTCATCTTTTCCTGGCTCTTATTTTCCATTTCTTTCCCGACTTCTTTTTCTTTGAAGAAAGGAGACTAACATCTAAACACACAGGTCAAATCAGGAATGCTAATCCTACCCAACCCCAACGTTCCCGGCGCCGTCTGGGAAATCGCCGAAACGGAGGAAATGAAACAAGTCATCGGTTTGTATGGTAAGACGTGGCATTTCTGGCAGGTAGACAGAGGCGATGAGTTACCTTTGGGTAGACCGATGTTGATGGGCAGTTTTACGAAGGATGAACAGGTTAGTCCATTTTCCTCCCGGAGTTCTAAGAGGAGCAGGGGTTTTGTGGTGCCCCTCTTCACGTCTCGGTGCGTGCTAACTGACAATTTAGGTGCCATGGGATGCGATTAAAGATCGAGATGCGCGGTTTGGTGTTGATACAAAGCAGAAGAGAGAGGCGAGAAAGGGGATTGAGACGCCGAAGATTCATGATGATGTTGATCCTTGGTGGAAGAAGTGAGTGGATTTTATGTGAGGTGGGACTAGAGGGGAAGCAAGGGAGAAACGAATGAATCAACTACAACTTTCTCCTGATTATATAAAATAATAAGTGCTACCCAAGCAACACTTATTTCCTGCTTGAAGTAAAATGGTAGACGTGAAGGGCGATCATTTAATTGCTTGACCGTCTCCTTTTTGATTCAAAGTAGATCAGGGATACTTCCCCAGATTATACTTTCCCAGATCCGCACTTTTGAGTTAATTTTCCGAGTTTTGCCGCGATGCTCAAAGTTTATTTTCAGCCTTATGGTGGCCCGGAAGTGTTACAGTGTGTCACGGGTCCATGGTTTGTTTCGGTAGTACAAGAGGGGTGGATAGTGCACCATCGTAAATACTACATCTCGTGTTCTACGGTTCTCAGCTGCAACGCTTCTATCAACCAAAACTAAACCATGGCTTCCGAATCTTGCAACAAAGACTCTGCTATCACTCAAAATGATAGCAACCAGACTTCAGCAGGACCTGCCGTTCCTCAAAATAACAGCGATCAGGCTCCTGCGGCACTTGAAATTCCTCAAAACGACAGCGATCAGGCTTCAGCACCACCTGCCAACTTTGTAGTTGTCAGTGTTTACGAGTCGAAACGAGAAATGACATTGCATCGTCTCTCTTCCGCCACTCCTTTCTTATGTGGGCGATGCAACAGAGAGAAGAAAGCGAAACTTGTGGCTACATACCGCAAACAATGGTCCGATCTTCGCTGCAACGGTTGTTATGGCAAGCTTCTATCAGAGAAGTAAAGGCCGTTAAGACTACTGTAAGATCTTGCTCTGGGTTTTGATATACCCTTTCAAGTCGGTGTTTGCCAAAATCGACTGACTTATCTTTCAGCTCAGCAGCTGACGCGTCGGACCTCCACACAACGTTCAACCTCTACAGTTATTAGCTTTTGTATCATTAAAAATTCGCTCTTTTATCGCCGCTGGCACCATCATTAATCTCCCAAGTTGCTTCGTTCAACGAGAAGACCGGTTCTCAAGTTTCCAGTGGCAATGACTCCAAACATAGCATTCACCATAATGCATGACAATACACGACGACACAAGGGGATAGAGAAAGCGACTACCAGAGCATATGACAAGGCATAATGGTCGACATGGCGATGATAAGTACGACAGTGCGCACAACGATGGCAACAACGCTCGTCACAGGAACTGGCAATCACGACTCAACAAACACGGCGGAAAGAAACAACAGGCTGGCCTCTTTAGCAGCGTCTTCTTCAACATGCTTCTCTCGTACTGTCTCACACCGACTAGTTGCTCTGGCTAGACTGGTTGCCTTTTTCCCAAACTGCCGAAACGGATCGCTGGTAGACCTTCTTGCGAGCTACCTCTCCAAGATCCTGAAATGTACTGAATATAGTTAGTTTAGTTAGGTCGATGGGGACGTAACGCACAATGAATCAATTCCCGAGACCTTGAAGACTTCGAGGACTAACGTGTTGAGATCCACAGCCGGGTATGTTTCGCAGTAGAGATACAGAACGAGATATAACAGTGAAGAAAGAGGATTATTACATACATGTGTGAGGTAGTCTTCCGCCAGTTAGATACCTCGCCACCTGAAGAAAGCGTTGATGATGGCTTCGACTTTTGCAAAGGTTGTTCGCGATATGGATGTAGGGACAAACGCTAGATATGTAGGAGAGTAGATTTGGTCCGGTTGGGGGCGATGCTAGAGGTCGATTCTTACATTTCGAGGATAATGACACACACTTATGGGTTGTTTTTCTTTTCTTTTTCCTGGCAATGAATCACTTTTCATTCATTAGTTGTTTTCTGTTTGTTTGTTCTTTTGGATTTTTTGGATTTTTTGGGGGTTTCAAACCTTTTGGGGGTTTTAATTTTTTTTGGGATTTTCTAATTGTTACGGCTCGTAGGGGTCGGTATCTATCTCCAATGTACTTACTAACTGATGTTTCACACCGCATATGCTGAAAAGGCAAGAAATGCAGGAAAACGCTAACACCAAAATCTGGAATCAAGATCTACTGTACAGTACTAGTGAGTGTTTCAATCGTTCCTTTCGATCTAGAAGATTGCGACACGATGATCTAAACTCTCTACCACCACAGTTCTGCATCGCTGTGCTTAGGCCAGCTACCTGTTGACGAGACAAAGTTGTTAGTAACGCTGGTAGAAAATAGGTCATAAGAGGCGGGGACATCGCTAAACTCAAACGAGCTGGGCGTTGAGGGGCGAAAGTCGACAGGAGCCTTAGTAGGATATGGGCATCGTTTTGCATCGCCAAGCTTAGGCCAGCTGTATGTTGACAAGTCAAAGTCGACAGTAGCCTTAGTAGAATACGGGTATGCTTGTGCATAGCTGAACTCAGGCGAGCTGCCTGTTGGCGACTGAAAGTCGACTGGCTGTGCATAGCTAAACTCGGGCGAGCTTTCTGTTGACGATTTAGAATCGACTGGTTGTGCATCGCCAAACTGAGGCCATCTGCGTGTTGACGAGCGGAAGTCGGTGGTACACTTAACCTTAGGAGGAAGTAAGTTAAAGATGACGGAGTCATCGCTAAACTCAGAGCTGTCTGCTGACGAGCGAGAGTCGGCAGTAGCCTTAGTAGGATATGGGTTATGAAATGCAGGGAACTTGCCAGCCTTCAGAGTGCTCATGAATGACTGTTTCCACGATTTCTGCAGTCTTTCCTTAATCAGCCCTTCACTTACCTTCTCCTCCTTGCTCGGCAACTTCGCATCGACCAGATAGTTAATCGACCATGGGACTTTCAAGCCGTGCAAAGCACCCAGCAATGCGACTCGTCGAGTAGTCAATGGGTTGCAGTCGGATTCTTTCATGTGTACAGTAACCGCTACCTTCTGGAGATTTGGCAGGTGGCTGTTCAGCCCTTGGATGAGTTTCTTCATGGAACGTACTGTCCCGTAGAAGTCCTCCTGAGAGACGAAGATGGCCGGGCCAGCCCAGTCGATATGCACTGATTCCGCCTGCTCCGCGTAATGTTTGAGCTCAGACATTTCTGTCAAGGTGCTGGTGTAACGCTGGTTGCGTCTCTGTGGCATGGTAAGAATTAGCATGGAGCCTGAGAGACGAATGCCGGTGGGGAGATAGCGGTGGGGGATGTGACCGAGGGGTGAGTCCAGAGGGTCTCCTGGGAAGTAGACTGGTGTTGGCTGGTTGTAATATGAATACTCCATCTTAAGAATTGAATTCCTGTTAGGCTTGTGTATTTGTAAGTTGAAGTTGTCGAATGAGCTACAAATAGATTGTAAGTTGAAGTTGTCGAATGAGTTACAAATAGATTGTAAGTTTGAAGATGTCGAGTGAATTAAAGACGGACGGGTTCCACCATAAAGTATTCAAAATTCGGGATATGTAATGGCATTGTTCGGCAATCAATGTTTAAACAGGTTGTACTTTGCTTTCTTTGTAAGTTGGCTTCTTTATGGAAACTTGGAGTTATATCGATCTTTACTTCTTTGAATGCGTTGTTGACATTCTTTGTTTCATTAGACATCTCACCGACATGCATCCACTTTACCACCGAACTGTGTGCAAATTGCAAATACTTCTGTGCCGATGTTGTTTTCAAACACCTCGAATTAAACGAACAACTGTGATCACTCGCGGGTCTAGATCGATATTTTTAGAACTGCTATATAATCGTTATAGACACACAGGTTTGTTTTTCCCGGACATGTGTGCAAGTAATTATGATGAGAGGAGTGAATGTTTAGCGAGGAATTTAGGGGGTACTTTGTAATATCCGCCTAGTGTGACACCACTTCTGGTGAGAAACATCTGGTGTTTCCATACCTACTAGATGTGCAACCATACGCTCTGAACACATCCACTTGCATTGCTATATTGAGTTTTATCATTTTCAAACTACGAATTTATGCTGCGAAATGGTGAAGTGCAGTACCGCGTGTAAATAGCGGGGTACTTAAGCAGCTACAAAACTACTAACCCTATATTTATTCTGAGTATTTGCCAGCAGTGAACTCGCGCATACGTCGATATGTCACGTATTTGTGTAGTAAGGGAGTTTTGATCGAGTGATTCTGAATATGTGTCATCCAAGGGGTGTAACAAGCAGGCAAATGGCAATGCAAGCAACTGAAAGAGCTCCAGTTTTCGAGGCAAAAATATGTCTCATTTTAAATCGAAATATCTCTAACTAGTGGCCACATAGAAAAGAGAAATACAACCAAATGAATATCTCTGTCACCCCTTTTTACGTCTTCATACAAGTTGCAACCCCCCATCTATAATTCTACCCCGTCACCCGCTGTGGGTGAAAAACACCCATCTCTTCACAGATGAAGAGAACACTCTATGCGTTCCAGCAGTAGTAACTGCTGATAGCATTGTCGAACGAAGAGAACTCAGAGTTGGCAAGGTTAGAGTATCCTGGGCTGAAGCAGCCGAAGTGACCCTCAGAATCGGAGGCTCCGAATGCACTTTTGACACATTAGTGGGTGTTTACCATAGTATATGAAGCTTCTTCTTACCGGTAGAAAAGACAGTAGAGACCGCTATCTGGGCCAAGAGCAGTGACTTGATCGTTGAGGTCACCGCTGAGGTTGGCTGTGTGATGGTTAGTTCTGCGGGAAAGTAGACATTTAGCATTAGAGTACTACTTACTGATTTCTCCGAGGCCGTTGACGATGTGTACACAGTAGTTGGTGAAACCAGCGCCGGTGCATAGAAAGACACCCTGGTTTGCGCGCTTTTGAAGCGCAGGAGCAGCATCGCGGGTGGCGAGCTCGGGGTTCTTGATGTAGGCTGGGATGTCGGCCGGATCGACGACTGTGACGACGGTTCCATCGGGGTATGCTCCGGGAGCAGGAAGAGCAGACACAACAGTCATGAGACTGACGAGGGCAGCGGAGAAGAAAGTGGCCTTCATTTTGAAAGAAGTTGCTGGTTGTGTTTGAAAGGTTGGTAGTTGATGTTTCTGTGTACCGTTTGCGATGTGGTGGAGTGGAGAGCTTTGAAGAGGGAGTTTGCTCAATATTTATATTGAAGATGGTGACACAAAGCTCCAGTAACAGAGAAAATTTTCATCTACCTTCCCATTGATTACTATTCTTCATCATAAGATGTAGTATTCAACCTCATATTTGCTGCCGTCATGGCCGAATATACAAATTTGAAAATCTCACGCTCACCATAGATAGGTGATCCCAGTTCGAGGCATCATGTGGCTTTCAGCAAGAAAGATAGAGCAATACAAATGCCTAGGGGCCAGTCGATACATTGTTAGCAGCGTGTGTGATGACAGGCTTCTTCCCTTCCTGCCCTTCCGAATGTCCCATCTTAGAAGGTCCTGGATCCGACACGCCGACACCCATATGGTGCACCGGCGTTAAGACACAATCTACTCGCCCAAGCTGATCAATACCGCGGATATACCACAAAGCAGCCCCCTATGTTTGCCTCGTCAATAGGCTATGAGATGTATAGGTTGAAATCTTGGCGAAGGCAAAGTGGCCACAACGGTTGCCCATTGCATATAAATTCTGTGCTGCCGTTACGTAACATTAATATCTAGGAGAGAAACGCAACACACTGTAAGGCCAAGCCTTGGAAGGCCAAAAACTATTCTCAATACATGCATCACATCTAGCATTTGACTGAGCCTAACATACCAGATGTGCTATTGCCAAGGCGTATAGAACGATGAATGTCGATGAGCATGCTAAACATGAAGGAGCGAGAACTTCTGCAGCTACGGGTGCCTTTTTTACCGTAAAGGTAGAAAGATCAAGACTCAACGGCAGCCATACCCATGGTAGACATCAGATTAACTCCATGGACATAAGGATGCCCCGCATCAATCTGAATAGTGGATACAAAGCCTACCCCACCGTCGTTCAGATTGATTCTAGCTCATCCGAGCTGAGCTTTGCGCTTTTGCTCGCGAGCTCGTATAAAGAGAACTTCGGCGACTATTCGTTCATCCTAACCTAAAAATTCCAACAGCCAAGACGACTACAGTGCCTGAGTTGGATATCAGATTACGCCCCCCGCTTAATCACGATTTCTTAGCACATAAGTCCGACTGTAACATGCTGACAGGAAGCTTGGCGGCAGCTATGTGGAACATATAAGCTTATTTCAAAGCGTATTTGATCAGTGGAAAACGGTTGACAAACGTTGACAAATGGTTACTAAATCACTTCTGTGGAAGCTATTAGAATACAGGTCCGACTTGGCAACTCGTGGAACCTCGGGTGCTTCCATACCTTGCGAGTTATTTGGTAACTATTAGACTTAATTCTTACTGCTCACTATGCAGGGTCCACACCGGCAGAGGGGCGTGATGAGTGATGTGAAAATGAAGCGCCACATGCCGGGTAGCAAGCATTGGTTGGCTGCCGGGAGGCACTCTTCGACTGGACGAGAGACCACTTACAAGTAGATTCACTCATCTGCCCATGACCCGAGCCAAAAAGACAAAAACAAAAGAGAGAAAAGAAGTGCAATGCATGGAAGATGAGTGAATCATGCAGGCAACACAACTGCTCGAGGATACCAATGGTAGTCCTGTGAAATACGAACTTTCAACACCACATCTTACTTGGTGAAAGAAACCATCCATCTTCGACACAGCATACCAATCACACTCGTCGCAAGACAACAGTTCAATGTAGCAATATTTCTATTTCAGAGAAGGCACATATGAATTCGTAAAACGTCCATTTATCAAGCCCTAACCAACCCGCACTCTCCCCTCCATCCTAGAAAATATGTCTCCCAAAAGTACCAAACACCAAACTTAAAGAAAAAGTCTCGTAGCCAGGTAATCCAAGGAAGGTCTCGAAGAATCAAAATCGCGACCGGATATCATTCTTGCTTCACTGTCCACACTTGCTCGCTCTGGGTTGAGTCTCGACAAGCTCTAGCATTATTTTTGAAGCAGATTTTCTGTCTCTCAACAAAGGAAAAAGAAAAAGAAAGAAACATCTCACAAGTGCTTCTTAATATCAGTATCTCATAAGCCCTATCATATCGTACCTCCCAGCTTATGGAGGCCGTGATGGAAGGCTTATAAAAGATGTCTGATGGTTGGAAAAAGCAAGAAGTAAAATCCCAAGCAGAAAAAAGATTCGAGCTTTTCATAGTCGAGAAACTTAGCGTGGTGCGCTAACAGCCGCTAAGCAATTTCCATTGGCCAATGCTCTACCGCACATCATCAACTTCCCTCAGCCTCGCAAGCAAGGCATCAGCGCGTCATCGAGTCATCGAAACCTTCGAAACTAGAAAAGATATAAACAACGGCGAGATATCTCTGCTGTACTACTTACGGCGCATAAAAATGGTAAGTCTGCCCTTTGGTCTCGCAAGGACATCAAGCTAACATCCCTTCCTCAGCCCCCGAAACGCAAAGACATCTCCGGCGCCCCAGCTGCGGGCCCGCGGTCCAAGTTAGCCAAAGAACACAATATTACCGCGGCGGAGGAGACCGAAATCAAAGAGGCATTCTCTCTCTTTTCGCAGAAGATGGACGGAGAAAAAGAGGGCATTATGGCGATTGGTGATGTGCGGCGAGCGTTAATGTATGTTATGTTTAATTTACTTGCTGCCCCGCGGCGCATCCTTCTTCACCCTTCGAATATCGCACACACATATACTAACACCAACTTCCACCCAGCGCACTAGGTATGACGCCCACCCCCCGCGAATTAAAAGAATACCTCAGTATCCTCGACCCCGAAGACGAAGGCTACACAGTCTACCGGCACTTCGTAGCGATCTGTGCGATAAAATTCCATTCGCAGTCGCGGACGACGGATTCGCATAAAAAGGACGTGGATGATGCGTTTAGATTATTTACACATGCGGGGCAGAGAGGAGGGGGGACAGCGAATGGAGAGGGGAGGATCACGTTGACGACGTTGAAGAAGGTGGCGCAGCTGTTGAAGGAGGATGTGGAGGAGGACTTACTAATGAGTATGGTGCTGGAGGCGAATGGGGGAAAGGGTGTAGCGAAGGGGGTTGAGAGGGATGAGTTTGAGGGGGTGATGAGGAGAGCGGGGATGTGGAGATGAAAGAGAAGTTCTTGCCTTGGAGGGCAAAGTCATTATTGGCGCATGGGCATTCGGGAGTTCGGTTCTGATATCAAATTTATACCGGGCACGTGGGAAATTGGGGGGTGGTAACATGGAGTTGCACACATATAGGTGTTTGAGCGTTGCTTATCTTGTTGCATATACTTTATTTCTGCTTCTTCTAAGCATTAATGCAAATAAATTATGCAAAATGCCTTCCCAATCTGTCATATAAGTTCGTTATGATGTTCCTCTGTCAAAACGCAATGACGACAACGCCAGGCTCCTCCTTCAGCTTCTATGTGTGATGATATTCCATAAATCTAGACAGCACATGTCTGTCCCGAGAAGCTTCAGTCTAAGGTTGGGTTTCTGAAACTGCTGATGAAGCTTGGTCTGTAGGAGCCGCACTTGGGGTCGGTGCTTTGAATCCAGCGTGGTCCGAATGTTTCTTGTAGAAGAAGTTGTCGGGCTTTGGCTTCAATTCTTCGGGAAGCTCTTCTAATACCGTAGCTAGTAATGCGTCGATGGACTTCTGTTTCGAGGCGTCACGGTGCCAGATGGATATGAGGTGAGAATTGAATCGAACGGACAAGCCAACTCCGCAAAGTTGATCTCCTGATGAATTGTTAGTTGTTGTCTGAACATTGTAACCCAATACCTTAAAAGAGTTAATCACAGCTTACCTGTATCTAAACAGCCCTGAAGCTTCTCCCCAATGGCCATCAGCTGAACTCTAGTGAAAAAGTCCGGCCCATTCTGCTTCGGCACTCTGAAAGTCCAGCTCCCACCATTCACATTGCGTCTATCTTCCCATACCGGCGGAAACCCTTGTTTGAATAAGTAGATCGATTCCCGCATCTTTATCTGATCGAACGGGGTGTTGTTGCAGTACCGCCAGAAGTCCTGGATCGACTCGATCTGGGTGGGCAGCTTATCGAGCGTTGCCGTATAACTACCATCTGTCGGCTTGTTCTGCTCTTTCTGTTGCCTACGAGATGCAGCAGAGGAGTTAGCAGATGTCTATTTCGTACGGTATGAAGCTCCACCGGCGATACCCCACAGAACAGACCAGCACCCCGCAAAGAACACAAACAAATAAACAAACAAACAAACACAAACTCACCTGTCGAAATATATTTCCCACACATGCTGAGTGGGCAAAGGACGCATTGCCTTTAGCATATTCTTCTTTGCATCATCGCGCTGTTCCGCGGGCGACCCAGTGTCGCTTGCGCCCGAAGTAGAAATGCCTCGAGTGAGAAGAGAAGGTCGTAACGCCATATTGCTCGAAGCGCCCGAGTACAGTATTATTTATTTGGATTCCGGAACGCTGAAGACAAGACAAGACAAGACTAGGCAAACGAGAACTTGGCTCAAAAATGGGGGTGCACAGTAAAATCGAGCAAAAGGAGAGTTGGAGAGACAGACTGTAGGTCAAGATGTTGAAAGCGACCACGGAGTACGGAAGTATTCAGGAACAAAGGGACAGTCAGACAGTGTGGTGAAGCAAGAATAGCGTCAAAGGAGCAGAGCATGCATAGCAGATCACATCTGAAGCACGAGTGGGTTGGAAAAACATGAAACAAGCGCCCGACATCCGGATTGAATTGCGCCCGCGCAGGGGACGGCGGCCATTCAGAGGAGCTTGTAGGAGGAGATGTGAGACTATCTGCTACTATTACCACTCCTAAGCACTGGTAGGTGCAGCATTGATAGGTGCCAATAAAAGTTAGTCCGTGCGTCATGCAATGGGATGAATACATCCTCACGTGATGTGAAACTTGGTCAAATTTTGGCCGAATTTTCGAGGGAGGCATGATGTATTGACGAATCATGTCCATGTTCGTTCGAAAAGCTACTTCATATTAACGAAGTATTTTCTTCTGTACATATTGAATTACAAGCAGTTCAGATTCCTGACAGCTAAGTGGAGGTCATAAATTGAAAATAGATCTTGAGGTGAGCCGTCCATATGCCTTGAAAAGTAAAGCACATGCTCACAAAATCTACAGATTCAACATCACTCATTTCATATCTTGCAGCCGCTCACCATGTCAGCCACCAAACGTACTTCCACTTCCATCTCCGAACCATCGGACTCACCACCCACCAAGAAGCCACTAAACTCCAACCCAACCAAGCGCACCCCCCTCAGCAAAACCCGCACCAACATCCCGCAACACCCATCATCCTCACCCACCGACTCTGAATCCGAGTCTGACTCCTCATCAGATTCCGACTCCGATTCCGATCAAGAAATCCCCCTAATCCGTCCTCTGAACGCCCGTCCTGTGATGCGTGTATCCGCGCTGCCGCGCTCAGAAGGATTAGCTGGACTACCGGATTTTCTGCAGAGGATGAAGGAGGCGAATGAGGAGTTGAAGAGGAAGGTTGAGGCGGGGGAGGAGAGGGGGCTGGAGGATGTGAGGGAGGGGGAGAGTTATGTGGAGATGGATTTGGGGTTGGGGGTGTGGGAGGAGAAGAAGGAGGGAGGAGGAAGTGAGGAGAGTAGTGAGGATGAAGAGGAGAGCGGGGGCGGGAGTGAGGGGGCGCATGAGAATGAGGATGACGAGGGGGATACGAGGATGGGAGATGGTAAAGCAAAGGGGAAAGAAAAGAAGAGGAAGAACGTGGGAATTGAGGAGGTTTGAAGGGAAGGGTTCTGGTACTGAGTGGTGCTGGTAAGGGAAAGAGAGATGATTCTGCATGCACATTTTGTATCGGCGTTTTGGTGCAAATGTTTCCGTCCGAATCACATAGAAACTATCCATGTCACGACGAGCAATGGTCTGCAGTCTAGCAGAAATGAATAGTCCATTAATATTTACATAAAATTTGTTCAAAATACTAAGGTCACTGTACTCATAAAAATACACAATAATCCCAACCCGGTCCAATCCCCCATGTTGATCCCCTGGTATAAAGTTTCCCTCCAGTACGCCAGCGCTCGTGTCCTATCGTACCAGATGCGAATCGCGCTTCCCCAGGTCCCTATCCCTATCCCGTCCGCCAACGCCATCAAACCACAACCGGATAAACAAAACGAGCTTTATCGTCCCCAAGTTTCCTTCTAAACATGCCTAAATCACTCATCAAATCCGACAAAAAATCATGAACCTCGCTAGCCCTGTCCTCATGTGCTGTAACATCGATGGCTTCGTCTTCTGTGTACGCATCGCCATCTTCTGAACCTTGGTCTGTTTTTTCATTTATACCATCATACTGACAATGGTCGTCTGCTTCAAGAGTGCTATCCGGTGTACTGGGATCCACCGTGCCTCTCACTTCGATAGGATTCTTCAGGCTTTCCAAAGCCAGCTTCAGATGTAGCCTCAGAGCCTCGTTCTCCGTCGTCAAGCTGCGGATTTTGCCTTCGGAAACCATACTTCGATCTTCCATCATCCGCTGCATGGCAGCAACTCTGTGTTGGTACTCCTCCAGCCTCTCTTCCTGCTCCCTGCCTTCCTTCTCCTTGCGTCTCGAATCAGAAACAGACATCTGTAGAACACGGATTTCTTCCGCCATGGCAGAAATCTGCGCATCACGCTCGGCCGCAGAGACGTGATCTTGGTTGACGATAGCTCGGGTACGAATGCGCTTAGCTTGATCGGCGTAGCGAAGAGTGGAAAGCGTCTCGTCGTAATCAGACGGGGAGATACAAGCTATCATTGCCGTCTTACTATTTCCACCTAGTGAGTCTTTCAGGAGCCAAGTTAGTATCGAGTCGCGGTAAGGGACAACATCCTTATTGCGCTTCCCAGGACGATGCTGTTTCGGATCCGCAAGTGCAGCGATCACTCGACCCAGGGTGGTGAGTGATTTGTTGATGTTACTTCCCTCCCTCAAGCGTGCGCCCGTAGCTTCCGTTGCCTTTGCCCGTTCACTACCCGCAAGATCGACAAGTCGTATTCGAGCGGTACGTTCGGTTGTCTCGTCGGTTTCCATATCATGGTGGATCTGCTTAAGCATGATGGTGAAGACGCTGTGACTTCTACTGCTGGTGTCATTCATTTTGGTGCTTGCTGTGGTACGGCTTGCATCTCCCATCTTCATGTATCGCATAATTTCGGAGATGTTCTTGACTGGCGCATCCGTCAAGTCCTTAATGTAGGGTCCTTCTGTGGGCGACTCGCGGATCTTAAGGTAGTATGGGGGCTGGTTTGGGTGGTACGGGACTAGCAAATCTCGGACATGCTCATTATAGACTTCGAAGTAGGAAACACGGACATTGTAGGAGATATTTGGAGTTTCATTGTGTGCGGCCTCAATTCGTTGGAAGAGATCCTCGCAGGTCCTTGGTATAAGTCCAGGCTGATCTGGAGTGCCCATCATGGTATAACTTTTTCCCGAACCAGTTTGTCCATATGCAAAGATGCAAGTGTGATATCCTTCGAAATTGTGGTCCAAGAACTCCTCTCCCAAACTATTGTAAACATCTTCCTGATGCGCATAGTGCTCGTCGGATTTATTGTGGCTCCAGAAAGAATTATCAAATGTAAAGCTCTTCTCCTCAATCACTTTACGCATCTTAGATCGCGTATTTGCTGGGTCGGTATCATTGGGTACCAGAAGTGTCGTTTCTTGCGTTAGTGGATCCATTTCAATAAGACATTCGGCCCCTCTTTGGATCTCTGAACTTGCGGTCAGTCAATTGATATAAATTGCCCCTCACCACGATGCATACTTACCCCTCGGAAGAAACCCTCTGACTCTGACCACAACTCGAACATTGCCGCCGCTATCTTTAAAGGCCGGGGCAACGCTCCCCTCCCTCGACCGCAACGATGGGGTCGAAGCCGACGACACCACCGCAGCTGGCATCAATCGCGCGTCAACCGACATGTCAAGTAAAAGCTCGTTGATATCTGCAACCTTTTCAGAGAACTTTCGTTTGAGGTGAGCATACATAAACTCTGATGGTAGGAGTACAATTTCGCTTCAATGGTAAACAGTAGCCAATGACGTTTCGTTGGCTGGGTGAATGATCTGCAGGGTCTCTCTTTCCTTTTGCAACACACGGTCGCAAGTCGCAAGTCGCAAGTCGCAATAAATTTGGGTTTCTGCGTTTCTGCACGTCCTGCAGCCGGTAACGAAGGAAATACGAGTATTCGTTGCAGGAGAGAAAGGCAAAAGCTTGAACGAATGGAAGCTGTTTACGTTTACGTTTGGACGATGTTTGTCTGAGATGATGAGATCCCGTTTGTTTACAAGAAGTTTTGGAAGGCTTAATGGGGTTAGGCATGTTGGCGCCACTGCTGGTAATCCTTCTAAAGGCAGCCGTGTCCCGCCTCACTTCGTCCAAAAATATCCTTAACCCGGTCCGTCACACCACATTCATCACACAGACATCACAATATATCGCAATCTTTTCCCGTTGCGTCGTTGATTTCCGTAATGGCTCTAATGCACTGCAGTGTAATATGTACTTGCTGCATACTTTATTTACACATGGCTGCTCCCGATAATCTCACAATGCAGAGTTGAAAGTTCCCGCGTACCAACTTTCCATACCAGGGAGGCAGGGAGGATATGGATATGTTCGCTGCTAGAACCGCTAAGGCACTTCGCCATCGTCTCCACCGTCGAAACATGTCCCACCTTTGCACCGCTCGCTACCTCTGCCACTTCCATTGTTCCTCTCTCCCAGGATTAATAGGCTAATGCCGACGGGATGTTGTCGGCTTCAACATTCTCGCGTTGTTGGATGTGATACTTACGTATTTCCTGTTTGGGCAGTCTCGCAGGTTTGGTTGGTCCGGGGACGGGATGTCATAGCGACCGGGAACCACTAGCCGAGGGATCAGGACGATATCTTTCAAGACCTCCTGTACTGCGCCTCTAGGAAGACCGGCACTACAGATTCATCGGTGTTTTCCACGACATTTAGGTGCTCTGTCATTTAGCTTCCGCCCTGCCTTCTTTGGATTGTCTTATGAAGCCGTCGGCCTACTTCTTTTAAATTTACCTATTGGTGCGCAAGTGCTTCAACAGAAAGAAACAAGGCATTCCTGGGCTAGGGCATTCATCTCCAGGAGCTGGTCTGGCTGTAGATTGACAAAAGCTTCTCAATGAGGAGTTCCAACAACACCCTGATGCGACACTCACATAATATTCTCTGGGCAAACTACCTAGAGTAGAAGTTGATAGTATTACTCACAAAGCATATTTGTTCAACAATGAGCAGCTAAGATACATTGCAACCATGTGGGTTGGTAACTCCTCACACTTTTGAGATCCTGGACCGTTAGCAATCTACAGCTAGACATGAAGTATCAAAAATTGATATTCCTAACTGGGATCCATCCAATCGTCCTTAGGCCGCTTCAAGGCATTCCATTCAGTAAACCAAATGATCCTCCTGGGGCAAAACAAATATCGCCATAAACTCAGGCAAACCAGCCCAATAAGCCACCGTCGTCACACCGGACAGAACAGCATTGAAAACACAAGTGGGAATCATAGTAGCGCAACCTTTTGCATGGTCAGTGGTCATTGGAAGAAGCCGATAGAGCAAAAGGCATACCTCGAACAAATAAAAGAGAAAAATGTCGCCGTCCGTTCATGTACCACCAGTGGTGTGCCCAGCGAGGTAGTTGAATTGTCCAATGACACTGGCCGGGAAGCCTTTTTCTTGGCGCATCATTGTCTCGACACGACTGAGGATGGTTAAGAGCCGGGCTTGATGAGTCTGGTTGGTGACCTCCTGGAATATGGCCCGGATTGCGGCTGGACCAGAGAGCATGCCTCCCGCACACTTTACTTTGATCACCATGTCAAGTCTAGGAGCATCGACACGGTGGGGATGCGTAAGGTGTTGGTCAACGAACTGGAGATTCAAGAAGAAGTCTTGGTTCCGGCCATAATCAGTGGTATTTTCCTCGATACGGACAGTTTCAAGATTGGGTAGAGCACGAATGATGTTGGCAACCTTGGAGAACTCATGTTCGAAACCACCAGCATCGAGACAAAGGTGTCTGATCTGCTTGAAGTCTGCAGAATGTTGCAGAGCTGCTTGGAAACCAAGCTTTGGCGAATAGTAACCGAGGGACATGTTCGAATGAAGGTGGACAACATCGATGTCGGCGTTGACATAGACTGCCTTGTTCGAACCGTGTACAGCGAACAACGGTTTGTATACGGGAACCATCGCACTCACGACAGCCTTACAGGTTCGCAGGAATCGTGGTCTGCGCGCGCCTGTGACATTGAAGTCCGAACCCGCGACCTCGGTGATGGTGATGACCCGAGGGTGATTCAAGGATTTCATGACCCAGATCTTATTCTGGATCTCTTGGGGCAGATTCTGGAACAAGGCGAATGAGCCCTTGATCTGCGCTACCTTGGTTGGCTTAAAAGCATGCTGAGGGACGGATTTCACAGCAAGATCAAGAGCATTGTGAGCATTATGAGCATTGTAAGCATAGGCGTGTTTCGTTGGAGCCAACGTTGCAAGATCGAGCCATTGGAGAGACTTGAGCTCTTTGAGATGATCGGCAGCGCCAGGGAAAAGTTTATCGGCCTCTTGGAAATACATCATGTTGATGACTGGGCCTTGGATTAAGCTTTGTCAGCATCATTCCTCAAGATCTGGCGTGTGTCGGCAGCATCAAAAATTGAGGAAACTTACGATATGAGTCGGATAGTTGTTGCAAATCAAGGAGCCGGCCAGCCAGCTGAGTGTAGGTAAGAAAGATCAGAGAGTGTGCGAAATGTGAGGAAATTGAGTAGGTTGCGTCTGAAAGCCCAGATAAGTACTGGCTTGACGCTCGTGGATGTGAAAAGCCTGCTGCAGAGTTAGCAAACCATCCTACTCGAGCCTGGTGATAGAAGGTAGCCACGATGCCATCTAGATCGATGGAGTGGTAGTCACAACAAAGAAGACATGTTGGTGGATCCGAAATCGGAGAAGGTCTTTAACTTACAGCTGTAGGAAGGAATTTGTATGCGAGCAGCGTAGGGCAGCTGGAAGATTTGAAGTCAGTGATGTCCTCAGATAGGTTGAAGTCTCCACTACGCGTGGATCGAGCTGAGTGAATCGGAAGGCATGCGTGTTCCACAAGATTGGGCAGGAAGGAAGTGTTATGTGCGTCGAAGTGCGTCCACGGGGAGGCAGGCTTGACTCTTAAGTAAATCGAGAGGGCGCCTTTGACTTCAGAAAGACAAACTTTCAATCTGAATGGAATGTGGTGGAGTTGATCCGAGCAGGTGAGCGGCCGTGTAGAAGACTCTGCTAACAAGTGTAGAGGAGGACGAAAATTATCGGATGGAGCGAAATACAATGAGAATAAAGGCAACTGGAGGAGATGAAAGCACAATATGACACAGTTCTGAACAATTCCTGGCTGTTGCCTGAAGCACAATACAATGATGTGCGACGCACAATGGGACGAAGTGATGTATTGTTTCTGAGCAGTGTGAAAGTGTCGAGGAAGTGAAAATGGATCAGGTCGAAATATCAAGGCTTAGGATACTGAATTAATGGAGGGAAAACTTACAGTGTTCAGAAAATGAAAGTGAGTTGGAAATGTTGTTGTTGGAAGGTGTCAAAATCTATTGTGAGGGTTTGTAAGCTATTGTCGTCGAGGTGATGGTCCCCCAATGCCAAGTGGGGCTCCTCCGTGCTAAGACTTGATGTTGAAGCGGCGTCGGAAGGGATTTCTGCTAAGAAGATGCGCAATCGGAATGAATACTTCTTGGGAATAGTGAACTTGTGGTACTTACTTGCGAATTGAAAGAAAGACTGAAGTTGAATAACGTGCGGTGTTGCCTAGATACAATGTTAGATCGTGAGTGCTGGTTTTTTCGCCTAGAGCATCAGGATGAGGAGGAGAATGAGCATGAAGTAGATGTCGATGCGCACGGGATTAATGAATTGAAAACTAAGTAAACTCACAATTGCACAGAATGTAGCTTGTAACTGAAGGTGAGGTATTTAAGGTATGTCGGTGCTACGCAGTCTGAAAACTGGCATATGAAGTTGAAGATTCAGAGGGAAGGGAAGCGGGGTGAGAAAGGGGTGAAAAGTAACCTGAAAACTGAGGTTGATCAACTGTATATAGTCAGCTCCGAAGAGAACTTATCAGATCTTGGGGGAGCTCACAAGGTGTGTTGTTCTCCAAGGCCTCAAATCAGGCCACAAGGCGTTTCTTCTCCCACAGATTCACTTCACCTTTGGAAACACTGTGGAATGCCGCCTTACGCCTTTCTAGTGAATAAAGAGAAGATGAGCTAGTTACAATAGTAAAAGCAGCGGCATATATCAGAGTTTTCGAGGAAACCTGAAACAGAAACCAACTTTTCGAATCTACAGATCCCGATATAAATGTGAAGGTGAAGTGAGAGTTGATATTAGGCGCGCAGAGCACATGTGGGGGGGGGGGGCCAGGACGAGGGGCTTTGGCGACAAAACCGTAATAAGACTTCATACGTGACCACAGCAGAAATAGAAGAATCTATATGTATTTATTTCCACATACTTCCTACTCGAAGACCTTTGCTCTCGTCTTCTCTGCTCCTAAGCATTGTGGGCCCCAAGATGGTTTCCCTCGGATGTGGCAGACAGCATTCTCCGATCTCTTTCATTCACTTTCTTCCAGCTATTCGTTTCCTCTTCAAGCAAGCCGCCTCCGCAAGCCGTATCCACAAACCGCCTCCGATAGCGCAACTTCTTCTCCGCTGTTGGAACCCGTTACCGTTTTCTTGTGTGATTAGACAGTTTCGATCAGCCCTAAAATCTTATCTTTCAACCTCAGCAGAAAAACCGCACGCAACCACCAGAGAACACATACTTCATGGCTTGCTTGGCAATGTACTATTATTTACTATTCAGAAGCTGAAATCCAAGTCTGTCTACCAAAGCCTCTATTGCAATCCCCTTCCCAATAACTCCTCCCCAATCTCCTTGATCAGCGGCTCCTTGGGGAACGCCTTCCCCTTCGCCAATACCGTCCCTTGCGCATCCATGCTCTTCAACAGATCCACTAATTCGCCGTTCATTGGCGACCCAAACACCAGATACCCGAAAGCTAGCAAAAATCCCTTTAGCGCTTCTGGTGATTCCTTCTCTTCCTGGATCGCTTCTAGTAAGGATGCCGCGAGCTCGACTTGTTCGCTCTCGGGTAATCTCTGCTTGTGATCTGTGATGCGGAGATGGGATTCTGCGAAAGCGATATTGAAGGCTAGACTGGCGGCTGCCACGCGAGTATTGTGATGTCCGTTGTCGAGGAGGGAGGTGGTAATTAATTGAATCAGAGGAAGCGTGAGGGCAGGGCAGCCAAGAATATGTTGAGGATACAGAGGACTGGTGAAGAGGTTGCAGGCGGCTTGGAGAGCGACCAGACGAAGGGAGTAGGGGCATTCTTTGAGTTCGTTTACATAGGTGAATAGAGGAGCGATGGTTTTGTGATCTTTCTCTTCGGCATAGTAGCCACTAAATCTGGGATCCGCAAGCGCGAGGCGCAAGAGATCGACTATGGTGAACATGACCTCTAAGGGTAGTTTAGATGGAGCATCTCGGACGAACCAGCTGAAAGAATCAAGATCTGGGAGAAGAGTTTGCGCCGCTGGCTTGGTTTCTCGGTCCGATACAAACTGCAGGACTCCTTCGACCGCTGTGTTTTCAGCTGCAGACCCCATCTTTGCTTTCAATTTCGCAAGGGGTGGAACTTTGGTGTAAAAGACAGGCTTGACGTCGTTTGCGCGTAATGCGGGAAGTCGTAAGGACTCATGAGGATGGGGTGGGAATGCCATCTGTACCAGCAGTCGGACGTTACCACGTAAAGAGGCTGGATCAGCCCCAGCCCAACGTTTCTCTTCTTCGCCGCGGAGGTAGGTAACAAAAGACGGAGTCGCTCGAACGTTGTATTTCGTACTGATGTCATAGCTCCGAGATACATCAACCAATATCATTACGGCTTTCCGGCCAACTTCATGGGCTAATTCGTCAAACAATGGGTATAGAGGCTTGCATGGAGCACACGATGGCGAAGTAAAGAAAATGACTGCGCAGGAATTCTTGGCCTCTTTCAGTAGGTTGTCTAGTTCAATTGAAGTTGTAGGTTGCCGAACCAGAGCGGCCTTTTGCTCCGAGGTCTGCGGATGTTCCGTGGACTTGATACCTAAGAGTCCGCCACTATTCATGTTGTTTAATGTAACATAGTCGTTGAGGCGCGGTTGCAGCATTCTGCCGAATGGAGTATTGAGGACCGTTTCTGGGAGGTTGGTAATATATGAGGGAATCCCCTGGCCTACTAGGAAGGTAGCAAAATCGTTGGAGAAGTTATTGCAGTTGTGTCTCCAAAGATCATAAGCCTGAAGGTAGAGTTAGCTGGCGACTCGAATTCAAATGCGCAAGAACATATACCTCAAGAGTGTAGATTGATTTGAGAGACTCTAGATACTCTAGTATCACATCCATTGGTAAGTCTGTCTTCCCCAGCTCTAATATTTGCAACGGCTTCCCAAGATGGGTCTCCCCAGGTCTAACCGTCTTGACCCCTCCATCGTAGACGTATTCAACGCCTGCGAAGACAATTGACGTATGATAGACAGCATCAATCTGGATACCTAGTAACGCGCCGGATAAGTTGCGCGCAACTCCTCTGGAGAGATCATAGACGTATAACTGAACATTCATGGTTTTTGGAGCAGGTAATTGTAGCAGCGAAGTTGGAGGAGTTTGATCCAAGGTACAAGTTGAGCGCGCAAACTAATTGACGGACGGTGGTTCTAAAACTGCCTAGAGAAAAAAGAAAGAAGAAAGAAGAAAGAAGTAAGAAAGTTAGGAAACTAGGGTGGCGACATTAACATGAAGGGTAATTAATAGGGAATGGAGACATATTCTATGTCTTTCTATGAAGTAGAGGTCGAGGGATTGGGACTGAAGGCAACATCGAGCTGACGGAGGTTGTTTGAGAGTCGAGAGAGTGTGGCTGGAATATTGTGGCTTTAACGCGGAACCGGCTGTCCGTTACTAGTGGATCAGTGGTTGACGCCACCACGATAAGATAAAGAAAAAGAAGTCTCTAACACAGTAATTTCGAGCCACACTTCACCTCCAAATCCATGCAAGGGGAGCGCTGCGCTGTTGGCTGTGCTGTGCTGTGCTAGAACAAACCTGGCAACGCCAATTCCGCCAAGTCCCCTTACTGTCCCCTTACTGTCCCCTTTTTTCTATTTTTTGCCCCGTGGTAAGTTAGCAACCTTACCAAATCTTATTCCGTTCATAAGGTTATCCTCTTATCCTGTACCACACATCACCTTTCCATCTCACTACTTTTTCCCTTCTCCCATTCCTTTCATAAAAGAGGATCAGGAACTACACCAATCCCATGCCCTAAGTGTATTTTCGCTCCGTTTTATACCTTTCCCTACGTGTTCGTTCTCTAGTAGGTTGATATCCTCTGGTTGTTTCTGATAGTCGCTCTTTCGCAGATGCGACGTACCTCTGTGTCTTTACCATCGAAGACTACATCACACGATCCTTTCGAAAAGCCCTCTCGATACAGTGACTCAGGCGCATTCCAAAGCGCCGCCTTCAAACTGGATAAATCAAAGTACGGCGGAATGACGCCAAGTCAGCGTTCCCGATACCTTAAGACAGGAGGCATTCTCCTCGTTGTCCTGTTCCTATTCTATTATCTGGCCCCGAAAGGAGCAGACGTATCTACTGGCGGAGGTATGTAGAATACCTCGAACTTCAACATGATCCCAGTTGCTAACTATTAACAGTAGGAAATGTGGTCGATCAAGTGAAAGGTGGAAACAATGGACAATCCCCCTCCGACTCATCGTACGGGACAACGAAGTGCTCGAAATCCTACGACAAGTCGAAGCCGATTGTCCAATATGCCATCATGATCGATGCAGGCAGTACCGGATCTCGAGTGCACGTATATAAGTTCAACAATTGTGGTCCTACACCAGAGCTTGAATCTGAGGAATTCAAGATGACCGCGAAAAAGGAGGGCGGTTCTGGATTAAGTTCTTACGGAGACGATGCTGAGGGTGCTGCAAAGAGTCTTGATGTGCTTATGGATGTTGCTGTTAAGACTGTGCCTGATAAGCTCAAGTCCTGCACACCTGTCGCTGTCAAGGCTACTGCTGGCCTTCGCAAACTCGGTCCAGAACGGAGTGAAAAGATTCTTGAGGCAGTTCGCAACAGGTTAGAGACTGTATACCCATTCGCTGTTGTCTCTAAAGAAAAAGAGGGAGTTGTCGTTATGGAAGGAACAGACGAGGGTGTCTATGCGTGGATCACCACAAACTTCTTACTCGGCAACATTGGCGGCCCCGCACCTGGCGATACTGCAGCGGTTTTCGATCTCGGCGGAGGATCCACACAGGTGGTATTCGAGCCCAAGTTCAAGTTGCCCGAGAAGATGGCGGAAGGCGACCACAAGTACAAGCTCGATTTTGGCGGAAGAAAATTCGAACTTTACCAGCACTCACATCTAGGATATGGGTTGATGGCAGCACGCGAGACTATTCACAAGACACTTATTGATGATATCAATGATGCCCATAAGTCTGATCTTTCCTGGACAGCTTCACCGGTGGTCAATCCTTGTATTGCTCCTGGAATGAACCGCACAGTCAACATTGATTTTGGCAAAGACCACCCTCTTCGCGCAAAGCTCGGAGAAAAGAACGAGTTCGTTATGGTCGGCCCTTCCACACCGGCTCCAGCGCAGTGTCGGGCCCTTGCTGAGAAGATGCTCGTCAAGGAGGCCGAGTGTAAGCTTGCCCCTTGTTCCTTCAATGGCGTCCATCAACCGTCTCTAGAGAAGACCTTCCAACATCAGGACGTCTACACTTTCTCTTACTTCTACGATCGAACTGCTCCACTGGGAATGCCTGAGTCGTTCACTTTGAGAGAGCTGCACCAGCTCACCAGCCAAGTATGTGGTGGTGAATCTCATTGGGATGTTTTCTCTAGCATCCCCGAGGCGATGAAAGAATTGAAGGGTAGGCCTGAATGGTGTCTGGATCTCAATTTCATGATGGCACTTTTGCATACCGGCTACGAATTGCCAATTGACCGAGAGGTTAAGATCGCAAAGAAGCTCAAGGGTAATGAACTTGGATGGTGTCTTGGTGCAAGGTATGTTATATTTCAACCACTTTCGTTTGATTCCACTAACTCTTCCATAGTCTTCCGCTTTTAGAACCGGGATCCGGATGGAAATGCCGTGTCAAGCAGATCTCTTAAATGGATGAATAATATCTTACGAGCCATGGAAGGATGTTGTGGTATATGTCTGATTAATGCACGATTGGCGTATTACGGAGGTTTGCTGTGAAAAGAACTCCAGGTTATAGAGAATTACGCTTTACATGCATCAAATACGTAAATAATTTTTGACGTTCGTTTTTACTGCTCTGCTTCTTCTACATGGTGGATGTCCTCATTTGCCTTACTACACAACGATCCGACGTGCGATGTACCTTTAAGGTGAGCTATCAAAATGTCTGCTTTAGCTGGCGGATGTAGCTAATCATATTGCAAATTCATCTTGGCAACGGTGGTGAATCGTCCTCTTGATTGCTCTTTTTGGCTTCCACGTGACAAGACGATGACGTTCGTCTCAACTACAAAATGAGGAGCAACTTCAGGGAGGTCTTCGTTATTTCTCAGACATCGAATTGATAACTCATCGTAATTGATTGTTTCAATTGAGTATTTAGTATCTCGACGAAATGCAGCCTTTTACATTACTTTGTCTTCTTACTGCTGTCGTTGAATTTGGTGCTGGCCTTGCCGTCTTCCCGAAGTCGGATGGAACTGTAAAATCAAAACATGGCAGCAGGGACTGGTCATTGAAGGGTGTCCAAAAAATGTTAGTATACCGAACGATGCTCTCGAATTCATACTGATATTTGGCAGCCTCAAAGGAGCTGACATCATTGACGATGTTCTCGATAATTTCACACCCACTTGCTACATTGCTCCCTACTACGAGACCAAGAAAGTGAAGTACGGCAATACGATCAAGCCTGGGAAAACAGAGGAGGCTCCATCTGTCCATATTTTCTGTCCTGGAAAGACAGAAGTGTCTGGTCTGACTATTGCTTTGACGGACCCGGATGCACCATCTCGGGATGATGATTCGATGTCGGAAATGTGCCACTGGATCGCCAAAGTTCCTTCAGTAGTTATTGGTCGTGATCTGGTAGCTGATTTTAACGCGACGGATTTGTTCTCGGCAATTGATTGTGAGTGCTCAAGTCATTGAATTCGAGCTTTCAATACTGATCGCCCATCATAGACAAAGCCCCGGCTCCGCCAGAAGGCACCGACAAACATCGATATGTTTTTGTTCTCTTGGAGGGCCCGAATGTCAACCTCACGGTTCCAGAAGAACGTAAGCATTGGGGTTTCGAGAGGCCTGGCAGTGGGGTCCGAGACTGGGCCATTCAGGAAAATCTGACTGTTATTGGAGCAAACTTTCACTATGAGAAACACCAGGAGAAGAAGAGTGACTCTCTTCGTTTCAAGATTCAACCTTGGTATTAGATACCTACTAGAGTTGAACATCTGTATAAATTTACGAGGCGGAATCCCTTCACACATGACCTACTTTCATTGAACATTTCAAGGAACTGAGCCGGCATACCCGATGCAGGGAATGTATATCCCATGGCACATGCGACAAAATAGCCTACATTCAACGCCCTCTTGACTGATAACGTTCCGTAAAACCTCCAGGAAGGGCGAATTAATGGCTGAGAGTCCTTCGCCCTCTAACTCTCGGAGCATGCTTCTAGAATGATCGCATGAGATGTACAATATGGGCGGAGTACCCTCCATTGCATCATTTGAGTTCGTGAAGGATTCTATTTCAGCGAGGCTGAATAGATATGTGCTCCATTCGCCAGCGGCTATGCAGACCCGACATGTTGGTACGGACAAAATTGCGCTATTCCAACTGGGCAAGGAGCTTCAGTGGGTCGTATTGATTGGTTGATGCCTGTCAGTTCTGGCACACTATCAATGCAAACCCCTTTCAGCACTCTCACCCTTGACCTCACCCTTGACGATTGAAGAAAGGTGTGGTACGCATTCCCAGATAGGTGCAAGATGTTCGCCAGCCACGGAAGCAGTGATACTTAAACCTCGAAGCAGGTACATCACGAAATGTACCTCAAGAACATCTCTAATTCTATATACGAACACTTTCAACACTTACGCAACTATTCCCCATGCAAGGTTCTAGCTCTTCGCAGACTCGCGGTCAGCCACTTATGAGTTCTCGGACAAGTACGCCGTCTAGACAAGGAAGACTCGCTCCTCCACAATCGGGATCATCTCGGAGTCCCGCTTCTCCAGCCTCAATACCGGTACGGCCCGCTTTACAAACGATTATCACCCCCTTCGCAAACACGAGCCCTAGTTTTACAAGGAGTATCTTCGACAAAATTCTACCATCCACAGAAAGTGATTTATCACCTGTTACGCCTCCCAATGATCATAAGGAATTGCTGTATCAAAAGCCATCGACCCAGCAAAGAAATGCCAAACCTAATGGCCAACCTGCTTCCTCTAGTGGATTCTCTTCCAAAGATATAAATCTTACTCCCTCGGCAGATTCAACCTCCGCCACCACGTCACAAAGATGCGTGTCCGCACCTTCACTCGGTATATCTGGGAGACTCCAGAAATCCCCAGTGGCACCGTCATCCGCGAAACGAAGATCACAGAATCGTGTCACCACAAGTTCATCTCCATCACACTCACTTCGTGCAAACCCCTCTTTCCAATTCGACCATATAGAAGGTGATGGAACAAGATCAAATGTCAGCACTCCAGGTTCAACCAGAGCTACCCCAATTGACCTGACCATCGACGAATCTGACACAGATACGCCTGAAGTATCTTCGTCTCCAGCTGACAGTTCCACAAAAGCTGAAAATGCTTCTGATGCAGAAATTCCAGATTCACCGTCGCCCAGATCTCGAAGACCCCTAAGCACAACTCGAAATTTATCATCTAGCTCTACGAATCCAAAGCCGGCCGTCTCATCAAGCCCTCCAGCGGCGAGTCACAACCGCTTCACAGTCCCTTCAGATGATAGTAGCAGTAATGAGGATGAAGAGTCAGCTATGGAGTGCTTAGACGATCCTTTCACCGAGGGTGTCACCGCACAAACCGAAGATGGAGACAACGAGTCAGCTAGCAGTCCTATCCCGCCATTGCAGTTTATAAACTATCAAACTAGAGGTCATCGATCTTTAAGAGAGATAAACGAAGCCATTCGAAACACCATCAAGCAGCAAAGTAAATTGAACAAGAATCCCAAGGGAGGGTTCGTTTATGCGATACACTGTCCTGATGATGCTTCCTCATATCTCAAAATTGGCAAAACGGTCAACGTCCCCGAAAAGCGCCTCAAAACATGGTCGAAGGACTGCTGCATCCGTCTGATTCTAGTTCCAGATCCTTCACCTGCAAGTTCATCTCCGTGTAGCAAAGATGCATTTCTTTCCTATGGCCTTGTCGAGTCCATTATCCACCAAGAATTCTATAATCAACGCAAAAAACACGTTTGCCGGCATCATAAATATAAACATGATGAATGGTTCGACATCTCAGCCGAGACGGCGTATCACTCAATCGATCGCTGGCGAACTTGGCTGGTGGTCGAGCAACCGTTTGAGAAGTCTACGGGGAAACTCAAACCGTATTGGCAGTGGAAAGTTGATAATCTGAATAAGAATTATTCAACGCTAGATTGGGATGTTTGGACGCAGCCGAGTTATTGGGATTGGGTGGAGTACAAGTGCGACGATTATCCTCGCGTGGTTCTTTTACTGAATCATATGAGGAGAAAATACTTGCATTTTTGCGTTATGGGGTGTTTTGTGTCTTGTCTGGGGTATTTCCTTTATAATGGGCCGGAATGGAAATGGTGCTTTTTTGTCTTGTCTTTACTGGCTGTTTAGATTTATGTATATGTTAGTCGACTTGTGGAATTGTATGATTATATGAATAACGACGTACGAACTGGGAGCGCTGCGAAGAGGAGGACAACTTATTAACCATTACATGTGTTGGAATCTATATTACCGCAATTTTATTTACGCCTAGCATCTGCCACCTCCATTTAACGCCTCTTCACCATATCTCCCTCGTTCTATTCGTCCCCTTTTCCTCCTCTCCCCTATCCCTCCCCATACCAAGCAAAACAGTCAAAGCGAAATAGCAAACGGAATCACAAGCCCCACGGCATCCCTCACCTTCCAGAATACAACTCGGTCATTGGACGCGCGACGATGTCCAGACTCCTGGATGTAGCCCAAGTTCCCAACCAAGCTTCTCTACCACTCTGTAGAAGGTCATTGTCCCGGCAGGTCACGAAAGTTGTGACGCATAACTACAGCATTCAACATCGCCCACCACACCTGTCTTTGCCCAAATCAAAAAGGAGATGTTCCATCAATATAGATACCAAGCCTTCGATGCGTACAGGGCCACTGAGAGTGGCATATAGATCGCGATTACCTCCAAGCTGGGAGTATAACGCGATGTCGGTGGAGTGAATTCATCGATATTAGGAATTGTTTGACGATATTGATATCAATCGACAGCGATGCTACTGCATTAATTACGTGTTGACTTCAACATATTCTTCACCACTTTTGCTTTAATTAGAATTAGAATGACAACAGTCCGGATGTGATAGATATTCAATTCTATATGCTTATACAGTTTGTAGGACTCACTGGAATATCTCCAAGAATGAATTTAGTGTCCCAGGTCTCCCTGGTGTCCTATATTTCCGGATTTTATAAGCTAAACCTAATTCAGCAAGAGGTTAGTGGTGTCCATGCACGCAATATGCTGTTCCAACTGCCATTCTTCTTCCTCGACTTATTGTTGCATTGCTGTGTAGGATTGAAACTTACTTTTGAGGTAGAAGACCATTGCAGCACCCAGCAATGCCCGCCCCATCTGCCCTACTCCCAGGCCCGACATATCGACCACCGCTGTCGACATGGACACGTGCGATACTCTTCATCAAGACCCATATCTTCAGAACATTCACGCGGATGGTCATTCCAATACTCACATCTCCATATATCCGGGGCCGCGCCTCTTTACCAACTTTCACAAAGAGCTACCCCTCTCACCCCTCTCTCACGCATCGTGTCTTCATTCCTCCATCCTACAAGTCCGATGACGCACCACTTCCCCTCTACCTCTCCATCCACGGTGGAGGTTTCGTTCTCGGTAACCCAGCAGGAGACGACCCCTTCTGCCATCATTTCTCCAAAAACCACAACCTCCTCGTCATCTCTCTCGACTACCCAAAAGCACCATCGTACCCATTTCCCAGCGCCACCAACGCCCTAATTGACACCGTCGCCGCCATTCTCAACGACGAATCCCTCCCCTTCGACCGCAGCAAAGTCGCCATCGGCGGCTTCAGCGCCGGCGGTAATCTCTCACTCTCGCTCGCCCAAGATCCATCCCTTCGAGGAAAAATCCACGGTATATGTGCTTTTTACCCACCGTGTAACTTCGTAACTCCTATCTCTGTTTCGCTAGCAGCACGGCCTGCGAACGCGGGTCCGGATGCATTGAAGAATATGGGACCGCTTTTTAACTATGCGTATATTCCACCCGAGACTGATCTCTGTGATCCGAGATTGAGCGTGGCATATGCAAAGGGAGAAGATCTGCCGGAGAAGATTTGTGTGGTGGGGTGCGAGTTTGATATGCTTTGTTATGATGCGGAACTCATGGTTGAGAGGTGGGCGGGGAAGGAGAGGAAGGAGGGGGAATATGTTTGGGAGAAGGACGGCGTGAGGTGGGAGAAGGTCCTGGAGGTTGTGCATGGTAAGTGAAGTTTTCTTTATCATCGGGTTTCATTCTCAGCTATCCTGAAGCTTATTAACTATGGTTTAGGCTTTGAAAGTATGGACGGTAGGCAGGAGAGAGATAACGTCAAGAGGGAAAAGAACTTGGAGAGAGGACGGAAGATGTGGGATGACGCCGCCGGGTGGTTGCACAGAGAAGTTTATAGGTAAATTATTCGCAGAGTACATCATATATACACCTAGAATATACTGCACATACACTCACCTATACACCCGGGGTACTTTGTACTATCAAATTATTATACAGATATCAACTTACTACGAGTCAACGCCTGTGATGTGCAAATCTCACTACAGCCCCCAAAGTAACATGCTCCAAGAAGTTACACAAGCATCCGCCAAGAACACTCGAGACTCCACCCCCAAGCCAAGAACGATGCGGGTTCAGGAAATAGTCTGTCTCCTTACTTCAAACCCTCCCTCCGAATCCTCTTCAACAGCAGACGCCCTCCGCTCACCCACTGCGGTACAAGTACAGGTAAAATCCCCCAGTGTAACCTTACAAACAAAACAAAACATACTATAAAAAATCTCTCTCCTCCCCACCTACTGTACCCTTACCCTCCCCCTTACCCCTCTCCACCGGATCCCCCCTCACCCGTTACCAGAACAAGCAAATATCCATTTACACATACACTCAATTCACCCCTCACTCGCCTCCCAAAACCCCATATCCAACACAGTAGACTCCACCTCAGCCCAAGGGAAAAAAAAAGTCCCCACCGTTTCAGAACCACGACGTATAAGTCTCCTTATCGCTTCGTTTGGGTTTCGGATATCTTATGCACTAGCCATCTATTTCCGGGGTCTTCAGGATCTATGTGCGGATCCTTCCGGTCTGTGGTCTGGATGGGTTTAGTGGGATGTTTCGTTTTGTTTTGTTTGGGTTGTTTCGGAGGGGGTTTTTGGGAGAGGGGGAAGGAGGCGGAGGTGCGCTGAAATATCTGAAGATGAGTAGATGCTGTGAGTAGTGAAGATGCATGGTGATGTACGGATCTTTGTTGATTTTGTTTAGGGTTGTAATTGTATCTAGATATGATATTCCTTCATCTATCCTAATCCATATCCTCTCCTTATTTCCTCCTAGTAACGTAACCATCATGATCAAATATATGATTTTCATAGATCAAATTCCCATTCCTGATCCGAAGCTCAACGCCTAGCAAAGCCCAAAGAAACCCTTTATTGAATAATACAGACAAACATATATGCAAAGAGAGTAATCCAAAAGAAACGAGTATTGTAGTAAGGAAAAACCGGAGCCATAATATATTTGTTCGCTCATTAAACATCGCTAGAATTACATATTCTCATTTTTCATTTTCCACATCCCTTCCCCCTTTTGATTTCCGACAGCTCTATTCCTCATCTGCATTTCTCGTCTCAACAAACGTCAGCTCAGCCACTTGTCCCTCCGCCATATTTAAATTCACACCATCGACGACCGACGGACTTGGCTCGCGCTTCTCAACCGGTGCTGATGCCGATGCTGCTAAGTCTTCTACGCTTTGGGATGAAGAGATGACGTTCTTCTTGGCGACTAATCACACACTTGTTAGCTCAAGGTCTGAGAATTCATAAATAGGAATAAGTAAAAGAGAAGGCTAACCAGCTGGGCCACCACGGATAAACATCCTAGTAACCGTCGTCTTCAACTTAGCGTCAGAAGCCACATCTCGCTTTGCCGCACCGTTAGCTGGAGCAGCAGCCGCCGCAGCACCAGTCGATGGCTTCTGAAGGATACCGACGCCAGCAGCCTCAGTACCGAGTTGGATCTCAGGGCCGTTCTTCAAGGCGCCGGATGCGTAGCTGAGGGCTGCGTTTAGGGTCTGGATATCACGCTTTTCGACCTCGCTGTCTGCCTTTTCGAGCTTAACGATGCGGGGCGCGATTTCTTTGCCCATGCCTTGGAGAGCTGTGACCTGAGCTTCGCTGTTTTCGGCAACGGCGGGTGCGACTTGTTCTTGGGTGTTTGCGGCTGCGGGTTTGGCTGCGGGGGCGGCTGCTGCTGGGGCGGCCGCGGCTTGGCCGTTGTTGTTTGCTGTGGCGGCTGAGGTGACGGCCGCCCCTTCGAGAGCGTTCATAAGGTTTGAGACATCTTGTTTGCCGCCGAATGAGATTTCACCATCACCGACTACCAAGGCGGGAGAGTAAGCACCAAGATTGATGTTCAAAGGGAGCGCCGAGATGCTAGTGGCGAGGATAGCCAAGAGGAAGTAGAGACGGAGCATATTGGGAGGTGTATTTGAGGTGCTTGCGGGTGAATATGTGGAGATAGAAGAATAAGGTTATTAGACAAGGAGCGACTAATAGCAATGAATGATTAGAATAGAACGAAGATTGAAGCGTCAAGCTTGGAAGATAGAAAACGAAGACTGAAGAGAAGCAAATCGAGCACAGCTGGGGAATTAAGACTCTTGGGTGCATGAGGACAAGAGTCTTATATCAATTGCACAGAGGATTTTTGCGATGCCAATAGTGACCGTGCAGTATAGGTCTGGGTTGACCTCATGGTCCCCAGCTTTGCAGTCAACCCGTATCTGTTTGTCATGGACAATTCTGGTGGACAAGAATGTCACCAGTGGATAAGGAGGCGAAAGGTTGGATGCGTATCACGAGCCATGAATCAATCATAAGCTTGGGGAGTGCCGGAGATATGCCAATGTTTCAAAGATTGCCAAGTGACACTGATAGCAGAATGCCCAGATCTTGATAGCAAGGCCTAGAGGGCCTTAGCACGGATTTGCTGCATGGAAGACAGACAGAAAAGCATCTTGGCTGTAGTGGCAAAAGTCACGTTGATGTTTCGAAGCGGGCTGGGCGAGTCGGCGTGCTTTTTATTAATCGTGACTTTGATACTGCCAATTCCTTGGCGGTTCTAGCGTGTAGGGAGTCCCCTCGGAGGGTCACAGCGCAACCCCAGAAGCTTGACCAATTTCTACTTTCGCATGCCATACAAAAATAGGTCTTTCCCCAATTGATCTCCTTCGCTAAAAATCTCGTGTGGTTTGACTTTTGTTTTCGTCGCAAGTCTTGGCTGACATGCTGCGAAACTCTCCACGACTCACCAAGACGGTAATATTAGCAGTATAGTAAGTGCTTTGAACCACCATGCGGTGACAGCAAGGGCCCATGCTCAGTCAGTTGTAGTAGTCGGAAACATAAAATATGATGAGATGAAATTGTTTTTAGATATTGTACTGAAAATAGTGACCGCCGGTCCGCCGCACTGTTTGCGCCGGGACTAGAAACAAATTAAAAGGCACGTACACGGAAAACTAGATCCAGATTACCAGGCTTCAGGTTTCGAAAAGCCCTTCGCCGCAGAAATTTAGAATAGCTCAAATCCCAATCCTGAAAGTTGCATACTCGATCTGTAAAAGGAACCATAGCACAACAGCGATGAGAATCAGAGAGCGACTACATGGAGGACCTAGCCTTCAATATCACACGTCTTCTGAGGCATCGGTTTTCAATGCCTCATTTCGATACAATGGACACGCCTCTACCTCCTCTATCCATAGTTGCCAAGGCCTTTCTGATGCGGCGTCGTTCATCCTTTCAGAACCAGAAGCTTGCTCGGCGTTCAGGAACCTCAGAGGACCCTTGATTGAGGAGCTCCCCGCGGCATTTCTTAGCATAATTGCGTTTGTCTGTAAGCCAGCGTTAACGTGAGTATATACCGCGCGGTAGACAGCTTGTCTGATACTCGATCCTAAAGTTGTGAAACCGTGATTGGCCATTAATACCACACTACAATCCTGCGAGGTCGATCCGGGTTTAGAGAATTTCTCGGCCAAGCCATATCCAAACCGCTCTGAGTTCACTAAGAAGTCTTGGCCTTCACCTGCTCTGTACAGTTCCGTTATATCAAATACCGGAACCTGGTCACCTACAAACATTAACTATTGCATGCGTCGTCGATCGAACAAAAAAGCATACCGAGAAACCCAGCCATATGATATATCGGACGCAGCTCAACTCCGTTCATAGTGTAGGGTATCACAGCTTGGGCATGACTGTGGATCACGCAGTTGATGTCTGGAAATCTCTTGTATATCTCACTGTGAATGAACCGTTCTTGGTAGCCCTTCTTGGCATTCGGGTCGACAGGGGAGCTATCAGAGACATGATATTGAATCAAGTCCGAAGCTGTCGACACTAAGGCCGGGGCTTTCGATGCCGACATAATATAGACATCCGGCTTATCAGGATGACGGAGAGAGATGTGGCCGAAAGCATCTACAACATTATGGTAATGTAGAATGTGATTTGCATGGATAAGATCCTGCAGCTAATTTATGTCAATAGAAGCTCCCAAAACCAGTCGAGTATCAGATTACAAATTTAGCAATGGCTAATCGTTGATACAGTAGAACAATCCAATTGTACTATACCAACATATAGGCTCATTCTTCGAGGCAAAAAGCGGGGGTGGAGACTTACCTCTTTGTTCTTCATTTTCGACGTCGACGACGAAGCCGATGTTAATATGCGACTTTCCGGACATCAATTCGTGATCCAACTAGGGAATGCGACTTGGGCACAAGCGTCGTGATAGCTATTGTTGGTAATTACTGCTATAGCTTGCTTGCAGTACGAGTACAGAACCATAGCAAGCGATAGAGTGCACTTCGATGACGCTGACGATTTTCCAGTCTCGGCACTTGGGAGCCAAACTCCGACCGATGATCTTCACCTACAGAGTACTGTAACCTTAAGCTTAATCATCTCCGCATCAACGAACAAGTACCAGCGGTACCAGCGATACACAAAAGTAATGCAATGCGTCTGCATGCTTGACGGCATGAACCGTCATGGTATCTGTACAATACCTGCCTCCTGCTTCGACCAAACAGAATGGCTATCTGGCCAACGATGGTGCAGAAGGAGGAGGACGAAGGAGAAGGATGGACAGCGGCGAGAAGCGAAAACCACGGGCCCCCTAGCTTACGTGGCAATCCCATTGTAGAAGGTTACACGCCTGTTAACACCGCTATCAACCTGGCTATCACCGTCCAAGATAAAATATCCCCCTTCCACCTTCCCAAAACCAAGTCCAAGAGAAAGGATTATCTATCCATCTGATCATGCACATCATTCTTCCGCACGAAATGTACCTTGTCGGAGGCCACGGTTATCGATGACAATTGGCAATTGCACAGCTCTGATGGTGGACTGTGCCTGACTATCATTTACCATATCCCGTCTTACTTTCCCCATGCCCTAATGCATTGAGGAATCAAGTGCTTCTATTCGACTGCCGATCAGGGGACGGCGACAACAAGCTTAATTTCTAGCCTATTTAGGATTCTTTGATCCGTCCCGAAGGCGTAGTCAGATCCGATGTTGGCCTATGAGCTTTCAAAAGATGGGATGTGCTTTTCCTCTGTACATTCCTTTTTGTTCACCTTCTTCTCTAAGTTACTCGTCGCCAATAGTGTGAGGCACGTTTATGCTGAAGGATGTTGGGCCCTTATCATGGGGGGAGAATGAGAGAGAGGGGATGAGCAAGGCAAGGGCGAGGGCAAGCAAATATATCTACCTGCTGCCATGGAGCAAAAGAATTCTGTTTCGTTTCGTCTTGTATAGAAAATCCATTTCTCTATCGCTTTTCTTACGGTTCCATTTTCTGTTCCAGCGAAAATGATGTTCTCAATCCCCGAAATGCTGTTGCCAGCCGTGCTTCTGGCACCAGCTGTACACGCTATTACCATTCCACGAGCATTGCAAGCCGCAGCACCGAAGACCTGCTCCAGTCCAGCGTTGAGTTGCAGCGGGTCTTCATCTGATACGTGTTGCTTCAACACTCCTGGAGGTCAATTAGTACAGACTCAGTTCTGGGACACAAACCCTGTCGCAGGTATGGATACTCTCACCAGATGCACTTTTCGCATTCCACATCCACATAGCACCTTCCCACTTGCACAATCTTCCTCCTTTGACAAAAGCTAAAAATACCAGGTCCATCTAATTCATGGACCATCCACGGCCTCTGGCCCGACCATTGCGACGGTACCTACGATTCAAACTGCGACACATCTCGAGCATACACGAACATCACCCAGATCCTCAACGCCTTCGGGAAATCCTCTCTCCTCTCGTACATGCAAACCTACTGGGTGAGCAACGACGGTACAGCCGAGAGTTTCTGGGAGCACGAATGGGCCAAACACGGAACCTGCATTTCGACTCTCGACACGGATTGCTACACGGGCTATACTCCTGGTGCGGAAGTTGCAGATTTCTTCCAAAAGACTGTTGACCTCTTCAAGACTCTCAACACATATACCGTATGCAATACATCTGTCTCTCATTAGTACGACGTACTAACCCCCATAGTTCCTAGCCAACGCCGGCATCGTTCCTTCGAGCACCGCAACCTACACCTCCGCGCAAATCCAAGCCGCTCTAACCGCCGGCTTCGGCAAATCCGCCACCATCCAATGTTCATCGGGTGCACTCGACGAAGTCTGGTACTCCTACGAGGTGCGCGGCTCCGTGCAAAGCGGAACATTCGTACCCATTACTCCCGTCGGACAAACCGGATCCTGCCCCTCCACCGGTATCAAATACCTGCCTAAATCCGGAACTCCAGTAACCACCTCGCCCGGTACCCCGACCACTACCGGCACTGCGCCGGTTGGAACGGGCTCGTTCAGTGGCTCGGGCTATTTGCAGGCGTATGTGGGGAGCTCCAATAATGGATGTTTGATTAGTGCGGGCACGTGGTACACCACGGGAACTTGTGCGACGTATAAGGCTACTGCTTCTGGTATGTATCCCTTCATTGGTTTTGTGTTTTTTCATATGCCAGCGCATATTCTCGGCTCGCCTTGCGCAAGTCGTGATATATCCTTCCAGGTCTCGAATGCTCCAGTGGGGGCTTAGACGTCCGATGAGATTCGTCATTCATGTACGGGGAGGCTGGATCACTTCACTCCATGTCTTATCATATCACTGTTCCCGTTAGTATAATCCCAGAAAACTAACATTTTACATAAACAGGTTCTGGATTCACCCTCACTACATCCAAGGGTAACTGTGGTATCTCCAGCGGTGCATTTACGTGCGGTTCCGGCGTCACAGCTACTGTCTTCGGGGTAAGTCTGTTCCTCTTTGCCGAATGTTTTCACATATTCATACCCTATTAACTTCTCCCTTCCCTATCATTACACGAATCCCCAATATCGCCACTTCAATATGATCAACCTCTTCCCCCCTACCCCCTCCCTACCTTCATCACCCTATCTACCCCCCAACCTCCCCTGCAACACCACCAACCCACACCACCCCCCTCTCCCCTCCCACACTCCCCCCAACCTCCAAAAACCCCAAGCTAACCACCCTCTCCCCCTCCCAGTCCAGCAGCGGCTACCTCACCTACTCCGGCAGCTCCACCTTCTACGCCACCGCCGTCCCCTCCGGCTCCACCCAAGCAACCGTATACACGAGTTCTCAGAGCGTGGCCGTGAAATTTGCTTGGCAGTCTGTTTGAATGCGTTCGCTGACTCATGTTGGTTCTACGGCTGAAAGATAAGGAAATGAAACGAATCAGGATACAAAAAAAGATTATGGAAATGAAATGAAATCAAACGGCGCATGTGTTTGTGTTTACGCTGCGGCTGATCTCCAACCGTTGGAATCGTTTTTGATGTCAAACGTGCTCGCCCCGCTGCTGCGTGTGACTGACTGATTGATGACTGATTGATTAAGGGACAGCGATATCGTGCCGTGCTATGTCATCGCATATCGTATCGGTGGTGGGACGGGAGACCTACACACATGGAAGAAGAACGGCCGCCGCGCAGGCAGCTGTAGATCTTCACGCAGGGTAGGATTTAGCTTACATACCTCACATTCATTCACATCGCTTTATCCTGGTCTATTCACTCATCCAGAGTGCAGAAGATCGCTAGTGCAGTCCTGTTGGTCCCGTCCATGTTTGTTCGCTGGGATAGCACACTGTAAGACAAGATGAGATCAGAAAATAGCACCGATGCACCCCACCAATCCTCTCTGACCCGAAAACGAACCCCTCCATTTAGCCTCATCACACCTTACCTCACCCCACCCCATGATTGATGTCCCATTCCCAGAGAAGTAGAAACCGCCCAAAGTAGATGGTACAATGTCACCCTACCTCTGAATTATGCTTAATGCTTATTCTTCCATCCTCTAAATCTTGTTCACATTCATATCATCTGTACGATTTCTCACCTCTGTTAATCTGTCTGATGCTTGGTCTTCGATGGCCAAACAGTCATGTGGTGGTGATAAACTGCTCACTCCAAGGACTTTACTCCGAGTCTCCAACATCCAACCAACAGCACCCATTTCCATCTAGATCCCCTAATTAAATCCCCTATATCCAACGTCCTTCTCATCTCCACTTGAAATCGGCGACCTAAATCCATCTTCCATCCCAAAGTAAGCCCGAATTCGCCATATAACGCGTGTACAGCTGCACAGAAATCTTCAAACAGTTGTTAGAAAACCCGAGAGTGAGAATCCCGATCGAAAAAGATAACCGTTGGAGATTGTGCCACCCGTGTTTGTTTTTCTTTACGTTTCTGCTGTGCCGCAGTTGCATTTTTAGTTGTGCGTGCACACACCCTGGGCCCGCTGAACATGATCTACAGGGCTGATATGCTATGTTCATGTTAAACTATGCTACACTGTGCCGTTCGTGCGGAAGTAGAAGTACGTTGTTTGTTGGTTCAGCTAGGTATGTGATTCGAACCTTTGGGTCGATACCGAATGTAACCGTGATTAAGGGCGGTGGGGCATTCATTCCTGTGTACTGAAGTGAATGAGCATGAGAAGAGACGAAAGATGTTGCGACCGTTTTAGGAGATGCGTATTTGTATAAATAGTGAGCTTGATGGACATGAGGAGGAAGTATCTTCAGAATCTTGAACTATCAAAAACCTCCTGCATCAACAGATTCAACAGCAGGTTTCGGCTTGAGACTACTTAGTCGCCGTGTCTATTATCTTTGAGATACTACTCCTCTAAACTCCTCACATCTCTTTGACCGCTTATACAGCACTGCTTGTCATCTTGTCAGCATGGGTTCAATCCAGCCTTCCACTCGAAATGTTCACTTTGTGGGAAGTGTCTGTATGGCGGACACAGACGCTGTATTCCGCAAACTCGCTACTGCCTTCCCCAAGCAACTGAAGCGTATCCCCGACGGCGAGCCCGGTAAACGAGGAAACTTTGTCCTCTGGCAGCGAAGCGTCTTCATGAAATATCCTTGGCTCATTCGCTCTCTTTACTTCTCTCTCGCTAAGGATCCAGGACCACTCTCCATTCCTCCAGAGAAGCTTGAACTTCTTCCCATTGGATACGATGAATATGCCATCGAGTCCTACTCTAAGTTTTGCCAACTGCGGGAAGAAGGTGTCATTCAGAAGGGGGTGAAGTTCCAGGTCTCGCTGCCTACTCCTATCAATGTTCTTCATGTCTCTATTGAGCCGGCATACCAACCAGATATTGAACCGGTGTACACAAAGGCTTACTTAGCCTGTGTCCGTCATATTCAAGATAGTATCCCTGCCGAAGATCTTGCCATTCAATGGGACGTAGCCTGCGAGTTTGCTTTCCTTGAAGGCATAATCCCGCCTCCACCACATGTGAGTAATGAGATCTCTCTCCCACACGTTCCCTGATGTCTCATGGCTTGTCGTTTGGTCCAAGAACCATTGATCATCTCGTCTTTCCCAAAATAGCTTGCAGTAAAGCTTGCTGACATCTCTCTGCTTTAGTGGGTCCGATCTCTCAAAGAAGACACGATAAAGCGCATCCTTGAGCTCGCTCACTTCGTCGACGAGGAAATCGAATTGGGCTTCCATTTCTGCTATGGCGACCTCGGGCACCAACACTTTGTCCAGCCCAAAGACATGAGTCTCTTGGTCGAAATAGCAAACGGAGTACTCGAGGGAACACGAAAGAAGCGACCAGTCAACTGGGTTCACATGCCCGTTCCCAGAGACCGCACAGATCGCGAGTACTTCGTACCATTGAAGGACTTAGATCTCCAAAACACAGAGTTATACCTTGGACTTCTGCACCAGCATGACCATGATGGTACGAGGCGCAGAATTGCAGCAGCGAGCGAGTTTGTTGTCGACTTCGGTATTGGAACGGAATGCGGGTTGGGCAGGGCGGATGACGTGGAGTTGGAGAGCGTCGTAGAGATTGCGAAGGAGATAACACAGTAAAGATAATTGGAACAGAATCGTGGTGTCTTTGGGTGGAAGGAATACTTTTGTATTTTATGGGAGGGTAATTTGTTGAGCTTTGCATATCCACTTCTCGTTATTGTAGTTTACCATCCATCAAAGGAATAATAAGCATGGAATCAAAAACGTACCAACTTAAGACGTGCCCACATCCATACTGGAAGATCTTGAGAAGTTGTGTCCTCTTTAGTAGACTATCTCAATAAGGTAGAAGAGAAACCGACAAAGTAGAGAACCGCAGACTACAATACAATTATGGAAGTTGGAGAGCGTGCACTGCGCCCTATCGAAACGAACTCAGGAGCATTCTAAGTTGCTGGCGAAATGAAAATGTGTAATTAAGTATATCTTCATTTCATCGGGAGTGGTTGTTCCGCTTTGTGAGCTCTTTTGACGAGGTTTGAGATGCGATTTTGGGTGACGGAGTTTCGCGGTGGACCTCTGCCGGCACCCCTGTAATTGCATGGAGGGGTCTAGCGGCCTGAATCCTTCTCCGTCACACCCCACCATGAAGTAACCATCTCCGCCAAACACACCCGAAAACCTCCTATCTCACGACCTCAAAGATTGGAACGTCCAAGAAACCAATTCATCCTGTCCCCAAAATGGCTACTCACGAACAACTCGAGTCGACCTCATCTCGACCAATCCTCGACCCCACTACCAGCGTGCAAGAAAAATCCTCCAAAGAAGCTGCCCCTCTCCGCGCCCTGTCCCACCAAGCCGAACGCGAAGCGCAAAATGAAAAGACCAGCTCTTCCGAGAACACCATTCACATCGGCACACGCAAATCTGCGCTCGCCATGGTGCAAACGGAATGGGTGAAAGCCTCCCTGAAAAAAACGCATCCGGACCTAGAGTTCGAAATCCACGCCATGTCTACCATGGGCGACAAGAACCAAACTACTGCTTTGCATGATTTTGGCGCCAAGAGTTTGTGGACGCATGAGTTGGAGGAGCTATTGTTGAGCAAGAAGTTAGATATGGTGGTCCATTGCTTGAAGGATATGCCGACGCAGCTTCCTGCTACTTGTAAAATTGGGTGTATAACTGAGCGAGAAGATCCGCGCGATGCGTTGGTTATGAAGAAGGGAAGCACGTATAAGAGTTTAGCAGAGTTGCCGGAGGGAAGTGTAGTGGGAACAAGCAGTGTGAGGAGGAGCGCGCAGGTCAAAATGCACTATCCGCACTTAAAGTTCAAGGATGTACGGGGCAATATTGGGACGCGGTTGAGTAAGTTGGATGCCGAAGATGGCGAGTACGCTTGCTTGATTCTGGCTGCTGCAGGACTGTTGAGGATGGACTGGGGCGACAGAATTACGCAGTATTTGGACAGTAAGACGGAAGGTGGCGGTTTATTACATGCAGTTGGACAAGGTGCGTTAGCATTAGAGGTTAGAGAAGGTGACAACAGAATCACTGAAATCATCTCGCCGCTCGAGGACCAGGGGGTTATGCTCGCGGGGCTGGCTGAAAGAAGCTTGATGAGGACATTGGAAGGAGGTTGCAGTGTACCCATTGGAGTGGAAACTACTTGGATTGAGAAGGGGAAACTATTGATGAAGGCAATTGTTGTTAGTCTCGATGGCACGGAGAGCGTTCAGGCAGAGAGGCTAGAGGAAGTTCTTACAGCAAAGGATTCGGATGAGTTTGGTTGGCATCTTGCTCAGGATCTGGTTAGCAAAGGTGCAGCCAAGATATTAGAGGCTATCAACCTCAACCGTCCCATTCTCAAGGATGGTAACAATGCTTAAACGCGCTTCCTACGAGCATCTTTGTATTACAGAAAAAAGCATAGAAGGGATATTGGCTGGACCATCCATAGCTTGTTCGCATGCATTTTTTAAAAAGTGATATACATGAATAATATGTAACAACCTCGAGGCACAAATACTACTTTTCTTATATCTCACAGTGTCCTCTCTGTTGAAATGAACCCCACCCAGTGCATATTGTCAACGTTGAGTTGAATCTCCCAGTCTATGTTCCGCCCATTCGTACCATATCTCATTCAGCCGTTCAACCATTTCGAAACTGCTTCTTAACCTCCACAACCCTCAGCGCGCTCATTATTCTTCTTCGGTGAATGCCTTATAAGCACTCTCATCCATCAAAGCCTCCATATCCTTAAGTCCTTGCTCCCCTACCTCCACCTTTGCGACCCAACCACCAGCACTTGAATCATCCTCTGGCCCTTTGTTGATGTTTCCTGGGTTTTCTTCCAACAAATTGTTTACAGCGGTAATTTTGCATGAGATAGGACTGCTGATATCTGAGGCGCTTTTCACAGACTCCACCGCACCGATGGCATCACCGGCACCGACCTTCATTGGAACTGTTGGAAGCTCAACGTAGACTACGTCACCGAGGGCATGAGCCGCATAGTCACTAATACCGATCGTGCCAGTCTTGTTATCGGAAGACAGGAGGACCCATTCGTGGTCTTTGGTATATTTCTTCTGAAAAGCTAGGAGGTAAGAGCAGGATCAGTATATGTAGGGTACATCGTATGACATAGGAATACATCCAACCAAGGCGCATTGAGCATTACAAATAGAAACACGGAGTCCCCGAACAATTGCTTAAATCGCATTCATATTCCGATGGGCAATTGTGCAAGAAAAGGAGTTGGTGCAAAAGGGCAACATGATATGGTCCAAACCCGCAATCGGAGCACCCTACAAAAAAAGATGGACTTACCAGCTCTAGAGATCGAGAATGTTCTCACAGCTCCCCGGCTTGGGGATCGCCATAATGGGACAGCTTTATATGTGCTTGATGTGAGCTTGGAAGCACACGGCCTCAGACTTCTTGCGATTGATGCCATGGTTGTGGATGTTGCCTGGGGATATGTGGTGGATCTCTCAGAAATGGGCAGAGAGAGGAAGAGCTTCACTCAAGCAGTTTATGGTAAGCATAGAGTGGACGAATCGGAGGGGAGAATTTGCTCTTTGAGGCCTGAATAGCTAGGCATCAAGACCTGGATGATATGACCCAATGATAACCCCACCAGTGAGAGAGACATGAAAAGCAGCAAGGATAAAGGCAGAAAGCAGCTGAGAGCCATGAGGTGCTTGCAAATCGCATAATCAACAAAAACAAAACAATTCCAAGTCCGACAGTTGCAGAGAGAACATTCATGCGCGTACTGGCCGGCGTGTAGTAGTCGCATTACCCTCCTCTTAATTCATACTTCGTATATCAATCACATCTTCGTTTCTTTCCATCCTCTCACTCTCGTCTTCTGGAAACTCGCGTCAATAAAGTGCACAAACGCGTCGAGTAAAATTGTCTTCTTCCATTATTCCTTGCCCAAGCGCCGAACCAGCACCGCATGACTTATTTTTGTACTTTTGTACTTTGGTGCCCGGCTACAGTGCGACAGAAAACCCCTGGATGTCCTGGGTGTTTCTCCGAATAACTTCACTTCCTTCCGTACCCCCCAAACCACAGTTAACAATTAATTTCCCAGAGAATTTGATTCATATTTTTCACTGCATCAGTGTCTCAACATCTACTCGTATACCTGTCCGTATAAGAGCTTCATAATTTTCGACATTGTACCGAAATAACTTACTTACATCAAACCTGGACGATCTACTAAATATCCCAGCGTTGATCTCCCTCCTCAGCCGCGAAACCAATCTACTTCACCCTTTCCAGAATATTTTACCTTCTTCTTCGCTTCTCTTTCCTACTTCCCCCGACTACGTTCACTAAACCGACAACCTGGATTCCGCGCAATTACCAGTGAGCTCTCCAGCTCAATTTCACGACGCTATGGACTCGATAGACGCCGAAATCGCATACGATAATCAGCCAGTCGAGCCACCTCAAGACGACTCGATGAGTGGAATGGAGGATAGAGCACATACACCCACCCATCGACATGCGCCATCATCATCCGCAGACTTCCACACGCCACAATATGTACAAGACTACCCAGCTTCACCCCCGCAGGATGACTCCGCGAACAGTCGATACCCTACCCCTCCCACAGCCTTTCCAGCGTCGCTCTCACGTCCAGCGTCCGGACTATCAGGCAACGCGAATCATGGCAACACATACCAAGACCAGAACTCTAGGGGCTCTGGCGCGGATCAACAATCACAGCAACAACGGGTTTCGAATAGCAGTGTCGTCATCAAGGTCGGCATGGTAGGGGATGCACAAATTGGAAAAACCTCCTTAATGGTGAAATATGTTGAGGGCAGCTGGGACGAAGATTACATTCAAACACTCGGTGTCAACTTCATGGAGAAAACAATATCGATTCGCAACACGGAGATTACATTCTCGATATGGGATTTGGGAGGTCAAAGAGAGTTTGTGAATATGTTACCACTGGTTTGCAACGATGCCGTGGCTATATTATTCATGTTTGATTTGACGAGGAAGAGTACATTGAACAGTATCAAGGAGTGGTACAGGCAGGGGAGAGGTTTTAATAAAACCGCAATTCCATTCTTGGTGGGCACAAAGTATGATCACTTTGTAAATTTCCCAAAGGAAGATCAAGAGGAGATTTCAAATCAAGTAAGCCGCATGTCTTTCCCACGTTTCGAAGTCTGCTAACATCCCCTTTCACTAGGCTCGAAGGTTTGCAAAGGCAATGCGAGCAAGTCTGATCTTTAGTAGCACAAGCCACAGCATCAATGTGCAAAAGGTATGTTACCCCTCTTGTTTCCTAAATTATTTGCGGAAGGGTGATTAACAAATCATTCTTACAGATATTCAAAATTGTTCTATCAAAAGCCTTCGATCTTAAATGCACGATTCCCGAAATCGAACATGTTGGCGAACCTTTACTCCTCTACCAATCTGTTTGTTAGAGATATCCGAGCTATACACATGTTGTCGGCATTGTGTGGCCGGCAATTTTGAAATACCCATCACAGACATATCCTCTCTTCACCTAACTACAATTACAACCACACAATCAATCATCAAATCAACCAATAGCGCCTGGACGGACAAATAGACAGACAGGCGCGGGCACATAGCGAGTAAATTCTTCCAAAGACATCATGCATGGGGAAATACACTCACTACGTTTTCACCAAACGAAACCAAACTATACAACAAATTCCAGGGCATCTCAAGATGCTGGCAGGCGGGCGGGCGAATGGGGTCATGGCAGGGAATGAAAGAAAGGCGCGTCATGTTGTTTACGTTTAAGAGGCGAATCGTTTTTAGCTACTAGTTAGTTAAAGCAAAGTTAAAGGAAAGGAAAGGAAGGCAAAGGCAAAGGGGAGATTATTTTTGTAATTTTACTCTACTTTACTTTTTTCAACTACCTTCTACTCTTACTACACCACGCTGCTTGCTAGCAAGTTGAAGCTGGGCATCTAATCGATTACTATTACTCAAATCAAGAAAGTGTTTTACAAACTAGTTACAAGTTAGGGGGAGTGCTGTTTAGGAGATGCTTTGGCTCTAGTCTGATATCAATCAATGCTTGAGATGAAAGGGAGGCAGAGCTCGAGGTTGGAATAGGAGAACAATAGTGCGCCTCGCTGCTCTGCGTGCATCAACATAACATTCTAACAGAATTTAACTTTGGATAACATATGCATATATCTGAAAGGGGAATAGGAGGTGATGCAGCAAGTGCATGTCTCATATCTCGAGATGCAAGAATATGGAGAATACTGCAAGAGAGCAACGACCAGATATGCATGCACAGACCATATGTTAACAATTGCATTACTAGCGCTGGGGATATACAGATTGCGAGTAAATCTTGATAATATTTCTTTCTATTATCTAAGTCTTCATGTACTCAAAATAAATATATACAAACTATAGATAGATAATCAAAAACGCCCTGACAGCTCTAATACTCAAAGGCATTGAGAGTAGTACGTGTTCGAGAAGGTACATTTATACGGCGATGCACATTTCGTTGGGCCAGTATAGCCTGTGCCTCCGCACTGTCCCCAATGGGTCTGGGTCGCTCCAGGAGCGGAGGCGGTCGTAGTTGTTGGTTTGGAAGTTGTCGTCGGGGAGGACTTGGTGGTAGAAACGGAAGAGGTGGAGGATTTGGTAGTAGAGGAGGACTTGGTAGTTGTAGAAACATAAGAAGAGGTGGAGGAAGAAGACGGCGGGGAGCCTCCGCTTCCAGTTCCATTGAAAGTGGACCCAATATCACCCCAACGAATATTCGAGTACGTGACATAAGCTTCGGGAGTCTGAGCCTGGATCTTGGCTGGGTCACCTGCTGTGCTGCTGCAAGGACCATTGCTTCCGCTGTCAAGCCAGTTCATGAACTGGCTGTTGTCGTTCCAGATACTGAGGACTAAAACCATGCCGCGACCTAGAGCTTCGCCCATCGTTTTCAAGCCCCCGAGACTGGCAGCCGAGGCATCAGATGCATCACACCATGATGCGGTGATCGAGTCCAGACCAGATGACGAGACGGCATTCTGAATGATTTTGCCGTTTTGGATATACAGACGACGAATCTCCACGAGTGTGCCGGTCGTGGTGTTGTCGTTGGTGTAGAATTGCGTGATGACGGTCATAGGCTGAAGAGTATCGACGGTACCACCGTTAGCATAGTAGCTGGTTTTGCCCTGTGCGTAAGGATTGAATCCGCAGCCACCCTTGTCACATGTATCACCTATGCATGGATGTGGTGTGAGAGCGGTGGCATTTGCGTTTGCCTATATATCTTGTTAGTATGATGGAGCTCAGAAAATCGCAAGATTTCACGGAAATAAGCTTACCTCCCAGATGTCCATCTCATTGCAGCAATATCCTGTATGGTTGGTGTTGAGGGTACCGTTAGTCCAGGTTTGGACGGGACATTGCGCATCACAATACCCAGCACCGTAAGCAGCACCAGCAGGATTATAGGCAGAGCGGCCACCACTTGCGTCCATCTCCGAAAGATACAATGCGCCGTTCTCGCCACAAACAAGGGTCGATACATCAACATCGAATCGAAGTTCTTGGCCCAGAAGTTGGAGCATCTCATAGTTGCCGTCGGGGCCCAAGAGGTAGGTTCGCGGAGATACGCTACTGAGCGTACCAGCACTCTCGACAAACTGAGTCAGTTTCAAAGCGTCGCCGTTGACGGTGATACCAGCCGCAGTATAATTTTGACCTTCGACAACACAGTTTGCTGCACATGCTGCTTCGTTCGGGCACAATGTTGAGTTGATACCACTGGAAGTGGTGCAAGATGAGTAGCCTTCTGTGGTGTGAATCCAGCGATAATTATAATCTAAAACAACCGATGTGTTTTGCTGAACACAGCCTCCGGCAGTAGTACATTTCCAGGTCGGCAACGAGGGATTGACATTCGGTGTGACCGTTCCTATTCCCTGGCCTACGGCAAGAGGAAGGACAGCTGCCAATGCTGTAAAGACGAGGGTTGGAGCCATGATTGCTACACAGTAAAGAGCAGTTGAGTCCCTTGAATGATGGTTCCGACAGAGTGGCTTCTTGAAGATCTGAAAAGGCCTTGGGTATATATATGCCAACTATATGTCTGGGTCACAGCCAGGGAAGATCATGTTCCAGATAGGGTGATCCGCTGATACTGAATGAAGAACGCACGGCTGGAGCCATCCTAGGAGATCACAATGGAAATTCTGGGGAAGTGCTGTCTCCCCGGACTTTCAGTCGGTCCGCTTGGCCGATAGTCTCTCATGGTAGGGAAATGAAGACAGAAGAAATTGCTTGGATTTCACTTATAGGCTACTCTTTGTGACGGGGAGCAGGGAGGTCGGATAAAGGAGCCGCAAGATAGCCGAGAGGATAATTGCATGGCTTCGGTTGGATATTGATGGTCACTTGACTTCACTCCAGCCCCAAATCCCCGGTTGATGGCCAAAGTATTTAGCCAGATCTCGGGAATAGGTTCACTGCTTCCGATCACGACGAGAGATCATATATCTGAAATTAAGCATAAACTTACCTCGGCATCCCTTCATATAATTTCAAATTTGTTTTCGGCCAATCTTCGGTCTTTCTTCAAAGTCTCACTATCAATGTATCCATGTAGACGAAACCAATGCCAGCTTCAACTCGAGCCGTAGGTTTGATTGTCAATCATTACCTACTGTATAGACCATCCTCAACAACGGCCATCAATTTCCCAGAAGCTCAATTCAGGTGGTCCAGGCGGCGTCAAATCCCACTCACCCGCCGGGTCCCGCGCCGACCCTCAGACCCTTAATCTCCTCAAGAGAGGGGTAGATGGAATGCTTATTGCTGTGGGCACCGTGGTTAAGAGCCCAGTAGGCCATATCACTGGTAGATTGGATGAACTTGTTGCTAATTTACAGCTTCCTATTGAAGATAGGTAGTGTCTTGCAATGTAGTTCTTGCATTAGTGCTGCGGGGATGACTGGGATGGCCGGCGCGTCTGCTGCGATGCCTGTTACGTGCTCTATAAATTGTTTCCCAAGTGGCAAACAGACTAGGACACAGGTGGCGATACACGCGAGATCTCTCTCGAGACTTCTTCACCAGCGTCAGCATGCTTTTGGTTGTCAAGATATGGGAACTGCTAGTTCATTCTCAGCTTGCACTTCCCTCACTGATGGACAGAGTCTCCGGAGGCGGATCTCCCTGCAATTGAGTCAATCTTCTTAACATATCTGGCTCCCAACAGACCCTTTTAGTGTCTGTTTCCAGAGGTTTTCAATGGGCTGATATTCAACCAAGAGACGCATTATCACACCGTACCATGCATCACCGGAGACATTGTTGTCTGTCTTATGATAAATCGACTTCTACATCCTAATGCGCTCCCTTCATATCTGAGTTTTGATACGAATTCCAATTCACGCAATCATACGACACCCAATCATCCCTTCTGACTCCACAATGAATTGCTTTCCTTGCGGTGCCTTAAGAACCTCTTCCGTAACAGGAAGAATCCGTTCTTTCTCCTCCTCCGTCCACTGATCCCCAACCATATTCACAAAATCATTAGCAAACCCCTTTGCAGCCTCATCCACGCCCTTATTCCACCACATAACCTCTTTTTCCCGCACCTCAATCTCCTCAAACCCTCCTGCCCGGAGCGCCCTCTCCAACGTCTCTCTGTGCGCCCACTCCTCGAGTATTGGCAATGAGAGCGGTACCGAGCCCGGCTTGACGACCGCTTGAACCGCATGCAGGATGGGAAGGTGTGGGCCAGACAAGGTCGCAGCCCCGATTTTGTAAGGCTATTCTGAGCCTATCATATAGGAGCGAGCGACGACCTATCTACGCACTCCCGATATTCGCTGAAATTAAGAATTACAAAGTATGTGTACAGATAATTATTATAGGTAGTTCTATATGCAAAGATTATGAACAGCCAGCTCATGCATTAAACCACATCTTGATAATCCGATATACCCTAGCGTACTCGCCTAAATCCAGGTAGTATCTCCATGGACTCAATGGGACATGTAGGGCGTTACATTCCCTATGGAAAATAAAAGGCCCCTCTCGGCCGTTATGGCCCCATGCCTTTAACAAATCCACGCCACGAAGGATAGTTATAATAACAAATACACCAGACATGAAGGCAATGTACCCATTTGGGGTCAGACTGGTCATCTCCCGACTTTCCCTCCTATCCTCCTTCGTGGGTCGACGGCAACCTTTTTCACACAGCTGTTGTATGCCGAGGAAGAAGAATGGCGTGAGAGGCAAGACTGACCAAAATATAAAGAAGAAGAAGAGTGTAAATGGACCTGCAAGCGGGTAGGTGTTGTCATATTCGAATCTGCCAGTTTTGAAGAAGGGGCTTTTCGCACAAAGCTCGTCTGGCGTGCATGTGGTGGTTCCAGGAGCATTTGGGATTTGGGATGCGAGACAGTCGTAGCTTTTCACTTCGGACCCTTTGCCAACAAAATCACCCCGATAGACGTAAATGATGAATATACAAGCGAGCCACTGTAGTAACGCCATGGTGTTCGCAGCCCAATACACGGCGCGTTTCATCTGACGGCCTCCAGGAAGGGCGCAAGAGTACGGATGAGACTGGAAAGTGTGTGCAAGCTTCCATGTGGTCATCCAGGCGGTTATAGCTATCGTGGCCGACTTTGTTGGGTCGACGGAAAACTGGACAAACGAAACCCACCACCAGAAAATTCCACCACCGACGTCGTGGACAAAGAATATCCAGTCGATCGCCGAAAGCTCTTTCAATCCCTTACACGCTTCACCTTCAGTAGGGTGTGATGTAAAGAGTTGCTTTCCGGCGGACCACATGGCGCTCGTTGAAGTGAGCATAATGGCCCACCAGCAAGCGATGTCTGCCAGCTTCGTAGCGGAAAGGCGTGCCGTTGATGGGACAATCTTGAAGCCGTTGAAGCAGCTTACTATCTGGCACCAGTCATAAGTAATATCCCTTGAACTGGATTCAAAGACTTGTGACTTGGCTACGTAGCCAATTCCTTGACCTGCGTAACCTTTCGGAAGGATGGTGTCACCCAATGTGGCTTGTATATGCGTACAGTTACCGGGGTCGGGCAATATATTGTAGCATTCCTTGAAACGAGTGTTCTTATACAGCGCGAAGTCCGGGCTGGTGGATTCGAAGCCGGTGTTGTCAGTTGTCGTAAACTTGACAATAATAGCGACCATGGCGCCTAGGTAAAACACAAATAGCACAAGGCTTATCCCTACGGCGACTTGGACGATACGCTTAGCAAACTTCCATTGGATCCACTCAGGTTGTTTAGGGAGATTGCATTTGACGGCTACTGCTTGTAGAAGGTTGATTAGGACTATGTTCAGTGGAGGGAGTCAGAGTGACAAACAGTGATCTTGTTCCCCTAGCGCGTCATACTCGAACTCCTCTATTCGTCCCCTGGGCATCTTCTTTCTGATTGAGGAAACCTCACTTCACAAACACAGCACGCTATCAACTTATTTCGATTCGCCAATTCAAATTCAACGACAGAAGCGACAGCACAACCTCTCAAAAGTTGTTTATCTATTTTGACCGGCAGCGAGTGTTTGATGTTTGTGAGGCGAAAGCACACTTTGTGATTATTTCTACCGTTCGTTGGACTTTGAGGCAGGATCGCAGCAATGCAGCATTGCCTAATATTAGCATGCAGATTTGGGCTTTTTCGGTCCAACCTACGGCGTAAACTCTTATTCAGGTATTGTGAGTCCACACCCCTTGCCCACGTTGCACTCAATGGAATGCAATATGTAGGCTCTTTGGGTATATAATGACTGTCGTTTTTATTATGGGCATAAGGCTCTTATTATAGTCAAAGGCTTCGGGATTCATCCGAAGTAAGGGTACGTACATGGTCCCCGAAGAGTGCTGATTGGATCAACAGGTATGTTTACCCGAAGTCACTGCCTCACTATGGGGGCTATATGATGAGGCTGTAACTAGTATATTTAGATTCTAATATAAAGTAAAAAAAGGGGTTTGATTATAAAGATAATGAGATTTCAAATGGCGGCTGGATAACAATAGCTGTGACGATGATAATGGATGTAAAAAGCTGTGAGAGGGTGAGAGAGTTGAGAAGAGGGGAGGTGTTACACTTAGTCTAACTACCGCTCACTCAATATTATATCTTTGTCTTTTTGATACTATCTCCCTTATCGTCGGGTAATACTGTAGGGTAGTATTGTAGGATAGTATTATGTAGCTCAAACGGTACTACCAATCCCACCTCGACTTCTCGTTGGCAAATGCAGTTGCTCACCGAGTACGATGTAGTCACTGTATATAGACCACAAATTAGCTATGTTAAGCTAGTCACAAGTACATATTACTATCCGCTTTGGTAGTATAGACCTTGAACCTATATATATATCGGGCGATATATATTGTGCAACACCGTCAATTCACACATTACATAGCATAATCCTACCGGAGTGATGCAACATAGTGACTATTTTAGGAATCAGACTACTGTTACTATATTAATATCTTAGCGGTCGCGAAGCGGGGGTCGCGGGAGGTCAGGCAATATTTCATACAGCGTCTATACTGTGATTGCATCTGTATACATACTCTACGGTGTGACACCCCGTACTAGGTACGGCCAAAAGCACTGGTATATGCAAATGGAAGTACGACGTAGGTTAATCCTTAGAATTAAAAGCTAAAGAGCTAGAATCAAGAAGGGGTAGAAGCAGCCCTTATATAGGCCAGCAGCAGCACGTGCAAGGCTAGCTTCTACGGAGCTGCTGCGGGTGCGATTCAGGGTTTACGGGCCGTACAGGCTGCGTACGGGGCCGAATCGTCACACTACCCCCACCTCCCCCTCTCCAAGAAAGCTCGCCCTCGAGCGTACAAAAGAATGGCCTAAGGCCGACCTAATTACAAGAAGAGGTAATCGTACGAAGGAAGGCGATCAGCTCAGCAGCAGCCAGTTAGATCGTAGCCAAGCAGGCAGGGCACCTTTGCGGCGAAGCAGCATAAGTGGCAAGCGTACAGCTGTTCAGCGACAGCGAGGGTACGCCAGCATGGTTGGCAACTTACTGAGGAGAGCGGAGCGGGCGGAAAGGCTGAACTGGAGGGGCATGAAAATTGGAGCCGCCAATATGTATGTACCGCACTGCACTGCGCTGTACTTACATATGACTTGCATGCACCGACTATCCACAGCACAACTCACCATACATTATCATTGGACCGTACATGTGTAGACCCAGAACATGAACTCATAGAAATAAAGAGTGTGAATAGACAATGTCGGACAAACCCCCGCCATACTTATACTCACTTTCTACGCTTTATGCACACAGTGCAACGATAACGATATTCCGTCCCAGCAGCCTCCTCGATTTCTATAAAATATCCCAGACTTTCCACCCTTCTAATCCTCCTTATTTCACTCTTAAAGCACCACACTCCACATCATCATCTGTCTGCCTTCCCGCACCGAACCCAAAGTAACTCGCAAATGCACTAATACCACTCCCCTCCGAATCGACCACTTTCCTCGCCCTCTCCGATCCTTTTCCTTTCTCCCTCCTCTTACCCTTGTCTTTTCCATTGTCCTTCTCCTTGTCCTTTTCCTTTCCTTTATCTTTCCCCTTCCCCTTCTTATCACCCCTCGTAGTCCCCATCATCCCTTCCCCTCTTCCACCAATCTCCTCGTTCTCATGACTCAGCGCCAGCACCTGCGCAAGGGAGTATTGCCCATCACTCTCATGACTTGCATAATCGCTAATCCTAACCTCTCTCCTATCCGCAACCTGCACTTCCCTATCCTTATCACCTTCTATCAACCCCGTCTTCTCATCCGCTTCCAACTTGGCTTTCTGCGCCGGCGTCAGACAATCATCCAAATTATGCAAATGATCTTCGTAGCTCTGTCTACCCATCTTTGGACTCTCATCACCAACATTGACGAGGAAATTGCCTGACATTGTTCTTTTCTCAGGCGTGAGGACAGGACAGCTAGAGATTCTATGTTGGCGTCCTAGTAGGGAGTTGCGCTTAGTCGAAGACGGACTGCTAACGATACAGCTGGTGACACGATGTTGCTTGACTGGGGTGGCTGGTCCAGAGGCGCCTGCACATTGGTCTAGTAGATGCTGCTCCTCTTCTTGAATTTCTGATCTTGTGTCGCAGTCCGTAAATGCGTGTTGCTCAACTGGGCTAGCGTTTCCAGACGCTCCGGCACAGTCGATGAGGAAGTGCTCCTTTGATTCGAAGATGGGACTTTGAGCAATACAGCTAACTGAACGGTGCTGTTTCGACTTATAAGGAGTGTTCGGTCCCGAAACCACTGAAGCATTGTCAAATGCGGCTGAGTTCTTACCACTGGAGGGACTAAGAGCACTGCAGCTTGAAATTCGATGTTGTTTAATTGGTGTTGAACGCGAAGAATCAGACAGATCGAGGAAAGAACAGCTTGCAAATCGATGTTGACGGGGTGGAACTGGGCTAGCCAAGCCGGACTCCAGTTCACAATTATCTAGCAAGTGTTCTTCGCAAGCCGCGACTGATTCTGGGATGTTGCAGCTTTCCAAACGGTGCTCTCTCAATGAAGCAGTACGGAAGGACGAGTTTACCGGTGCACCATCTTTAGGCAATTGCTGCTGATCTTGCTGTAATTGCATGACCGGACTCGATGCTCTAGAAGGCAAAACGGAGCTTGTTCCGCAGTTAGAAAGACCATGCTGCGTAATTGAAATGGAAGAACTGGCAGTCGTGTCAGGCCGTGCAGGACAGCTAGCAAATCGATGTAGTTTCAACGACCCTGAGATGCTACCCTGACGGGAGCGAGAAGTGCAACTTGACATTCGATGCTGCTTAAGTGATCCCAGTCGATCTGGAATACCAGGCGATTCGAGAACGCATTCTTCGATGGGATGCTGGTTTAAGGGAGCCGATGGAGCAGGAGCGATTTCTTCGCATGTTGTAAGGCGATGTTGCAGGGCCGCGCTGGCAGTATTGGCAGATCGATCAAACGCAGCAGCACAGTCATCCAAGGCATGCTGAATAGTAGGTTGCGAAGGCCCGGCATCGACGGTGGAGTTTATTAGTCTGCGGCCGATTCCAAATTTTTGTAGATACTTCTCCTCTTCCTCATAGTAATCCAAAACCGATTTGGTAACATGAGAATCGGTAAAATCATGGACGTAGGAAAGCTGTTGCATTGCCGATGGTCTGATCTTCTCGCGTCTCCGCAAAGTAGGCTGCTTAGCCTTGATGGTTGGTGGGGGCGACTCATTGACGACAGTGCTGCAGTTCGTGAGGCTAGAAAGGTTTCCCCGGCTTTTCTGTGGCGCAGTTGATCCTCCACCATCAGATCTACCACCAACTTCTATGACGTGTGCTACCACAGGTTCAATCTGTTCCACGTTCCTGCTTGCTTCCGCCACCGACACATTACTCTCCCTCATAGGCTCGGCTGGAACTTCTTTCATGTCTGCAATCATAGCGTATCGTTTTTGTAGCTTCTTTCCTTCAAGTCTGAATATCCGATTCTCTCTCGATTCGGGATGCTCAGCATCCGTAACACGCGGCGAAGCATATCTCATCGGCTGGTGTAATTTTGGTTGGGACATCTGGGGTTGGTCTAAGATCTCAGTACGTTTAGCAAGCCCAACAGCACCTTCTCGAGCTCGAACTTCACGGTCATCTTGGGCTAAGATGCAAGGATGACAGAATATCGCGCAGAGGCAATCGTATCCGAAATGGCCATTGATTCTGTATTGAGCTCGAATCCTTGCACGCTGCAGTGCAGTGAGGACGACTATTTGCACCGGTTAACGGAAGGCTATATAGTTAGGTTTGTTGACATTCTTACCTGCTATACAACAGCCTCCTCCAAGCATTGCGTGTATCCAACACATCTTGTTGCAACCATCAGAAGCATGCCAATCGTGGGGATCTTGACCGAGCGAGATGTTTTTTAACCGCCAATGAGTCTTTCCAAGCAACACGCAAGGCATGAGCGTGGCCGTGCAACAAGTACCTATATCTCCGGAAGGCTCATGGCAAAACGTGACCATCCAGTCGCTTTTCCCTGTTTTTTCTGGTTTGTTGCGTTTGTAGTGCATTAATTCGTGTCTTGGGGGTTGGTGAGGTAGAGGGCATCCCGACGGAGCACTCAAGTCTGGTGACATGGTTTGGGCCAGGGCTGAAATGGCAGCAAGAGATTGTCTATGGACTGGAGAGAATGTAGATAAATAATACTTCACGATAGAGTTTCGTTTTCCTGGATAATGTTTGTTTCTGCCCATTATGAGGCAGATGAAAATATTTGAAAGAGCCTGCTTTAAATTTAGTCCTTGTTCTTGATGATAGTTAAGGGTTCTCGACTTACGATGCACCTGGGTAGTGATGTTTGCGTGTCCAAGTTGATAATTCTGTTGTTTGTTGTATAGAGAGAGGAAGAGAGAGAAAGTCGAGGTGGAAATACTATGAATAACGGTACCTCATTGCTCCTTCCCTCCCAAGTAACAGATCCGGCTTCTAGTCTCGGACGGTCTTTCCCACGCGAGCTTCGACCAATACACCTTTGTGTAAAAGGAACTAAGTTATGATAAGAAGCAGTAGAAAGATCATTAAACGTCCACTAGGTTACAAGATCAAGTGATTGAAAACGCGGGTTAGGATGAAGAACCAGAGAATTTGGGTAGGACAAGAACTACAGCAGAAAACAATTGCTTTTTGAAATTTGATTTAATGACACTTCGAATACATTATGTGCATCGTCAATTCAGATCTTCTCTCTATAAAGCATCGCCAATATAAGTCGTACTGAGAATCTTGCAGCCCTGAGAATTAGCTCCTTTCTCAGATAGAATTAACATCCGCATGCATGCTTCCCAAACAAAATATCTCTCTCGCACAGAACTGAGATTCGCAAGTTGACTTTTACGAAGCTTTCGTAAATGCTCAGAGCTTCATATTTACACTTGTGGCCGATTTGGGTCGACAGTTCCCTTGACCTTCGCACTTTCTACAGAGCCCTCGCCCTTTGAGCTCTTGTTCTTGTCGTTGGTGAGGTCCCCAGAGTGCTTGGTGTCTGTGTTGCTCAGACCTTCCTGTTTGGCAGATGTAGTGTTATTTCCAAGAGCTTCTTTTGAAGCGGCGGGCTATTTGTTTGTCAGTCTCAAATCTATTGTTTTGTGAACATAGAAACAAACCCTATCCAATGGCTCGTCCTCATCTCCTACCGGATCCTTCAAGCCTTGCTTCATTCCTGACTGGCTCTCTATCCGAGCTTTGTTACCACCCTTTGCGTCAGGGTATGACTTGCGAACATTCTTCTCATCCGCCGAGACAACGCTTTCGTCATGCGAAGGACCGGAGATAGCTGACTCCTTGTATCGATCGTCGTGACCAGAGAAGTAGGCGCCATCTTTCTCTTCAGACTTCTCCCCGGATTTCTCTTCAGCTTCTGGCTTCTCTTCAGATTCTGGCTTCTCTTCATCTTTGGATTCTTCTTGAGCAGGTTCCTCGGTAGGCTCCTCCTCTTGTTCTTCCTCGTGTTCTTCGGCGTGTTCTTTTCCGTGGCTATCGCCATGAGCGCCATGACCGTGCGAAGAAGTATCCGGTCCGTTTTTTACAAGGAAATAGACTGTTGGGAGAGTAACAGCTACAGCTCCGGCAGCCCTAAATGACGTATTTGTTAACGGCAATTCTATCTGGAGAAACCGGAGGAATCTGTCTCAACTAACCAGACAGCGTCACCTCCCGCCTTTGCTGTCTCATGGCCTCCATGGCTAGCGTAAGTCCTTTTGGCAATTTGATTTACCAATTGAGGTCGGGCTGCTGTTGGTCTTGCTCGGAAGTTGCGCAAATTTCGCAAGATTGCCGCTCTGGAGAAGGCCATTTTCGGAGGAGGGGAAAAGTGGGCGGAGAAGTGTGCTTAAAATTCGCAGGAATTAGTTTTGGATATAAACATTGAATTTGCGGCAGGAGGAGAGACGTACTATGTCAATTGATACAGTAAGTTGTAGCGATAGTGTAAGGTTCCTGTGTTGTAAAGGAACAGAAGTAGGACAGATGGCTGGGTTAGCCGGAATTTTTGCGGTGCTCAATCCCAGTGACGCCAGCAGTCATACGAGTTAAGCTCGGGATAGAGCTATAGCTGATTTATGCCTCTTTTACAAGGCATGATTTTCACCCCACCTACTCGGGCTCGGGCCACTCATGAGCCACTCGAGCCATTCCACTGTGCCACTTCTCTCCGCCATATGTAGCTTCCGGTGCTTGGTGGGATGGATCATCAAATTGTCATCCAGCCGCCGACCATAGAGCAAAACAATCGTTGCTTGTTTGTCCTGATCAATCAGATATCTCTCAAGCGCCAAAACTTGCGCCAGAGTTGAGGACTATCAACTTCTTTGTTTGGCCTCCCCAGACCTCACCAGGAGCATAATCTAAAGGTAGATTGATTCTCGCTTTTACTCCGCTTTGAAGCTATCTAACATTATCTTCTCCTAGGCAGCTATCCGCCGTACCAAAACAAGCGACGAACTCCTCAGTACGCTTAAATTCTCATGAGAGTTGGACACTGTCGATACTTTCTTTGCCATCATCCAAATTTAACGGCCTTCATCTCATGAACCACGAGCTTCACTTTTCACAATGTCAAACGCCATTACAACAAATCCAACATCACAAACCGTTGCGGCTTTACTGCCCAAACTTCACGATGCCGACCCTGATTATCGATTTATGTCCTTGAACGATCTCTTCCAAGTATTGACTGTTGGAAAACCCGACTTTCTCCATAATGACTATAATACTGCTGCAAAGACGGTGGATGGGATCATCAGGACATTGGACGATCAGAATGGAGAAGTGCAAAATTTGGCTATAAAATGGTTTGTTACCACATCCTCAACGGCCGCTGCTAGATTCTAATCGAATTTCTACAGTCTAGCCCCGTTGGTCACCAAAGTGCCAAACAGCATTTTAGCTCCCATGCTCGAAAGACTCTCCACGTTGAGCACCGAAAACTCGGTCGACAACTCTATTCCTTCGATGGCTTTACGAACGGTAGTAGTCACACTTCCAAGGCCCATCAGCGGTATTTCTCCGTCCAAAGATGTGCTTGAAGCATACTCCGCTGTCAGCAGAGTTCTCATTCCGAGATTGGTTGGACGTGTCGTCCTTCAGAAACCCATCAAGGGCGCAAAACTGCCACCACCCCCTCCCGGTATGCTCGAACCGTCTTCGACCACTGAAATAGACTCCGATGCAGTCGATGTTCTGATTGAAGTCGCACGATGTTTTGGTCCGATGTTACAACAACCTGAAGTTGAGGCACTTCAAAATCTGGTAGTCAGCATTTTAGAAGCAGAGCGAGCTAGTTCGGTTGTCAAAAAGCGTGCTGTAGTGGCCGTGTCTTTATTGGCTATGTACTTAACGGATGGCGATCTGAGCGGTTTTGTCTCTCATCTCATTGAGCGTCTTCGCAACCCACACCTTACCCCAGTACAAAGACGACTTTATATTACCATTCTTGGATCGATGGCCCGATCGATACCATCACGTTTTGGACCGTACTTGAAAGTACTTGCCCCATTCGTTCTTAGTGCGCTCAGTGAGCAGGAACTTTCGGACCAACTAGAAAATTCCGCAGAAGATGGCGAGAGAGATCCCGAGGTTGATGATGTTCGGGAAGCTGCCCTCGTAGCACTCGAGGGTTTCTTAGCATCATGTGGTACTGAGATGCGCCCCTACACTGACGAAACAATCGCTGCTGCTCTCCGATTCCTCAAGTATGACCCCAACTACAATGACGATGACGACGAAGAAATGGGCGGTACTCAACCAGACGAAGATGATATGGCCGATTTTGACGACGATGAGGACTTTGAGGCTGAAGCAGGATTTGACGATGATGATGATGACGCGAGTTGGAAGGTCCGAAGATGTGCTGCTAAGACACTTTACACTTTAACTTCGACCAGGGGTAGTGGAGATCTGCTCGAAGATGGCACCCTGTACGCACAGGTAGCGCCTACCCTTGTGCAAAGATTCAATGAACGAGAGGAAAATGTGCGACTGGAGGTTATTGCGGTTATGACATCGCTCATCCGTAAGACTGGTGAAGGTGTATTAGTCGATTTTTCGGCAGATGACACTTTGAGTTTCAGTCAACCCTCTCAAAGTCGAAAGCGAAGACGGGAAAGTAGTTTCTCTGCGACTTACGACTCGAAGGCTCTCTTATCGATGTCTGCTGGGTTGACTTCGCCTACAGTAGAACCAGTACCCGCCTCTGGCCCCCGCGCAGATTTGGCAAAATTAAGTCCGTCCATCGTCCGAGCTACGGTCAAGTTACTGAAGACAAGCTCGATTCCGACGAAGCAGGCACTCGTTAACCTCTTAGATAGCATGGTCTCGGTTCAGAATGGAGGACTTGGGGAATTCTTCGGTCAGCTTGTTGATCCTATCATGGAAGCGCTCAAATCACCCTCTGGCTCGACAAGTTCCTCTGGGACAATCGCCAGTGGCGGCGCTGCCTCTGCAACTGCGAACACCCTCCGAATCGCTGCTTTGAAATTCCTCGGTGACATATCCAAGACCCATTCTTCGAGTGTCTTGCAACCGTTCCTTCCAAAGATTTTACCAGGTGTTGTATCAGCTGTGAATGATAAATTCTACAAGATTTCCGGGGAGGCTATCGGTACCGCTGAGCAGCTCGTAAAGGCGTTGACACCCCCTAGGTCAAGAACTGTGAAGCAAAACCATCAGGAGGATCTTTCAAAGCTATATCAAGTCATTGTGGGGCGAGTCTCTGCTACTGACGCAGATGTAGAAGTCCGACAGCGCGCGATTCATGGTCTTGGTATCATGCTCGCCCGCACATCTAGTCCCGAGGGTTCATCGCTGCTGTCGTCGAGTGACCGAACCGCTGCACTGGATATCCTTAGTGATCGACTCAAAAATGAAACGACACGCTTTGCTGCAGTTCGAGCCATTGATACTATTGCTGCTTTATCAAAAACCAAAGATCAACTTCGTCCCGAATGGATTCGTGAAGTCTCGTTGGAACTTTCTGCACAACTCCGCAAAGCAAACCGATCACTGCGCGGTGCAAGTCTTGGTGCGCTCAAAAATTTAATTATCTCGCCAGCTGCGCGAAACTCACTGGACGCCCCTACCATCGAAGGTCTCCTTAGCGCACTACTCCCCCTTCTAAACAGCGTTGATTTGCATCTTCTAGGACCAGCTTTGTTAGTTCTAGCTCACTTGGTTATCGATGATGCAAATATCGTTGTCACTAAACAACTAAACGAAGCTCTGTGCGAGCTATTGGTGGTAAATCTAGGGGGCTCCGTCCTTGATGCACTGCTACTGCTAGTTACCAACATTGGCAAGCAGGGAGTGGGCCAGAGTTTGATGACTGGGCTTCTGCAGGACGTTAGCACCCGTGGCGATCCTACAGTAGTTGGAAAAGCTATTGGCACTCTGCTCGTGTATGGAGAGTCTTCTGTTGGCGTGAGTATTGACAACTTCTTGGAAGAGTTGCACAACAACTCATCTGATGAAGCTAAACAATGCTTGGCATTGGCAGTGCTTGGAGAAGCTGGTTTGCAACTGGGTACAAATTCGCCTTTGAAGCCATCTACTTTCTCCTCCCAATTCAAATCGCGCTCCGACAAAGTACCTCTCGCAGCAGCTGTAGCACTAGGTCGTGCTGGTGTAGGCAACATCACGGTGTATCTTCCTGAAATACTAGATATGATGAGTAAGAGTGGCAATGAGTTCTTACTTCTACATTCTATCAAAGAGATACTCCAGCAGGCAGGCAACAAACCTGCAGATATCACTCAGCACATAGCATCGCTATGGGAGCGACTTCTTTCGGCCTCGCAGGCTGAGGATAACAAGGCTATCGGTGCAGAATGTATCGGTCGATTGGCTATGATTGATCCGAAAGCATTCATGCCGCAATTGAAGGTAAGATCTCTTTGACGGGAATTGGCGTAGTGGCTAACTATGTTTTAGAATTATCTTTCAGACCAGTCCGCTTCAGTGCGCGCCATGGTTATCCAGGCTATTCGTTACACATTGTCTGACAGCGACGAGTCCTTTGATTCGGTACTTAAAGCAATGCTGATTGATATGCTCAAAGTCATGCTTCTCGACACTGAATTGGAGAACCGTCGATTAGCCTTGACCACTCTGAATGCAGCTGCTCACAACAAGCCGGAGTTGATCAATCCTAACCTCCCACAGTTACTTCCTCTTGTAATGAATGAATCGCAAATCAAGCCAGAGCTCATCCGTGAGGTAATGATGGGACCTTTCAAGCACAAAGTTGATGATGGTCTTGAAGTTCGCAAGGTATGTAAAATTGTATATTTCCTGTCTGCAGCGTACGTAGCTAACAAACTCACAGAGTGCATACGAAACCTTATACGCTCTTATGGAGACTGCATTCTCGCGCATCAATATCCTAGACTTCTATGATCGTATCATTGCAGGTCTGAAAGACGAGCACGACATTCGGGCACTTTGTATCCTCATGCTCAATAAGCTGGTCGTTCTCGACCCCGATGAGACTGCACGACGTCTTGATGCAATCGCAGACTGCTTCCGCAGCACTCTGTCTATCAAGCTAAAGGATACCGCTGTCAAGCAAGAAATCGAGAAACAAGACGAAGCTGTGAAGAGCACGCTCCGCGCAACATTGAATCTACACTCGCATATCCCGGCTGCAAGCACGGCGATGGGCGCACAGGGCAGTCAGCACCAGACGTGGAGAACTTACTGGGAGTGGGTGGAGAAGGATTTCGAGTCGCAGTTAAAGACGCTGAGAGAAGAGAAGAAGGAATCGGCTCTCTAGGTTGGCTCGGCTACGATATTGATGATATGAAACGATGATGATATTGATGAGCGAGCGAGAAGGTTAAGCATTTTTTGACGATGATATCGATGGATGAGAGAAACGAGATGCAAAATGCATGCATGGTTCCCCGACAAAGCTTCCTCTGAGAGATACCCAGAGCAGCATCAGGTCAATATGAGAATATGATTATATGACTCCCAGTTTTCCAATGCTTGGCAACCCTTGATTTTTCTTCTCGCAAAATACAAGACTGCCTCTTACCAATTTAATACAGTTGCAACACAGAGCTTGAGAACAACTAGATGAGAGGAGTCTTTCTTTCTGGCATTCCCATCGAAGAAAGCGAAATAATCTACAGAGAAAAAGGGTGCCTAATATTACAAATTGAACAAACTCCTTTTTCTCTTCTCCCCCTACTCCTTACTTCACTCGGCTATACAATGGAGATATTTCATTCCAGTATTCGTAATCTTACCTTCTCCGCCTCCCCCATTCAATTCATTTCCTTCTAGTGATTCCATATATGTTCATTTTCCCTACCAATACTCCCCGCCCCAAGTTCCTAGACGTTACATAAGTCATCGATACACCCCATTCCAATCCTATTTACCAAGCGGCCCTACAAGGACCCGAAGTGCATCTACTTAATGATTCTGGTAACCAAACCAGTAGCGACTGTTCGTCCACCTTCACGGATGTTAAATCGTTGACCGGCTTCCAAAGCACATGGCTTCTCAATCTCGCATACCATCTCGACGTTGTCACCTGGCATGACCATCTTTGAGTCGGCGTCTTCGGTTCCCTCGGGCCAGTAAAGAGCAGAGGCTTCGTCGGCTGTTCGGATGAAGATCTGTGGTCGGTAGTTTTGGTGGAAACCGGTGTGGCGTCCTCCTTCTTCCTTGGATAGAACGTACATGGAGACGAGGAACTTGGTGTGGGCCTTGGTTGTTCCTGGAGCGGCGATGATCATTCCACGCCTGACTTCTTCACGCTTGACACCACGGAGCAAGAGACCAGAGTTATCACCAGCTCGGGATTCGTCGCAAGACTTCTTGAAGGTCTCGATGTCGGTGACCTTGGTCTTGATAACTTGGTCGCCCTTTCCGACAATTTCGACTTCGGAATCCTTCTTCAAGACACCACGCTCGACACGTCCAGAGGCGACAGTTCCACGACCTGGAATAGAGAAAACGTCTTCAACGGACATGAGGAAAGGCTTGTCGAGATCACGTTGAGGAGTTGGGATCCAGGTATCAACGGCTTGCAGCAACTCGTCGATCTTCTGCTCACCAATCTCTGGTCTACGGCCTTCGAGAGCGCAAAGTGCAGATCCGAGTACAATGGGCGTTTCATCTCCTTCAAATCCGTAACTTGAAAGAAGCTCACGCATTTCCATCTCGACCAATTCCAACATCTCAGGGTCCTCAAGAGCATCGACCTTGTTGACGAAAACGACGATCTTTTGAACTCCGACTTGGCGGGCGAGAAGGAGATGCTCTCGGGTTTGTGGCATTTGTCCGTCAGAGGCGGCAACGACAATAATGGCTCCGTCCATGTTGGCTGCTCCGGTAATCATGTTCTTAATGTAATCGGCGTGACCGGGACAGTCGACGTGCGAGTAATGGCGGGCTTCGGTGGCATATTCGATATGGGCTGTGGAAATGGTGATACCACGCTTTCGCTCTTCCGGTGCTTTATCGATGGCGCCATATTCGAGGAAACTGGCCATGCCCTTCTCTGCTTGTCTCTTGGTGATGGCGGCAGTCAATGTGGTCTATATATTGTACTGTTAGCCTCTGCCTGCGGGGTTCTCTTGTTGATTCTATGCACCTTTCCGTGATCGACGTGGCCAATGGTACCTATTTCATATCAGCAGAAGCACCACAGAACGGTCAACAAGCCCGCATACCAATGTTTACATGAGGCTTTGTTCGCTCGAAGGCAGTGGCGTATGAACGAGCAGCATTGATAACTGCAGCTCCATTTTGTCGTCTTAAGGCATGCTGCAAGGGACTGACAGCATTTCCTTGTCTCAGCGCAGACCTAGCTGTCTGAAAGAAGGGAGTAATTGATCGCGTAAATGCCGGCATCTTGAGAGGCTTATGGAGGGGAGAGGGAACAGAGAATGGACGATTTTACTGAAGTGTCAAAATACTGGCCACTATGGGAACTTTTCTGTATCATCTCGAAATATTTTTTGAGTCGATTCGGTTACCGTAGAATAGTGCGGGATTGGTCTGTGCGTTCAGATTATGCACAGCGAGATGGAGGGGAAAACAAACAACGCGATACCATTTCAGGATTGCAGAAGCTCACAAAACCAAAATTCTTCGATGGAAATGGAAATATCGTCTGACTCTTTGCCTTCAGTGGTTGGTCATAATAACTAGGACTTGGTGAAAAAGACCAACGTGCGCACTTCAGGTGGGGTAGGAAGGTAAGAGACGAATCAAGGAGACCGGATTACTGCTCTGGATATGGAGAACTTCACCATGAAGCCCAGTAAAGTGATGCACAAGCTGCTAAGAAGACTTTATTGGGAGAGATTGGGAGAGAACTCCAAAGCTATAATCCATATATAGCTGTTACTAAACATTGCTCCAAACACCTAGATCGAACCTGTTGATACGATCCTGGCCCCAAAGATCGACCCGCTCAAACGCATTCTGAATACCGCCCCAGGCAGTCATTCGTTCTAACTCTGCAGCTTCAATATCATCGTTTGCTCTCCGCTCAGCTCCACTCCATTGATGCCATGGCTCTTCATCCGCTTCGCACTTTTCCCATTCACCGTCCAGCAAGTTCTTGCCTTTGCCAGGGACTGGAGCAGCCGGCACTTTGCCTTCCCGGAAGTACGCTCTGATCTTCCTAATCGTGCAAATAGATCTGGCAGCTAAGCTACAATGTCCTACAGAATTCTGTTCCACGAGTCCGGCGTCCACAAACTTGCTGGCCATTTTTACTCCGGCAATCAGAGGGGTAACGGGATCAGCGCTGTTGCTAATGTAGAAGAGGGGGAATGAGGTCTTGATTGGCTTTTGCCTGTGAGCAGGATGATCATCCCACCGCATCGGAGGATCAATGCTCGGTATGGTATATCCAGAGCACTGAATCAAGACTGACATCCAGCAATCTGCAAATGAAGAGACTTTTGCAAGCTCTCCAAACATGTCTTCTATCTCCGAAAATGTGTGGTTAAGCTAGAAGGAACTTCTATTAGCATTGCGAAGAAGAGGTCTGAATCAAATATACTGACTGGATATCTCTTATCACCGCAAAGAGTGGCCTTTTGTGCATCACCAGGGTAATAGAGTTGCGGGCTGGCATGTTCGCAGACATGTTTGAGATCGTACGATGGCGGCGTGGGTATAAACTCAAGTATCTCTCCAAGTTTCCGATCCAGGATATCAAGGGCCGTAGCAATGAGCGGAAACCCCCATATAGGGGCGTATGCTGACATGAAAATCTGAAGCCTGAAATCCGAGACAGTCAGAATAGCAGGCATCATAGAATCCCGCATAACGAGAGGCAGAGGATTTTCCCGTAATTCCTCCATCACTGCCTGGTACCTGTGATCAATATCTTCAACCTTGTCCCCATCTCTGTAGAACCTGCACGCGGATTTTGCAGTGTGGCAGTAGGTAAAGAATGAAGCCCACGCTTTATCCATGTCTGTTTGACTTCCAAACCAAACTGAAGAAACATATTGGTCGGCGTCAACCACTCCATCGAGCACAAGCCGACCTACTCGGTCTGGAAACATGGAGGCAAAGGTGGACCCGAGGAGAGTCTAGGAACAGTTAGAGCTACCAGGAATAAACGACTGGAATCAGTTGGGAAATAGACAGGAAATAAGTACACGTACGCCATAGCTGAAGCCCCAGTAGACCAGCTTACCCTTGGTATCTAGACGTGAGTCTCTGATCTTCTCTTCACTTTCCTCCTCCGAATAGCCCAACTCCGGTGCAAGCTTGCTCTGATCTTTCTCAAGACCATCCGTCCATTCATCCCAAGCGTCGACGATGCTTAGCATATCTCTAGCGACGCTTGGAGTTTGTGCATGGCGGAATATACTGTCCTTCCCACTCAAAGAATCTTTCTCCGCACATAACTTACTCATAAGTTTCGCATGCGCATCCCGTGATCTTAAGGCAGTTGAACTTGAATTGGGAAGACCAACCCCTGACAGCTGAGCAGTGTACAGTATCCTATGGTAATCACCTCTAGCATAATCGTCCTTGTCTTCACCGTCCGCACTGCCGCCTGCAGCATATGGGAAAGAGAAACAATCTACCCGCGGCATCGTCACTCCAACGCCTCGAGGGTCAAACCCGATTATATCTTGATCCTCGCCAACAATCTGTTGAAGAGAGCGTCCTGCACCAAGGACAAAATCAACACCGCTCCCACCTGGTCCCCCCGGGTTTATAAGCATCGGCGATTTAGAAAACCCTTCGGTTTCTGCACGCACACCAGGAAGCATAACGAGTGCGATGTGAACTTTAGGGTTGTTCTCGGAAGCATTCAGGGGCCGATGGTAGTCCATCGGCACTGTAAGGCGAGCACATTTGAATGCATGCCGGAACTCCGGAAAACACGAATGCCATTCCAGCTTTTCGCTAGGAGTTATCTATGCATTTGTCAGTCACAGAATCTTGGGCGGATCTGTTAGGGTGATGCAAACATCGTCGAAATCAAGATACGTTGGTTCCTCCCAATCGAACGAAGTCCCATCTAAACTGTACATATCTGATAGAACAGCCCATGACCACCACGTAAACAGCACAACCGAGATAATAATCCCTGGCCATGTACTTGCACTAGGACTCCTCGAAACCCTCACAGTATTCAGTCGTCTAAATGTTTTCGGTAAAAGGCTCCTCCGGTCTTCCCCCCGATCTTCGATATCAAAATGATGAAATATCTTAGCAGCCATGGGTGCAAACTCAACCTCGGGGCAGGCTAGTAATAAATAGAGTATAGACAGGAAGCATGAACAAACGCGATAATAAGTTCGTGGGCAAAACCAACCACATCCACAGCTTGAAGATGAAAGTAAGAAAGAACTACTCTGTAGGCAACTATTCGGAAGACAGCCTCATGAGACGATGACGAGCTGTAAGCACGTAATATGTCGAGAGCCATGTACGCCCAATGACAATCCTTGCGCGGTTTCAAGCTTTCGTGTGCCTGCATCACCTGGGCACTGCACGCGCGGAAAGGTGGGGTTACACCGCGTGTGTGGCTTTTTGTGACGACGGATATTCTTCTAGACAACGACTTTGTTACACTTAGAAGATTGTTGGATGCGATATCTGTTGTGTCGCTGTCGCCTAACGCGCTTGATTTGAATCTTCATGTATTTGACCGACTGAGTATTTTCCTAATAACAATCGCAAACTATTGTTCAAAATATCATAGAACATTATCCATTCTGTGGGGATTTGAAAGATGCAGGGAGTTTGAAGGACGCAGGGAGTGCGAAACATGCAAGGTTTTATGGTGAAGTACCTCCCCTCAATCTACACACTCATCCACACTCCGGAAAACAGACGCCTATCAGCGACAGCGAAGTTTCTGGCTGCCTCACCTGCTTCGATTTTTCGAACATGAACGTCTTCCAAGTCATCCGTTCACCCCACGCTTCACACTCCTCAACTTCTATACCAGGCAATGCTGTATAAGTGTCATTTAACTAACTATATTTAATGCCCTGATTTCCGTGTACTCATTTCGTTAAACAACCTCAATGCAAAAAATACAAAAAACAACCATTGAAGTCATTCATTCATCATAAAGTCATCATCGCTCGAGCGTCTCTTCCTTTCATCCCCTTCCCTGTCTCCCTTTCCTGTTTCCAATACAGCTGCAATCCGCCTTCCGCCGACTACAAAAAAAGCTATCCACAAGAAAGCTTTACAAGAAGATGAATAAAAGGAAACACTACTCCATCAAACCAAAAAAAATATCCAGATATCAATCATTACTCCATCAACCCCTTCCGTTCCCTTCTCACCGACCATCCAACCATTGATCCAATTATGACCTAACCAACCCCACTATACCAAACAATTAGGAATGATTCGCAATTTCTTCTTACAAGCAACAACCACTCGGTTTGACTTTTTCTTCGCCTCTCTTCGCTGTTCCGTGCTTTTTCCATCCCCTAAATATGCATTTGGCCGTTATCTCATCTCATATAATCTCCAGGTCGCAGCACTCCGACTCTAAATCCAAACATCGCCCACAGCACTAGTCGCCGCACCGTTCTGTGCAAAGCTCAACTTCATATCAATTTTAGGGGGTGCCTGTTCCACCAACGCGCCACCGACTTTCTTTGGACTGGCGCCTTGTTTCCTGACCGGACTCTTATTCTCTGCACTGGGACCGCACCGCACGTCTCTAGTTTCCCAGCCATCTGCAGCAGCTGCCGCGACCCAGCATCGCAATCCTGCGTGGACACCGCCATAGAACTTTTCTTTGCAAGTGCGCAATGTGGAACCCATACATTTCTCCCAGCCGGAAATGCGCAATTCATCGCGGACTTGGTTGCGCTCTTCGAGTGTTGGGAGGGAGGCAATGCAGCCGTTGATGATATCGAGGTGAGAGGCGAGGTAATTTGTCGCATCCCATTCGACGCCACCGACATATGGAGCTGCAGGGACAGGTGGAAGCTCTTGTGGGAAGTATTTTATCATGTACGGTAGGTCAGGCGGGAATTCATCTGGTTGTTCCGGAGCATGTCGTGAGCCCGGGAGAGGGATGACGTTGAGATTGTGAAGGAAAATCCAGAAGACCTCCTTGGTAACATTAGTCACTTCTTTGCACCAGACTTTGTATGGCCGTTGACGGTGCATATCAAGAACGAAGTCGACAGGACGTTCGGATTCTGTCGGTTCGGGGTCGCGAAGATAGGATAGAAGGAATCGAGCACGTGTCGCGCGTTCACCAAGACTTGCCGACTTCAGGTAGGTGAAGAGAAGAGAGGTTACTATATTCCGGGTGGTAAATTCAGCCGGTCCTTTCTTCTCTTCGTCGAACAACATGTGTAGCAAAGCAGGGAATAGGGTTTTCTGAATCACGTTAAGATGTTGCAAGGCCAGCGCTGTAGTCGCAAGAGCCTTCAAGCAAAGCAAAACTTCGTGGAGCAGAGCATCTTCATGTTCTTCTCTGTAATGTAAGTCAGTAATCGCCCGTCAAAGGAGTATGGTTGAAACTTGCCTCCACTCGACTTCCATAGTCCTGTGCAACAGTCCTACAATTTCTTCCATTCCGCCTTGACGGATGAAAGTATCCGTCCAAGCCACAGTCTCGTTCCGTAGAAGTAATCTAAGTTTATGCAATCGACCGACTTCAACCAGCTCAGGTTTTTGAACTTTTCGTAAATACGAAACAAAATCATCAGGACATTGCCCCTTCGCCTTTGCGATAAGGTTTTGTGCTACGGCTGCACTAGCAGACGTAAGTGATCTGTTGCCCTCTTTCATGCTCTCTTGTGATTTCTTGTTCACAATAGTACCTTCGGACTTCTTATCCTTTGCTGCGACGCGCTCTTTGCTACCGGATCGAGATAATGTGAATGTTCGGCTCCTTGGTCTCTTTTTCTTTTTCGTACTCGTCGCTTCATCTTCCTTTGCCCCCTCACCACTTGAGTCACTACCAGTGCTAGGCGGTCTGGTGGCTTTCGCGGCAGCAGCTATCTCAGCCCAGTCTTGCTTAACGAAATCCTTCTTCATCGCTTTAGCAAGACTTCGCATCTTCCCTCTCTGATGTTCAGGGATGTTTCGTCTATCCAGCATTGCTTCGAATTCGGCATCGATGTCGCTATCATTAAGCACTCGGTTCTGTTCAAAGTTCGTGGAGGTAGGTGTCGGAGCAGGTGTCGGAACAGGCGTCGGAATAGGCGTCTGAGCAAGCGTCTGCTGTGCTTCCGCACCTCTTGCCTTAGCGGTAAAGGTAGATACTGCAGCCATAACGCGTGAGCCACGCTTACTTGATGTGGTTTGTAGAGAAGATGTCGACGTCGATGCGCGCTGGAAGGATGGTCTTGACTCGCCAGATGTCCGTACATCACAACTCTGCCTTTTCTCGTCCGAAACGCGCCTATGGGTGTCGATGCTAAATCTGTTATCACCACTCTTCCTGTGTATGTCTTGAATGCTAAAACTACTTGGCAGGTATGTGGAATGCGGCCGTATCGATCCGTCTCGGCTCGTAAGGCTTGGTTGTGTATTTTGTTCGTTGCAGAAATTCCGTTGTTTACTTGGCGAATAGTTGTCGGGAGTATATAGATCGATTTGGTCCTCCAAGAATTTTCCGCCTAAAGGTTGCTTTGCGAACATTTCACTGGAGAATTGAGAATAGATGGGTGGTTGTGACGCCGAATCAGGAACCGGTGACGAGCAATCAGGAGTCCGGTTTTCCTTGTCTTTCGAATTGCGGACCGCGAGCTCCACATCCAGCCTCAGACTTTTGGATGACTTTGGACGCGAAAGAAGGTTGACGATGTTTGTGGATGACTTCGTCTTTTTTGGTTTCTTCCCCTTTCCTTCTCGGACAGATGCTGATTTATCGGCATCCTTGGTTGGACTGGCCAGCGACTTGAGCGACAGTACACTCAAAGTCTTCTTGTGTAATCCTCTTCCATCGATGCCAGATTTTGGCCGAAGCCCCTCCTTTGTAGTTTTGAGCGGTGATAAGGAACTTTGCTGATTCTGTGCAATGTCTGTGAGCGCGCGATCGTGAGTATAATCGTGCGAATAACAAGAAGTCATCTGTTCGAAGGAAGGCGAGGCGACAAAAACACCATCGTGCGGTGGTGGACTCGCGGGCGACAGCGTCGATCCTTCAGAAGGTGTGCGCTTATGTATAAATGCCTTCAATACCGATGCCGTCTTGGGACGCTTTGTATGAAATGATTCTGGGTAAGGAAAACTGGTCGCCATGATGAGAAGCAATTGATAAAATCGACAAATTGATATTTTTCCTGCTCAAAAGCAAAAGAATAATACGGGCAAATAAGTGCTATCTCATGATGGTTAATTGAATGAAAATAATGAAAGCATTGGACTTGATTCTTGTGATCGACTACTTTCATATGATCTTGTTGATACAACCGTAATGAAATTGCTACAGCAACCGACCTAGAGAGTCGCGATGCTTTGTAAATCTCATCCAATGAGCATCCCAGTTGTGATCCTGGCCAAAATACCCGGAATTTCGGATTGACAACTACAAGGGTAACTCTGTGAATCTCACAACCCGAATGGTAGATTTCGATAATTTGATGGGTCCGACGTTGAAATCTATTGAATTCCGAATGAAATCTTGACTCATTTAACCTAAAGGCGATAGGATGCTGTGCTCCATATATCATCTAATGCACCAGTGCACCACCCCATTCCTTATTATCCCACTAATTCCTGTTACGGTTACGTACAGTCCATAGAGAACTGGCCTTTTACCAGCTAAAGACTCCCCTCTGTCTATCAAATCCACCTCTTAATTGGCTTTCCGGCTTGATGAGCTTCCCTTGCAAGACAGTGAACTTCACGATCCCCTCACAGTCCTCGGGTCGTACTCTGGCAAGCCATAAGCATTGGGCTGCTCCCGGATCCTCCTCTCCGGGAGGCAGAACCTTTGAGGGCACGAGGTCTCCTTCCGCCTTCGCTCTCTGGACTTCATCGAGGCCAAAGGCGTCCGGCCTTCTGTAGATCATGACGTTCGCCGAATACTTGTGTCCTCCTACATGAGAAATGAAGAATATGCCAACTCCACCAGGTCTGTCATCGTCCAAGTCTCTGAATAGTCCAAGTGGCCGCAAGTGCCTCTCGAATTCCTTGCGCAACAATGGTGCACTCTGTCCACATCGCGCATCTCTAGTCTTTTGCGAGCAGAGAAGAATAAGCGCGCGATGGGGTGATGGACGCGATGTAAGTTGTTCCCCCGATGGGAGAGGCTCCGGAAGAGATTTGGGTATCGAGATAGGTCCGAGAGGGGTGGTATTGGTCGGAGCTTTGTCGATAAACTCTGTTATCAGCGTCGGTACAGCCTGTGGAGTAACGTTTTCAATGACGACGAATGCAGGCAGCAGGACAACGGTCGTGGGCTGCGAGTAATCTGCAGAATGCGAAGGAGTGGGTATATTCGATGCAGATAGCATAAGCTTCTGTGGAGCGTTAGCATGTCTTACAGTATCGAGGTACAGTACAGATGCAGGTACAAGCTACAAGGCCTTGTACGAAGTAGAAATAACTCACCCCGTTACTGGGTTTGACGGCGCTGTGATCAATAGCTTCCATCACACTGCCTTTCTCATCTGCAACGTCTCTCACCCAATCGGCCTTTCCTGTAGCAACGAGAATGTGCGTACTCCACCCCTTGACATGCCCATATAATTTATCATCCTCGTCTATCTTGAACCCCTTTGGATACTGTACATGGCAAGATTCGCAATCATGATCGCAATCATCTCCATCAACGGCAGGGTCGACTTTTGGGAATATCTCATCGAGGGGTGTGTTTTCCGACGGCGTGCCAGGAATTGGAGTAGATTGGCCTGAAATTGACTGCTTTGCAGAATTCAGGAGTGATTTGAATGTTGATGCCATGGTCTTTTTCTTGCGCGGGGTGGACGCATTCTGGCTGGTGGCATGGCTGCCGGTTTTATTTCCAGCGCTGGACATTTTGATGGGGTAGTTGCGTATTCCGGGACTGCACTACGGCAGTGACAGCTACTCTGATTGGATAGAGATTTGCTTAATTCCACCTAAATGTGCGAGATATCGGTGGACGGGCTTATCAGATCCGGATTTTACAGTTATCTGATGCGAAGAGAGATTCACTGAATCCCAAATCTCGAATCTACCACAAACAATCCACGGAAACAACACAGTACAAGATGTCAAAATCGAGGAGGAGCTTGCTCAACCACTGAAGAATTTCGTGTTATTTATACCTCTCGGTCCATCTTTCCTTGCTCGCGGCGTCAGATTGTATTGCGAGGCTGTGAATCAAAGCCCGACGGTATATTCGTTATGTCCGGATTTCCGTCGTGTCTGCCTTCGATTCGGTCCCGAAATCTCGACCGACTATCCTTCTGACTATGATTGGCTACTCTACTGCCATGAGGCATAAAGTCCTATTCATGGTGGGAGCACCTGCAGCTAGCTCACTCAACTGGGATGAACGAGAGCTACTCAATGATTTCACAGAGCCCTTCGTCCAGTTCCTTCACCTACCCCAAACGACTTCTTATGCCACATCGGAAAATGCCCAGTCAATCCTCTCGACACCAGGCAGTGCACCAGCATGGCGTTCACTTCCGCTTGAACGCCAACACCTCGTGACGGGCGTCTCTCAAGACCACGCCTACCATCCGGTATGCCATGGCCTCGATTTCTTCGCTGCCACGACCTTCCTTTCCCAATCAGAGCTTCAATCGCAATCCCTACTCGATGACTCGCAAGTTTCCGTCGAATCCGTAGAGAAGGTCATTTCACAATTCTACGAGCATTCTTATGCCATCCATGCTGATGTACCTTCGTCGCAACTCGCGCCACATGATACGTTTCTCACCGGTGGAGAAAGTTCATATTCAACATCTAGCGGGGATGATTCTCAACTTGATAGTCGCCTTACGGATTCCTTTACAGGTGATAGAGACATTCCTATCGGGGGATACATTACGAATCTTAGAGATATTCCTCACGCAGGTTATCTGAACGAGATCTTACCGGGCACAGTAACCGTCAATATCATCGCGGGTATCATTTCCGTAACTCCGCCTCGGGAGATAACCACTCGTCGAGGTGCAAAGACGTCCTTGCTAGAAATCCTCGTTGGAGACGAGACCAAGAGCGGATTCGGAATTACCTTTTGGCTATCCGGGAACGCAAAAGATACCACCAGCGAGGTTCTAGAAAGTCTCAGAGTTCAAGATATCGTACTCATGAAGGACGTGGCACTGGGCAGTTTCAGGGGGAAAGTGCACGGCCAAAGTCTAAGGAAAGACAGGACCAAGTGCATACTACTCTACCGGGACAAGATCGGTAGAGGCGACATCGGAGGCTGTTATGGACGGAGAGACTTTGCTTCCAAAGAACCAAATGCCCAGTTATCAAAGGCGAAGAGAGTAAGGGACTGGGTGACTAGTTTTGTCGGGGTTGCCAATGTGCCGAAACAAGGTGTTAAGAGAGCCAGGGAAATGTTACCGCCGGATACGCAATAATTCGATCGCATACTGGACCGAGCGCTTCGTCTCTATGGTCATATGACTGCATCACACTGGAAGTCATGGTTCGCCAAGCTTTTTGGAATTCCGCTACACACTGTCGCTCTTTCTCCCGGATGTTTTGGGGCAGAATCAACTTTCCCGTGTTGCTGGGTTAGTGTCTTATATACTTATGGTAACGAAAACACATGGTCTTTCTTGGAGCTCTTGGTCTAGAACAAGACACTCTCCGCAAATGCCTAGATTCAAAATTCATATCAAGAACTCAAGCAATAGGCTAGCTATACTCTTTATGCACAAAAGTGTCTCATGTTCTAGTGTCTGCTGCACCGGGAAACATGCAATTTTCAATACCCATATGCGAATGTCAAAGTAGCATCCTTAAACCCGGGGTGGAGGGGTGCAGAACATGGGAGGATGCGGGAGGGAAAGGAGATAGTGTAATATGATTCATGTTTGTTTGGGTGTGCCTAAGCTACATCTAGAACTCTATCATGTTTCGAGTCTAGACTTAAGTGGTCTGTCCCGCAAGTAACTGTTCCCATTGAACCCATTCATCGGGCTCAAGATCAAAAGAAAGGAGGTTCGAAAAATCATAAGTCCCAGCAGGGTCAAAATCAACCAACGGATTTCCATCATAGCCAAGATCTGCTCCATCACCAGGTTCTGTGATATCCGCAAGCTCTCCCCTAAATTCTGTCGCGCTAGCGCGTTTGGCCAACGGTCGACGACTTCTCCTAATCGCAGCAACATACCACGGCGTCTCCCACTCTTCCATTCCGTTTTCCCTCCTCGCCAGTATACACTCCTCCCACACCTGCAGCGTCCAATTCCCCAACGCCTTATAAAGCGCCTCGTTCGTTTGTTCCACAATCTGCGGACACGTCTCGTAGACCTTGCCAACCAATTCCCACGTCTTGTCTACCTCGGGCCCGGTCTTGCGATGGCGCGCTTCGATCAGTACGCATAGAAGCGTGTCCCATAGATAGCTGGTGCTGATCGACCACTTGTATTTGCGTAGTTGGGGACTGGTTTGGGTGAGATTTGAGTATTCGAGGAGCTTGATCGCGTTGTTGAAGATGATGTCTCGTTCTGCTTGCGGTACTTTCATCCCGCGATCGGCGAATTGACGGGGGTTGTGCACAATGAGCTTCAGTTTGCAGATGACGGATCGGGCGAGGAGTGATGTGAGGTAGTGGAGCGAGTTAGCTGGGTCGCAATATCGTATGTACTTCGTCTCGAAAAGTTCTTCGGTTTGCTGGATCACAATGTCTTTCTCGGAAAGTGTGATGGAAGAGTTTTCGAGTTTATCCCGGCGAGCGTCACCTAAGAATTGGGGGTTGATCCTACGAAAGGCATCCGTGATGTCGCATCTTAATAAACACAGAACAAGGGACGTGATTCCTGTGCGTTCGGAGGGTGGCTCAGTCATTTCAGGGCTAAGCTGTTCGTCATCGATATTTAGGGGTACTTTGGTATCACTGAGGAATAAGTCACCGGATGGTTTCATGCCGGAGAACTCAGATGTGCGACAATCGATATTGACAATGAGCCACCAAAGACGCCGTCGCATCTCCGTCTCAAACGGCGAAAGTCCAAGTGATTGGCCATCCCTATGAAGGCCCATTCTGCGTGCAAGTCTCACCGCTACCCCTGACAGGATGTATAATGAATCACTTTGGTTATTACCTCTCACGCCCATCTAAAGCCGTCAGTGAAGCGCTGGTTTCCTAGCTGAACTCAAAAGACTCACAAGGTAAAGCAAAAAGGCTTGCAATGTCATTAAGCTAGATGTGTTCAGGAAATTTGCCTTTATCAAGGCCTGGTGAGCTGCAAGCTTATATCGCGGGAAAATGGTAGATTTCTGTTCACCAAGCAGTGATAAGCACTCATCTTCCTCCAGGGAGCGGTATACAACAAGATAGAATGAAAATATGATAGCCTCGAGACTTTTCGGGGTGTCATGGGGTTCTCGAATCGCGCCTGTCAGCTGTGACCAAAAAGTTGGAAGGTGTAGGAGTTTTGCTGCAGCATCGATTCTGTCAAGGTAGATCTGCCACATCTTTTTTAGGATATTCATAGGCGGATGGAGTGCTGTGAGATCTCCCATGTTAGGGTATGTGCCTAGGATAAGACTGTCATCTCCGGGTGTGTCGACCAGGAGAGACGTGGAATTACGCCCATTGGTGTATTCCACAGGCGTTTCTTCCTCCTCCTGAGGGTGCTGAAACTGGTCGAAGTCAGAGAGGAGCTACATTGACAAGCAACCATAAATAGAGCTGGCACATACATCATCTCCTAGAATAGACCAGGGTCCGCTACTGGAATCAGTACATGTTCAGTTATTCCATGAGTTATAAACCACTTACTTATCAAAATATCTTGAGGAACCATTTTTGGCAACGAGCTTCCTTTTCGTCTCGTCAAATACATGCTTACTACTTTGGGCCTTTTCGTCAGAGTGGGTAACATCATTCATATCGACATCGGCGTCCGGTTGCAGTTCCTCGTCCGAGCTGTCATCCTGTTCTGATGGTTCAACTTTTGCGCCGTAGGTTTTCAGCATTTCTTCATATCTCTTGAGCTTTGCACGAAGTCCTTCCTTAGATGACTTCGTCCTTTTCCGCTTTCCGCGGACTGGAGCGATGAAGCTGCATTCTTTGGCCGCTTTCTTGCAGTTGGAGCATGGGGTGCGTCGATCACATTTGACCTTGCGTTGACGACATCCCAGACATGAGAAAGGCTTCAATGTGTCAATTGGGATCACATTCTCGGATGCCGGAGTATCTGGCATCTCCACATCTCCCTGTTAACGGGCTGTCACAAGCTAGATGGAATCAGGCCCAGTAAACCGCGCAAATGTGTAGTCGAAGGCGCGTTTCGCTGCAGGACAGGGTTAGCTCCAGCTCCTTTCCGAATTCCGATCCTTTTCATCGAACCCACCACTGCAAAACTTCAGAGAGGCTGTATAATTATGTTTCCTATGCTGGTGATGGTTAGACTGAGAAGTCATTTGTCCTTGATTTTACGTAGCCCAGCTCTTAATAATGATTGGTTGCAGGAGATCCTTCAGCACGGACGTAGACCCCATTCGGCGCTCGGAAGGAAAGAAATATGATTTTGAGTACCGAGAGCAACAACTGCGAGTAGTAACTCGAACAATCTCGCTCTTCAAAAGCAGAATTGACAACCCCGAGCACTTTTGGTACTTGACTATATATACAGCCGTCATAATGGAAGGAAATATGCTGTTCCATCACTCACAATTACTTGGCGTATTCGCTTTCACGATTTCCCACACCAACAATGTCCACCCCTCCCTCTCGCGACAGCGAGAAATCACCCGTGGCAATCACAGAGGCAGAGGCAAAGCAAGAGTCCCAAGCTGAATATCCCAGTACTCAAAAACGTATACTCATTATGCTAGCCGGTTATCTAGCAGTCTTCCTAATTTCTCTGGTAAGTCACCCCCTCTCCTATCACGCACCTCACACTAATCAAAACCCACAGGATCAAAACATAATCTCAACCGCCATCCCCAAAATCACCGATGAATTCCACTCACTATCCGATATTGGTTGGTATGGAAGCGCCTACGTCCTCACCATGTGCAGCTTCCAACTTCTCGTCGGCAAAATCTGTAAATACTACCCAGTCAAGCCCATTTTCCTCAGCAGTATTCTCCTATTCGAGATCGGCTCGGCAATCTGTGGCGCAGCGCCTAGCTCGAATGTTTTTATCCTCGGGAGAGCGCTCGCTGGGCTGGGGGCTTCAGGTCTTTATTCGTCGCTAATGGTTATTATGTTTCATACGGTTCCGGTTCAGCAGAGGCCTATCTATCAGGGGTTCTTTGGGGCTGTAACGACGATTGCTTCGGTTATTGGGCCGCTGCTCGGTGGGACTTTCACCGACAAGGTGTCGTGGAGATGGTGCTTTTATATCAATCTTCCCATCGGGGCAGTCACAATTGTCATCCTCATCCTCATCTTACATCTTCCCAATCAGAAGCTCGACCCACAAGCCTCCGGTTTCGTCGGGAAGGTAAAACAGCTTGATCCCTTTGGAAATCTTGTCTTCTTCCCCGGAATGGTTTGTCTTATTCTTGCACTACAATGGGGCGGAACACAATACTCCTGGAAGAACGTTCGCATCATCCTCCTCCTAGTCCTATGTGGCGTCCTCTGCCTCTCCTTCGCCATCATCCAAGTCTGGAAAAAAGAAAACGCAACCGTTCCCCCCCGTCTCGTCAAGCAGCGCAGCATCGCTGCAGCAATGTGGTTCGGCTTCTTCAACTTCGGCGCCATGATGGTCTTTCTCTACTACCTCCCCATCTGGTTCCAAGCCGTCAAGGGCGCCAGCGCCGTCAAATCCGGAATCATGCTGCTTCCCCTCATCATTTCAGCCACCATCACTACCCTCGCTTCCGGCTTCTTTATTTCAAAAATCGGGTACTACAACCCGGTTTTGATCCTCAGTACAATCGTAACTTCGATCGGAGCTGGTCTTTTCACTACATTTACCCCAGCTACCGGCCACGCCAAATGGATCGGCTGCCAAGTTCTTTTCGGTGCGGGGCTTGGATTTGGCGCCCAGGGCCCAATGAATATTGCCCAAACTGTACTCGATAGATCGGATGTCGCAACTGGCATGGCAGCTGTGATGTTTTTGCGGTTTCTAGGCTCTGCGATATGTCTCCCCATTGCGCAGAATGTCTTCTTGGGACAACTCGTCTCGCATATGAAGAATCTGCCGGGAATTAGTCCGGATGATGTTATTAATGGTGGTGCGACGGATATTAGATTGTTGGCCGCTGGTGATGAGTTGGATGTTCTTTTGGGGGATTATAATGCTGCGGTTGTGGATGTCTTTTATATGGTGACTGCGGCGTGCTGTTTGACTGTTGTGGGGAGCTTGGCGGCTGAGTGGCGGAGCTTGAAAGATCGTGCGGGTGAGCAGAAGGGGGAGAAGGTAGAGGGGGGTACGGAGAGTGGGATGGATGTCTAAAAGTCATGGTATAGTGTGGACATTTTGAATGAATTGGCTGTATATTAGATCTCCGCTTATACCATACGAGCACTTCCCTTTGTAGTGGTTTATCGATTTTTATCGTATCACATGTGCCAGTGCAACATTATTATAGGAGAGTCATAATTAGAGTATATTAATCGTGAATATATTCATTACTTCGTCCGTCATAAGGCAACATTGGATCATCGTACGTATGTACACTTTCCACACTCCACCCCGTTATCCTTCCTCCTTGTGTATCCAGCCCTTTACAGGTAGCTGGCGTCAACCCACCACTCGCTCAGATAGTTTTTACCCAAAACGGTAGTGATATCGACTGCGGCGCTAGCTTGGGAGCTGAAGTTTGCTCTTGGGCCTTCACTTTGCACACTTCCTGGGCCATAGTTTCCGTACCTGATGAGCATGTCAGTAATTTGCTTTTCTGAAATATCACAGATGAAGGAAGAGGGATATACTCACTCCAAGAAAGTCACATGGTCAGTGTTAGCAGCGCTCTTGCTCCAGACACTCCATCCGGCAGCAACGATGTTGTCGCCCAAGTACGAGTTTTGGAAAATAACACGGGCGTAGTTTGCCCATGGTCGGCCGAGATAGTTCTTGTAGGTAGCAAGGCTGCTGTTGATGTTTGCGATGTTGCTGTTGTTGATGACGTACCAGGAAGGGTTGCTGTCAGCAGCACGACCCGAGGCAGTGATCGATCCGGCAGCGATAGTGCGGATGTCGTTCTTCTCGAACCAAGCGAGAGCAGTCTGGCCGAAGATGAAATCGATGGCTCCAGTGACGAGACACTTGGCATAGAGCTGGTTGCCGGTGTTGGCAAGGATGGTGTCTTGGTAGCCGAGGAATTGAGTAGCGTAGTAACCTTGGTTAGTGGTGTGGGCTGAGATGGCGAGGTTTTGTCCGTTGGAGTTGATGTGGCCGAAGGTGTTTGCGATGATGAGATTGTAGACCTTGGTGTTCTTGTTCCATTGACGGACAGTGGCGGTCAGGTCATCGGAGGTGGTGTTGATGAGGGCGAGGTTGTATGTTATGGTTGCCGTGTTGCCTGCATAGGTACGAGCATCCTCGGTGTAACCTTGAATGGTGAGGTTGGACTTCAAAGCTGGTACATACACTTGCTCAGTGTAGACACCAGGGTAGATGAAGAGGTATTGAGGGGTAGTGGTGGTGGTCGAAAGGGCGTTAACACCTTGTTGCACGGTTTTGTAGGAACCGGCTACAGGATTGCTTCTCTTGTCAACGACGACTGCGCCAGCTGGTGCAGAGGTTCTGGCATATGAAGCCTGTGCCTGCTCGACAAGGGGAGCAGCTGACACACTTCCAAGGGAAAGTGCCACGAAGGCAAGGATGGAGGCAAAGGACTTCATGATTGTATGATGCGAGAAGAGAAGTGGTGGTCTTCACTAAACAAGGAGGAGCTTGAGAGAAGGCGTGTCCAAACAAATAATTTCGAAGGAAAGGGTACTCTTTATATCTTCACTTCGGCCTTTACCGTGCAACGGTTCTTTCGGAGATTCAAGGTCCAAATAGAGTTTGATTGGTTGGCTCATGCAAAAACTAAAAGCCCATGATAATGTGCATCCGAAAAGTCACCATAGTTTATGAAAAGAGCACAATTGACCATGTCCGACTTACGAATCTGGAAAATTGACCCCTGCATTTAGCAGGCTGATTGGTGCATGAAACTTTTCTGATAAAGCCTGCTGAATTGAGGATATATTGCAGGGATTTTTCCGGGAGAGGTTTTAGCAAACTGATCGCTTGATGCAGCAGACATGACAGAATTATGGAAACATGCTCGAATGAGGCAATCCAAGCACTTGGCCCTGCGTCTTGCGTTCACAGTCAGGTCGATCTGCACGCTTGTGCATAGACACCCGGACAGCATGTTTCCAGAAAAAAGGCAAATCCAGTCCATGAGCCTCGTTTAAGGCCTCCGGGGTTAGTTCCGTAGCGCATACGCTTCTGTTAGATTGGAAAATGGAAAGCTTGTCCTTGTATCTTGTATCAGCATCTGACTAAATACCAACGCTGGAAATCTAACTGTCGAAGGACAGCTGGATTAATCGCTCATGTAGATTGTGAATTGCGAATCCAACCTTTGCGTAGCTGCCGCTTACGCGCACATTGGCGCAGATGGAAAATGCCGTGTAAAGCCTTGGCCTGGGCAGGAAAGGGCATTGTTTCTCCGGGCGGACAGGTAATCGCGCCGTCTCTCCAATTGAGCAATGTAGCTGACAAACGGAATCTAAAAGCCAGCAAAGTTGAAGAGTGGCAAAGAACGAGCCGTTAAACTAGTCCTAACCGAATCCCGAGCTCAGCTACCTTCATGCAGTCAAAGTCCAACAAACTTAACCTTGCTTGGCGGGCCATGATCTGGAACCTGGGTGGTGCCGTTTTCCTGACAGCTGCATATACGCACAGTATCGATCTGGGTTGAGATAGGCCCTACCGACCTCCACACTTGATATTGCACCATCGCGGAAGGCGGGTGCGAAGAGGGGCTTTGTAGGACACCGCTACACAGCAGATATCAGCATGTCCCTCGGCTGCACGCTCAAATATTGAAAAACGTGGGGCGCTTCTTCTTGATCAGACGATATTCTCACCAGTATCACCGAAGTCAGATGAGACAGCAATATCGAGGAGAAAAAGGCTGGCGTAGAAGCGCACGAAGCGTTATCAAAATCTAAATTTTGGGCAAATTTCTCTCGGGTCTTTCGCCTAATGCGGTTAGATTGCCGAGATACATGAACGTCTTCCGAAGGAGGCGGTGCCGACACGGATTCTTGGGATGCTCTAAGTCAAGTCAATGAGCTATCTCTGCATCTTGCATATTGGAACTTGAGCTACTTACCGACCATACGTACACATGTTGACAAGACATCTTCCCGCCCCTCGACACGTTGACGCCGAGAGAAAGAAAGACTGAACGCTCCGCTCCGGCATTTGGCCGATTCGTGCGAATTCGCAGCAGCCAGGTGGATTACCCTGGGGCCGCGAGGGACCGGAGACGGAAAATCTTATCAACGGGTGGAGGCTCGTTCGGTAAGGAAGCGCAGAAGTCGACATCTCGACAAGCGGTGGACCAGCCATGCTCGACCCTTAACTCGACCTTGATGATGACTTCCTAGCGGCTTACTTATCGTCTTCGATATTAAGTAAAGTCGTTGGAGTGGGATAATGTGCAGGATGGCTGGGCTGATTGAGCTCTTTTGAGCTTCGTTCACCGAGGAGTTACGCATCTCTTCGGATTTAAACCTGTCAATGAAAGGTACTGTATATTGGATGGTCCACAAGTAACCAGTTGCATACAGTCTACAGGTACTACTTTGTAGTTAGAACACCGCTTATGTCTTGTTACAAGGAGGCTTATCTAGCTGCTTATTAAGTGCCAGACTACTTCTGGTAGCTTGTGTGCCTTGAGCTCAACGCCTTTTCTCATTGCTAAATTAGGATTCTATCAAGCATCCAACACCTCTGGCTCAGACTTGCAGGCAGGCATCCAGAGAGTTCTGCTAGTCGATCTGACTAGTAGAAAGGAAACTTGCCTTTTGAGCTGTTACATGTTATCGGACTTGCAGAGAGCAAATCTGTCTTTCGAGCTGCTATATTCTTTCCCATCCTTATTCAGATGCACCTGAAGTCCAGTCCATCAAGCAATCCCCATATCTATGTCTGATAGAGCAGAACTCGCAAACACTCCACCCATCAGGCACCTCACTGATATTAGTCGTGGCTCTTTCCAGCGAAGGAACCTCACGAACTACAGCCACATGCCTCTTGAACCATTCATTCGCACCCTGAATCTTCTCCGTCGCTCTCTGAATCCTCAGTTCTGCCCTCGCTCTCCCAGGTGTCTGCGCATCCGGATGAACGTGGTGAGGATCATCATCCGCAGTCGCAGGACCTTCCTCCTCCAACATAACCTCCCATCTGAAAGTTATCTCACGGCTACTAGGCTCGATGGAAATTTTCTCCCTCAGGAAAGAATGAATCCCCCTTCGATCAGCGAATATCTCGCACCCGTTCAACGTGATCTCTATCTCCCCAACATCAACATCATGACCTCCCCGCCACCAGCGATTTAACATCATTCTCCGCTCCCTAATCGCCGCTTCCACATGATAGCGAGAAGCCTCGCTTTCCACAATTTCTTCTGTCGTGTCATCGACCTCCGCAAATGCTACGGTCAGCTCCCGTCTGCACATACTCCGAGTCGTGAGTCCTACTTGTACGATCAGCAAACTCATCCATCTCTCCACCGTGACTTTCCTCGAGCTATGCTGAAGAGCAGACGCATATAAGCATCTTTTCCTTCCCCAGAATATATGAATTCCGTCCCAGTCGGAAAGACGCTCGCGTTCAGCCGCGGCGTGGAGGAGCCATCTTTCGTTTTCAGGAGTGATGGAATCATCAAGAGGGAAAGGCGATTCTGGTCTCATGGGACCGATGGGCTCGCCCACAAGCTCGCCATAGGTATGGTATTGAAGTTCGGTCATTCGCCCTCTGCAAAGCGGGCAGTTGCGCGCTTTGGTGCCGGATTGAGCGAGCCAGAATCTGATACACTCGAGATCGAATAGGTGGCCGCATGGCTGTACGATGGCTTGGTCGCCGAGTGGTGAGAGACATATCGAGCAACATGTTAGGGCATCCGTGTCGGATTCTGTGATTGTCCGCACAGGGAGTTGGGGTGACTCTTCTCCGGAAGTAGTTGGTTCCTCGGGAGAGCTGTACATCTTCTTCAATGGGATATTGAGAGTTTTGATATTACCGAGATTTTCCTCCTTCCGATTTTGTAATGATCTGATGGTCTGGGTTGCTGCTCTCATCACTCCATATGTTTCGAGCTGTTGCAGTCTTAAGATATTCTAATACCAACCCAATATTGTGAATCAGCCGATACACATTCACAAATACAACCTTACCAAATCCCAGATCATGGCTTCGTGAAGACGCATGTGACTCGGTTCTCTGAAGACATCATCGCATGGACGCAGCATGGTGAATAAGTGAGTTTTTGGTGAAATCTTCATCAATCGCAAAACTACATAAAAGGTTAGGTTTAAACAGCTTCTTGGTAATATACATCAACTCCCACCTGGCCCAATACTAGTAGTATATTACATCCATTTCTCATGTAACTTCATTTTATTGCAAATGGAAATCTGAGACTCGCATTTTGCCCTCAGAGTTCTCGATATACTGTTTACTTTCCTCCACCATAATCGTGTTTCCAATTTCCCTGCGCAGTGAAAGATTACTTGATAAGTAATGGGACGAGAAGATTTGCTCTGTGAGGTCACCGTTCACTATGCTCGACTGCTTTTAGCCCCGGTAGAAAGACAAGAACGTTTTGTACGGATTGAGGAAGTATTGGTTGATGCATTGCCATTTCTCCATAATCTAGTCCACGTGATGGCCTTCTTCCACGAAGACACTGTTCTGTAGACATCCAGCTCTATCCAGCCACAAATACAGATGCCTACCATGATAATAATATTCGTACAAATAGTCCGCCTGTCTCCCCAAGCTTTGCAACCAATCTTCATCCCTATCCTGTCCTATCCACCACCACCTTACTCAGCAACCCAAACAGCAGCCATACCCATACCAGTTCCCACACACATACTCGTAACACCCACCTTCTGCTTCGTTCTCCTCAACTCATACAATAATGTGCTGACCTGTCTCGCACCCGTGCATCCAAGCGGATGTCCGAAAGCGATCGCACCACCCTTTGGATTGATCTTCTTCTGATCAATGCCCAGCTCGTTCGCACACCAGACACACTGACTAGCGAAGGCCTCGTTGATTTCGAAGATATCAACATCGTCCTTGTTGATACCGGTCTTCTCGAAGACCTTAGGAATGGCGGCCCAAGGACCGACACCCATAAGAAGTGGGGCAACACCAGCGACTGATGCTGCTACGTATTTACCAAGGATAGTTTGGCCTAATCTCTCGGCTGTAGATCTCTTCATGAGAAGAACTGCTGCGGCACCGTCGGAGATTTGGGATGCGTTTCCGGCGTGAATGCTACCGTCCTTGGCGAAGGCTGGCTTGATCTTGCCTAGACTCTCAGCAGTGATGCCGGGTCGGATACCATCATCCTTTGCAACTGTAATCTCTTTGGTTTCACCGGACTTGGGGTCCTCCCATTTGACTGTGAGAGGAGCGATTTCCTCGTCGAAGAGGCCATCTTGTTGAGCCTTCAGCGCCTTTTGATACGATGAAGCAGCAAAGGCATCTTGTGTTGCGCGCGAGACGCCCTTGTCTTTGGCCATCTTCTCCGAGAGAACACCCATGGGTACCTTGCAGTTTGCTGATTCGGGATGAGATTCGAGGAGTTCGGAGAATTCTGTGACAGCACCGGGTCCTGTGATTTGTATCGTCAGCAACTATTTCTAGAGGAATCGAAATGTTTTAAAGAAGTATGCCATACCATATTGTAAGGACATGCTTTCTACACCGGCACCAACGCCAACTTCAATCATGCCAGACTTAATCGCATTTGCGATATCCACACATGCCTGTAATCCAGAAGAACATTGTCTGTTCAAACTCTTGACCGCAGATGTTACTGGGAAGCCAGCAGCCAACGCAGCAGCACGGAACTCCGTTGCTCCTCCACCAGGTGGAAGGACGGAACCAACGGCAATATCTTCCACCAGGCTGGGATCGATTTTCGAACGTTCAATGAGCGACTTGAATGCGCCAACTAGTAAATCTGCTGCTGCTGTGTCCTTGAAGCCTCCTTTGCCGCCCTTTGTGAAGGCAGTTCGTAGACAAGCTGTTACGACGACCTAGAAGTAAATATCGTTAGTGGCCAATTCAATAGCATGGTCTCCAGAGCACGGATGGCGACCTACATCATCTGGGTTCTTTTCGAGAAGCTTTGCCCGACCACTATCTCCCTCTGTAGGTGCAATAACACTCTGAGAGCCGGCCAAGTGGCCAGAAACTTGGGTGAGACGGTTTTGTGCTGTGTTTGATGTCAGCTATGTTTACATTCCTTTATTTGCGACAAGATTACTGACCTGCAGACATGATTAAGATCTGTTTTTATAATAGGTTCTATGAATATGCTGTATGCGATCAGAGGAAAAGCAGAGGATATTGTATTGAGAAGATGAAGAGTAGACAGGAGAGCGCAAGATTTAAAGATGGGCATGTTGGTTCAGTCTTCGAAATCGAGCCGAGGCAGGCACACAGCCAATCATCGTTCACGTTCATTGACGTTAGCGGCGATTTCGAGAACGGCGTTCTCACATGCTTTTGGACTCAGCCGAAAGCGATTTGGGAGTGAGGGAGTCTGACGTTCTCCATATTTTGGATCACGCGCTGTGGGGAAGAGTAATCAATAATTTAGTTTTACATGTGCCCATACAATGTGCCCATACAATGTCTCTCTTGGTTGATGGCTACGAGTAATGAATCCGGGGTAAGCAACCTTTTGCTACTGCTGCTTAAACTGTAATCGTTTTGGCATGTGAAGTTCATGCTATCAAGACGGTGTGGCTTTATCCTATAAGCGAGGGGTGCATTGAGAATGTTAGGGACACTCTATGCAGTTTGCCCCCGCGGTTCCGGAGGAAGACAAATTCTTGGATTGGAACAACAACCCCACAGCAATTGTGAGAAACTGGTTTGATGCAATAGTATGGTGGTCACATCTGAAGCATTGGGAGACTATCTGACGTTGAAAGTAGATCTCTTATTTCTGTTTTCTTGAAGCGTCCTCTGCTCTCATCCCCTTTAAAAAAGCAACCCTTTCGACAGAAAGGTAATGCCATGTAGATATATACAAAATGAATCAGAAACTTTTCTCCTACTTCTCCTCCCCCTCCTTATGCCTGCACCAGTCCTGGCATGAAATGCTACTTTGCAGAGAGCATCACCAAAACCCGGCAAACCTCTCCGCAAATAGCTAAATCTCTTCATCTGCTTAAGCAACATAGCTGACAATGGTGTCATAGTAAGCAGTGTATGCAGATCCCGAAGGTGGCTCCATAGCAAAGATATAGTTGCCCCACCATGGTCCAGCACCCCACCAGAGAGCACCCATCCAGTGTTCGTTGTCGGCAGCCAAAGCATCCAACATACCCTTAACGGCAGACTCACAGTCAGAGTTGACACCACCGGCATATTCACCCAAGACACCCTTGAAGTTGTTTGCCTTGAGCCAGGCGGTGGCATCAGCGACACGCTCAGCACCAATGGTGCTGCTGACACAAGTGGCAGAGGTTCCGGATCCGTCAGAGTCGAGATATTGATGGAATTCGTAGACCAGTTTGTCGTTGGGGTCGGTGATGTTAGTCATGTGTGCGGCGTTTCCTGAAGAAGTCCAGGTCCATGCACCAGTATATGAGGTTCCCTCAACGAAGATGTATTGGGAAGTAGCGCCGGCTGAACGAATGGCACTGACACAGGCTTGGTCAAGCTCGGCGACAATGGTATCAGTGGGCTCATCGTGGAATTCGTTGTTGCAGTCAAAGATGACAAGGTCATTGTCGGCGAACTCGGTGGCGAGGTTCTTCCAGAAGGTACCGAAGTCGCTGGTGGAGGTGAAGATGCTACCACCGTATCTGCCGAAGTTCTGGGCATCAAGAATGGCGTGGGCACCGGCGGAAGTGATGAACTCGACGACAGTCTTGAGTGAAGCAAGATAGGTAGCATCAATTGATGCGGTCATCTTGCCTTGTGCCATACGCTCCATGAGGAATGGGATACGGAAGATGTTCATGCCACCATCCATGAGCGTCTTGATGGCGGTAGTGTCTGGGAAGGTATAATCGGTTCCGACGGTACCTGGGATGTTACCTGCTCCGAATTCTGCTCCGGACTCGTTTGCTCCGATCCATTGCAACTTTCCTGAAGAGGCTGCTTTGGAGGCGGTGGAAGTAGAAGCTGCGGCGGCGGATGAGGCGGATGAGGCTGACGAGGTCACCGGGCTGGAGGAGCTTGACGGAGATGCAATCGCGACTTGCGTGCTGGATGGGGCGACGGCAGAGCTCTTGACAACTGAGCTGGACACAGAAACACCTTGAATAGATGAGCTGGCGACAGCACTGCTGGATGGAATAACAACAGCTGAAGAGGCGACGGAAGTAGCGACAACTGAGGAAGCTGGCAGGGTAGTTTGAGCTACGAAAGTAGAAGAAGTAGTTTCTGGCTCGACATCGATTGGGCAGCTATCATCATCTTCTTGCTGAACAGCCACCGGGGCTGCGAAGGCTGATGCTGTAAGGCCAGCGGCCAAAATGAAGTTTGTAAAACGCATGGCGTTGGATAAGAAAGAGAACAAGTTGGAAATGAAGGAATGTATGAATGAATGACTGTAGTTAAAAACTGACTTGGGAGGAAGAAAAAGAGAAGATCAACTGGGAACGAAGAAGTATTTATCAAATCTGAGCATTATGAGATCTGATTACACCCCACTTCATCAATTTAAGAATATATCCGTTCTATTTCCCCTCTCATTTGGGGTAGAGGAATGGGCCAGGAATCGTCTGGATATTGATTGTCCAGGCCTCCTCCCCGGTAAAGTGACGATTCCATAACTTAATCGTCACATCCATTTCGAACCAGCGTTTCGCTCGGAGCTTGGAAGCGAGAGACACTTTGTTCGAATTTCAAAGATTAATTTATGATCTGATGTTTGTTTGGTGGGCCATGGAGAAGTTCAAATCAAAGTGAAAGGGCAGTAGCTTAGTTGGTAATATTTATGGGGCGTTCCTGGACTAATTCGCTATTTGTTTCTATATGAAACCGTCTCGGTAAAATGGTAAATTGGGTCAGGAGTGATATCCTTGTTGCTCGTGCGAAGTAGACGCGATGACCTTAGCCATTTTGGATGTACCGGCAAACCACCTCATCCTCAATTTCTCAATTCAGACAGAGGGAAAAGTCTTTCTTGGACACATCTGTTGTCCCCTGAAAACTCCCACGTTTTCCCGTACACTCCGTGAAAGATGCGGAGGGTCGGAAGCTCAGTTCGGCTGTAGAGCGGTAGGCATCGCAAAGGCTCTTCGGAACGGATACAAAGGAGCGTCCCTGAAAGCTTGTTTACTTGAGATTAAGGTCCGTAGTTAAGCTCAATTAATCAATTTGCCGATACCGTCTGCTCGGTTCTAGAACAAATGACAGCTCTCTTCGCAGGGTGACGTCTACGCGTTTCTCGTCGCCATCCGATGAAACCAAAAATCACTCTACTTACTCTTGGCAGCGGATAACTGCATGAAGAGGGCGTCTATATCTTGCACTTTTACCCCAGGACTCAGGAACAGACTTGGCATCCGGTCAGCCTTGAAGATCGGGATGTTCTGAACAGATCCGCCAAAACAAACTCCCTTGTAACGTAAGCCCAAGCTTCCAAGCCTTATATACAATTCCTATTTGATAATAATGAGGCCGAGGGTCATTGACCCTTACTCCCCCTTTCTCGATGGTGGTTTAGCCACAACAGGCGAGTGAGCCTAGCCAGAACAAGACTTCGGAGCATCGAATTCCGTGCCCAAACGAGAACTTAACATGTTATGCTATCACGGCATTACTCCGCTGCCATGAAGACCGAAGACATACTCAAAACCTGAACACCGAAGATTTTGCCATTCTCTCGTATCCAGATCCAACTTTCGGCCGAAGACATACTCAAAACCTGAACACCGAAGATTTTGCCATTCTCTCCTTCTCCTTGTCAATCTCCCGTATCCAAATCCAACTTTCGGCCGAAAACAACTTCCTCGCCGCCTTGTCCGCACCTAAAGCTTTCCCTCCAAATACGAGATCTTCTCTTGTTAAGCTTGTAAAATCGAACGACTTTTCATTCTCCTCCTCACCGACTGTCTTATCCCCTACGACGAAAGCCTTCTTGAGACTGCTTCCATTCGTAGATGATACGGGAACCCAGGTTTGAGAAGATCTTTCGCTTTTCCACAGTCTAACATGGAGACCGATTCCTGTATCCAAACAGTCCTTGATGTAATCTAATGCTGGAAGCAATTTACTACGCAGACCACAATGGCCATGGTTCTTGTCGATCTGGTAACTTGGGCATTGACGTAAAGTACTAACAAGTTGTTCGATATCACTGGTATATGCTACCGGCCAGATGAATGCAGGATCTTCTGGAGGAACCACTTGAAATGGAACGAGTGAGAGCAAATTCTTCCTTGTTAGAAACTTAATCATCTCGCCAAGTTGGAAGGAATCGCAAGCAGGAGACGAATCGTATCCCAGACTACACTGACGAGTTCGAGAAGTATAGAGACTTAGAAAATAGTTCTGAAGGGAAGATATAGTCACGAGAATTCTAGATCGACGGTATGATAGTTCAGCTGTTGGCCGTCAGTAGGTTCGATCAAAATACTTGAGTCTAAATATAAGATATACCTTCTAAATCCTCGGGCAGATCCCACCATGCTGCACCGACATCGGGATCTACATCCTCATAAACGGTCCAACGCGACGAACCTCGGAGTATAAGCTCTTTGGTAGCTGTGGCGAACCGCGGTGCTTGGTTCGTATGGTAGAAAATCAGTATCTTCTGCCGTACTACTTCTTCTAGTGTTTTCTCAAGCGTTGGAGGATAACGAAAGCTAGAGAATTTGCTCGTAATATACCGTGATACTGCGGTCATACAATCATACCTATCGGCCATGATCACTAGAATAGATAGATATAGCAGATTGATGGTCTTCGAGGAATGGTTCTTTGCATGTAATATGCTGAGCATATCTTGAAATATTGCCTCACGTCCCAGTGTCCTGGTTGCCTCATCCTCGTCCACGATTTTAATTATAGGCAACTCATTCGCAGGTAACGTCGAAGGATCTACCTTTGACTTGGCGAATTCCGCAAGCTTGGCAGACACGATTTGGCCTTCTCCGAATACATCGGAACCTAATAAACGTTCGAAATATTTGGAGTTTTGCTTAAGGACATCGAGACGAACACGGTAGAACACTCTCGCCGAGGGAAATGGCTCTTTCGAAAGCTTCAGCTTTTGTATCGTTTCACTCGGTATGGATTTCGTGCAAGCCCGCGTGTTCTCAAACCTCACATCAAGGATGATATCGCCGGTTTTCGAAACTCGTATAACTCTGTGCGAAGTGCCCTCCAGATCTAGGGACTCGTCCAGTATCTCTTCGATTTCTGCATTCTCGTGTTCCTGTTTCTGCACGTCGATCGTAGGCTTCTCTACTTTCTGCACTTTCTGTTTCTCACCCACCTTCTGCTTCGGTCTGCCCACAGGAATAGCATTTGGTTGAGCTTTTGGACGATCTCGAATCGGAGGCATTTGGCCTGTCGTTTGTGTGCGGCGAAACAACTCTGACGATGGAGTTTTTGCTAGGCATCGAAGCTGCTACTTTCGCAGAGGTTGCTGGCTTCCTAGAACCCAGGAAGCGGAGACCTGAATATCGCTGGACCGTTTCTGGGGATTCGCCTTCGATTTCGCGTGCGTTCCAATATGAGTAATTTTTTCGCCACTGTCAAACTTTTAGAAGAAAACAACTTCAGGGGTAAGGCCAGGCCATTGTATCAAGATCCAATGACAAGATGAGAGTAGCAGAAAATTGTGCATTGCTCTGTTACTTCATCAGTAGGGAGAAGAGATATGACACAATGTCGGAATATGGTTCATCCGGTCCGGACAAGTCCGGTTACCAACCATCAGTGGTCAGAATTCCGTACGCACGGATTAAAACCGAAATCAGATACCTTCGAAATATGGTTTTATTATAGTGAAGGGTAGGCATATACATTTATCTGTTATACTTAAAAGATACCCTTAGGCTGTACGAACAAAATAAGGCTTTATTAAGGGTTATAACTTGTAGTATCCATTTTTGACCGAATTAAATGTAAAGATTGGTTATATCCTCATTTTCGGTTATGGTGGTATGTGCGTACGGAATTCTGACCACCACTGGTGCAACCGGTATCGAAAATCCAAACGAATCCAGACCCAGCAGTGCGGCTCTTCGGTAGTTCATAACCTCCCTCCTGCTTTTGGTTGCTTGACACTCACAGAGTGGAAAAACAAGGCAAAGACTGAAAATAGTTGGGCATGCAAGATGCAGATGGATGTCGGAACGGGTTCTGTGGGATGAGGTCGGAAGGATCATTTATTTCATCTAGTGATGGACAGAGCCGGTATGTGACTCCAGGTGAACAGACTGAGATTGCTAGATTTCTTGAGTATGTACAGCTACTGGAATAGCAAAGGGTATCTTTTGAAGCTGCTTCGAAGTTGGCGAAGGTTCTCTTCCAGTACAATGGTACATAAGCAGTCAGTCAATCACATAATCATCAGAGGGCAGAATTTTGCTTCATTCCGCAATAGCATCACAGCAGTGACATAGTGGCATCAAAGATTGACGTATATAGTCTCTTGACTCCCGGCTACAAGTCTTCGAAGTCTCTTGTTTCTGGGTGTGAAGCTGAAAAGCCACAGCAACATTGCAATACAGCGTTCACAGATTGCTCCCAAAGGAGTGTTTGTTTCTGCAAGTCATAGCTGCTTGTACGTGTGTGTCGAATTTCTTCGCAACATGCTATGCAAGGTGTCGCCGACTCGCCATACGGTGCAGCTATCATTTCTAATCCAGCAAGGTACAAGAAATTGCACAAAGTTGGGAAGATCAAATGATTCTCGGTGAACCTCACCTATTGTCTTCGCTAGTCTAAAGCAACACAATAGCTAAGATTTTTGAAAACCCATAACTTTATAGTATTGTATCTGTTTACTTTCGGTTGTTGATGGAGTGAATCACCTCACCTTTTCCCTTTTGAAAACCTAGCTTCCAGCCTTCCATAACTCCCTTCCTCACAATTCTCTCAACTTTACTCCCATTACATTCGTACCGCAATCGGCAACATAAGTTAACACGAAGCGCACTTCAACATAGTCGAAAACCCGCATTCTGCCATCTTTCGACGAAATTTGAGTCTTTACGGCTGCGCACATTGGTACCGACGACGAACGCTTTTGAACCTTTCTTCATCCCATTTCATTATCCCATTTCATTTGGTGGATTCACTCTGATTCTGGTACATAAGATCTGATTAAGTACATAAAGATCGCATCAAGCACAGAAAGCTTTCAGACGTCTTGTAACGGACCGAATATCATTTGGTAAACTCAAGTCAGAAGCATTTGGTATTTGTCCCCGTCATGGTCTCCATCAATTACTGTCCCCAATGTTAACAGTATGCCTTTAGATAAATTGAAAATGGGTCACGGATATGTTATTAATTTCTGGGTCATGACCTTCTTTGCTGCCTTTCTGTTGCGAGGTAAGCTCCCACAACCTCGAACCTGAAACTGGTGTTGAGTCCCGACATAACAATGACTATATAGCTTCTCACGTCTTTGCTCAGTCCTCCGATGGGATCACAAGCTCCACTGCAGAAGTCTTGGAACGCTCTCTTCTTACCTCATCGACTTCTGGAAACGCCTTTCCATTCCCGTTCAAGCCAGTCGTCACCACTCCCAGCCATGGCTCTACTCCAAGCAATGGTATTATTCTCGCGCAAGCTATCTCCATAGTAACGTCTATCAACTTCGTTTATGTATCCTACACCATAGAGACAGATATCGTTACTGCACCAACGAGCACCACCACCTTCGTTATTTATGTCGCTCAGACAGTTGTAGCATCTACACTTATAACCACGCAAACCGTCACAACCACTCCTACGATTGTTACGACGCCGGTATCAACTGCAATTGGACTCTGCTACGGCGCGGAACAAGACATAGTTAGACCTTGCACAACTGCCGTCATTGCTTCTGCAAGTTCCTCACACACGGCGACCTCAGGAGCATCCAAGAACGGCATCATGGTATTCGGCACCGTCTTCAAGGTCTTCAACGCTTTCAGCAAGCCACGCCCAATGATTCGTCGAGACCACATTGCCAGCATCGAGAATCCTAGATGCTCTAGCTGGGTGATGATCACAGCTATCATTTTCTCAGTCGTCATGGTCATTGTGGGCTTCAGGGTCATTGTGGGCCTCATGGTCATTGTGGGCCTCATGGTCATTGTGGGCTTCAGGGTCATTGTGGGCCTCAGGGTCATTGTGGGCTTCATGGTCATTGTGGGCTTCATGGTCTGGATTGGTTGTGAAAACCGGCGCAGGGTCAACCCTTCTTTTCACCGCTTTCACTTCTTCTCGTTTCTTGCTGCGTGCCTCATAGGTTTTGGCATAGTGTCATTCAGCGCTGGTGTGGTTTACGGCCTTTCTAGTTGCTTCGACTGATCAGTCAGTGGATGGACTGGTAGCCAGATGTCCCGTCAGTCGTTGGTCGTCGGTCGTCGGTGTTATGGAGTAATATATATGATTCCTTTAAAGGAGAAGCAGGTGCTTTTCGGTAGTAGGCTAAATATTCTTGCGTTACTTGCAATGCAAGTCGGGGTTTTCATAGCTATCGTACCTTGGAAATGTTAATTATCATCTCACAAGATGTTCATCGTCACTTCTCGTGTGGAAATGCGCATAAAATACGATGGCCATGATTGATCCGTCTTGAATTGCTAGATTTGATAAAGTCTCAACGAACGAAACGGAAGTCCGAAGTTAACAAGTAGTACGGCTAGCCAATACTTAAACGACATATAAATAATCCAGTCCTCAGAAGACTTTTATTCCGCAAACTCCGCTCTTCCTTTCTACCCACTAGCTACCTCTCTATCAGCCCACGAAATTGACGCTCATATCCTGATAATAATCTACCATCCGTCCATCCATCAATCTACCCACCCAGCAAGAAACTCCTTCCCACCATTCAACCCCACAATGGAGCGGTAACCTCTGCAGCTCTTTCCACCACCGCCCGCACTCTCTCCCCCAGAACCCGATTCGCACACTCGACCTCTAGATCCTCCAGCCAAACCCTGGCCATCATTTTATCCACTCTGATCTCCACTCCCGGAACCGGTATCCCTATCTTATGAAGCCGTTCTAGCTCGTTCTTCTTATATTCCTCATCAGCATCCGGTGCCGAGGAATTTCGTGGCTCGGCAATAGGAGTCAGGTTATCGGAGCCAAACTGCGCTTCGAGGAACATGAAAAGACGCTCGAGACGCTCCGTGGGAGAAAGATTGGCGTGGAGGTTGCGCGTTTGAGTATGCGTGTGAGAGTGGGTGTGCTTGCTAGATGATTCTGGAGTATGTTAGTTTCTGTGGCTGAGCAAGGGACGCGGTAGAGTCTATCCAACTTACGTTTCACAGCAGCAGGGCTACTTTCCACGGAGAACAAAACTGCCATGATGGCGTCCGCGATTCCATCATTGAGCATGTTTCCTTCCCACTCCAATTCTACCTCTCCACTGTTGCGATAACGTACGGTAACACAGCCCATGACCAGATACGCCGTAACTGTGTTGGAGATTTCTTCATCTGCTTCTTCGTCTGATGAGCCGTTCATGTGTGTGTCACCGTTTCCATTCGCTTTCAAGGCCTTCCCATTTCTACTTTCAGGCAGCTCATCAATCTTACCAAAAGTCCCCTCTAGAGCCCATTTGATAAGATCGATACCAGCCGCGCTTAGCGTCATGCGTTGTCTGCATGTGATAGTCGTGGTAGTCAGACCAGCATATTCCCTTAGATCTTCAGGTGCCATCAAAGACATCTTGAAATCGTTCTGAACCAGAACACCCGTGATGAGTTGTGCATCATTGGCGGTAGGAGGAGCAGAGGCTAATTTTCCAACCACCCTGGCGATTTTGTCGACTTTGAAAGGAATACGAACTTCCTCGCAGTTACGAGGGTTAAATATTTTGACCTTTTCCGTTTTGCTACTGTTGATAGAGAGGAGCTTTGATTTTAAGCGCCCCATATTGCTGTGTTCTCCATGGACGAGAATCTGGATATGTTAGCATGCGTTGATCAAGGCCAAAAAGAAGGGTGAGAATTACCACTACAGGTGCTGCTACCTCCTCGATGAATGCTACGTTCTCCGCGCCATCCACATGGGCTGCAAAGGAGAATTCCTCTACACTACATCGTCTGGGGATCATAACTTTCTCTCCCTCTGGAGCACCTGGTCCTCTGCGGGCGCCGCCCGTATTACGAGACATGACTGCTTGAATCTGATCTGGGTCTTGCATGATTTGCTTCGCCATGGTCCCTTCCACGCTATAACCAGTTATAACCACACCGTTTTTGTCGCTCGGTGCCCATCTCTCAAGTAATTCTCGACTCACACCATTTTGCAACATACCAGGACTCGCGAGCATGACGCAGCCGCCCACGTCGTCGAAACGATCAAGCGTCTTCAAGGACCTGACAAATTTGAAATCCCATGGTCCGCCTCCCCCGCCTGCTTCTCCACTAGTTTCTGCTTCGGCCATACGTTCCCGGAAGAGACGTTTGATGTTGTCATTCATGGCCCCCACATATGTCTGGTAGACCATCATACATTTTCGTGCCAGATTACTAGCATAATAGATAGGAAACTTTCGAAACTCCTGATGCTTGCCCCAGTAGTCATCTAAAATGAGAAGAAGTTCTTGAGCTCTGCCAAGGGCGAAAACGGGCATTAGAACACGACCTCCTCGGTTCAAGATACCAGTAATGGACTTCATAAGAGCTTGCTCTCGCTCCAGCCGCGGAACATGTGCTGCAGTTCCGTACGTAGACTCAGTGATCAACACATCGATCTTGACACCCTTAGGTACCTCTGCTGAAATAAGATGTCGATCGTCTTCCCTCGAATAGTCCCCGGTGAAAAATATCTTCAGTCCGGCAATTTCGATGAGGAACATAGCAGCACCAAGAACATGCCCTGCGGGATATGGTGTTATCCGTATTGATGATATTGTGTGTGTAGTATGGTAATCGATAGCTTCGATCATGGGGAACGTGGAAAGATGATCAGCTTCTGTGTAAACAGGATTGATCACTCGTTCCGACGACGCTCCACCAACTCGGATACTGTCTGGAATAAGCCATTTGTAGATAGCTTTGGTAGGATGTGTCATAAAGACACGTCCTTTGAAGTTGGTCTTCGAGAGCACGTAAGGTAACGAGGCTGCATGGTCGAGATGGAAACTTGAAGCTGTCAGTCAACTTTCCTCAAGGTAATACTAGTGTAATACGCCAATGAAGAGGGGAGGGGCGCGCTATGTACAGATTTAGGATGCGAGGATGAAGGTCATATCACAGAATCAAGACAGGCGTCGACTGTTGAGTAATGGTATTGTATTGATTCTCGTATACATGATAATATTGTAGATAGACCAAATAGAAAATTGAAATAGAATTCTGCCGATTCAACAGCGAGATCCAGAGCGTACGTGGCGCATCACATATCGAATCGATCTGCCGCAACCCAAATGCCACTGACTGCTTCCAAGCACCCACAAACCAAGGCGCGCATAGTATATAGAAGTAAACATAAGAGATGAGGTTCCGCTTACTGGCTGATTAATAGTACATCGACAGTGCTTAGGTCGAAGTCATCGTAGAAAGGCAACGCAGCCAGACCTTCGTAACCAGGATGCATACCGGCGTCAAGCTTTAAGATAGGCATCAGTAACAGGATCGCGAAGAAGAGTTGGATTATTGCTAACCATAACCGTTTTGCCCTTGTATTGAAGGATATGACAAGACCTCCCAACTTCGGCGCCACCACCAAGGCAAAGAAACATCAACTCATCAGCTGGATCTACCGGCTCCTCCACCGCAGGTGCCATAGCAGCAGCCTTTCGCTTCGATGCCATTTTGATCGACTCGCGTGTTTATCTGTTTGCGTTAATTTCGAAGTTATGACTTTTGCGCCTAGATGGCAATAGAGATTCAAGGTTATAGCATAATCAAAGGTTGTGTTGCGCGAATGCGACAAATGATAAAGGAAGATAAACGTAGAATTCCTCCGGTAGATGATGTTACTGGTTAAGGAAAGAAAGAATGAGTGAATGAACGAATAATCAGAAGCGGCTCAAGGAAGACGCGAAGTTTGGGGTTCATTGTGCAGAAATCCGCACTAATTAAACACGTGATGTAACTGAACCGGGAGAGCTTTCGCGACTCGAGACAAACGAACACAAATTATTGTAGCAAGAAGAGAGCGAAATCGTCATCATTACAGCGAGCGAAATTATTGCGCGAACCTCCAGAGCCTTTCTGAAGATTCTTCAACAGCGCATGGGTCGGTGTCATTGGAGGTAGCCGGGCTTCGCGCCTGCGTCGTGACGGAAGACAGGAGAATACAGGCCATTATCACCAGTACGATTTGAATCATGGCGCAACCACAACAGCAGCAGCAGCAATATGCGATGCCGCAGAGGCCATTCTCCCCTCCTCAACCTGCGACCTCACCTTCAGCAACTCCGCAGTTTTCATTACAGCCGCACAAACGACAAAGATTATCGCCCAATCCGTCATCTCAACCAGGTACGCCATACGTCCAGTCGCCTTATGCTATGAGCCCTGGAGCTTCTGGTCCGCCTTCGGCTGTAGCCTCCCCTCACTTTTCGACTGTGCAAATTCCTCAAGGGGTTTATAATACACCTTATTCGAACGGGCTAAATGCGCCTTCCCCCTCCTTGAGCATGCCACCAACGCCAGGTGCGCTGCCACCTCAAGCGCAACCTAGTCCTCTGGCATTTCCTGGCCAGCCTCAGCAACAACATCCAGGCACTATGACGCCAAATCAATTCACCAATTTCACGTTGCAGATGCCACAACAACCTGGCGGTGCAATGGGTCCACCTTCAAGACCAGTAGACAGATCTAAGGTTGACGGTATGGATCCGATGGATGTATTGGGAGGGACTGGTATCGATCTAGCAGAGGAGGAATTATACACTTTCCAACAATACAATGCATCTTTCAATTCGCAGGTTTCAGGATCACAAGCAGGCACTATCTCATCGGGTCACAGCTTTACTCAGTTTCCTCCTGGAGATGAACGTTCCTTCTACGGCTCAGGTCCTGCGAACCAGCCTGGCGAAGCACCGAATACAAAATCTCAAGAAGAGTTCGACAAAAAGGCGGCCGATAAAGCGTGGCATGATGCGGCTCGTAATCTTGCGGTTTCGAGGCAGAGAGAGTTAAACAACCCGTTTTTGGTCGTGGCGAACGTACATAAGAGAATGGAGAAGATAGCTCAGGATAATGGTCTCACATTAAACACAGACAGTAATGGCAAAATGGGCACTATGAAATTACCAGAAAATTTCCCAAACCCTACCATCAAAACACAAACAGCTGTGGGACCAAATGGAGCCTTATCAGCTACAAGTGGTACCTTTATCCCACTTGATTCACTACTGGTTGACCAACTCGCGCTCATGTCCATTGCCACAAAGCATCGTCTTCGTGGCTTATTGGAGGACGCAACCAAGTTGACCAAAGGAAGGCAGATGAACTCACATGGGCAAATCAGGGACGAGTGGATAGATGTTGCAGTTCCAAATAGTGCTACGCAAAGTAGTGTTGTGGTTGACGGTGCTCCAAGGAGCGGATGGGAGAGTGCTGTCAGCCCTCTCACCAACCCTCTAAAGCGTATGTATTACTTGAGCAATATGTTTCAGTTCAAGCTAATCAAGCCAAGGCTCTCTCTCCAATGCAAATAGATTACCAACACCCGTATCAGACGCTTCCAAGGCACAGCCGAAATCGTTCTCGAACGAGGTGGCAGCTGCTCTGCGAACACATGCAAACAAGGAGCGTAATGCAGAAGAGGCCAGACTGAGAAAACGTCGGGCTCGAGAGATGGGTGAGGGGTCTCGCGCTGGCTCGGTTGCTCCTGGTACTCCTGGTTCTATTGCTCCGGATCTTCTAGATAAGGCACCTACGAAGAAAGAACAAAAGAAGAAAGCCGAGGCGAAGGTCAGCGAAGCAGCAAGTCATGCCGCTGCTAATGTGACTACTACAACGTTCTTGGGTGGGAGAAGTGGTTTGTTTGGAAAGAAGAAGAATTATTCCTGGATGACAGCTGGAAGTGGTGGTGGTGGTGGTGGTGGTGGTGGTAGTGGTACAAGCACTCCAGGAAGAATCATCACACAGGGTCTTGGCGGTGCTAGCAGCCCAGCAGCGAACACTGGACCGGAAAAACTCACAGCGGACGGGGTGCGTAGAATGGGCGCTTGGCGAGAGGATGGGGACAAGGGACGCAACGTACAGATTCGAGACTGGATTATGGTTCTCGAAGAAGATGGCCGGGAGAAAAAGGCTCTTCAAAAGGCTTACACGTGGCTTGATCAATCGGAGCCTAAGTAAAGGATATTTCGTTTTGTAAACAGGACAGTTATCAGATGTCGTTATTATGCGCATGGCGTTGCATGGATCACTCGGCGTTGGTGTGTTGGTCTCTTCAAAGGAAAAAAGAGGAGACTACACATACTGGGTTGGTAAATTGCATATTGGTCATACCATTGGGCTTGATTTGCGTATCGATCAGGCTTTTGATATAGACATATTATTTAGTACAATAGCAATAGCAAAACTTTATTCTTAAACCGCTTTGGATTCTGCGTGCATCTGGGATGGGGACAGCATGCTTTCACGTTCACCCCCAACTCCGTATATTTCTCGTTACCGCTGGGATTCTAGACATAGGCTAACAGTTTCTTATTCTGCCCTTCGGGATTCTTGTACGAAAGTATCGCTGAGTGTTTCTATCGTAATATGTCTGGTTTAGCGCACTTGACTGAATCACCAGGGGGTGTACTAACTACCCGATCAACTTCTGATTGTTTAAGTGAAAGTTAAAGAAAGATCAGTATAACAAAATATATCTGATTGTTTAAGTGAAGTTTGGATATTAAGTATATCGAAGTTCGAAGTTGGTCGGATAGTGAGTACACCCCCCCCACCTGGTGAATGTTTTGTATTGGCCGTTCGCATCTGGTAGGTGCGTGAATGCAAATGGACACCTTCATAACACATGTTGGACCAAGACATATTATGCTTGGCCACCAATTATTTCTCCTCACCGTCCGACCTACTATAAGTTACATGTGATGAATCGATTCTCAGAAGCCAAAATTCAATTCATCTCGGCTACTAAAGCCCCAAATCCAGACGCATAGATCAATCAACGGTCAACGGCTTCCGAGTATCGGAAAAACCCGTAGCTTTATAACCCAGATCTCAGTCGTCCGTCTAGACTTTACGTCTCTGCCACAATCTGACGAATCAGTGCTCTTATAATAGGATCCTCTGAGTAATACTGCGCATGGTCAAAAATACATACGCATCATATACCTTTTTCATACTTTCCTTATTAAGAGTTGCATTTCCCCGGATTTTTGGATTGTTCTATGGCTTCTTTCGTTTTCTACTTTTCGACGTAAGGGCTTTTGGGCTCGGATTCTGTTAGGTAATTGATTGCGACGACTGCTTGCAGAGTGAATCATCTCATCTCCGTTTGTGTCGAAGTTCTTCCTCAACTTGTCCTTCAGTACTCTTTTTGTACTGGACCATCCATTTCGGAGCACCCATCTGCCGGATAAAGACTTTCCAGAACAAACCAACCAACCAACCATAAAGTGACGTCTTCCGTCTTCGGCATTCCGCTCGCGAAAGAAAAAGGATACTGTAGGAAGGCGCAGATTGTGGCGCAAACATCAAAACCCAAGTCGACGAACCGAACATTTGGGAGTAAATGAGAAGAAGCGCAAATCATTCCACCAGCAATCATGAATTGTCCGTCGAGAACTGATGAGCCGTTGGAGGGCGATGGATATAATCAGAATCCGAATGCGCTGGCCAATGATCTCACGACGAGGGAGGATTTGATTGGGAGAGCGAATGGGAGGGCGTTGAGGAGGAGTTTGGAGGATGAAGGGGTCGAGAATATTAATGACTTGATGGAGGATACGGGAGAGGGTATTCGGTCTGTGAATAGGAAGGGGGGAGGAGGAGGAGGAGGAGGGGGGGAGGTGTTGAGGGAGAGAGGCGGTGGAGAGGATGGGAAGAGTGGTCACGTGGTGAGACCATCCGTCCAGGCATCGGACGTCAGTGATAGGGGAGGCAGTGGAAGTGGAGGTGGAAGTGAAAGCGGACGTATCGAGAAATATCTCAATATGCCCAAAGAATCACTCTCGCGATTCAAGCAAGTGATGATCAAATTTGCCAAATTTATCGGGCCAGGCTTCATGGTATGTTGTGCCCGCACCCATCATCTACAACCAGCTACGAAAAATTTACTAATGGAAGCACACAGGTCTCGGTGGCATACATTGATCCTGGAAATTACGCTACGGATGTCGCTGCTGGAGCAACGTTCAGATTCCGACTTCTGTTCATCGTACTAATGTCGAATATCTTTGCCATCTTCTTGCAGAGTCTCTGCATCAAACTGGGCACTGTCAGCGGGTTGAACCTCGCTGAAGCATGCAAAGCCCACCTGCCGAAATGGCTAAACATTGCTCTATACATCATGGCTGAAGGAGCTGTATGTTTCTCTCCCCCTCGACTCCCCCAACTTAGCTGAAAAAGTCCAGATAATCGCAACCGACATCGCCGAAGTGATAGGCACAGCCATCGCCATCAATCTCCTGATCCCTCAAATACCCCTAGTAGCAGGCTGCGCTCTATCCATCCTCGACGTTCTGATCCTTCTCATTTTCTATCCTGGAAACGGTGAAATGAAACGATTACGCTATTTCGAGATGTTTGTTGCGGCGTTGGTGCTGGGTGTGGTGGTTTGCTTTTGCATACAACTCTCGCTCATTCAGGATACCTCTGTGGGAGAAGTCTTCAGGGGTTACCTCCCATCTAAAGCTATTGTGCAATCTCAAGGGTACGTCCATACCTACCTCCTTCTCTCCCCCTCCCCACCAAACTCTCCAGCACAGTATACTCACCACCCACCCACAGCCTCTACCAAGCCTGCGGCATCCTCGGCGCCACCGTCATGCCCCACAGTCTCTACCTCGGCAGCGGCATCGTGCAACCCCGTCTCCTCGCCTACGACAAAAAACACCACCTCGTCAAAGAAGACCTCACCCTCTCCTCCAAAGAACCCTACCACCCCTCCCTCCCCGCCATCACCTTCTGCCTCAAATACTCCTACGCCGAACTTGCTCTCTGCCTCTTCACCTTCGCGCTCTTCGTCAACTCCGCGATCCTGATCGTCGCCGGCGCCTCCCTATACAACAATCCCGCTGCCCCTTCCGCAGATCTCTTCGGCATCTACGATTTACTCGTATCTAGCATTTCTAAAGCCGCTGGTACGATTTTCGCGCTCGCGCTGCTGCTCTCTGGGACTTCTGCTGGGATCGTATGTACGATCGCCGGGCAAATGGTCTCGGAAGGGGCACTCAACTGGAGTATTCGTCCCTGGCTGCGACGTCTGCTAACACGCAGCTTGTCCATCACACCCAGCATTATTATCGCAGGGGCGGTAGGCCGGGAGGGACTATCCGCTGCGTTGAACGCGAGCCAAGTAGCGCTGAGTATTACATTACCCTTCATTTCGGCGCCGCTGATATACTTTACGTGTCGGAATCGGTATATGACGGTGCGGTGTGGGGAGGGGGAAGAGCTGGGAGGAGGGGGGGAGGAAGAGGGAGTTAGAGGTGCGGGGACGAAGATGCGGAATCATTGGGTTACGGCGGCGGTGGCGGGGGGGATTTGGTTGGTTATGGCGTGTATGAATGTAGCGAATTTGGTGCTGTTGGGGAAGGGGGAGACGTGATTGAGTGTGTAGGGGAGGGTTTCTTGTTTCTGGAGAGGGATTCGTTGGGCTTGGTTAGAAAGGGCTGCTTGGAATGGTTGTGGAAGGGCTGCGAATGAGGAATGATGGGATGGGATGGGATGGATAGACAAAATGAGCATGATAGCTAAGCTAAAAACGTTATTGATGAATACCCAAGGCAAATACTAGAACAACTCAAAATACATATTTTATATGCACCAATGCACAAACAAGCACTGCTATCTCCATAGTACCTCTCCTAACTCTGTCTATCTCTGTATCATTCTCCATCCCAACAGCGCGGGCTCTGCTCTCCTCGGCAGTCTTCGCACACTCACTCACAAACCACAATCAAACAACCCATCAAGTATATAATTTCAAATTTTTTTTCCAATTTTTTTCATTCATAAATCATCATAATATATAAATCCAATCAGTGCCGCGCTCCGCTAACCAAAACAGCTGGTAAATAAATCCCCCTCCTCGCTCCCCAAAAACAATCAAGGCAATCCCGCTATGAAAACCCCATGAATGCTTCGCTTCTATCAAATGTCCCAAAAAAGAACAATCTTATACCCACAAAACGGTATTTCGTCAATTCCCCAACACCACACACTCCCCGTAATCCAACCCAAGTATTATATCCCGATTCCCATATCTTTTCGCTTCTATATACAAGTCCATTCCCGACCTTTTCTCCTTTCCTTTGGAACTTTTGGGGTATATATCATCATCCCGTTTCTGTCATCATGAGTTTGTTGAATTAGTTCTTTTTTTGCTTCCTCCATCACCACACCAACACCTCGACGAATTGAGATGTTTAATCGACATCATCCTCATCATCCTGATCCTCGTCTTGGTGGAGCACCCATCCCTTGCTCATCTCAACAGCTTGCTCCCACTTCTTGAACATCTTCGCACTCTTTGACTTCTTGACCTGAGGCTTGAAGATGGTTCTGTCATCTCTGTTGATTTCCTTCAACTCATCAAACTCCTGCCAGATGTCAACGGCAAAGCCTGCGGCGATGGCAGCTCCCAATGCTGTTGTCTCACGCATAACTGGGCGGTTGATGGGTATGCCAAGGATGTCGGCTTGGGTTTGCATGCAAAGGTCGGAATTGGACATGCCACCGTCAACAGCGAGACCTTCGAGTTTGTGACCGGAGTCTTTCTCCATGGCGTCGAGAATGGCCTTGGTTTGGAAACAGGTAGCTTCCAAAGTAGCACGGGCGATGTGACCACGTTGAGTATGTTGTGTGATACCGACTAGAAAACTTATTAGCTATTGTTCGTAGTTGTACGAGAGTGAGTGAACTTACACAATGTTCCCTTCGCAGAATCGATCCAGTAAGGAGCGAAAAGACCAGAGAAAGCAGTAACGAATACAACACCACCGTTGTCATCGACAGTTTCAGCCAGTTCGGTGATCTTGCTGGAGTGTGCAATGAAACCGAGATTGTTCATCAAGAATTTCACACCAGAACCAGCGACTGCAATGCTACCCTCGAGAGCATAGACAGGCTTTCGACCATTTCCGAAGTCATAGGCAACAGTTGCCAATAGACCGTATTTGGAAACAACCGGCTTGGTTCCTACGTTGTAAAGCAGGAAACAACCAGTTCCGTAGGTGTTCTTTGCGTGTCCCGGCTCGAAGCCACACTGTCCGACCAGGGCGGAGGATTGATCACCCAAACAACCAGTGATCCTGACGCCTTCCAGCGCACCATACGCCAATTTACCGAACGCTTCTTTGTCCGAAGATGGTACGATTTTGGGGAGGGTGACGTTTTTCCTGTCGAGTTGGAAGAAATTGAGGAGCTCATCATCGTATTTGAGAGTGTGGAGGTTCATGAACATAGTTCTGGAAGCGTTGGTGGTATCTGTGACGTGCACATTGGCCTCCTTGCCGCCGTTCAGTTTGTAGATTAACCAGGTATCGACTGTGCCGAAAGATAATCTGCCCTCGTCATAGGCTTTTCGGATGGCTTCCACATTTCGGTACATCCACAGAAGCTTGACGCTGGAGGGGTATGTAGATAATGGCAGGCCGCACAATTGTTGAATGTTGTCCGCACCTTCACGGTCCTTGAGCTCGCGCACAAGGGCTGTTGTTCGGGTGTCTGGCCAGACGATGGCATTGTATAGAGGCTCTCCGGTGTTTGTGTCCCAGCAGATGGTGGTTTCTCGCTGGTTGGTGATACCAATGGCTTTAATGTCGGTTTTCTTGTGTCCCATTCCGATGAATTTTTCTGTCGCCTTCTCAATACATTCTTCCACCGAGTTGACCAGTTCTTGAGGGTCGTGTTCGTGCCATCTGCGAAGAAACATTGATTAGCGGCGCATTCAAGGAAAATGAAGTGTGGAATTGGTTAAAACTCACCCTGACTCAGGATACATGTTCTCGAACTCATGCTGGTGCATTGCCACAGGTTGACCTTCTCCATTGAAGATGATGAATCTCGACGAAGTGGTACCTTGATCTATGCTACCAATGAACCAATGCTTTTGCTTCTCCTCCTCAGTTTGGCCAAGGTTTTCTGGTAAATGGTATTTTGTTTGTTCGATGTGCTCAACATGTTCCGCCTCTTCTGGGGACATGTCTCCGGCAGTTTCGAGGTCTTGATTTCTGTATTCCGCTTCTCTTCGGTATTTGAAACCATCGAGATCGCTATGCGGTATAGGAGCTGGCGGGTTTGGGTGCATCATCTTGGCAGATGGATGTGTGTGTATGTGTATGTGTATGTGTATGTGTATGTGTTTGTGTTTGTAGGTAGGCAGCTAGGTAGCCAGATGGCAGAGAGGTAGAAGGAAGATGAATTGGCTGGGTATCAAAAGAGCAAGAATGGATTGTAGGTCGCGATTAATGGCTTCTTGAGGAGAAGTTGAAGGATGTTGGTATATAAGAGGAAGAGGAAGTGGTTTGTGGTTGGAGTAAACAAAGTTTGGGGGGAATGGTGGGGGATGGAGGAAGGAAGGAGGCTTGTATAAGAGGAGAAGTATCGGGCGCGACGAAAGGATATTAGTGGAGTAATGGAGATATGGAGAGAGCAAGCTGTGTTTGATATGACATCGTGGGAGGGGAGAGGCGCCAGGGAAAACGATCAGCCATATACTAAGAAATCGGTCGGGCTTGACACACAGATGGCGCAGAACGCAGAACGCAGAACGCAGAAGGGGAGTACGAGTATTGTGCCGGTACGGAGTGAGGACCTGGTGAGAGTGTGCTTCAAGGTCCACTCGAACCATTGGATAATTGCCCCGCCATTTTTCTTGTGAGCTTGTGAGCTTGTGAGCTTGTGCTCTGCCGCTTTCTTTGTTGAATTTCGATGGTCTGGGTTGGCATTTGCATGCAAGACCGACGACCCTTGTCCTGCCTGTCCCCTGTCTTCGATGCACGGCCGTCGATGGAAAAAACGATCCCGCCCACGGCCACGGCGAAAAGCTCTAAACGAAGGAAAAGAGATACCCAATGGAGTTTACCGCGAAGAAACCAGAAAAGAATACGATTACTACAAATCTCTTTCCAGGTCGCATCTGCAACACAGTCGATCCTATTTCCACGCCGACATGTGATGGGCGAAAGATCAGCACAAAGTGATGAAGGAAGTGAGAGGAAAATGGATTTTACAGTGGATTTGGACAATACGGTTTTTCCTAGGTGCAGAAGCAGCGCAGTGCAAGGGACGAAAAGCAGCGGAAGCGGAATAGGAACAGGTAGCTGGTAACTGGCGCTGGCACTGGCAGATGTGTGTTTACTTCCCGAAGTCCAGGTCGAATTGGCAAATGGGGTAAATGGTAGAACGGCAGTATGGTTGTCGCTGCAATTATTTCCGCACACGCTGCAGGCCCTCCCTATTCCTTCCGTGTTGTTTTCTTCCCTTCCCCAGAAAGAAGATTTTTCCTTCCTTACCCCAAACCCACATGCTCATGCTTCATGGAGATTCCAGATTTCATACACAGAGAGGAATAATTCACAACGGTCACGGTCGAGCTCGTTCTACAAACCGGAATAATTATTTCCGTCCTATGGGAGACTCTCCCTCTCCCAGTGCACAGAATGGTTCGAGAGTCGTCACCCTAAACACAGACGGAGTATAGAAAGACGTACAGCCAGCGTGTACATGCTTCATTCAACCTACATACCAGGTCACTTTCTTTCCTGTCGCCGGATCACGATCGCTCAAAAACACGCACGCACCCGAGGCACCCAAGAATAACATTTGGAAGAATGGAACAATTCCACACCAACCTAGGAAATACCGACCTAACAGCCAAGACCTGACCTAAGACCAGCCGGGTATCTTTCTTTCTTCCATCCATGTCTATCTGCTCTGCATGCTCCATCTTGCATTTCTGCATTCTGTGACTTGCCGTATCTCCTTGCAAGGCGACTCAATCCACATGTACACACGTGCAGTTACGGGCGGGCCGGGCATGTGGCGGTGCGCTGCGTCAGGTCTGAGGCGCCCAGAGCTCCTGAGTGGAGAAGTTTCCTTCTTCTGCCACTTCTGCCACTTCTGCCCAGTTTGTACCTGCTGGGTCCCTACGTAGCCGCAACGTCAACGACGGGTTTCGTGCCAAAACGGCTCCAATCGTTGTGCTTGCTGCCTTGGATTTCCGATCCCTTTGCGAGATCGAGATAACCTAAGGACAGAGATGTTATCATAGCTTCATCACGAGCGTAGCTATGTTATCATATCTTACTGTATAGATAACATCATATCCCCAATTATTTTTCTCCAACTTACTCACCTCCACTGTCCTCTCTGCCTCTCTACTCGTCGAGAGCCAACAATGGTCCGTATGATCTCTTTCGCCTTCATAATTTCATCATACCATCCACAAAATTATGGACTTTTGACGATAGTTATGAAAAGGGATCAGAAACCTGTGTGTGGCCACGACTCAAGGTCGACCCCTATTGTCTGCCGTTCTCCATTTCTTCTTACTCTACTCTACGGTCGTGTACAGGTACTTAGAGAGCGACTGTCTCGTTTCTCTCAACAACCGTACAACTGTATTCTTGTCGAGTCTCTATAGAGCTATCGTGTCTCCGTGTATCAACTGTTGATCATTTGATCGTCCATGCACAAACAGCTCAATGCAACTACTGTATGAGTTTCTCATACTTAGTTCCAACAGCAAATCCACACCCACCAACGAAAAATGTCAGCAAAGCCGGCTTCGGCTTACACCAAAAATACTATTCTGCGTTTCAAATGGCCAGTCGTCGAAACGCGGCAGAGGCTCTAGAACCCAAAGAACCCAAGGAACTTCCGGATTGCGCTCAACAACACATGCACGAAAGACTTCCATTGCAGCCTCGCCCATGCATCCAGGTTTAAACATCCGCGACTCTGCCCCTCTCTTAGCAGGTCTCATGAACCCTTTTTGTCCTTTGTCTCTGCATGCTTCAATGCACCGTGTCTGCCAACCCAATGTTTTACAAATTTAGACATGGCAGCGCTTACCGGATTACCCTTTTTGGTCAAAGTCGCCTCCGCCGAGCTTTTTCCCCCCTGCTTTTCCTCCCTCCTTCTCTTGTCTCTACTTTTCTGGAGAAAGCTCCAAAGTGCCGGGCTCCCGATAGGAAGAGCCTGTGCTTCTTTGACTCTCGTACTCCACTTCTGCTTCTGCTTGTTCTGCGGTAGGTAGCAGCGGAGAGACTTCAGAGGCTGTTCTGTTCACTTGCGTGCGTGTAAGTTGCAAATAACTACGCGTGCTACGGTACCTCCGAGCACCCCACCCCACTCCAAACATCTCCGACTCCCTTCCCCCCCCACACCTCATTACTGTTCACTGCCTTCTAGAACCCAATATAATTCGGTCCGTTAGAACCTCGGGTCAGCACGTACGTCCAGAACTCTTATCAACCAGAAAAAAACGGGTTTAGAAGTGATCACGCTCGCGCACATCGATTTTTTCTGTTCTTGTTCCCCGGGCCCCCTCCTCTTTTTCCCCCGCGCGTGCAATAGAAGATGGAAGGGAAGACCTGGCTAGATGGAAATTGGATTGCGAGTTGGTACCTGACTACTACCCAATGCATGTGCGTGAGACATTTCCGCATAGGCTTTGTGCCCGAGGATGAGTGTTGTTTGGTAAGGTTAAGGTGAGATGGTTGTTGCTATTGTGTGAACTATCTGTCTGTTTCTGACTATCTATCCGTGTCTCTGTCTGACTATCTATCCGTGTCTCTGTCTGCCTATCTGTCTGTAGTTTCCTACCGATTTCAAATCCTTCTCTCAGGGCCAGAATCAAGTCCTTGCGTTAGGCTATCTGTCTATCTACAGTAGAACTACCAACCAAGTAACTCACTTTTCTTGGTTTGAAATATGTTTCGTTCCCATCTCGAACCTGTTTTCGCCCCCCTTTCCACTGCCCCATGAACATACATGCACGACCGCTACAGTATGTTTAATCTGCCCGCGTGAACAATAAAAAAATGGGTATTCCCCATATATAGCATCCATCCCATATCCATCGTATCCGTCCAGCCCTTTCATGATTCCATCCTTCGTACTTCGTACAAGTAAGAACTTACTGTACATACCGCTTTCTTTCCTCCGCGACGATCTTTCTCTCTTACCTATTTTTATTTATTTCCATACAGAGAGAGTACTTCTTCTCTAAGCTTAACTCCCCTCCCCATCCACCTGGCAGTAACTAACCATCCCTACAACTGGGTCATTGAATTAAACAATAAAATAAGCGGGCTCCGATGTAACGGTGGGGGAACACACAGCAAAAATTCGGTGAATAAATAAGTACATGATTGATGGCGCAGGAACTAGTGCGCAATTTCGAGCCGGAGGGTATGCCCACGTTGATGGGATTGTTTTTGCTGTTCTTTTTCTTTGAGGGAGGGAGATTGGGGATGGGGAGAGGTCACGGGATTGGGATTGGTGGGACGGAGGTTCGGGATTTTTTCGATGGGTGGAAATGAGATGAGATTGATGGATTCAATTCAACGTCTTCAAATCATGAATGTACCTCGCTGCTCTCTATCTTCTTTCCCTATACTTAACTTACCTATTCTATATCTATATCGATATCTAAATCTCCATCACCATCTCCATTTATTCCTTATCCCTCCTTTCTTCTTCTTCTTCTTCATACATTGTCATCACCAACAATCCCATCATCACAAACAATTCCATCATCAACAAATTCTATTACACCTCCACCCCCCCTCTCTCTCCCCTTCCACTCATATAACAAAGAAACAAACCCCGATCCCTCACCAACACCCAGATCTTATTTCCCCCTCTTCTTCAAACCCTAGTCCTGGTACTGCATACCGAGACCGTGCTGCGGCCGGCCTGCGGGAGCGAGGCGCGGAGAGGATGTGGGGTTTACGTGCAGCGCAGTAGGTTGGTTGCGCGATTGATTGAATGGGATTGTGGATTTAGGTGGGTGAGGGAGGGAGGGAGGTATGGTATAATGGAGAGAGGAGATGTGGGTATGGAAGGTTGGTATGTGGTGAGGCTGGTAAGTAATGGTGAGTATATAAGTATGTTGTGGTAAATGAGGTACAGAAGTGAGTGGGTGAGTGAGTGAGCTTGGGTTTGGTATGCAAGTGCATGAAGAGGAGCTACGACACCGAGAGAGAGAATATTTTGTGGGGGGAGGGCAGGTTTGAGGGAGGGTATGGGTAGTTGTCTGTTGTGTTGATAATGGTGTCGACGATTTTATTGTGTAGGGGGAGGGATGTTTTTAAGAGGGAGAGGTGATGGTCGGTGATTGTTTGGGAGATTACTCCAAGTCCATGGCTTTGGTATGAATGATTGGAGATGCTGAATTGGGTTTGGTGGAAGAAGTCTTCAAAACCTTTGTTTACGATCAGTCATCGTGATTGCATTACCCGCGTCCAGAAGTCATCCGCAGAAGGGCTACATTTAATTTTGGTGAGGGCGAGCTGCTCTTGGGGAAGTTGTCCTGATGAGGCTCGTTTGGAGGACCAAGCTCCTGATCAATAGCCTTTGTCGAGGCTTTTATTTGCAATCAGTCATCGTGATTACATTACTTTGTTGAGGAAGAATCGTCAGCACTGGCACGCCATGACGTGTGCCGCAATGGTACAGCTTGTTTGCAACTGCCAGATTTTGGGAAGCCTGTACACCTGGCTTCTGCTTCATGTTGTTTTTCTTAACACGGGCTCGGAGCTTCTTGGTGGGGTTTGCATGTAAGTGCTGCTGGTAAGAGATCTAGTACTGCCAATTCTTCTCCCTGATTGCACCAGCAGTAGCAAGAAGCTCTTCTGGAGTGAGGCCGTGATAAAAATCGACAGATTCTTGTAAGGGGTTGTGACTACAAAGACCCTTCCAGCGAAAGGATGTGGACTTCCATTTGCAGAGTCCTTCCGGGTAACAGTAGTGTTTGTTGGGATTCACTATACTCCGGAAGATATAGTTGAATGCTGCTTCCATTGCAGTAACTGCGGACCGAAGGATGGGGATCTTTGCTGCTGAAGGGATAGGACAATACATAAGTAAAGCTGTATGAACAACAATGAACATCATGGATAGTTTCTTGCAAGGGGTTATGACTGCATAGGCCCTTCCAGTGAAAGGAGGTACGATCCCATGGACAAAGCCCGTCTGGATACCAGTAATGTTTCCTGGGGTTAGCCATTGATGGGCATAAGCTGCTAAAAGCTGCTTCTATGGCAACAATGGCAGGTCGAAGGATAAGAATTTTTGCAGCTCATGGGTTGGACAGTACATAAGCAGAGCTGTATGGACAATCTCGTACCCATTATCGAAAGCCTTCTCGATATTACCGGTAGATGGTTACGAAGTCTGTAATTAGCAAGTCTCTGCCGAACACCACGAGAGGCTGCAGTACCGGACCCAATATAGACCAAAGGTAATATTGAGACTCCTTCTTTGCAGAAAATATGAATGTACACTCCCCATACGTCCTTCGGAATAGTACTAGACAAGGTTCCCAACCAGCGTAAAGAGGGTAGAGAAGTCCTCTTGAGAATATCAAAAAGCTCAGGGCAGAATGTGATGTCGGCGTCGTGGAGAAGCTCTCAAAGCTCCGACTCAGAAGAGAGAATACGGCGGTAGTTCAGATTGACGCCGGCTTCGACAGTAATACATCTCCAGGCCGCCGAGACAATCAGGTCAAGGATGTTCGTAGATGACATTGCGGAGAAAGGGAACGCAGGATAATTCGTCGGGGTATGTCGAATTTATATTACTGTGTTGAAGTTAGCACTTGCACAATATATTAAAGACAGGAAGGGGGAGCACAAACATTTGTCTTGGCGAGAGCGAGCCGCCATTGCGGAAGTGGTCTTGCTGAGAGTTGTTTGGAAGACCACACTCCTTGTCAATGGCCTTTGGCGTGATTGTCAATTGTCGATGAGGTAGTTTTGGCGTGTTTGATTGTCCGATGTAGTTTGGGACATTGAAGTTGAAGTTGAAGTTGAAGTTGAAGTTGTTTTGTTGGATGATGTCGTTGGCGGGAGGTATTTTCGTTTTGCTTGGATTGTCGGATGGATAGTAGGACAATGAGGTCGGCTTAATTGTCGTCGATGATGATGATGATGATTCAGGTCGGCGTGATTGTCGTATTTGTTTTCGAACCTCGAAGTTGATTGAGTTGCTGATGAGGTGTGGTGGTTTATTTTTGGTTAAGTGTCCAATCCTGGTTTGGACATTGAGGTTGGTTGTCGATGAGGTTGACAATGTCGACGAGGTGGATGAGTGGTACCGGAATTAGTGACACCTAGTAGTGCTATGGTGTGATGGTGTGGGGGTGTGGTATGGCGTAGTATGGCTTGGTGCAGTGTAGTGCGGAGTAGCCGAGATACTTTAGCCCCCACAAATCCTTCAAGTCCTTCTCCTCCTCCATATATACCCCACATCCCCGTCCCCGTCCACCTTCTCCTCCTCCTCCTCCTCCTCCTCATCCTCCATCCCCGCGAGCACCGCTTCACTTCCTTTCCCTACGCACCCGCTCCTTTTCCATACGGGCCCGCTCCCGGTACCACCTTCTGACGCCCCTGCCGGTTTGGTCGTCTTGTGGCACTCGTCGCCTTATGCGGAGTGTGACGTTGTCTTGGACCATGACGACACCGTCGTCACCGCGGAATGGTATCATAGGGGCCAGAGGGTTCGCTCCGATGGGGAGGTCGTTGTCGCTGTAGGACCCATCGGAGCTGGAGCCGGAGCTGGAGCTAAAGCTGGACCTCCTGGAGACGGAGCTGGAGTCCGAATCGTTGGAATCGTCAGAACCGTCAGATTCCTCGGATTCTTCTCCAAAGTTCTTAGAGACGTCATCGTCCCCAGAGTCCCGCTCGCTCCCGTCGTCCCCGTCATCGCCTGAGTCGGCCGTGCTGCCCGTTTCGTCATCGGCGTCGTACTCCGAACCGGAATCGTAGTCGAGCCCGTGGAGGCAGGTTGAGCAGGTCGAGTAGTCCGACTCTGCGTCACTCTGGCGACGGGCCATCTTGCGTGGTGGTTGTGCAGGTTCATCGTTGAGCACAAGCTCGAGGAATGGGAGCTTGCGCTTGTTCGAGTTGTTGTTGACAATGGAGCTGGGAGAAGACATTGCGAGTGCGAGATGTCTATCAAGCGATGTCAGTTCCCCTTCGCTTATCATTTATTTTGCGTGCGGCAGACAACGACAGTACTCTTTTTCTCCTGTTCAGACTGCTAAACAAGTGTTGAAAGTGGAGCAGACAGCATAAAGTAGACATTTCCATGTTTTAATTTTGAAGATGTTGTAGTGCGCGTGGGAAAAAGGGTAAGACTGGTAAACTGCTGGAAAAAAAGCTAAAACTGCTGAATGGATGCATTGCAAACGAGGGAGTTGGGTGTAGAAAGTCTGCCACTCGTAAAATGAACTACTTTACTCTTCTGCTACGACTTCGAGCAATTGGAGAATAGGGGATGCAAAAGAAAGATAGTGATAGCGAAGTGTTGAAAAGGATTGTTTCTGTGTTAGGGTGGTGCAGTGACGAGAGGATGGAATGGATGTGGAGATGAAATGGAAAGCACTCTCGATGACTAAGAGTTGGGAACTATTGAAATGAACTAAATACTTACTGCCTGGAAATATTTATTTTTGTGTCTATTGTCGTGTGTTTGACGTTGTCCTTGTTGTCGTTTGTCGAATGAAGGAGTCCGTTTGTATTGTCGATTGTTGTGTAGGTTGTGAGTGTGCTGTACTTTCTGTCAGTCAAGAACTTTATTAATTGGTCAGGACAGACAAGATTGCGAGAAGTGAATGGATTGATTGAGCTGCATTGCACCGGATTGAATTGATAGAAGGAATGGCAAAGAATCAATTACATTGGAGGCGATGAGATGAGGTGCGATGTGGTTGTGATGGATGGAATCGAGTAGTACAGCAGAGAAAATTGTCGTAGGGATGAACATCAATTGCAGCTGCATCAATGGAGCAGGAACTACAATAGATGTTTGTATGACTATTAGAGAGGGTACTTACATGATGGTGAGCGAATAGAATTGTCTGGTTGCCGTTTGTAGTTGTTGTCCGTTTGTAGTTGTTCGTTTGTCGGGCTGTGTTGTCGAAAGTTGTTAAGCTGTATTGAGTGTTTGGAAATTGATTGAATTGATTGATTGATGAGTGAGTAAGTTGAACTTGGATGGATAGAGGGGAATAAATAAATTTGGGGAAGAAAAATAAATAGGTGAAGCAAACGATACTAACTTAGGTCCCCAGAAACTGCAGTGAACTGGATGGTGTTTAAGCGCGGCGTTAGGCGACGCTATAAGGGGTTTGGCACTCTTGTAGCTCAACCAGATTAGATGGGAGACGCGAGATGGGATGTTTGAGTTGGCGCTGTTGCGAGCGGTTTTCACTTGGGAAAGTTGGAGTGCCGAGAGAGAGAGTTTACAGATGCTTTCAGGGAGAATGTGGCATACGAAATGGATGGAATTTGAGGTGTTAATGGCCATATACGGTGCTCATTGAGAGAGCTGGGTAACGATTTTGTGGGCATACGATCGCTGGTAGCGTTGGATATACTTTGCTGCTGTGGGGCGGGTCGACTGATAGATCGTACAAGCGCTAGAATCTAAGGGGGAAAAGATATGGTAGCGAAGAGAAGAGAGGTTCGCGGTGGTATGTGCGCTGGTGAGGCGGAGCCCGTGATCGAATATCTAGGCCATTGCCGCTTTTGGATGTAACGTTTGGAGTTTACGTGTAGTGCATGAGGTGAGAGTTCGGATGGAGGGATGGGGTTTGCGTGTAGGGCATGAGGGGCTGTGAGTTGAGGGTCTCCTGGGAGAGTCTATTGTGAGATACTAGGCTGCGGAGGATATTTCCAGAGTCGATGTATGCTCTATGTAGGTTGAAGAGGGAGTGAGTAGCAATGGTAGTCTGATGCAAAGATAAAACAGACAACAGGTACTGATGTGAGCGAGTAGGTAGCAAGTTGAGTATCATGATGATGCTGAGGATTAGGCGTTCACCGCAACGACGGACTACCTACAGCAATTCTTGTTCTTCACAGCAATAGTTGATCAGTGAAAATGAAGTGGAAGGAGCGATGAATGTGTAAATGCTCAACCGCCCCTCTCCCCACCTCAAATCACTTCGGCTGTGAATGTGCAGAGTCTACTACAAACAACTGTCTACTTACAACACAGCAGTTCCCTTCATGATGCATTCGTACGCAATGAGGATGCTAAGCAGGTCGATCCTGAAGGTTCTGATGATCATTGCCTACGAATTCTACACCTTGGTCTTAGGAACGAAAGAGATTCATTTAGGTGGCTTGCAGCGCAGTTACTGGCCTGCACCGACTGACGGACTGAATACCTCCTCATATACCTATATATCACTGCGTACGTACCATAGTTCATGAGAAACACAGAACTCAAGGAGAATTGTCCAAACCAACAACAACCTGTGGATCACCACTCGACACCCCCCACAGGTAAGAGTCACATTACAATCCAGTCTTTCCTTTGGATATGGCAGTGAATACGAGAAGCGTAGATTACGACCACAAGCCCATTCTCTACCCACAACAACACCACAAGTCCTCCCCGCCCCAATTACAACCACTTGCTCCTTGATTTTCACAAACACCACCGCACCGTCTTCCCTGATTGCGCGTCCTTGGCTCTCGCGGCTTGTATACACACCTACTTCTCAGCAATCTGATTTGCGAACCATGCCAAGCCTATTCGTCAAGTTCATTGCTACTTACTGCACAAACATTCCAGCTCCTTGGCATCAATACATACATAACATGAACACACACCTCAACCTTCTCTTCCGGAAGTCCCACAGTCGAAGATTCAGCATGCGAATATCAACTGACAGTTGCTCCTTCCCCCATTCCTTCCTTCACGCTCATTCCACTTTACTTCCTTACCTCTCACTTTTACCTAATTCGACCATTCTACTCCACCATCAAGCAACAGATCTGAACTTCGCCGATGGAATAGACGTTCTACTTCGTTCGCTAGACCTCCCAAAGCTCTGCACACACACCCTACCTGTTCTTCGATGCGTCTCGTTCTCAAATCCGACAACATACACTTCGGAAGATCAAACCACCAGAATGTTAAGACTTCTTCGAGTGGACTCTCTGCAGGCTTGCAGAGATGTCCTCACTCGGTTTCTTAAAGCTACCAGCGCATCAGCATACACCACCTCCGATTCTCAGTTCACTTCCGAGCGGACCCTGATCTTTTAATCGACTACAAGCTCTGAGGGTATCTGGGTAGGGGGGAGAGGCAGATTGGTTTAGGACTGTAAGTTGGAATAGAGAGCACATTCATCAATAAATCTATCAATAAGCAGTCATTCATCCATTCATTCTCTAATTCATGCAATCATAGGACACGCATTCCACCCATCCGCCAGCCCTTCATCCAGTCGCTTTTCTGCCAGAACATATGATATGGTATTTAATTACCTGGTCGTCCAAAAATCCACCCTCCAGCCTCCCACCATGAACCGACTGGCGCTATCAGACCCCCGAAAGCACAACCAAGAAACGAAGAAGAGATGGAAGATGAAAATGAAAAGTCTAATTAGCCAGCCCCTCTCCCGACTCTCTGCTCTTCTCTTCGTCCTCCACTCGACTACTCTTCCGTCAACTAATACCCGCCCCCTCCATATCCACCCCCATAGCCCCCACCATACCCTCCACCCTGCTGCGGAGGATACTGGTTTGGCGGAGGAGGCTGTTGACCCCATGGATCCTGCTGCGGTGGAGGTGGTCCCCAACCAGGTGGTCCTGGGGGAGGAGGACCTTGACCATAGCCGCCGTAGGGCTGGCCGTATCCTTGCTGACCCTGGTTATATGCACCACCACCTCCACTATACGGATCGCCATAAGGGGGTTGGTTACCAAATTGCTTGAAGGGATCTTGTTGCTGCTCGTATCCACCACCTCCACCAGCGCCATATCCCTGCTGCTGTTGTTGGTAACTAGGTTCCAGATACCCGCTACTCTGTGGTCTATAGTTATCAGCTGGACCTGCCCCCGCATATCCATATCCATAGCCCATCTGCGGTTGCGGTGACGGCGAGCCCATTGCCGGCGAAGCAGTCGAGTGCATGTACGAAGGTTTATTATCCATTCCTTCCATAGCGCTCAAATCCCGCGTCTTAATCTCATTCCAGAGGGAGCCAGAATTCTTACCGTGCCCGCCAAGCGCGCCGTGATTGTGGTCATGGTCGGCGGAAGTGCTGTGGTTACGGCCAGCTTTGACAGATTCCGAAGACAGGACGTGGTTGAGGGATTGCGGGTTGCGTTGTTCGTTTAGCCAGGTGCGGACCGTGGCGAACATGGTCTTGTGGATCTCGATGTGTTCGTCGCGGAGAGCGGGGTGGTGGAAGACGCGGAGGATGTCGTTCATTACTTCTTCCACGGGGACGCCAGGGTTCTCCCATGCGTAAAGAATACGACTGGGTGGGAGTTGGGTTAGTTGATGCGGAGTTTGGTAGCAGAAAATGGAAGATGCAGACTTACGGTGTAACGTATTGCAGGATTGATGAGGCGACTTTGCCGGCGCATGAGTTTAGCACATTAGAGAAGTGGTCTTTGGAGAGCATAGAGTGAGTTGGATCAGTGCAGTGTGGATCGGTCCATGGCTCATACTGAGAGTTGGCACTAGCTTCAACGACGGTCGAAGATCCTTTCTTCAAGCTGTCTGAGACAGCGTCGATAATGGGGCGTACGAAGGGTGCAAGAAGAGAGAGGATGAAGACAGTCAATCTCTCACTAATCTTCTCAACGAGTGCCTCGAGACCGGGGATCTTGGCAATCGTGTTATTAATCGCTCTAACGACTTTGTCTCTGAATTCCAGAATAGGATAAATCTTCTTTGCTGTTTGGACGGGATCGAAGTCTGGGCTCATTCCCGGAACACCTGGTCCTGGCGGCCCGCCTTGCGTTCCGGGAGGTGCATTGAAGGAGGTATTTGCGCTGGCTCTGCTGCGCTGGTTTGAATTTTCGTACTCTTGGGCTTCTGATTGTGCTTGGAGATCTCTTGCTGTACTGGCTAACCCACCGCCCAAACCAGGAACTTGCGACAGCAGACCTACAAAGTCTGACGCACCACTGCTGCTGCTAGATCCAAACAATCCGCGCTGGCCATCACCACCGCCGCCGCTTTGCTTTTGAGCTTTCTCGGCGCCCAGCAAAGCAAGATCCATCTCCTCAACCTCGGTCTGAGTGAAATGATCTGTTGCTTCTCCAAGGACTGAATGCAAGAAATCAACCGCACCAAAAGTACCTGTCACCAAAGGATATACATGATGGCCGCGAACATTGATTTCAGCAGAGACTCCGCAGTGGGGGAATACATCGCGATGACCGAGTTCTCTTAAAGCCAATTCACAGTAATTGGTATGCGCTCCAAAATCCTGTGTCGTCAGAAAGAAATGATTACTTGGAACATAGGGATCTTACCTCCATACAATGGAGTCCTTGACCTAAACATCTCAAAGCCTCACAAAGATCTTCTTCTTTGCCCTTACCGTGAGAACCACTAGTGTACAACCGACCAAAGTGAATGCTTCTCGCGAAGCTGTACTTGACGTAACCGGAGCTAGTAGCCCAACCACCACTTTCGTTGGCAATGTAATTTTTCATGCCGGTGTTGGGATCGACTTCAAGCTCAACTGGGGAAATAGGGCCTCGAAGTCTAGGATCGTAAGTTCTGGCATCCTCTTTGTCAGCATAACCTTTTGGGTTATCGATGTGTTCTTCTGGCCTGTAGACGCCAAGACGTTCTTCAGTCACTTCAAATTCTGCAGTAGCGTAACCGAAAGACAAGAAGCTCAGAACCCAGACCTGTAGAGCTGATAAGTATATTGTAAATAAGAAAGAAACTTAGGGCTCATACTAAAATGCGAATAGTGGGTGCAGATACACCTTTCAAGCTGCCCACATCAACAGCCTGGGAGTAATCTCTGAGCCAGTTTCCAAAGTAAACCCGTTTAATCATCATCGAGGTCCATTTGTGGCCCTTGATAAAAGCGATGGTCTTGAGCATGTCCTCAATATCGCCATGACGGAAGTTCTTGCCCTCGATGTTGGATATGCTTGGAATGTTACCAGCACCGAACGCTGCCGCAGGAGCTGGGAGAAGAATCAATAAAATGCATGATATGAGCAGAAACGACCCATATCCGGGCGTTGGAAAGGTCATGATTCGATGTTTTCGTCGTGGTAGAGGGAAAGAAATCTGAGCTTCCAAGAGAGTTGTAGGTGTGTGGAAAGTTATATTTCACGTATTTGTATGTGTGAGCGCGATCCTTTTGGTGGTCGAGCTGAGCCACATCTGACGACCTGAAGCAGGGAAGGTCTGACTGACCCCGCCATTATTCACAACTCTGTGATGTTGCATGTGTTGCATGTGTTGCATAAATAACACGTGATATTGATATTTTAATGCAAAATGTAAAATGCGCTAAGATCAAACAATCACGATTGTGCAAGGGCGATGCCAGAATTAAATTAGTCTTGAGGAGATTCGCGACTTTTGACAGTTCATTGCGTGTCGTGCGACTTTTTACGGAAATCTCCTGACGACGCAGAAAACTATACGAGTATTATATAATTAACGGACAGCAGCTCTTGATTTTTCAGGAGAGCGATCAAGCCTGGTTCTGTATTTTAAAGTCCATTTTCCGTTTCCCCTATTTTACACCGTCCCTAGACGCCGGCCCATCCGCTTTACTTTGCAAGCTTGATCCTCTTTGTTAGCTTTGCTTCCTTGCAATTTGCCTCTCGATAAACAAAAAGGCTCGGACACCCTACACTAGAAATCTGCTATCTGCTAAACCACCCCGACGTCCGCTCTTTTGTACCTTCTTTCAACGATTTGGAACGAGATCTTTCGCCATGTCACCCTCACGAACGCTTCCAACTCTCACTCAAGCTGAGGTGGCCTCTCACAATTCCTCGAAAAGTTGCTATGTTACAATTGGTACAAGAGTCTTCGATGTTACAGATTTCGTAGACAGTCACCCGGGCGGGGGTGATTTGGTACTCGAGTATGGAGGAAAAGATGTCACAGAGATCATGAAAGACGAACTTTCGCACACTCACTCAGAATCCGCTTATGAGGTGCTCGAGGACTCTTTCGTCGGCTTCGTGGCTACTGAGAAGGTTATCGATACTGCCACCAAGAGCACGAAGCCGGATAGCATCGTTCCCCTTCCCCCGACTAAAGACGGATTGAAGGAATTGAAGGAGAATGGAGCTGCGAATCCTCTACCGGTTTATGCTAGTACAGGCATGTCATCTGAAGAAGATCTCAACAAAGAAACGGATCCTGTCAATGACTACAAAACTCACAAGTTCCTCGACTTGAATAAACCATTATTCATGCAAATATGGCGCGGTGGTTTCAGCAAAGATTTCTATTTGGAGCAAGTTCACCGACCACGTCACTACAAGGGAGGGGACTCTGCACCGCTGTTTGGAAACTTCTTGGAGCCTTTATCGAAGACAGCATGGTGGGTAGTTCCTACGGTATGGGTGCCTCCTGTGGCATATGGTACATACCTCGCGCAGCAAGGCTTTTCCAATGGTGCTGTAGCGGCAGCATACTGGTGTCTGGGACTGTTCCTTTGGACACTAGTGGAGTACATTCTCCACAGATTCCTGTTCCATCTTGATAAGTACGTTTACTCTAAGCTTCGTTTGCAAACGCATGCTGATAAAATCTAGATATCTTCCCGATAATCGCGTAGGCATAACTGCTCACTTCCTCCTCCACGGCATCCACCACTATTTACCGATGGACAAATATCGACTTGTCATGCCGCCTACCCTATTCGTTGTACTTGCAACACCTTTCTGGAAGCTTGCCCACGCTGTGTTCTACTGGGATTGGCACGTCGCAACTGCGGTATTCTGCGGTGGAATATTTGGCTACATCTGCTACGACATGACTCACTATTTCCTCCACCACCGCACACTTCCGTCGTATTGGAGACAACTCAAGAAATGGCATCTCCAACATCACTTCATGGACTACGAGAATGGATTCGGAGTGTCTAGCCGATTCTGGGACTATATCTTCGGGACCCAGCTCGTTGCACCTGCAAAGATGAACTGAAAGGGAGACAGGTCGGAGATGTAATTATTCGAACCAGCATACATAGGGATATCATGACGGATCATGGCGTGGAAACGATTGATGAGGTAGAGATACTAAAGGCATTCTGGCCTAGGCGTTTACGGCTCTGTTGGACATGCCATTGAAGAGTAGGCCGGCCACTCTCTTAAGAACTTTATGCTTCATAGCTTTTAATAACCTAATACACTCTTATCTTCAAATCCTTAATAGTATTTTTCCTCTCGTAGAAAAGCAACCCTCAAGTTTTCACCATTTTGTGCTACCTGCAAATTCAAAGTGCGAAAAATTGCTAGTGATGTTGCGGTATTTGCCCATAAATGTTAGTGGCAGGTGCCACACTAGTCAATATTTTCTTGAGCCTTCTCCAGACCACATTTCTTATGCAACCAGCACCGTCTTACATTGTTTTACATCTGGATTTATCCGCATCTCATTATAATTGAGATCCCAATTACTTGTGATATCTGAATCAGATTATCCCAACATCCGTATCGCCAGCGAAACAATCTTTCCGAACTCCAATAATAATCTGGTGCCTTCGCCCACTTTCAGGCGAGTTAAGAAACGCCTTCACCATGTCTGCCTTAGATGTTGAAGCTCTGCTGGACTCAACCGCGAATGCTACTCCTGTCGACCAAAACGGATCCTCAAAGCCCAGAGATGATGATGACCGTCATAAGAGCGAGCGCAATGATCGACGCGATCGCGATAGAGTTCGGGACGACAGCAGAGAAAGAGACCGCGATCGAGACCGGAAGCGCCGAGGACGTAGCAGAGACAGGGACGAGAAGGAGTCAACCATGACTCCAGTGAGCGAGCATGGGAGTGCAAAGAGTAGGCGCCGAAGCAGAAGTCGAGATGATGATCGTCGACACTCACGTCGTCACAGAGATAGTCCTGAAGAGAATGGTCGTAGGGATGGAGATTACTATAGAGGGGGCGGACGACAACGCGAACGCTCTAGAAGTCCGAACAGGTATTACCGACCTCGAGGTGACCGCAGGGACCGTGATGATGTAGACGCTCCCCGAGACGATCGTCGAAACCGTCAACGAACAAGAAGTCCCAAGCGAGAAGGCACTCCTCCTTTGACCGAGGACGAACGGGACAGACGCACTGTTTTTGTTCAACAACTGGCTGCTCGTTTGAGAACTAAAGAGCTCATAGCATTTTTCGAAAAGGTTGGCCCTGTCAAAGAAGCTCAAATTGTGAAGGACAGGGTCAGTGGCAGATCAAAAGGGTACGTTCATCTTTCCTGTTCATTTGAAACTATTGACTGATGTGCATAGTGTTGGCTACGTTGAGTTCAAAAACGAAGAATCAGTCCCTGCTGCAATTCAACTCACTGGTCAGAAGCTCCTAGGAATCCCAATCATCGCACAGCTCACAGAGGCCGAGAAGAATCGACAAGTCCGCAATCCCGAGGCTACCTCTAGCAATCCTAATCAGATCCCCTTCCATCGACTATATGTGGGTAATATTCACTTCAGCATCACTGAAAGCGATTTACAGAACGTATTTGAGCCTTTTGGTGAGCTTGAATTTGTCCAATTGCAAAAGGAAGAGCAAGGACGCAGCCGTGGTTATGGATTTGTTCAGTGAGTTGCTCCGATGTAAATGCAATTGATGTCCTTGCTAACCAAATAACCAGGTTCCGTGATCCCAACCAGGCTCGAGAAGCTTTGGAGAAGATGAATGGATTCGATCTTGCGGGTCGTCCTATCCGTGTTGGTCTTGGAAACGATAAGTTTACTCCTGAATCTACCGCCAGTCTTCTGCAGAGATTCCAAGGCCAAAGTCACCAACAACAATTCCAGGGCTCTGCATTTTCTGGTGCCGGTGGACGTGGTCCTACCGCTGCCGGTGGCAGTAACTTTGACCGTGCCGGTGGTCGCGATAATGATAAAGGTGCAGGTGGTGCTAGCGCTTTGGACGACACTGATGTTGGCGGCGTAAACTTTAACAATTATAGTCGAGACGCATTGATGAGGAAACTCGCCAGAACAGACGAGCCCACTGCTCCGGCAAGCAACGAACGACGAGAGATCACGAAGCCTAAGACGGAATCCAAAGCCCTGCCAGTAAATGTTAATATGGCTAGTCGATGCGTCGTACTAAAGAACATGTTTGATCCTGCAGAGTAAGTGGTGCATCCTTCTGAGACAGATACATTACTAACGAGTGCCACAGAGAAGAAGGTGATAATTGGGAAAAGGAGCTCGAGGATGATGTCCGGGCAGAAGCAGAGGAGAAATATGGCCACGTTGTTCACATTGCTCTAGATCCCAACTCACAAGGAGATATTTATCTCAAGTTCGACCGGGTCCAAGGTGGAGAAAACGCCATCAAGGGGCTCAACGGCAGATATTTTGGAGGACGGATGATCAGCGCTACGCCTGTTGTGGATGCAGTCTACAGCAGTTTGTTCTCTCGCACAAAGGCTATCTGAGATGCTAATTATGGCCCTCGTTCGTTGAACTTTAGGGTTATATCTGGTATGTTTACAATCTATACTTTGCAGAACAGAATTAACGTAGTATGTATGTAGATTTCATCACAGACACTATTTATGCAATATGCATGCTGCCCAATATTCCGCTAGAACTCGTCATGTTAGGCCAGCAGTTCTCGACAACTTTTTCACGTATCATCCATCTTACTAGGATGCGTCAGCTTTGGCTGATTACGGACATCGCAGCAACGAACGAAAATCCGAGAACATAGCTGATTTCTTTGTGCAGGAGTCTTGCGTCGAGCAACCTACCCCTGCCCTTTTGTTTCACCGAGCTCTTGTTTCACTGATTGCACATAGGATCCTTTACTGTACACAGAACATATCTATTTCCTCAGTTTTTGGCATAAGACACCCGCTTCTCTTTATTTCGGGTGGGAGTGCACGTTAGTTAGTCAACAAATAACATATGACATTTCGTACTTATAGGAAGTTTGACTGAGCTGTGTATGAAGAATGATGGGATTTGTGGAATATGAAGGTGAGCACTTGGAACTGGGACTGTGGCTTCCTTTTCTCGTCTTCCTTGACTTCCGTGAGTTCTAATAACATTGATGGAGCGAAGATCACTGAGGGCAATCTACTGGCTGGTTTTGAGTCGGTGTTACCTCGCCTCCTACTCGTAGAAACTCGGTCTCATCAAAGGCAGTGCTGAGCTCTACTGTAAACAATCAATCATTCCGATTGAAACGACTTTTTTCTGAGAATTGTTTGACATACTTTGCATTATGCAATGGATCTTCTTCCTCTCGGATTACAATCTCTTATCTCAGTCTTTGTTCAGCTTTATTTTCTCGGGTGTTTTGACAATTGCACGTACATAGCTCAGACCTAGTTGTCCTGTCATATGGTCGCGTGCTTCATTGTAAGTTTCCTTAAAGTCATGCCTCTATGATAGACATCAGACGGTAAACCATCAGACTCCATCAGGCAATCCTTCCGTATCGTTCCATGTCAAATTCAATATGAGCCGATCATATCCACATATGCCTCAGGAAACTCCATTGAAAGAACCGATGGGGAGAGATGTGATACCGTCAATTCACCATAATAAAAGGCAGGACAACCCGTTTTACGCATATGGAAAGTGTTTCCATGGACGAAGTCTCATTTGTTGTCGGCCTAGGAGGATCCTGAGAGATTACCGGCAATTATATTTGAGATCGATTTGGTTACCTTGTAGTCGAACCACTGGCCTTTCTCCGCCTTCTTCACCTCGTTAGCCTCTCCACTTGGCAACAGATTCACTACCTCCATATACGATGTGATTGCTGCCATATGCCAAGCCCATTGTGTTCGCAGTCTAATATTCCTTGATTTACGAGACTCCTTTCACTCTTCACTTCGCCTCTCATAGTCCATCTTCACAAATTTTCACTGCTAGTGCGCTTTCCAACGGAATATATACCTCAACAACCTATCTGGCTTTCTTTCTTCAACAACACATTTTTGTTGGACCTTTTTACAATTTCGCAAGAAAGCCTTCTTATAGGAATTTGCTGGACATTTCGACTGACAATTCTGGACCTATTATACCTTTTAACTATCACTACCTCCACGATCTACTTTGCGATGTCGCAATTACCCAATCGATCTCGTCCTGCAAGAAGACCTGGGGATCCTGACCTTCGGGGATCTGTCGTTCGCGCAGAGCACATGGATCCTTCTGCGCCTCAGTTTGTGCCGACTCAGCTGAAGCACAACGGCAACGAAAGTATCTCAAGCGACTCTACCAAAGATACTGACGATAGACCTCCTTCCGAATGGCTGACTAGGGCTGAAATGACGACTTGGTTCGAATCAAGAATAGCCGACATCGTGGCAACCGTTGGCGCCACTACCCAAATATCTTTAAACGTTCGCGAAAACCTTAGCGAGGAGCTCCAGAGATTCGCATCAGAATGGAAAGAGCGAGAAAATGTGGTGGAATACAACGAGAACGACCGCCTCAAGAACCGAATTCGACATCTCGAAAGAGAACTCAACAGAGCGAATCATGACCACATCTCGAGGACCAAAGAGCTGGAGCGTACGATAGCATTACAGAAAGAAGAGTTGGATATTAAGGAGAATCAGCTCAATGGAAAACGTTTGTTGTGGTTGGCATCTCACCCTCCGAGTGCCCACCAAAAAGCATTGGATACCTACAATTCCACTCTCCCAGGTGGAGAACTCGGGTCAAATATGACTAGTGCCCAAGGTCTACAAAATGCAGCGACTGCAAATAGACGTCTTAATCTACCACCGACGTCTCTTAGTCGGCTTTCGAGAGCCTCTCTCGCCGCAATGGAGGGTGCGGTACAGGATGAGCAGAGCACTGGGGGACTTCTTCGACGTTTCGAATCATCTAAAGCACTTCCCACGGGTAGCGCTTTGCCAAGCGGGCGTTCAAATTACCGAGATCATCATCACATGGCTACTCAACCGGCTACTGAAATCAACTTCCCAGCCAGCAACATGGCCGTGGTACCATTCCAAACCCCCGCCCCTCCCCCGCCAGACTTGGGTGCCGATTACACAGCAGAATTTACACGCATCTTTACAATAATTGAAGGTTGGAGTAGAGAGTATGCCCATATGGTGAATCCTTCGCAGGATCGTGGCATTGCCAGTGGCAATCAAGGGTTATGGACATACATGATGCGGTTAACCTATCCTGATCCTCAGAGTGCACATAGTCATGTCATGGCATTGTTGAGTAACGAACAAACACGGTTTTGGTTTGTGATGCGAATGGCGATGACTTACTGTTTTGAGGAAATCATGCATCCAAAAACATTCCAACAATTCAATGTTGCTGTCAGCTCAAAGCTGAAGTCCATCAAGGATCGCCTCGATGCGAAGCCTGGTACGTTGCCTCGAAGGATGAGAAGCTTCTACTACGTGCTGACCTAATTTTTGCAGTTCCTTCGATCGACGCACGTCAGGAACTTATTCGAGAACAGTCAAATGTCGTGGAGCAAGTCATCGCGTCTCCACATTATACCGAGTTCCGCAATGCTGCTTTGATGCATCATACCAAGCACTTGCGAGATATGCTGGGACCTCTTTTGAACAAGAATTGCTCCCGCTCTAAAGCCGGGGCTGACCTTGGGGTACTCGTTATCGCCTGTTTCGATCTTGGTTCTAAGATGTGGTCGGCACGATTGAGCTTCCAAATTATCTTTCCTGAGCTCCTTGGTGCTAAGTTTGTTGCTGGAACAATGATAGCAAAGGACCATCCGAACGATAATCCCTTCCACTTACAGACCAAGCAGAAGCGTCTCAAGCTTGTTATGACCCCCTCTATCACTATGCGAGACGACAACTCTTTGACGATAATCGCAAAGAATCTACACAAGGCAAATGTCCTGCTTATGACTTGACACTCTCACCTTCGGACACCTCCAGCCTCGCACATCTCCACCTTCGCACATCTCCACTTTCGCATGGTTCCTTCTGGGCTAACATTGAAAGTTGGTATATTGAGTTCGCAATATGTTCGTCTTCGTTGCCAACTCTAGGCTATCTCAAGCTATCCAATCCGCGTATGATCCTTTACTACTACCGGCTTGTTTTCCCTCTCGTATGAGATTCGTCTATCAAATTTTATCCGACATCCTCTCTCACCACGAATATGCACGATTCTTGTGGGAATTTCATCTGGTAATCTGCCTCTTTCACTTGACCTTGGTTACCTTAAACCTTTACACTTTAGATTCCCACAGCTCGCCCGCGAAGACAACTTGATATGGCTTGCTGGTACTTCGGGCATTTAATTTTAATTTCCGGTGATCCATTCACCGAATTCACTTCTTTGCAATTCCTTTTGGCAGGTTGCATAAAAACTTTTATTATTATTGAAGTGTTGTTACGGCACTACGACGCGTTTCCACGAGGGCCCATCCAAACAGCTTTCCCAGGCAACGCAATATTCAATTCTTCTTTGGAGCAGCGCCTCTCACACATTCCTTCACGCTTCAGCTGTCAGAAAATATCATTAAAGTTACACAGACTCGCATTATTTTGTTCAGAGCCTCCTTCCTTGGTGCATACGGCTATCACGACGCATTTATAAACGTTGGAAAACAAAATAGCGCAGAATTGACAAGCACTGCTTTTCCGCATCTGAGTTTTTACTTTCGAGGAGATGGGAAAGGGAAGCAAGCAAGCGAAGAAAGAGTTTGGTTTGGTTTGGGTTGATTTGGATTTTTGCATGGTTTGGGGGCAGGATCATGATGGTGCATAAAAGTCTTTTTTATTTGCAGCATTCGGATGGGGGAAAGAAAGGAAGGGGGTTTGATAAATATATTTATTACTGGTGGGGATGGGATAGAGTGGATACGATAGACTATGGAATAGATCGAAATGGAATGATTATTTGATTGCTTTGAGGATGCTGATGAATTGCGAGGGCGTGGTGAGAAATATTTCATGTTCTCTTTTGAAGGTGCTCAAATAACGCTAACCTCGTGAGTAGAGAAAAGAGAGAGATACGCACACAAACCCAGCAGCGAAATTGACCACAACAATTTATGGTTCTTTGTGTGTTCCGTGCTACGCATACATAAGCAAGTATATAATCTCCCCATCCCTTCAAATTGCGAAAGGCCTGCCGTTGGAAGAGTGAAAAACTCAGCCACAACTGGAAAAAGAGACAAATCATGTGAAAAGCCTCTCTCGTCCATCTTGATAGCAAATTACAAAAGTGTCTCATCCTGCATGTAGTATCCTGATACCACGAGCCCCGCGCTGCGGATGTGGTCGGTGTTATTCACCATTCATTGTGCGAGTTTGTTTGTGCATGATGGATTGGGTGAATGTGTATATGTGTGCATGTGTGTGCATGAACTCCGATGATGTGATTCATTAAGAGAGGAAGACGTCAGGATGCAGATGCGTGAGTGAATGGACATTCGGCGGATGTGTACGTTTTGGGAAACATGTGAAGAGCTGGATTTTTCTTTTCGTGTGCTGGCTAATGTAGTGTGGTATGATTGTCGGTGGGGGAAGATCTTGGTGCGGAGAAAGGGGATGTGGGCGTTGGGGGGTTGATTGTGGAGAGAGGGGGTGTAGAATTGAGGTATTTGTGAGGGCGGACGTGTTGGGGAGAGAATGGTGGTGTTGGGGAGAATGGACCTAGTGGATAGAATGGACGTACTCCGAATAATGAGAGGACGAGTTGGGAAGCTGTAAAGATCTTACTGTTGTGGCTTTAGCACCTATATCTGATATAGTAGAGTGCATCCTTGAGATTTCACTGGATTGAGTTTGCATTTGGCTGGGCTAGACTGTACATAGAGAACTACGCACCGCAAAAAAAGAAGAAAGTGAAGAGCTGCAGATGATAAGAACGGTGAAGTATATTATGATATGAAGTGTCTAAACGTTGAAAGATTCCCCCAATAATCTATCAACCGGGTATCATAGAACTCCGAGCAAAAGCCATAACCCCGGGACGCCCCAGACACTCTGTTCCCTTGAAAACCAGTTTGCCAGAAGAGTAATGTAAATGTCGTGGAATAAAAAAATGTACAAGAATAGAACAAAAGCTGAAGGGAAGTGAACCCACCATCCTGAGCAAGAAATGAAGAAGTAATAAACAAGTGAGGCGAAGTGCTTAGTCGCAGAATATGTTGAAGGAAAGCTTCGAAAGTTCTTGTAGTCGTAGCACTACCCTCTGTGATATTCTCCACTCGCAGCTTTCTTATCAAGTCTCCTAACCACCGCACCCAACACAGCCTTCAGAATGCTTTCACCAGTCAACTCCGTCGCCGTCGTATTCCGGCCCGTCCACGTCACCGTATCAACCATATCCCGCACGCCCTTCTTCTCCAAATCATCATCCAGAGCCTTCAGCGCCTCCGTCGCCTGATAATCGTTCCCTACCTGAAAGAACTGGATGCCAATTTGATTGAGCGGTGCATCGGCCTTGTCAAGTCTCTTCGCGATCCGGATGATTTCCTCATCGGGGTCATCGCTAGCTGCTCCATCGGTGATGACGATGAGATTGAGCGGTTTGACCTCACGGTTGTGCTCGAGCTCTTTCTCCAGTCGGGTGACGTATGGGGTGAGTATTTGGTTGATGCGACGACCTGTGGGTGTGGTGCCTCGGGGAGCGAATTGGGAAAATACTTCCAGAACCATATCCTCGCGAGTGACGCCTCGCCAGCCGCCTGGAGCGATGCCGTTTGATGGGTCACCTTTGTCGGATTTATTCCTGTTGTTCATGAAATAGATGTCGATGCCGTCGGAATCATATTTGGTGATAATGGGTGCAATGGTCTGGAGAGCACGCTGTGTTTGTGTCCAGCATGTGGGATGAATACTTGCCCAGCCCATGCTCTCTGAGTCATCGATCAGAAGGACGGTGTCGAAGGTAGCGAGAAGACCATATCGGCCATCAAGCTCGATGTCGGAATGACCGGTTGAGCCGATGGTGGTGGGACTGGTGACAGAGCCGACACTGGGAGAAGGGACGGCATTCTGAGGGGTGTATGCTGGAGGAGGATCACTTGGGTTGTTCTCATTCGCAGCTCGGGGGGTATTTGTAGGGACTGCATTCTTCGTTGCGTTGATGGAGGTGGAGGAGCCGTTGCTTTTTGAACGGCCCAGCTTGTCGCGAATGGAACCAAATGAACCAAACACAGAGCTTCTTCGCTTTGTGTCGTTGCTGCTGGTGGAGAATGGATTTAGACTGTTTGACGACATGATGTGGTTGGCGGTGTGTGATGATCTGTGTGTATCACAATAGGAAGGTGGGGTTGTAAGAAGCTAGGGGAAAGATACTTGTCGAGCTGAAGATGGTCCTTTAAATAGTAGATAGGGCTGAGCCACGTGCAGGATGCGAAGGAAGTTCTCTTGTTTGGACCCTTAGAATGTGGAGATTTATGAAATTGTGAATGTTTATGAGTGATTTGTTCAATAAATGAGTGAGTAAAGTACTTATTATAATGTTTACACTCATAAATCTGTTAATTTGATTGGTTGCTTCTTCATTCGGCGCCATCGATAGTCTGTCCCTCCGTTTGTCCTTACGGAGCCATACAAGAAGACTTGCAGATTTGCCAGGGCGGTGCAAGAATTCAATTTCAAGTCATTTGAGAAACTGCCGATATTAGGGTCATGTTCTGGTGTATCTTGGAGTCATATACAAAGGTGTAATATTCGAAGACATCAGTCAGAAAACACAGCAAATACATTAAACTATACTAGATGTCACAATTCGATCTAGTGTGATGTGGTGTAAAGGAACATGATTGGCTGGTTGTAAGATGCTTGGCATAGCCCCAGGCCGCAAGACAGCACAGCCTCCATTGGTTACACAAAGCAAGGCAAACCTACAAAATTGCGCCCCCAATATGCTAAGCTCGAAGGCGTTTATTGATATGAGGCAGAGAACGAGGGGCATCTTGAGCCGCAGAATACCCACTTCGAACAACTGCCAGACCAGGAGATGCCCCCAATCATATCTACCGTGGCTCGAAATGTTATCAGATTGGAAATACACGATGCAGGAACGTGTTCCAAGGAGGTGTTTGTGTGAGATCTCCCCTGATGCACTGCGGCCTTGAGACCTGAGTCAGCCAAGGCTACCAGCCTGTCGCATCCATCATCCATCGCTCGTCATACCCAGCCTCATCATCTATCACTCACTCAACTATGCTGCGGCAGGCAACCGAGTTATGGCATATTTGAATATGCCCAAGCGAGCAGCGAGCAGCAAACACTATTTGATATGCCTAGCAGGACCGAGGGTAAGCGGTCGAAGGTGACTTGGTGGAGGCTCAAGCGTCATCTATTCCTGTGAATATGATCATTCCTGTAGGGCGACTTCATGGTAAAATCTGTGATCACTTGGTGCAATTCCTGCAGGACTGATTACCTCAAAGGCCCACAGGTTTGAAGCTGGTGCAAGAGGAGACAGCGACTTCGATTTGGTTTCGTAGGGTTGAGATGAAACGTATGGCACGAACTGAGGGTTCCAAGCAGCAAGCTCGCGGCGTCTAGCTACCCTTACGCACCTACCAACATAAGTATGCGACGATATGTTGCCGCTGAGGCAATGAGGTGTCAACGCCCTGGCGGCAAAGTGGCCTACATTTTGGCCCGCATAGAATGCATAAGGCTGAATAGCAACAGGGGTAACACTGAGTCACATGCTGATGCCTTTGTGTACCATAAAGGTGTTCTCCCGAAGCCACAGGACTGAGCCGCGGAGCCTCATAGTTCTAACACTGCGGCTCTTCTGTGATAAAGAGCAGGTTGTTTGCTGGATTTGGGGGTAGTCTGGCAATAAGCTATGCCGTTGGCCTGGAACAACATTTGCAGACGTTTCGCTATCCGACCGCTAGACGTCGTAACGTATGGATGTCTTTACCGACTCATCTGCACTGTATTTTGTGTAAGAGAGGACGAGAGAGATGCTCTGAGTCACATGATGATCATGACCCCTTCACCCCACAAGTGAAGCACGAATTTTTTGTTTCTTTTTCCTCTCTCCATCGGAAATCGCAAGCCTGCATGTCCTGACTCCTGAGACTTGTAGAAGTAGTATTGTGGTACGATACAGCTTGTAGAACTTCGAAGAATTGACATTGATGCGACAACCGGCGGGGTATTTTGGCAGTCAGGGGAAATTCATCTTACTTGGTACCTCTTACTCTTAACTTACTCACAGAAATCGGAGGTAATTCGAGGCTCGTGTCATCGAGATAACCTTGAAACTGTACTGCATGGTGGGGTAATCTGTGGCAACCTCACATCCAAAGCTTTTTAGCAATTCTTTGAGCTTCGAAGTGCACCCAAATGACTCAATATCATTCGATGGTTTAAGCGGAGATATGACTGTACTGCAAAGGTAAGACTGCCACTGCTCAAGCTGCTCAGACCACTTTAATCTTGCGTAAGGCGACGTCATTGGCGGACCGTGGAGCAGGAAAAAAATTACTATGGTAGAGGGGGATTTTGGTATAGTGGAAGACTCGTTGTGAGGGGCAATGGGCAGGCGGCAGAAAAATGTGGTGGAAGTGGGCAGAATCCAGAGTCATAATTGCGAGACGTTCAGCAATAGTAACATAAACCAATGGAATATGGAATTCATGTAAATCCGCGAAATTGACCAAAGTGGCAAAGATTTATCCATTGTCTTCTACTAAAGTATGAAAATTAAAAATCCCCGACCCGTTTCGTAAAAATTGAAGGCCAGGTAGAGCCGTCTACTGCCTTCGAGCCTTCGAGTGCTGTCTACCGCCTTCTCGGTTGTGCGATTCCATCACTTTCTGGAAAAGAAGCTTCCAGAATCGAATCTGCTGGAATCGCATTTTTTGCTTTAAAAGTCTCCCACTCAACCCAACTTTTTTCCATTCTGCATACTTCAAAATCACCTTTGATACCAATACCAACGCTCTTCCCTTTCTCTGTTATTTTCTCAATCGCGAAAAGTCTTCGAATTTATCAAAAGAAGCAATAATCCTTTCTCACTTTCACATAACACTCTAATCCAAGATGGCTCCAGCGTAAGTTTACCTCGCTACCCCTCCACAGCCTTGTCTGTGGTAGTACTTTGCTTTTTCCACCACGACAACATGCTAACTTCTATCTGCAGTATCGGTATTGATTTGGGTACCACCTACTCCTGTGTGGGTATCTTCCGTGATGACAGAATCGAAATTATCGCCAACGACCAAGGAAACCGAACAACTCCCTCGTTCGTTGCCTTCACAGACACCGAGCGTCTGATCGGAGATGCCGCAAAGAACCAAGTCGCCATGAACCCAACAAACACAGTCTTCGATGCTAAGCGTCTGATCGGTCGCAAATTTGCCGATGCAGAAGTTCAGGCTGACATGAAGCACTTCCCATTCAAGGTCATCGACCGTGCCGGAAAGCCAGTCATCGAAGTCGAGTTCAAGGGCGAGGCTAAGCAATTCACACCAGAAGAGATCTCGTCTATGGTCTTGGTCAAGATGAGGGAGACTGCTGAGGCATACCTTGGTGGAACCGTCAACAACGCTGTCGTTACTGTCCCAGCATATTTCACAGATTCACAAAGACAGGCTACGAAAGATGCAGGCTTGATCGCCGGTCTGAACGTTCTCCGTATCATCAACGAGCCTACCGCAGCTGCCATTGCTTACGGTTTGGACAAGAAGGTTGAGGGTGAGCGAAATGTTCTCATCTTCGATCTTGGTGGAGGAACTTTCGATGTTTCTCTCCTGACCATTGAGGAGGGTATCTTCGAAGTCAAGTCCACTGCCGGTGACACTCACTTGGGTGGTGAGGACTTCGATAACCGTCTTGTTAACCACTTCGTAAATGAGTTCAAAAGAAAACATAAAAAAGTGAGTAATTCCTCTCCATTCCCCTCTTCTTTTCGTCATTCTTGTCATTCGCACATTTTCCCCCATTCACTGCATCTTCATGGTGTTGGATGATAGTTCGTCCATGATGATGGTTCTTGGCATCATTGTCTCAAGTGGGTTCAATGCATCAATTGATTCCATTACATCAACTGGCTTCATAGTCTGAAATGGTTTCATTATCTGGAGGTGGTCTTGTCGACTCAGATGGCTCAGTTATAGCAACCGGCTTCATTTCAACTACTGCCTCCATTGTCTCAAATGGATTCAGTATCTAAAATGACCCATTGCTTCAACTTGTTCCATTGTCTCAGTTGATGACAAGCAATCATTGAGTCATTTAAACCATCATCTCAAATCACTTCTTCAATGTCCAAAATGGTTCCATGACATATGCTAACATAATTCTCAGGATCTCTCCACAAACGCTCGTGCTCTTCGTCGTCTCCGCACTGCATGCGAGCGTGCTAAGCGTACCCTGTCTTCCTCTGCCCAAACCTCCATCGAGATTGACTCTCTCTTCGAGGGTATCGACTTCTACACATCTATCACCCGTGCTCGTTTCGAGGAACTTTGCCAGGACCTCTTCCGATCTACCACCAACCCAGTTGACCGTGTCCTCGCTGACGCCAAGATCGACAAATCCAGAGTTCACGAGATCGTCTTGGTCGGTGGTTCTACCCGTATCCCACGTATCCAGAAGCTCATCACCGACTACTTCAACGGCAAGGAGCCAAACAAGTCCATCAACCCTGATGAGGCTGTTGCATACGGTGCTGCTGTCCAAGCTGCTATCCTCTCTGGTGACACTTCATCCAAGTCTACCAACGAGATCCTTCTCCTCGATGTGGCGCCATTGTCTCTCGGTATTGAGACTGCTGGTGGACAGATGACCAAGCTCATTCACCGCAACACTACCATCCCAACCAAGAAGTCAGAAGTCTTCTCTACCTTCTCTGACAACCAACCTGGTGTGCTCATTCAGGTCTTTGAGGGTGAGAGAACTCGTACTAAAGACAACAACCTTCTCGGAAAATTCGAGCTTACTGGCATTCCACCTGCTCCTCGTGGTGTTCCACAAATCGAGGTTACCTTCGATATTGATGCCAACGGTATCATGAACGTCTCTGCTGTCGAGAAGGGTACCGGAAAGTCCAACAAGATTGTCATCACCAACGACAAGGGCCGCTTGTCCAAGGAGGACATTGAGCGCATGTTGTCTGAGGCTGAGAAGTACAAAGCTGATGATGAGGCTGAGGCAGCTCGTATCAGTGCCAAGAACGCTCTCGAGAGTGAGGCTTACGCTGCTCGCAACCAATTGAACGATGCCGACTCCGAGCTCTCCAAGAACATCAACCCTGCTGCCAAGGCTGAGTTGAAGGAGACTGTTGACAAGATCTGCTCGTGGGTTGATGACAACACTCAAGCTTCCAAGGAAGAGTACGAACAATACTCATCCGACTTGAAGGAGGCCATGACCAAGGCTGCTACTGGTGGACAAGGTGGTGGAGCTGAGCCATCTCAAGATGCTGAGATCGAGGAGGTTGACTAGACGGTTTTTTTCTCTTTGGGTTGAACGAATTTCCTTTTTTTCATGCATTTCACGACACACCACATTATGAGTTCACATGATGGTAATTAGGTGTTTATGGGTTTTCTATTGTGGTTAGATTTGCGGTTTTGCTTTTCTACACTGGAAAAGCCGGTGTTCTCGATGTATTACAGATTGCGCTTTAAATAGTAGCACAAAATAAAATTTCAAATAATACTCCTAAATGTTCCAAAGCTGCGAAATCTGAGAAGAGACTGTGCAAGTGATTGTCCCACTGAATATAGGACATTAAAGCGATTATACAAGTGATTGTCCTCTTAGGTGTCGAACACTGATGAGCGTAGCCAAGTGGCTTCTTCAGCTATGTTCTGACTATAAACGTTGTACTCACCGAGCTTGGTTTGTTCTGAATGCCCCTTTTCCACTTGCTCGTTAGCCGTTTTGGGAAGGAACCTCTCATGAGGTCTCGACGTCTTCCGGCTCGTGGTTTACACACGCTTCTTCTCGCAGGTGCTCACACTTGGCCATTTAATTCGACGGCGGATCAACACCTTCCTTTCTCGAGGTTGTGCAAGCGATCCTGGGTCTTACGGATCTTATATAGGTTAGCGAAGGTGAGAGAAAGAGAAAGAGAAATGGGAATCGGACTATACTCAAGCTGCGGCAGCGCAGGAGCGGGAGCGAAGGTGGGGAATGAGACAACCTGATCTCGGAAGAAGACAAGACAGCCTCACCTTCTATATGCCGTCGAGTCTCTTGCAAGTCAGCGAGCACAGTAGTTGGATCGTTTCTAAGTGGACGGCGGCGGAGAAGATCGAACTGGTCGGCTTGATTGCAGTGTTTTGCGATGCGTGCAGACTCGGGGAGGTTGGATACTGCTGGTGATGGTTAGCTACCGACTCGCTCGGGGAGCTTGAGGGCTGCTTTCTGGCTTTTGACATATCTACCGGCAGCCAGCACTGTGTAGCAAGCACCACGGGCATATTGGCCTGGTGAGACGATCGTCATACACTGCGATCACAGACATTTCGCTACCCCTATTCGCTCATATGACCTTTGAATGCGACAGAAGTCGATCGTGAAAGAATATCCACATACGATACGACGTTGTTTGCGTCACCGCCAGAATGGTGATTAACCGTAGACCTGGAAGAAGAGGATTCGGGGGGGGGCGGGTGGGGAGAGAGCGCGGGATTGGGATTGTGCGTTTGCTGGAAGATTCGGATATCGAGTTACAAACAAGATACCGAATTTGGTGCACCGAACCCTGTCTCATCGGTGGAAGGCAACGACTACGTTTACAGCAAAGCTGTCTATTCCTAAGCAAACTTCGGGTATACAAAGTTCATACCGAATTTTGGGCACCAAATCGGGTGTCTGGAGGAAGGCAGCCAACGAGAGAAATCTTGGTCAGATACGCCCCTTGTGAGGATTGGGTGACATACGTGCCCAGGGAGTTCGCACGATCTCCGAAAGCTCCAGTTCGTCTCATCTGTGGGTGGCTCCGTGAGCAGCCATCGAGGTTAGAGTCATGGAAAGAAACGAGAACGGAACGTTTACGTTTACAAGAAGCTGTCCATTCCCCTATGAGACGCCAAAATTCTTCGTCAAAAAGTATTTCGAGAACGAGATACACTTCAGGTACCATCCAGAGTATTACCCCCATTTCCGCGATCATGCGATGTTCCAGTGTTCTATGCCACACACTCACAGGGAAGATTCTCCAAGTAGCTCGACTTCTTCCCTGTGTTTGCTGAGAAGGTCGAAGGAACCGGAGGCTAGTGCCGAACTCAGCAACAGCAATGCTGAGCAACCCTCCAAGTAGCCGGAGTATCGTGTCATTCACGAAGCGTTCCTTAAGGGAGCGTCTCCTAAGTCATTGGAAACTAGGCGACTATCACAAGAACAAGTATCCCTTACCAGTTGCTCCAAGAAACGGCGATGTCATTGGAACAGAATCGCGAAGAATCACGGTAGTAGATTTCATTGTCTTGTGGATCTGCAAACTGGAAACGGTAGCTCGGAAGACGAATCGAACGATAACTCGGGGTCCCAAGGATGATGAAGAGAACGCTTCGTGTAATGATGTCTTGCACTTAGGAACTCGTGTCGAGAGCAAGGGAAATACTGTCGCTCCGCCTGTTAGTGTTGTATCTCACACATCTCAAGAGAACAGTCTCCAAGTAGCTCGACCTCTTCACCGTCATGGGGAAGTTCAAGAGCCAGAGCCAGACCGGCAAAAGCAAATGCAAACCCCATTGAAGCAACCTGATTACCGTGCATTATATGACCTGATCAGGAACGCGTTCGGTGTGTGCATGGTGTGCAATATCGTAGAAGTGACTGTTCCCTTGGCGGTTGGATATTGAAGAGGTTGTGCACGTGGGTGGTTCATGGAATATAGGATAGGATATAGGGAAATTAAACACAAGTGATTGTTCTCTTAGGTGTTGAACACTGAGAGATTGTGCAAGTGATTAATCCATTTTAAATATGGTACTAAAACAATCATATGAGTGGGAAGGAAGTGATCGTTTCACTGATTCTTGGATATCAGAGCGACCATATGAATAAAAAGCAAGTAACTGTCCCATTGAATATAGGAAAATAAAGCAACGAGAAGATTGGTTGTCCACATCGGATTGAGCATTCTCACCCAGCTGTTCGCGGTACCATCCTCCGCATTCTGCAAAGCAGCTCATTCCCCCAAATAGATATTGTAAAAGACGCACGAAAAACTTTTCCATATCCATCCCCACAATCCCCATTCCCATGTCCATTCACATATCCACTCCCATTCCCATGGCCATTTCCCAAATAGATACTGTGAAAATCGCACGAAGAACTGTTGTATTGCCATTCCCATATCCATAATTCCTGTTCCCATATCCCTAATTCCCATTCCCATTCAGTCCATTCCCATTCATGCCCATTCCCATTCATGCCCATTCCCATTCATGCCCATTCCCATTCGTTCCCATTTCCATTCACTTCCATTCCATCCATTCCCAATTCCCCTTTCCTATCTCCATTTCTGCCCCTTCCTATAACCATTTCGCCGTTCACCTAAACGCGGACCGAACTCCAGATACCAATGGTTATCGACACTTTAGGATTCCAACAACGAGCATAAGAACTTATGTCCCAGTTCGACTCTTCTCTCCTGTTTCTCGGTTTTCTTCTTGGCGATTTTGGCTTTCTCCTCGGCTATTTCGGCTTTCTCTATAGCTCTATCGGCTTCTGCCCTGGTCATTTTGGCTTCTTTCTGGACGTTTTCCGCATCGAGAGAATAGATGAAAGCAGTTTCACTCTCAGCTTTCACAATCTCTTTAATAACCTCCCAGTGAGCTAGCCTTCTCCTGAGTACATATGAATCGTCTTGCAGAAACTATCAAGAATCATCTTCAGAGTGGGATGGTGAAGTAGGGTTCCCAGGGGAATCCGAAGCCATGTGAGAAGGAGAGGATAGACGTTGCCTCTTCGACTTCGCATCCAGAGAGTCCACAGCCCGAGATCTCTTGGGAGTAGCAATGGGAGAAGCTACGGCAGGATTGGTTTTGCTTGCTTTCCCCATCCTGATGAATTCGATAGTGTCTTGTGAGATAGACCAGTGAAGGATGACGAAGATCTGGTGCGTGGTCGAATAACTTGTAAGAATGAAAGAGGCTTGAAGGTTGAAGAGGACAAGATGAAGACTATATACTCGCGACGAATACCTCTAAAGGTATTCAAGTGAATAAAACTGCCTGAGCGAATGGAAAATGCTGATTGGTTAGGTCTAACCCGTCGTGTTTTAATGCATATCTTATATCTGAGAACGCAGTTTGATATTCACTTCGTCTTTGACCAAAAAGAGGCAGAGGTTGTCTGCTTTGTGATCAACTGTTGGGCAAGCTAGAAGAAACGACGAGTGACAGACATTTGGTGGCAGTGACTAGCGTAATGTGCAGCTCCGAATGATTGTACTGAACGGGTGAGTGACACACGGTCAGTGGCAGCGATCAATGTAATGCGAGCTAGCTCCGAATGCTTGTGCCAGCTAGACTGATTGAATGCCAACGATAGGTCGTAGCAAGTGACATGCAGGCTGAGCCGAGTATTGTCCAAATCAAGGAGAATGAAAGAATATCAACAATCGAACAGAGCGATTATGTAAGTAAAAGATAAGTGACTGTTCTATTGAATGTAGAACACTACAGTAATGAGAAGATTGATTATCTATACCAGATTCAATGTTCTCCTCCAGCTGTTCGCAGTACTATCTTCCGTGTTCTGCAAAGGAGCTTGCCTACTCCTACAAATACATATTGTGAAAAAGCAGGAAAAAAACCTTTGTATTCCCAAGTCCTCCCCGAGTCAATCCCATTCACTTCCCTTCATTCCCGCTCATGTCCCCATTCCTCCCTTCCCATTCCCATCTCCTTGTCTACCCAAATCCCGAGTCGACGTTCAGATGTCCAGCTTTTGGAAAAAAGGATTCGAACCAAGTCTAACTGAGCTTTGCCTAATGTCGAGAAGACTTTTTAGCTGCTTTAGACTTCAACCGGGTGAACTCAGCCCGTAGTTCGTCCAATAGTCTCGTGTCCTCGTCCTCCTCCGCAACAGCGTCAGCTTGCTTCTTCGCAATGCGTTCCTTTTCGGTATCTTCGGCTAGCTTTGCATTGCGCTTAGCTTGTTCCTCAGCTTCCTTCTGTGCGCGTTTCCGAGCAGCCGCTTCGAAGGTTCCCTTTGCGGAAGCAGCGTTCTTTTCCTTCGCATCCTTCTGTGTAGTCCTCGCCCGTCCCTCTTTCCTGGAAGCGCTTGCAGCTTGGCCTTCTCCCTCTTCTCTATCCGTAAGAACAGCCAGACGGATCGCTTCGGCGGAAGGAGAGGAGAGTCGTCGTCTCTTCAGGGTCGACTGCAAAGGGTCCACGTGTCTCTTTTTGGGAGTGGTAGGGAAGTCGTGCTTAGGAACAAGTTCTTCAAACTCCGTGTAGTCCCTACTCCAATTCCTCTGCTGATTTTCCCACTCGTTCTCACCCAAGATCTTGCGAGTGGGCGGATGGAGCAGAAAAGAAGCTTTCTCAAGCATGGTTCTCATTTGAGATTCTCGCTCGAGAACAGTCTTCATCCGAGATTGAAGCGCAATAAGATCGTCTCGAAGGTGCATGTCGTCATCTGAGTAGTGAGTAGTAGTATTTGGGACTTCCGATTCACTACTACGAGTTTGGGAGAGAACCTTTTCCTTCTCTCGGGAAAAAGTCCCTGGGTGGAAGGAGTCGTTAGGGGAAGCAGATGAATCTTCACTTTCGTCATCCGAGCTGTCATTCCACTCATCATCCGAGCAATTGCTCGCCTTTCTGGACTTCTCTGTAATCCTACTATCTGGGCGACGTTTCGTAGTCACTGGATCGACCCAGCAGTGTTTCCTGCGAGGAAACTCGTCGACAATCTCATTCCACCGGATTCGTTCTGCCCTACTGCAATTTTTGAGCCCTTTCAGGAAACTTTCGCTCATAACCCCGTCTATCTTATGATACTCGAGCAGCATCGTGTCAGTTGGGAAAATCCCGTTCCTGAACGCATCATATACAGCACGACACTCCGGCCGCTTGGACGGTGGGAGTCCGGCTGCGGGAGACGCGGCATTGCTTGGGAACGGGAACTTCAAAGGAAGACGTTGAGAAGTTAAAGAAGTTGAGAAGTTAAAGAAGTTGAGAAGTTAAAGAAGTTGAGAAGTTAAAGAAGTTAAAGAAGTTGAGAGGTTGAAGAGGTTGAAGAAGGCGACACGCATATGAAATTATCGTGAAGAATACCTCTCAAAGGATTCGAGTGAATGAACCTGCCTGGGCGATGAAAATTTTTGATTGGTTAAACCTCGTTGTTATGCTTCGACGCGGTTCTTTAACTAAATCCGCTGTATTCTATTCACTTCGGCTTTGACGAATCGGCACAACCAATACGACCATCAACGCGGTCTACGCGTTAAACCGTCCGATGAGTATCGCGCCCGACAGCAGGCTCTACTACTGTGCTACATGCGATATATCATGCAGAGACAATACTAGTCTCACTCTCCACAACACTTCGAATCGACACAGGCGATGATAATTACGCTGCTGAGGAGTTTGAAGCCATTGCTGTTGCTGTCAAAGAGAAAACCCGTGACTTTCAGTACGATTATCAGTGAGGCTTACGGGTCAAACCCTCTGATGAGTATCGTGCTCGCCAGAAGAGAAGCAATCAGAAACAAAAGGCGCCCAAAGTACTGAGAAGCTCGCTGTTGCAATGATACCATGTAGAGATAATGCTAGTCTCACTCTCCGCAACACTATGAAGTGTCATCAAAAGAAGCTCCCAACCTTCACTGTTATTCGGAGCTGGCTCAGCTTGCACGTCGATCGCCACGCCGAATGGCTGTCACCTATTCAGTCAGTTTAACTGGCAGAATGATTTGGAGAGCTAGGTGAGCACGGGTATGCGCAAATGTTGGAACTGCACTTAAGCAACTAAGTTGGTCGATAGTTTATGCATCCACCGGTGCATCGGGTCCAGCTTCACAGTCAACAATACTGCCTCCAGCCAGACTTCCTGGGTTAAGAGCAATGAGAGCACAATCGAGATGCAATCACTGGATTGCGCTACGCCCGCACTGATCGACTGACTACATTTGCAGATCTACAATCTCGGGTCATGAGACTGTTGCAACGACTACACTTGCAGCGTCGACATATTCTATTAAGAATCCTGTTGATGAGTGTATGTTGAGATGCTCAATACGACTACGTATTGCATAAATACGTCAGTTGATATTGTTACCCTTCCATTGATCTGATCAGCAGAGAGGATGCCTATTACAGCGAGAAACTCATTACTCGTAGGGCCCAAGACCCGAGCGGTAACTACCACACTTCATCATCCCTCGCCCAGCATTCCATGTCCATCATCACCAACGACGTGCAAAATCAAGGCAAACAACAAACAAGGCGCATAAAACCAGACCCACCAGCCCTACCATGTGGATACCTACATCAGCCTCACTACCACCCCATCCATCACTCCGACAATGATCCTCTCCTCGGATTCCAACCCATCTCATCCGACCCTCCCAAGGCCCAACCACGGTACCGGTACCTCGCAAATTCAAAATGTCCCGTCCGGCGCTCCGCAACTGAGACATCAGAACCACCCAACTGACAAATTACCCGAGACAAGCCACAGCCAAGCGGCCTGTTTCTCGGCCATTCCTTCCCATGTGTATCTCTGCAGCCCAGGTCCCATGTCTAGACCAAACCTCTACCTATGGTTCCTCCGAGCGCCCGATGCGTCCGACTGGCCGAATGGCGTATCGGATGTTAATTACGAAAGTACATGATGGCTCTTTACCTATATGAAGTGCTTGCTCGGCTGTTTTTTTCTGGGGGATGGAGAGGAAGGGTCTTTGTTTCGTTTGGCCAGGGGATTTCGCCAGGTTTTTGCGAGGGCGAGAAAGGGGGGTGCAGCGAGGAATAATTTCTTATTCTTCTTGGAGTGTCTCCCTCCTGGACGTTCCATAAGGGTCCGCGAATGAGCTCTGTCTTCTTGACTCAGTCCGCCAATGAAGAGCCAGCAACCCAGAGAGCAAGCAACGAGCCATAAAATAACAATTTAGCAGTATGTAGACCCAGAGACAAAAATACAGTGTTCGTATGAAGTGGACGGTAGACCATCCAAACTAAATATTGACAACTCAGACAAGCTCTCAGCTCCTCCAGGATAGACAGAACCACGGACCCCTTTCCGAGCAAAGAGCCAACCAATTGGCGACGAGACGAGGACGGAAGAAAAAAAGCGGAATTTTGCCGTTTTCCGTCAATTTTTCCAAATTGGGCATGGAATTCGAATTTGGTTCGGTCGTGGCCGGCGGTAGGTCTTTTATGCTGTGGTGGTTAATATGCCGGAATCGGAGTAGGCGATGGATGGAATAGGAGACGAGCAGGATATAGACGAGGAATTACCTAAGTATGGAATAGTTACTTGGCTATACTGTATTTGTATATGTCAGCGTGGTACCTGTCAGCGTGGTAATGGATGTAGATCTCATAGTGGACTGCAGCTAGATTAGGTGCTTTTCTTAATCTGACCTGTTCATGTACATGCTGTTTCTCTGCACATTGTTGTGCAGCAGGTAGTAGGGCTCTCCGGCGCAGAAATAACAGGCCGACAGCAGTCCTCAAAGACAGGTGGACAATTAACAGAATGATATTTTAGAGTATCTAGAATGATTGTTTGACATAAGTAATCAAGTATAATAAATTCTCCTGCTCTAGACCGGAGAGGGAGGTAGGTTTCAGGATACACGTCTCTATGCTTTGAGGGAAGATAGTACGAGAAAATTGGCTTTCAAGAAATTATTTAGACTACTACATGCAACGCGATGAACAAGTGACACAAGATTTTAAAAGCCATAATAGCAAGCATTCAACGGGTATCTAAGTTTAAAGATATTGCTTTCTTTCTTTCGTCTCATTTCTTCCACTTCCCTTTCAGATGGGATCATATCGATCATATCTATGTGACTGTCGCCAGCCGTCCACCTCGCTCTCATAAATAAGCTATTAAGACACTCACCTAATTCTCTCCTCATATGCCTCCCAAGCCTTCTCTTTATACCGCTTCGCCTCTTTGATCGGGTCCGCAGCTTGCAAGATTCCTCTTCCCACAATCACCAAATCGTTGCCCATCAGCCCAATCAATTTCTGCGGTGTATTGTATTGTTGACCCTTTCCATCTCCCTCAAGCTCCATATCTTCATCGGCTTCATCCGGAGGTAATTGACATCCAGGTGTCATGCTAATGAAGTCATCATCCGGTTGCACGTTCAGTGATTCCTGACTTATAAATCCCATCACGTATCCCTTGTGTTCTCTTGCGCTCTCTACGCATGCGTCTGCGTACTCTCTCGTCATGAAATTCCCTTTACTAGACATCTGCGCCAATATAAGTAGACCCCTCTCCAGCGGTGCTTCATCAATCCCTGCGAAAGGTTCCTCCTCTAGATCGAAGTCGATGCGAGACCGCGGCGAGTTGGCTGGCTCGAAATGTTGCGATACAGTTGTGATAGAGACGATACTGGCTTTTCGTCCGATGCTTTGCTCGTCGTGTGCTTCTAATCCTGCATCGCGCTCGGGCGCCCCATCAGTGGTGGTCTTGTTCAGATCAATAGGTGTGTTGATCTGATCTTCGTCGGACTCGATACTTTCGGGTCTAGGCGTACCAACTGATATATTCGTCTTGACCTCGTAGCGCTTTCGCTCTCTCCACCGCGCAGCAGCCTCAGCCAAGCTATCCACACTTGCTTTTCCCGGAATCATATTAACATTGGTGATGTGACTCCACTCAATGATCTTGGCGGTGCCTTCTGTGTATTGTAGTTGGACTGTATTTCCAATATCGCCAAACTTGCGATCTTCGAAAATGAGGAACCCATGACGACGGGCAAGTATATTCAAACGCGCGCCGGTGCCGGTCTGTGGGTTGTAGTCCCAGTTATTAATCAGGTCGTAGTGGGTTTTGAGAACGACGATAGAGGGACCGATCGAGTCTGCAAGACGCAGAAGTTCGCTGGCACTGCATACATCGGCGCTGAGACAGAGGTTGGACTGTTTGAGGTTCATGAGCCGGAGCAGATATGCGGATAGGGGATGGGCTGATTTTGCGCCTCGCTCGGCGTAGGAGGTTTTTGTGACCTGATGGGGCGAGGAGTTTGTAGACATGATGGATAAAACGTATGGTGGATAATAGTGTGGGTGTGAGATGGTTCAACTTTACTTGGTGCCTTTCACCAACTGCTCTTGTATCAAAGGTGTTGTTTCAAAGGACAAAGGAAGTAGAGGGGAGAAGGGGAAGGGTGAATTTATGTTGGTGTTCGTGCCTTGTGCCTGTCGAGGTCTAGAGACTTAAAATTAATTTAGGCGAATGTCTCCATGTCAATGCCGTACGATGGTAATTTCGCGGCCCCCATTATGCTGAACTTTTGGATTCCAAGCACAAGGAACGTCAGACAAGGCTGGTACAAGTGTACCCGCGGTCGAGCGCTGTCCCCGCAAGGACTCAAAGGACTTGTTCGGAAAAAGGAGGAGTACGAGGTAGTAGTTGTCTGATAATAATTTTGGCTTTGCATCACTGCGTCGTTTTGTCTCGGCCGCTGCCGATTGTTACCCAAGCATCGCATTCTGAGACAGAAAATAGACAACAACTGCAAGTTCATTGTTGCAAGCATATGGGACATCGGAATATTGGAGTCGCAAATAATTGGGAGCCAGCATATCATGTTCAATGGAACAAGCAGTTGTATAGACCATCTAAAAGTAAAATTGAGAACAACCACATGCCATTACTGCAAGCACATTGGGGCAGTGAGCAAGATTCTAGTAGTGTCCTATATCAGTCTGTTGCATAATCAGCCTGATCGTCTTGATATTCCATATCTAATGAAACAATCAGCTGTATGATCCGTCGCCTGGATGTCTTGTATTCATTGGAACATTAACTTTTGAGGGATGAGTTGTTTTGGTAGAGAAGTGACATCCGCCTTGAGATTCGCTCAAAAAGACTTTCGATGCCAAGGACATATCATAATCTATCAGGAAAGTTGCGGTTGCACCAGGTTGTAGTCCTTATTCGAGTATGCCATGGCCAAAATATGCAACTCAAAAGACGGAGTACGTAGGGTGGCGTTATCGCACCGCCCAAGAGAGCTTTAGACAATGAAGACATAAGTTTCAGATATTCGTTAACAGCAATAATCAGCTGAATTATATTGTCCCAAATCGGCCTGTTTTCTCTCTCTCCTGGGAACGGAGGAGTCCAGCAAGATGTCCCTAAGTACAGAATGTCTCTCGGCTGGCACATTCGCGCGCTGCATTGCATTAGCGCCCGGTAGCCAGGCCCCAAACCTCTTAATTACATCCCACTTTTCACTGTACATTTACTGCATCACTACGAAATACGAAATACATCGACTGGAGATCCGTCAACGGGATTGACGCATTCGTCCCTTTCTTCCCCGCAGAACCACAAATGCAAAGACTGCCAAGATCTCCTGAACCCCTAGAGATCATCAACGGACCGGTCGAGCCAGCGTATGTGAAATTAGGACCGCTGCTCCATAACAAATTCGTGCAGAAGAGAGTCGAGCGTCTCCTGTATAAATCTCAATATTGAGAACCAAACACTGCCTCGCTCGAAGAAATGATTGTGACTGACGCGTATGAGCGCCAAGTCCCAATACGGTTCCCTACACCGTGATGCTCAGACCACATAGCCTTCATAGAAGGAATATTGGTTACGGAGCTTTATCCGGGAGGACTAGACGAGATTTAAGTTCATGTTAATAGCGAACAGCAGCTTGTCCGAGTGGAACCCCTGAGCTATCCTGGTAGGAGAAAAAGTCTATCTTCACCGGCTGATGTTCAACTACCCATATGTCTAGGAGAGTACCAGTTATGGCTTGGGATTGTGGCAAGGTTCATGATCTTCGTCGATTGCAATCTACTCTCCTAGAGGTCTTCTTTTGCAGTATTATTTATATCTTCGATGAGAATAGAACCCCGATCACTATATACTTCGATGGAAATCCGCATTCCCATTGAGGAACCCAAAGCATTGCAGTTAGCTGGGAATCAAGTGATCAGTGCCCCAGGTGCAGTGGAAAGGGCAGCCGAGACAGTAAGAAAGGCTAGCGACCTTATTCAGAGAGTCCAAATATATGACCATCTCCACTGAACGATTGTCGATCCGGAGGGTGGGGACTGCCCAGAACCCATGGTTATGGTCCCGATCATGGGTCACTTATTAGCTCGGATTCGCAAAGAGATCGTGCACTTTTGGATAGGAGCTCCGAGTAGCATCCCGGAAAACCCGCCCCAGCGACCTACTCGTTCTCGACAATAGGGGCGTCTTCGATAACCCACTTACCTATGATTATCTGGATAGAAACTTGGACTCGAGAGCGGCGCGCTACGGCTTTAGTACTGCCGGGAGTTATGCAGGGCAATGTCAACGAGGGCCCCATGGGTTGATCGAAATCGTGATAGTCGCGGCTTCCCCAATTCAGTCTGGCTTATCTCGGCATTTCCTACAGGAATGCCCTGTGAACGTCGCCTCCAGACAAGGGCTTTCAAATGAAGATTCGAGAAGTCTCAGTATGAATCCCTTCGCCTCGGAAATATGTTGTTGCCGGATGATGTTGACGTTGATAGGAAAATCAAATAGCTCTCTCCTACCGTTCATTCAACCTCCGACACTTCCCCGATCTACGCCCCTCAGAGAAACTCCGAATATGGGTTCACCGCACTGCTCTGCTACAGTCAGCCCCCATCGACACATCGCAGTTTGATTACGCTAAGCAGCGTCAAGTCATCTATCAAGGCCTAGGCAACCTGTTTCTGGCCCTAGATCCCATCTCCCCTAAGCAGAGCCTCACGTCTGCATCAGCTATAAGTCCGCTGCATCCCGTTTATTCGGAGTAGCTGGGTCGATGTGCTTGCGGAAGCTTGGCTGTTGTACTTACAAGAGACGTCCCTTACTTCTCGTTAAGATATATAACAAAAACCAGTAGCCCGGCCGATGTGGTCACTGGAAGAGGACTGGGAGGGGACGGGGAGGGTAGGACGGGACAGGGACGACGATATGGAAGACGACAGGGACCGGGACCGGGACGGGAACAGAATTAAGATATGCAACAAAACACAATATCAGTACAGCTATATAGAATGAGCTATGTAGAACATGTATTTTGTTGCATATCTTATTGGGACGGGGACGGGGACGTGAAATCTGTTCATGGGTACGGGGAATTAAGATATACAATAAAACATCATATCAGTTCAGCCTAGCTAGAAATTTTGTTTGTGTTCACGGGGCAGGTGAATTGAAATATATAACAAAACATGATATCAGTTGGGATTAGCTACTATATCCAGGGGGATCTGTTATTGTGTTCACAGGGAATATATTCATAGAGAATATAGTTACGGGTAGGAAAGACATTCACAGGAAAGATGTTCACTGGGAATATGAACGTTCACTAGGAAATGTGTTCACAGAGAAGATGTGTTCACAGGGAAGATGTGTTCACAGGGATGATGGTCAGGGAGAAGACGGAAGCTCTAAGATATGCAAAAAAGCATAGCTATATATTTGAGCCACAAATAACTTGTATTTTGTTGTATATCTACGAGAATGAGAAGTGCAGTTTCCCCGAAGTATTACAGTTGAGATACTATCCTGCTTACAGAATCCCTCCTTCTCCAAATGAGATATGCAACAAAACCCTATATACTCAGGGACTACCGACCTTGAGGAAGCATTCTTCTCCTAGGATTCCATTTTCTCCAAATAAGATATGCAACAAACAATATACCTTCACATCTTCTCCAAATGAAACTACGCAACAAAAAGCACAACTTCACAGTATCTCGGCCGGTCTGTTCACAGAAAGCCACCTTCTCCAAATGAGATATGCAACAAATTCAAACTTCGGTACAGCTCAATCTATATACTCAGTGACTACCGTCGGTCGCTGAGCTGATGGAGAAGTGTTCTTCCCATAGGATTCCGCCTTCTCGAAATGAGATATGCAACAAACAATATAACTTCACAGCATCTCGGCCGCTCTGTTCACAGAGGGGCTGCCTTCTCCAAATGAGATATCCAACCAAGCAGCTTAGTCGTTGTGCGTTGTGCGTTGTGCTCATAGAATCGATCCCCGTGTACCCACCAAGTGGTTGTGGGACATTGGTGTGATGATTCAAGCTATTACCCTCTTCAGTGTTGGATATTGAGTGGTGAAACGAGCAACTGTTCTAATGGATGTAGGACATTGTGGCCGTCGTATAAGTAAGTGCTTGTTCCATTGGATGTAAGACATTGAGGCATTCATAAAAGTAAGTGATTAGACACGACCAGGGAATTCGAGAACTCTTGATCGAAGTTTGATTGCACGTAAATATACTGCACAGTCGCAGAGTTAAACCTAGTGAAGAGACATCTCTGTCAGAAAGATGCTGCAATATAACTGCACAAATAATGCGTATAGAACCCAAGATCCACATGATTGCATTTCCGTCCAAGAACTATCTAACTGTTAATTGTGCGGTGGTATCTGTTAAAACATAAGACTATCTATGAAAATTCCACTCCCTTCCTTTCCATATAATCATCCGTAAAAAGACATAAATGCGAAGAAATCATCCCAAACCTCTAAGCAGTCCCCCCTGTAGGCGCTGCATCTCTTCGTCTAGCCTCTTTATCCGCCTCTAACCTCCTCATTCTAACACCTCTTCCTCTTCCGCAGCACCCTAATGCCAATGGAAGTGGCACCACAACAACAGCCAATACGGCCTGGAGAACAAGAGCTTTAAACATGTTTCCCGGGGGTCTAATCGATCCATCATCCGCCGAGCCATCCGAGTCCCCTTTCGCCCTCAACGCATCCGAAGCAATGATAAAAATCCCACCAAACAATTGTCCCCCCGACCAGCAGAGGGTACTTGTGACCTCCGGCGACACCGGATGCGTGATCTCAATGATATATTCTAGACCCACAGGAACGAGACTAAAAGAAGCCGCGCCGAGAATCGATAGGATGGCGTAGATTGCGCCTATACTTCGAGTTTGGGGGGCCCACGTAAAGGCTAAGTAGCAGGCGGCAATGATAGGGACTTGAAGTTTGATTGCTAGGAGGTACGATTTGGTGCGGTCGATGAGAGGGGATGTGACGGCGGAGGTGACGAGCCCGACGACGATGAGAAGTGCGCCAGCAATGCCGGCTTCGGTTTCGGAGAAAGAGTAGGGTGCGACCATCTGGTTGATTAGGGAGGAGATGCTGTTGAAGAGTGCGACGTAGAACGCAAAGGGGATGAAAATCATGTAAAACTCGGGTGAGCGGGAGAGGAAACGTAGTGAGGCGCCTAGGGGTTGTTTGGTTTCTTCTGAAGACGCCGAGCATGGCGTTGGTGGTCTTGCGGGGATGAAGAATGAGGGAATGGTAGCAACGGAGGACTGGAAGATATTTAGTATTATGATACTGGTGACAAAGTGGGCGAATGACTTACAATGATAGCAATATAGAGGACCATATTTGGTATACTACCAACATTTCCAGCCCAAGAAGGGTCGATCAATTGAGCTAGTGCACCACCGAGCGGATTGGCTAAACTCATTACCGCAGTGGCAGCTACTCTGCCGTTGTTTGTAAACCACAAATCTGAGTACCTTGTAGGAGCTGCGAGCACAAATGGCTGAGCAAGGCCCGTCAGAATCTGACCAAACATGACACCGCCGAAGTTTCCATGTGAGCCAACTCTCGTTGCTCCATAACGAATCCAATTCCCAAGCAATATGAGCACCGATGCTATTATGATGGCAGGTTTTGGTCCGCCGTGATGGAGAACATATATCGTGAAGGGAGATATGAAGACGAAAGCGAAGAGAAAGGCTGTGCTAAGCCAATTGATCGAAGACTCGGATACTGCGTAGTATTCGGAAACTGTTGTTGAGCTTGCCGAAAAAGTCAACCACTGCAGCACGAGCAGATTAGTATGTCACTTTACGAGACCAATTGAGAAAAAGGATAAATGTGCCGAACGAGAAAGGTAAAATACTCACATCCCAGCTAACAATAATATTCAAAAGTACCAATTGCACCAATCCGAACCACCTTCTCTTGTAGACCTTGAATTCCCTTGCGCCATCAGGCCCACTCGCACTACCACTCCCGGGCCTCTCATCTGCAGCCTCATTCGTAGTTCTAACTTGGGCACCACCTTCGTGCTCGGGATTTTGTCCTAGTAACTCATCGCCACTGTTCAATTCGGTCAAATCTTCCATTTCCTCAATTGTCCCCGCTCCCACACTTTGCGCCGTCGCACTCGTCTCGGACTTGGCTAAAGTCCCATTGCTATCCGCCCTCGACCGCGCAGATTCGCCTTTCCCGTTCATATCTCTCTTTCTCGTATCCCTCATCGCCGTCCAGCCTTTGGGCATTCCATTCGTCGCAAACCCACTCTCAAGATCTTTTTCTTCGGCTGTCGTAGGAACGTGCGGGGTTTGCTCGATGGTGCTAACGTCCTTCTCTATATCGGGTGAAAGGGAGTTTGATAGACTACTCGAGTCTTTTTTGTTTGACTCGATTTCCTTCTCATCATAAGCACTGTCAACATCTGGCTTCTTAGCCGCCATGCTTTAAATTCGACTTGTAAGATCTTTATGTGATAAGGCTTGGCGCTGACGCCGACGCTAGCGGCTTTCGTTTATCTAAGCGTCGCGCGGGGCGATCCTGGAGAATTGAAACTTTGTCTTTGGGTTTCCGGTTTCTCGGAGGAGCAAATTTATACAAATGTCCTAAGGAAACACGAGATAGCAAGTATTTATCTTTACGGGAGGAAATGAGGGGTTGTTAGTTTGAAGCAGAAAGCCAAAAAGATCAGGGTGGCATCCAATGCAGACATGCGACCACTAGAGATAAGATGAATGTAACTGGACGAGACTGGGGTGCGAGATCCGGGTAAAAGCTTCCCGATTTCATACCCTCCTCCGAGCTTGCCTTACTAGATTCAGCAGTTTAGATACGTGGTGGACGTTGCATTACCTAGGTTCCATACACTCCCTAGACTGTCGTTGTCAGTATACAAATGCTGACTGCTGGCCGCTGACTTGCTATAAAATGATAAGCATAGCATATAACATTGGAGGACTTGTTAACTAAACGGAATATTCTCCGAGCAGTGATAGACCCAGATACGTGGTGGCAGTTTGGTGTAAGAGAGAACCAAGCTTTTTCTATATCGATTTCTTTTTCTATACTACATGCAGGTGCGCTCGATCAAGAAAAGAGATCTGTGTGCAGTGGTACAAGAACGGATCGGTTCTTTATTGTACAGTTCCCCTCTCTCTCCCCTCATCATCTAGAAGATTGTCATATTGCCCGGGTGAGTTCGGCATGGTCGTGGAATACTATATAATTTACTTGAGAGTGTTCCAGAGCTTAGGAGCAGCGCAAGCGGTTGCACAGTGGGCAAGGTGGAAGACTGTAGTGGGAGGTCAGTCGCTCTCCTGGAGAAATTAGAATACTGTGAAAATATTAAGACATACATTCTTCAACGCAATCCTCGCCAGGGTGCTTCTTGTCCGTAGAACCACTGGCACCAGTAACACGCTCGACACACTCATCGTAGTGGTGCTTGGCGGGGGCGCAACCTGCGGACTCTTTGCATTCTGTTATGAATGTTAGCCGTACTCTTTTCCTACCGCAGTTATGCTATTGCAATCCTCATCGAAGGCCGAACAACAATCGGATTGGTGGGCATGCATAATCGAGACAGTCGATATGCTCTGGAGCTCAGGAAAAATAGACTTACCCTCCTCGAACTTTTCTTTGGGATCCTCAAGTTCTTCCTCATCCTCTTCCTCGTCTTCTGCTTCATCTTCCGCCTCATCGTTCTGTTTTGGTATAGGTGCGGGTGCATCATCTTCATCGTCGTCCTTCTTGGCCCTCTTGTCTGGAGTTGGGCCGGATGGGTCCTGTAACTTCATGTTAGTCTGCGGCTTTAAAAGACCGGCACAGCCAAAATGAAGAGGCATCTAGGCGACTCTGCCGTTTCCGCGCTCTCCGCAAGGTATCAAGGTAGCTCCCATTCCCCCGCGGTCGCTGTCTTTTTCCAGGCCATGGGCTTTCCCCGTTGCAGAGAGCTCGCGAACGGACAGATCAATAAGATAGGGTCGACCACATACAATAGCCTCTCCCTCTCCGCCAACATCTTTCTGCGCAGGTGTCTTTTCTGAGCTGGCACCTCCGGATACTGCCTCTGCTTCAACAGTACTCCATGGCGTAGCAGCAGCCACGAGGTCGCTCCAGCTGTCGAAGAAACCCATCTCTACAATCGAGCTTTAGTTATAGAGTCAATTGTATGATTGCTGTAAGTCGCTGTACGTTGACGTTGTGGGGAAGAAAGTGCTAGGTAGTGTCAAATTCCGTGGTGTCGGATGAGAAATGAGCCTCGACAAAACTGAGGTTGCAATTCAAGGATTCTGATTGGCTATAGAAGATTTTAGGCTAGGTATATTTTAATTCCTGGTTTTTCCGACAAAATTCAGGATGTGCGATAAGCATCAAGACGAACATTTTGAGACAGGATAATTTGAATACTTCTAAACAAACTGGATTTCATTCATGGGTAGGTAAATACAATCTATCTCATGAGTACCATTTTGCTTAGACATCTGTACCTCAGGCACCAGGACCTATATCTCTCAAGCAATTTATCACAAGTCTGAACGCCGTGCAGTGCCGCTTTACAGCTATATCTCTCTGCGAGTCCTCATAACCCATTGAAGCCCATTCTCCTATATCACATAATTATAGAACGCCTTTCCTCCCATACTCCTGACCAAACCGTCCTAACGTTCATCTAATCATGAATTCGTAACACCCCCATTGTAACAATGTTGGTGACACAGCATACTGTGTTTGGTGCTTACTGCCGTTCGGCCTGCTCTCGTAATCGCTGATCCAGATCCACCGAGACAGCTTGTGCTTGTGCTTCTTCATAATCTGGCGGGGGCTCAGCTGGTGCTGTAAAGTTCTCGGGCCGTGACGGGTTTTCAGTGGAAGTGCTCACACACGCTGCCCCACTATCTTGAGCTACAGCTGGTGCTTCATTCGTAATATCCTGCGCAGCTTCGTATGCAGGTAGCTGTTCCAGGTCCATGTTCGCCAAATCTATACCAGTGGTGCCGCGCTGGCCATGCTCCCGTGCGACGCTATATGCTTGGTATAGTCGCTCCTTTATTTGTTCAAAGCAGGCGTGAAAATCGAAAGCTCCTCCATCCCTAAAAGTCATTCGTACTTCAACTGCCGGATAATCTGGGGGAATTCCCCCTCCCGAGACAGGCTTGCAGAGAGCCGTCCAGTAGTTTGCGCCAAAGAATGGAGCTCGAACATGGCTGTCTTGTAGGTTGAGAATTGGTGAACTAAAAGACTTGAGGTCGGGAGTTGGATTGCTTGGAAGATAAACAACCTGGATAAAAACTCAGCAAAAGCCTCCGAATGTAGAGAGTCCTGTTATGCCTACCCTTTGATTGGTAACAAAAACCACTCCCGCGTCGCATTTGGCCGCGTATGGCTCAATGCCCGCAGTCGCGGTTGGCGTAGAAATTTGGAGACTTATTCGGGGCGGCGAGGTATAGAGGATGCGCTCATTAGGGAGTTTAACGAAGCCAGTCTCGTTCGGAGACGTCATCACCCAACTTTTTTCACGAGCTGATTTTAGCATTGCTTCTTGCGCCATATGCAAGGTGTAAAGATGCTGTTCTTGATGAAAGGCATACATGATGATAGATGGAACAAATACGCTGGAAGAGGAAGGGAAAGAAAGGAATGAGAAGAGGGAATGGAGGTGGGGAGAAAGGAGGTGGGTAGAGGTGATAGCATTGAAATACTACATGCAAGAGGAAGCCACAGGAGACAACTTACTTTATTGACATCTTGACTTGCCTACCGGAAGAGTATCAGTATCCGCCAGAAGGTTTGATAGGATTCCTTCGAGAGAGAGTGGGTCGAATCAGAGCAGAAGTGCAAGTCCTAAAATATGCACCGGTAATCGTTTCTTGTAAAGACTACTGTCAAAAGTACCGGATCACTGAATGGAGTTCTGTGCGCCGACAAGACAAGGGGGCGAGGGAGAGTGCTTTGTGAATGGATAGTTAAGAGACAAAAGTGTGGACCAGACGTTTTGCAGAGTCGCATCAAATCGCCACGGAGCGGATTCCTTGAATGGACTAGGCAAGATTGAGAGAGGGTGGAAAATATGGAGGGATGAGTAGTTGGGTTGCTCGTACAGAGGTAGACCCTTCATACACTTTTCCGTGGGAGGTTCTGTGGTTCAAATGGACTAGGATTTCTGATAGCGGGGCAATAACCTTGGGGCCTTTGCTTTGTGCTTTGGCGAACAGCGCAAGTGGGCGAGTGAGCTCTTCGGCTTGGACAAAAAAGGCCGATTTTTGGGATGATATATTGAAAATGATTACTATTATCGAATAAAATAGTCTAAAAGACTCAAGATATTATGGTATTCTTACTATCCAAATGTCTTGAGATCGTTATTGTCGGCCTGTTATTTCTGTGTCGACAGCCCACTACAACTCGGCCTGTTATTCCAGGCCGAAGAGGGCGAGCAACCAACGACGCCCTCGCTACCTCCCGGGAAACAAGCAAAGATTGGCAAGGTCTAGTCAAGTTTGGTAAAGTACAAAGTTTGGTTCTGGGTGTTAAGGTTATCCATAGAATGGGGAATTGTCGTATGAGCTTGAGTGAACCCACACAGCTACGAATAATCTTCCGAGGTTCCTGTTGTGGGTATCACGAAGCGTACTCGCGCAGTCTCGCATGTGGGAAGGAGTTGGTGATCTGGCGGAGAGCTTTGCTGGTCAAGGTGGTTGGTGGTCGGTGGTCGGTGATCGGTGATCAACCATTGCACCTCACTGGTCAATGGTCGCTGCCAGTGGTCAATGGCGTGTTCGGTCGTAAGGTCTAGGTTGTTCATTCTGAGTCGCTGTCTGGACGAGGCAGCTTCACATGGGATAGACGGAAGTACCTCAGCGCTTCTTTAGGTATAGTAGCAGCTAAGATACTGTAGGTACGGGCGGAGAAGCGGTATCTCCGCACCTACATATACATGAGCTACATGTGGTGGTGCCAGACTGCCAGTAACTCTTCTACGTTCTTCTCGTGATGATACCGGAGGCTGCTCCCGCTGCAGCAGCTTCTGCAGGTGGTGATGATTGATCCAACAACGCACCCATCTACCAAGGCACCTTACAGGAGGGGAAGATGGGATAGTGGATATGCATATCTGCTGAATCCTGCTCTCCTGAACAACCGTACAGTACCTGGATTGAAGGTCTAAGACTCCCAGTATTTGTTCAGACGCCCGTCCACTGTCCAGCCATGTGAAAATTTCTTCTTTCTACTCAAATCCTTCTGGTACTGTAGTCTGACATACATTCGCTTGTCGCCCCTGTTCCTGTACTCGTATGCACGAAGGCCTCAATGTTGCACGCACAAGGGAAAAGATACCGGCCAGTCGAGCTTTCCAGAGCTTCATTTAGGCTGATTTGCCACAGCCAATCCTTTGGTCGACTCATGAGAACATCCTGCTTCTCTTCCCTGTTCGAAATTCTCCAATAGAAAAGGCAGGGCTAGATATCGAAGGCAGAGGGAGAATCTAGCACTTCTGGGCATCAGTGCACAGCTATGCAATATGAATATGTTTTCGCTTTTAAGGTTGGGCGAGCCGGCTTGCTTGGGGAAGCTGCAAATTAATATGTAGCTAGACCAATCGACCGTGAACACTGCATGACACTTAGGTACAATGAGAGAGTTTGGAGTGATAGCGGGCAGCCTCTAGAACTAAACCTCATGGTGCAGCTGTACTTCTTGGTAAGGGTTACGTTGCTAGCTTTATAGCGGCAGGCGTATTTTCTTCAAGCAGCAGGTCGACCACAACTGAGGACCCGAGGTTTTGGAAGCGTGGATGGGCCGGATCGAAGGTTCACAGCTGATACTGAGAAGCGGTTTCGGAACTTCTAACTTACAACTTACGCAAGAATCTGTAACTCCATTTCTATCTCAATGAGACTTAGATTACCCATCACTTCTGCCATCTGTCAACGTTTCAATCCTATCAATATCCGTGCAGGTATTCACAGCTCAATTCGCGTCATGTCTACCTCTCCCCAGAGCATATCCTTGGAACAAATCGAGACCCTCAAGCAGTACACAGCATGTGATATCGCAGATTCTCTGCTCAAGCTCAAAGTCCCTGGCGCTGGTTTCCTTCCTGATCTTAATCCTATCTGCAAGTCAGCAGGTTCTTCAAATAAAATTGCCCTTGCTCCTGTTTCCACAGTTGTCTTTGTACCTAAGAGCAGCACCGATCTTGCCAAATATCCTCCTCCGAACATACCCGACGGCAAGCATTGGGTGGACCTCACTGTTCCAAAGTCAATCATACTCATAAGTCAGCCTGAAGGCCAAAATAATGCAGTTCTCGGTGGAATCATGGCCTTAAGGGCTAAGGTTCTTGATGCTCGAGGTATCGTGGTTAGCGGTAGGGTGAGAGACTTAGACGAGTTGGAGGCTACCGGACTGCCTGTAAGCTTCTGGATTTTCTCCTCTTGCTATATACTCCTAAGAGTGGATCTAGAATCTAATTTCATGGTTTTGTGTTACCGGACAAACATATTATTGACAATCTTGCCCTCGAAATCTCCTGCTGACATCTTACCTGCAGATTTGGGCTCGTGGTACATCTGTCGTAGGAGCCGGCGGTGAATCCAAACCTCACGCTCTACAAGTGCCATTGAACATTTTAGGAACCATTGTTGAGCCTGGGGATCTAGCATTCTGTGATCCGAAGAATGGTGTGGTCATCATCCCACAGTCCAAGGTATTGGACGTGATTTCAATGCTACCCGATCTCTGTGCTGCGGATGAGCGTGTTAAAGACGAAGTCAAGAAAGGGATGTCCGTCCAAGAAGCATTCAAAAAACACCGAGGATGATTAAGATTGCTTGGCCCATCCACTTGAGTGTCTCATTTGCACCGAACCCCGCTTGCTCCGAGCTGCCCTACCATCCGTCTGGTGAGCAATACCTGCATCACTGCTAAACAGCAGGCGAATGTACTTTATGACGTCCTCTGTGCACCTATCTTACGCGGGCTCATTTCATTCTTCAATGTTCTGGTCAGGTCAGGCTTCTAGCTCAACGACAGCAATCCCGGCCAGTAGTGAGGAGTACGCATCTAATGCCTGGAGTCACAGTGTTGGTATGGCAGAAGAGCCCTGGCTGCCAAGTATGCTTCTAAGAACTGCTAGATATGATTCTACCTAGCTTCAGCTTGGCTTCCTAAGCAGATAAAGCTCATTCTCGATGCGGAAACTACTACTTCATCACTGGACCAAGGAGAGACAGTCTCAACCTCCTGGTAACCAAACAGAGAATCTTGTCAGCATCGCCTCTAGCTTTCAGTGTCACTTGCGTGTTACTCATTCTCCCGTGAGAGATAATACGACGGGATATCGGCTGAAGGTATATTAGTCGAAGCAGCAGGAAGACTTGGGTAGAAGAACGTTCAGAAAATTAAAAAAAGAAACCCCTTTATAGTCCAACCAAAACTGTGATGCTTTCAACTACGGTCTCCGAGGCGAGTATGTAGACCTGAATCTTCTATGTTGTATACTACTCTGTTATTGTCTTCATCCTTCAGTCTTTCCTTCTATCTTCTTCATACATCTAAGTCGAAGAATATAGTCCTGCTCCTCTCACGGCACTAAAAGTAGTTAGAACTGATCATCACTTGTATCTCGTCCATGTTTGATTTCGATTCCGACCATTCCTGCACCCAAGTCGGATCGCATACTCACCTAAGAATAGTGCGTATTCCATAGGAATTCCCTCCTCCAAAGAGCAGTCCAACCTCCGGCGATAAGTGCTACGCCGAGGGCATCGAATTCGTCCTTGTCTCTCACATTTTCATTTTCCATACAGTTTACGAAGGTATAGCATGACGTGCACTTATAAACTCGAGTGGTATTGCGATCTACATATACTACCCCGCAGCCAATGCCAACCCCTCCATTCTTCTTCTCAATGTGGAGCTCTCCTCTTCTTCCTCCACGTCCACTTCGATTTCCATCTTTGGCCGGTTCTTATTCAAACCTTCCAACAAGACACATGCCTTGCAGATTTCTTGACTCGACATGTAACCGCATTTCTTGCAAGTACCTAAGGTTTGTCTTGTAATCTTTCGGGAATCCTTCTTCGACCCCTTACGGGGTTCGGATTTCTCCTCTATTCTGTCGTGGCGTTGACCATTCGTGCCATTCGATGCAAGAGAGGTAATATCAATCTCCCTTCCGGCAGCCTCTTCGTCTGCTTGCAGCTTCTTTTCCATATCAGCCATTTCTCCACCACTCGATCTGCCATTGGTCCCGCACCCCCCAGCGCCTTCATCCTCGCCATCAGCGCTTGACAGCTGGACCTTCTGACTTTTGCAATGACCAACACTACTGACTTCTGCTGGCACTAACTTTGCCATATCTTCTCCACTGCGCACAACATCCAAAATCGCACTAGGTCGTACTCTTTCCAAATTCTTGATCAAACTTCGTGCACTACCACGGAAAGCCTCGGGGCTGTATAGACATTCCGTACTGAAGTAATCCAGCTTCTTGTGATGTGCATACAACACAATCTCCTTCTCGTATGCGTATTTCAAAGGCTTGCTTCGTCGAACATCGCTTGTTTCGTCACCAGTGACAATACTCGTACTTCTTGCTAACCGGGGTAAGTCACCGCGTAATAGATTCATCAGGATAGTTTCCGCGACGTCATCCGCATTGTGTCCTGTCACCACATGTTTGATGCCCAGCATTTTCGCCCCTCGATCTAGAGCCTGTCGCCGGAACACGCCGCAATATGTGCAGTTCCCTTTCTTCCCTATAGTTTCCACCACTTGGTCCATGGTCCATCCATATAATTCATCGTAGCCTACTATCTTCAGAGGCATTTCGTACTGCACCGCATTGCGCTTGACTGTTTCGAGGGAGTCATCTCGGTATCCTTTGATTCCTTCATCTATACTAAGTAGAACTAGTTCGAGACCATAGTTATATCTTTCGTTCAGGGTTTTCAGTACTGATGCGAGTACAGTCGAGTCCTTTCCACCTGATGCGCCGATCGCTATTCGGTCTCCAGGCGAGAAGAGAGATGTCGAGGTAATGGTATGGTGAATTTCTGCTTCGAAGATAGCGATGAAACATGCTTTGCACAGTTTCTGGTGATTCTTTGGCCGTATTATGAGCGCGCGTATAGATTTGCATATGGCGCACGGTACGGGTGGCATTTTGAAGAAGTCGGAGGTATCAAACACCAAAAAATATACATATGTACAATCTTGCCCAGATTGTCGCGGGGAAAATGTTAGCGATTAGCGCTGTACTTTTTTGAATCATCCCGCTTCGGCCGCATCACGTGTGGGGAAGAAAAATTGGAATAGCGTGCCAAGAATTTAGTGCCCTAGCGCTCGCACACAGTTATTCTCGCGAACTTTTCGAAATTATTTTCGTTCTATTCCTCTCGACGACATCAACGACTCGACAACAAATTCGCTGCTTCGACAACCCAGCGTCTCGATCAATATGGTAAGCTTCTAATTATGTTTGATTTTATTACTATCACTATGGAGTGATTACGACTCGCCATCGCTCTCGTACCTCTACGAGCAATCGCACGTCGAGATGCATTTTCTATCAATCTACCTTTGGGTTTTTTGATGATGATTTGGCTTGAGCTATATGTGTGCAGAAATGCCTCTGTAGTCTCTTTAGAGTTCAAAGAAGATACTTGGTGAACATATTCGCTGATGTCTTCTTTTCTCAATGACAGCCTCCAAAATCCGGAAAGAAGGCGGCGCCAGCCCCATTCCCCCAGTCAAAAGCTGGTGCAGGAAAGAAGGCAGCAAAGGTATGTCAATCCTCTCAAAAGCTGATATATCAATCGATGCTAATTGGATCAAGAACCCTCTCATCGAGAAGCGCACCCGTAACTTCGGTATCGGCCAAGACATCCAGCCCAGGAGAAATCTTTCTCGTATGGTGAAGTGGCCCGAGTATGTCCGCCTTCAACGCCAAAAGAAGATCCTCAACATGAGATTGAAGGTCCCACCTGCGATTGCCCAATTCCAACACGTTCTCGACCGCAACACCGCCGCCCAGGCTCTCAAGCTTCTCAACAAGTACCGCCCTGAAAGCAAGACCGAGAAGAAAGAGCGTCTGTTGAAGGAGGCTACCGCCATCAAAGAGGGTAAGAAGAAGGAGGATGTCAGCAAGAAGCCATATGCCGTCAAGTACGGTCTCAACCACGTTGTTGGTTTGATCGAAGCCAAGAAGGCCTCTTTGGTCCTCATCCCCAACGATGTTGACCCAATTGAGTTGGTCATCTTCCTTCCCGCTTTGTGCAAGAAGATGGGTGTCCCTTACGCCATCATCAAGGGCAAGGCTAGACTCGGCACTGTCGTCCACAAGAAGACCGCTGCTGTTGTTGCTCTTACCGAGGTCCGCTCCGAGGACAAGTCCGAGCTGTCGAAATTGGTTCAAGCCATCAAGGACCAACACGATGACTCTGTCACCAGACACTGGGGTGGTGGAATAATGGGTGCTAAGGCCAATGCCCGCACAGAGAAGAAGCGCAAGGCACTTGAGAGCGCTATCAAGATCTAAATGTGATCTTGATGTGACTTTTATTACGGCGTTTTTATGATATTATGGCATGGCAGGGACTAGCTAGGCAAGGCAGCGTTTTTGATAAAATCGAACAATGACCCAATCAAAGGCCGCATGATAACATAAAATTTTGATCTCTATTTTGAAGATAATGTTGAATGTGCTTGAGTGTTCTTTTGGGCCGCTGTAGCAGTCAAGACTTTTCATTGAAACTATGCTCTTAATGCCTGTTTATTTCATATTCGCAAGATCCTAATCCTCCTGGACTTCCGATTCCGACAGAATTGAGACCCGATTACACAACAGAATGAATACCTATACGGAGTAGGCTCAATCAATACACGGCATCTACCATAGTAAAAGCTTGATAAGATGTTTGCACAACTGCCACAACAGCAATTATACCACAGTCCACACTCCACAGACGAAGATCGAAGATGTCTTCACCCTCTTTTCCTGGACATCAATCTTTCTGTGTTCGATCGCCATCTAGGGTTCTACAATTCCAGGATTCCAGGATAACCCGGTAATAATCTTACTTTTTTTTTCTTTCCTTTTTTCCCTTGAAATGCTGGCCAAGGTTAGCCAAGTTCCGTGGTGTGGAAGGGCCGAAGACCTCTTTTTCCATGGAGAAACGGAGTCGACGATGGGGGTCACAAGCCACCCACTATTCCGGGCTTCACTTGGATCATCGAATTTGAAGTATTCATAACGTTTACGCGGATAGATTTCAACTGCGGTCCCCTTAATTTATAAGTATGGACTTGAGGCATTTGAGGTATTTCATTAGTATCCTATGTGTCTCGGAATGACGGCTTGAATCCCAGTCGAGAATATACGTTACCATGCTATGGGGGTATTCCGTTGCGGTGGAAGGGATTCTCTGAGCGACACTCGGACAGATCCGCGACAGCAACAGCGGTTTTAGAGCGAACCCCGGAACTTACCCCTCTTAGGAGGCCTTTGGTAAGATCCCGTGGGCATGGGCGTGGGATTGGTTTGGAATTGCTTCTTACAACCACCGACATAAATCGAAGGCCAGCCTACCTCTTCCTATTCGAATCCGAACCTGCCAAAAATCTTCATATCATTTCTTCAAAGTTTTACTCCACAAGTTCATTTACACGAATTGACAGTTTCTGATTGGATAGCACCTATCCGTGGATCTCTTATCGTGCACGACAGACTACAGTATATGCAGTCATTTGTACCTCCCCCCTGCTCTTAGCCAAGATCCATAGTCCCTTGTTCCCGACCCGACGGACTGCCGCTGCGCTTTAATATTCGCAAACTCAACAAATTTATAACCACGTCAACACCTATTACTCACTCTTACTTACTCAATATCCATACCTACCGAACCCTCCTCCGCCGCAACACCATCAACGAACACTCTCGTAACAACATTAAAAAGACATGGCATCTGGTGAGCATTTCCCCCACCACCCGCTGTCGGCGACTCCGCGGGGTTTGCGCATGGGAGACGATGCCCAGAGGTGAATACGATTGAATGCTGATCGCAAGCTAGAAAACCCCTTCGAGTATGCCCTGAGCTCCAACGCCGCATGGGCAGGATACAAGAACCATCAGAATCCTAAATTCTTCCCAACGCTCGCGCAAGGACAATCCCCCAGTATCCGTGAGTACCCTTCCTTTTCTCCGCACCCCAGTTCAACGCTCTATCTATCCCTCTTCCTCCTCGCTCCTCATCCTTCAGTCACATCTGCCCCCGGGAAAAACATATAAACTAACACCCCACCCACCCAGTCTGGCTCGGCTGCTCCGACTCCCGCGTCCCCGAAACCACCGTCCTCGGCCTCCAACCCGGCGACGTCTTCGTGCACCGCAACATCGCCAACATCATCAACGCCTCGGACATCAACTCCAGCGCAGTCATCGAATACGCCGTCGCGCACCTCAAAGTCAAACACATCGTCCTCTGCGGCCACACCTGCTGCGGCGGTGCGGCGGCCGCTCTCGGCAGCGCTCGCGTCGGCGGTGTGCTGGACACATGGCTGAGTCCACTGAAGGCTGTTGTGCGCCAGAATGAGGCCGAGCTGGAGAGCATCAAGGACTCTGGGGAGAGGGCTATCCGGCTTGCGGAGCTGAATGTGAAGAGAGGGGTGGAGGTGCTACTGGGGAATCATGTGGTGGAGGAGGCGGTGAAGGAGAGGGGCCTGAAGGTCCATGGTGTGGTGTTTGATGTAGGGTGTGGGAAGATCAGGGATCTGAGATGTGGGAATGCGGAAGATGGCAAGGGAGAAGAGGAGGTGGAGCAGAAGTTCGATGGTGCGAGCGCGAGCGCGAAGGCAGAGAAGCAGGAGTTGGTGGAAGGTAAGCATGGAATGCTGGTTTTCAGTGGGAAGGAAGCGAAGTTGAGTATTGCGTGAAAGGAGATATGAGAATCATGAACGACGGAGAAACCGTCTGCAGAGGGTGACAATGTTTTGGGTCTTTATAAGTCTTGGGAAGCTGAGAGTATCAAGCGGGCTGCTGTGTACGGGAATTTGTTGGGTTGTATCCTCGATTTTGGTTCATGGATGGGAGAAGCCCGTTTGCACACACGCAGGAGTATACTAGACCGAATGTTTTTGGGAAGAGACACGAATTCTGCCAGAGAAGGGGCGTTTCAGCGTAGAGGAAATACCTGGAGTATTAGGAAACAAAGCGTGTATAGCGTCCTATCAATAATCAAGGGAGACAGATTTCATCCACTCTGGTCACTTGGTAATTCTCCGTAGCAAAGCATTCGAACTCGTCTTTCGTACGTTCTCTTCCTGTCTCGCGTCCTCTTGGCGCCATGATCAAAGAAAATGGATTCCCCTGCACCGTTCTCAAACTCTTCCATACACGTCTTATCATTGATTGCCGTGCCTTCATCGAGATAGCCCACAGTGATTAATGGATCAGATCGCCTGGGGAACTTTACATCGCAAGCCTACCGATCCCAAGTGATGCTTCCTACGCTTCTCTATTGTATCTTCTCTATTACATCTTCTGTTACATCTTCTCTATTACATCTTCTCTATACATCTTCTCTATACATCTTCTCATGTAAGTAGCCCATGCTCTGCAGTGCAGAAATTAAAGGCCGGCAACAATGTTCAAAAGACAACTCGACAATGAAATCCTTATAATGCCTTAGATTATCTAAGACATTCGTTTGACAATAGTAATCAGCAACAACATGTTGTCCTAAATGCGTCTATTCTTTTACTCCCTAGGGAGAGCCATGGTATCATACATGCTAGCATAACTCCGAAAGTCTATCTTCACCCATACCATACCCCTATTCGCAAAAATCCTCAAAATAGCTTTTTTGACTTTATTCCAACCAGTCTAATATGCTCAAAACCCCTCCACGTTGACGCCCACCCCCTTCTCCCTCGCTAGTCTAACCAGCTCCGTTCCCACCACCAGATCCATCAATCCCATGCCCACGCTCTTGTAAATAACGTTGCCATTTCTCAGCCATCTGCTCATATCATCGTCTTTCTCGCCTAGTATATCTCTGCCTAACATGCCTGTCGCGATACTAGGGTTACTTGAATTCATAGATCCTGATCTAGATTTCGACTTTATGAATGAAAACGAGCCGGAGGATTTCCGCGATGGTGAGCGGGATGAGGAGGGAGACGTAGATCCGGTGTGTTCGTCGCGGAAGACGTTGGCTATGCTTCGACTGAGCAATGGTGAGCCGGGGGTAGGTGTCGAGGCGCCGTCTGCTGTGGGGGTTCTGGGTGAACGAAGAGCGTCTAGAGACTCGCGGGGAGAATCGTCGGTGTCGTCGATCGCAGAGGATGAATCGGATCCATGGGATAACATGACTAGTTCTCCTAGTTCGACTAGATTCTTCGCCGAGATGTTGCTTTGTATGATTTCCCCTGCTTCTTCCTTACATCCATCGATGGTGTCGACCACAATGACTCCGCCTTCTTGCGCATGTTTGTGGAAGTGGTGACCGCTGCCGTGGACTTTGACGGCTTGGGCCATTACTTCGAGGGGTATTTCGATCATATGGGGTTTGTAGCTGCCAATTGCAACGATAAGACGGCCTTTCTTGCGGCCTTCGGTATTTGTGAGGATTTGGTGGTTGAAGACGGGTGTGGTGGATGGAGTCGTAAGGAAGATGATGTCTGAGGCTCGAAGGTAGTCTTTCTCAAGACGGGCGAATTCGCCATACGCTGGGCTCAGTATGGTGAATTTGGCAGATGCCCATCCTTCTCGTTCTTTAACATGGTCGGGGATATGAAGGAAGCTCTTAAGAAAAGCTCGTGTCCGGTCTGTAAAGCTGCGATTGATCACATTTATCGTCTTTATGGTGTGACCGCGAAGGATAAGAGCAAGCCGAACGTGCCAGAAGGCTTGTTTCCCAGCGCCGTAAACCGTCAGCGTCTTCACTTTGGTCCGAGGTGTAATGAGGAGGGAAGAGGCTAGGGCAGTTCGGAATGCCGTTGTTTCAGTCGCATTGAGAAACCCGAATGGCTGCCCTGTCTGGTCCATAAGTGTGAGAGAACCCTGCGGCGTAGACAGATTTGAATTCGAGGAGGAAGTAGATGCAGTATCGAAGTCTGAGGAGGTATTCGAAGAGTTCGGCGAGGGAAGAGTCACAACTAAGGGGCCGGATTAGCATGTGAACTAGAGATTGAATAAGGTGAACTTGCCTTTCATGCCAATGCCCGCAGAGGAAGTAGAAGGCATGAAGAGTGTGGTAGTCTTGCGCTTCGTTTCCAGGAACGTCCGCTTCGGCTGGTGTATGGAACAACAGTCGTCGTCTTGCGTACCGGTGGAATACTCGTGCAAAGCCTCCCGCATTTTCTTCTGGAAGTTCTCCAGATCTGCGAGCTTGAGATCATGGAGAAGCTCCTGAATATCGGAATCCTTCAGAACCGTGAGAGGCATCTTGGACGATGAGTGATATGTGAACGCTTTGGTGGCCCGAGATAATGTGCTCTCCCATCTGATAGCATCAAAGGGTACGAGGCGATGGTTATATAGAGAAGGTCTGTTGACTCAAACTCAATGATTACTCAGGAGCTTGTAGATGTGTATTCCTTAGTCAGTACTTTCGTACACATGAGGGGCATTGTTGCTGATAATCTAAATTTATGGGGCCTGTTCGGGGTTATCGGTAAGCGTATCGTTATCAATGTATAGAGCCGTGAAAGCTTCGAGCTCCTTCGGCGTCACAACAAGAATGCTCAACAGATTACTCTGTGATATTTTAGGTTCTTTATAATATTCGTTTAACAAGAATATCCCAAAGATATTTAGACAATCACAAAGTTATAATCTTTAAAAGCTTTCAGTAGTTATATTCTTCCAAGCCGAAGAGCAGAGACGGAGGTAGTGTCGGACTTAGGTAGTGGGCGAGGTGGGGTAGAAGTCAACAGCTCCAAAACAGCTGGATGGAAAATGTAATTCCCGATAGTACAGCACCTTGTTATCATTGACATATACGTAGACAGCAAGGTGCCTTTTCTGAAAGTCGACTATATTTAAACAATCCTTTCTCTTTCTCCTCCTGCTTTTCCTCCTTCTTCTTTCCAACCAAAGGTTCTTTGCAGTGTACGTACATACTATTTTCTGAACATAGCCTGCATTGCTTCACCAAATCACTACCCCGCAACCGTTGAATTACACCATCGAAATGTCCGCCACCAACGAGGCCAAGATGGAATACACAAGACTTGGCAAATCCGGTCTGAAGATTTCCAAGGTTATCTTGGGTGCCATGAGCTTCGGATCATCGGAATGGCAAGATTGGGTCCTCAATGAGGACGACGCTCTCCCATTGTTGAAACATGCATACGATGTTGGATTGAATACCTGGGACACAGCAGACGTGTACTCTAATGGAAGATCCGAGGAGATCGTCGGGAAAGCCTTGAAGGAGTACTCTATTCCACGGAACAAAGTTGTTATTCTTAGTAAATGCTATTTCGGAGTAGCTGATGATGGAACACAACCGCCGATTTCGGCTTCCATGGTAAACGATGGTGCGATGGTCAACCAGGTCGGATTGAGCAGGAAGCATATTCTAGATGCCGTCGACAATAGTATAGCTCGTTTAGGCACCTACATCGATGTCCTGCAGATACACAGACTCGATCGAGATACTCCAAGAGAGGAGATCATGAAGGCCTTGAATGATGTGGTGGAAAGTGGCAAGGTTCGATATATTGGCGCAAGCAGTGTAAGTTTCAATGCATGGTAAAAGCTCATCGAAGTGGAGACTCACGTTTTCTAGATGGCTGCATGGGAATTCCAAACACTTCAGAATATTGCCGACAAGCATGGGTGGCACAAGTTCGTATCTATGCAGAACTACTACAACTTGCTTTATCGAGAAGAGGGTATGGCCGTCCATGCATCCAGCTCAATGCAAGACTAACATCATGTTGTGTAGAACGAGAAATGATTCCCTACTGCCGGGATACTGGTGTTGGTCTCATTCCTTGGAGTCCAATTGCTCGCGGTGCACTTGCACGGCCATTTGATGATCGTTCTACAACACGTGAAAAGTCCGATCGTATGTTGAACGGCATAATCAGAGGAAAGGAAACCGAAATTGACAAGACCATCATCGGACGCGTGGAGGAGATTGCCAAGAAGAAGGGAGTGTCTATGGCCACAATTGCAACAGCGTGGTGTCTGAGCAAGAATAGTGTTAACCCAATCATCGGTTTGAGCAGCAAGGAAAGAATTGATCAAACAGTAGAGAGCGTCAAATTTGCGAGTTCCGGTAAATTGACAGAGGAAGACATCAAGTACCTTGAGGAATGTTATGCTCCCAAGGTCATACAAGGTTATTAAGAGATATTGGTGGCTTGTCGGAACAAAAGGGGCCCGCCTAGACCACTGTACTGTACATTTAAACCCTCTCCGGTGCTGAAATAACAAGCTTACAATAATATCGAAGAGAAATTTGCACAATGAGGGTATTCTAATATCTCAAAGACTTTAATACACTCATTTGACGATAATATTCGGTAACAAAAAACTCTCCCAAATGGGGCTGTTTTTTCCCAGCCGACGAGACACCTAGCCCCTTTTTGATTGAGAAAGAAACTACGTACTCGTATAGAAGATATATTAGAGTGACTCACGTTCTGGGGATTCTGTGACAATCGACAGCTGTCTCCCAAACAACTTTGTACTATGGCAATCTAATTCCCGCACCCAAGCAGCTCTACAGGACTGAACAGCTAACGCAGCTGGTGTCTTAGCTGGAAACTTGTGATCAGTTTCAATTGCTAGCAGTCATCTCGCATTTCGGGTAACATTTTCAGCTGATCGTCTGTTTGGCTCGTAGAAAGCGAAAGGACGGATCGGCCAGGTGTTACCTACATAGCAGAAGCAAGTGTCCCCAAGTTTGTTTTCCGTTGCACATATCAGGTCGCCGTTCCATGTGATATCTGCCAACTGGGAGAACAACCACCATCATACCACAATTCCGCAACATTGAACACAGCAATCCATGTTAGAGGAAAGAAGTCCAAAGAAAGTTCTGACACTAATCTACATCCAGTATCTCCATCCCTTCGGAAACGGGAAATACGAGTCGGCTCGGGATTCTTACCAAAGCTCAAGCTCCTTCCCTGACTAGCCCCAGGTGGGGTCAAATTCTCACTGTCATCGTAACTGCTGATAAGCCCATCCATCATCCATGCGAAGATGAGGGCAGAGAAGCGTTGTTGTACAACCGCTCAAGTGGCAAGCGATATATTATTACCTTACATGCGACGAGAACAGCCAACTATTTAGTGCTCTATATCTGTTGTATTCACTTCTCGTCTTTGAACTCTCCAATAGCACTTCAGCTAGTTCTGACCCAAACACCCGATATCATATCAATTCACCCCCACTTTCTTTTCCCCTCCATCTATATTCGTTTCTCTTGTTAAATTCAAGATCTCTCTGCATATATTTCCTTACATACATAAACTTTCCGAAACTTCGCAAAAAGCTTCGATCCAACTTTCGAAACGGGAACAAAGAAATCTCCCACCTTCCTGGAGACACAACGAGCAAGCCAAGCAGCCACAGCCAGTCATCATGGTCGCCATCTCAACCTTGGGACTTTGCGTCCTCGTGATAGGATGCATATGGAGATTCATCATTTATCCTGCATTCATCTCGCCGTTATCGAAGATCCCCAATGCACACTGGTCTTCCCCCTTCTTGCCCACATGGATCCTGTTCCAGCGGTTCCGATGTCGGGAGAATCGCACTGTGCATGCGCTGCATAGGCAACTGGGGCCAGTCATACGATTAGCTCCGAATGAGTTATCTATCAATGATGTGGAAGGCTTGCGACTCGTATATGGTGGCGGTTTTGAGAAGGGAAAATGGTATTCGATCTTTGACAACTATGGGTATAATGACTTCTACATCCTTTCAAACTTCTAAGATCAGAATATACTAACCATTCTTCAGTGTCCCGTGTATGTTCTCAACATGGCTTTCAAAGCAGCATTCTTCAAGGAAGAGAATGATCTCAAACATCTATTCGAAATCATTCCTCCAGAACTCTCCCGCCTTCGCAGCCCAAGCAAAAGTCATCCTCTACGACCGTCTCCTCCCAGTCATCTCCAATTCCATATCCTCGTCTTTTCAAAATCCCCACGGTGTAGACGTATACGACCTCTTCAATGGCGCAACTATGGATTTCATCTCCGCATACCTGTTCGGACTTAAGAACAGCAGCAACTTCCTCAAAGACGTCTCTTACAGAAGACACTGGCTGCGTCTCTACCAAGGCCGACATCGCTACACATTCTACCCACAAGAACTCCCCCGTCTCACTCGCTTCCTGAACAAATTCATCTACCGCATCGTCCCCGAATTCGTCGACGAAGCGAACGAGGAGCTGGAAGAATGGTGCCGAAACCGTTGCGACGGAACCACGAAATTCCTCCAGGAAAACGGGACATGGAATGCCGAACCGGGTAACGAACCAGTAGTATACAATGCTATGAAAGCTGGAATCGCAAAAGAGGAAAAGATGCGCGGAGACGAATCTGTCCTGAAGGAAGAAACTCTCAAGTTCCCCGATCTCAGCATCTACAGCGAGATGATCGATCACCTAGCAGCCGGGCATGAAACCGCTGGCATCACCATCACCTATGTAGCCTGGTACCTCTCCATCGATCCCATCCTGCAAAAGGCTCTCCGCAAAGAACTTCTCACTCTCTCCCCACCCATCACCTTTCCCCCTCCAGCAGCATCATCCCCTCCCCTCCCCTCCCTAAAAGACATCGACACCCTCCCCCTCCTCCACGCCATCCTCATGGAAACCCTCCGCCTCCGCGCCGCCATTCCCGGCGGTCTCCCGCGCATGACACCCTACCCCTCCTGCCAAATCGGTCCCTACGCCAACATCCCTGGTGGCGTGCGCATCGGCGCGCAAGCGCACAGCGTGCACCGCAACGAGAAGGTATTCCCCGAGCCCGAGCGCTTCGATCACATGCGCTGGATGGATGCCGAGAACGGGTTTACGGAGGAGCAGAGACGCGAGCGTGACCGGACGTTCTGGGCGTTTAGCAGTGGGGCGAGAATGTGTATTGGGAGCCATTTTGCTGTGCAGGGTTTGTTTTCCCTTTCTGGTTCTTGCTTTTCGGTGGAGTGTATGATGGGTTTGGAAATGAGATGCTAACCGTGCTTGCAGAGATTAAACTTATGGTTGCGGCTATCTATACGAACTTCACGACGACTGTGGTGAATGACGATGGAGTGGATCAAATGGATGGATATACATGTGGACCATCGGCAGGCAAACTCTTCCTTCGCTTCGAACATGCTGGTCCAGTTGAGCAGTGAAGAGTACTCTTTTCCTTCCCGCTCACATGAGGTGTAGAAAAAGCATATATGAAGGGAAAATCGAAGGGAGGGATACTACGATGATACTGATGGAATATCTTTCATGCCTTTTAAAACAAAACCTGCATTGCGGCGTTGAAATTACTATTTTATATCATATAATTTACAGGGATAGCCTCTAGGTGTTTGTTACCCACGAAGGCCTTCTAGAACAGCGAATCGATGATTCTCCAGTCTCACTGTGGCAGGCCTTTCGTTTGAATTGTGTTAACAGTGCTGAGGATCTCTATGCCTAATTATAATTACCCAAACCGCTAGCGCACCATTTCAAACAATGCTTGACCTCGATATGGTACCTCCTACGCTCATTAGTCCGTCCTTGTCGTCTTCCTTTTGTGGACGGTATTCGAGCTTGTAGACCTCCAATCTTCCGATCTCACTTTCTCCTGTCTCGACTTTACCCCGCCCTCAACTGTGCTTGGTAGCTTGCCCTTAACTGTGTCTAGTAGCCTACTCCCAACTGTGTCTGCGAGCTTGAACCTCAGTAAGCACTTCTGTCCCTTCGGCCTGCTAGCAATAATCTGATCTGCCATCTGCATATCCTCCACGTGTGTGGTCCACCGCGAATCAATGCTCGTGCTCAATTCGAAATATATCTTCCTAAGAAGACACTTCATCTCCTCCATTGCCAAACTGCCCGGTGGTAGGAAAATTAGTCATTGCTGATTGAAATAACGACAGAAAATGAGTGACTTACTATTTGCCCTTGCACCTTCTATTCCCCGTCCCGAAAGCGAGATACGCACTTTTGCACTCCTTATTTGCACGAAGCCATCTCTCTGGGCGAAATTCGTCTGGATCTTCGAAGTTTTTAGGGTTTCTATGCAGACTCCAAGCCTGTACACCAACGATGGATTCGCCGGGAATGTCGTATCCACCGATGATTATGCCTTCGCTTGGAACAACTCGTGGTTGAGACATGGGAATGGGAGGGAAACATCGGAGCCCTTCGGAAATCACAGCGTCCATGTATGTTACACCGGCGTCTTTGTTCTTCAGTTGGATCCTCAATTCGTCTTGGACACTTTGGTTTTGCGGAAGAGACAGTAAATACATTAGAAAGCATAGAGCGTCACCCGTAGTGTCGACCCCCGCTGCTAGATGATCCATGATTTCGGCTGGCATGTTGCCAGGGTGAAATTTCTCACGAGTCTCCAAATGGTGAAGAAGCGAGTATGAAGCGTTCGTCGCAGAAGACCCAGATTCGGGAGGCTGACAGGCATTCTTCACAAATGCGTCTGCCAGTGGATTGGGTCGATGGGGCAGGATTTGCTCCAGGTATCCAGCAAGGAAAGTGGGGGCATGGAAATGTACAAGTTGGCCTGTCCGGTCATGAGCAGGACTTAGCCACAAAGAACTGTCAACGGGAACATACTTTTCAGGCTGTCGTGGTAAGACATTTCTCTCATAATGTTCTTATCCTGTTCGGACTCGAATGAATGGGTCCCGTTTTGGCGACCAAGTAGAAACTGACTTGCGCAATCCAGTGCATAACAATGCAGGTATTCCTAGCAACACTCGTCAACTGTGATTGCCACTGTTTGCTGTTTCTTATGATAGAGGAGGGACGAGCTCACATATACATCCATATATCCATCCTTCTCCTCGACCTGCCGGATAAAAGCGTCCGCACGGTTTTGAATCACTGCTAGGGCACCTTCCTTTACAATCTTTGAATTCGTGTAGGGCTCATTAATATGTTTGACCATTTCACTATGCTATCATGCCCGAATCGTCAGCTCTAATGGTCTCAAGGTTCTCTTGCATTGTATGCAAGAGTTTTTGATCTATAGTTAACAACGCGGTCATCCCGTCCGAAAATGCACTCACCTCTTTGTTTCCTAGAGTCGAAAAAGAAGTCTTCACTCCATATAACTCAAACAAGCTATAGAAAGAACTCTTCTCCAATTCTACCTTATCATTTCTCATGTAAATGGTTGAGACTGCTGTTACCGACGCGAACGAATACTCATTGTAGCCTATCCGCACCGCATCCCCGTATCTTTCATGCAGCGAATGAATGTAGAGTCGTCGGTTTCCGCGGAACTCATGCCAGACTAGAACAGGACTGAATGGTATCTTTGCACATGTAGGCCCGGGTGGAGATTTGACGCTCGATTGCCGCCGTTGAAGGAACGCATCTAGAGCAAAGTAAATGAGACCGAGAGAGAGCAAGATGACGACGGACCAGACATTGACGAGGTCTTGGATTTGGGCTAGAGGCCCTTCCTTAAAAAATGTGGAGTTACTATTCTCATTAAATATTTCTGTGAGAACCATAATTGCAAAAGAAAGTATGTTTCTAGTGATATCTAGGAAAGATAACAATAGCAACGGTGATAGTGCTGGTGAACGAAGGTGGACATATGATGATATTGGCTTCAGGTACCAAAATTTGTTCGAAAGAATCCCGAGAGATAACAATAAATCTGCCCCTAGATAAGACGTTTTAAAGAAGGAAGTAGCGAAGTAGAAAATAGATAGGTAAGAGTCGACAGACAGGTGGGGAAAGATCAAGCCAGCGGTCACGTGCAACAGTAGACCTCCGAGGCAGAAGAAACAGACCGATTTGGGATAATATTGTAGCTGATGACTGTTGTCAAGATGCGAATATACCAAAGAATCCAAGATATTCTCACCATTTCACTATCCATATACCTTCTGAAAAACATCGACCCGCTGTTCCCACCCCGGAGAGTGCACTCACTCTAACTTCCCCTAACTCCCCCAATATCCCCCACCAGCATCCGCAAACCTCTCACTCTGCACCTCCTGCTCCACTTCTTCATCAATACACTCAACCAGCGCTCTCCCACAACCCTCCTCAATCTCCTGCCCATCCTTCCCTATCAGCACCGCCTGGTGGTCATTATACGGATTTTTAAGATGGCCGATCCGCTGGAAGCGCGTGGTGCAGATCACCAGCCATCGGACTCTGAATGCGCCTGCGCTTTCCCAGTTGATGGCTTTTTGCCAGGAAGAGGCCTCGACTTCGCCTGGTAGAGATTCCATGCGTGCCTGGTATGAGATGAGATCAGGTACGTTGAGATAAAAGGGGGAGGGAAAAGGGAAAAAGACTCACATAGCCTTGAAAGGCTCGGCTCTTGTTGATTGAAAAGACGAGGATAACGTTTCTGCAGGTCTCGAAGGCTTCCTTGAAGATGGGTCCGTTCTGTGCTTGGGTAGTCCATACGGACTTTTTATGATTTTGGTATTGGTTTTCGTGTAAAGGGTAGAAGCCCACTTACATCTTGCATGCATCTAACGACATTCTCCTCATTGAAAGATTTTACTATGAAGTATCTTGTATCTATAAGAGTTAGCACGGATACCAAACCGAGAAGACTGCTTCAAAGAACTCGAAATTTTGCCGACACTTGTCACTCAATCACAGCAAACTAAACCAGTAGGTATTGAACTTGTATTTGTCTTTCAATTGGTGTAAACCAATGCAACGAGCAACTGCGATTACTTGATCTTGCTGGCCAAAGGATGCGCTACACAAGTAAAATCTATGAAGAGGAGCGGGCTTTGACATGATGAGTGGTTTCACTGACCACCTTTTCCACCTCTGTCAAACCCTCTTGGATCCTTATACGGCTTTCCAATCGTAGCTCGTGACCCAAATCCAGCTTCGCTTCTCGACTCATCCCCCCTCCATTCGCCACGACCTCTTCCTCTGCCTCTCCCTCTGTAATTTGGATCAAAGGCTTTCCCTCTGTAACCACCACGCACTTCATAAGGGCGGCGTTCGACTGAACCTGTGTCAAAAGACCTGTCGCGTTGGGAAGGTCTACTCTCATATGTTCGGAGACCAGGTGACATTTCACGATCACGGCTACGGCTTCGCCCTCGGTGGCGGCCTTCATCATTCTGAGATCGGCTTTCACGATCCCCATTGGCATGATGAGAAAGCTCGTAATGGCTTAGACTCTGGCGACGGCGATATTCGCTCTCCTCCTCTTTAGATCTTCTTGGATCCCTGTCCTCGATGCGAGGAGTCTTTCCATAATTTACTTCTTCCGGAGTATCCTGAACTTCACTATATGTACGCTTATTAGAGGTGATACGCTCACGAAGAGTATCAGCTGTGGTCGTTGGTGATTCCACCTTCGCCATAACGGGCGGTTGCATTAACGATGCAGGTGTCAGGCTTCTCAGGGCATAAAGCGAGCCGCCACGATCTTCCGCTTGCAACTCTGCGATTAATTTTGCTTTTTGTGCTTCCAGCGCCTGCAGCTTTTCCCATCTTGTCAGCGTTTTGCTTCTGTATGTTAGATCATGATACCCTGTCTTTTCAAGCCACATTCTCAAATCCGGGTCAAAGGGCAGGATTTGAGACAACTTTGGCGGCTGAGGCCCGCGAATAGTTTTCATGTCTTCCCGGGCTTGGTCATCATGATGGTCGTTTTGGCGATGGTCATCATTTTGGTCACGCGAACTTCTACGGTCGTAGTGCCTTTTATCAAACTCTGGATGGGGCTTCCGATCATGTTGATGATCCATCTGAGCGCTCTTTTCCGGTCGTAATTCGTTCTCATCTCTCCTATCGTCACGGTGTCTGGGCGAATCCGGGTTTGGAGTTTGTGCTGGGGCTGCAGCTAAAACTGGAGCTGGAACTGGGGGAGGAAACGGTTGCCGAGTCAAAGGAGGTGGTTCTTCGTCTTGTGTGCGAACCGACGGTAATCGAGCGGCCTGCTCCTCTGCGGATTTGCGAGACTTGTCAATAGTGTTAGCCAATTTAGTATTGACGGGATTCCCTTTTGCCTCCGTAGGTGGAAATTTCTTGGGCAACGGCTCATCAAATATTTCTCCTTCTGACATCGAACCATTGCTCGCATGCCTAGTTCCTCGCTTTGCGAGAATATCATTAACAAACGTACTGCCATTAGCATGTTGTGAAAGGGTCTCCGACGAAGGGTCATGGAAATGCGCCGTGGAAATAGATATTTTGGTCAATGCTGAATCATTGGGACCGGCGCTATTTGTTTCCCGCTTCGCCCTTGTTTCTGAGGTTGGCTTAGAGGCAGAATAGTCTGAAATGAGATCGTTTATTTCCTTTTCCCTTCGTTCGCGCTCCTCTGATGCCGCAGCTTCTGGGGTTTTTGGGGATGGTCGCATTGAGCTCGCAGGTTCCGCAGGAGCTGTGGACTTGAGTGGCCCACTGACTGGTGGCGTTGCAGAATTGGCACGACCTTCTCTCTTTTGTTTCATCAGTTTCTCTCTTAGTTCTGCAGCTCGGGCATTTATTTGCGTTGCTCGCGGGGTTGAAGGGGCGGCACTGTTATTAGTTGAGATGAACTGAGAGGGCGAGAACTGAGGAGATGAAGGTGAGTTAGCCCGTACGCGCTTGCCCTCCGAAGCTATGTGTTGAGATTAAGTCTGCCCCAAGCACTTACTGGTGGGTTGGGATTAGAGAATTGATTCTGCGCAAAAGCTGCTTGATTGATCATTGGAAGCTCGGAATGAAACCCATTGAAATTTTCGACGTTCATATCTTCGTACTGCATCATGTTTGGCTGCTGGAAGAAGTTTGCGCCTGTCGCACCAGCGAATGGCGAAGGCAAGGACGGAGCCGCAGAGAGATCCTCTGGATTGAAACTCTGCTGGAATTGACCACTGTTGTTGAAGGCATTATTTGGCCACATTTTTGTGCCTTGATTTGAGAGGTTGATGACAGATTGGCTCAGATACCAATTTGCTCGAGGTGAGTTGTGGATTTTTAAGATATATAACCTTGGATTAGGTGGCAAAAAAGATGTCAAATTTTGTTGACAGTGAATCGATCTTCCTTCATCCGTAATAATCACGGTGTGTATTCCTAGAAACTGGTTGTACTCGACGTACGATCGCGAGAAGTACTGGGGAATAATGATGATGGATTAATAAATGTTCAGGTTACTCTTTCTCGATATTGATGGATATCGGTTCAAGATATCATTTTGTACGGGGTGGTGCGATACTCCGAATGATAAAAGAAGTAAACATCCGATAGTTGATAAATCATAATAAAACCAAATGTTAGGTTAGTATCTCCAATCAGATTTATTGATTTGTGCTCGCGGTCTTCGTCGATAATTGAGAAGTGAGCGCAGTTGATTTCTCATTGCAAAATCACAAAAAGATGCCTTGCCCCGGCGGCTATTTACTTTGGCGTGGAACTCTAGCGTTTGGTGCTGAATTATAAATACACGAGCTGTTGATTGGTTTACCCAGATGTACCCGGACGATTTGGGACAATATATTAAAGCCAGCGAAGCTGTTTACTATTATCGATTAAATATCCTAAAAGCTTTAAAGTATTAAATATATATTGGACATTGTTATTATAATTGTCCTTAAGACTTTGAGAGATTCTAATATTTTCATTGTTATTGTTATACTTCAGACATTCAGAAAGCTTTCTCTATGGACAATTCCGCCGCCATCAACCTTGGTGCCACACCACCCAAATCCAACCAGACTCTCATGCAGGTGGCAGAAAGGATGAAAACAAGCCACCTTGGATAACAGCATACATTACCATAAATCGCCCAACGGTCGCAAGTGTTAACCCTTTCGGAATGATATCACCAACATTTGAAAGTGCTAATCCGTCTGCCCCCGCCCCCGCCACTGATGCCGCCAAGTACCATATCCATACAGGGTACGATGATGAGATCCGTGTGATGATTTGTACATGAGCGCTTGTGAGCGTAATTGTTGTTAGTAGTAGTTGAGAAACGGCCAAGGTTCGAAAAACTTGAGGATTCTGAAGCCGCACAGGGTCTCCAACAGTTTGCTTTGATCCGTTGTCCAGTGCGTTTGCTCTTAGGGCCCAGAAACCCGAAGTAAACATGATCGCAATCATTGGTGCTGCTAGCAAGAACAGAGGAACATTTGAGAAAGTCCAGTATCGCCATAGTCCGCAGTTCCTTGCAATATGTTAGATGAATCCATGTTCAGTATTGAATTATGCCACATACCAATAGTACTCTTGCACGAAGGTATAAATGCTCGGAAACATGTTCGTGCACCATGACCTCGTGCTTTCATGACCTGCCCCTCCGCAATACTCCTGATATGCCAGATATTGAGGCAGCAAGAATCCGGCGCCGGCGCACATGCCGCCCAAGCCAGTAATGATGAGACGACGGATTTTAGCTAGGTGTAAGCCATCACGAATGCTGAAGAGGACTCTGAAAGCTTCTTCGAGTAGTAACAGTCCGCTGAAGAGTCCATTGCTTCTGACAGTCGTCGCGATACCGAATGATATGCCCGATAGGAGGACGAGGATGTCATGTCCGAAAGTGTCATTACCATTTCCAGCACCAAAGCTGTTTGTGAAGCAGTATATGCCCGCAAAAGTGAATAAAGCACAGGAACTTTCGGCGAAGGGAGCAGATAGGAATATTCCCGCAGGCGAGATGATGTAAAGAAGGGCTGATGTCAGGGCATACCTCTTCGAGATGAAAAGATTCAGGCTCAGTCTGTAGAGGCAGAAGGTGGAAAGTAGATGGGCAGTATGAGCAACAAGAACCCCAACGAGCGCTTCTAATCCTTCATATTTGGGTATTCCAAGAAGCGAAAGTGCTATTCCAATCAGTCGTAGGTACAAAAGATGTGGTTGACATTACACTGACCGATTGTTATGAAATGGATGATGCGGGTGAAGCCCCACCCAAAAGCCCATTCTTGTTCATACAGATATCCGCGTTCTGACAATTGGACATAGTATATCCCATCCCATCGCACCAGTTTGCTGATGAGGTACCGGGCAGTCGATGGTAAGTTGATGCCTTGATATTCTAGGCTTGACAGCAATAGGTTGGTGGAGGTGTCGTACCCAGGACCTGGGCTGCAAGCTGCAATCAGGAGGAGTACAGCCTTCCAGCATATAAACGCGATGCTCAAGGTACGAAGTGGCGCATCCAGTGGCTGAAAAGCTACTGTAGCCATGATGACCCTGGAAGTTCGGAAGATAGTGTTTGGAACCAGCTTCGCGTTGTGTGTCTCATTTAGTTATTTCGTGGAGGGGAAGTGATAAGATTAAGGGGCGGCGAGCACTGACGAAGCGAAAGAAGAATCTCAGTGTTTATTATTGGAGGGCGCAGAAGGATTCGAGAAGTCACATCACGCCGGTTGTTGATTGGACCACAAGTGGCTCTTTGCGTGGCTAGAACATCTACCCAATCGGCTCGATCCGGGAACGTAAGTCTCGGCGCGTGCAACCAAACGAAGTACCGTTGGATATATTCTACGAGGGTAACTCCCGACCTTCCGGATGCTAGAATCACAGTATATTTTCCATACATCCCGAGCTTGGCTCATCGCACCTTCCTCTGTACTCAAATGTCAAGGCTCCTTCCTCTTTTGTGCAGAAAACACAGGCAGATTTGGGCCAATATATTAAAGCTAATTACTGTTGTCAAACGAATATCCTAAATAATTTAAGTTACTATATTATAATGACTTCATTGTCCAGTTATTTCTTGAATATTGTCGCCGGCCTATAAGTTTCGCACCGGAGAGGGCTCTTCTAGGTTTCCGGTGACCAACTATTCATACAGATATCCTCACTCTGTTCTATGAGTTGTGAAACGGATAACGGATAACGGATATAGCAGATTTCCGAGTCCGTTCACACCACCCCCCACTTGGACGATTTGCACTTTTCACTTTTTTAGCCTTGCTGAGTCCATAGCACGATTCGTCCCCATGGAGGCAGGTGATGATATGGCTACCTAGTACCTCCGTACCGACCCTTTCCTGTAGTGCCCTTCCATTCAGTTGTCAAACTCACATGCATACAGCTAATGGAATACACACAACTAGTGGAATTCACGCAGCTACGTGGAGAGAAAGAGTGGAAAAGTAGCATGCAGCTTCGAGGCACAGGTATAGAGAAACAAAAGCAAGACAGCTGTGGCCCTGGGAAATGTTCGAGGACTGGAAAGAGAGAAGAGGATGAGGAGAGGAGAGGGAATGCGGGAGCGCGGGAGCGCGAGAGCGCGGAGATATGCACAGTACTGGTAGCAAGGTTTATATGCATTGCTGGTTGATCAGTGATAGGGGGGTACAGGCCCCAGGGTACTAGTACATCGGGACCTGTTGCTGCAAAAGAACCGTGCCAAGAATTCTTCTGATTGTTCCTTTATTCCCCTGTCAAAGGGAAATCTAAACCTTGGAATCTGCTGCCAAACGGTGTATCTTTTACCTAAGTCCCTCATACATCCCTAGGCAAAATGCAAAATGCAAAATGCAAAATGAGAGAAAAACTTCAAGCTCCAAACTCCAAACCACAGTTGCGATCACATCCAACTTTTCTAGAACCCGGTCCTTCCGTCGTCTGACTCCACTTCTCGAGCTCGTCCTCGTTTATTTTTAATCAAGGGATGGGAATCGCAAAGACAACCTGGAAACTTCGATTCCTGCTTCCAAGCCAACTCATGACTAGGAAAACTATAATGCTGACGTCCAGCCCCTTCATTACATACTTCACTTGACATCCGTTGGCTTCTTTTCTGCTGTTTCTTCCAATTGTTGTGCCGCTGTGCGGCGGGATTTTGCTGACACTACAGTACTCGAAAGTACTATAGTAAGAGGACTGATGCTTACCCAAGGCGTGAGTGAAATTATATCACACTCCCTCATTGAATGAGCAGACAAAACGGATCTCTCTAGTACTATACTACCTCGAAATCATTTAGCTCTCTGCAAATGTCAGACGTTGAATCCTAAATACCCGCTCTTCAACCAAGAGACGTTCAATTCGATTTCTTGGCTGCAAATATCTTGCCTTTTTCGTCTGTCAGCCCTACGAGTCCCGCTATTCCAATGCATGTGGAAAACAACAAACTTCTTTCCACGTACCAGTCTTCGAACAATTTCATACTTTCAGAGGCCTTCTCACCATCGCAGATACCTCACACATACACAAGGACGCCCCATTGCTGGGGCGTCCCTTCCTTATAATCCATCAACATGTTTTTACATTCGGCAGCCGGTATGCACTCCCATGAGTACTCTCCTCCCTCCCAGCGACGGAGCGAAATTCTACCCAAGAGATCACCTTTGGCTAGATCAGCATTTTCGACTCCTGGTCCTCCAATTATTACGCCTTATGATAACCCCATGCCACCTTTATTGAACCGACGCTCCAGAGCATTATCAGAATATATACCGCGCACATCCGAGCATACTGTTCGTTTTAAAGAACCCGACACAGATACAATGAGCGAAGATGGACGGTCTGTTGCCAACTCTGACGGCAGCTGGACAACGCGCGGAGGGAGACGGCGAAGGAAATCTTCGAGGACTAGCACCGCTTTCCACATTGCTCATCCTGCTCCGACCTTGACCCAAAAACAACGATTGCTGCAAATCCGCCCGAAACTATTACTTCAATTGCAGCTTCTATCCCCGGACAAGAGACCCAGGCCGGCTTTAGATGTACTTCCATCGACTGTCGTTATTCCAAGATTAGTGAAACGATTTCCACGCATGTTTAGAGGGAAGGGCGAACTGGGAGCGAATGATGTTATGATAGTGAAGAGCGAGGAATACGATACGCCATATCAGTCGACGGAAGAGAATGACTCTGACGAAGAAGGCTTTGCACATAGGGATCTCATTGCAGTCATCTGTCAGTTGCCTAAAGACGAAGGAGGCTCCCAAGGGAAGGCTGAAATCGTCTTGGGGGACGGGACCGTGTGGTTAGCCAGTCCCTTACCAACTGGTGCATACGAAATGATCACTGTGAATGAGAAAGGCGAGAAGACTACTGTGAGATGGGTGAAGAGAGCTGCACCCCGTAGCAGTGACGATTCGACAATTAGTGACACCAAATTCGCATTTAGTACCATAGATCCCAGTTCCCGCCGCCATCCAATTATGGCAACCATCACTCAACAGAAACTGGACATTCCCGATTACTACACCTCAGTGTCTTCTCTCAAAACGGCGCTGAGAAGCAGTTCCGATGAAGTGGAGGATGAAATCGGAGAGCTAGAGGCTGTAACTGAGCGAACTGCACATCCTATAGATGAGAAGATGAAGACCTTGATACAGGTCACAGGGATATGGGTTTCTTTACGCCAAGGATGGTCTCCTTACTTTAAGTACAATGATGCCATGGCTACTTTCAGCCAAACGAAAAGTCCCAGAAACTCCATGAGCGGAAGAGCTCGGGCCTCGTCATTGACTCCGGATATCATGCGATCAACCTCTGGAGCCACACGTTCAAGCACCCCGGAACCAAATGCCTTGAGTTTGACATCTGTCAGTGACAAGATTCGTTGGTGTGGAAGAGGCAGTCCAGTATCCGCCTCTTCGCCGCAAGATTCGCTTACAGGACCGAGACGTATGACCTCTACGGGCACTGCATTTATGCAACGTGCTGCCGGTCGCAGGATTGGTCCTATTGCAAGCGATAGCGAGGGCGAGAGTATATCACAACAGGCAGAGCATAGTGATAGTCCTCATGTCAAGATCAACGGTAATGCGCTCTCTAATCGCGTGTCGAGTCCTCCTGCTCTGGGAATTGTTGCTTCGCCTCCTCCCTCACCTACCAAGCCCCATCGAAGGGTACAATCTGTGCATATATTGTCCAACCATATCTCACAAGACGCCAGCAGTGATACCCAGGTTCGACCAAGTGAGGATATAAGGCAAAGCCCAGGTACAGCACCAAAGCGGAGACTTACTAAGTGGAAGAATTTTGTGAATATATTTCGACGCCGTGGTCGCACGGCATAGATGCTATTCATGACTGTATCAATACAACATACTGCATTGCCATTGGCGTTTGTTATAGAGTAGGACTTCAGGCATATTTCAGTTTGGATGAAGAGCATATTTGGATGTGTGCAAGGATTGGCGTTGGAGATATCACTACGGCATGTTTTAGTTTTTTGTTACTTGGGAGGCGCAATATGATACTCCGCACTTTTGTATATACTTCAACGGCCTGAAAGGCCTGTGAACGTTTAGGATTCAGAAATGAACTGATACCGTTTCTATCCTGTGCACTTTGTCCAGATGAAGTTTGGCGAGTTGTGAATCAAATATCTCCCTATGCAATCTACATGCAAGTCTTCAGTGTGATATTTTCCATGCACAGAGAACTCCCAGGCAAAGAAAGATGACGCCACTTACCGTTAGAAGTCCAAGTAGTATGGAGACAGTGACAATAGCTACCTTCCCCGTCTCCCGTTCCATCATATAAGCCGTGCATTCGGTGCCCTGTTCTTCTGCAAATAATATAGTGAATATATGCATCCTTGGTCCTGTATGATCCTTCTACAAAGCTTTTCCCTCATTAGCCACTAGGTAGCCAGAGCCATACGACAACATTCGGGCTGGTCATGATTCACCAATGCCGAAACTCAGGAGGCGGATGTTGCTTGCGTACAAGTGAATGCCTAAACAGTTGAAGATGCATAAAAGACATGGAAGCTCTTAATTGATTAGAAATACACATCCATTCTTTGTTAAACACTTACTTAAGATTATCTAAATCATCTCACTTTTTTATGGCAATTCCAGAACTAGGAACATTGTATTCTCAAAGTTAGTTTTGGATAATTTGAGGATTGGAAATCCAGATCATCGCTTCCGCCGACCCAGATTGTTGATCCTTGTCCATTTGTCCGGCACGGACAGTTTTGAAAGGACAAGGCTGCGCGGGCTGTACCTAAGATCATAAAGGCACTCACGAATATCTGTGGAACTCTCTATCTTCAAATACACTCGTGCCCCTCTTCTGTCGATTCGAGATTTTTCAATGAGAACCGGGTACCTTCGCTACCCATTCTCTGCTGGGTTTCTGTCGAAAGCTTCATGGTCTGTGGCGTTGCACCTGAAGCCGTGCCAATCGTGTGATAGACTGGCCTTTTTGTAGCTTCTGTCTATCAACTGAGATTCGTATTGCAAAGAGGTACTACACCATTTTCCGTTTGGTTTCTTCTATGATTTTCAATGTATGGAATGCTAATCGGAACCTGCAGGATCTGCAATACCTAAACCAACCATCGTCCATAAGCGTCGCTCAGCACTTCTTACATCATGGAGGACGGACTGGGAAATGGCAGAAGCCATGCACAATTTCTCCAGCACATGCTTCAAGGCAATTTGAACGACACGATTTCCCGTGCGACATCACCAGGCCTTGGATTTAGTTCCAATGGAGTTGATGCGGACAAGGACAAACGATATAGACCGAGAACATTCCCCTACTTCAAATTACTACCATACAAAGTCGAAGAAGAGACAGAGCGCAACGCGGCGCTGGCAGAGATCATTAAACAGCTTTACATAGCCTTGGAAGCGGAAGATATTGCCCCTGGCGCTGTGCATTGGACGAGAGAGCTTAGAGCATGGCTTACTTTAAAGTTCGATATCACTCGAGTGCTGCGAGTGAAGCTCGTGAAGCTTTATTATATGCTTTCATTAGCTCCGGGACTTGACTACAGTAACGGCGAGAGATTTGAGAGCATGTTTCGATTTCTGCTGACGAGGTAATTTTGACTTCTCTTATTTCACTGCACAGCTGATGATCAACCAGGAAAAAGCACCACTTGAAACCTGGTGCAGACCTTGTGCTAGACTGGCGTCCACTTTGGAGAGAGATCAAAGGGCTTGTTCTGCCACATGAAATGGCCGCGCATCAAGGTAGTCGAAAACGAAGTTACAAAAACGTTGCGAGTCTCGTTATATATGCATCACAATTCTTCGACCCCCGAGAGAGAAAGGCTATGCTGGAGGAGATATTGCCATACTTCAGTACTTCCGACCTCTCATACGCATTTATATCCATAGGAGCTTTGAATATGATGATTCCAACTCACCCATTGCCCAACGAGCCTGGCCAACTCCAGCCTCAGGATTACCTACCCACGCTCTTCCATCTCTGGTCCCTGGTCAACCGCTCCAAGGTCTATGATATCACTTTCTTAGATATGTTCTCGAGACTTGCTCGAGACTCTGTTACCAATAAAGATGTTGACTTCTCCGAGCATGGAATCTTTACCAAAGAACAATCAGACCTGATATTCACAGCTATCTTGAGACTGACCGAGATCCCTGTTGGACAGGCTACCTCTCCATACAGCCCCATGGTTGACTTGGGCTCTGGCCTTGGGATGTATCTCGAGACGGATAAGAAGAGAACACCTATTGGTTATTCCATCGCGCGATGGTTGGTTATGTCTTTATCACCTTCATCCCTCAACAGCGAGAGCTCTGTTCTCTCAAACCTCGAAGGCCTCATACAATCTATTGATACGTTTTTCCACCCATCGAATAATGGGAATTGGGGGGATCTGTTAGCGCAAACTGTTTTTCACCTGGTAGATTTCTTCCTCCTGCGATGGAATCGGGAACAAAGTGGCGAAATGGATACCCCGGCGGATAGAAGAATCACTCCTGCATTGAAAAAGCGATTCGTTCTTACATTAAGAGAAGTTGTTTTCATGGGAATCTTCTCAAAGAGATCAAAGATCCTAAATCATTATTTCGTTGCCCTTCAGGGGCTCGCGAATTTGGAACCAAACTTAATACTTCCTGGAGCCCTGCAACGATTTTATCCATCCCTTCAGGGGCTTGTCGAGGTCCACCGAACTTCGTCATCTCTTTGCAGTCTTCAAATGCTCGCTAATGTTATGTCTAAACAAAAGGGTTACCGATGTCACATTACAGCCCTACTTGCCCTGGCCTTACCAGGTATCGATGCCAATGACTTATCTAAGACGCAGTACACTCTCAACTTCATACAAGCCGTGGCTTATAGCATACCGTTTGCTGATCTAACAAAGAATCACGATGAAATTCATGACACCTCACTTGCAATCCAATGGGTTCAGGGTGAGATGGAGCGACTAGAGCGAGACGGGCCCAATGTGGAGATAGACTACAGCGCCGAACTAAGTGATGAGATTGAAGCCAATATTCTACGCTCTTCAACAGCTGGCTTTGGTGAGTTTGTGTTGGCTCTATTAGGGAAGATCTTCATTTTACTGGAGAATTTACCGGAGCAATCTAGGGTACGCACAGGAGGTCCTGAGGAGAATGTTGTCAACGTTTTGCCTAGTGCTCTGACTCCACTTTTCTGTTCATTGTCGCCTGATCTCTTCGACTTGGCTCTGGAAAAGATCGCGGCTTTCATCAGCAGTCACGTTATCCATCAAGCTCGGGATGCTATGGCATTCATCTGCAACTCCATCTGCAAGGCGAATCCCGAGAAGACGTTAAAGCTCCTTCTGCCAGTGCTTGTCGTTGGGATTCGTAATGAAATCGAGTACAACGATGCTGCATCTGACAGGAACAGTGGCACTGATGTCTTACCCCGGGACCGCGCCCTAGTTTGGCATCTTAGTATGCTTAGCATGATCGTTGTGCATGTTGGAGAAGGAGTTATGCCATACAGAAAGCAACTTTTCGACATAGCTCAATACATGCAAGAGAAATGCCACGGCTTGCCAACGCTCCACGTATCGAACTGTATTCATCATCTCCTGCTCAATCTTACCACGATTTATCCGGTCGATCCAGCTCTATATGAGCCAGCGGTGTTTGAAAGAGGCCTCGATGTCAGTGACTGGGGTCGCACCACCAAGCCCTCCGAGTTAACTGTGAAATGGCATGTGCCTTCACCTAAAGAGATTGACTTTGCTATTGAACTCTTTGAGTCTCAAGTCAAAGTATCCATCGCCAAGCTAAGCAATCTCACCAGCGAAGCTCCTGCTGTCAGCCGCAAGGGCAAGAACAAGGAGTGGTCAGATGAAGTTGAGAGAGCTCTCACCCATATTAGACTGGTGATGTCGGGTGTTTCTGTCTTTTTCGATCCCAAGGCGGCGTCAGGACTGCAGGACAAGGCCCAAGACGCGGATGGCGATATCAACATGAATGGAGACAGCCAAATGGAGGGAGATGACGACCCGCTGGCCGAAGCTGCTGAGGATGAGGAAACAAGACCTCAATTCCATTATCGTGCGGGTTACTTACTTGAGAAAGGCAGCGCAGCGTTCGTTCGCATTCACAAACTGCGAGAGGATGTTGGCCACCTCTACTGCAAATTGCATGACTATCTCTCGCAGCATCAAGAGGATGATGTCGCTTGCTTCACAGCTCTTTATCTAGCCTACAAATCTTGGATCACGGACGTCGGCAGTGAGAAGTCAGCTCATACTCTGGAAAGGGTGAGCCGACTCTACCATTCGGAAATTCGCTCCTTCAAGGTGACTGGCCTCAGGAAATTATATCCAAGACCGTTACTTGTCAGACGTGCAGGGATCTACCATCTGCAGCGCGCTAAGCATAACTCATCCGCCAGGCAAAAGTCTGACCTGGATAAGGCACTTCTCTTGAACCTAGCATCGTCGGCGGTTTCCCAATATGCTGAAGTTCGGGCTACTGCCCAACAGGCCCTAGAATCTGCGCTGAAGAGCGTAATCGGTGGTCGGCCACTAGTTATTCCGCCGTTGCTGAGTGCTTTCAGGACGGCTCTGGAAAATGACGATTTTGACCGTATCAAGGGATCTATCTATACATTACTCTTTGGTAGTCTTACAAGAACAATCTCGAAAGATTGGCGATTTGCTCCCGAGCTAATTGATCTCTATATCAAGTCCGCCTCGGTGGACAAACCATCCATTCAAAAGATTGGTAACGCTGCCATGTTTGGAGGACTGGTTGATTTCGGTCGAAGAATGGAGACCTATATCAGCCTGGACCAAGAAATCGTTAAGGAGATTGAACCCAAGGAAGATTGTACCCCTCGTATTGAGAGTAGGAACCAATTTATTATCGGACGCCGAACTAAAGTCGAAGAAAAGAAGAGAGAGCTGGCAATCAAACTCACCGAATTCGCCAAGACGGCTCATTGGAAGATTGCCGGAAGATGTACTCTATTCATCATTAACCTAGGCCTTCGAGTCCAAACCCTCGCGCCCGAATCTACCATAGAGTTGATCACTTTAGGTGCCGTTACTGAACATCCTGGCCTTCGAAGAGCTTACTCTGATGCTATGATTCGCATCATGAATCATATCGAGACACGTGCAATTTATGGCCACAGTTTCGAAAGATATATTCGCGAAGAAGAAGTACAGCATAACAATCTCGAGATCACCGTAGATAGCAATGATCCCAATTGGACGGAAAAGTTCCTGGCGTCTTTCGCTGAACCTGGTCAACCGGAGTACCTCGTCGACCGCGACTTCCCTGGCTGGCTCGTTTGGGGAAAGAGCTTCAAAGCCTCGCGAGGCAACCCTGTCGAGTTTACGGATTTTGATGAAGTCGAGACGGCCGCTAGGAAACAGATCGGATCACTTTTAACCCTCGATTGGTATCAAAAGTATTTCATGTATATGAAACAGGAGCCCAGAGACAACACCGCTGATCGATTCAACATCAACAATGCTACGTTGCTCATCCAGACATTTGAGTTGATGCATGCTGGTTTGAGTGCTGCTACATTTGACGAGATCAAGGAAGAGGTTGTGAAGGTGTACGAGGATGGAAGCGATAAGCATCAACACCGTGCTACAGCAGAGATAGTTGCTGCACTCATGCTTTCTACGTCTGACTTCCCACTCGAGAAGCGCAACGAAGTCTGGAGTTTCTGTTTGCCGATCATGCTGAACGTCATCTCTGAAGGTTTAACTCCTGAAAATTTGACATATTGGGTCACTTGTATCCATATGGTTATGGGAGGGAGAGATCCTAGATCTTCGAAGGAAGTCTTGGACTATCTTACTTCTTTCCGACTGGACATTTCCTCAAACGCGGCTTTCAAAGATAGTTCTAAGATCCAGCTGCTAGATGTTGCTATCAATGATGCAGGCTGGCATTTCCGCCACGATGAGCCGATCTTGAAGGACTTCATTGCACACATTGATCATCCTTACAAGGCCGTAAGGGAAGCAATTGGTCGTACGATTGCTACCATTTATCGTATGAGGTATTACGAGGCGTTCAAAGACGTGGATACGCTTCTTAAGGCCAACAAGGAATCGTCTTCCATTGGTATCAAACCCTATAGACCTACAGAGGATTTCTCTGCCACCATCAAAGACGTCTTTAATCGACTAGAAGTCTGGCGCGGTGAGCGCACACCAGGTCAACAGACTCCATCTGCTTACACAAACGGCAGCAAGACCATACTGTTGTGGCTAGACTCCGCTCTCCAATCATATGAATGTACTCAATTGATCGATTTCTTCCCTGATGTATTCATGGAACAACTTCTTCATATGATGGACGTGAAAGAAGACCCCGAACTTCAACGTCTCGCCTATCTTGTTTATCGCCACCTCCCTAATATTCCCTTCCGCGTTGGCGAAGATGGTGACTTCATCGCAGCCCTCATCCGTATCGGCAAAGTTTCCACTTCCTGGCATCAACGTCTCCGGACCCTCATTAATATGCAAGTTATTTACTTCCGCCGCATCTTCCTTATTCGTCCCGCGGAACAACAAGCTCTCTTCGCTGCCGTCGCAGACATGCTCGAGGACCCGCAACTCGAAGTCCGTCTTGGCGCCTCGACCACCCTGGCTGGCATGATCCGCTGCTCTCCTATTCTTCTTCGCAATAACATCCTCTCTTCTTTACGCATTAAGTTCACGCAAGCGTTGAAGAAAAATCCTATGCCGAAGAAGTCGCCAGGTACTAGTACACCGGTGAACAGCAATGCGCAGATTATCAGACGCCATGCCGCGGTCCTGGGCCTTGGTGCCCTGGTAAACGCGTTCCCGTACGCGACACCGCCGCCGGAGTGGATGCCAGAGGTACTGGCTTTGTTGGCTAGCAGAGCGGCGAATGATGCCGGCGCTGTAGGGAAGACGGTTAAGAGTGTATTGGCAGACTTCAAGAAGACGAGGCAAGATACTTGGGTTACAGATCAGAAGGTATGTTTGTTCTTATGTCATTAGATTGTACACCGCGAAGTAAGGTCAGGAAGTAAAGCTAACTCAAACATAGTATTTCACGCCGGAGCAATTGGAGGATCTAGAAGGTGTGCTGTGGAAATCATATTTTGCATGATGTGTGACTCTTTTATTCTATGGAATGGGTAGTAGACTAAAGGGGTCTACTGTGAAGGGGAGGAAAGGAAAATGGGATATGGAATGGATGGATGGAGGATGGATGGATGCATGAGCTTATTGACATGCCAGATACGGAGTTTTTTCACTGCTCTTGCATGCATGGCTCGCACCGCTGTATATGATTATTCGTTTTCTTTGTATTCAGACGACACATTTCATTGGTTCATTTTACTCTTGACCTAACTCTAAATGCGGTGGGCCACTATCTTTGACTAGCGATGGTGTGAATGCCTCCAGGGCAGGCAAAGGTGCAGTTGGTTCACTGATGGGATATAGGAAATTGTAGAAGGGTCATTATGGGAGAGGAGGCTGATCGATCTGAAGGACGGGCGATCGGATGGAATGGTTGGCTTGCATTATGCATCGGTGCCAACCATGACATAATGATATGCAACGGTCAGGAAAGGAACAAGATAGTATAGATAAGGCCAAGAAGTGTGCGCAACTGTTCCTGTCATTTCCCTCAAGAGTATCTGTGACTGCATCTTCGTCACTTGACCGTACGATTCTTACCCAGGGCATTGGTCGATGCTAATATCCCGAAGATTTTGGACACTGGGAATGTCATAATTTCTCTCGGATGTTGGTGCGCCGAGCATAAGTAACTTTAATAGATTATCGACCTGTTTGTTCCCAGCCAAAGAGGGACATGGCGATCTGGAGATGGGAGTCAGGAATCACATATACGGAAGGTGGTAGGAGGAGGTGATGCGATGCAGTGGTTGGCCCACTTTATGCGGCCCGGAACGACGCGCGGTGGGTATAATCTCTCTCATTTTGCTTGTGGCTGGAAAGGCCGGCGGTTATGTATGTGACTGGTTTCGCTAGTGGCCGGAGGTTATTTCGACGATGGTCCTGACGTTGGTGCTGAGTTTGTGTCATGATAATGATATGCGGGTAGGTAGGTGGTCTGGTTTGGCATTTTATTACATTGGTTTGGATTCACGAAAGCTGCATGTATGGGCGGGCGGTTTTCTGAGGGGTTCCTTAACCAACCGCGCTTCCGGAAATTGGCTTGCATGCAGCATGCGAAATAGATGTGTCCAGATGATGAAGTAAGAAGCTTGCAGGTGACCCTGTTGTGGTGATTCTGTACCCAGAATGCGCCTGTGCCATAAATCGACCTGCTTTTTCCACGCCGAACAGGCGGGTCGACTCCGATTCGCAAGCGCCCTTCTTCCCCAGTATCCCCATAATGCCAGCCGCCCGCTCAACCGCACGCATGCGGACCTTATTTTTTCCCCTTCATTATTTCTCTTTCTCTTTCTCTCTCTCCCACAGTTCTCGGTTCCCGCTCGGATGATCGACTCACGCTCGCTCTGAAACGCGGAACCCGCTCGCTGACAGACACGATCCGTTGATGATAATTCTCCGAAATTGCTTCGGGACTCCCCTCTATGTGTATGTGTCTTGTCTTCTAATATATTTCTAACAGTGAGAGCACGATTCGGTCGTGGGCTAGATGGCTGGAGGTCAATGCTCGTATCGCGCGTTATCGTGCGTGTTGGGGGCGGGGGCGGGGAGAGAGGCGGTGGGGATGGGGATGGAGTTAACGTTGCTAGTGGCAACTGCTCGGTGTGAAGGTTGCTGCTTGATTTGGGACTTCGGTGTAGTGGAGTGGTAGTGGTTGCTATCGTATAGTATGCATTAGTGGAATGCATGCTTGGGTTATTGTCTCAAGTGTTCGTGGTCAATGAATGAGCATGGCGACAATGACTTGAAGTTCTCCAACATTTCCAAAACAAATATACCTGTCGAATCAGCACATTCTGATGTTGACGCCAGGGTTTATCCTATCTTATTCTCTCTATCTCGTTTTGATTATATCCTCTGTTTAAACTCTGTGCCGAAGTGTTTTCTCGGTGCGGAATAAGTTCGTTGTTGGACGCGGAAAATCATTAGTCGTCGTATGGGTGAGGGCAGTCTGATACAGAAGCCGTGTATCTACCTGAAAGAGAGTGCGATAAGTTAGTGTGATTCTATGATGATGATGATGAATGTCAGGTCGAAGGGTAAGAACTACTCGTCTTGCTGAATCAACCCCTCCTTAGTTTCTCCTATTCGATTCCCATCTCCCGACCATCATCCGTGGATATCCATTCTTCCTCGCCAGTCTTTTCTTAGAACCTCCCGAGCAACTCCTAATCATATCCATCAACAGACCCTACGGGGAAGTATCCCGTGCCCTCCAGTGAAACCCTAAGTATTGTTCTCGAAACCGGCGCAGACAATAATAGAAAACTCCTCCACTACAAGTGAACACACAACAACGCTCCTCCCCACTTCGATCATAATAAACAGAACATGATCAAATAGTTGGCCGAACCCGCCCATAATATCGGGTTACTGTGCCCCCACTCCACAGCCAGTGTCTCCAAGACACGTTGCATATCCTGTGGTTGCCAAATCATGGTACCGAGCCTGCAAGGGTTGCTTGCACTTATCTACGTACATATCGCTCATACTATGTTATGCTATGCTATGCAACAGCCCATCCCGTCTACGATGAAATCCAACGTCTGGAATATGCCGGTCCAGTTTCTGTTAGTGGTAGTCGTTGAAGTGGGATGTGTCGGCGGTGAGACACTGACGGTGGAGTGGGTTGGGGGCAAAATCTGGTTCTACAGAAGACCTAGAAGCCCCAGACATGTCGATCGTATCCCCTGCTGCGATAATTATTGGGGTTTCTGGAAAGTTCTCGGGGGGTAATGGAAAAATCAGTCAAGGGGATAGCTTGTGGCAAATGAGGAGGGAAGCATCGTGGAGAATTGCCCATTTCAGTTCAAGATTGATCCATCATATTGACCCTAGAATTCAGTAGATTAGGCCAGAATACTGCCGAGCTACATAAAGTTCGTAGTTTTACAAGACATCATAATCTTTCTGTGTATTGACGTCAGGTCTAGCTTTGGAGGGTAAATTTAGGTAGTTTCTTGAAATGAAGCATCGCCTCCACCCAAGAGATTGTGGCAGCAGTAAGAATTCAATCATGTAAATCGACTCACTGGCATGATACATCTGCAACTGGTACTGTGTGGCTGCTGCGTAGCGCTCATGGCTCCTATCCGCGGTGGCGGGTAGAGATTCCGAGCCTGATTGATACCAAAGACACCCTCTACTAAGTACTAGCTGCCTGTTGTAAGGTAAGCCTGTCTCATGTTGATGAATTGCTGCTCTAGTGCCTCAATACTCTGGAATCTGGCTTCGGTGAGTGGAAGGCTGGAAGCGCGTGGTGCAAGTACGCTATCACAGGTGACCAGAGGAGGAAGCGGAGTGAAGAACACTGCAGCGCAGCCCATGCAATAACGGCACGGCAGATCTGAAGATGGAATGGCTTACGGTACACACGTAAACAATGAGTTGATGATGCTGGTCCAGTAAAATTCCCCTAGGACCTGGACTTTGTTTACCCCCACGATGGACATGAATGCAACTCTGAATGGGATTTCAGCGACCAGTAACAATAAAATCAGATCTTCTGTTTTGGTGCATATGATCATATACTTCTCGGATTACCCCGTTGAAGATATCTGGAGTTGCGCAAGACGTAGTACTGGATGCGACAAGAGCTGGGTTCAGTATGCTGCATGTCGAGATACCAGCGCCAGGCTAAAGTATCCTTTTATTTCAACAATCCATACTAAGACAGAGGCTCTCCCGCGCAGAGATAACAGGCCGACAAGAATATCTCAAAGACAGTTGGACAATGAAAACATAATAACATTTTACAATATCTCAGATATTCATTTGATAATAATACTCAGCTACGAGAAATTGTCCCAGATCGACCTGTATTTTCCACCACCAGAGGGTGCACTAACTACCCGACCAACTTCTGATTGTTCAAGTAATATTTGAATATTATAAACTTATAAATACTTAAATATAATTATATTCATCTGATTGTTTAAGTGAAATTTAAATATTAGAACAATTATATATCTGATTGTTCAAATAAGATTTAGATATTGAGAATATCGAAGTTTGAAGTTGGTCGGATAGTGAGTACACCTCCTGGTACACCACGGTGAAAGAGAATAGACAGGCTTGCAGCATCATGTTGGAGAAAACTTCTAAAAGCGCTTACTTTGAATGAGGTGGAATTACAGAGTTTCTCATTCTCGTTTCAGGAGTAATGAGAACGGTTCTATTGAACCAGCCCTGGCGCTGAGAACCGCGTTAAACAATAAAACGACTGCAATGATATGCACTTGCTGAGTCCTCATCGGTCCGACACACATGCCCGTATGACAAGAAACCAAACAACGGTCATGATTGGTGTTCATGATTGATGCTATGACATCCCGTGTACTTCCCATCATTCTGGTAGTGCATCTTGTCACTAGATGTGATTCCGTAGCTTGTTGAATGCACCATGGCAGCCATATTGAAGATATACATGATGAGTACATATTTGCTTCATGCGCGCTGTAAAGGGAAAACACGGGAGACATGCGAAGCGGTATACGAGGATGACAACTGCCGAAATAAAATCTCTATCGTCGTGATAAGCACAACGTCTCAGTCATCTCGCGATTCTGAATATCTTTTACTTCTTGCAAACACCCAGATAAAATGCGGACCTGTTGTGTCTTCAAAGAACTGGTGAGGAGTCCGCATATGTACCAACAACACTTGAATGCTCCAGCAAACTCCACGTCCTTACTGAGTGAGATATAGGCATGGGATCTTTGTCTGATGCCACTTACGGCAGCTAAGCAATAAAATATGCCAGAAACAGATAAGTTACACGAACAAGAACGCAAATCTGGCCACTAGTGTCAAGATTGGCACTTATTGTATTGAGAGTGATGAACTGAGTCAGGGAATTAACAAGGAGACCGTTGAAGGAGAGGCATGATTTACCTAGCAACCATTTGAAAGAAGATCGAGAAAAAAGCATTTCCCAGGAAGCCATACGACCCATACTTCTCCTGAGAGCAGGCCCTTGAACGCGACTTCATGATTCCGATAGAGTTCATATCTGATTTGAAAGCAAGATATGCTATCCGTAGGCCCGTCGAATGGAAATAAAACCCCTCTCTTCCAAGCTTCTAGTAGAACACCATCTTGCTGTATACCTCCCTTATCCTCCAATGGTAAAATCAGATGACTGCCACTGTATGCGCACTAGCGAACTATCGGCATATTTGGAAACATCCTTGTCGCCCTCACTAGTAAAGTATAATTGAATGTCCCCAAATGAGTAGCACACCCACACACCCACACGCACCCATGCTGGCATGTCTACGGAGTACATAGAATTGTGCCCAAAAATGGGCCAGATGTGGGCCGAGGGGTCGCGACCAGTTGAATTAAATGTACTTGGTGGTGCAAAATGAGCGATTGGCAGACCCTGGAAAAGACATGTGAAAATCGATCCACCCTGATTTTCTCTCTGCAAGATGGATTCCACATTCCACTGGACGTTGTCGTCCACTTTTCCAAATTGAAGAAAATATGAAAATCCATAAGCTGCCAGCATGGAGAACCCCCAAGTTGCCGGTGCATGGGGCCCCTTCAGGAAATGGCAGCTGTAGCACGCCGTAGTGAGGTCTATAGGATCGCCTGCTAAGCGCCACAGCTGCTGGGATATCGTGCGCCGTCTCCCCAGGTAGGGTGGTATCTCCGGGGTCATGATACAGTGGTTGCCACGGCCAAATTTGAAGATAGAGACTAAGTATCTTTTGAGGAGCTCGACGATTAACGTCCAACGCTGCACGGGGAGATAAAGCGGCATGTAAAACTGAGCTGTGACACACCATCTCTTCTCCAGGCGAGAAGAAGCATAAACTCCACCGAGGCTCGTTTTGGGTTGCGCGTCTCTTCCCCATATCATCAGTCTGAAAGTCTTTCCGTGCCCTATTGAAATGAGCCCAGCATCTCAGCATCCGGCAAGGGCTTCGGGAATGAAATAGCGGAGACAACGGCCCCACGGAAGGAGTTCGTCCATCCACTATTTAAGATGATTACTGTGTGGGATGGGTGTCAGGGTGTCCAGGATGCTCAACGGTTGGACAGTGCGAACGGCCGTCGGCAGGACCCTAGACATCTACCCGAGCTTGACGGACGATCCGGCGGCATTAAAGTTGGGAAAAGGTGCAGAGGCAGAAACGAGGCATACGACCAAGCTAGGTAGGCGGTGAGCTGTGCTAGTTTGAGGATATCGCAGAGCCAGGCCTACGCATAGTTCTGGGAGTCCCTAGAATTCGCCGTCGCTGGAATAGTCGATGACATCTGGAGATATTTCGCCCCTCGTATAATTCGCGTCCATGAGGGTCGAATGTCAATGGATAAATTACGAGCCGATACCTCTCATCGACTGACGTAGAATGGAAATTGGCTTGCCAATCCCTGTTTGAGTACCTTGTCCTAACTGGCCTTGAGTTCAATCTCATTAAAGCTTTAAGATGATCAATAGACCACCCTTGATCTACGTTAGTCATTGAGTCTCAAGTAGTGATCGAGAACTGCTGGTCGGAGAGTACTCGTAAAGAAGCTTGGTCAACCTGCATTGCCGCAAGACTCATTATGGATTGTTTCGTTTGGGCTCTGGGCCGGCACCCAAGTACAAGAACGAATTCATTGGCTAGTGTTCATTAATTTGCCCGCAACCGAGGTTCATATAAGCTGAAGAGAGATGCACTAAGTACACTCAATAAAATCAAGGTCAGAAATGACCTTCTGTCTACCGTTGTTGAAAATATAGCATTCGTTTTCTCCGCCAGCTCGGCTACTGCAAAGTATTGAATGTGGCACTGAGGTAAGACCTAGTTGCTAAAATTACACTGCTATATACAGATTTCTTGTGGGGAAGCCTCGTCGGCCAATAAATGACCAGAATGGAAAGATTCTCGAAGTTGCTAATATCGTCTGCTCTTGCTCGGCGGGGCATCTCGGAAATGTTGTCTAAAGAGAGGAACAAAACCAGATGTGGATAACTTGGATTAATACATCTTATATGTTCTGTCAAGGCCGAAGGGCCGACATCAGATTAGACTTCGGACGGTTGTGATGCATGCTATACCGACCGCATGTCCCTTTTGGGGCTTCCTACACGCCAAGCTTGGTATGATGATGACGAAAGGGACATATACCAAGAAGTTCCGGCTCTCACTGTTGCAACAGAATGCATGATAGAGACTGGACATTTCGTCATCAGGGGGAGGGGGCCACGTTTGAAGAAGCGCCTGAACAACGAGAATGAGAAAAGCGCGCTGTGCAGGGAACCAGCATGAGCCCTACCCCTGAGTCAGGTCCCTATATGACCTCTCATATTACATGATACTATACGCGTTTGTCCACAGCGATCAGTTCTTATATACGAAAGCATCCTCCACCAGGACCGCAATCTCGGAACTGTGCCCGAGCCGGTTCTTACCACCATTACATGTCGTCGCCTAGGCAGGATGGTAGGCCAATGCTAATGCTGTAATATTTTCCTGACGCTTATTGTGAGAATCGCTTGGCTTGTGTAACTGTTCATGCAGGGCCAGATCGCTGGTAACAGTATTCAGATCTCGCATTCTGACATGTGGAGGAGAAAGCAAAATTAAATGGCATGACCATGCGGATGCCTTTTTGGCGACAGGGAAGCGAGGGGGATCCTTGGAGATCCTGTCAGACTTGTCTGATTGTCATTAGCCGTAGAGTTCAAGCTTTCTGTGGCTAAATTCCTCTGGTGGGCCTGGGTTCTGGGTCCTGACTCCTGGGATTCAGTCTCGGAGCAAAAATTGATGAATGAACCGAACATGCAAGTGGCATTCATTAATGCTCTGCGTGCAGCTCGTGGCGTGTCTACCAAGTACGGAGTATTTGCATGAGGATGGTTTTGCTCTGCATGATTAGTCGTGCATCTGAAGAAGTCGACCTAGGAGTGATCTGTGCAGCGGAAGGACGACCGAGAGCCACACACGATACGTCGATAAGGCTTGAGCCCTGCAATTGCTCCTCTAGTGCTTCGAGATACCTTGCCCGTCCGTCGCCAACTTGGGTGCCGACTCCCGACGAGGAGCCAAAACAGACAGTGTGGCCGAATGTAGACGAGCTGAATTGGCATTCCGGTGCTGGGACTCTGGGACGTCAGTAGCATGTTAGGCACCAAGGCTCGTCTTGTACAAATACTTGATAGTTATAGTTCGCAAGCTTCTCGAAAACGCCTTTTGGGTATGAGTGTCTTAGCTATTTAAAGACCGGAAATCAGTGGAGTCTACCACAGTAGAGGCATACTTCCGTACCAAGTCCTTGGTCGTGAAGCCTGAGCTTGAATAGACAGCGGCGAGTGGAGGGCCCGTTCAACGTTCTTCCGAGCAATGGCCAGAATAGAACGCCCTTGCGAGAGTTGGACGGCGGGCGGCGGGCGGCGGACGGCTCAATTTTCACTCGTCTTCACTGAGTAATTGATTGATAATCCAACATTTTCCATTTTCACCCAATCCCCTTGACCTGATCCATTTGCCATCTCCATCTTCATCACGGAAACGGTCCCGGATAAATAATGCATGCATCGTTCACACGATTATCCCTGTAGTAATCACAGCAAGCCACTAAGAGCTCTTCGCACAGACTCACAATTGGGTCGCGGTCGCGTACAGCACCTCTGAACAGCAAAAAAACTCGAATAACCACCATCACCACCGTACCTGCATGCATGCGCCGTTCCGCTGGTGGAGAAGCACAATATCGCCAATGCGAATACCGTACAGCTAGCCTATCTGCTGCTGCTGTCTCTTTCTGTATCTTGGATGTACGGTATCGGCTGGGTGTCCGCCCTCAGCCACAAGTCACATCAGCAGAGCGACCGAGCATGGTTGTCCTCCAATGTCAATCACGACAAGCAACATGCATTTCCATGCACCGCATACCTTGAAGTCTTGGACGAGCTGGCAACCTTCCAAAAAGTTTCCATTTCCGAGAACAGAGAACTGACAGGGTACAGACCAAACGTTCTAGGCCAATTCTCTGAGCGCCCCCCCAGTCGCCATCAATTTAGCCAAGGTAGAGGCAGCATCTCATTTCGATTCTCCAACGCGCCTATCATATCATCACATCTCCGATAACTCTTTCGAAGGCCAATCTGACCATCCTGGACCTTTCGCCAGGGTTGCCGACTGCTTCAATAAACGCTGTGCATGCTGCATCAAATTTAAGGTCTCAACAAGGATCGCTCGGGAGTTCTGGATAAATTCAGTATCGAACTGTATCAGATATTGCCTCTGAGCTTCGTTGACTCGTTTTACTACAATGCTTTTGCTACCGCACTTACATAGCAGTCCGGCCAAGTGTTGTGTAAGCGTAGGCAATGTGGAAATGCAGTGGATGAAGGGGGCTCTTATTGCCCGCCAGTTATGAAATCTCGAGGTCATCGAAGGTAATTCTCCGGTATCACAATGCTAAATCTTATTATTGCCCCTGGAAAACCAGTCACTAGCCACAGAACCCGGGTCGTGAGCGGGCACTATCAGCTTCTCCGAAGTTTGAACGGACGGTTGTAAAAAGCTTTCCCCAAGAAGATCTTGACGGACGTTACATATGATGATTAGGTTATCGTTGCATGGCATTGACATTGACATTGACATTGACATTGGCAGTGTGGCAGCAACATCCATAGAAATTAGGCAAGCCGAGACGACAAATGTACCCACAGATGCCGTCAAATATGCGGTACGGAAGTACAAACGAGGGAATCTTGGATCAGCCTCGCAGGTTTAGCGACGAGACGATCTACCTTCTGTACATGACGAGTCTCGCTCGCGGCGTCGAAGTACCGTACCGGGAAGGAGGCCCCCTTCCTTCGATCATTCATCTCACAGTCTCCGGGGTGGGGGGCATGGGTCTGGAAAAGGACGAACCGAACAGGCCTGCAGCGGCGCTTCGTCCATGTTCCCAATTTTCTACTCGCATTTAGAAATTCCAGAGGGACCTGGGGCCCGGTCATCTTGATTTTCTCGAATGGCTGTGTCAAGGAACCAGGCGAGGAAATCCAAGCTCATCATCATCGAATTAAATATCAAATTCGGCAGCGGGCAACATAAACGCATATTCGTCTCCAAACCTCTAACCACCACCACATTTTTACCTGCTTCATCTCGTCCCATCTTCCCATCGTCAACCGTTGCTGAGTCGTGCTTGCACTTAGCCACATGCGTGTATCTTCCCACAGCTGCGTTCTAATCGTCCAATAACCCTACCCTCGCCTATAGGTAAATCTTTGAAACTCAGTACGATACCTCTCATTCAACCCGGCATTAATTGACACCCTTTCTGTTAATCCACGAGTCCGGAAGTGCACCAGAAATTTATCATCTGGACCAAGTTGCCAAAACAGCACCAAGCTCGTTGGTAGGAGGCGACACACAAATTCACAGTCGCAACTACCTCCTCAGGACAGGACTTCTGAACCAAGACACTTCTTGCAAACCACGCACTTTCCATCGAAACTTATTCGGGATCGAAGGTACCTTGCGTTCGACTTTTTCTATCCAACGGGTGGTTCATCATTTGATCTCACTCCAGACGTTTTCCTAACGTATTCATTCGGTCATACTTATTTTTTCCCTCCCACCAACATCTTTGGTACAACGAAATCGGATCGGATATAAGGACAAATCACTCTACACGCAGTAAGAGATAGTACTTACTTTGAGGAGCGTCTTCCAAAGTGATTCATTTACTTTGGCTATTAGTAGAGCATTAAAGGGAGACGGCCTCGTCCCTGCGTTTCTTATTCGCGCCGTTCTTTCGCCCCAATAGAGTACCGAACTTTGCTGCATCTTCATCGACCAATCACAACTGCTTTACCATCTTACTCACCATCAATACTTCAGTCGCATATTGCTTTCTGCCTGAGATTCGAACGCTTTCTCACTCCTCTTCTAATACACGAACACTGGACTTTCAGCGTTTATCAACGGCTGTGCTTAAATCGAACTGGACTCTATGCAAGAGTCTGTACACGCTCCTTCCCAGCAGCATCATTATCATACTGGAATTTCTGGGCCCGAATTTGAAAGATCCTGTCTGAACTGTCAGAAATTTCGATCCAGTATCACTAACGATCATCGAGCATTTGGAGTAGACACACTAGGGACTCCATAACCTATTTGACACAAGAGCCACAGCCGTTAGACTGCCCCCTTCTTGGCGTCATTACCTCGTCGACACTCACTTCAACCGGGCTTTTGCTTCTTTGGTTAGCATACGCTATAATAACAACCGGAAGTTCGAGACGACACTTACCCGGTCTTATTACCAGTCTAAGTCCTCTAGGCGGAACTCACACCCCACAAAAGTATCCATATGAACATTACACTGGTATACCTCCAGCTCGAAGGGATTTCATACTTTTGAACTCATGCGCCCTGATCTCACAACCCTAGCCAGTTCAGTTCTGGTTCTGTCTACATTACTCGAGCGTTTACACCTTACACCAGAGCAATAATACTGGAGCCACGACGCAAAGCAAGCAATAGAGTCAGGTCGGGAAGATCGAGGACCAGCTGTAGATAATTCAGGTCATAACTCGAATCATGTCCGGAATACCAGTAAACGACTACGCGCAAGCGCAATATGCGCAAGTTCCGAGTTTGCGAAGGTATGTCTTGTTCACGGTCCGACAGGCTCCCGCCGATATGTATACCTCTAGAATGGAACTGACTTTATGGTTTTAAAGCAACGACTGCGAGCTCATCGTCAGGCAACAACCTATCTACTCAAGAGTGGAAGTAGGTAAGGATAAAGGTAGACTACATTGAGTTTTTCATGACTTGACATTCTCTAATCCACTCGCAGACCGCAAACCCGTCGATCCTCCACCCATTGTTCAATTAAAAATTCACACAAGAACGGATCCCGACCGGAACTACCTTCAAAGTAGGCCTCGCCCACATGCTATCGTTTCCATTGCTGACGCGAAGTCTCCTAGGCCCATACTTTTTTGTATTATGCAGTCTGATAGAATCATCGAATGCCGGAGCTGGCAGTGGTGCTCCAGCAAATCCAGGATCTTTGCTGGGGGGCACCATAGTGTCATCTTTGCATCGACTAAAGGATCCAGAGACTCAACAGGACGGCGCTTATTTTGTTTTCGGCGACTTGTCAGTCAAGCTCGAAGGCACCTTTAAACTGCAGTTCAACCTCTTTGAATTGCGTGGGGACGTGTACCAGCATATGACATTCGTTGAGTCCAAGGATTTCCTGGTCCATTCCACGAAGACTTTTCCGGGTATGAACGAATCTACGAAGCTAACGAGAGCGTTTGCTGAGCAAGGCGTTCGATTAAGGATCCGTAAGGAGCCTCGATCATTGTTGAGAAAACGAGGGCCAGCATCCGATGATTATCAGCCTAGGCAATACACCAAAAAACTGAAAGGGCAGGAGAGTAACACTGGGTCTCACCCCGTTAACAAGTATGCAGAAAAGGAAGTTTCAAATCCCACGCAATCGATGCAGAAAGAGACATTTGATCGGCCTTCAAGAACACAACAAGGGCAACAGAGACAACAATATACTCATCTTCCCGCTTCATCGCTCAACTCCTACGTTGAAGAAGCCCAGAATAAGCAAGAAAGAACTGGCTCCAATCCTAGCCAACAACAGACATCACAACAGAGTCCCAGCTTCGGCAATGGGTCGTTTGAGAGGTACGACTGGCCAAAGAGAGAGTACATTGAAATGCAAGGGCCTACACAAGGGCCTACTTTTGCAAATCAACACTTACCTCAACAAACCCAGTCGCTAAGTTATGACTACAGCAGTTCCAACTATGCTCAGTCTCCACAACTTTTAACCACTCCCATTCGAGATCAATTTTTCGCATCCCGAATGTCAAGCACCCACCTAGAGTCTCCGCAGCCTGACGCTTCTCATTTCGAGCTCCATAGTCAGCGGTCTCCGCCTACCTTCTATCCACAACTTCCAAATATTCCGTACGGACGAGGGATGCAATCTTCGATACCTGGTGCTGCGGGTCCTTCACCACCTCAGGGACATTCTATCAACTACCATTCCGAGAATCTTATGTATACATCTAGGTCGCCGAATGTAGGTGTTGATGTAACGAGTACACCATTGTCATCGTCAGTATTAGTCAGAGGCACTATGTCCTCGGAATTCATGCCGTATGGACGGAGAGAGGATTTCGATACGTTCCCAGGCCAGTCGACCCTGGGCATGTCCGATTTTTCAGAGCAACTTCCGGAGATTTATGCCCCTAGAAGCACCCTCGGTCACACCTCAGCTGTAACCACTACAGCTCCCGACATGGGACACTACTAGTTGTCAGATAAAGGACCCCAGTGAAAGGAGTTCAAACTATTTAGAGCCTACCTAGGACTTTATTTCATTGCTTTGGTCCTTGAGAGACCAGCGACGATCCTTACTTCCTTCTTTGGGAATCAATTTTCCACTGCAGTTATTTCCTTTCAAGTTGCTTTCCTATGTTGAAGATCGGCTCGTGGCCACAGCAGTTTTCCTTTGTTTTGGATTGGTTACATGAGGCAGGCAAGGACTTGGGTGCACACACCGTCATATTGTATAGCTTGGTTTTACGGCGTTAGGGACAAGCAGGTATGCATGCATTCCGCATACAAATCTGGAGAACATCAATTTCATTTCCCTTGCTGTCATTTCGATTCTTCGATTCCAATTTTCCTGTAGAAAGCTTTTTTAATCGCAAAGGAGCGAATGTCTCTTCGGGCCGGAATACCCAGGGTTGTTTTGGATCTCGCATTTGCCCGGATAGGTTTGGGAGGGTCAGGAAATTGTAATTATAAAGGAGGAAAAGTTTGGGCGGGAAGGATCACAATGCTTCATTCGAGGGGAATCGAAAGCTGGATGGGAATGGACGGCATTGGACTCGGGGTGGAGGTGGGTGGGTGGGTACGGTGGTATATAAATAATAATTGTCGCTCTTCTTTACATAGCCAGGAGATGGCATAGCTAGCTCACATAGGCAGCCCAGTTTGGTTTCAACCCGTTAAGGGTTCAGATATTTGAAAACAAGTCTTGTTTCAAATGAGTTTTAGCATCGGATTCTGTGAATAGGTCGACGTCGGATAAGAAGGTCATGGCGTTCTTTTCTTGGAGTGATATTCTATCGCTGATACGCAAAAGATTCTTTTTCTGTGTTAAGATTTTCTATTTTTAATATACGCAAAGGATTAAGGATTCTACTGTCCACTCGTCGCCCGTTTCTCACGCGGCACCACCCTGGTGCCGTGCTGCGGCGGACAAGTCATAATTGAGGGGTAGCGAATTTCTCGGCTATGCAACCTGTAAGATTTCTATTCTTATCCCCACTACTGTATGGCTTTCTGCTGCGACAGGGTGCTGACAGTACCTGATCAGAACGGTACACATAATATTGTGAAAAGACAAGTTTGTTTAAATGGACGCAGCTCTTGCGTCCACGGAGGTTTGGCATGAGAGGAATAGTATCAAATGGGTTTGGATGTGTGGTAGTGCATTTAGAGTTGGCCCGCGGGGTTGTTTTACGTACATTGACGTCGGGAGAGGTTTGGGCTGAGGAGACAGAGTTGTGGGCTAGAGTAGGGCTGAAGTAATGGGGCTTGTTTTTGCCGTTTTAGTCTGCGCACGTCATGGCTAAGTTTGTTCAGGAGGGTTGGTGCTAGTCAGACGCACCTTCTTTCGAAAAGGATGAACCGATCGTCCGGCCTCGGTTATTGATTGCTTCCGTCAATTAAGTCGAAGTTAGAAGTAGGATCGTTTGCCGGCTAGTCAGTGCTAGGGGTTGGGTAGCATATTTCGTGCCATTCCGTGCAAGGTTTGCGTTAGGGCTTGCGGTCTCTGCGCAATGTGTGTGCCCAACAAGGTGCTGCGGACTCGCGGTCCTGAGATCTGGACTTGGCGTTGTTGGTGCTCGTTGGGGTTGAAATTACAAGGCGACTGCAGAGGAATCTTGATAGGGTGGAAGGGCGCTAGCTACTAGTACGAGTCCGTCGAGAAAACTCGGGGTTGCTCGTGACTGGAGCTTGGCTGATATGTGTGGAAGTGTTTCAATTGGTGTGCTTGGAGGATACATGACCGAGATATGCCTGGGGAGAATTTCACGTGTTGGGCCGAACCGAACAGGACCTCGGATCGAGATGCGCTGATGCGATTGCGGGAAGGATCTGCCGGTAAGGCTGCGCAACCAGTCGTCGAAAGGCTTCAAGCATATCCCAATACCGAGCCTTGCTAATCCTCGCTGCCTAACTTTAAGTAGGTCCACAGCACTTCTTTCGGACGATCTACTTCATGAACTTACGCAGTTGGATTATTACTTACGCTTTTGGAAGGACGAGTAGTATACAACTGTGAGTCCACTTTTCCTGGTCCACGATGCACTCAATAAGGTGCACTTTGTGGACTGATGGATGAGTTGTGACTGTCTTTATTACTTTGGGCATAAGACCCTTATTGTAGTCAAACCCGGGATTCATCCCAACTATGTATATATTCCAGGTCCCGAAAGGTGCCGATTGCATCAACAACAACGAAAGTCGATAGTGGTAGATGATTGTAGTCTCCAAAGCGGACTCACATGAGTCACAGTCAACAAAACAAACAGTCCACCAGGGGGTGCACTAACATCTTATTGTTCAAATCATATTTGAATATTATAAACTTATTAGTACTTAAATATAATTATATTTATCTGATTGTTTAAACGAAAGCTAAATAATCAGTATAATTATATCTAATTGTCTAAATAGAATTTGGATATTGAGAATATCGAAGTTTGAAGTTGGTCGGATAGTGAGTACACCCCCTGGTGGTCCACAACCAGTTACACCCACATCACAACAAAGAATAATAAGAGTACCCGACTCCTGTCTGACTTACAATATGACAGAGGGCCTTTCACTTCCTACACCCGCAGAATAACAGGGTACCCAACACCTGTCACACCCTTTACATAAGAAGTTACCCATAAGAGCTCTCACCTTGTCCAAGAGGTCCATATACCCTTTGCACAACCCTTGCAACAACCAGCCACATCTGCCTACTAAACACAAAGTACAAGTGTTCATATCATACACATGTATCCCACGCCCTAAAAGATCAAGTCCACCGCGGAAGAACCAGAGCACGCAAGTGGTCATATCTTGGATAGAAGGTGCAGCAGGATTATCCCTGACTCCGGAAACGGAAAATATACGGCTCGCGGTTCTAATATGCTTCAGCTTGACGTCTTTACAGCGCAAAAAGAGCCTTCTCGACCGTGATATGCCGTCACCGAGCCCGTGATGCACTCCTGCTATTCCGGTAGCTACGGTCCTTTTCAATAGTGATCTCAAGGACTAGCAGCGATAATTGCGGTTTTCCAAATATGCTGGGTCTAGTCAGTCTGCTATTTCTGCCCCGGAGAGATGAAACATGTCTGCTCCTACGTAAGAAGCTTTACCTCAACCAATCACTTCATGTCTGTCACTGAACTTACCATTCTTGAGGGCGTCTGCACGGTCATCATGGCAAGTTCGATACCGTATGCCATTGGAGTTGTTTGCTTCATTTACCCCAAAGGTGCTTAATAGTAGCGAGTCTATGCACCATCGAATTACAGCTCACAAGCAGTTATATTGTATACACATAAACGGAATGCAATGAGTCTCCCGAGCTTGATATGGGTAATTTTTGCTTGCTATGAATTCGCCAAATATGTACACATGGGAACCAAGAAACTTAGGTAATTCTCTTCTCGAGCTGCAGTTGATCGTGTCAGTAAACATACCCCTCGATTTGAGGATTATAATGGGTATAGCGAGACGTACTCTCCATGGGTTGTTTAGCTCGAACCCGAGTGGTGCGGAGGGGTTGTCGGTTTGTCCTCGAAGGTATCCTGTCAATCTCCTGTCACGGTCCATCACTGTTTTCAGGTCAGCATTGAATAATTTCGCTGCATTCGTAGGTATTACTTTGCTATAAATCTGTTAGCTCTTCGTTCATCTTGGAATCAAACGATCAAGGTCTTGAATAACTCACTCTGTCCCAAGCATCTACCGAATGTCTCGCCCTCTTTCCACCGTTCTGCATGTGTCTAATCTTGGATAAACCAGCTCCGGTGATTCCGAACATCTGCGATGCATCTCAGTAATTGTTTCGAGCGGAGAAATGCGACATAAAGGTGGAGGTACGAACCGCAAGCATGATCCCATAGGGAAGAAGAGCCTCAAATGGAACTCCCATCGTGGCGATTGTAATCGAACCTGTCACTTTTCCGTCAGCCGCGTACAATTAATCAAACAGTCGTAAAAGTAATCGCACCTTGTGTTTGTAGTTGTTGACGTTGCAGCCAAAGTAAATCGACCTCGCAAGCACCGGGATTGATTGACGACGTTGGTTCTCGGTTTGCACCAAAGCTGGAGTGAAGTGATGACTAAGATTTAACAGGCGTACTCTGAACGGCGAGTTTGGGTATCGATGGGCAAGGAGGCAATATTACAAACCCACGAATGAGTACCGGTTCAATTTAAGATTGATTTACGCGTCGGAAGGTCATATGAATTGACATCTGTCGCATTCATAATTGTTCTTCGATGATTACGGATTAAAAAATCGCGTTCGCTACAATTAATTGCAGCTTCCAACACCTGCGAAACCGCAACGCCTCCAACAATTCAACGCGCAACGCTGCGCACGGTTTATACTATTCTCATACTCTCCCACGCTCGTTATTTTATCAGGATCTGAGACTGCGAACAAATTCCATCTGCGAGTTCATCACATCGTCTGCAAGGTAGTGGGGCGCGAGGTCGACATTTCTCCAGGAGGCGCTCTAGCAAATACTGCCTGGAGGCTCTCGATTATCTCCGATAAACAGCTTCACGCTCACATCGGTCACATCACGCATGAAAAGAAACACATAAGTCATGTCGGCAGCGGCAGCGGTGCTCATGGAGGAAGAGCTACAACAAAGCATGGTTACCTCCGAGGACGATGGCGAATTTGAGGAAGATGATGATTTGGTGCCCGACATCATAGCTGAGAGCGCACACGCACACGCCGCAGAAACCCAATTACAAAATGGAATCATGGCAGAACAAAGTGAGTCGGATGAGGAAATGGAGGGCGCGGAGGACGAGGGAGAGATGATCACAGATGACGACGAGGAAGGAGCATCTGATGGGTTGGAGCAGATGGACGAAGATGATCATGAAGCCCAAGAAGACCATGGACTGGAAAATGATGAAGATGAAGACGAGGAAGAAGATGACGATGCAGAGGGCGTTGGGGCTGTCAAGATACAGCCAGGATTGGAAGAAGATGACGATGATGAAGACGCGGAATCTGGCTCAGAGGACGATGTTAGCTCTGCCAGTATTGGCGACGATGAGTCCAAAGAATCTAGTGATGTTGAAGGACCGCAATGGGAATCCAACGGCGAGGATGAAGACGAGGAAGAAGTCGAAGTCGCAAATCCGAATCGTTGCATGTAAGTTTCCTGTTTTCCCCTACAAATATCCAATCGCTAATAATTGCATCTAGTTTCTGTCAACAAGACGAGGAAAATGATCCAAGTGAAGAATTCGAACTTTATTTGGCTTGTGAGATGTGTGGAGACAATGGTAATGTTGACCCAGTAAAGATTTATCATCGGCAAGGCTGACGAGGCTGTAGCGCATCGGCAATGCGCCCGAGATGCGGCTGCGCTCAAATTCGAAGAAGGTATTTAGTTACTCAGATGTGCAGGAATAATGCAGCTAATTATTGTGTAATAGAAGCGGAAAAATGGTATTGCCCAGAATGTCACGAGCACGAGCTAGTGCCTGGCGATGCAAATGAGGACACTAATATGAATGAGGAAGTTGAAAACGAAGTAGAGAAGGAAGAGGAAGAATCAGTGGAGACAACCGAGAGAAGAATCTCACGGGATCGAGTACCTGGTGATTTGCTGCCTCCAAGGCGTGGTGCTATAAAGTCTGATTCTCATTCTGTCTTTGAACAATTAATTGCTCCCGAGGACCCGTTGGATGGATCTCGATTATTACGCAAACGAAAGACCTCCTCAGTAGATGTTGACGCGGAGGATGCAACGGCGACAAGAAAAAGAACTCGGGAGAAAGACAGTCTTTCAAATCACTCGAAGCAGCATTCTACGGAGGAACGGCTGAACGATGTACACGATACACATGAGGATGCCACAACTGGCCCTGAAAACGAGGTGTTAGCTAATGGCGATAAGAGCAATAAGAAGGCGGATGAACCTGCAAGTCCGCGTGCTTCAAGGTCACTCCGTCCAAAATCAGCGTCGAACACGTACGTTAACACTCTTGACAAGTCTCCTGGCGTTTTTAGAATCTCAATACGCATCGATCCTACATCACTACAGGAAATTATTTCTCGGAGCCCTAAACCACGGAAGAAACGCGTTCGTGGTGTGCCAAAGGCGCGAGCTGCGGCCACTTCAACGGCTGTTGTTAGCTCCAGCTACTCTCAGCCTTTCTATACAATTCATGAAAAGGAAATAGATGAGCTGAAATCGAAACCTTATGGCGGCATATTGAGTGAAGCGGAAGCCGACACGAGCGCCACGTTTCCAAAAGTGGAGCATCGACGTCAATTTGATGATGCTCGTCAAAAGGCAGAAGAAGACTGGAAAGCAAGAGCAGCAGCCGCTGCTGAAGCTGCGGCGAGAGCAGGATTGAAGAAGGCACGCAAGGTTTCGGGACCAGCAAGCCAGATAGAATACATCGATTTTGGTCAATACCAGATCGACATATGGTATGCTGCTCCTTACCCCGAAGAGTACAGCAGGAACAAGGCTCTATTTATCTGTGAGTTTTGTTTGAAGTACATGGAGTCCGAGATTGTCGCATGGCGACACAAAACAAAGTGTCCGTGGAAGCATCCTCCTGGAGACGAAATCTACCGAGATGGGAAGATTATGATTTTTGAGGTGGATGGACGTAAAAACCCACTTTACTGCCAGAATCTCTGTCTTCTTGCTAAGCTCTTCCTCGGCTCGAAAACTCTCTACTACGATGTCGAGCCGTTTCTCTTCTATGTCATGACAGAATATGATGAGTTGGGTTGTCACTTTGTGGGTTATTTCTCCAAGGAGAAGCGGCCTAGCAGTCTTAATAATGTTTCGTGCATTCTTGTACTTCCAATACACCAAAGGAAAGGTTATGGCCACCTCCTCATTGACTTCTCATATCTTCTTACCCGGGTTGAGAAGAAGACTGGTTCTCCAGAGAAACCACTTTCGGATATGGGCCTGGTGTCATATCGCAATTACTGGCGGCTTGTCCTTTGCTACTACCTTCAAAAATTCAACCCATCCGATCGTATCCCAAGCATTAAGACTATTTCCGATGACATGGGTTTGACACCAGACGATGTTATTTCGGCACTTGATGCTATGGGTACACTCATTCGCGATCCGATCTCCGGCACTTATGCTATGAAGTTGAGGCCAGAGTATTACAAAGACGTCATCAAACATCATGAGGCGAAAGGATATGCCAAACTCAATCCAAAGGGCTTGGTATGGACACCATTCGTCATGGGCAGAGGCAACGCATCTGCTTTTGACCACGCACCACCACTTAATGCTGTTGCCCCTCGCGAAGACGATGAGGACGAGGTTCCAAGCATTGAAGGTGTATCAACTACGAGTCACCGGGATATTCCTATCAATGGCACCACGAATGGAGACACAGAAGAGATGACAGAATCACTCGGCAAAATGACTACCGGAAAGAGTGAGCTCGTCAGAGCCGTTAGTTCTGAAGGGAGTGTTGGAAAATCCGCAATGTCACAAAAGCTCAATGGGAACTCTAAGAAATCCTACTACGACCTTGCAGCCTCAATACCAGCTGTCCGATTTGTGGTATATCCTCCTTTGCCGGGCACTCGTACTCGAACCGCCCCCCGTCCGCCAATGCCACGACCTTCTCCTCGAGCAAGAAGTTCTCTTTCCTCCTCAGTTAGCCGACCAAAGCCTCGCCGTTCCTCAAATGTATCTGTTCGTCGCGCGTCTTCCACATCTGCTTCAAAAGCGCGTAGCGCAGCACGTAGGAAGAGTGGAGGTACTGGGCGTGGTCCCGGTAGGTGGCCGAAAGGTACTAAGAAGAGTGACTTTGGAAACGCGGACAGTGGACCTGGCTTACCACCCCGATTATTGAAGCAAAGAAGCAAGCTAGGAAATGAGGTCTTGCTTGGAGACGAAGAGGATGATGAAGAAGGAATAGAGGACGAGAACAAGAGTACAAGCCTCGATCACGATCAAGAAGATGAATCGGCAATTTACGACACTCCTGCACCTAGGTCGAGGAGAGAACGGGATATCTCACGTAAAGGTGTGGGAATGGGCAAGCCACTTCTTTTGGGCAAGGGGAAAGGCAAGGGTATGGGGACCGGAAAAGGCAAAAGCGTACTGGTCGATGCGGAGGGTGACCAAGAAATGACAGATGCACCCGCGGAAGCAGGAAGTGATGAAAATGTGGGTGCGGATGGGACCGTTGCAGACCTGGGCAAAGAAGCTCAGAGCGCAGACGGGGATATCGATGCCGAGGGAGAGGAGGAAATTTAATGCTGGAGAAATGAGCTGATGGGATTGGAACATAGGGATAGCTAGGGTGTTAAGCGACGAAAGGCGTTTGAGGATCTTCATGAACAATTCACCTGTCGGCCAAGATGGCTGGCTTCTGCTCATGGCATGTAAGGCGTCTTTGGGGAGGAACATGTGTGCGACTTCTTGTAATTATTCTTGTAACAACAGCATCGAACAGTTTCTTTAGGTTGATACCATCAAAATGGATTGCTTTAGTTTTTGATCACTTAACTTACCTTGCATCTCTTCGGATAATCGGCCTGTGATTATGTGTACAACCGTTTCTACGGTTTCAGGCCAGGGGCTACCTCCTCAACTATGCACTGAATTTATGATGATGGCCCCGACCTTCGCCTATGAATGGACTCTAGTGTTATGTGATGGAAGTCATTTGGAGACCTGAAGTGAATTATGGAGAAAAGCACCCTTCCGATATACGATAACGGCGGTACATTGAACGATTCAAGGACAGCTGTGACCATCTCAGTAACAAAGTTGTAGATCAACGTTTATGCTTCTTCGAAAGGTAAAATTTACAACATCGGTTGCCCTTGCATCTCGATTGAAATTATCCGATATCAGCAGCCGTTATGACCATGCCCACCACATGGATACCAGGATAGTAAGGACGAGAGGCAAGAATAGTCGGCAAAGGATGTTCTGTTTGAGCATTGCGCGGTTTGCTCCTCGGCATGAATCCCATGCGATTGCTCTGCTCCAACGGCAAAACTTGGGACGGCGATAGCTCGGGTTAATGTTTGATCGCGGCAGGGCTGCGGCTTACCGAATAGGGATATCCTCGAGCCTCGACCCCCACCTAGATCAAACATCACACTGGCCAGGTGAAACTGCAGAGAACAAAATCACGATATTTTGCTTCCTTTCGACCAGCATTCTCTTGGCGCTTGTGTCAACTTCGACCTTTTTGTCTGTTCGTGCCGCTGGCCTGGTCTGATCATTTGCGAAGACGAAATGGTCCCATCGGTTCTTGGCAGCGGGTCAAACGTCTTGGATTTTGTCCTTCGAGCTCACTTTGCACCTCTTTATCAGCAGATTGGAAATTGTTATCCTGGTTTCTTGTATCAAGTCCTTCGCTCAGGAGGCTCTTGTATCTATTGTTGGCACTCAAGCGGGTGTACAGGGCAGTCAAGAAGTGCCATCTGAAGAATGTCATACGACGAATCGGTGTGCACGCATTAGATGACGACCATGGCTTGTTTCTGAAATCGTTTTCAAAGAGTGGAATTGATTCCTATCTTGTGCTGTGTACACTGCCAATACCTCGACCTAAGTGGCAGGAGGTAACGATTATCTAGGCTCCACAATTGCGTGCAACAGATGTTGTAGGAGAAACGCATTGTTCTGAGCAGGAGGCAATAATGTTGACGGCACTTGATATGATGGAAATAATATTAGCTCATTGAGCTTTTAAAAGCTTGAGGATTTCCTTTCCTCAAGACGTTCGTACATCCATTCCACTATTTGCAGTTGTGTTTACAGTTCTTTTCTAACTTTCCTTTTTGTACTTTCTAAAGAGGATCCGGGTGATTCTTCCATTCTCTATATTACATTCTTTCACTAGTGCAGTGCACGTTATTTACCTATCCTTCAATATGTATACTTCTATTTTCACCTGCGCGGCATTGTTGTCCGTCGCTCACGCCCACGGTGTTATCCTTGCCGCTCAAGGTATTGCAGGGTCTCCAGCCAGTGTTGGCTTTAAAGGTACGGGTTCTTGCTTCGCTCCATACTCAACTTGTATCTAACCCAGATAGTGGACGATGCTATTGCAAGAAACTGCACCGGAATCAGTCCATGTCAACAAGACACAACCATCATCCGCGACTCGGAGATCACAGCCAACATCGTCAACGAATGTGGACGCACAGAACTCAGCGGAAACATCGATGTCGGAGAGAACACCGAGAATGCACTCGCTGCTAATAAGGTTACTATGGTCAAGGCCGGCACGAAAATGACTGTAACAATCCACCAAGTCAACGCTGATGGAGCTGGCCCTTACACTTGCGACCTCGACGAAACCAGTAAGTACAACCATATCCTCCATTTCATCCCTATCCATCCGATCCATTCCATATACTAACACCATCCAGGCAACGCTGGTATAATTTCCCAAAACCTCAGCGTCACCAACAACGTCCCCGGTGTGAACGGTCTCTCGCAAGCCAAAACCCAAGACTTCAACATCACCGTCCAAATGCCCGACAAGCTTGCCTGCACCGGTGGTAAGCATCCACATCCGACCTCCCTAACACAAACAAAAAACTAACATCACCCCCTCTAGCCTCAACCGGTAACATCTGCACCGTCCGCTGCCGCAACAACGCCGTCGCCGGTCCATTCGGCGGTTGTTTCCCCGTCATGCAAATGGACGTCGCCGCCACAAACAACAGCGCCAACCAAATCACCACCTCTCAAACCCTCGCCGCAATCGAGGCCCAGGTGCAACAAAACAACGTCGATCTCCCTGTTGCTATTGCTGCGAATCAGAACGCGGGTGCTGCTGAGCAAGGATTTGCTGCTGCGAATGGTATGTCTCTTACTCTCTCTCTTTTGTTATAATATGACTAGAACCTCCTAGCTAATGCATCCAACCCAGCTCTCCTCAAAGAATCCGTAACCTCCAAAGCCTCACCAGTGCAAACCCTCGCCGTAGCCAACGTCAACGGCGCTGGTGCAGCCGCCGCTGCAGTAACCTCCTCCTCCTCATCCGCTGCCGCAAAAGCCACCGCCGCAGCCGCGAAAGGCAACGGCAATGGCAACGCCAAAGGAAACGGAAACGGCAACGGCAACGGCAACGGCAACGGAAATGCCAAAGCCAATGGCAACGGCAACAAACAAAACAACAACCAAGCCCGCGCTCCCGGTCTGAGTTTGAAATGGGCCAGTCGCTTATTCGCCGCGGATACGTGGGAGGAGCCTACGAACTAGATGGGAGTGGATGGATGGGATGGATGAAGATGGGATGTGTATAATGTATATATAAGTGACAGTGCTAGATGTGGATGGGATAGATAGATGTATGAATTGTGAAAGAGATAGATGGGGATATACCAATGATGTTTTTAAGAGTAGTAGCAGTGCGAGCAAGAAAGCGAAAGAAAAGGAAAAATAAAATGAATAAATGAATACAGACAACACAACGCTGCTGAATTTAAGGGGTTGAGGTGAAAGTGCTGTGATTGTAGGATATAGTTTCAAGTAATATACAGCTTTCCAGTAATAGATGACTTTCAAGCACTATACAGTGCAAAAGGAAGATGCTGTCATCCATCTCCCTTCTCCTTGCTTTCGGGGTGGGGACGCCTATACACATGCACACGAACAAGCAGATCATTATCTAGATGCAAGATCTTCGAGTTGAGAGGAGACATGATATTTATATCTATATATACACCATAATCCTACCTATCTCCCCCCTTTTCCCCCTTCCCCTCCGTCCTCTACCTCTTCACCAAACCCCTTCCCTCACACCCTATCCCTCTTCAACACAACCATTGAACTCTGATCCGATGATTTCTATGCTCCAAACCCCACATACAGCATGCCAGCCATCATGCCCAAGAAAGCCAAAGCATAGTAGAAAGAAGAAAGAAAGAAAGCTGGAAGAAGAAAAAAAGATTTTTAAAAAGACGTTTTTGTTAATGCCCCACCTTCCAATCTCCCTAGAGCGCAAAAGAAAATGGTAAGTGAAAAAGGAAGTGAAAATGAAGAAAGCTGTCGAGGCATGCATCAATTAATCAATCAATCAATCAATCAATCCACAAAAATTCGTAGCCCATAGACAACCATGCCCATGCATCCATCAAGCCATGAAAATATGACACAAACGGTAACTAGACTCCTCCCACCAGTCCGCCCATACATCCATACATCCAAAAAACGAACAAACCCTAAGCAGACAATCCCCTAACGGCAGACCCAGTCGCTAGCCATCTACATAATAATAGCCGGAACATCCACATTAGCCTTAATGCTCTTATGCGGAAGAATGCTACCGCCATTGACGTAGATTTCATCGCCAATGGTAACATCGTCACCCAACACACTGACGTTTTCCAAACGGGCCCATTTTCCTACCGTCGAGTTCCAGCCTACAATGGTGCTCTTGACCCAAGCGTGGTCCTTGACTTTGCAGCCTTCGAGGAGAACACAGCGTTGGAGACGAACACCATCGCCGACAACGACGTTGGGACCAATTGTTACGTTGGGACCGATGCGGCAGTTCTTGCCGATTTTGGCGGACGGGTCAATCAAGACGTTGCCGCCGTGAACGTAGGGGGTGTTGGGTGGAGTGAGGAGCTTGGAGCCCTTCTTTGTGAGGGAGGAAAGATAGAGACATGTTCCGGTGAGGAAATCTTTGGGTTGTCCAACATCCATCCAGAATCCTTCCAAATCGAATGAATGTAATTGACCATCTGCGCAGATGGCAGGGAAAGTCTCTTGTTCGATAGAAGTGGGGCGGAGATCGATACGCTTGAGGACACTTGGGTTTAAGATGTAGATACCAGCGTTGATACGGTTTCCAACAAACTCGATTGGCTTTTCGACGAATCGGTCGATTCTGGATGGGTGGTTGGGCTTGTGTACAACTACACCGTATTTTGAGGGTTCTTCGACTTTAGTAACAACGATGGTACCTTCGTCGCCGTGGGCCTTGTGGAAAGCGGCCAGATCTGCGAAGGGGTATTCGCAGATAACATCGGAGTTCAGAACGAAGAAAGGAGCGTCGTCTTTTCCGAGAATCTCTTCTGCGAGTTTAAGAGGACCGGCTGTGCCTAACGGTTCGGATTCGATCGAGAATGTAATCTTTACGTTGAATCTTTCTTCGTACTGTGTGCCTGCATTAATTTCTGCCGTGCAACGCAATGGGCTTGCTTGGGTTCTAGTCAATCATACCTCAGCCAAGTACTTTTCCATAACCTCTGGACGGTAATTTACGGCCAACACGATATCTGTAACTCCAGCCTCTGCCAAAGCCTCAACCTGGTGTAGAATCATACGCTTGTTGCCGAATTCAACCAAAGGCTTGGGAAGGGTGAGAGTCTGCGTAATCGTCAGTCGATGGACAAAGGATCAGGGAAAGTCGTGCGGATCTGCGAGACCGCCAGATTGCTGTCGGGAATCTTGGGAGGATATGGGTAACATACGAGTGGGCGTAGACGGGTGCCAAAGCCACCGACGAGAATGAGAGCTGCTCAGAAAGTTAGCCAAATATACATCTCGAGGTCGGTCTGAGGCAGTTCGCAGACCACAGCGCACAACTTACCCTTCATTTTGAAAGAGTTAAAAGGTTTGAAAACTGGTTAGAAGATAGTTGTATGTGTTCTCAGAGTCTACCCCGCAGTGAAGAAGGAAGAAGATCGAGTTGTCGTTTCTTTAAACTGGATACGTGAAGGAAGGTGGTAGGGTAAGTGAGTTGGGGTTGTCCTTGCTTGCAATTAAAAAGGTAACCGGTAACCTTAGAAAGAGGAAATTCTAGAATTACAAAATGAATAATGCTAGAAAAGCAACGAATGTCGAGGTTAACGTTAATGAATCAATTGAAGATTGAAGAAGATTGTAATGTTCTTTTATCCTTTGGCAAGAGGGAGGAGTTATGTTGAGACAGGGTGGTGCAAGATTTATAAAGTGGTATTATTGCTCTGTATCAGGCCAGATTACGAGTAACCTTGTGAACATACGCTTGTTCCCTTTCTTCGCCTGTGAGAACTATTTCGAGCACAATTTTGGCTGCTGGTCCCCGAAATTTCTCGTTTAATGTTCCTCTCTAGCTACTTTTTGCGCGGTAGCCAGTGGTAGCTCTCTTGGGTCTGCGCTGCTGGGGAAAAAGGGGGCGGATGTGCTCTGCTGTATTCAGCAATTAAGTGGTTCCTTAAGGCGAGATTAGAGGACTTCATTTCCTTCATCTCTCATTCCCTTCATCTTAATAGAATTGCGCTGATGAGGAAGGATTGCCATTGGTTTAAAATGAGATCCAATTGAGAGACCACGTTCTCGAATTCATATAAATCTACGGCAGGGCAAGGTACGATCGGTACTGGTGCCGTTGCTTGTCTGTCGGTTACTTCAAGCCTCGATGGACGGTCATCACGTACTTCGTACAACTACTGTATTCACAATACTATGGCCTCTTTGATACAGCAAACTTCTCCAACATTTCATACTTTCTCTGACCCGTCACCAGACCATCAAAGGAAGTCAGAAAGATGCCAATCCTGCCCCAGCCCTAAAAGATGATCTTACCAGGTAATCTATGGTAAGGTCCAAATTAAACTTCCTTCCATTCTTCCCCCTAGCCTCCATAGTCAGATCTAGAAAGAAGTTGAAGATCGTTGTGTTCCGAGCCCAGTCGCCAAGCCACTGCCGACAGTTTGTCCTCCCCTCATTACCAGTCTCGACACGGCAACGCATAATCGCATTCTCGTCGTACATGACGCCCACGCACAGCAAATCTCGTGTTAGACAGGAAGTCGTAAGATCTACCGATGCTGATACGAAAAAGGGTTCACGAGAAGCAGGACAATAGCGTTGGGACTGTTCTGCGATCCTAGCGCTTCATGAGGGCTTATACTTCGTATCAAAAGGCATCACGAGATATGAAGAGAAAATGCTAAATAAAAGTGTGGCAGTTGTGGCGGTGCAGAGGAACATCGCATGAAAATCCTCCTCAAAGACTTTGTCACTGGACGCCACCCATCTGAGGCTCTCAGTGCAAAAATGAAATGAAAATTTCAGAAGCTCGCAGAGCCGTTGGGACATTTATCCAATAGCAATATCCTAACTATGTCTAACCTTAATACTTTAGGACTTTTAGGATGTTTATTCGATAATAGTCGACAGCTTCAATATATTGTCCTAAATCAGCCTGGGTTTTCTACTCCGAAAGCGCAAGTACCAGCAGACCAATACAACGAAGCTTCACATCAGACCAGACGTCAATCGATATTGGGAAACCATAATCGGCCATGAGAAGGTAAGAAATTCGTTAGATTAGGTAGCCCTAAGTATTTTATGGTCATAATCATAGTAATTTATAGTTCATGAGTAGCTCCTCGAGCTTGTCTTCCCAGAATTTTCTTGTCCACCACGTTCATGTCCTTCTCTTCTTGCAGCTCAACGAACAACACAGCATAGCCTTTCAATCCCAAAGAATTCCCACGTAAAGACGATCTTCATGTGACATATAGTAAGGAAACAGGAAAACAACATCCAGGCTTGCTTGCTAGCTTGCAAATAGCACAATCATTGCCATCCCCTTGCACTCTCAACATTAGCCTCTGCATAACTTAAAAGAGCCTCTCTGTAACGACTGGTGATTTGAGTTGCCTCTTGTTCTTCCCCGGCTGGTGCTGTGATACCCAAACCGGGGTCCGTCGTAATCTTGATTCGAAAAAAAAAAATGGGTTGAAGTATAAAAATGAAATTCGTGGGTCGTAGATTCATTATCGTGAAATATAGAAAAAAGTGAGAACTTGGTCGTGAGATCGTCATGCCTTTTGTAATGCCCTCCTATATCCCATGTTTTTTTCATAGTCGTTAAATCGTAATTTTGACCGGCCTCGTCACTGGTAACACTCATGTATCCCCAATCGAGTAAACGCATGCTGCACATCACTCTATCCAGTTGGTAGCCACTTCTTGACTACCGTCTGACATTGACTCAGCCACCCTAATCCGAGGAAGTGCTGGAGGAGCTGCTGCTCAAGGTCACCGAGTGATTTCGACGATCACTCCTCCTTTTGTGTCTTTCAGTGGTCTCGTTGGCGGGTAATCCTTGAATGACGCCATTGCGTGCCAACATGCCCCTACAGACCGACGACTGGCGGCAAATCATGAATGCCTGTGTTGCCGCATTCTCCTGGGCTAGTGCATCGGTCTGGTATGGCAGATCCGTGTGATATTCCTGGTCATTGACGAGAACGAGGCAGGTGAAGCCTTGCCCATCTCTGTACGTCTTGTACTGGGGGCTCTTCCAACCACGTCTGCGGCACAAATCTGTTTACATGTCAGCAGGCATGCAAGGGACTTCGTTGTGCAAATCTTGGATCTCGAAGAATGCAACGCTGAATCTCATAAGATTGGCCTCTTCAGGAATAGTATGTCCATCGGATTATGCTAGCTAGGGAAGCAGAATTACGGCATCACCATGGAAAAGGCAACCATCATGATGTGAGGCGATCGATTCATCCCTCTTTTGATGCACGCACTAGGGAAGAAAGGAAACGCCAGAGATTCCCGTCGGATACAAGTTTCCAGGGAAGTGGTAAAAAGGCTCCGAAATGATGAACCGACGTACTGTCCAAATATGCCATGTAGAAACCCATCGTGCTTTTCTCCCAATGTCACAGTATGACCAGATTCCTGGGAAGCAGGTGTGCCCGTCGTCCGAAGGGTATGTAGTATGTGTATGTGTGTGGTGAGACACTTCGATCGATACCAGAACGTCTTGATTCCAATGCGTGCCCGAAGGTTGTAGAGGCTGACGATGCAATTGAGCCCAATCTTGGGGGTATACAGGGCAGTATGCACACACTGAGTGCCGTGTATGTGAATACAATGATGTATGGGGTGGTGTTGTGGTGTTGAAGAATAAGGCTGACTGTAATTGAGTGGATGTTCTAGGGGCTTTGTGCAGGACTTTCTTTCATTAATGGCGAGACATGTGCGATTTATCGCAGAGTCTAAATGTTAGCGTAGAGCAAGGATTATGGAATGAAATCCCGTAGTAGAATCGAGGAACTCCTTAGATAGGACAATGAGTTGAACTACCTGCAAGTCATGAATGCGGCTCTTTGGATATGGAGGCGAGCGATGTGTTGGCGTACGTTGTTGCCAGTGATAAACATATCAACATATTAGGCAACTCCACCACCGCATGGGAAGGCATAGAAACGAAGATCTTGAATGGCTCAAAGGTACTACATCTCCATTCTGAGAAAGCTTTGCAGGTCTGGGAGATTGTAGATGCAGCGGAGTGGCGAAAGGCTCACCTTGTCCCACGGAATCGGACAAAAACATGGAGCAATAATTGCGGACCGCAGGCCAAGGCCAAGACCTCAATGGCAAAGAATTGAGTAAATCTTCATATATTTTGCGGACGTTTTTCCATTGAGATCCACCGGCTTGGCCACTAATGCAGAGAAATCGATGGAACCATGGGTCCAATGCAAGCAAAACGTCAGTATCGTTAGGCCAGGGACGCAATCCTCTCGAGACCCGAGTTGACCAAGGGATGCAGTGAGCGAGCGCACCCTGAAAGGCTCTCCGAATTGGCTTGTGCATTGCAATATGGTGCCATGGTGCCATGGTGCCATTGAGCGATTAGAAAGAAAGAGAAGAGCGAAAGGCGTTCTGCTGCTCGGGATGAGATTCCTGCCCCGCACTACCACGGTCCACGATACAGGACTTGGAAGGTGATCGCAGTCGCAACGAGCAACGAGCAACAAGCAGCGCGATTGACGCGGAACGACTGGAGTACGGCTTGACACGAAGTCGGTGAGCATCCAGTGCATGAACAGTGGCTGGATTCGGCCAGCTTGGATCATCGAGTATTGTGTTGTAGTAAGTGGTAAATGGTAAAAAGAGCGAGGCAAATCAGCCAGGCCCTCACTACTAGCCGCAAACAAGGTTGTGGTGCGTATGCTTGATGAGTTGGCAGTGCTTGACGTCTCGATAGTAATGGTCAATATGCCGCCGAAATTGAAAACGGTATACGATTAGAATATATTAAGCAAAGCGCAATGAAACTCGTAGATCTAGAAGTTCCTCGGCTCGATGCCCGCCTGTTAACAGTCGTGAGAGTTTGACGCCGTTCGTGGAAATTGGGCTTTTCCTCGGCAGAAAGGGAATCCGTAGGAGCAAAAGGGTTACGAGCGAGCTTTTCTTGCGTATCGTGAACGGACAAAAAATGTAACCTTGACATCAATAACCGGCAAACGCCTTCGTAGCATCCTCTCATTCTTCACTCACCCAGGTACTGGAATGGGAGTGACCGCCGTACCGTCCCGAGTTGGAGATCCTCAGTGTTACCCTACCTGGTACCTGGCTTTCAGTCAATTGCATTGATTACCATTCGTTATTCCCTTCTATCGAGAGAACCTGCCGTCGCGTCAGCTCGGAAGGATTGCGGCGTGAAAATATGATCTGACATGAAGACTTATGCAACGTTTGCATCATCTTTCATCGTTCGATCCCATCATCAGAACAGTGGCAATGGCAAGTCTGGAGAAATTTTTTTGATACGCAATAATGCGGGCTAAAAAGCAAGCCTCTGCAGCTGCTGTAGACCCATGCATCTAACGAGTAAGGGGATAGGGGGAATTGTAATCGTAGCGTGGGAGCGCATACGTGAAGTGTATGAACAGCAGTATTACTGGAGTACGAAGATGTGTGGTAGTTCCGACACCTCAGCATTGGAAATCAATCATTCCACCGATCTGAATCACTTCAAACCCATTGAGCATTTTGAACCTGTAATATTCGTCAAGTTGCACGAAAACGAAGCAATTGTGATACAGTGTGGAGAACTTCGGTAATACCTGAGTAACCACCAAGATATCAAAAAGGGACATTGGTACTCTTGCTGCAGTCTCCTCACTTCTACAGTACAGTATCAGGGTATGACCCGAACAGACCGACGATCTCTGTGGGGACTACCTCGACCACCCGTTCTCCTGTACGACCCTTAATTGGCAAACCATATGAGAGACTTGCTTTCATGTGGGGACCTTCAGGCCATACTAAGTCTACTCGGTATCCAAATCCTATGTCCTGTCTATGCACTCCAACACTGGAAAATCTGATATATCATTTTCATGCGAGTATCTTCTCCTACTTGTGCAACTGGAGTCTGTTTGTACAACCACACAAACGCGGATGGAAGAATGAACAATAATCTGTAAGATAAGCCCTACAGGCAGTGTGGTAAGCCGCCCCTCCACACCCAGTAGTCAAAAAGGAACACCCTTTGCCCCGGATTCCATCCAATGCGAGTATTCAGGGCCCTTACCTTTCCAAAACGTAATATCACGTGTATCGAGAGTCCTCCTCATCGGTGCAGTGTACAGCATGAGACGCCGATGTTTGGTGTTATACAGTCAGATGAATCATGCCGTGAGCTGTCCGAGGCTAATGCATCCTTTGACTTGTTGTTTAAAAACTTCCTTTCGACGTGAAATAGGCCCGTGTTTCCTCGGCAACGCCTTCTGGTATCACAAATATGGGGTGGAGCGTACCCACCCTATCTTCCTCATCATATATCTGTGTTGTCTCAACATAAGGTTCGGAAGTCCATCGATACGGTGAACTAAGCGTCCCGCTCTCCTCGGTGTTCTCTGCAGAAGCATTGTAATGCCATTTATGCTGCGCCGAACTGAGACCCGCGAGGACGTAACATGTATGGTATGAATCAGACGTGCTATGAGATAAAATTAGTTATGACAGCTTCAAGATACGGATTTTGCTTACTGGCTCGGCTTATCTCTTAAGCCACCCCGCTTCCCTTGATCTTGGCAACAACAGAGTATGTATCTGATTAAACCGTCGCGGCTATACAAGTTTACTAGAGACTGCACAGATGACGATACTTCTCCAGAATGTTGCGTTGGACCTTCGAGACATGCTTCTAACAATGGCCAGCAACCTCCGATCCAATGGGAATAACACCCGTCAACCAATTTGTTGGTTCGACCTGAGAAACCTCCTTCTGGGGCATACTGACGAGCGGATAACCATGAGATAAACCCCGGTACGTCTAGGTATCTGTACATGTCAACAACGACTTTCATGTGGATATTCGAGTACATCGTTCAAACTTACTTTGGTATCGTGACGTGTGGCTCCCCTAAGATGCACAAGCTTGCCACTGCTAGGAAAGCATAGGCACCGTGGGCTTCAGCATCTGGCCGAGCAGCTATACCGCCTTCGAAAGTTTGACCTGAAACCATCAGCCGTGCCCCTTTCTCCTGAATGTACAACACTTACATCTTCCGATATACTCAGGTAGGCCATCAAGCATAGTAGTGAGTCCAGATGATCTAGTGGGAGCATCTTGAGGAAGGTCCAGAGGCAGGCTCAAGAGGGTGATCAGAATCAAGGCACAATATGCACCTCTTGGAAAACATCAGATTGTCGTGCATTCAAATCAAACCATTCGAGGAGCTTACCGAATATCTTCTTCGCCACCTATGGCCATGCGGAACCCCCCACTCGACGTTTTCAATGCTCCTAGCCATTTCCACATTGCTTTGCGATCAATTATGTCAAGTGCCTCTGGCCCGCCTACCATGGCTAAAGAAAGCACAACTGCATAAGTTGGGGCCAGATGCGACATTTGACCATTTCCTCCCCCAAATCCTCCAGTCAAGTTTTGTATCGGTCGACACGTTGAAATGATCCTTTCTCGGTATGATGAAATGTCCTCTCCCATGGTGGCGAGACCAGCCAAAGCCCAGTAAAACATCCATGGTCTACTTGCATCAGCAGCAACATACGCGGATGGTTTCTTCCCCAAACTCTTGTGCAAGAATTGGACGTGCCTGCTCCTATCCAGATGTGGCACGCCATGGGTATTGGTTGGTATTCCTACCTTTCCTGCCAGAAATGGTAGACATTCTTGAATTGTTTGCTCTTGTAGAAAGGACGTTTGTGTGTTGAGCAAATCCCGGAGTGGGGGCAGCTCTGTGAAAGTATCAGGTATCATAATCACAGGATGTTCTTTCGCGATTGGCGGGGATGAGGATGAGGCGTAAAAGCTGTTTCCCTCTGATTCAGCCTCAGTATCTGACCCGGTGAAACCAGGTCTCTCGGTATGATTTGTCAGTGAGCTTGGGTCACGATTTCCCGGTCGATCTACGTTTCCGTGCTTGCTTGCAGGATGAGACAGTGTTGTTGCGCTGATACTCGTACCTTCCCTCACACGTCTCTTAAACAACACACTATTGCGGTGCTTCTTTCCTTTGATGGGGAATGTCATGTGGGTTTGTTTCAAGATTTCGGAGAGTCATTGATTCGTTGTTGTTTCTTACTATTGTTGTTGGATGCTTTGAGATGTGCGACGACTCGCTAAATTTACTAAGGTCACTGGCACAGTGGCACTACAGAAGGCTGTTAAAAATGGTGCACCCAAAAGTCCGCCCACCACGAGCCACGGAGAACAGCCTCCGCTCTGGTTGTGAGAAGCTCCAGAATTCAATTGAGTATGCAAACAACGTTCTCTGGGCGTGTTTATGGATGTTTCGAAGAGAAAGAGGCGAGAGGTTAGAGTATGCCAGCTGCCGTACTTGTGATTTTTCACGTCTGTAGATCACCAGATATCATTGGATGTTGGGTCTCTCATCCTTCGGTCTCAGCCGATATGTAAGATCTATGATTGGTGGTACAAGATACCAGTTCCAGTCGTTGCCCGACGCAAGACATCAAACGCAACATCATCTGATGTTATCGTCGTCCAAATGCATGCGCCGCACTGAGTTTATCAGGAGTCGGACATCAGATAACTAAGCAAACCTTAAAGAGGCACCGGAGGTCAAGGAGGAACAGATATCGAGACTGATGACACAGGCATATTAAATACAATCCTGACAAATTTCCGAATCTGACATTAAGCATTGGAGTTGTGCTACATCATGGGCGCGATATGCGAGCAATATGTCGGCATGGGCTGATTTCCGAGAACATCGTCACGAACATCCAATCAAGCAAAACATTGGAACCTTTATCCGCTGCGGGATTACGGCCAAAGCATGGTTTTGGCAATGAAAGGCGTTTTCGCATGAATTCTGTCATGCAGCTACAATAGTCGAAGGCTCGATCAGCATCATAAGAGGATAAGATACGAGAGTATTCCTGACCGGAAGGCCTCGGATTATCTACGGACCAAAAATTGGTAGGAAAGAATATGAAACGATGAGGGGAAAGAGGGGAAGGAGGGGCAAGTCGAGTGAATCGCATATTGCGGCTGGCTGCCATTCTGCCATTCTGCCATTCTGCTGTTTGATCTGACGATGGGAACGAGGCTGTTCTCGAGCACTCTGTAAAGCAATGATTGTGTCTTAGATCCCTTTGCCAAGGTCTACTGTATTTTGTAGACATGCTGACGCCCAAGTAGCGTGGAGCAATCGGGGGAGGTAGCTCAATCGGAAGATGTTTCGTAGAGGTGGATGTGTTTTTGGTCTTAAACAGCAGTCTGCGCAGCATGGCGAAAGCGAAAGAGGTAGGAGGGTGGGAAGCAAGATGTACCAAGTGAGAATGGTACGGACTAACTTGAGGGTAAGTGGGCAGGGACGGCGTAAGCAACTGTAATCATAATGTCCGTCCGATAAGATCTTCCATTCCCTGTCGAGTGCGGACTTGAAAGTACTGCTACATCAGATTCCATCCTTTCAGGGAAACTGAACCCGATTGCGGAATTGATCCTTTACCGTACAGATTGAGTGATCACCGAAAGATCGGAGGAGGCCAACCTCGTAAGCTGAAGCTCATCCCCTATTCTCAGTCTCGAGAATCGAGACGGCATGCGTAGCAGATGCTGTGTTGTACTTGTACCGAGTCGACGATTGTCCTGTCTGTCTTGCTACTATTGAAGAGTTCGATGTACTTGGCAGCTAGCTTGAGATGCTTTAGGGTATCGCATCAGCACCAACACCGGCACCAACGCCAGCACCAACACTAAAGTCTAAAGCCAACGCCAACGCCAACGCCAGCACCATCTTGTTTTAGTTACTCTCGGCTGTAGGCGAAGAAGATCTGACATCCCGAGGGCCAGAGAAAGAGACGTGCGTAAACACCGCACTGAGAGCCGAGAGAAAAGAGTAGGGAAAAGAAAAAGTTGAGTTTAAAGCTCCTTTCCCTTGATGGGGGGTTTTAAGTATGGAGAACGTCAATCGCTAGGATACGCCGTAGATATACCATGAAGCTTTTCGTACATAAAATATCGGGCCAGAATGGCAAATGAAACGTCGTAGAAATTGCTGTCCAAAGGTCTTGCCACTTGAAAAGCGACGGCCGCGTGGAGTGATCCGGAACATATTCCGTGGACAGGTGCTGCATTGCTGCTGAAGGACGGGTCTGCTATGGGCCGGCAGAAGAGGAGAGTTTGCTGAACTCGAGGCCTAGATGGTATTCTTGACTCGATCCGGTACTATCGCCCAGCTTACAGAATGCGTTTTCAAAGGAGTATCCCAGTGGCGATGGAGACGATGGAGACGATGGAGACGATGGGGACATTTGAGTCGATTGAATCGTATCTATCACTAAAACACCGGATGCTCCCCACTTCCCTCAAACCTTCCCCCTCTTTCGAGCAGCAGAAGCTCCAACAAAGCCATGGATCCCGTCGCAAAAAGGTTGAGCGAGGGAACTACTTTGGTCTACGGGCCTGCCTTGGTCTGCTCTGGTACGTACTCTTTGTAGTATACTCCGTCCGGTACACTGAAAACGAATTCGCTGGTGGCCTGCAAACCTGCAAATCCTACCCACTCTTAACACCGGCCTTCTTTGCTGTTATTGCTTCCCTGGAGTCCTGGACATGGTCGGCCATGGTCTTGCCCTGAAGCAGCACTCTCTCGCCCAGTGAATATCGTAAATATTGCCCTCTATCGCCATTCATTGGACACCTGACCCTCCAGCGCTCGCAGTAGTCTCATGCTGCCCCATGCAGTAAGAGCATGAGAGGACGCTCCAGTACGCTTCGGTCCAGATGTGGTTCCAGTCGTCGCTTCTGATTCGGCAACGAACTGCCTATGGACTCAAAATGGCTGGGGTCGTATAAGTTTGCCGAATTCCCACACCGCTCCTTATGTGGATCCTACCTTCTACCTACGAACTTCTCCTACCAATAGGCCACACACCGACTTACATCGTGAGGATTCCCTCTTCTTCAAAGAGCGGTGTCTTGACCCTCTTCTTACAATACTATTGACCTATTCCAACAAGTAATCCGCGACAATGACCTCTAATCTCGATTTCTCGTCAGAAGGTCTGCTGGACCTATCTTTCGAGCAGCGTGACCCACGATATCAATTTACCAATATGGCTACACGTTCGACATGGCCGTTGCCGTTGGATATGGCCTCAGGAGCCGCGGACGAACGAAGGGAGACATCGCCAGGGCATAATGGGAATCAACAGTACCAACCAGCACATCTTAGTTCGCCGACACTGTTAACAGACTGGCCGATACAGCCGCAATCTCACCAGCTGTCGCAATTCATTCAGGACAGTACCTTGATGGGACCGCAGTATACGTTCGGAAGTCCTTACCAAACTTCTCCTCTCGACTATGCTTTACCCCCGATACCAACGACGCAAGCGGCACTCGAAGCCAGTCTTCACATGGAAACTCCATTCAATGGACTCGCGCAAACGGTAGAGGCGCAGGCGATGCAGTGGCAGGATTGGCACGAATTTGAGGCAGCGATGTACAATGGGAGTCATGGATTACCGAGCATCGGGCGTCAGAGTCTTGGTAGCAATTCGCCAACGGGGACATATTTGGAGGTTCTGTCATTACCAAGTTCGAGTAGCGATAACGGATGGGCGACGGTGGATACGTATCCGGATTTCAACACATATCAACAGGCGCATAACGCAGCGATTTTCAACCCGGGACAGACATTACATCTCCGAACTCATTCCGATTCATCCGATGGAAACCAGACGATTGATTCTTTCGGCAGCTTCGAAGACTTATCCTCATATCCATACTCACCTTATTCACCAGGATCTGACAGCTATTTGGATGTGACAGGTGGGCATCGTAATTGTTTTCATGGAGAAACTCATCATCACAATCACACTCATAGCCACGACATTATCAGCCCCGCTGCTGCGGTCCCTCCCGTCCCTATCAAGGCCTCATCTTCCACCACTACCTCCAACCGAACTACCCCATCAAGTACCTCCTCTCCTCCCACCCGAAGAAATTCCGGACCCAAGAAGAGCCCCACTGCCAAAGCCACTAAACCAGTAATTCGTCGCGCAGCGAATGGCAAGAAAGATGCCACCACCGAGAAGCGTGTTGGAAGAAGGCGTGGACCATTATTACCCGAGCAGAGGAAACAAGCTAGCGAAATACGGAAGTTGAGAGCCTGCTTACGTTGCAAGTTCTTGAAGAAGACTTGTGATACTGGTGAGCCATGCGCTGGGTGTCAACCATCCCATGCTCGTTTGTGGCAAGTGCCTTGTACTCGTATTGATATCAAGGACATTGGCTACTTCATGAAGGATTGGAAAGCGGATTACGAACGTCACGTGGGCCGTGGAGTATCAGTTTACAACATCAAGGGATTCTCTCAGAAGGAGGAGTTGCTCTGGATCACTCACGGATATGGATTCGCTCTACCAATCATGGCCAGAGAAGTCTATGTTAGCGATGACAGTTGTTTCAACGTCGACTGGGTAGAGGCTGACCACGAGGAGCCGATTGAGTTTGAGTCTCGCACTGAGCGCATGTCTGCTGGTTCTGAAGGAGTATCTAACGAAGCGCTTTCCGAGTATCTTGACAAGCATATCGATGGACCATTCGAAGAATTCATCGACGAGTATTTCGAGGGCACTCCTTTCATCACCGATATCTTGAAGACTGCTCACCGCTACTACATGAAGGAGAAGGTCCCTGTTGTCCGCAAGGCCCTAAAACTCGTTCTTGCATACAATCTCACTCTGCATGTAACCATGGTTGAGCAGCGCGGGGATGAGCACCCAATGGAAGGTGTTATCGATGACGAGGAGTCCAAATACAATGGCAAGGTCATTGCCCCCGTCATGATCAACTTCCAAATCAAGTGTGCCTTGGCCGACATGTGGCGCGAATTGCAAAAGGAGATCCTCGAAGAGCTCTCGTCGCTCTACTCCAGCGTCTACAGCGGTGACCGTCTCAAGAACTGGCCGACCATTTTCATGCTCGCCTCCATCCTTCTTGCCGTTTGGGAAGAGATGCAATTCGACTGCCATTACCGTGTCCCCGATCAAGCTGCAGTGAACAAGTTCTGCACAGACATGGAGACAACCCCCGTTGGTGTCATCGTCGGTCTTTTCCATGCCATCTCCCAAAAGCTTCCTGCCTTCACTGAGTGGGAGACCAGAAGACATGGCCAGCTTCTCAACAACAACGTCGCTGTCTGCGAAGCCATGACCGAAATGAGGGGTCATGTTACGAAGCATGGTAAGCTCTCATACCTTTTTACTCCCACACTTTCATCCACTAACAGTCCGTTTAGAATCCTATCTCCGAACTCGACCTGATGCGAAATTTGACCGAAGAGATTTCGACTGCTTGTCTAACAAGTTCCTCTCTAAGCTCGTCATCCGCGCCAACTGAGTCGTCCTCATCTCCTTACTGCAAATATATCATTCTACATACCCACCTTGCATAATCGACTGTACAAAAGCAGCGATGCTGCTAATGAACGGGAGGGACCATTTTAGTGATTTTGCTATTTTATATTTCGATACTTTCCTTTGTCTGACTTTCCTTACTATTTTCCATGCCTGTCTAAAGAGGGGGGCCTACTCTGAGCGGATTCTGTTTTTGGATTTTTTGGATTTTGCAATTTTTCCTATTTATTCAACAGCATAGCGATTTTCGATCTTGAAACAGTCATTTACGACCTCCACGGAAACTTACGACATGTCAGGACTTGTATGATCACAGACCTTACGAAGATCATGGAATTTAACGTTTTACGGACTTATGTTTTTTATTTTTACATATGATTTTTCACCTTACCTTTACTGCTGGAAAATCGAACTCTTTGCTAGTTTTTTTGACAGATTCGTTTTGATGATGGGATATGAGACAGCATCATTGATGAATGAAAGAAAGTCTGCAGAAGGCGTTGTTGTGTTTTTGGAGAAGAAAAAAAAGAGAGATCATCAACTGCCGATCTTTACGAGAGAAAGAAAGGAGCATGCGCGCTTTTGGGCATTGTTGTTGCTGCTGGTGTTGTTATTGCGGGGGGTTGCAGATGGAAGACCGATATAGTGCGAACGAATTGACTTGATACTGTTGGCTGCATTCGATGAATGAATAGGAATAGTAGTTTAGTTACCTGGTAGTTGGGAAAATGGAATCGGATTATGTACACGATGCATGCGTTTGTTCACTCATTGATACATGAGATATGTAGATGCTGAAAACCCCCTCCTGTTTAACATGTAAGATTTCAACATCTTCTTTCTTCACTCGCGCAATCATCACCGTTTCTCTGTACATGCATGCAGACGAATATGCATCCCCCATTTTTTCCAACCTACATACCCATCCATATCCAGCTTTCATCTCGGCGAGCGAGCGATGCGGTGAAGTCTCGGGAAGTAATAGCCGCAGCTCTGGCTGACCAAGGAAAAGAAAAAGAAGAGAAAAAGAAGAAATTTGCCGAACGCCACCGACCTTGTCTGCGGCCTTGCAAAGGGTATTTTTTCAGTTGGGGGAAAAACTGCTGTCAGCAGATGACCATATTCGGGTCATCTAATCAATACTTCTGTGCGTGGAAACGGCATTGAGATGGTACGATACTACCCACCATTCGCAAAATATATAAACGTGGTTGTCAGTTTCTGCAATATGTGTGTATGTTTGGTAATCCGTACCATATCACCCACGAAGAAGGTTCTTGTTGCGAGGAGTGTGCTTGCGTTTTGTTATCTATTGATTGATCCCATGCTGCACCCCCACGATGAGATGTGGGATGCGATGGGTGTCCAAATATCCCTGTCGCCAGCGATAACGTCTTTTTCCCGACATATCGTAGACCTGGGGTTGGGTTTGGCACGTTGAGTTTGGAAAAAGGGACGGCTGGCTTTTACTTTACGGTGCGTGCGAAGGTGGTTTGATGTTGTAGGTCACGAGAGGAAATATAGTACTTGAAGCCTTGAAGCACATATTTGAACTCCAAATTAAATTTTGACAATGATAAGCAGACATCTTGATGCTTCGATTACTCTATAAATCAGCCTTTCTGGGTATTACAGTTCGGGGGGTAAGAAGTATGGGAATCGAAGATATCGTAGGCATCGTAGGTAGATAGAATCCAGATAACGGATAAGATTTCTGGTACAGTACTTGAGGATTTCCTTGCTTTTTGCCTTACTGAGCGTGCATAGGAGTGAGCAGCCATCGCATGAGTACCTGAGTAAGTGAGCTGTTTTGAAACTTAGCATGTCTCGCGCATAGACTAGACGGCCATCGATTGGAAATGAAAGGGCGATGTTATGCAGTGACAGCTGGACGATACTGTCTACAAGTATTTCGTACCGAGTTGTAAAGCAAAAGCAATGGCGATACAGTAATTCGATGATGGAATCCTGCTCCGCAGTCCGAGACATAAGGAGGCGAACTGTGTACAGAGGTACAGAGGTACTTGTAACGAGGTGGCTATTATTCCAAAGCGATGCGCAGGATGGAAAGAAGAGGCTGGAGAAGTGGATGGGCTGCCATGGAATTATTGAGTGATGTCGGTCGATGATTCAGTGAGAAGGCGGGGTCGGCCAGGTGCTAAACTGCTAAACCCCGTTTGGAATCAGTGATGCGATAACGGTGTCAGGGACCATCTGGCCTTCAAAGAGAGGAACTATTCGGCTGATGGCTTGCGGTGTTGTGCTCCGAAAGCAAACTTTGAGCAATACGTGAATCTATCGGGATTGGATAGTTAGAGGCAGATTAATAATTATCGTAGCTACGGGAGTACTCGTAAGGAAGATGTCGGCTTCTGAGGAAAAAGAATTTTCCAGCGAAATCCGGAGTCGCCTTGAAGCTTCATCTCACTTCCGTCCCTTCACTTCAGCCTTGACGTACGGATCTCCCGTTTGAAATCAGTGACAGTACCAGTGACGATTACTCATGGTTGACTCGCGCCTTCCAGCTCGTTCCATATGACCCCATAGTCTGGACTTATTGGCGCATAGCGTATGGCGGTGGGAGGAAGGCGCAGCCAGGAGTTGTTGCCTCGCCCTCTGATTCACTCAAATCGCTAGTAAGTTACGTCTGAGAGAGGTGGCGCTAAGCGATAAGGCTCGCTCATTCCCAAGGGAACGCCGGACTAGAAGGGTACTTAAGGCTCACCATCTCTCCTCCTTCAACACTTTCCTTTCTTCCATCATACAACCTCATCAGAACAAGTTCCTCATCAACTTCTCTACCTTGGTCTTTAATTCATCTAATAAACATCTACATATTCAAAGGAAATTAATCCTACAACCCAGCAATCATGCAGATCTTCGTCAAGACCCGTAAGTTCACCTTATCCGCCGGTTGACTGTTTGGCGCCTTGCGCTCACAGTCGCCACTTCGACTTCTCCATCAAACATCTGCTAACATTATCATCCATAGTCACCGGCAAGACCATCACCCTCGAGGTTGAGTCCAGCGATACCATCGACAACGTCAAGAGCAAGATCCAGGATAAGGAGGGAATTCCCCCGGACCAACAACGCTTGATCTTCGCAGGCAAGCAGCTTGAAGACGGTCGCACCTTGAGCGACTACAACATTCAAAAGGAGTCTACTCTCCATCTCGTCCTCCGTCTTCGTGGCGGTATGCAAATCTGTAAGTTAACACTGTTGCCACTCGTGCCGCATCAACTTATACTAACATCATCTCAGTCGTCAAGACTCTTACCGGTAAGACCATCACTCTTGAGGTCGAATCTTCCGACACCATCGACAATGTCAAGTCCAAGATCCAAGACAAGGAGGGCATTCCTCCGGATCAGCAACGTCTGATTTTCGCCGGTAAACAACTCGAAGACGGCCGAACCCTCTCCGACTACAACATCCAAAAGGAATCTACTCTTCACTTGGTGCTCCGCCTCCGTGGTGGTATGCAAATCTTCGTCAAGACCCTTACCGGAAAGACTATCACATTGGAGGTTGAGTCGTCAGACACGATCGACAACGTAAAATCGAAGATTCAAGATAAGGAGGGTATCCCACCGGACCAGCAACGTCTTATCTTTGCTGGTAAGCAACTCGAGGATGGACGTACACTTTCCGACTACAACATTCAAAAAGAGTCAACACTGCACTTGGTCCTTCGTCTGCGTGGTGGTATGCAGATCTTTGTTAAGACTTTGACTGGAAAGACCATTACGTTGGAAGTGGAATCGTCAGATACCATTGATAATGTCAAGTCAAAGATTCAAGACAAGGAAGGTATCCCACCGGACCAACAGCGATTGATCTTCGCTGGAAAGCAATTGGAGGATGGCAGAACTCTTTCTGATTACAACATTCAGAAGGAGAGCACCTTGCACTTGGTGCTTCGTCTTCGTGGCGGTCAATAGATTCTTTTCGTTTTGAACATAATTTGAGGCGTTTCCGGATATAACATGGACCGATGGGTGTTATGGGAATGGTACATAGGTAGTCATCATGGTGCACCAGAAAGTGTAACCTGGATTGGAGAATAGTCAATACATTTATTTTGACATCTTATAAATTCGTTCTTAATTTGCATGTGTGACTTGTGTGAATACGACTGATAACGAGCATCTCCCCAGAAAATGAGCATTCCGCAATCCTGAAGTGACGGCATTGAATCCACATAGCCTTGTAACTCCCCACCTTCGTACTGTAGTGCGAGGCTGCAGCCGCAAAAATATATTGCACACTCAACGTCTTCCTCCAAACTTGATCCATTCTGTACGTTTTCTATTTTATTACTATCAGCATCTGCGACGTCGAAGTGCGTGTCGTTTGTTTCCGTAGATTGTTTCTATTTCCATCCAAGGCATTATTAATTGCCATCCATTCCTTTGCCACAAAGTGCTGCCCCGCAAAACCCTACGAGCATATATCGGGACCCTGCGCACTACAACCAACCCGCCACGATTACCATCTCTCGACTTCTTCAACTATGCACAAACAAGGAACATGCCCTCTTATTTCTATCATCTGAAATTCGAATTATATCCTTTACCCAGCACCGACCCGGCGAGCATATCGAAAGAAGACACAGAGCGCGAGATTTGGCTTCCGTCTGAGAAAGCGAATATTTTTGGATCGAATAAAGGAACCACTGAGTGGCCGAGGCATAGAGCTATCTCGTGGAATTCGGGCAGGAGGAAAGGTGGCGATCAGAGCTCGTCTGCGGCTTCGACGGAACAGAATAAAGGGACAGGGGAAGACGACATACAACTTGGAGGAGGGGTAAACGGAGCTGCGGTTGGCGGCGCACTTTCTGGAAGAGTAGAAGGACACACCAGACACGTTTCGCGCAGTAGCACGAAGGATCCCGAGGTGATACTGCCAAGTTTAGAGCTACTAGGCCAGACGAGGAATCTACATATTGCGAGGAAGGATTGGAGGTTTGGGAGAGTCCGGATCGAGAGTCTGGATATGGATGGGTCGGGGCAGATTGCTAGAGGGTTGGGAGGTGCAAATGCTGCGTCTGCCATGAATGCGGGGTTGGCTGCGGGAGGTCGGGTCACTAAGGCGAGGTATGAAGAGATTAAGAGCTCAAATGGTTCTCCAAATAACGGGTTGGATCTGAGAAATACGGAGGTAGGGTGGGGAGTGGTACATCTGTATAGGGAGGGAGAGGAGACACCAGGTCTGTTAGGAGTGGAGGTTTATAATTCGGAGACTGCGGCAAGGTCTGTGAATGGATCGGGGAGCATTGCGGGATCTAGCGCGAAGGATGAGCAGGGCCAGACTGCTGCAGATGATTGCACGATTGTCTGTATACCTGCTGTGCCGAGCTACCTGACGCCAAGAGATTTCTTAGGGTTTGTAGGAGAGAAAACCAGAGAGGAGGTTAGCCACTTCAGGATGGTTATGACCGGAAGGATGAATAGGTATCTGGTGCTCATGAAGTTCAGGGATGGGAATGTTGCGAGGAAGTGGAGGGCTGCGTGGGATGGCAAGGTCTTTAATACTATGGAGGTATGTTCATCGTCCAAGATCGATGCTGATTATTCTCAAGCTGACGATATCTTGACAGCCCGAAACATGCCATGCTGTATTCATCAAGTCGATCACATTTCAAACACCTGCCTCCTCTCAGACAAATACAAGTTTTCCTGAGCTTTCCCATGATCCATTCACGCCATCTCCAACGCCTAACCATCTCAAACCATTTCCACCACCTACGCCTAGTCTCATCGAACTACCTACTTGCCCTGTCTGTCTAGAAAGAATGGACGATACAACAGGTCTTCTGACAATCCTCTGTCAACACGTCTTCCATTGTGATTGTCTTCAGAAATGGAGTGGAACGGGCTGCCCTGTATGCCGGCACACGAATCCCTCCTTAGCACTAGCTTCACAATCTTCAAGTTCCACCTACGACCCCGAGAACCCCCCTTTCGGTAGCGGCGAAGCTTCTCTATGCAGTGTCTGCGATTGCGCCGATGATCTCTGGATCTGTCTCATCTGCGGCAACGTCGGCTGCGGACGCTACAAAGGCGGCCACGCCAAAGAGCACTGGAAAGAATCCGCCCACAACTTCGCCCTCGAAATCGAAACCCAACACGTCTGGGACTACGCCAGCGACGCCTGGGTTCATCGCCTCATCCGCGGCAAAGGCGACAGCAAAGTCATCGAACTCCCCTCATCCCGCGCCCGCGGCAACGGTCCCACGCTAGGAGACACCCCCGACGATAGGGAAATGGTGCCCCGCGAGAAACTCGAAAATGCCGGGTTGGAATTCACTCACCTCCTTACCTCGCAGCTCGAGTCACAAAGAGTCTACTTCGAAGATCTCGTCAGCAAAGCCGCATCTAAAGCCAGTGCTGCCTCTAGCGCCGCCGCATCCGCTAGTCGTAGCGCGGAGGAGGCGCTGACGCAGCTACGGACTCTCCAACTCGAACACAACCGCCTTGTCAAAGACGTGATACCGAATCTAGAAAAAGACCTGGAAAGAGAAAAAAAGCGCGCGGAGAAAAGCGCAGAGATCGCCCGCGGCTTGGGGAAGAGTCTGCGGGAGGAGAAAAAGGTGAGCGAGGGGTTGATGGAAAGGATTGGGTTTCTGAATGAGAGGGTTGAGGGGGCAAAGAGGGAGATGCAGGGGGTGAGGGAGGAGTGCGAGGAGTTGAGGGAGGCGAATCGCGATTTGATGGTTATGGTTAGTGGGAGGGAGAGGATCAGGGAGATGGAGGAACGGGGGGAGTTGGATGTGGGGGAGGCGAGTGAGGCGGGGGTTAGTGTGGGGGAAGGGAAGGGGGGGAAGAGGAAGGGGAAGGGGAGGAAGTAGGATGGTGGGTGGAGAGGGTGAAGGTGTTTTTGGGGTGGGTTTCTGTGGAGTGTTTGCTGTGGCTTGTCTTGGCTTGGTTCGGATTGGGTAGCTCTAGATTATAGCCGTTCTGGTTTTGGCTTTGGTTGGGGTGTTAGGTTAGGTTGGCTTGCGAATACCAAAAATGAATAGATATAGTTATGCTTTTACTCTCATTTCCCGCCTTTCTATCTATCTTGTAATGCGCACAATGACAATGACTTTTAAAGTTGTTAAAGGCACACGCACAGGTACGATGAGCTCACCGGTCACTAAACAAAAATCACAGTAGACATGAACTAGGAATGACATGATATAATGCTTGACTTTGATTGATTGTTTCACTAAGAAGACACAAAAAGGAGATATGGTATTCCTTGTACGCCCCCGCTCCTCTAACAAAAAAATAACCAGCCAGACTCAACTCTTGCCACTCCTGCAAATGCTCCTTCCATTCCATACCATTCCGTACCGTGCCGTCTACCGGAAAGACCCCATAAATAGAAACTGTGTGTTGTAGTTTATTTTGGTTTAGTTTAGATCTAGACGTGTTTTCTATCATCCTCATCACTACTCAGCGCAACATCATCCCCATCTCTCGCCGCCTCGGCCTCGCTCTTCCTTCGTCGCATCTGTCCGCGCTCTTTCATCGCGCCCCGGATCTTCATGCTCACTTCATCGAAACTGGCTTTGGAGTCGAGTGCGCTGAAGCCTTTGAGTGGGAACCCGGAGGAGCCTACGGCACCGCCGCTGCTGCTGCTGCGGCTTTCGCTGCGCGAGGGGGGACGCGTGGCGAAGAGTGCGATGTTGCCTAGGTTGCCGAAGGATTCGTTGCGTGGGAGCGTTCCGTTCATGGCGGAGCCGCCGCCGATCGATGCCCCGGCTGTTTGGCTGCGGCGGATGGTGGGTGGGGAGTCGAGTTCGGAGAGGCCGGATTGGTTGCTGTCTCGGCGTCGGATGCCGCTTTGGCTAGGTGAGGTGGGTGTCCTGATGCCGTCGCGGTTGAAAGGATCGGCTACGATGCGAGAAGCGTCGAAGTCGGGGAATAGCTCTGGACCGAGGGTGTTGATGACTTCGGTGACTTGTGCGCTCAGCTGGGCTCTACGCTCTCGGAGTTTGTAGATGACGTTGCTGGAAGCGGGGTTGAGGGATATAATTAGAGGGCGCAAGGATTTGGCAATGTCCATGCCTACCTCTCCGAAACGAAGGGCGGCGAATGTGATTGCAGGGAAGATGATGTAGCCAGAGACGAAGACTGCCCAGAGAGGTACCCAGTCAGGCATGTGCCCTTGGACCCTGTTTCTGTATGTCCATATCGCAAGACCGATGGTGTAGAAGTTATACAAGACCGGAGCAAATGCAAGAGCAACCAGTAGCTTCCATGTAGCCATGACATCACGCCCTTGGAGCTTGACGGTGGATGCTGCTAACGCCTGTCGAGACTTCTTGATACTGATTATTTTCGAGGCTGCAAAAACCGGGGCGAATAGAACCAATCCGGGGATCACACCAACGGATAGAACCGCAAGCTTGCCAAGACGGTAGAAGAGAAGGACAATGACTTTTGGGAGAGAAAATTTGGCGTATTCGATTTGGTGATCTCGTAGATTCATATATCGTAACTGCTTATTGTAGTCAAGAACGGACTTCTTCAGCGCAACAATTCTTGAGTCGTCTTTGTAATGAGTATATCCCTTGACCAATCTACGGTTCAGTTCCACTACCATTGGTAGGGGCAGCTTTTTGCCAGTTGGGTTGTAAAGTCTTCGGACGGCTTGGATAAGCATCAAAGTGTCATAATCGGGACTTGTGACAGTGACAGCAACAAGAGCTTGATATACGGTATCCAACAACTGACTAACAGCCTCTCTTCGCTCCCCACTTTTATATAGTTCAACGAGCTCTTTCGGGATCTCCAAAGGGTTACCAAACTCAACTACAGCCCTAGAGCGGAATTTGTGAGCATGGAAATAGTTCATGCCACAAGGTACGATTTTGAGTCCACTGTCTGGGTTTGCTGCCAAAGATCCAAGAGCCATAATAGCCACACCAGCTTTTAATGGAAGAAGTTCGGTTCTGTCGTGGCTGCCACCCTCTGGGAAGATTCCTACAGCACCGCCCTGGCTAAGACGATCAAAAACCGCATCGTATACTTGAGTTTGGTCCACTTTTGGGGCTGCTTTGTATTTCGTCCCCTCGAAGCCCTCCTTCGTGCCCTTAACAGACTCGTTCTTGAATTTTCCATTCTCGTCGACATCGTCTCGTCCAGTCAATTGCGTCAAAGCGATGCGACCCTTGAACGGCTTCTTCAGTCTCAGTTCCTCGGCGCTAATCACTTCTGCAATCTCAGCATTGCCAGGCGTTGTTCCCTCAACCTTAGGCAGAACTAACAATCCGCCAACTTGTATCTCGCCGCTGTCGAACTTCGTACCAATTCCTCGTACCAGAAGTGGATCGTTGACGGGATCAGGAAGGTATATAGTGCCGGATCCAGGCTTAACCATATCAAGAGCTCGCCCGACTGGGACTGCGCCAACTTTGCGCGCAAACCATCCCACGATGAATTGGCCCATGGATTTCGCGGCGATGAGAAAAGCTACACGGCGATGACATTCGTTACGTAGTGTGCGCATCAGAATGAGGGGATCGACGAACTAAAAATATTTGTCAGTACTGACTTCACAGAGCCACATGTAAAAGAAATTGGCGCATACCTGATTCGCATGCGGGGCAGCGACGAAAATCACAGGCCCTCTTCGTGGGACTTTCCATGATCCTCTTGGGTGAACTTCTCTGAAGAAGAGGTCTACCAGGATTGAAAAGGTCCATAAGAACACATCGTAGATCCAGTTGGTCATTGGGAATTCCTCCTTGTGCTTGGCCTTTTGAGGCATGTGCTCATGCACCTGCTGCTCGTTCGCCATAATGAAAGATGGTATTGTTGAAAATCCCAAGGTGATAATGATGAATGTCTAGACAGACGGGGGGAGAGAATGAATATAGAATGAGCTAGCTGCCTTGGACAGATGAGCACAAGGGCCGCTATAGTTATAAATTATCGACCCAGGTACTAGCTAGCTTTGCTCGACCACAGCTTTCAATTGTTAGTCACGGCGCGCTGGATGCAGAACTTTCTCTCAGTGAATGCACGCTTCCATCAACGTAATAAAGTCTTCCGAGGGGCCAGGAGTCATGTCGATCGAGATATTGTTGGCCGGCTCAATGACGTTGAAGGTTGGGAAGAGAAAGATTTCGGGTGGGGTGAGAGCGAGTTAATTATTTACTGTTTGATGATGCATTTTTTGCCCAACCCAACCCACGCTTCACGGGAGCGGATTAAAATTCCTCGCCGCTTACCGTACCGAAGCAAATCCAAACTTACTAAGTAGCGATAAGCAAACCGATAAGGACCAGCAAGCCGGTACATACAAATGGATACCTTTCAATTGCAAGTCACTGTTCAAGTCCCCGGTATGCTCCAACAGGATTCTGTATGCGTAAATGCTTAGCCAGCCAAATACACTCTTAATAGCTATATCTCCATTCATGGCCCGCTAAGTTACAATCATGGGAGAGGTAACTTGTGGAGTTATCTTGCTGGATCCGCACAATCCTCCTCTACCAAGCACTCACGTGCAGCCAGATGTCGACCCAACAAGAGACCAACCAGCGCTTGTATTGTTAACTTTCTATATCGAAACCTTCCTGGCGTCTTGTACATAATATTCTAATCCTGCGTTCCCAATGGATGCTCTTCCGTACCCACCGCTTCGTTGTCTCGCGGAGCCGGGGCGCTTAGAGGTTGGAGATTCAACCTAGTCGAGGTTTAAGAGAGAGCAACGACATTATGCTACCATATGCTTCCAAGAAATAACAACAACTAGCAAATTTTCAAAAAAATACATTGAAAATGGGTCTACCTCCTTGGGAGACAAGTGAAAGCCAGACTTTTGCTCTCATCACTGGTGCAAATAGGTATTGCTATTTCCCTGACCAAAAAAAAGATAGTTCACCTTCATTGTTGCCAGCTATCAATGTTCTCGAGTTCAATTGCTGACCATTCGTAGTGGTTTAGGTTTCGCAATTGCATGCAGATTGATCGACGAGTTCTTTACCTCCTCCGATACTCCTCCTACGAAACATCTGATTCTCATTCTTTGCACACGCTCACCTCTCAAGACACGATATACAATTTCGCGTCTGCGAGGGCATCTGCGCAACCTCGTCGACTACTCGAAGTTTGCGGCGAAACTACGAGCAAAAGCCAAGGCCCAGGGAAATGTATACAAATGGCAGGACATGGTGGCTCGGGTCCATTTCCTCGGCGTCGAGGTTGACTTGTGCGACTTGAGGAGCGTGTACGCGCTTGCTGACAGACTGGTCAATGGCACTGTAGGCAGTCCAGATGCCACAACGATCGATGGACTGAGACTTCCTGCTGGGTCTCCTGGGACGGCATCCTATTCCGCAGATGTTAAACAAGATAAATGGGCGCTGAGTCAGAAAGAGGGTTCGCAAGGCGAGGAGAGGTCTTGGGGATGGGGCTTGAGTGGGATTCGCATTCCGAGAATCGATATCATGGTTTTAAATGCCGGCATGGGAGGATGGGTTGGAATCAACTGGCCATTGGCTGTCTGGTGCGTTCTGACTGATTTATTTGAGTCGGTGACATGGCCAAGGTACAAACTGGCAAATATAGGGGCTACCACGAAACCACAGGTTTCTTCCGGTGCTCGAGCCAATACCAAATCTTCTGATGAAGCCACGCAGCCGCTGTTATCTGAAGAAACAGGTCCTGAAGAGCCTCCTCTAGGCGAAGTCTTCTGCTCGAATGTTTTTGGTCATTACATCCTCGCACACGAATTGATGCCCTTACTATCGCAACCAAGTTCACCGTCTGCCAATACCAGCGGAAGGATCATCTGGGTATCAAGTATTGAGGCTCTCGATCACCATTTCTCTATAGACGACATCCAAGGGCTTGAAAGCTTAGCGCCATACGAAAGCTCAAAACGCTTGACAGATCTCCTGGTCCTTTCTAGGAAGCTCCGTGGACCTAGCAAAGCCTCCTCCTCATGGTTCGACTGCTCCGATGTGCGCGTGAAGGAGCAAGCAACCGAAGACGATTCTACTGAGTCCGAAGTCAAAGGGAAATTGGTCAAGCCGAACGTATACGTGGTGCACCCCGGCATTTTTGCTTCGGAGATTATGCCATTAAATGCCTTCCTGGTATTTATCTACAAGATGCTCTTCCGCGTGGTAAGATGGCTAGGCAGCCAGTGGCATACCATCGACCCTTACGTCGCCGCTGTAGCACCTGTATGGATCGCCCTTTCTCCAGATGAAACCTTGAACAATGTCGATGCGCCTGCTTCGAAGTGGGGTTCCGCGACAAATTCAAGCGGCAAAGAGCGTGTTATCCGCACAGAAGTGGCAGGCTGGGGATGGGAGGGCAAGACGCCAAAGACTATTGATACGGGGGAGAGAAGGAAAGGCAGGAAAAGGGGCGCGGTGCAGTTGACGAGAGAAGCTAGAGACGATTTTGAAATTTTGGGTCAGAAATGTTGGGTGGAGATGGAGAAACTGAGGAAGGAATGGGAGGATAGATTGGGGGTGAAGAAGTGAGGTGATTTATGGGTTTTAAGGTTTTCTGTATACTTCATCGTCTTTATGGCGTGTATCAATACGGAAGCATTGTTTTTCATGGATACTAGAAAGAGGGGTGTGGAGTGGGAACCACTATTTGGATCGTGGATATCTAGAGATATTCTTACTTGTTTATGCTCTTTACGAAGGTCTTTATGTCTATTTAATACTTGATTGCATATATTCATTAAGCCACAATCTCAGGATACATCTTGTGATGCACCGAGCCAGTATAATGCATGTATATCTTAAGTGCTGATGTTGGATAAGCAGCCGTCCATTGTTCATGGTTGGTGAAGGGCCACGCTTGGCTACAGCTCAAGTACAGCAACGGCGACTAATATATTCGACCTGCGCTGCGGTGCTCTCATTCAACACTATCCATAGAGTGATCAGTGACGGTTTCTAGCAAACTAACATCTCCATCCTCTTCATTCCAACCCACAAGTAGACATAGCTGCCACCTACAAAACCATACTACTCACCATGCAGACACAATGATGGAGCGACTGCCGCGCAAGTAGATAAACACACCATCCGCATTCTACCTATCGACAACGTGCAGCAGTTTCTTCCCCGTGACAAGGCTATGAATTGGTGATGTTTTCTCGGCAAAGATGTTCTCCATGCGCCCATTCATATTGTACTTCACGGGCGAGCTGTGCTTGTCGTTAAACCATTGGAGCGGTTTGAGCGGTTTTGATACCGAGGGGCTAGGTTATTGAGATTGGTTGCGGGAGAGGAGATAGTGAGGAAATGTAAATTGAGTTATTGATAGGGGCTCGGTTTTAGGAGCAATGCTGGGTATTCGGTTTCGATAGCTTATTTGGGGATTGATAGTGGAGTTTTCGTATACTGGACTCGGATAGGGGACTATGCAGGATATAATATTGTACTTGAGAGGACACTCGCGCTGAAGGTATGGATTTCGGATCGAATAGCTATGCTATCGACTCTTTGATGCTGAGACTACTGGACTGATGGAGATATGGCGGACTATCATATCCTCATCATAATGTTCAGATGTATTCACGACCTCTTTGCTTGGGTCACAATCGAGCTCAGCTAACTCGAGATGGTCTCCATTAGACTATATCTTACGATATGGACAATTGCTATGATAATGATACTGCAGAATATGCCACTTACTCAATAAAGATGAATATCCTCTAATTCACAGAGTTATCTCCATCTGCATCATGCAGTTGAACCAGGATTGTCGAGTAGAAGAAAAAGAAACTTGTGCGTAGCCACTTGCTCGCTAGAATTCCCCCTCACTTCAGCTCAACAAGACGCCGTCAAGCAGTTGGTGCGGTCTCTCCAGCTCGAGATCAACTGTTTGCTAATCAGCCCTGCCTTGCGTAGGATTTATGCGATATTTCGGAGCACCAAGAGGTTTCGAACAAGCAAGCTTCTCGCGTTCTTTCAGTTGCCTCCTACCTCGAGTTCATCACCAACAAAAGGATGTATTCCTCTCGTAGTTCATCCCAACGTCTGATCCATCGTCTTGAGGTTACGATACGAATCTTTCCAACCTTCAATCTTGCTATTTTCATAATCCGTACTTCAAAAGTGGAGTTACGGTATCGCCTGAATCAAAATCACGATGTGAACATAATTAAGTAGATGAAGGAAGCGGCTGAGATAATATCAAGCTTGCTTATTCATGACATTGTTGGCTCCTTCGTAATCGTAACCCTCGCTTAAGCGCATACGAAGGAAGGAGCAGCGCTCCGCTGGAACGTAAAAGAAGATGACGAGCATGACGATGGTCTCAAAAACTGGATTCGGGATCAAACTCTGAGTATGGAATACGTAAGGTATTGCATTGAAAGGAAATACCGAGCTTAAGGTTCTTCGGCATGAGCGGAGGATGGTGGTATTCATGCGTCCTTGTTACCCCACACTACCTGCTTTGGCATGCTGGTCGGGATAACCTCGCGGAATTCATTTGCAGCCGAGTAGACAAGAAGAGGGCAGTGCAGGAGCATGACTTAAGAGGAGATCAGATCTTGATGCCTATCGTATGGGCGACGAAAACAAATACCAGAGTGTAGGATGAAGCAGGCAAAATACGTAAGCATAATAATCGCCCTTCATAATCAACAGCACAGTATTGGTGGCTATGTAAAACACACCCACTTCTGAGTAGACTACTCAGACACCATTGGAATAGAGAATGAAATGCCCATTGATACAATTAGATGACGTGCGAAAGTGCATCAGCGTTTTCAGGCAAAGAACTCCGACCGCCGAGATTGTACTCAAACTTGCTCGTCGTCCGAACTTCTGCAAGCTGTTCTCTTCCGGCTGGAACATGGTTCGGGTGGACAGTAGACACAGAGTAGAACGAGGCGGAGCAAGTGAGAGAGACTTAGGCGAGCTTGTGAAAACATACGATATCCAATAGCTGCGAAAGCGCTTGATGAGATGAAATCGTGCGAGCATTGCTTTATTAAACCATGACGATCGTTGGTCGCTTCGGTCTATTTTTGACATGCGCGACAACTGTGCCATACAGAGCGAACCAACTAAAACATTAAACGCGCAATTTTAGATGCGAGATCGGGACAGCAAACGACGCTGTGCCGTGAGGTTTGTTTTGATGCGCATCAATTTCGCAAGGTAGCAAAAATAGACATTGGCGCTTAATGGTGCAGCAAACACCAAATGAAGCCACTTCCGCGCGTTGCATCTAGCCGCCGGTACATGGTTTTGATGAGAGCTAGGGCTGCGACCCGTAGCGCTTTCATTATGGGGTGCAATGGGAGAGCAGAGACATCTCCAAGGATTTCATAGGTCCCTTCGTGTCCCTAGCGTCCCGAGACCAGATCGGATGGACGGCCTGAGCCGGCACGCAAAAGATGCACGAAGATATTATTGAAGATTCCCAAAGCGATGTGCTGAAGGAGACCCGGAGTGGCCGCATGATGGATGTAAGACAGAGCAACCTGGTGCAACCTAAATTGGATGCACTTCGTAGTGATGATTAATGATTGATGATTTGACGTCGATTTGCTTTCTTCATTTGTCGCACTGCCACACCTTCGTATGGTATTGCATTCTGGAAGTCTTCTCGTGATGTGTGGGATATTCCGATGTGGTAGTCTTTCCGGGTTCTCATTGGCCACTCATGAAATTTTGGTGTGCCGACCAACGGGCATAGCTGATTTGCTTCAACTCTTACCTGAACGAATGAAAGGCTTATCTCACTTGCTGAAGATCAATATTCTATATTTCGTACGCAGCCGTGCATTCTCGTCTTCAAAGCAGGAAAACGAGCAATTAATGTGGATGATTTCCGGATGCGGAGAGGCAGTGGTAGTGCATCGTAGGCGATTTCAGTTTGAGATGGAGGTTTGTTTCAGGCGATACCATCCATCTCAGCCAGTAAGAATGATGGACATGAGATCTGATCATCCATACTTCGTACTTCCCGTATAGTTGCCAGAACTGCGCAGCTGCGCTTCAACCATGGAGATATCAAATGTTTTTCTCGCAATCGGCCTCGGAGTTCTGCCTCTCACTTTCGCCTCGGTCGGCATTACTGTAAGTTGCCACATCTGACCTGACATGACAATATGTACGATGTATGCGTGGTGTTCGTGTTTTTTTTTTCTGCGTCGGCGATGGTTGTCTCGCAGTAGCTGTAGCAATACTAAAAAAAGGGGCTGGGGCAGCAGTTCTAGCAGTAGCGTGGCCCCAAGGTTAAGCTTTAGAGCCCTCTAGCCTTTAGGACGGTCCCTAAGTGAGGCTTTGCATTGGGAGGTGGAATCTCCGAACCTTCATTGGACCCCGCCCTCCCATTCGGTCGCAGTTACCCGACTACGTCCGGGGAGATCTTTTCTTCGAATGAACTTAACTTGGAACTTGGCTCTAATTCGTAATCGGCCGCCGTCAAATGCCCCTCCATGCAGACTTGCAGACTGGGCATCCCGCGGCATCCTATCATGGATCTTTATCGTCGCTATCATCGCCATCGTCGCCCATCGCTATCCTTGCTGTGGATGTTGAACATACTGGCTGGCATCTTGCGGTCAAGGCTTGGGAACTCTTAACTCCTAAGAGCCTAAGAGGAGAGAGAGGCTATCTATCGGCTATTGCTATTCCTCGCCTTCTTCGCATTAATCACACAGCTTCATCAGCCATCCCTCTCAGCCACCAAGTGCTGGGTAGCATGGAGTATTTGCAATATTTACAAAACGTGTGATTCACAGAAACTCTTGTCTTCTCTCTTGGATATCGAAGAGGTTGGTTGGGCTGGGCATCGTCGACGGAAAGAAGGAAAAAATCGTCATCCCCGGATTGCGCATGATGTGTCCAGTGGAGCTGCAAGCATTCTCGACTTGATCCAACCTTACCAAGCATTGACCAGATGAATGATCAATCACCACCGAGCAGCCCAAAAATCTATACTTCCAGACTCATATTTTTTCGTGCAGGGTGTTTTGATGTGTGATCGCTGTCAAATCATGGGATGTTCGCTGAAGTGTCACATTCACCGCCTACACTTCAAAGACGGCGACACGTATAACTAGATCCATTTAAATACAGGTCCAGCATTACTCGCATCAATGATGTCGACCATTCATCTTCTGAAGTTTTCGATATATTCGTCCTTCTGCATACCTAGGTAGATGCATAGTTACAGAAAGTCGGCTAGATTGAATCATTCCCCTTCATTACCATTACCAACACTCCGTATTCTCCTTACATACAGTGCCAGAGTACAGTGACTGTACTGTACATTGCTCCTGGCCTCATCAATAATTCGTGTATCTATTGTTATTGGTATTTAGTTCCATAGCTACCAAGATCGAAAAGTCTCCCGTGGTTTCAGCCCTCTTGGTCGGTAGTCATCTCAGCGAATCGAAGCGATCCAAGGAGGCGATCAACGAAGAAACAAAACGTGGAGAAGCGACAGTGCGAGAAGCACGACGAGAACTTGCAGTTCATATAGCCCGCAGAACACGGCATAGCAAGTTGACCAGCACCCATTGGAACCGGCTTATGCTCATGCTCACGCTCACGCTCACACTCGCGCTCTGACTTGGTCCAACAGCCTCAGGAAAAGTCTCTGCTCCCTAGACATTTCGAAAATCGCGGGTTTCTTGTTTGATCTTGACTTGGACTTGCACCACGTCGTCAACACCGATTTGGTTCTGGGGCATTACCAACGAATCAAGCACCGTTGCTTTTTCCATTGCTCTGTTGATTTGCTTGATCCTCGGGCGCAAGGTGGGCTGAACACTTGAAACCTTTTGCAGACCCGCTGTAGCCACGCCACCAGTCGACCTCTCCTCTGCATCCCTGTCATCCTGATCGACCAACCTAAGACTCCCTGGATACAGCGGGGCCCTTGTCGAAAAGCCATCTGCATCCTTGGTCCGTTTGGAGAGCGAGGGGTACGATCCCAAGCATTCCTCTTATTCCTTTACCAGCGCCTACCGAGCTAGGGGGCTTCCATTTTGGATTTCTGCTAGTCGTCCAACCCGAGCCAATTATTCCCTCTCCATTTCGACGTTTCCTTACTGGCCTGAAAATACTTCTTCCTGGCAAGGAAAAGCTGGAACGAACTGGAATTCGATAGGAGAAAAGCATTGGAGCGTATTGAAAACAATTAAAGCGTCCTGGAAGTGGAAGTGGTCCCCCATTCTAGTCGATACCTCCTTCGTATGCATATCGGAAAGTAATATACATAGCTCCTCATATCTCCCCCCCAGCCTGCATTCGGCGGAAGAAGACATCGTCTACATATTTCAGCATCCACTTTCTGCATTCTTCCTTTTATATACTCGTCCCAACCCACTCCACATCCAACACAGCACAGCTCATCCGATCTTCGCTCGACCTTCACCGTCGACCGCCTTTTCTCACACCTTCCGCCTTTCTGTGGGGTAAACCATCAAATCATCCACTGTTCCCCTCCAACGAACGAAATCGAAACGAAACAGATAGAACCAAACAATATCTTCTTTATTGGTACTTTCATTTCGTCTCAAAAGTTCAGACGTTTCACCAGTCGCCCATAAACTCTCTCGACTCTTCTCAACCTCTCACCAAGAGTCCCAAAAAGGTCCTCCGCGCCTATCTGCATCGCATCGCTTCTCTCTTCAGCCACCCCTACCAACAACCCTTGCTACCGGATCCGCCCTGGTGATCGCCCTTTTGTCAGGCTTGCGGCGAGGCAATTTACATTTTTATATAGCCAACTGAATCCTCTCATTGCCTCCTCGACGCACAGCACAGTAACCCGCTGCGCCAACCTCCTCCTTCAACCACAGGATTCCCGCTGGTCGGATCTTTTCTCACTCATTCGCGAAATTTGATATTCGTTATTACGAGTCCATCGTCACCTTTCGCTCGATATCGTTCTTCGTCATTTGTCATTTGGATAGTCTCTTACCTATCCAATCTCACGACTTCGTCGAAGCTTCCAATTCACTTCTTCTTAGTGTTACCCAACACTTTTTTCTTATTCCACAATACTTACCTCTCAGGCTATTGTTGGAATTACCTCACCATAGCCGACCCGATAAATCACCTCAGCCCTTCCGAGACCACAATACCTCGTACATTACGACAATAGCAACAATACAGACATTTAATTACCTGACAGGACAATAACGACTTTCTTTTTCAGTTTTTACGACCTAGAGCTTGTTGTATCTTTATTCTTTTATCCTCCTCTTCTTGTTTCAATTTGCATTTTCAAGTCTAGAGCGATCATCTTCCAAAAGATATACCAGCAACTAGATCAAGTACCAGACTCAGAAAGAAACATACATCATGTCATACAACTCAAGAGCTCCTAGAGCTTCGAACGAGGCAGCTCTGGAACGCTTCATCTACATGCCTGTCAGTTCGCAAATGATTAGCTACCTTGCTCAAAAGGCTTCAGAAGTCATCCAGTGTGAACCTTCACAGCCACAGTCGAGTCAATTGCCCTCACCACCGGACACTCCACCTCGAGACAGACGATCACGATCAGATTTACCATCCTTGGAGAGATTCATCACATCTTTAGTCAAAAAGTCGAATGTCCAAGTACCTACACTTATGACAAGTTTAGTGTATCTCGCGAGGCTAAAGACGAAGTTACCACCAGTTGCGAAGGGATTGAGATGTACAGTTCACAGAATCTTCCTCGCTGCACTAATTCTGGCTGCCAAGTTCTTGAATGACTCGTCGCCAAAGAACAAGCACTGGGCAGAGTACTCCAACGTTCGAGCTTACGAAGGATTTGGATTCTCTCGAACAGAAGTGAACCTCATGGAGAAGCAGCTACTTTTCCTCCTCGATTGGGATTTAATCATTACTTCCGAGGACCTCTACACACACTTGGAACCATTCCTTACACCCATCCGACACGAAATCGACATCCAAGAAGAACACAGCCGTTTCCAAGAAGCACAGGAGCAAGCTCTTCGAGAACAGCGAGCGCAAGCCGAAGCACTCTCATTCGACCCGACTGGACGATACTGGATGCCATCTTACGAAGAAAAGTACATGTCATTCTACAGCGAACAACAAGCATACCAGAACCACTACCCATCACCACCTTCATCTTCTGAAGTACCTGGTCTATCTCGCAGCGGTACCCTCGACACACTGGATGCCACGTCATCTTCTGCGTCTTCATACATGTCCGAATTATCTCGAGCAGGAACTCCCCTCTCATCTATTGGCAGTGACATAGACGCCATGCAATGCGAGACCTACTCACCTTCCGGCGTCATCCGCGATGTTGTCACCGTATACGTTCCTACTGCCGATGGCAAGGGCACCCGACCCATGCTTCCGTACGAAATCGACAACATGTCATTGGTGGATGAGAAGCGTCGAGCAGTAAAGAAACCGAAGGGAAACATCTTCAGTCGATTCCTTGGTGGGCAACGAAATTACGTGTCATGAGACTTTTCTTCTTTTCGGTGTTTGGCATTGGAATGAGCGCGCTTGACCTGACGAATTTCTTATGTATACATTTGACGAAAATCCGTCTTCATTTTTCCTTTTTCTTATCTCTTTACCTGATCGTGGGCATCAGGTATCACATACAACATTGCATTGGGCGGCGTTTACGTTTACAGGGCGTTTAGATTCACATCTATGAGGATGTGATAGGACAAGTTAAAAATGGTTGGGCTGAGAAGAGGGAAAGCCTCAATCTGGATTATTGAGGATGCTCCTTTGGTTCTGAGGTCCCTTTGGATGGGGGTTTGGTTGGGTGGTCAACACCCCAACTTCGGGATTTTGTTTTTCGTCCCCTATGAACTTGAGCGTATGGGATGCGAGGGTTAGAACTATAGCATTACGTTTATATAACATGGCATGACTGTGGGATATGGATCGATTTTGGTCATGAGCGCATGGAAACAAATCGAGAGGAATGAACTGAGATAGGATTATAATAATTAATACTGTTGAAACCTTTCAAACCACTTCTTCCTGTTTCAAAACTTCGTGATAACCTTCGTAAGCGTGACGTTGGTGATAGCTAGTGTCAAGGGTCCCTGCGCATCTTCCCTTTACGGAAAACCCTTGCGCATGCGCTACATGGGTCTTATCTACAGGAGAACATAAGGTTGTAGGAGAATAATTAAGATTGTTTGCATGTATATTTAGAGAGCTATTGGACAGCTGAACTCGTCCTCCACCATCGCATCGTCGTGCAAGCCGCCGGATTGTACTCCAACATGCGACGCACAAGGCAAATTATCGCGACGCTGCTGCCTATTTTTCTCCAACACGTGAAGGTCGCGTGACGCGCGTAGCTGGCAGCTGTGATGGTGAGTGAGTGCGCAAGGATTAATTACTAAGGTCATCTTCGTTTCGATCCGTCATGTGTGTGTAATCATCTTGAAACATCCTCCCACCCCCTGTCACAGTCGCAGATAGATTCCCTTCCCTCGACAACGCCTGCGTACGTGCGCAACTCATCTGCTCAGCGTGTGGCTTTGTGCACACGTAGCAGTGCGCACATCAGCATGCCTTCTCCTTCTCCCACTTGTGCGCACGCCCGTCTCCGTGTCACTCCGCATCCTTCGCAGACCCGGTTTCCGGGCGTTTCTCCACACGACCGCGCTGCGGCGGCCGCTCCTACGGTTCTCAGACGAGCCGTGCTGGATTGCGAGGCTGCTGGTCTGGCTGCGGATCGCTTTGCGGCTACGTTTCCGGGGCCGTTGGGGCTGGAAGGTGATGATTTGGTGGTGGACCCGGAGTATCCTCCTCAGAGTTTCAGGGAGTGGAGGGGAGAGCGTCAGCGCAATAAAGTGGGTGCGGAGGGGAGAAGGTCGATTTATGTGGTTGGGCCGCCGGTGGTGGAGGATGGTGGTGCGCAGGAAGCATTCATGAGAAGCTGGACGGAGTGTGATGTCAAGGGAGCAGATGCGAAAGCCATTGTGGGGAGCAAGACCAAGGGGTGGGAGAAAGACGTGGTGGAATATCTGGAAGCTTTCTATCATGGACTACCCGTCAAACTATTGAATGCCTCCGGCCTGCATTTCACTCCATGGGACACAACGCCGTCCCAACCCACGAAATCAAAATCCCGCTCATCAGCTAAAGCTCGGAAACCTAAGGAACCCTCATACATCGGTCTCCGCACAGCCGAAGAACTGATTGGAATCCGCTACCGAGCAACCCCATCCGCGCACTACAGTCATCAACTTAATCTGGACGATCTCCTGGACGCTGCTATTTCCATCTTACCAGATGACGCATATGCATTGCTGATGCTAGTCGATCACGACTTATACGAAGACGACGACGATGAATTCGTCTGCGGCAGAGCTTATGGTGGAAGCAGAGTCGCTGTTGTTTCTCGCGCGAGATACAATCCCCTGCTTGACGCGGAGCAGGGTGTGCCTAGGGAACATGCTTGGCCCGCAAGTCATTGTGAGAAGTACATGGCGGAATGTTGCGGGAAAGCCGCGAATAAAATGAGTAGCAAAGGGGTCTTTGCAATTGAGGATAGTCCCCTCCGTCTAGCTGTTACTGCGCACACAACTTTGTATGCTAGCGCTATGACTTCAGAGCAGTCGGCGGGGCTGTGGTTTAGTCGGATATGTCGCACGGCAAGTCATGAGCTGGGACATTGTTTTGGGATAGATCATTGTGTGTATTATGCTTGCTGTATGCAGGGCAGTGCGTCGATTGTGGAGGATGCAAGACAACCGCCGTATTTGTGTCCGGTGGATTTGCAGAAGGTGATTCGGGCGACGGGGGCGGGTTTTGAGGAGAGATATAGGGCTTTGAGGGGCTTTTGTGCAAAGTGGGAGGGTGTGTGTATGTTTGCGGCGTGGGGGAAGTGGATTGAGGGGAGACTGAAGCAGATTGAAGATGCGGGTCAGCAAGAGTAGAGTGTTGTAGGAGCCTGGATTGAAGATATAAACTCATTTTGCATACTAAATGTAGGACAGGGAGAGCATTATCGGCCGGGGCCGTACTCTAAGGTGGATGAGCTACAAACTCCGTAATGAAATTTCTACTTAACACAAACACCTTCATACGTTCGTTTGTCTTTGGGTCCTAGATTCACCTTCAACGTCGTGTCCAATCCTATGCCACTTTACCACCAGTCGACATCAGGACATCTTCTGACGCCCGAATCGACAGCTCTGAAAGACACCTCAAAATGCCACAGCTTCTTCTGCTCACTTCATCTCCAACCCAAGATTGTTGTACTCGACTCGAAGGATATAATGTTCATCGTCGTTATGTTTATACATCGTTATACAAATGCCAACGCCGTTTTCCCAACCATAAAAGCCTACACATAATTAGCCAAAGTCTACAACAAGAACATAGCAACCGCATATACCATTCCGTTCCATGCCAGCCATCTAGATCGTATGATCAGAAAGGTCCTTCCACTTTGCCAAATACGCTTCTCCACTGAGAGCACCTTTAGGATCATTCTCGAAGCGTCCTCGCGCTGCTTTGATTTTGCGGGTAACAAATGGCGTAAGCTATATATATGTTAGGAATAAATTCAATACTCAATTACAGACTCTGGAAACCGTACCTTGGTATCTTTTAAGTTCTGCGGCACAACATATGTCCTGACTTTATCCCACTCAATTATATACCCTCCATGCTGTGTATGTCGACCTGTCGAGCCCGTCCCCGTACCCTTATAAAATCCTTTATTCGCCTGCTTCGTCGTAAGCCTAAGGCGCGAAATGCGCTGCATCAAAGACGAAGTGGCCTTCATAGTTGGAATCGCTATTCGTATCAATAAGTCTTGTCTTGTGATTCTTCAAAATTGTGAATCCCCAGATAATTGCCAGATGACGCTAGCGGCCGCGGAACCCGGCGGCGCAAGCAGAAAAAATGTTTCCCGATAAAAGATTAGCAGACTATCAAGTCCCAGGGTATTTTTTCGTTACTGCTACGGTTCATTTGGATTGAATTGTACAATTATGCCCGGAAGACAATCCCATGGCAGGTCGCTGCTGAAGCAGCCAAAGGTTCGCACGAAGTCGAAGAGAAAAACTATCGATGCGTATTCTGCAGCGCAGCAACAAGTTCCCGAGCGCCATCGCATAAGGCAAAATCGATTGGGACATGCGGAGGGGGGCAATAGACCTGGCAAGCGACAAAGGGATGAGGAAGACGAGGAAGAAGACAGCGAGGATGAGTCTAGTGCGAAGAAACAGAAAAAGGGTCCTGCGAAAGGTCGGTTCGATGAGCTAGATCTCGATGAGGGGAGCGATAGTGAGGGGAATACGTGGAAGATGGGGCAGGTTGATAGCGATGATGATAGCGACATCGACAGTGATGATGCTTTTGGAGAGAGCGATGAGGAGCGATTCGAGGGTTATGCGTTCGCCGGAAGCTCGAGCAATAATAAACCTGCTAAGAAACGCTCTGCAAGAACGAAGGATTTAAATCTAGACGAGGAGGATGATGGAGAGGATTCTGGCTCAGAATTGGAAGAAGGGGACTTGGGGGACGAAGCTGTTGATCTCGCGGCAATTTTGGATGCTGGGGATGACGACAGTGAGGAAAATGAAGAAGAAGGTTCGGGCGAATCTGGTTCAGACGATGCGAGTGAGGAAAGCGATGAGGGATCGTCTGCCTCCTCCGCAGAAGATGAGGACGACTCAACGGATCCATCGAAACTCGCAGCGCTTCAAAGTCTCATTGCGAACCTTCCACAAAACGACAGCAAAACCGTGGCAAAGGAGCGAACTGATGGGGCTATCGAATACAATACTCCTTCAGATTTTGGTCTTACGTCGAAGAATAAGCTCACATTAGAAGATCTTGGTCTCCCGAAAATCAGCGATCCACATATTAAGAAGTCTTTGAAATTCTTGGAGTCGGATGATAGTAAGAAAAAGGTTGCCGGCAAGCTTGAGGTACCACTATCAAGACGCGAGCAAGATCGTCTAGACCGTAGCGCAGCTTATGATAAGAGCAAGGAGACGCTGGACAGATGGACAGACACTGTGAAGCACAATAGACGAGCTGATCATTTAATTTTCCCTCTTGCAGACCCAGATGCAGATTCGGCACGCAAGAATGATCGACTCCAGCCAACAGGATATTCTAAACCGTTCAACGAGCTTGAAGCTACTATCCAGACAATTCTTGAGGAGAGTGGTCTTGCTGCTGCGGGTGGCAGAGACGATGAAGACAAAATCAGAGAATTCGAGGAATTGGAGGCCAATAAGCTTTCTATTGAGGAGGTCAAAGCTCGACGAGATCAGTTGCGAATGGCTCGAGAATTACTGTTCCGAGAAGAAGTCAAAGCCAAGCGCATAAAGAAGATCAAGAGCAAGTCCTACCGCAAGGTTCACCGTAAGCAACGTGAGAAGGAGGAGAGGATGAATCAAGAAGCTCTTGAGGAGGGCGGGTACGTTCCTTCTGAGGACGAACAAGAGGCCCAGGATCGACGACGTGCGACTGAGAGAATGGGAGCCAAGCATCGCAACAGCAAGTGGGCAAAGGCTACCAAAGCAACCGGTCGAGCGGCGTGGGATGAAGATGCTAGAGATGGCATTACGGAGATGGCACGAAGAGAAGAAGATCTTCGTAAACGAGTGGAGGGGAGAAAAGTGCGAAATGAGTTCGATGACGATTCGGACGAATCTATGGATGAAGATGATGAAGATGATAGCGGAGACGGCGAGGACGCTGAGCAGAATCGACTTCTTCGACGCCTAGAAAAGTTGAAAGGCGACTCAGACACTGTTGATGAATCTGTTCCGGGATCCAAACTGGCTAAAATGAAATTCATGCGAAATGCGGAAGCGGCTCGAAAACAAGCCAATGATGCTATGGTGGAAGAAATGCGTAAAGAACTTGCGGGAGAGGAAAGCTCCGGTGAAGAAGAAGAACCGAGTGATATCGGCCGTAGAATCTTTGGTCCTGGAAGCAACAAATCGAAAGATGGGCCTACCAAATCTCACAAAGTCAATGAGTTCGAGGAGGCGGATCCTTCTGATGAGGACGAGGATGACCGGGAGGTTGTGATTGAAGGGGTAGATAACAGGCCTGCCAAAGCAGCAAACGGATCGAAATCAAAGAAGACTACCAGCACAGTTAAGATCTCAGAAAGGAAGCCAACTGCACAACCGGAAGTGGCTACTGAAGGTGGTGCTTGGTCAAAGGTCCCCGTCAAGTCCGATTTTGTTACTAATGCAGAGGCTAAGAAGAGAAGACATAAGAGCAATAACGCCATGGATGTGGATGAGCTCGATCTCACACAAGCTGCTGTCATTGCAAAGCAACCCAAGCCGAAAGCCTCCAAGCCCAAAACAGCCCAGACGCTTGAAGCTTCTTCGGAAAACGACAGCGATGATGATGGTGCTCTACACTTACCATTTGCTATCAAGGACCAGGAGCTCATTAAACGCGCTTTTGCTGGTGCAGATGTAGTCGGAGATTTTGAAATGGAGAAGAAGCAGACAATTGAAGATGAGGATGAGAAAGTAATCGATAATACTCTACCTGGCTGGGGAAATTGGGTAGGAGATGGTGTGAGCAAGAGGGAGAAGGCCAAGAACAAGGGGAGATTCCTTACAAAGTCTGAAGGTATCAAGGCGCAGAATCGAAAGGATGCAAAACTTGACCGCGTTATCATCAACGAGAAGCGCGTCAAGAAGGTACGTTTTTATCACAACTGCTCAGTGCTTATATGTATGTATACTAACACACAGACAGAACACCAAATACCTTGCCTCCCAACTCCCTCATCCCTTCGAGTCCAAACTCCAGTACGAGAGATCTTTACGACTCCCCGTAGGACCAGAATGGGCGACGAAGGAAACCTTCCAGGACTCAACCAAACCAAGAGTCATGATCAAACAAGGAATCATCGCTCCTATGTCAAAGCCTTTATTGTAATCTTAGATCATCCAACCATCACCACCAGAGCAGAATTTTTTACTGCTGTACATATATACACCCCTGTTCGAATATATTCTCGGGGTCCACCCTCAATGAGTCGTGTGGTGCACTTGTGAGACACTTTCTCCTTCTACCCCGCGTTTTGTGTGACCACGTGAAAACTTGTCAATTGCCCGCATGATGCAGGAAAGAAGCATGAAGGGTTTTTTTTTCTTTTCGGCGCATGCTTTTGCGTTTCATCTTTGTGTTTTCGTGCTACCGGCGGTTGGTTTGTTTGGCTTTTCTCCAGTCCTCGTCGCGCCAAGTCTGCGCAATTGTGAGAGAGCTGCAGGGTAGTATCATGTGTATGTACGCACTCTCTAGTAGTAAGGTTTCCCATATGTATAACTGACCGAAGGATGGAGGTTATACCGTGGTATTTGTCGTTCTGACGGTGATGACTGGGTTGAGTTGAGCTGTCATGTTGGTCCGGAGAGATCTCTGTACTGTGTTAGGCAAAACACAAGATCTACAATGAACCATTGTTCCTGCGCCTGTCACGCGAGCTGCTTTCATGATTCGGATGAATGGCTGTTCTAGAAGATTACGTGGCTTCTATTCTGTCATGCTCAGGCGCTTGTTGCTGTGGCATTATCGGAAATTGCGAGTCATGATCTGTGAATAGCTTCATGGGATGGTTTCTTCCGCTAAAATGCGTATGGGGCTAGTAGCTAAGGTATTTGCAATCAGAGACAAGCACCGTTAAGTATGCCGCTGTCATTTTCGAAGGCATGGGACTCTTGCAGTCTGGATTGGATTGGATTGGTACGCTCACTGTGGTGGTAGTAGCACCTCGTGAGTGGCTAGATGCAAATCTCCGGTCGATCAAGCATTACACAATCTTCCTATTTCAATCTCAGTTCTAAAACTACATTTTATTTGATTTTTATTCTCCGTTTACTTCCCTTTTACTAGTCGCGTCTCTCGTGTATGTTCGTGTCCAGAACTCAAAAATTCAATAGTGCTGTCGCGCAATACATTCCATTTCTAACATTCTTCCTCCCTTTCCTATATTCACCCCTATTTTCCCCCTTTACCCATCGCGTCTTCCTCACAAGCGCGACCAGAACGTGTCACAACACCCGTTCCCCTTCCCACTGTAAAAGCTTACTTACTTACTCACTTTCCTGTACTGCGCTGCACCCCATGACGCACAACCACAACGGGCCGACTTGAATCTCTCGTCCCAGTGTCATTCTCCCAATTATTGAATACCATCTCTGCTCTTTCTCTTCGTGACAGGACAGCACTATTGGACTCCTCTGGTCTTGACCAATTATGAAGATTCCTCTTACATAAATGGACGAGAGGAGAGCATACAAGTGATCTATCCGCACTACTGCAAAAATCCAGCTAGTAGTCAAGTGAATGAATGAATGAGTCCGGGAAAGCTAGATGAGAATCAGATAAAATATGAAGGGCGAAGTAGAAAGGGGACGAACATTTTCTTGCTTGTTATTTTTGCTTTACTTTCTTCCTTTCTTCAGCTTCTCAAATCTGTAAGGAGAAATTGTTTGAGATTGGTAAAATGAAGCTCAATCTATTCGTCTTACAACTCCTCGTCGCTGGTATCAACTGTGCGCCTCATCCCCGCGCACATGTTGATACCCCGACTACCTCTTCCTCCGTGGCAAAGTTTCATGCCGGTGGTAACATATTCCCGCCGTCTGTTCTCAAACATGCAGCTCCAACGACAACCGCAAAAGCAACCATCAAAGCCAAATCTGCCCTCCCAAACCAATCACCCACCCCCTCCATCTCCATCCAAACCAGCATCTCCGCGTCCGCAACCATCCAAATCATCCCCTCCTCCGCCGCCACCCTCACCCCATCCACGACCGGCCTCCTCCTAAGCAACCTCGAAACCTCCGGGCACGCCACCTCGGCCCCAATCATCGCCCCCTCCCTCCCGATCTCCATCCCCCAAACCCGGATTCTCGTCGCCGCCGCATCCGCCGTCCCGTCCCCCTCCGCACTCCTCTCCTCCCCCTCCTCCAACATCTTCCAACAACCGATCTCCCTCTCCCCACCCCCATCCATCTTCCCCTCCCGCGCCGACCACCCCGTTCCCCGCCTGGGTATCACACCCCAAAATTCCGGACCCTTCCAAACTAACAAATTCTACGCCAACTTCTTCCTCGGCTCGCAAACCGCTCCAACCTGGACTCACCCTTACTCCCTCTCCTACGCCCCCTCCTTCAACCCCTCCACCACCAGCTCCACCTCCCCACGCACCTACCCCGGCATCAGCATCTCGCATCTCCTCTCCTCTCAAAAAGTCTTCGGCCCCACTTCCTCCAGCACCAGTTCCTCATCCTACTACATAAACCCCATCGGAATAACCTCCCTCCTCCTCTCCTGCACTGAACTCCCCCCCTCCGGCTCCTCCCTCACAACCAGTTCCCAAACCTCCTTCTCCGCATCCATAAACCTGCTCTCCTCCCCCAGCAGCAGCACCCCCCTAATCTCCTTCCCCCTCGTCCAAGGCATGGGTTTCGTCACCGCTTTGTACAACTCCGCGACGCCTGTTCTCGGCAGCGGGGTCTTTTTCCAATCTCTTGCTCTCCTCCCTTCACCTGCAGGTCGCTCCTCAATAACCAAATACAAAATCGCCCTCGCAGACGGAAGTACCTGGCTCCTATACGCCACATCCACATCCCCCTCCCCACTCACCCTAACCCTCCTCTCCCCCTCCCTCATCCAAGCCAGCGCTCCCTTCCGCGGCTCCCTCCAAATCGCTAAGCTCCCCGCCTCGGCATACACATCCGCAGAAGCAGAACTCCTCCACGACAGCGCCGCAGGCGCGTACGCGCGCTCGGCAAGTATCTCTGGTTCAGTGAATGGGAACTCAGGGAGTTATACTTTGACATTTGAGAAAGCGGGATTGAGTGATCCGACGCTGTTGATGTATGCCTTGCCGCATCATGTCGAGTCGTTTGATAATGCGACGTATTGTGCGGTGAGGGGGGGAGTGGTGTTGGATACTACGACGTGAGTCCTCTTACTTTTTCCTCCTTATATTCCCCTTTTCCCCCTGTCCCCTACCCTCCCCCTTCCCCTTCCCCCCTACCGCTAAACCCAACCCGCAAAACTAATACCCCCACAGTAAAGGCACCGCCACGGCCGTTCTCGCCAACAGCTGGACTTTGCTCGAACCGTCGCTGCCCAGCACCATGGGTTTCCTACCCTGGAGTCCAGCGCGGGGGTCCCTGAACCCGAGTGCGATATCCAGCGCTGCGAAGACGGTTATTTCGAATATTGCGGCGGTGGAAGTGAGTCAGAATATGACGATGCAGACGAATTTGGATTCGATGTATTATAGTGGGAAGGTATGTTTTTCTTATTTTTTGGGTTGTTCTGGATGGGGAGGGGGAGTGAGTGGGACGGCGAGGAGACGGTGAAGGGGGTCATTACCCGCTTACCGAGAGAAGGAGATGGGATTTATGGAGATGTGTACAATCGAAGAAAGAAAAGTGAAGAGTTGGGAAGTGGGCGAAGCAAGACGAAGAAGCAAGCTAACGAGATACACGCAATAGGCATTAGCTAAGTTCGCGGGAATCGTATATACGATTCATGATATTGTTGGAGATGTAGCGCTTGCTCAAGCAGGACTGGACAAGTTGAAGCAGAGTTTTGAGAGGTTTAGCACTAATCGACAGCAATTCCCACTTGTATATGAAAGTCAGTATATCCCTCATATTCCTCTCTTCCTCCTTTCCTCCCTCTTTCCGCTTTTACCCTCTCTTTCCCCTTTTCCTCCATCTCCCTCCCACCATCCACCCCCCAACTAACCCCGCTTCCCAGCCGCCTGGTCCGGCCTCGTCTCTAGCGCCAGCTACACCACCCTCAACTCTGGCGCCGACTTCGGCAACACCTACTACAACGACCACCACTTCCACTACTCGTACTTCGTGTACGCCGCCGCCCTAATCGGCTACCTAGACCCAACCTGGCTGGCCACCCACAAAGACTACATCAACACTCTCGTCCGCGACTACGCCAACCCCTCCCCGCTGGACCCCTACTTCCCCGTCTCCCGCAACTTCGACTGGTACCACGGGCACTCCTGGGCTCACGGCCTCTACGAAACCTTCGACGGAAAAAACGAAGAGTCCTCCTCGGAAGACTCATTATCCGCCTACGCGCTCAAGATGTGGGGGCATGTGACCGGCGACGCAAACATGGAAGCGAGGGGGAACTTACAGCTTGCGGTGACAGCCCGGTCGTTGCAGAATTATTTCCTGTATGAATCGGACAACGACGTGCAGCCAGCAAACTTCATCGGGAATAAGGTGTCTGGGATCTTATTTGAGAATAAGATCGATCATACCACGTATTTTGGGGGGAATGTGGAGTTTGTCCAGGGCATTCATATGTTGCCTCTGCTGCCGCATTCGACGCTCACGCGAACGCAGAGGTTTGTGACTGAGGAGTGGAATACGTATTTTTCGAATGGGAGGGCGGATGCGGTGGTGGGGGGATGGAAGGGGATATTGTTTGGGAATTTGGCGATTATTGATGCGAAGAGTTCGTGGAATTTCTTTGCGAGAGGGGATTTTGATTGGAGTTGGTTGGATGGTGGTGCGAGTCGGACTTGGTATTTGGCTATGGCTGCTGGTATGTGTATTTCTATTGGGGTGGGGTGATAGTGTAGAGATGTGCTTGATACTGACTTTTATCTAGGACTAGGAGGAGCACCATGATTGGGGGGAAGATGCGCGGGTAGAGTTATGATGGAGGAGATGTATTTGCACTCATACAATGGATTATACACCTTGGGATAGATATCTGCATTTGCTACTGGTGATGTGCTTGAAGTGGTACATTAGAACAAACGCAATGGTATGGAGGCTAGCAATGTAATTATGAAAGCTAGCATTGGGCACTATGAAGCCCAGATGTGCTAGCATATATGGATGAGTACTAGGTAGGCAACTGGAAACAAAATGATATTTCAGAGATATTGGCATAGGTTAGAATAGGATCATCTAGAGTGCTGCTTGCAAAAGCCTATGCTGTCATGGCAAGAATTTACCCGTTCCTCAAGAAAAGGGGTGCGCTCGCATCTTGCGAGATAGTCGCGATCCAATAGAAACGCCCAACAATTAAACCGCCACTGGGCAGAAATGCAATGCACAATTCTGCATTCGCATTCTCGAAAAACAAGCACAAGGGTTTTTTCACGATGCAAAGTAGAGTTTTCCATTCCACCAAGAAACTTTTCCTGCTGGCGTTCCTGGCGGTGAAGATCTCATACTAACATACTAATAACACACAAACTCGTCCAACCCAATAGGCTGCACGCACGTATGTCCTCGCACTCGACACTCGTCTGCAATGGCAAGTTTTGTTGCACATCTGCTCGTATACTGAAAAGACCCAAGGTGTTGTGGGCAGGAGCTAGAGTCGGACGGTACCTGTGTCTGGTATAGTTTGCGCCGATAGTGCAACCTCTCTCGCTCGTTAATCAATAGACGACGTCGGGGTCGTATAATCGCTCGGTCGCATACGCTGTCGTGAGTCGTGAGGGTGTTTGTCAGCAGTGCTGTAAGCCAGTGTAAGGTTAGCTAGTGGCTGTATGTACCCTGAGAGTTGGGAATTGCTAGACAGCAAATCTCGCTCAAGTGATATATTGCCAAGATTTCCCAGATCGGAGCCCGTCGCTCCGGATAGAGTTGTTCGATTGATTGAGTGAGTGAGTGAGTGAGTGCATGGCCGGTCTTTTGCCAGCAATGTCTGCGCCCCGTGCAGCAGGGAATCATCAAATACCGGGACCGAGATGGTCGTCTTGGTCGTCTTGGTCGTCCCTTGGCGGAAGGTTCGGGTGTTTGCTTCTGGAATCTGGAACAAGCAATTCCATTTAACATAAATCTGCACATCCCCGGCTCCAGGCTCGCCCCGGGCTCCAGGGCGACACACTTTTGATTATGAATTATGAAAAAGCCACAAAATGACCTCGCGACGACTGCCAAGGGGGGCTGTGCAAGTTGGCTTTGATTGCGAGATTAAGAGATTGGTGCTCATTGGCGCATGCGCAGGAGTTGGTTGGTTGCACAGGTGGTACGTCAGCGATCAACAGGAGAATTCTGCTTGTGCTTTGCTTGATGAAGATGTGCAAAAGCTAGCAGCTAGCATAAGCACGTTTTGCCCCGTGGTCATAGCTCCTTGCGTAATATGTTCTCTTCTCTCGACGACTGAGCGCATAGAATGATGTACGTGACGACTCTGACGAGAATGCGCAAACTTGCAAAGTCAATGGGAATGGGAATGGGAATGGGAATGGGAAAGCCGCCGGGTGAAGCTCCCAGCGCCTGATGGATTTGAAGATAGGATTGACGTCTTTTGGTGTGTGAATCTATCTGTGTCATCAGATTATATGAGAGTTATGTATGTGATTAGATTGTATGAGAGATATTTGGAGATATTTGGAGAAATTGGGAGATATTCGTAAATCACTCTCAACCATTCACGCATACCATTCTGTACACACACACGCCTTCCTGCTTATCTTGGCGGGTTTAAACTTCACACTCAACAATCTTGAACTCTCGTAATATCCTGTTGTATGAAGCAAGTTAGCAACTAAGCCCTCAGCCAACTTCGCCCTTCATCCCTCGTTCCTTCAATTCTTGGACACGCATCAAAGTCTGCATCTCGCTCTCGTTCTCACTTACGGAGTAGTCTCAGTCTCAGTCTCAGTCTCGGTCTCGGTCTCAGTCCAGCTACCACGAACGAGGTACATACTTCGCGCCTACCACCAGCTACGGTGACACTGACACTGACACGGACACGGACAGTTACAGCTGTTCATTTACACCATTTACACCATTTACACCATTTACACCATTTACACCATTTACACCATTTACACCTCCACAATACTCGTGCCTGCCTCCACCTCCACATCTACATCTGTACCTGAGTTGAAAGTCCGAAATAGGTAAGAATCAATCCTTCTCTTTCTTCGTTACTCTCTCGTCTTCATCCTTCCTTCCTTTGTTGCTGTTGTTGTCTGGCCAATCGCTCCACCCGCAAAGACGCAAAGCGAAACCAACATATTTCGCAAACTTGAAATTTCATGTGCCCGTTCGTTTGATCGTCATAGCCCCCCCCCTCGTCTGGTCCCCATCTTTTGGCCAAAACGTCAAAACGTCAAAACTTCTGGGAAAACCCACTTTCCTCCCCGAGCTCCAATTCTTTTATATCAAAGGAGGCGCAGCAGCTTCAAGAAGAAGAAAAAGGCACGCACGCACACATTTACCACCTACCACCTACCACCTACCACCGAATACCAAGCACCATCGGAGTGGAGAGTTCCTGGATTATCGACCGATCGAGCGAAATAAGTGCCCGAGATTTCGATTGCATCCCAGTTATCCCACGCAGCCATACCCATCACATCCTATCGCCCTATCCCCTCGCGCACACGCACGCAGGCACTGCAATCAACCTTCATCCCCATCACAAAACCCTTTTTTCTCACCCTTTCTACCTTTTCTGTCCTTGAACCTACCAGAGTATTACCACTTTCGGTCCATTGCCCCAATTTCTTTCTCATTAGCCCGCACCATACCATACCGAATATTGATTGAGTCGCGAGCAAAACGGCTTGATCTTTTGCCAAGATGGTTTGTAAGTAAAGTCGAGTGATGAGTTATCCTCCTTTTCCTTTCCTTTTTTGTCTGCTTCTATAATTCCTTCTATTCACTCCATCGACCAATTTCAATTGGCACCGCACGCGCACAGCACATCCTTCCAATTGAAAGCCCGGCCATTTGTTGGTGGTCAATTGCACTGCGAGCAAGCAGGCACAGTCAGGGTCTTTGATATACAGCCTGCTCTTTGTTGCATTTACGTTGCACACATACCCCTCCCGAGGGATTTACCGTAAATGGTATTACAACCTGCATCATTTGTGTTCCCATTCATCGCCCGACTGCCCCGAGAGATAACACATATTGAGCTCGAAGCCGCGCCTCACTCGTCTCTGTGTCAAACTTCATTCCTGCCATCTTTCTTCTCCACTGCCAAGGGCCAAGGAGGCTACCTGGAGGACCCTATTTGCTTGCGCGATACAACTGGAACATTTAATTTTCCATACAACAACTATCCAGAGTGGCTATGCTAACGTTTGCGATCTTTGATATGTAGCGCATCCCCAATACCGAGAACAACTGAAGCGACTACGGACTGCCAGCATTCGAAACGAGAACAGTGGACATTCAAGAAATAACATGCCGGCTGCAAATGAACATACGGGCCTGCTGGGCAATGGCCATGCCAATGGAAGGAAGGCTAGTGTGCAGGAGTTCTTCTTCAGCAGGAGGACGACACCGGGCATGGACAGCGACAACGTTATCACACGTTATTCGGCATCGGCATGGCATGTCGGAAAGGTTACTTTGTACAGTAACTATGTGAACGTCCTCTTGGTCTTCGTACCATTAGGAATTGTCGCAGGCATAACACATTGGGATCCCGTCGTCGTCTTCATTCTCAACTTCTTCGCCATTATTCCACTTGCATCGATCCTTTCATTCGCTACCGAAGAAATCTCGATGAAGCTGGGAGAGACATTGGGAGGCCTCTTGAACGCCTCCTTCGGCAATGCTGTGGAACTTATTGTATGTTGGTCTTATGCAGCGCGACAGGGCTGGTGGTGCGTTAGCTAACAAAGTCGTACAGGTCAGTATTGTTGCTCTAAGACAAGGCCAGGTCCGAATTGTGCAATCGAGTATGCTGGGTAGCATCTTGTCAAACTCTCTACTTGTGTTAGGATGCTGCTTCTTAGCTGGTGGAATTCACAATACTCGAACTGGAACCGCTTTGGGCATTGAACAACAATTCAACAACACGGTTGCTTCGACCATGTCCTCTTTGATGGTTGTTGCGTCATGCGCCTTGATTATTCCCGCAACTGTAGGTTACTCCAAACTTGATATCACAATATGATGCTGACCTTTGCAGCTCTACGCCGCACTTAGCAAAACCTCAGCAGACTCAGAGGCCAATATCTTGATTCTTTCCCACGGTACCGCTATCATCTTGCTGATCCTCTATGTACTCTACCTTGTATTCCAGCTCCGAACCCACGCTAGTCTTTTTGATGCCGAACATCAAGCTGCCGATGATGATGAGGAGGAGGAAGCACAAATGAGCCCTTGGGCCGCTGCTGGTGTTCTTATCGCTGTCACTGTCTGTGTATCAGTTTGCGCCGATTACCTTGTCGACTCCATCGATGCTCTCGTCGAGAAAGCTCACATCTCTAAAACCTTTGTCGGTCTTATTCTTTTGCCAATTGTTGGAAATGCTGCCGAGCACGTCACCGCTGTTGTGGTTGCCGTCAAGGACAAGATGGATCTTGCTATGGGTGTTGCTATCGGATCCTCCATGCAAATCGCACTTCTCGTCACCCCGTTCTTGGTTATCTTGGGATGGATCATCGATGTTCCAATGTCGCTTCATTTCGAGACTTTCGAAACTGTCATTTTCTTCCTGAGTGTCTTGGTTGTTACCTATGTTGTTCAAGATGGAAAGAGTAATTATTTGGAGGGTGCTATGGTAAGTTTCTTCTTTTTGTTTCTTGCGCACAAATACTAATCTAGAACTAGCTTCTCGGTCTCTATATCATTATTGCTCTGGCCTTCTTGGTCTATCCCGATTCGGCTGGTGCTCATGAAGTTCCATCTATGGTCGTCAGATCAATCAAATCTTTGGCAGGATATTAAGTAGGTGGTTTCTGTAGGATGTAGTATACGTTAGGTCTCTTTTGTCTTAATACATAGCTTGTTCTATTAACGTAGGGTAAGGGAGTGGGGGGGATTAAAAAAACGGCGTTTGAGCGCTGGTATGGCTAGTTGACGAGGAAGGAAGGGGAGGATGGTAAAATTGAAAAGTAATTGATGAATAAAGAAAGAAAGGCAAATGAGTGGTGATGTGATAGCACATGAAAAAAGCTATGGGGTTCTTTGGTCTTGGTGGGAGGATGCACGTACGTGATGGGTATTGAAAAGGGGAAATGAGAAAGGAGAATGGGGAAGCAATAGGGAATACTCAGAGTGTAAGATAAGATTATGAGTAGTGGTAGTGGTTAGCTTTGTATGTATAAGTTATGATTTATTGTGCGAAGTTCGAACGAATGATGGGAATTTGGGTATAGTGTGTGTTGAAGTGTGTTGAGTAGAATCTTGGTGTGCTTGGGTAGATGAGTTTGAAGATGGATGCCATTTATTGAGTGGTAAAGTCTGGATGGATGTGATGTTGATGTGATGTGTTGATGATTACATAAAGGGAATTGACTAATTGATTTGTGATTTATATGGAGGGAATTAACTGATTGATTGATGGTTTATATGAGTATTGACTGACTGGTTGACTGACTATGAAGGCTATGAAAGGAGTAGGGGGTACTAAGGAATAGGTATAAGTATAGGTATAGGTATAGGTATAGGTATAGGTGTAATTGCGAGCTGCGTCCTGGCTCCCATGGAAAGCGGAAAGGGTTCTCTTTTGGGATTAAAAGACCTCGTTGAGCGTAATATCCAAGGCTAAGAGCGTGGCATATCTCTGCATAACTGTTCAACCCAATCAGTGATATTTTCAGCGTAGAAGTGAGAGTTACGTACTCTCTATTGAGCGCGACACTGATGCAAAAAGCAGGACGGAAGCGGGGACACTGAAAATCCGTTACCGGAACGTCCTCATGGCTGAGAATTTTTACAACAGACAACGACCTAATTTCGTCTTTCTTCGGACCATTTAGAGCATTCGCTAAGAATATAGTTCTTCACTGTAAGAAGAGCAGATAAATCTCTCCCCTTGGAGTATGAAATTCTTACCAGCGAGAGCTTCCCCATCTGATATTTGATAGACCCCACTTCCATATACCGCTTCAATATGACCACTTGACAAATCCGTATCTCTACCTAACAAACAACAATCTATATCTTTGTTCTCTCAATTTAAAATTATCAGATATAGCAGACTTTCCCCTTGCAGCTGGAGCTTCCCTTTAAACACTTGAATCGCATCGACTGAGGCGTGGAGCGCTTGGCTGCTGTTCAGCTCGAATTGTTGTGGTGGGTTTCCGAAGCCGGGTAAACCAGAAGAATAACTCGCATCGCCTAGCGCAATAAAACTGAATGCTTTGAACGGTGTACCAGCGATTGGTGGTATAAGAAAGGGCTTCTGGATGGTATTCAGGCAGAGTAGGGTGGATTTGCTGGCTATGTGCGTTTTATCAACCTGCTCTACGGGTATGCGAAGGAGATCTGCGACCGGTGCCCTGTCTCCCACTGCTAGATAGTTAGAAAGAATCATAGAAGCAACAATAAGTAGCTTAACCTCAAAAAAGGCTTTCAAAATAGTCTCGTCCCTGCTTTGCCGGCCTTGCTCAATTACTACCTAGGGGTTTTGGAACTCGGAACCTGCGTAATGTGAAGGATCGATTGCTGCTGACAACTCAGCTTCGGCAATGTTGGCATCTTCGATGGGTACACCTCTCGAGATGTATGGATTCAGCGTGGACATGTTGGTCGTCAGTCCCATCAATTCCCATAGCCGGGACTGCTGGGAACTGGTGGGATGCCATATAGTTCCTGCCTGAGGTTCTACTAAAGGTACCCTTGATTCCTTTGGTACTGTTCTTTACATAGGTACCTTTCAATTAGGGTACACCGATAGTCGTAGGTACCTTTTCCTGTCTTCGTACCAGGGGTAAGGACACCTCGACTTCACTTTATCGTATTATATTTACCTTACTCTAACAATTCTAAATATCTCAATTATATTATTATCTGACCCACAATACGCAAATAATAATTTAACTCTGAAAACGATATTATATTGTGAGACTAGAAAACTTAAATTTAGACTTTGGTGGTTTTGTTTGTTAACGCACAATAGATTCGCTGAAAATGAGGGGGGTAACCTCAAGGCAGCCATTTCGAGTAACTTAAAAACTTCTTGTTTCTAGCAGCCCCACACTACGTTGCCTATAGCCAGCAAATGGCTAAAAAACACAAGAGAGCTCAAAGACAACCAGAATCACCCCGACAACTGACACAGGTTATACCTACTCTGCTGTCAATTCACATTGGATCTTCAGTTATGGCACCGCCAACCTCGCTTTCATCTGATTCGGATCTTAAAAGTTTATTCGATAAGTGAGATAGGTCGAGATCAATATTTGGAATGTAAAACTGACCGTACTCCAGCTCATTCAACAATAGCAAATATTCTGATGTGACAATATATCTTGGAGAGTCAAAGATTCCTTTTGCAGCACATCGGGTGGTTTTGGGAAATCGCTGCCCATACTTCGATGACTTATTTCAAAGCGGGTTCAAGGAAGGCATAACAAGGGAGATCAGCTTCGAGAAGGACAGCCCACATGCTGTTTGGCGAGTGCTTCAGTATATATATACAGGGGGTTATTCTGATGAACCCTCGGAAGCTCTAAGTTCGGAAGGTTTGTGTTATTATTTTTACAAATGCCTAAATCTAATACAGTACAGGTGATGATATCGAGTTACTTAAACACCCACGAGTATTTGCTCTTGCGGATATGTTTCGAATAGAACAGTTGAAGGTTCTTTCATGCGAGAAGTTCGAAAAACAGCTACAACAACATTGGATTAGTGATACATTTCCTGATTGCATTCGCGAAGTATATTCGACATCGACTAATAACGAATCCAATACTATAAGAAAATCCGTGGTGGATGTAGTAACTTTACACAAACGAGAGCTCGTTCAGAAGCGGTCGATTCAAGAACTCATTCGTGAGGTAGGGGACTTCGCAGTTGATCTTGTATTACAATTGGTAAATTAGAAGGATACACCTTGGTACCGATGCAAGCTGGCGGTCACAACCTCCTTGAAGGGAAACTTGTCATGTCTTTTTTTTGTTTTTGTTTTTGTTTTTTTTTTGGCGGCGATGGTAATGGAGGGTATAGCTAAACCGGGAAGTGGTCAATGGTGCATGGAGGAATAGGGATAGGGAAAAGGAGGAAAGGAGAATGGGGAGTGGGGATGGGAGAATAGCTGGGGGGGGCAGTGATGGGACTAGTATTTTCAGTATTTTGTATACGCCCCACTATGGTGAGATGTACGGATTCTTGAGGATATATTCCTGGTGATATATATCACATTCCATATCACCGTCGGTATACAGTTCCAGTTTCAATATCACTGTATATTGCCAATATACCGAAATACCGGAATGTAGTATATTCCAGAGGCTTACTAAGAATTGAACTTCCTAATTAGGCAATTGTGAAGCTAGGAGGCAGAGATCAACCCTTCAACCTCTCAACCCCTTAACCCCTCAACCTCTTAACCCCTCAACTTCTCAACCCCTCAACCTCCTGACCTTTCTATCCCTCCTGGGGGCCCTCCTGCTTTCTTCTTTGAAGACTAGTAGGTATAGTAGCTATATTTTCCTTCCTAATCAGGTAACCGTAGTACATTCTATCGAGCATTCCGGTATTTCGGTATATCCTTAGTATGACTCGATTTGGGCTATATGTACGGACGTATGTGATACTGATAATTCTACGTACGTAATATGCCTGTGAAACCAGCCGCCGTAATACGGCCGTACACTACTCCCATCACTGGGGGGGGGGGAGGAGGGTAGCCGAGGGGAAAGGGGGGAAGGGGAGGGAGAAGAGAGAAAAGAGAGTTTACTTAGACTGGGAGCGGGAATGGGAGCGGGAATGGATTGGTTAATCAATTGACAATGAGTGAGTGAGTCAGTTAAGGGGTTAAGGGGTCAGGAAAGGCAGAGGAGGAATATTTATTTACATACTATTGTAGTAACTATATAGATGTTATTATAACCACTGTATCCTCGGGCCGCTGCCAGGAATCTACCGTCTACTTAATTCTGATGTGAAGATCTGGATATTCAGATGATATTCTAATACTGATTGAGAATTATTTTAGAAAAAGCGCTTAGACTTGCTTGTTGGTGGTAGAGGAGAGGTTGAAAGGAGTCTCAAATCGGATCTTTTGGTGATAGTATGCTCCACCGGCGTGCTCCTGCTGTTTTACGCAACTATTCCACTTATCCTCAGCTCGGCCGAAAACTCAACTGCTGCTCTACACAGACAGTGACAGACTGTGCGATGGTTCGATTGATTGAGGTTAGTTCCCAAGTAAATTCCGACACAATCATACTGGCGAGCGGGAACCAAACTTGCAGCATTACCCCAAGGGCTTTCTTGCATGGACTCGACTCGACGCTCTAGCGCTCCCGTGGACTTGTCGCCCCGAGTTATGGAGTAATTAGTGACATTTTGATACTTGGGTTGCTCCCGCAAGCGGCGTGCTTCTACTTCCCGTGCGCCGGATTCGGATCTAGCTGATCCTGCCTAGAGGCCATGCCATTCATGACGATAGTTGCTGTAGCCAGGAACTCTGGCAGCGGCATGCTCCCATCGTCGCTGTCATGACGGGTCTGGGCTGACAGCACCACACTCTTACCTTGAATCCGGCACGCGCGCAGCACGGTGGAGAAATTCGCATCATACGCAGCCTCGTTGGAGTACATTGCTATCAAGCCGATGACTATGGTCACGGCCGTGAAGAGGATCGCCAGGCCGTATGCAATCCACAAAGTCCTAGCATCGTAATAATAGACACTGTGGTATGTTTCAAATGTCACATTTGCTAGCGAAGGGTAGGAGGAAGAATAATTTGGTCTGTACGAAGGTAGTCAGTAATCCGTAAATTCTGTGTCTCTCTTGGAAGTTGGGACTTACTGGAGATACGGCTCACTTAATACGCCGATAGTTATATTCTCGAAGAGCTGTTCCAATGCTTTGACTAAATTTCCTCGAGTCCCCTGAGGCGGCTGGAAAGGAATGTCCTGGAAAGCTGGTGAGACAGCTAGACCAGTCCGAATAAGTGGCTGGTCGTAAAGGAACCGCAGCTCATCCGTATCGACTAACACAGTATTGATGACGAGGAAGCTGGAACCCCAGATATCAGTAGTCCCAACAATTAGCCCTATGAACGCATCATAGATTGCTTGGTAAGAAAACCTTTCTAGGTAAACTTGGCTAAAACAGGGTCCGTCAGCTGAGTTATTGCAAGTAGAATGATTCCACATGCTATGTGGACCTATTGGGAGATTGATCTCCGTATACATGGAAGTAAGAGGGTTTTGTGACGTGGTCGTCTTCGATACGTCTATATGTTGAGCTCCATTCGTATATTGAAAATTTAAAGCATATGACGAATTGAAGAGGCCGCACTCTAGGATTGTGAAGTTACTTAGGATCTGCGGCCAGCCTCCAAGGGTTTCATTGTTCCATGTATCATGAAGACCGTTATCATAAGCCAAGAAAACCGCTGGCGAGGACTGAGAGAAGCTCTGCAGCTCCATGCCGCTGCTACTGTTGATGAAAGGCAATTGTGGCGCCCAAGGTGCCCAAGAGAAGTAAGATATAAGTATATTACCCATCGTTTCGTGGAGTTCTTCTAGGTACGATCCAAAATTATTTAGAAATTCTCCCCTCACAGGGTCGGAAACATTGGTACAGCGGATTGAAGGGCCCCAGAATTCTAGATTCCAGCTCGCGTTCAAGGCCGGTGGTGTAATTGCCAGAATTTCTCCCCGTGCTGCCGTGGCAGTTGCAATTTTTTGGACTAATTGCGAAGGGCCATAATAGTGGAAAGCATCAGAATCATCGGCCGCTGTAAAATGGACGAAGTTTGGATTGATAAAGTCGAACTGTGGTACTGATCTCATTGCAGATGGACTTGGTTGCTCAAGTGCAGATTGCACGGTAAGGGTAGCAGGCGTAATAACGAACGGAATGGGAAGTAGCCTGCAATAATTTATAGGTGAGTTACACATGAAGTTACACGGACCAAAGCCTTCGAATTTTCAGAAATGGGTCGTACCAAAATATCATGGCCAGAGTGAGCAGCAATGAGTATCGTTGCCAGACTGATGATCTGAATAGTCCTAGGATATCCTCCGTTACGGAAAAAACAACGTCGATATCGGTAAGTCGTGCTTTATGCTGAGCCTTTCGCAGTGCTCGCCAGAAGACTTGAGTGTATGAAGCTGTGACTGCCAAAGAGAAGAGCGATTTCGACATAAATGCTAATGATGTCCCAACAGCCAGATTGACCTGTTGCCTGGAAATCGTTTCTGATAAAATGTGATATGATTCCGAAGGCGCGATGCTCCCAGAAAGGTTGTAGTAGAAGATATGGTGACCAAGTACTAAGAGCATACCGCCTGCGAATGCCGACACCATAACTGTGGGTGTTTGCCAGTAGATCCGTCTTGGTTGGGACATCATAGAAGCGTACAGCTCTGCGAGCTGAGGTTTTCCTGAGAGTTTGTTTATTGTTCATATATTAGAACTAAAGTGATAGATCGACTTACCAGAATGCACACTATGGTTAATTGTCCCGACCAGACATGCGCAGCAACTTTCTCTGGCCTCGTGGATAATTATATGAGATGCCTTCTGTAAAGCCCGGGCCATACAGTCGCATTGCATATGGAACGCTCACCTCCAAGTGACCCCATATATCAAACACTTTCACACCCTTTCAACTCAACGTTAAAACCGCAGGCGCGCCAGCGGCCTGGTCCGTTCACAAATGAATTTTAGTTTTACTTGGTGATTTGGATATATTAGTGTACCCCTAGCACTTACTTCACTTTTAGCACTTTCTACTCCTTAAATAGGGCAATCCTGAGGTTTTTTTAGTCTCAGAGCTCTAGCTACGGCTAACTTGAGAACCCTCAAGGAGTACACTTATTTATTCCAAAAACTAAGTATGCTACTCGGCCGCAGATATGCTTACACTAGCTAGCTGTGCTACCGCCACGCCGCTCACGATAAGCCCCACGCCTCCCCCTTTGTCGAGCAAGAGAAGGGGCGAGAATAAGATACTTCTAAATTCTTTGGAGTAATTGGTAATGAAAAAACCTGGCAAAGTAACGCCGTGTAAGTGGGCTGATAACTTGGGCAAACTCTTGCAGATTGTATCGGTCAGACAGGGGAGTGATTGTTTTCCATTGGCATATGCCTCCCAGTTGCAGATTGCTTTGCTGCCGGTTTGACTTTCATTGCGCCGCTAGAGCCTTTAAACCCCGTACTCGTAGGCAGTTGGATGCTGCGATACTATCCTTCGAAGGGGCTGCACACTGGCCTACCAATCGTTAGCTACAAGGGGGGAAAAGGAGGCCGAGTGAGATAAGTTGAAAACAGATAAGAGTAGAAATATAATAGAAGATTACAGGTGGAAAGATAAGAAATATAGGATTGTAAAGAGCAGATTTGTGAAGTCTTGGAGGAAGTTTCGAACGATAGAACAGAGAGCTTACTCTCACACTTTCATCTGTATTTTATCATTGCTAACCTCCTTTGCTTCTTTGGATTGACGGGAACTCGGAAATTCGTATATCTTGGCAAGTCTGTGGGACCTTGAGGAGGGTGGATGGGGATAGATCAAAGTCGAGGGGTCCGAGTCTGATGCAAGATGGCGGCAGTGCAAAAATCGCCTTGGAACGCGTTTTATGTACACCGAGGGTAATTGAAGCGAGATGTAAAACAAGGCATTTCTCACAGCGTATCTCGTTGATGCCCAATCTGTTCCATTTCCCTTGCCCAAACCAATCCATCCCGCCAAGATGGAGGAGAAGAAGGAGGGATAGAATAACGTATCGATGCCACTGGCATGTTTGGCCGAAGAGCTCGTTTGAGATAGCATAAAACAGCCTCGATGACTCCATTCCTGCACTCATCGAATGCCTGAAACAGTGCCTGAAGACAAGAAAAGATGATGAAGAATTGGAAAAAGAATTCCAGAAAATTCAGAACGGCGAGAAGCGTGGGAAGCAGCGCTCGATTTATACAAAAGTGCAGGTAAGGGGCTAGCGGCCGCATGGTGTACGGCATTAGAGCAGCCCGAGGGCCCTATTCAGGAAGCTGCGTTTCTTGATGCAGAATCACTGACATTCATAATACTGTTATTTTTGTATTACTATGGTATGTGGTATGTTGTATACATTGTCTATAGATCCGTTCCCAGTTGAGGTGGGTGAGAGGGTATCTTGATGATCCTAATAGAAAAACGAGAAAATATATATACACTCCGATCCAATGCCATCCAATGCAATGCAATTCTATACAAAGCGACCTGAACAGCAAGCAGCTCGCCTTGGCCCTCATGGTAAAGAAAATAAAAATCTATATTCCCCATCCCCCGCTCACCAACAAAGAAAACGAGAGCGCCTTAATTATATGTGGATTCCGGTCTTCCAAACAATATCCAATTCCCGTAGACTCGACAAGAATGTGAGTCATGCTTATAATCCAAGAGTATCATACTTGTCCCTATCCTTCTCAGGTATGACGGCTGCGGTGATGGGCAGGTGCTGGTAGCGCTTTTTGATGCTTGTTCCTGGGATGGCGGGGCCAGAAGCAAGGTTGGAAGTTGATCTAGGTGGTTTGTAGGGCGGGTTGTTGGATGTTGAGGTTAGGGGTTTGCGAGGGGGATGAAGATGAGGATGAAATTTGGATGATACTGCGGGGCGAGGGGCGGTGGAGAGAGACCGTGCTGATTCTGTGTCGTTTTTGTCCTTTTCTGTAGATGATTTCTTATGCCTTCGTTTTGCATCGACAGTGCCCTCTTTCTCCCGAGTCCTTTTCCGAGTCTTCTCGTCCCCTCTCTTCCCTTCGACACCCGCCTTCTGACCCCTCCTCCTCAGCCTCTCCTTCTCCTTCGTATGCTGCCTAATTTCTTCCTGGCTAAGAACCCACTCCTTCCCCAAAACATCCCTTTTGAAATCCGCGCATTCATCCCACCACTTCCTCTCCACATCCGTGCTCCCCACCACCGTAACCTTCACCACCTGCAACTGTAGCATTCCATTGAATTGGTCAACCATACCGAGGACACGCAGAATCGAACATTCGGAGATAAGTGACCAGGGAATGGAAGGGTTGGCTGCAGAGGGAGGTTCGGATTCTTTGTTCTTCGTGGGATTGGCCGAGTTCATGGAAGTCGGGTTAGAGGAGTCTATGGTAGACGGGACTAGGAAGAGTGAAGGAGAAGGCGCGGGTAAGAGAGCGACACATTCGACGCAAGCACCGCTTCCATCGTCGATGGTATAGACTCTACGACGGCCGAAATCGTCAATGGAGACGACGACTCCGAGGAGTTTTATGTAGCGGATTGGATGGTGGGATGTGGGATGGTGGTGGACTGGTTGACCTGGTGTCTTGTTAACTTGAGCTAGGCTTTTATATGATGGAAGATCCGGAAGACATAGTTGTAGGCAGGACGCTGTAGGGTAGGATTGATGGCCACGCCAGCGAATTCTCGTCGGGGGGGGAGAGACGACAAAGAGAAGGGAAACAAACTATCAACAAAAACACCCTCATTCTTCAATGTATACAAATCACTACATCGTAAAGGACACCATTTCCCAAACGTAGGCGAGAGATGGTAGAGATCTGGTGGGTAGCGGGGTTTGCTGCTGCCATTATTCGGATCGCGATTGGGATCGCAATCGGAGACGGATGTGGTCATGGCATTTTGAATATTTTGGAATTTTTCTTTCGCGACAGTAAGGGGAATGATGGGAGCAAGAGGGTGACAACGAGGTTTTTGATACACTCAGTTTTGCACGTTGGGTTGATGAAGATAAGTTGCGGATTTATGCAGTGGTCTTTGTTTGTTTGAAAAGGTATCGCGATGGAAACGACGCGAGGCTGACGCGAAAACTCACAGTATCACGTGGTGCTAATTTGAGAGACTATTATCCTTGGTGAAAAGACAAGCTGAGTTAGCATAAGCCAAATACTCCCGGGAGTGCTTAAGTTAAGTCTAAATAAGCTAATCACATGGGAGTCCTAATGTGTAGAACCCAGGTATAATACTAATGAGGTATAAATCATCGTATCCTTCGTGATAAAGCGTCCGTTGTTCCCATGCTTTCTCCATGCGCGCCCATATCATACCCATTTGTCCTATGTAGAATATCGACAATCCAAACTCCAACTCCAGCTTAATCCAGATCAAATGCGAAATGCAAAGCCATCATCAAGTCTTAGTGCGCTTAGATTTGCGAGTAGCTGTTCCTGCGGCCTTCTTCGACTTCTTCGCTGGTACACTCTTCTTCTTTTTCTTTGCTGATGGTGCTTCTTCCTCTTCGTCTTCTTCGTCGTCGTCATCCTCATTGTCCATGTCCACATCAGACTTTATTTCTAAATCAATGACCTCATCGTCGCTTTCCTCGACGTGCTTCTTCTTACTACTTTTAGCTCTCGATTTCCTCTTTGGTTTGGGTTCCTCTTCTTCGTCTTCCTCGGAATCATTGCTCGCCTTCGCCCTGGACATTCTTTTTCTCGTCTTCTGAAATGCTTCTTCAGAAGGCTCGTCAGGGTCAGAACCATCGGCATCGACGGCCCCATACTTGCTCTCCATATGGGCAATCATCGCACCCATGCGCGACGCCTGCCTTGATTGGATAATAGCCGCCAAGTCGTTCATGTGTCCTTCCGCTTTCCTCTTCTTTGCCGCTTTGCTCTTTTCTTCCTTCGTCCCGTCCAACATCTTGCTTGCCCCGAGCTTCTTCGCCAACTCCGCAGCCTCTCCTTCTTCAGCCCTAGCCTTCTTCATCCGCTTAGCCTTCGAAGCCTTGCTCTCCTTCCTGAAGATCTCATACTCCTTCACTTCTCCCTTCTCAATCGCTTCCTCAATGATCTTTCGAAACCTCTCTTCATCGTCGACTGGATCACTCAGCATGACCACCTCATACATCTTATTCCATTTGCCCTCATATTTTTCATAAGCACTTAGCAGATCATCTTTCTCCTCCTCGGAGCCTTTGTAAGTCTTAGCAAATTGCTCGATACTATCAGTCGTAATGATGTCTCTGAATTGCTCGCCGTAGAAATCGCTCCAGGAAAAGCCATCTGCGCCAATGGATTCCGAGGTTGAGCCAGTGCGATCGTAACGTTTGCGACGGGAAGGATCAGAGAGGACGGCATATGCGAAGGCAACTTCTTGGAATTTGGTATGCGACTCTTCCTTCAAGTGTTCCGCTGCCTTGTCTGGTGTTTGTTAGCAGAAATGTTCGTTTTCGCATTGTAAAACAATAAGCATCGAGTCGCCGGCATTTGCTTGCCAGAAATACACAAGCAGGCAACCATAAATTATCCCAAAAGCAGTGACATACCCGGATGGTGCCTCAGAGCAGCTTTGCGATATGCGCGCTTGATTTCATCTTCTGAAGCAGTCTTTTCAAGTCCTAGAACCTCGTATGGATTGATCGAGGGAGGCTCTTCATCTGCAACATCTTTCTTGCGGGGAGCCATCCTGGTGTGTTGCTGATAGTAAGTTTGTGGTCAATCGCAAAGTTATGGTTGATTGGGGAAAATTTGTAGTTGACAGCAAGTTGTTGGACTTGGTAAGGTGAATGCTGGCGGACGCGATTCGTAACCAGGTCGCGTAAAGTGAAGTCGTGGTGCTAAGCCAAAGTAAGACTAGCTTAGTTTAAATCCACATGCGCTGCTTGGTCCCTGAAAACCCTTGAGATTACACTCCTACAGACGGTCGCCAAGCCTTCCACATCTACTGTGTACAAAGCAAATCACATGTATCTACTTAAATTAAAGCAATATATACATTCAAAATTCCTCTCTACATATCTATATACTTGACTCAAACACTGAAATCCACCCAGCTCACATCTCCAAACTCTCCAGTAGGCTTCTGGAAGACCTTCGCAGGACTACTATAAGCAGACCACTGCGCATCTGTCAACTGCACATCATAGAGAGAAATTGCCCTGCCAGTCTCATTGTAGCCCGGACCATAGTTCTTATACTCTGCTTGCAGAGTACTGTTTGGTGTGTAACGGCTTGGAGCCCAATCTATGTAGCCAGTGGAAAGAATCGAGCTGTCGAGGTAAGTGCGTGCGAAAACTGCTCGCATTTGTGCGTTCTGTTCGAAACATGTTAGTTTGGCAATCTATTTGCGGCCGTGCCAGCGACGAGGTAACAATGGGAGAAGTAACATACCCATGGTCTACCTAATGGACATTTCCCGGTAATACTCAAACTACTGTTCGCTTTCTGCACAGTCGAGTCCACAATGTACACGCCGTATTTGTTCACGAAAGTGGTATTGGTGCCCTTCCAAGCGGTAATGCCTCCGCCGCATGATCGGAGCAGGATCTGGGTATCGGTGACCCAGAGGGTGCCGAAGCCGTAGAAGAAATCGGTTTGGCCTGCTACAACGGATTTCGCCATGTAGCTGTTAGAGAGTTTGCCTACGTAGATCTAAAATATGTCAGCGCATGAGGAGTGGAAGTCGGCGCGTGTAATAGAGAACGAACAGTATCTTGGTAGCTGTAGAAACCGGTGTAGTAGAATCCTCCATTTGCGTAGCTTATACTTAATGCTAAAGATGGCCCATCAGCTATATTAATGTTAGAATACTAGTCTTCTTCCTATCCATTGAACTGGGACACTCACAGTATGGTGCAAAGTCGTTGATGAGGTTCAGGTTGTATGTCCTGAAGTCTGTGCAACCAAAAGGTGTATCCGCAGGAACCGCGAATCCGGTCGTTCCACTACCAGTTAAGGACGCATTCAAAGTTGGAGCGACAGTCAAGGTGGATGTGTATGCATTATCTCCTGTTCCAGCAACAGCGGCCCAAATGATATTGACAGTGTTGGCAGATTGATTGAGAGGGTTTGAGGTTTGACCTAAGAGGTAGGTAGGTCCGCGACGAGTTACATTGACCTAGATGTTTGTCAGCGATGAATATAAACGTATATCTACCTGATGCTTACCTGCTCGGTGTAGTTCCCGGATGCAATAAGGATGATATAGGTATCTGCTCAACATCAACATCGTAGTCCATCACCATCACGTATCCCATTCCCAATAAATTTCCACGGGTTTTTGGGAGCAAACTCACCAGTATTGTTCGGTAGACTCGCCACAGCTACAAACAAAATTGTTAGCATAAATGCCAATCTCGAGTCAAGCCCCCCATCCTAGTTTCCCCTGGATACAGAACTCGTCGCATCTCTTCTCCCACTCATATGGTCGTCCCGCGCTTCCACTGAAAGAAAACAAACAACATACCCGACTGCACAGTCTTGAAAGTCGAATTGCCTCCTGCCCCAACAGGATCCACAAACTTCGTCCTCTTCACATCACACCCCTCCAGCGGATTCTTGGTATGCGCCTGACAACTCTTTCTATGTTTCTCATTATTGATATTCCACGATGTCGTCGCCGCCACCAAATGCAAGATCGACAGGAGGAGTAGCAAGACCGAGACGATTCGTCGTGCCATTTTTTATGCTAGGGATGTAGAAAAGAAGCACAAAAAAGCCAAGAAACTCGTTCGTGCCTCTTCTTTTAAACATCTCTCCCCATGGCTTCGGAAGAATTCCAAGCACCTTGGACCGCCCGCTCGATACGTATGCGTATCCACTTGTATATATCCATGTTTGCGCTATTGTAGACCTGGGAAGGAAGGCAATTGGTGAGAGCGAGATATGTCTATGCAAGGTCCATTTGCCCCAGGTTTAGTTGCACGGCGATACCTTTCTGAGTTGGGAAAAGTGGGCGTCTGTTGAGCTTGTCAGGTACCGGTGTGCATGGCTGTGGGAAAAAGGTTGTGGGGAATTTTCAAAGAATCTGGAGAAACCTTTGCGGGGAACGGGGTAGAGTTTCTGCGCCAATGGGAAGAGTGGGTTTGGAGGTCGGGGAGGGACTTTACTTTTGTGGATAGGAGACCCTTGCTGCTTTGTTCGGGATTAAGGAGGTTATATTATGTTTTCAAGCAGATGAAGTCGACTTCCTGTTTCCATAAAGTTCGATGGCGGACGGGAACAGATTTGCGGTAAAGTCATTTTCTAACATTGAGATATTTGTTTACTGAGCGGATATTGTCTAATTTTACTGTACAATACTTAATACATACAGGCAAAAAAGAGTACTATATGAGACTGATGACATATATCAGACATCAACCTCCTTTACCTTATCATACAAAATTGATGTCCACTTCTAACATGCAGCTAACATGCCGAACCGGACCCTCCTTAATTTCAAAATACAACTCCTCATCACATACTGATCTCCCTCACCTTACCCTGTCCATCTCCCTTCTTAACACTCTTCCACTCCAATCCACAAACAATGACAAACGATGCAATCGCACAAGCCGTCGTCACCCAGTAACAATGCGACAACGCAAGCACGTAAGCTTTCAGTATCCCATTCAAAGCATCTTCCTGGCCCAGACTTGCCAGAATCTGTCGGATCTCTGTCGCACCGCTATGCAAAAAGATCTCCGGATCCAGCTGTGGCGCATTCTCCGAAATGCCGCTGAGCAATCCATTTTGGAAAAGTGTCTGACAAACCGATACGAACAATGCGCCGCCGAGTGATTGGAAGAACGATACACATGCTGTGCCGACAGGTACATCCACTAGAGGTAGAACTGTTTGTACGGTCACGATGCCGCCCTGGAACCCAACACCGATGCCAAGACCGGCTATGACTTGGTAGCCGAACCATTGAGATAAAGGGGTCGTCAAGTCGAGGGTGGTGAGGAGACCTGATCCGATGGCGAACATTGCCATACAGACTATCATTACTGGAGTATAGTACCCGATAGCTGTAATCAAGCCTCCTGTGAGTATTGATGATAACACAGTCGAGATGAGAAGAGGAAGGAGCTCGATGCCGGCTCTGGTGGCACTAGCTCCTTTCACAGATTGAAAGTAAATAGCAAGGTAGAATATCAGAGCGAAGAAGCCTGCGCCAAAGAAGAATGAGAACATGAAGGCCAGGCCTGTGTTGCGATTTTTGAAGAAGCGTGGGGGCAAAATTCCTTTGTCGCCTAGGATGATCTGGGATATGATGAAGAGTATGATGAGAGCAGCTGCACCGACGAGAAGTCCGATGATCTTAGCGCTATTCCAGGCATAAGTGGTGCCGCCCCATTGTAGGGCAAGGAGGAGACATATTATACCGGGTATAAGGATTGCCGTGCCGATGAGATCCAGTTTCTGAATGCGCTGAAGTATAGATAGATTGTCCGGGTTGTTTTCCCGATTTATGTTGAGGTATACACCAATAACAGGCACGGCCAAGGCACCGATGGGTAGACTGAAAGAGTAAGTTAGTATATGGTGATACTTCTGGGGTATGACTTGGTTTCACGAACTTTATATAGAAGCACCAGCGCCATGAGACCTTGTCACTATGTCAAGTTATCAAACTGCATTCTCAATAACTGGGGATGACCTTACGTGAATACGCCGCCAAGTAGAGGACCTGCAACTGAAGCTATTCCCCACATGCCTCCGCTGCGGATGAAGATGTTAGTCATTCCGAAAGATTATAGTGAAAAGGCGAGATTAGATGAGTATGCTCACATGAGTCCAAATGCAGCTGGTCGTTTCCGCAATGGCACTATATTCCAGTCAGCGCTCAGAGCAAAATGTAGAAGGGCATTTCAGGCGGCTTTTGTATTGGAACCAGGTGGAAATGTGATCTACAATATGCAGGATGGGCATGAACAAAGAGAGGTTTAGAACTTACAACAATATGCCAAGATGACTATTGCTCCTGAAAACAACCCACCGGTTCCCATACCAGCGACCGCCCTTCCAACTATCAATGCTGTACTGTTCGGCGCTGTAGCACAAACCAAGGAACTATGCAATATATTAGACCTCATCCAAGGCTGTCAGAGTCGTCGCATACCCAATCTCAAAGATGACAATAGCAGTCATAAATGTGTATTTAATCTGCACGTGTCAGTGCCCTGGCCGCAACTCGTTCTTCGTACACCTCATGCTTACACTGAAAATAGTATATATCCTCCCAAACGTAGGCTGCAGAGCAGTAGTCGTCAACAGGTATGCAGAGCCATACCATCCGATATCCTGTATACTGTTGAATTGATCCGTGATTTTTGGGATAGCTGTTGCGATGATTGTTTGATCCAATGCCACGAGGAAGACAGAAAGACAGAGAGCAGCTAATATGACATACAGCTTCAAGCCGTGAGGATAGTTTGCCTCTTCGCCATCGACACTGGTTGAGCTAACCTCTTCCTGTGATTCCAGCTTCACCGAAGTGGGTTCATTAGGTGCTGTTTCACCTTCCATTTTGGGGGCGTGTTCAGTCTTTTCTGAATCCATTTCGAGCATGCAAAATTTCGATTCTGTCGACGTTCAGTTGGTCCGTTCAAGCTATTCTGGATATGCTCTTATTTTGTGTCCATAAAATGGTCCAAGGACAAGTTTATATACAAGGTCGTTGACTTGGTTCGGCCTGAAGTATAGATGCAGACCCGTGTGATATATTGGCGTGCAGTAAGGAAGTATTTCTATCAGACAAGGAAGTCTAACTGGGATGTGAAATATGATCGCTCCTTCAGAATTAAGCTTATATCCATATGGACATTTAGGTTTTCCTTTGTTATGGCTATGAATCACTTCTTCAAACCTCCTCGCCTCTGATTCGTCGCTTGAGACGAGCCATGCAACCACACTGGAATGCTAAGGATTTCCATCGGGCTTTATCACAATCCGTAGTCCGACTTTCCGAGTGATAGTGATATCGATGCGGCAGCAATGAATGAAACGATGAGCTGCATGATGGAAGCAAGAACGGACAAAATCGACTTTGGAAGCAAATGAAGCTCTAGACCACTCACTCAACGAGACAAAGAAAGAATGGTACGTCACGAATGGTACATCTCTCACGAACCCTTAGAATGCACAGTCCACCACTACTTAATGGAGAAATGTAGTACATATTAGGCATCAATGTTGTGTGACAGATAACGGCGGGAGCAGGACCATAATGACGAATCTACTGATTCAACTCGTACTGCTAATTTATAAGGAGCACGACGATGACTCTGAAGACGTTGTTCGTTGTTGCCAGAGCAGCTCATTGGCTCTCAGTTGCTATCGCACGGGTGCTGGCAGAGGTTGCTTTTCGTTCCAATCAGACACTCTGCCGAGACTGGTAGAAGCATTTGAAGCCTCCAGCATTCTTGACGGGTCGCAATCGCGAGAAGAGATGCAAGCTACGTAAGGTTAACATGTGACCACGCGTGCTTGACGGGCAAAGCTTTTGCCTCCAACAGCCTCCCTTTCGCAAGACGCCACACACACTTCTGTGGGAGGCGGCGAGGCGGCGAAGCGGGCGAAGCGGGCGAAGATGAAATTCACTCCAAATCTAATCAGTGTGAAGCTCATCTCATACAGGTAATTAGCAATATCAGAGATTCAGAACACGACAGGTGCTCATCATAGCACAAGCACAATCAACAGTGAATTCGTTCCTGAAACGCGTCTGTTCCCCCATCCTTAGTCATCTGCTGGAAGTGGGGTAAATCAGAATAACTGGGACCCTTTGCAGTGCAACGTCGCAACCTTGCTTTCCTTTTTTCCAACGCACAAGCAGAGGCTGAGAGGGTCACAACTTGCAGGAAGAAACAAGGACCCAAGAACTTCATCGGTCGTCTTTAAACCACCTAGCCTGCTCTTCTTCCCACCTTTTCTTTCTTCCCCTCCTTGCTCCCCAGCAAATCCTCGCCACACTAGTATCAACAGCTATCTTTGGTTATTCATTATTTATTTCATTTGATTGATCTCGCTCCAATACTATCCCAATAAAAGCTCAGCTTGCAGCTTCGGACTCTAGAATCCAAGCGCGTCATCAAGCGCGTTTACAAGCATTGCAATTGTCGTGAGGCTCTCAGCTTTAGCTTCGCCTCCCACAAGGTATGTTGACGCTGTTTACTTATCCTCCCACTCGGCCCACAGTCCACAGCTTTGGCCTCAGCCATGGCCTCATCTCATACAACTTCAATTCACTTCACCGGAACGCACCGAAAGACTGGATGATTCACTAATATCTATTCACTCTACAGTGGTACTGACAAGAGTTCTGCTGTAGCCTTACCTTCTACTTAAACTCATCTAACCTCGCACCTCTCCCTTCAACATCTCCCTTCAACCTATTCGATTATCCGCAATCGCCGTGCTCTAGCATTACCTTTTATTTACAAAAATACCGTTACTTCGAGCGACTACTGCTCCAGAGTTTTGAATATTTTGCCAGACAGCGTTATTATTCGTATTCTTTGCTCCGACGATTCCAATTTCCTTGCGATTGAGTAATTTCCATTACTCGCAATTCATAGGTATGCAAGAGCTCAGATTTTCACTCTTATATTCAGTTTGCACCCATAGTCGTTCACTATTGTCCATTTCAGTTGTCTCTCTCCTGAGACTGAACTCTAGCTTCCGCAATTTCTCCTCCGTGCATTTGCCTAAAAACTTACCTTTTGATTAGTCTTCAGATAAAACTTACCAAGACCTAACGACGAATTATGTCTTGGGATCCTCGTGGCGGTCGTGGCCGTGGTGGTGGTGATCGTGGCGGTGGGCGAGGAGGAGGAGGCGGGAGAGGCGGAGGGGACCGTGGAGGCGGGAGAGGCGGTGGGGACCGTGGAGGCGGGAGAGGCGGTGGGGACCGTGGTGGTTTCAATCGTGGAGGAGGTGATCGTGGTGGTTTCAATCGTGGAGGAGGTGATCGTGGTGGATTCCGTGGGGATCGGGGCGGTGGTCGTGGTGGTCGTGGAGGGCGAGGTGGCAGGGAACCCGAAGGTGTCCGGGTCTTCCGGTAAGTTGTATTTCTTGATGTGCTTCCAAAAATCTGTCTGATGAACCCCATAGAGACCCCAATTCTGCTGCACAAGGACCAGACGCGGAAGTTCTGCAAATCGAGAATCAGTACGATCAAAGTGTTTCGGGCATTAATGCTCTGAGCAATTTGTCGATTACTGGTCAACCCAACACGTACCCTTCCCGTCCGGGACATGGCACTGCTGGCAACAAGGTGGAATTGTATGCCAACTACTTTGCCCTGAAGCCTAAAAACGATTTTGTCCTGGGAAGATACAACGTCGAGATCAGTGGACCAGAATTGGCTGTGAAAAAGCGCAAGCAAGTTTTCCGGTTACTTCTCCAGTTGCCAGAATTTGCCGGATGTGCAACGGATTACTCCTCTATGCTCATCTCAATGGGCAAGTTGAATATCCCTGACAACCACGAGGTTGACATCGTTTGGAGAAGTGAGCGAGAGGACGATGTCGCTCCAAACGCACCAACGTACCGGGTTAGAATCGTGGCGCCGACATCATTGGACATAGGAGCTTTACTGAATTATCTATCAACCAATATGGCCAACAACGCTATCGCTCAGCAGAAAGGTGAGATGATTCAAGCACTGAATACTCTCATGGGTTTTTATGCTTTACGTCATGATGGAATCACTTCTATTGGGCACAATCGCCACTTCTCTGTTGATCGAGTCAGGTTCGCCCACAATGTGCGCAGCCTTGGAGGCGGACTTGAAGCGCTTCGAGGATTCTTCCAGAGTGTCCGACCTGCTACAGGCAGGCTCTTGCTCAACGTGAACGTGTCCCACAGCGTTTTCCTCACGCCTGGTCCCTTGGTGCAGGTTTTCGGAGTCCTTGGTTCTGGCGATCCGAAACGACTAGCAGATAAGATTAGGTACAAGCGAGTTAAGCTTCTCCATTTACCCGAAAAGAGGACCAACGCGGGTCTCGTCATCGCGCGCGAAAAGTCCGTCAACGGATTGGCACAGCCCGGCGATGGGCGTAAGCAGGAGCACCCTCCTCAAGTTTCGAAGTATGGTGCAGGTCCCAAGGAAGTCAAGTTTTGGATTGACTCCGTGCCATCAAAAGGTGAAGAATCACCCAAAGCTGGCAAGAAAGGAGGTGCCAAGAAGGCTGCTGGAAGTGATCTCCCGGTCAATACGTACATTACAGTCTTTGATTATTTCAAAAAAAGTGAGTTTCCATATCTATACCGCAGTGTAATCCATCTAACAGTCTTAGAATATCCGAAATTTGTTCTTGGCACTCATCCTGTCGTCAACGTCGGCAATTCCGAGAACCCGTCCTACCTTCCGGCTGAAGCTTGTGAGCTTCTGCCAGGACAGGTTGTCAAGAGAAGATTGGATGGTAACCAGACGAGGGAAATGCTTGATTTCGCCTGCAGGCGACCATGGCTGAACGGTGACTCAATTGTTGGGGACGGAAAAGCTGTCTTGGGCTTGAATGCACAGAATGATGTTTTGGTAAGAAGCTCCTATACTTCCTATCTATGTTTGCTGACTCCTCTAGAAACGCTTTGGAATTACGGTGGGTGATGGTCTCATAACTGTTCAAGGCCGTGTCTTGCAAGCACCGCCTATCAACTACAAGAACATGCAGAACAAGGCCACGAAGACGACGCCGATGAATGGAAGCTGGAACATGCGCAATGTCAGATTCCACACGGCAAGCAACATCGGTAACTGGACATATGTTTGTGTACAGTCTGACAGATTCCGTGGTAACGTCGATGAAGAGTTAGCCTACAACACTGTTCTAGGCTTCCAGCAGCATTTGCAACAAGCTGGTATCAATGCTTCCGGACTCCTGCGTGGACCACCCTCAATCCAGCATTTTGATCACAATGAAGGTCAGACCTTTAACAGTGTTAACAACACGTTCCGATTGTTGTCGACTTCAACGAAGAACCCCAAACCAAGATTTGTCCTGGTTATTCTCCCTTTTGCCGATACTCCACTTTACAATGCTATCAAGACAATTGCCGACACAAAAGCGGGTATTCATACTGTTTGTGTCGTAATCTCCAAGTTCTCGAAACCAGATGGTGGACAGTACTTCGGAAACATTGCCCTCAAGTTCAATCTAAAGGCTGGTGGGATCAACCAGACGGTTGATCCTGCTAAGTTAGGCGTTATCAGCGAAGGCAAGACTATGGTCGTCGGACTTGATGTGACTCATCCATCCCCTGGCTCGAAGGAAACGGCGCCAAGTGTTTCTGGCATGGTTGCCAGTCTTGACCCACAGCTTGGCCAATGGACTTCTATTGCTAAGGTTCAAGAAAAAGCAAGAACGGAGATGGTGACTGGCCTCGAAGCTATGTTCATTAATGGACCTCTGAAAGGCTGGTCCAAGAAAAACAAAGCCCTGCCTGAAAACATCCTGATCTACAGAGACGGTGTTTCTGAAGGTCAGTATCAGCTAGTCCTCGATGTTGAGCTCCCGCAGTTCAGAAATGCCTGTCGCCAGAAATATCCTGCAGACATGACGAAAAAAGGGCTTCCGAAAATCACTATTGTGATCTGTGGTAAGAGACATCACACGCGCTTCTACCCCAAAAACGAAGCGGAGGCAGACAAGAATTCGAACTGTGTTGCTGGTACAGTTGTTGACCGTGGTGTCACGGAATCTCGCTCCTGGGATTTCTTCCTTCAAGCGCATGGCTGCCTCAAAGGAACAGCTCGTCCATGTCATTACTATGTGATCCTCGACGAGATATTCCGATTCCATAAAGTCAAGCCCCCTCACAAGAACACCGCAGACGCTCTGGAGGATTTGACCAACAACATGTGTCACCTGTTCGGCAGAGCTACGAAGGCTGTAAGTCTTTGTCCTCCCGCATACTACGCCGATCTGCTTTGCACCCGCATGAGATGTTATCTTTCGGACCAGTATGACCCAACCGACAGAGCATCGACACCAAGTGTCACAGGATCCATCACCAGCTCAACCTTCCTGGCTGGTATGGCCCAGCAGATTCAAGTTCACGAAGATATTGCAGGATCCATGTTCTTCATCTAGGAAAACAGTTCCGGATCGATTTCATACCCCTCGCTATTCATCAAACAATACTCTCTCTTTGGTCAAACTTCACTTCGACATTGAGTGGTACTGCAATAATTGTCACCAGCCGGTTGCATTGCTTTTACTATGTCAGCAGATTATCCAGAACTCGTTATTATTATCCTCGCCATCAGTTATCATTTAGTTTTTTGGTTCTAGTAATGGGATCCCCAGCAATGATGGTTAGGGTGGTAGTTTTCCTGGACAGCAATTTTTATTTCTTTGGACACTCCTTAGCTTCACTCAATCAGATTCAACTCGTTATCCAAAAATGAAAATAAATCAACTTTGTTTTCTCATATTTCTTGCCGTGCCTGCATATTTTAGAACAACCTGGAATGTGACTGGGTCCATTCTTTCCCATTTGGGAAGGAAGTCTCCTGACTAATGTGCAAGCGTGGACGCCTTTTTGCTTTTTGATATGCATGTCTAAGATTCCCGACATATTTTCAATTTTGGGACTTTACCATGTGCGCTTCAAGTTATGTATTCTTGCGGGGTCATCCTTTTTCAAGCATTTGCTAAGTAATGGTAGTGGGTACTAGTTACATCGTTTTGCTATTCTTCTCTTCTCGTTATCTTCAATCGTTGTCTTCATTGGCACGTATGATCGTGGGTGTAGAGTATAAGTGAGCTCGCATCCGGTCGTCTGCTCGGATTTGCAGGTTAGTATGGTCCAAGACTTCTCTTTTCATACTGTTTCGGGCCGCGTTCCTTTTACTTGTCCCGATACTGATCGCTCACACCGCAAGTTGCAAGCCGTGTAGCTGCACGTTTATCTTCTGACTGACCCAGGAGGTTGTTTCGCTCGGCCACACGCGATATCCCTTTTTGCGAGTCAACTCGGTATTTTATAGTGATCGCGCCGGGCCTTTTCACGTCGATTTTTCCAATTCGCCTCTGACATCCCGTTATCAGATATAACATACATACACTTCCAACCCACGCGCCTCCCTCCTCCAACAGCATCACGGGGCTTTTCTCAAAAATGCTCAACCCACTATCTTCTCCGCTCATCCAGGTCTCCAATACAAAACCCCGGGTTTCTATCTTCCCCCTCATCTTTCTTCTAGTCCTCGTCAGCATAATAATCAAACCCGCATCTGCATGCCTCACTTACAGCGCCGTCTTCCCGTTCGACGAGGATCAGCCGTTTGTGGCGGAGATTATAGATAATGGAGTTAGGACTTGCTGGATTAATATGACGTATACGACACATTGGCGTCTGCAGGTTATTGAGAATGGAGGGTGGAGGGGGAGTGAGGAATGGAAGGTTGGTTTTGGTTTCTTTTCTCTCTCTCTCTTTTCTGGGTTGTTGGCTTGGGAGGGAAAGGGAGGTGGGTGAGGGGAGGATGAAAGAACGGAGAAGGGACTGGGGAGGGTTGGGAGATGCAGAGAGGAAGGATGAGGGAGCGTAAAAGCTAGAGAGAGCGGGGAGAGTCGAAATCGGGGAGGCGGAGTTGGATAAATGCTAACTGAACATAGTGGCAACCGTGGAAATTCGAATGCACAGAAAAAGAATGGGAAGGGAAGCTAAAGGGGAATGCTACAGTACGTTTTCTCAACCGTTAATTCTCTCCTTCTCCGCCCCAATTTTACATGTGCCCTCACGTACCCTCTCCAATTTTGTCCATCTCTCATTTCTCCATATCCCCTTCCCTCTCTCCAACTCACCATCTAACACCAATCCCCCCGCGCAACAGGACCGTAAATACCACGCCGAAGCCGGCGTCGGACTCCGGGGCATCACATACCGTGCCCATGGCGAAAAATTCTGGTTTAATCCCGACAAGGTGGAGGATGTAGCGGGCGAGCGATGGGTGTATAGCAAACGGATGTGGTGTCCGGAGGAGGGGATGGGGAAGGGGAAAGGGGGGAAATAGGAGAGAGAATAGAATGGGAGGAGGAGGTAGAAAGAGAGGGAAGGGAGCTTATGGGTATTTAGATATACACTGGACTTGGCTCAGTTAAGAAGTTAGTGATGAAGAAATGATGACGAAGGCAGGTTCATTATTATGCTGTCTCATCCACGTGGATAATGCTCAATGATCATGATTTCAGTGTAGTAAGTGAGCTGGTTGCATTAGGTAGTGTGAAGTATGCTTTCTATTGCTGGGTTACAAAGACCTAGATGGACTCACTATCGTTCGATCGCTGTGCTTCTACAACACGAGTGTAGCGACCATAGGAAGTCAAGACGACTAATCGATACTTCTATCTTCTATCTTTGTCTACCACAATGAAGCTAATCACTAACTATCTCTACTATTGTGTCATTTCGCTTCGTTTGCATAACTGCTATTTAAGATTATCACACATGCACACAACTTACCTTTCCCTTTCTCACACGAGAAGAAATCAATAAAAAGAAAGAACAATATAGAAGTTGAACATTTGCTCAAGGATCTTGTCATATCCTATCCTGAACCCAAATGTAAATTCCATCCCATCCAAACCCATCTTTCAAACACCCATCACTCCAAACCGCACCCAATATCAACCCCCCTCGAAAAACAACACTCCAGTCCAAATTCCCACGCAAGCTCTAAGCCCTGAAAGTCGAAAGTGCGTTATTAATGCTCTACCAACGATGCGGAGTCATCCCTGTTCTCAGCTTGCACAATTCCTGGTAGGTAAGAGATATCTTTTCCCAACATGGCAATAAGTGGCATTAACAGTGTCCGAAGCGTAAGGAACAGGTAACAGCAATATCAGCTTCCAGATTATTGGCTCGGGCTTCTTCCATCATGCACTGTACGAACGACAAACTAGGCAATAGTAATAAAGTGTTTAGTAAGATATGACAAGTAATTTCCACAGCGTGTGTGAATCTAAAAAGCCCAATTCCAGCTCCCGCTCCCGCTCCCATTTCCAACGACGATATACTAAATAAATAGCCTCCAATTCCAATCAAGTTTCCCAACCCCAAAAAAGCCTTCCCTCCCTTCCTCCTTCGCGAGAAAAATTGTTACAAGAAGGGAAGCAAAGAACGGACTGCCAACCAGACAGACAGACGAACGGGATGTACAGTACAGACAGATAGTACAAGATGGTGATGATGCAGCAGAGACACCGAAAAATGCGAAACTCCGGTAAAAACACCATTCCCATCCCATTCCATCCCATCCCATCCTGTCCTGTCCTGTCCTGTCCCAAAAAGTCCGTACTCCATCCGTTCCATATCCTTCATGTATGCGACTACGCATCAATGGCAACGCTGATAAAAAAACGACTACAACAATAACAGCAGCTTGTCCTCGATATCTTTCTTCGCTTAAGAAGATAAGCTTTCCCTTTCCTCGGAGCGGAATAGGGGATAGTGTTCCTCTAGCCGTGTGCCTCTGCCGCCTTTTCATCTACCTTGCTACTTACTGTACAATATAGTATGACATTGTACAGTACAGTACTCCGATCCCATAAACACCGAATTGTGTAATGGAAAGGAAGCAAGTAACTAGTGAAACATTCCGGCATCGACACAGATCCCACAGGCTGGATTCGGAAATTCAATGATTTCCTTTCCTGTCTCTCACTTTCAAGTAACCGGATTTCTCTCTTTCTCTTTCTCTCAATCAATCAGTGAATTAAGTAAAGGAAAGAGAAAGAGATAAATCCCGACGTTCACCCTCACTCCCACCTCCCTTCAATCTCCCCAGCCTTCGCACCCGCCACTCTCCGAGCACTTCCGCTCCCCGATCCATACAGCAGTTCCATCAACTTCTCCTTCTGCTTCTCTCTCACGCGTCCCAGATACACACTCGCGTCTTCCAGCCCCTGGATCTGCTCTTCGATCCTGATGGTGCTGGAATTAGTCTTGACGAGCGGGCTGACGATTTTCTGGCGCATGTAATCGAGATTGGTGCGCAGGGTGAGGAGTTTCCCGTTGTGGTCTAAGAGGATGGATTTGTTCTGGAGAGTTTTCGATCGGATGGTTGAGAGGAGCTTTTTGTTCTTCTCGAACTTATGGAGAGTGCCGGCTGAAGGGCCGAGGAGTTTGGTCCAGAGGGAGGAAAGCAGTTTGTCCTCGTCCATTTCTTGGGTGTCGAGCTCGCGGGAGGCACTGCGGGCGACGGCTTTGAATTGGTTGTCGATTTGTTCGAAGATGGCGAAGATGTGCAGGATGTGAGTGAGTTCGGAGCTGACGGCTTCTTCGATGGCGGAGAGGAATTCGTTGAAGGTTCTTTGGAGTGTGCGTCGGATTCGTTGGGGGAGTGTCATGCCGAAGATGTTGGTTGCGACGGCACCGATTTTGGTGGGGGTGCCGGCCGGGGTTTCTAGAACACCGACGCGGCTGAGCATGCTGTGGATGTTGTCAAAGGCGTGGTTGAGGGTTGATGGTGGTGTGTGCTGCAGTTGGTTAAGCTCACGCCTGACCCAATCCATGACGATCAGGAGACTATGCATGTTAGTCGACATTCACGTCATCGAAGAGAGGAAATAGTACCCATCGACATCACCACCCACGTTTGTGGACAGTCTAGCCATCTCAAGAGACAAGGTCTTAAGACTTTCACTTAACTCATCAAGTTGAGCAACGATCACCGGCGCAGAAGTCATGTTTGTCGAGCGCAAACTCTCACTGAGATCCCAGACCGCCATGCTTGTTAGTTGTATATCACCGGTATGTTGCATTCCATTTTCAGCATAGTAAATCAAAGGTTCAAACGATCTTGCAAGTCCAGCGACTCTGACGAGGTCGGGCACGGGTGGTAACTGGGTAGGTTGGAAGAGGCTTCGCATGGTCAAAATAGATAATAAAAGAGCCAAAAAAGCAGTGCATAATGAAGTCCACGAGTTCGTGACTCGGGAAAATGTTTGGCTCATAGATGATAAGGCAGCCTCAAGAGGTTCAGTACGATGTTGTACTTCTGTTTTAAATGCGAATCGAATGACTTTTTATATATTAGCATATGGACCAATACAATCACACCAAGTTTCATACAGTTGTTCGGGTGGTTCTCCATCGTTGGAACAATTGTGCCTTCGTGGCTTTCTTCTTGCTTGACTACCGCATGATATGATTTTTCAAAGTCCCCATTTGTCGCATGGTACGGACTTGGTGAAGGACTTCTCTTCTTCTCGGGCGATATTGACCCTGTTGGTAATCTTGTCCTAACTGCGGTCGCAAGCGCTGCGTCACCTTGTCCTTCATCCGCGCTTTCATATTCCGGACTGCTGTCTCTTGACACTCCGCGTGCTTTCGGCCTCTTCGCAAGATCCTTTCCATGTATAATATTATTATTGCTATGGCGATTCCAAAAGCCGTTGGTCCGGTTGCCGTTTTCCTCCCTTCTCCACGCCGGGGGACTGTAGCCACCTACTGATGCCGAGTCCGCTAGATCCTCCGAGTCTGAGTCGTTGCGAAATCCCGAGTGTTGGGAAGGATAGCCAAAGTGGAGCGGGTGCTGGTGCTGGTGATGGTGTTCGATCTCGATGCTTCCTTGTTCGAAGTCCTCCAGAGACGCGTTTAGGGACGGATGAGCGTCGAACATCCCTTCTAGGTCTTCGATCGTAGTCCCCATGATGCCTGCTATGCTGAACTATTGCGGTATTTGTCGCGCCTGGTAATGGATTGTTCCGGACGTGTAAAATGTAGAGGTATGCGAAAGATATGAGCGTGAACGCGATGAAGGTACTCGGTGCGATGGTAAGATTGATCAGCGAAAAGTGGAAGTGGTTCTCGATGGTAAATATGGACATGACAATCCAAAAAGGCGACTTGTTGTCTTTCGGACTTGTCGACAGTCGCGTAATCGATCTCGGACTACGACTGTATGTATTATGACTTTGCGATGCGATTGAGATAGGTTTGGAGGATGCGCGAGTGGATGGTTATCTCATTGATAGCGATAGTCATGAACGGAGTGGATACGTGAGTAGTGATTAATGGGGGGGTTTTCGAGAAGCGGGAGTGAGGGTTGTGGTACCATACGGGTCCAGGATTGCAGGTAGGATAGGTAGGACGATAAAGAGGGCGATAGAAAGAAAGAGGTTAGAGCAATTTAGCAGATTGGAGGGGAAGGGAGGGAGAGCAAGGTTAATGGAAAGGTTGTGCGGTTGAAAGCAAGGGTCGAGGAGGGCAGACGAGAGTAGAGGGGATAAGAGGAGGGCAATGTGGTAACGTGCAGCTGCAGGTCGATAGGTAGAGTAGACTCGATAAGCCGGCAATGCTAATTCTAGTCGCAAGTTTCCAAGCAGGCGCAACCTGTAACCTGTAACCTGTGACCTGGTGGGGTTGATGAGAGCGCAAGACCCAGAAGAGACACCGGTGGAATGAGCGAAATAGTACGAGTCACTTCTTGTCACTTGTCAGGCGTTGTAAGTTATCGCAACAGTATTTCGTAAACTACGAACTATTCGATCCGTATTCGCCCTGAAACCAACTAGGTGTTAGCGTCTACTGAGGTATAAAGTCAACAGTCAACGACCGAATTTCCAAGGCGATCCGATCCTTTACCAGCCACCCGAATTTCGCGCTCCTCCCATCTACTTGTATTCTCGCCTCTCGCCTCTCGCCTCTCGCGTCTCCCTCTCTTCCTCTCCCTTTGCTCGTAGGAACGAACAAGAACAATGGAAAAGAGGGAGGGGTATCGAAGTCACTCACATCATCCTCTTACACAGCAGCTACAAGCCACGAGCGAGTAACTTGGCTACCCCGGTCTTCTATTCTTAAAAGTTGCTGCGTTGGCCATCGTTTAAACCGCATCTAGTAAAGGTGATGATCATCTTCAAGAAGGCTGATCCAATCATTTCTGCCCTCTGCCCAGTGTGAAGAGTCTCAGTCGCGTATCCCTTGACCTTTCCATCCAATGATATCCCCAACGGTAGCTAGCCCATGAAACGCCGGGATCACCCAGCAGCCAGATCGGGCCCCTCTCCCACCACACCTCTCTCGATGCCGTTCCGTCTTTGCTCGAAGGAGGTGTCGATGTATCTTCTTTTCCCTTTAATCAGATTGCACTTGATGCAGTGAAACGATGTTCAACCCTGTCAGAAAGTCGTTGAGAAGCCGGTTTCACCAAGTCCCTATTTTACTACTGTCAACTGAAGAATAAGGCAAGAAAACGGTATAACAGAAAAGAACAGTATTGTAGAGCATCCGATGCCTTTTCATGCATGATGTAACTATCTAATATGCTGCTAACTATGCTATGCTGATACAAACTATTACTACAAGTTTTCAAGGCCCTTTTTGTTCTTTTGAATCCTCCTTCCCTTGCTCGCCATCCCGTCACTTGATTGATTTCATAGGCCTCGTATCAATTTCAATGACCGTATTGCAGCCATTAAAAGTCCCTTCCTTTTCTGTTTCTCGAACTGTGTTGACTGTCCCTGCGATATTTTGTGCCCAACGAAACAAGAATCATCTTCCTCCCGCCATCACACTCTTGTAATACTTCAAACTCAAATCAATTGTGTGCTTCAAATATCTGTCTTCTGTGAGAGGCAGTCGCAAGACCTTTGGAAGATCCACATCCTGTTGAAAATAGTTAGAATCAATCTAGAAAATGGGCCACGTGGGCGTCCTTACCTCGCCTTTCTTCGCTAACTCCACCACTGTCTTCGCGACTACTCCACTCATGGTTTCGATGGCTACTGTCTCCATAAAAGCGGGGTGACGAGCATCCTCGACAGCCGCCGGTAGCCCAGCTAACAATCTTTCTAGAACGCGGAGATCAAATGCTTGACTCTTTTTCTGCGATTCAAGCAGGAATAGATAGTCGCGGTAAATTTCACCACCGAGATGCCAGTCGGAGATAGCATTTTCTTTGCCCTCAAAATCGGCGAGAAGGCTGCGCAGAGTACTGTAGTCATACTCGATGATTGTTTTCGGCGCGACTTCTCTGGCAAACGTACGATGCGCCTCATCGAAGAGACCGGCTTTGATCAAACATTCAACTTCTCCTAAAGGCTCTTTCTTGACGCTGCGCATGTAGAGAGCTTTAGCTTCCCAGATCCACGAGGTAGGGATTTTGAAGTTTTGAACCAAGGTGGTAAAGCTCTGACTATCTTCGGAACCGATGCGTGCAGCATGACGGGCGAGATGATCCTGGATGGATTTCGCACGTGCGTTCTTGTCAGATAGATGGAGGAGTACGAAGATCGCATCCAGCCAATACCCTTCCCCATTGAGTTGAGCGGCGAATGCCAAAGTGGTCTGGTCTTTCTTCTCATCAGATGCCTCACGGTAATCCATGGAACTAAATGAAGTAAGGGCTCGACTCAATTGCCATGAAAGGCGGATATCCAGAGGCGATAGCTGTGAGTTCTCGGGTCGTATGATAGCCTCAAGATCGGCATCTTCAAAAGCGTACAACTTCAACAAGCCCCAGAGAAGATCCTCGCGTTGCTCAACCTGATTGTCTTTCCACAACTTAGGAATTCTTTGCTCGACATACCACGCCTGCGGTCGCGAAGTCTCTTTGTCCTGAACCATGTCCTCAGAGAAGCTCTTGACAGCGTCATCAATATCATCAGTCGTTTTGATTGCGTACCAAAGTCTCATTCCAAATGCTTGTCGCCAATCAAGACCGAATCGCTTAGAGATAATGAATGACTCAATGCGATCCTCTGGAGATCCTTTTGCGCCGTCGCAGATACAAACATTACCTGCAAGAAGCTCGTAAAGAGCTCGAATAGGTTGACTGAACTCAGCCAAGACTTTGGATTTCTGCCACTGCGCAAGCTGTTCACAGATATCTTTCTTAAGGCTTTCCTTGCCACCAATCATTGCAACAAGAGTTGCCAAATGGAAGTTCTTGCCATTTACGAGATGCCCGCAAGCCTCAGGGATATTGTGGCCTGACAATGCAGCAATTGCCTTCTCCTCATTCGACCTAGCCATGGCAGCCTGTTGAGCAGCAGCCTGATCAACAAGCTTCTGCCAGAATGCCGACAGTTTGTCTTTGCGCAGGCGCTCAAGCGCGTTTTCAATGTGCTCAAGTTCCTCTGGAATCTGAAGTGGATCAAAAAGGATGCTTGCAAGTTCCCAGACCAGCTTTTCATGAGCTACAGCAGGGTCACGGGCATTCTGGTTATCGAAGAAGTCGAGAAATGAGTAAGAATCTGGCAATGTCGCGAATGGGACCCCTTCCAAGTTCTGAATAACGGTTAAGGCTTGGTGTTTCTTCAGCGCATCTGGAGAAGACTCGTTGGAAAACTTGGCGAAACGAATGTCTCTGCTCTCTGACACAATACCACCTTTCTGAATGGTGAGCAAACCATCCTTTTCACGAGCTCGTCTTGACTTGCTCATAGCCTTGATGTCTGAGGCAGCATAGACTAATGTGCCGTCTGGTCCCCAGCTGGGCTTAAGGGAATCGTGAAATGCGCGATCGGCGTCTGACATGGCGGATTCATCTTCAATGAACATGGATTTCTTCTGGTAAGGTTTCTAGAGATAAATTCTTAGCATTCTGCTACATAGTTTGCTACATACAAGATTGGGCTCAACTGACGGCCCCGCATCCAAATACACTTCATGGTACATAAATCAAAACTAGGAAGGAGCACAAACCTCAAAATTATCACCTCTTTTACGAACTGGTTTCATCGGGCTTGCTGGTTTGAACATTTCATGGTGAAGTTCCATGATTGAGCCGAATCCCTGCGTGTTTGAGAAATCCCGTTGCAACGAAACCGGTTCAAGTGGCACCAGTGCTTTGTGCTTTTCGTTTCCATGGACATCAATGAGGCTTTTGAGCAAAGCACGGTCTTGCTTCTTAGGGCTGACAGTCGTCCTCAAGGTGCTGGCCCAGTCGTTTGCAGCTGACAATTTTAGTTTGGATGGTGTTCCCGAGAGCTTCTGTGCTCTTTCCCTAGCTTTCCGAATCGAACCTGGTATCATCACTTCCATCGTGTCTTCATCATCTTGCGAGTCATCCGTTTGCTCCGCGGTGTTGCCAGTCACTGGAAAAGAGCCCGCCATCTCCTGATCCACGAAACTGACAGATTCATCGTCTTGAAAAACGTCGTCTTGGTCCATTGGCTCCTCGACTTCGCTTTCTGACCGTGAACCCACGGAGCGTTCATCTAAAAAAGACTCCGCACCTTCATTAATTGTTGCCTCCTCCATTTCTTCTTCCTCATCATCGTCATCATACACCTCTTGATTGTCAAATGCCCCTGGGAGAACCTTGCGTTTTCTGAACTCGAAGGTATCCTCTGGGTCTGACTCAGTTTCCGTCAAATCCATTGACGACGCAAAAGATTGATCAAAATTTTGGACCTTAGGAGTTCGATTGCGGGGAGTTGGTGTGTCAGGTGGAGCACTCAAGGTACTATTTCCAAACTCACTGACATCGTTGTCTTCCATCTCATCGTCATCATCCTCATCATAATCCAAGGCATAAACGGTGTAATGATCGACTCTGAAAGTCCAAACGCCAGTTTTAGGATCATAACTAACGAAATGGGTGTCTGGGACGCTCTTCAACTTTCTGAGATGCTTAACAAGACGCAAATTATCCTCTCCTCGCTTGCCCAAGTTGCGAGGCCATGAGTTATTTAACGCGATGGTTGATGGCACATTGAGTCCTTGGCCCATTGGAGGTTTCGTAACAGGCCCGTTGTCTGGATAAACCTCTGCAGATCTAACAGTAAGAACCACAATTCCATCGAAGATATCATCAAGTTTGATCGTATCAAGATTTACCGGTACATCAAAGTTGATGAATCCGACACCATCGCGACCGACTTGGAAGCCAGAGACCTTCTGGCGAGCGATACGATTCATACTTTCAATCTCCTTCCTCGAGGGCTTCATCCAGTATTCTCCTAGTGGTAGATCTGCTTGATTTGGAGACGCTGGGGCTACTGGTGACGAACCATGCTCGGGAACAATAGCAAGTTCTTTGCCACTGTTGACTTGTTGCATTTCAGGTGTGCCATTGGGAGTGACTTTAGAGTTGTTATCCACCGGGCTGAGCGGACTTGAAGGTCCCTCGTCGTTGCTGTTCGATTCTCCACCAGCACCTGGTTCAAATGACACCTGCTTCTTCAAGATAGTCTTGCTAGGTGTGGTCTGGGGAGGTTCTGGAGTAGGCGTTGTTGGTATACTAAAGAGATCGTTTCGGAGGGCGCGATTGATGATAAGCTTCTTCATACTTCCAGTGTTCCCGAATCTTTGGCTGGGACTTCCGGAGAATGCACCAGGAGCCAGAATACTGTCATCAGTGTTGACACTACGGCGAAGACTGTTTGTAGACATACTCTTGCTCAAAGCACGACTGCCGCTGAGCAAACTGTTTCCGAAAAGCCCGGGGGTGCTCGTAGTAGTAGACACGCTTCCTGGAGTGTAGGTCAGGCCATAACCACCCCGAACAGATTTGTTGGGTGTATTGAGGCGGGAAGTTGATGCACTGTTCAGCTTGTACATGGGAAGCGCAGCAGTCTTCTTTTGTCTCACGCTGCTCGACAGTGGGGTCGCAATAGGCCCTGGATCCTTAATAGCAGCATTTCCTGTATTTGCAAACATCGAGGAAGCTCCAAACGCTCCATTATCATTGATGCTTGTGGTCAATGATTGAGGACCTCCCTGACCTTGTTGAGAGTTACCGAAAATAGAACCAGTACCAAAGAATGAGTTTTGAGGTTGGGTCTGTTGCTGCTGCTGTTGCTGAGTGGAGGCACCGCCACCGAATAAGCTGTTTGATGCTTGCTGGTTTCCAGAATTGTTGAAAAGAGATGAACCTTGTTGAGCGGATTGGCCGAAAAGTGAAGGTTTTGCCTGATTGTTATTGTTGTTCAAAGTAGATCCAAACAGCCCACCAGTGTTCTGCTGGGGTTGATTTTGATTGTTTTGGTTTTGACCAAAACCACCGAACAGACCACCTGACGTGGTATTATTTTGAGCGGCAGGTTGCCCAAACAGGCCCCCAGTAGCAGTCCCCGCTGGTTTGTTGAAGAGACTAGTGCCTGCGTTGTTGTTGGCAGCGCCGCCGAAAGGATTGTTATTAGTGGCAGCTGGTTGTTGACCGAAAAGGCCCCCAGTCGTGTTAGAAGCAGCCGGAGCTCCGAAGAGACCACCAGCAGGCTTTTGTTGATTGTTGGCGTTGTTGCCGAAGAGAGAAGTGGTCCCGGTCTGCGTGTTGTTATTGTTGTTGGCACCAAAGCCACCGAAGGCATTCGTAGTCGCAGGTTGCTGCTGCGCACCACCGAATGGAGAGGACGTGTTTTGCTGCTGGTTGGTAGCTCCAAAGAGCCCACCTCCAGCATTGTTGTTCGTCGCGCCAAAGCCTCCACCCGCAGTCGTTCCAAAACCCCCGGTAGTTGCAGCTGGTTGAGTGTTCCCAAAACTGAATCCAGTTGGCTTGGCAGCAGTATTATTGTTGGCAGTAGAGCCAAAGAGTCCTCCAGTGGTGGTGTTATTTGTGGCGCCAAAGCCACCAGTTGTACCGAAGCCGCCAGTGGTGTTGTTAGTTCCTGTGTTGCCGAAAAGACCTCCAGTCGTTTGTGTTTGAGGTTGGGCGCCGAACAACCCCCCGGTTGCAGGTTTGGCACCAAATAGCCCACCTCCGGCTGTCGCAGTGTTTGCCCCAAACCCTGTAGTTGCTGGCTGACTAGTTCCGAATGGAGAGCTTGTTGCTCCACCGCCGAAAAGTCCCCCAGTCGTGGTGTTATTTGTAGCTCCAAATCCTCCAGTCGTCTGGGTATTAGTACCGAAGCCACCGCCAAAATTGGTATTCGTGCCAAATGAGCCGCCTTGATTTTGGTTGTATCTCAAGCCTTGTGCGTAATCTGCCAAACGAAGCTCCTCAGGTGAGAATTTCTGATATGGAGCTTGAAAGCATATGTTTTGGAACGAATTCTGTTGGTTTGTGCTGCTGTTTGGCTCCTTCTCAATGAATGGAGAGAATGGAACGCTCTTAGTACCCTGACATTGATCGTTCGACGCAACCGCACCAAATCCTGTCCCAGCGTTGGCGCCGAATCCTGTTCCACCCCCAAAAGGACTGGATGTGTTCGTCGTCGTCGTGGCGCCAAAGCCGGCAGCAGGTTTGGCTCCAAACAGTCCGCCACCAGTATTGGTAGCACCAAAACCTGTATTGGTCGTATTATTGGCCCCGAACCCACCACCACCAAAAGCACCGCCTGTCCCAGTTGTTGCTGTACCTCCAAACATGTTACCGCCAGTTGTTGCAGTTGTGGTTCCAAACCCGCCTGGCTTTGCTCCAAATCCCCCTGTGGTACCACCAAATCCTGTGCGCAAACAAGTCAGTAGTTGATCCCGTTAAATAGCTAAATGTTGTATGAACGCTTTAAGTCGAACGCGAGGTATCATTTGATGGAAGGCTGGAGGTCGTGCCGCGTGTCGAAATCGAATGATTCGAAAGCGATCAAAAACACGGCAAGCTACCGATCTAAACAGAAACGTCCAGCGCGTCAGAGCATCGACATACCTCCAGTATTGCCGAAGCCAGAAGTAGCTCCACCGCCGCCACCGCCGCCACCGCCGAAAAGGCCTCCACCAGTATTATTGTTGTTCGCACCGAAACCCGTGTTTGGAGTACTTGAACCGAAAACTGTGGTTGACAGACGATTCCAGTAAGCCATGAGTTCGAAATGATCGCACGGTAATCTCAATCGTTCGAGGCTCCACGCAATGAATACATAAATCAAGTAACGAGCATTGACCTACCTGATCCAGTGTTGTTATTGTTGGTAGTAGCACCAAATCCCCCAAATCCAGTCCGATTCTGATTGTTATTATTTTGGCCAAAGGCCCCCGATCCAAATCCTCCCCCGAAAGACATCTCGAACGATTATCGGCAGCAGATAAAAGGCGTTCTGAGTTACTGCAGGACGTTGCGGATTCCGAGAGTGGAAAATCGTATCAGCTTTTTGTGCAAAGGTGACGTTTGGATCACAATCGCAGAAAGGTGAAAGGAACGCGCGAAAAAAACGGCGAGATTGCGCTCAGTGTTGACGAATTGGCGCATACATTAGAAATGGTGAAATGAATGTTGACGAGACCATCAATCAGATATAAGAAAGACGACCTGGAATAAAAGAAGTGAAGAGGTTCAGAAGATCTGGATTATGTTTGTTGACCTTGTGGATAGATAGAGAATTTGTAGGAGAGAAACGCGCTCCAAAAGTTAGTACCGCACTCCGTATTTCGACGTACGGTGGAAGGTCTTTCGGCTAGGAGCCATTTAGGAAGGCAGCCAGCTTTGTCGCTGTAGAGCTAATTAGCCAATCAGCGGCGACTATCAGAGAGCGCAACCAGTGAATGCTCAGGAACGCACGGAGGAACTGCTGCCTCGTGCGGGTACTACGGCATGAATACAAGAGTTACGCAGCTTACAATTTTCTATGGCTGTGATTCACTGAGGCTGTATAGGCAGATTTTCCTACTTTAGTATGACTCTTTTCCTGAGGATGGAGAGGATTTCGTCTTCTTGGTTGGCTACTCATAGCACAGCCAAATGAGCTATCAATATTTCGGAATCTGACTCCAGGAAATGTGATCACCTGATACGAGCATGTGACGCATCGAGAATTTCTCGAGACAAGGTAGGCGGCTGCTGACTAATCCAGAGCCGCCCTTGACAACGGAGCTCTCTCTCGTCACTTAACGCGTCCATAGCTGCATGCGGGATCCCAAAAACGCGTCAAGTTTATTTCGAGAACAGTCACGAACCCGGTCGCAACTCGCAACTCACTGTCCCGTCCAAGCTTCTTCCCACTTCACACCCTGAAACGTATATGAATAATTTCCCAGCCCAGTCTTTGTTTTTCCCGACTAAAAGCATCTACCTCGTCGTATCCCACTCGTCAATTGCTCTCTTCGCACCGGTGATCGAATGGCATCAACATCGCAAGCACAATCGTCCCTTCCCCACCGAGGCTTTCGCTCGCATCCTCCAGCTCCACCGCACAACTTTGGTGCTTCGCAACAACCCGCTGCCGCATTGAGAGATAAGCCGCGTCTGGATCGTGAACGAGCGGAGAGGGAACGACTGGCAAGAGAAGCGCAAGTGCAGGGACAGGCTGGGGCTCCCGCTGCCAATCCAATGAATACGTTATCTGATGAACAGAGGGAGGAGATAAACGAAGCTGTATGTATTATACGTGAATACTTTCTGTACCTCAATGGCAATTCTCTGTCGCAAATGCGACAATGAGGCTATTGGGAAGTTTTGGGGTTGCGCATGCGCACCCTATGCGACAGCCTCTAGACCCTCCCCCTCCCCTCCCAAAAACGCGCAATCCAGAATCCCCCAATTCAGACAAAAACTAACCCCCTCCCAGTTCGGCCTCTTCGACAACGACAAAGACCAACGAATCGACTACCACGAATTCAAAGTCGCGCTCAAAGCCCTCGGTTTCGACCTCCCCAAACCCGAGATCCTCACACACCTAACCACACACGGCATCCCACCCGACACCCCCGCCTCGTCATCGCGTCCCCCCAACACAAACAACAACAACGTGCCTCCCGGGCGCCTGGTGCTCACCCTCCCCGCATTCCAATCCATCGCCGCAACCCTGATCGCGAACCGCGACCCGCGCGACGAGATACTGCGCGCATTTGCGCTGTTCGATACTGAGGATAAGGGCATGATCACATTGGATGATCTGAGGCGGGTGGCGCGGGAGTTGGGGGAGGGGCTCGAGGAAGATGAGTTGACGGCGATGATTGAGGAGTTTGATTTAGAGGCGAAGGGGGGTGTGGGGAGGGATGAATTTATTCAGATTTGTATGGGGTAGGAGGCTCGGCAGTATTGATGAAGATGAAGAAAAGAGGCTGCATTGTTTGGAATAAAAATACCCTTGCTTGCTTGATCGCTTGCTTGTTAGAATCTTGTATGGAGGGGTGGTGGAGGAGGAGGTGATGGTATATGTCTGGATACCGTTGAGTGAACGAATATCTATCTACCAAAGTATATAGATACACAGGGCTTTCTGTATCTCACTGTCGCGTATCTTAAGGAGGAGGGAGGAACAAGCGAAAGCAGCCGGAGTTCAGGCGTCAGTGTCGGCGTAATGGATTTTACAAGATAGGAAATATTGTCATAGCATAGTCAATACAAATCAACATCACATACCATCATCATCATCATCATCATCACACCAAGACCCGAGAGAGAAAAGAGAGAGAAAAATACGCTTTCGCTGAATATGCCGTGAATGTGATTCACCCCTAATTCAAAGTCTAACCGCACCCGCACCCAAGTATCTCCCCCATCCCCAAGCTAAGAAGTGTGTTCTCCCTCCCGCTCCCTCCCTCCCGTCCGCTATGTCTTTCCCTACCCTACCCTACCCTTCCAATTCCCGCTCCAACCCCCCCCTCACCCAAAACCAAATCCACAATCTCGGTATCGCAACGCGCAATATAAATGCAAAGTAAGGTACTGTGCCGCAACGATAATATACTCAAATAAGGTACGCATAAAGCGTAAAGAGGAGAACCACAGTACTGTACGGGTGTAGAAAAAAGAAGAAAGCCCGCCCTCCATCCAGACGCGCGCCGGCCGGCCAAGCAAAAAGATGGCTGAGGGGGAATGCATAATCCAAGGGCTCCCCGCAATTCGGAAGTGTTGCAAGTAAGGAATATTTTGTTTGTATTTTCACCATATCCGTCTCCCATCTGCATCTCCACCGTCGCCTTCACACAACTTAGAACTGTATCAAATCACCACCGCCTTGGCCGTTTTGTCCCTGTGGCGGTCTAGGACCGAATGGATTGCTTGATTGCCCGAAGCCGTTCACGCCACCGCCATTCATACCAGCTGGACCAGTAGCCGCAGGAACTTGTCGACCAAATGGACTGCTCCCGAACGCGCCAGCCGAAGCGGTGTTGTTGTAGGTTGTTTGTGGCATGCCAGTGAATTGAGATTGGAGAAATGGGTTATGACCGGTCTGCTGCTCGTGGATTCTTCCAAGACCTGCGCCGGCACTGTTGACAAAAGTTCCGGGCGCGGTATGCTGAGCCGGGATTCTGAGATTGCCCGTGTTACCAAAGGTATCCATTCCATCTCCACTGGCCAAAAGTGCATTAAGTCTCGCCTCGTGCTCTGACAATTCTTTCTGTGGGGCAGGCGGCGTGAATGTTGTAGGAGGGTTGAACGATGGGTTGTTGTTAAATTGTGACAATGTCTTCTGTTCTTGGAGGGTTGAAAGAGTTGGCTTAGATGAAGCGTGACTTGTTTGAGGTCGGTTAAAGGAGCCCGCAAAGGGGTTGTTAGAACCTGTAGGCATTGGCTGCAGGGATTGGAGTGATTGACTCTGGTTGTTCGTTGCCCAAGGATTATTTGTTCCCGCAGGGATTATAGGCTCAAGACTTTGCTGCTGCTGCGGAGCCTGGAATTGTTGCTGCTGCGGAGCCTGGAATTGCTGCTGCTGCTGCTGTTGGGGTTGTTGCTGGAACTGATTGTACGGATTAAAGCCAGTTGGCTGCGGCATGAAAGATTGTTGCTGCTGCTGTTGCTGCGGTTGCGCTCCGAATTGGTCGAAACCTGTTGGCTGCTGAGCGAAGCCATTCTGATATCCATTCTGGAACCCAGTGGGCTGCGTTTGAAAAGTTGTATACGGATTCAAGTACCCAGTAGGCTGCGTCTGCAAACTTGGGTCGATAGGGTTTCCTGACCAATCGACAGCCCCCTGTTGTTGGTAACCTTGGTTAAATCCGGTAGGCTGCGCGACTTGAATTGGATCGTCATCGAATAGCGAATGCGCATTTTGCTCCTCCAATTCGCGCCTGCGCAACTCTTCCTCTTCTTGGCTGAGCTTGATGGCTTTGGCAAGGTCGTCATCATCAGGCTCTCCATGTCTGCTCTCGCGCTTCTTTCGATCCTCTTCCTCCTGGAACTTGCTTGCCTCAATGGCCAGCCTGTACTCGGCATCTTCTTCATCGGCGCGCTGTGGACGAGGTCGTCGGGGTGGCTCTGCATGCGATGGTTCAGCAAAGTCATCAAGTCCGGTAACCCTGGATTTCCAGTTCTTCCGATCGGCTCGCTCGGTTCTAAGTCTATCCTCGTCCAATATTAAGGAAGTTAACTCCTTGGCGGATACTCGAACTATCAATAGAATTAGCAAAGTTACACGTAATCTTATTACGACAGCGCCGACCATTTTGACCGACATCCCTTCCGTCCTCGTCAATGTATTGAAATTCCCTCAATGTCTTAATGATGTAGAGATTTTTGCGTGCCCATGTTACCACCAATTCCGAACCCTCGTGAAGGCAGTAGTCCAGTACTTTCAAGGCTTTCAAGACGTGTCTCCAATTCTTGCCCTTGTCGTTCAAACGCTTGTCTATCATGTCCATAATCTGGTAAAAGGTCTCGGCTCTGATGTCCGTTAGCATGTCATCGCCGTCGCTGCAGATGAAGCACGTACGAGTTGAAGGTCATTTGGGCTATCTCAGCCATATCTGAGCCGGCCGGACCCCATGGATCATTGCTGGTAGCTGCAGGTCATCAGCAGGATGTTCAGAGCGACGGCAGATCAATCATACCATTGCGAACCTTGATTTGGACAGTATTGTATCCTTTTGTGATGTTCTTGACGCTTCGCACGACTTTCGACATGATTGCGGCTTTATCTCTCCTGAGTCCGGGACCGAAAGACTGACGACGACAGATGTGCGATCGTGAAATTCAGTAGCTCTCCAGCCACAATGCGACGACGAAGTAGGCCCGTCGTTGTTCACGCTAATGTGGTTGATTCCAAATGGCAGATGACATGAACTGGTAAGGTATGTTTGGTATGTTAAGTTGATCGCTTGGTAGGTTCCGGGTGCTAGAACGACAGAACAGGCTATGTCCGTTGGGCCCCGCAATGTCAATGTACGATGTCGATACGTACTTTCGCACGAGAAGGTAGAAGGCAATTCTTGCAGTTCTCTTTGAAGATTCCTTTGGAGTGAGAATGGGAATGAGGATGACCTTGCGAAGCGTTCACGAAGTTTCAAAATAATGGTGTGGAATTAAGCATATTATCCTCTTATGCGGTATGCGACAATTAAAATCAAGTGGCTAAAAGTTGGGAGTAATAATAGGTAGGGAACGTTCAGTTATTGGGAGTTTCCATGCAGTATTATGACGATTAGCGGCCGTGAACTCTCGGCCCTGTTGGCTTCTTCCTCCGTCCTTTCCCTTGTAAAGCAATATTTCTTCACAGTCTCGGATGCTTATTGATTTCTTCAGAATCAGCGACGAATACTTGAAATCACCATGACTCGGGAAGTATCTTTGCCGTCACTCACTGTCGCACAGAATATTGTTATGTAGCCAGGACAGCAAGCAGGATTGGCTGATTCATCTCCCATTCACAATTTCATTTATTTCCATCTGCACCTGCACCTGCAGCTGCGCCTGCAATGACCTCGGGAGGCCTGGAAGTACAGTCATCATGTGATGTAGCTCTCATTCAGGTACAGCTAAGTTATAATTGGGTTATACGGAGTAGTTGGGCGACCGTCGGGTTTCCCAAGTATTGCACTGGGTCCGTATTCTATCGACTCTTCCATAGAAACGAGTAGTCTCACAGTAGTGCGAAGATAGGCCTTCCCCATATTTTTGGATCCGCGGAACCAAATTCAGTTGTCTCAAGCTGAACTGTATCTAGCTCTCCTTTTAACCCTTTTCAAAAAATAGCAACAGCACTCGCAAAAGGGTTCTTCAAGGCCCAGAGACTACAGTATAATTCCTGCATTGGCGGATGTTTTGTTGCTGAGTATTGACTTATAAATACCTCTTGGCTAGGTTTGGATAACGATCCTGTCTACGGTCTCATAGGACCTCGAGCCCAGCTCTTAAAGGATGCGTTGATGGACCGTCATGAGCCTGCTTTGTTTTGTCTGCCTTGCATGCTGAAGATTTCTTCATGGGAAACGATCTCGACTGCAGGTGCGAGCTTGACTTCAGGTTGGAAATGCAAACCTGCAGCTCGAAGCATAGCAAACCTGACAGCGCCAATTCCCAAATTTCTGCCATAAAAACCTGGCTCAGAGCTACACGCTATTATCTCTCCAGCTACGTGGCCCTCATCAAGTTCTGGATCTTCTTGCAGGAGACTTTTTATAGACTGCAGAATCTTGTCTAGACGATCGAGACGGTGGCTGAACTCATCCCCGGATGGGGCCCTTTTCGTGTTTGAAGGTGCCAAGATCTTGTCGATTTTTGACAAAATTACCTGAAAAGGAATCTTGTGCTGGTTGAACAACTGTATCATGGTAAGATCTGAACCTTTAGGTCCATGGTCTCCATCAACAAGTAAGAAAGCCCTCTTCAGCTGCTTCCTTTTACCAAGATATTTGAGAATTTCTACACCCCATTCGGAGTGACCACCCTTTCCGTATCCCGGCATATCTAGAACCACCAAACGGTTGTTACTGTTCTGCTCAGAGCCTCCAACTGCGTATGCATTCATAGTCCTTGTACGTCCTTTTTTTGAACTAGTATGCGCAATTTTAGCCCCTAGCAGAGCATTCAAGATGGATGATTTTCCAACATTAGATCGTCCTAAGAAACAGATTTCAGGGCTGTCTCCGAATGCCATGGAGTGAAACTTGGAAGCAGACCATAAGAAGTTTGGGCGCTCTCTGTCGAAAAAGTGTTTGGCGTGCAACAGCTGGGCCTCTGTGGGAGGTAGGGTATCCCAATGGTAGGAAAGCCTCGACGACGGGACGTTGAAATGATTGGGCGCGGCTGAAGAATCCTTGGTCGATGATGGCGCTGCGGTCAAGTGCCTGCTAGAAAGCTCCGCAACCTTGGGACTGGCATTTCTGGTATAAGTGGAAGACCATCGGACTGAACCTTTGAACATTTGGAAATTTGGTTTGGTTGATGGTGAAAAGAAAAAAATCGCTGACAAGTAAAAGGCGAGGCAAGGCTGAGGTTGAAGGCTGTTTGGTGTCGGAGCTTATTTATACCGATCATAAATCTAGAGACGAGGTCATCAACTTTTCACATCAGTCTTTCGACAGCTTCCAAAAACAAGAAAATGGCCTCTGCTACGCCTACAAAGTTACGGTCACTGTATCGCGCGTTCCTTCGTGAACTCCCCCCGCGCCCACATTCTCAATATTATCGCTCGCCCCTACAACATCGGCTTCGCGATACCATCGCTATGGAGGCAAATACGCCTATAGAGCATGCAGAGCAGTTTCTACAATATGTTAAGGCACAGAGAGTATACGCGACTTTACTAGAGAGATACAACCCTGGGATGGAAATGGACGAAGAGGAAAGGGTCCGCTTGACTGCTAGAAGGGTTGGAATGGATCTGCCCGAGGAATTCTTAAACACTAGCCAGAAAGCAGGCAATGGTGGAAAGAATCAATAATGCTGCGGTGGCAATACCAACAGTCTCCCGAAAGCGCAGCAGATTTGAAGGGGGTTCATTGTGTATAGCCATCTGCAATCCGCGGTCGACAATGGATGGTCGACGAAGTGCTCCCTCCGCCTTGATCGTTCGGAAATCTGATATCGGCCTCCTTCTCGAATTCAACATAGCATGAGTGAGAAATTGGACGCAAAGTGCAGGTCAGGTGCGGAGAGAAGCCTTGGGATGACAGTTCGTGTATATTAAGCAACGAATGGGCGTGCGTAGGAACATATCGAAGGTCCCCTGGATCTGTCACGAGCGAGGCAACAGGGCGAGCTCTGACTTCATCGAATGAGGAATGATGTTATTTATACTTCAACAACATACGTGAGCTGTTGCACATCCAAGCGGCAAAAGTCGATACGCTTCACTCTGAGTTAACTGTGCCGCTGGATTATGATAAATCTTTGACTAATGGGAGTGTTCAAGTGGCTAGACACAGGACGGCCCCAAGTCACAGTCGAACTGGCACGACATGCCCACTCTCGAGTGCAATATATACTCGAGTTTTCTTTTTGTTTGCCAATGGAGTCCCGCCCACAAAAGTGCCGTACTGGACGTTGGAAGAAGGTCAGAAAATCAGTCCATCACATCTAAATGCCGGCTTCCCCAGCAGCTCGGCTCAACATCTTGTAGACTCAATTGGCCAATGCTCCGTCAAATCGCCCGAACGACCCATGGGAGTGTGGACTTTCGTGACTTGAAAAGTTCTGACCGTTACTGGAGTAGAAGCTTAAGGTTAATCGGTGAAGATAATGATAAGACAGTGCGTGCTCTATATTTAGATTTTCTGGTGCCGCTCCACAAGGACCACAACCTCCAAAGCGGTCCGAGTGTAGGGATGTTCAAGCAGCACCGGTAAGTTTCACTTGCCTTCCTGCCGGTGATACCGTCACTTTCCACACACGATTTGCATAGATGATATGGTGAATGGTGATGCGACAGATACATGCCTAGGCACAGTTATATATTGCTGACTCTTTCATCCCATCTCCTGTGCATACCGAGATGGACGTTCATGCCGCCCAGGCTGTCGGCCCAGCAAAGCACGGATACGGAATTGCGCATGAATTGTAAGCGCCCAGCGATTCCAAAGTAGATTAGCAAGTCATACCCATGTTCTCAGTGGGAGTAAGGAGTCGGTCTGATTTGCCAGTCCTCGAACAGGTGGATGAGAGACATTATGCATATCAACCTTCAGTAGTCCAATCGTGGGGGCATGCCAAATTTGGGCCATGAACACAGGTGGTGTAGTCTGGCTACACCACCTCCACCGCGTGTGAAGCACCACCTGAACTCTGGTACCCTTGACCATGCTCAAAAGCAGCTATCCTCGCCCCTACAGTACTGTCGAATCCCACGGAGTCGACCTAAGGGGTGGCCCGATCATCTATGATTTATTTTTACGATCTGGGAGATCTCATCTTATCTACAATCTACGGTCCGGATGTGTTCAGAGGAGAATTCGTCGCCATAAGACGAAGGCCGGGACTCTCTTGCACTTCGAGTGCTGAGTGTTGATGAAGACTGTTGTTCTTCAGGTCTCTGGTGCTATTTATAGGACAGGTAGACCTCGACGCGACGATGCAGCCTCGTAGAGATCAAGGCGTGCGACGGAGGATGGAGTTGAATCCCCTCACAACATCTCTCCAGCTCGCACCGGCGTCTCACCAGACTCCGATTTCTGGCAATTTGAGCGCTGTGTTTGGGTACAATCCGTCGCAATACCCTACACCATTAAGCTCTGTCCGGCAATACAACCCCTCGCAATGGACGTCTTCACCCAGTGTGAGCGGAGGCTCAGACGGATCTCATTATTCTGCCAGACAGCCTCACGACCCAGAAGGTACTTGTTCCTAGTACTTTCCTTCCGAACGGTCTCGTTGGGCTGCATTAACGTTGATGTATGGGGAAATGGCTAACTCAGTCAAATAGTTGTTGTTCCAGCTCCACCACCCTACTCACCACCTCGAAGTAACAGACCAGCAGGCGCCTCAGACGAGCCTGCGATTGCAGTTTCTTCTACGCCGCAAGTATATCGTTCATCTCCCGACACCACCCCCACCCCTCATACTCCAGCACCGAGCACTCCACATCCAAATTATCCTCCTCCCCCAGGTAGTGGTCGGTCAAGAGCGGGGTCCAGTGATCGGCCCCATGGCATATTCAGCTTCTCGAGAAGGTCAACGAACAATGCAGAAAATCCTAGAATGTCACCACCCGTGAATAGGGATCCCGTTCCACCAGTGCCGCCCATACCAAGAAGAGCTATGGAGCCAGTTCGCCCAGCAGAAGAACAGCCTCCGCCAATCAACATACAGCCGCCGGGTTCACGTCGTGCCGCTTCTACCGGGGCAATTACCTCAAGTTCTCCAGCACACTCGCGCGATCCGTCGAGTGCGAGATGGCAACCAGGTATGCCTTTGCCTCCCCCCCCACCTGGCCCGCCTCCGCCTCCAAGGTCACAAAGTATGACGCGAACGATGGACGGTTTCTCGTCTATAACTTCACCTACGCGAAGGCCTTTACCGACGTCGTCGTTGGAGACGGTCCCACCAACACCGCTCTCTGCAACAGTTCCAGATGTAGCGTCAGCGGCAGTCCCAGCTCCATCGCCCGCGGCTAATTGGCCTGCAGAGGGTGGAGTTGCGTTATCTCCTTCGAGAGGGCAGGCTACTACTCCTGCACTTCATTTAGAAACTTCGAGCGCCACTTCCAGCCCAGGACCCGATTCGGTGTCAGGATCAAGCTCTTCAAGTCTTGCGAGGTCACGAGCAGTAAGAGGGGAGAAATCCATACGTGAAAGAAGAAGCGAAAGCAGGCAAGGGCGAACCGCTTATCCCATGTCGGCGATCGAGCCCTCAAACAATCCTTGGGCGGAAGCCATCATTCCAAGTGACATTGTTGTACCACTTGTAAGGCCGCAGCCTATTCCCCGTGCTACTCCCAGGAGTGGGAGGTCTTCCAATGTTTCTGAAACGCCTCGATCCTCAAGCCTTGCACATCACAACCTGATGACACCTGACCGGGCAATTGTAACTTCCACTGATTCTAGGGGCTCCACTCCGCGACCGGTAGCACCTACCCCTCCTTTCTCACCCGAGAGTATCAAATCGAGCACAGTCGAAAGATCGCCAGCAGTACCACCAAAATCACTTCCAACTCCCCCACCACAACCAAGTGCCGCTCAAAGGTCGCATAGTAGCAGGCCCCCTTCTCTGATTATTCCACGTAACGACTCAACGGTTTTGCCTCCCTCCACTCCTTCACGACCGGCAACAGGGAAATCTGTCTCGAGTCAAATGTCCCACTTGACACCTGGCGATGATTTTGCTCGCGCTGCTGCCGAGAGACATGAAATATTCGCACAAAGAGAGGCTAGTGCGACAACGGATACTGATAGAGTGCGAATTTTCGCAGAATTCATTGTTAACGAGTCTAGAATACGAAGAGATAGATATGCCTTGGCAATCGATGCAATGGGGTCCGAGATTCTAGAATTGACACGCGATTTATTCAGGCCTAGTAATCGACCACGCAGGGACTCGACGGTTTCAAGGGCTAGTGAATACACGCCCCAGTCGTCTGTGGAACCACGGTCGCATAGAGGTTCATTGAATGGGGCTATAAAAGATAACGCACAACAGCATCCGGAAACAAGATCCAGCTCAAGAGCTCCGTCAAGACCAGGATCACGATCAAATTCCAGACCTGGATCCAGGTCTAACGACGCGGGTTCGTCTTCTCCATCATTCACACGCTCAGAAAGACCGGAAACGCAATGGTGGTCGGGATATATGCCATCCTTATCGCCGATTCCCAGTATGAGCGTTAGTGAAGCTTTAGACGGTGCGGATTCGAGAGGAAGACCTGCCAGCAGGTGGTGGGAAATGAGTCAGATTGGATCAGATGGAGTACCTTCGTCAAGGTTCGAAAGATCGAAACGAGAGTCCAAATATATGGGTATGCCAAAAGAGCTCCGAGAAGCTTTACAATATGGTGATGGAGACCAAGCTTCCTCATCTCCCAATCATCTTTCTAGCGAACCGGTCAACCCTGCACATCTCGGACCCAATGAATATCCACAGGAGAAAGTCGGTTTTCATGAAGCTAATGAAGCATCCCCAATTTTTCACCCTGCAGCACAGTCGCCAGCTTACATTCCGCCGACGCCATTTACTCCCAATCCAAACCACCTTGACGTGTCCCGACTAGTCACACTGCCTCCACCATATCCTCGCCATTACCCAGCCGTGAACAACAATCATCCAGATCTCACCACTATTAGAACGACCGTGCGTACACTGAGTGATATTTCCGAAGTGACAGCGACAAAAGAACGTTTCCTGAGAGACAGTGCCAAATTGCAGGCTGACCAAGAAAGCGCCGTTAATAAGCGTCGTGCCTCCCTTCGCCTCCGCATCCAACGGGATATAGAGACAGGCTTAATGACTTACGCCGATGCCGCAGCGCAGGAAGCCGAAGCCAAGACTGCCGAAGTGATCAAATCCAAGGAATCTGCCAAAGCTATTTTCGAGCTCTTCCAGTCTCAAGTTGTCCTTCCTGTTAATGATCTTCTCATGTCTCGAATCCAGTCAGCGACGGATCTTTTCGAGCAACTTCGGGGACAGCTGTTCTCGGATTCGCAGGACCAAAATCCCACATCTACTCAGGAGGAGGGAGACGAACAACCTGAACTAATTGAAAAACTGACTCTCCTGAAGTGGATTTTCGAAGCGCGAGAACAACTCCATCGTGAAGTCTATGATCTTCTTTCCGACCGCAACGATCGCTATGCAGAAATGATAATAACGCCCTACCGGCTCGCCAATAATGTCGAAAAAGTCAACGGCGCAGAAGCCTTTTTCAAAGAAGACGCCATGAAACGCAAACAAGCCTTCGAGTCCGAAATCCTCAAGCGAACCGAAGAATTCATGGACATCGTCGAAGAAAACGTCGTCCGCGGCGTCGAAGTTCAACTCGGCGCCTTCTGGGACATTGCTCCATCGCTCTCACGCCTCATCGAACAGATCCCGGAAAATCTCAACGGCTTCATGATTCAGATCCCCAAAGACGAATATGATGAGAACCCATCGTATTTCGAGTTCCCCATGCAGTATCTGTACACGCTGCTGCAGCATACGAGGAAATCGACATATCAGTTTATCGAGAGTCAGACGAATCTGCTGTGTTTGTTGCATGAGGCGAAGGTCGGGGTTACGGTGGCGAATTGTAGGTTGATGGCGACGCAGAGGGTGGCGCAGGGGGAGAAGAGGGAGGAGGTCGAGAAGGAGTTGGGGGCGGTGAGGAGGGAGGAGGAGGGCAGGTTGACGGATGATTTGAAGGGGAAGGTGGGGGTTGTGGAGGAGTTGTGGAGGAGTGGGTTGGGGAATGGGTTGGAGGGGGTGAGGGGGCGGATCTTGGTGTGGTTGAAGAGTGTAGGGGGGGAGTTGCCGGAAGATGATGAAGCTTGAGGGAGGGGAGAGGAGGGATAGAAGGGAATGGAAATGGATATGATTCGTTTTGGATTAGAAAATGGGGTTTCGATTGTAGATATTCACTTCTCAGGATCAGAAAAAATGGAGTGGAGGAACTTTTATTGGATTGAGATACAGTGCGGGATTTGGGAGTATACTGGGTATCTAGCTATTTAGAGGGGTCCTTTTGTGGTTGTTGTCTTTCGATACCCCCTATTTTTGTCGAGGCTTTGGGACGCAGAATGAAAAGATTTATGTTCTTTTGTGACTTCTTCGGGTTCTATATACAATACATGATGTGGTGTCATTAGTGAGGAATCAGCGAGGTTGTAGGCAAGTCTGGAGATTTATGGTCCAGCGCATAAGAGATGGGATTTAGGGTAATGAATGCATTATGACGAAGTGAACAGTGTGGTAAAACGAGTGTGTATATTTAAAGATTTACATGACTACCTACTGTAAACATCTACATATCTTTAATAGTACAGGTCTAAATCAATTGACCAATCCATCACTCAACCAATCCGTCAACCTCCTTTCGCTCAAAAGAGAGTATATGAACTGGAGTGTGTGTTGAATGTAAATCTCGTTTGTATATATTTGTCGATCATGAAAGAGGAATGAAGTGGGTTTCCTGTTCTGGTTTCCTTACTCCTCTATTTCCATTTGTATGTTCGTAACTTCGTGGAATCGGTTTGGTTAGCTTGGGTGTTTGTGTTTCTTCCGTGTAGATGGATGGGTGTAGAATTGTTCGGGAATGTCGAAGGTAATGAGATCTCGTAAGGGGGAGTCATGATGTGGTAGATAGTATATATGAATAACGATGTTGTGTATGAAACACCTCTCGCATCATCCAGACAAAGACTCTGGATACAGAAACCTAGGAGAAGTTGTGTTGTGCCATATCATAAAATCCAAAGCCCTCCGTCGGAGTCCGATTGGAAAGAAAAACAAACCATCACCTCATCTCGTACTCCACCTCGCGCCCTCCTTCGTCTGCACACACACCACATCATCCTCCTCCTCCCCTCCCCACCACTCCCTCAACACCCCCTGCCTTAACCGTCATAAGTATTTCCAATCATTCCCCTCCAGCTCCACCAACATCGTCTGTCTGTCCGGTAGCTCCGCGACCCCGGATTTCGGCCGTGCGATCCTTTGTGCGGTCATACCTTGCTCGAGGTGGGTTTCTTCTGGTGTGGTGAGAAGGGTGGTGGGATTGTAGGCGGGGGTTTGCAAGGCGTGGCTTGTGAGGGGGGTTTGTTGTTGTTGTTGGGTGGTGTTTTCTTTAGATTTTCTTTTAGGTGTGTTTTTAAGATGTGGACGAGGCGTGGATGTCATGATGGTGGTTCGTTGGGAGGGGACGCCTTCTTTGATAGTGCTTATTCGTTGGGGCGTTCCCCGTTTGACTTCGCGGCGGAAGAAAAGAGGTTGGTCTTGATCGGGCGTGTGTTGGATGCTGTCGGTTGAAGCGCTTCTGTGAAGCAGGTCGTGATGGCGCCAGGGATCATAGCTGGGTTTGGGTTGTATGATCTCAATGACAGCTGTGGTATGTCTATGGGTACTGGGGTTGCTCTGAGGCGGGGAATTACGAGGTGGTGTAGGTCTTAGGCCTCCGGTAGGTACGAGCCAGTCATTCTGTTGTTGTGAGTGCGAGGATCCATGGCTGGGCGTTCTTATCATGTGGTGTTGTGGGTCTGTCCAACTGGAATATGTATCATGCTGAGATTCGTAGCTGGGTGCGTCTTTGCTTGGAGCCTTACAAACATTGTCCGTGGGACCGAAGAAGTGTTGGTCGTGAGAGTGGGAGGGCTCATCTTCCTCGAATGGTTCTGGCCGAACATCATCTGGGCTGTGCCAGCGTTCATGTGGTTGCTCATTGTGTTCGAAGCTTGATGCTTCCTCGTCCCCATTCCGTCTTGAGGAATGGATCGGATGCTCTGCGTTGGGACTCTTTTGGCGCATCTCAAATGATTCTGCCCATGACGGCCGCCTGAAGTCTGTGTGATTTGAGTTCTCGGAATGCTGTGAAGTCATTCCAACGATTGCTGATTCCTGATCTATATTCTTACCACCATAGCGGCGTCTAAGCCATTGGAAGAGAAACACAAATGAGAAGCATGCAAGACAGGCAACAAATCCAATGGCGAGCCCTATGCCAATTGCGGCTCCATTAGGTAGCTCTCGGCTAGAGATAATTGACTGAGTGGTGTCATCTGCCGTTATTGCTCCTGAGGATGAACTGCTAATGTTGAAGTAGTGGGAGGTGAATGAAGCGGAATTACTTGAAGCACTTTCGTTGTAGATTGTGAAGTAGAAAACGTTGGATGCAGAAAGATCATGAGGCCCGGCATCTACAATCCAAGCCACTCCCAATGGTTTAGTTGTACTTTCTGCGAAATAATTAGAATCTACTATCTCAGGTATAAGATATATTGATACCCACCATAGAAGGGAGCAGTAGAATCACAGCCACCCTGGCTATCCGCACAATCAAGGACCTGAGTAAAATTCATAACAATCCCATCAAAGTTCGTGGCCCACATCAAGTCAACGGTCGATCCTTCCTGTAGCACAGGATTCTCGATGTAATCCTTCGAGGTGCTTCCAAGTGAAGGCGGATTGGTGAAACCATTCACTTGGCCATCACGACGGACTAGCTCGGACCTAGCATACATGGGAGACATTGTGCGTTGAAGCAGTTGATAAAGGTAGGCATGTAGTCAAAACGAATCAACAACATACTGGACCAAAACAAAAATTCAAATGCAACGATGCGTCTTCTGGATATATGCCTCTTTGGAGTTGTTTAAGCTTGGGCCATCGACGTAGTAGAAGACTCTAGCCAGACCAATTCATGGACGAACTAGGAACATATGACATTCGAAATATTGAAAATACGGTTCAGCCCTAGGGACCTTACTGGCCCCGCAATCGGCTTCTGAAATTTATATGTTGGTATATGCTTACGCGCACAGCCAATCACTTCGATCATGGCCAACCTCGTCAACTGCTAAGCGCCCAGCGCGTATACGCTGCCATACTTATGGTACGAGCGTGTTGTTGGTACTCCGACCACAACCAATAAGGAAATGAGACATAACTGGAAGTTGGTCAATAATCACGACCTTGAGAGACCAAGCAGACATCGAAATCAAGACGAAAACATCAATTAACAGACCATGATATCAGTTCGAGTTCACATTCTGGGGTTTTAGAACCAACAGGTCCCGGGCCTTGAATGAAGGCCTTCGGTAAAGAAAGAGGGCTGTGTAGCAAAATTTTCGCCTCTCACTAGGTATCGTACGCAAATCACTGTTAGAGGAAGTGGAAGATAAGAAACCTGCATGCCCCAGCCTCGCACAGGAGGATAAAAGCAACTATGGACCGTCGAAATGAGTCACAAGAACCACATCATTGTTTCTAGCCAGTGAGCTTCAGATACTTAATCAATCGCTCGCGACGACCGACCATTTCTCACCAACAGGCACAATAACCTTCACTTTTCATTTATCATGACCATTCGCTAGGCGACCTGGCCGTTATGCAAGAATCGTTGCCTATAAGGACAGCTCCAGCTCTTTGGCACTGTACTCCAGGGAACTCTAAGCTCTCCATTTCCATGATCGCTTCTCCACAGAATCGAAGAACCTCACGGCAATCACGCAGAACATGGCACCAGCCAGGAGTGCCGCATCGAACAAGATTACCCCGCGATAGTTTCTCAATACGCTTTCACCTAGGATTTTGCCACCAACGGGACTTCCGAACATAGTTCCAAGTCCTCTAACGAAGTAGATGAACCCATTGACACTCGCGTATGCTTGGAGTCCGAACACTTCTGCCACGGTCTTCATGGTGAATATTGTTAGCAATCTGTGCCCAGGCATATATCTGCCACTAAAAGAGTGCATTAAAGAGACGTACCGTTGGAAACAAGGCATTGTAACCACCTCCTGCAATACCATAGAACACTACGAACAAGAGCCATAGCACCCTATTACCGCCGCTACTTGTACTACCCAACCAGAAACCAAGCACGGAGATAACGCAGAGAATGACAGTCAAGATCAAGGTATTCTGTCGCCCGACCTTGTCCCCTACATATCCTGTCATAATTCGACTCACCGAATTAACTCCATTGGATACAGCAAGCAGAGTTGCACCAAACGACGAAGTATATCCTATAGCTACAGAATACTCAGCCAAGAAGGTAAGTGGTAGACCGTTCCCTCCCGCTTGTAGAAACCCTGCCCCCACACTGAAGAGGAAAGCCGGCTTCATGGCCAACTTGAGATCCACATGCGTAGGGCGTCTCCCAATGAACCGCGATGGTGCTGCGCTGACAGCTATTGGAAGAGCAACGACCAACGTGAGTAGCGAGAGTGTGCGAAGTGCCCATCTGGGTCCAATGGCAGTCAAGAGGTACCTAATGAAAGGCGAGAACGCCAGCCCTCCGACTCCGGCGCCAGAAAGAATGAATCCTATAGCAGATCCGCGGTGAGCGGTGAAGTATTCGGGTGCGGTGCTGAGAATGGGATAATAGAGTAGCGATGAGCCTATTCCATATAGAAAGCCTTGTGACAACAGTAGCTGCCAGAGCTATGTTTTGAAAAGTCAACTATCGTTCATCTGGTAGATGTCATAACTTTTCACACTTACTTGTGTACACAAGCTAGCCAATCCAAGCCCTAAACTCATACAGATAACTCCTGTGATGCAGATATACTTCGAAGCCCGATCGCCTAGTCTAGTCATCATAGGATTCACAACGATGCTACCCGCCCATGTGAGTCCCGATCCGAGAGTACCGACGAAAGCCACTAGTGCACCATTGTTGGCGGTGGTTTTCGGAAGCATCGTTTGTGTTGGTGAAATATAGTAACTTTGGAAGACACCGTACGATTGATTCAATCCAATTGTGATGCATATAGCCAGAAAGCTCGAGATGAGAACCAGAATCTGTCTTTGCCGAGTGATCGGCCGTAACTCAACCGCATCTTGAGGTTGGTCTGCAGCAGCGTCACGCAATGAATAGCGTTCGTCGCCTGACTGAGAAGCTCTTCGCATTTCCGTGAGCGGAACAGTAGATGTTGTGGAAGCCATTATCGGTCACTAACACTCATAGTTGGTTACGAGCAGTTACAAAAAGTGAGAAACGTTCTGAGCCGACGATCTTATAAGCTTTCCGGCAACTAACGGGAAGATGGTCCAAGCTACAGATGGGTGCGTATAGCACCTAGCCGTGGGTGCGGGAAATAACCGGAATGGAGCTTTACCCTGGACTTCAGTGCAGGCAGAATGACGCATCTACCTGCTAGTGCTGACAAGCAGATCAAGGGTGTAGCAACTGCTATATATCACTGGCCTCGGAGCTCATGAACTCCTCTTGTGAATGTGGATTGGCAGCGGGGGCTACCGGAACGTCCAGCGGGAACCTTAACCTTAAATACGAGTTCCACTCTGTTTCTAAAGCAAGCATAGAAATCAAGGCCGACGATGAAAACAAAAACGGTAGTATCCTCTAAGTCCCAACAATGCATTCTTGAATACCATGGTATATCGCTACATTTAATACAAGTATATTTCCACGCAGTGCAGTGCAATCCATCATCCATCTACCCCACCAAACCACACCACGCAGTGAAAAGGAAAAAGACAAAAAACGCCGATGCCATCCATCATACGTCTTGTTGTTTTTTCGCTCATATTACAGTCGAATGTAATGTATAAATGATATCCAGTGAAGTCCAAAAAACAAAATTCATATAATGCCCCCCGGCCCCCCATATCTCAACTACCTCCTTTTTCTATCAACACTCCCTCCCAACCCACTCACTTACTTCCTAAACGCCGCGGCAACATCCGGCCTCGTCCACTCCAACACCACTTCTCCATCATAAATATCCCCTCCAATCTTCAAAAGCCTCTCTTCCACACGCTCATAATACCTCTCGCACTGCGCATTCACCTTCAACACCAGTTCTCTGCTCAGGTTCGGATCATCCGCGTCTCCGAAATGTTTCTCGACTCTCTTCTTCAGCGTTTCAATGCCCTTTCTAATTTCCTTGACATCGTAGCCCGCGAGGATTTTCTTGAACGTAATTTTGGAGTGACTAGGCATAGCTGCAATTCTCGACGTAGATTCTCCCGGTTGGCGGGAAAGCATCAGACTTTCTGTGCTTTCGAGGAAATCGAGGAGTTTTCCCAAGGGCCGACGAATGACGGCGCCGAGGTAGAGGCTCATATGCTCGTCCATTTCTTGGGTGGCGTTTTCTTTCCATTCTTCCAGGACGGGGTTGGAGCGAGAATCGACTTCTTCCAAATAGTGGTTCATGTTTTCAATGAGAAGAATTTGATAGTTAAGTGCTTCCTTGTCTTCCGGATCGGCACCTGCAGTTTGGGCACCGGGGTTTTCTCTTGCGATGACTTTTAGGGATTCGAACATTGTCTTGTTCAGTCGTGCATATGCGTTGTTGACAATTTGTCGGACTTCGAGGTCATCGGCACCACCAAGCATTGTTTCGAGCGCTAGAGAGAACGAAGGGAAGATCCTGATGAAACCAATGACACCTTTTCGCTTCTTAATCTTAACCTTGGTGTCTTCAATGGCGCGGATTTGTTCATCGAGGAACTTGTTGAACGAAGTTAACAGACGGGCATGTAGCTTTTGAAGTGTGCGAGCTAGATACTCTTGATTCGACTCTTCAAGATCAACAAGCTTGCGCTCAATTGACGCGAGTACGCCGACTCCTTGCCTGTGTAACGGTTAGCATGCAAGTTCCAAAACCGGAGAAAAAGAATGAACGAGACTTACAATGGATCACTTTGAATTGTCCAGTCAACAAGCGCTTGCATATCGCCAAGGAAGAAGGCATATACTTCCTCCATGGTTTGAATGACTCTCTTTGCCAAGCTCCTGTTAGGATCCATAACCTTTGGCCGCCTCAAATCACCGCCCCGTCGCATATCTGGTGGAGCAGCCGCAACCGCATCTGGGAAATCGTGCTGTTCGAGAGAAGTGACGTGGAAGAATTCCACAATAAAGTTCTGTTCCATGCTCATTATAGGGATCATTTCATCAAGAGCTCCCGCGAACACTTCATGAAATTGTAGTCGACCATCAGCGATATCTGAACGACCCTTACTAGCGTTGTCGGAAACAGGAGATCGGACCCTCGCCAAAGTCTGACTTCTTTTGACAGTTAATTTTCTCGCGGCCGTGGTAGCAAGACCTTCCGTTGGCTTTTCGATCTGTGACGTGAAGAGGATGTCGCTTTCATCTCCATGCGGTTTTCTTGCTACTCGTTTCCAGGCGAAGACTGCCTCTCTGAATTCCTCTTGATATAATGGTTTGCACGCAAGCTCGTAATCCTGTAAGAACCTCTCCCACTCCACATGGGCTACTTCTCTCGCAAATAACATAAGCGGACTATACCTCCAAAGCACATTGCGAGCAAGATCGTGATGACGAGGGTCAAGCTTCCCTTTCCCAGCGGCTCTCGTGAGATTACCTCCTTTTTCTCGATCTAACGCTTTTCGTGTCTCATCGATCGCAGCACGGAACTTCATCTGCAGGAAAGCATGTAATCGCTGAAGGAATTCAACGCTAGTAGCTCGATAGACGTCTTTCTTTTCTTGCAAGACTCGCATGCTTCCAATCTCACTATTACCGAAACCTCCTACTTTGCCTGAACGAAGACTGCCATCTTCGCTTGGCCGAGGACCGGAGATGCTAAGCGAAGGATCGATTGTGACCATAGCCTTGAATAATACAACCAAGGCTTTCTCAACTTGCTCAAGATCGCGTGGGCGCTCCAAAGAAGCCGTCTGAAGACTCTCAAGCTGTGACGAGGAAATAGAAATAGTATCCAAAAGAGACTGCAGTTCAGCCTGCAAAAGTTTTTGGTTGGCTGTCTGAACCTGCAGACCTTGAGATTGAGCCTCAATGTATGCAATATCTTCATTAAGAGTCTGGATTCGTCAGTAAATGCAATTAAAGGGGACTTCTGCCAAGTATAACTTACGCCAAGCTCCACAAGATACAATGTGAGCAAGCCATCAAGCTCATCACACTCTTCCATACATTTATCGAGGCCATTCTTGATACCCTCGACTCTTTCATCTTCCTCATCTAAACGATTCAACCATCCACCAGCTTGCACCTTATTTAGCTCTCGTTCGATATCATCTTTTAACATATCAATGCTCTTGGAGTGCACGCCTTCACCAACCCATCCAAAGTCATCCCAAGCATTAACGAGATCTGATCCCCTCCCATCAAGGAAGCTAGGATCAATGCCCAACGACGCAAGCTCCTTCTGCATTGTCTCAGAAGCAGGTTTCGGCCGCCTTGCTTCTCGAGCTTTCGGCTTTTCCAACGTGGCACCGTCTTGTGGGCCCTTTGCAGGGCCATCTGCGGTTGTTGGTTGATCCTTTTCTGGGACTGTAATTTTTACTTCGGGAATGCTGTCGACGGTCGCACTGCGAGCTGGAGCCTTTGGAGGAAGTGCTTCAACCGGAGGGGGAGAAACTGCGGGTGAAGGGGCGGCCGAAGATGGATTCGTAACATCATTGCTGGTTCGCCTTAGCAGAGATGGTGCAGGAACCACACCAGTGATGCCGTCAGGACCGTCAGATGTCTTCGCAGCCAACGCTGCTTCCCTGAGACGTTCCGCTGCGCCACCAACACGAGGTTTGAATCCACCGGCATTCTTTGCAGCTCTAAGAAATGTATTGGCAATATCGCCTTTCGATTTCTTCTTGATCATCGGCCCAAGGCCAGGGCGTGCTGGCTCATCACCTATCTCTGGTGATTTAGGGCTAGTCGGGGAAGCAACAGGTGAATTGGCTGCACTGATAGACGGAGTCTGAACTGGAACTTCGACTTTAACAGGTTCACTTTTAGGTGTAATTTCCAATACCGGAGGAATGGGCTCTAGCACGGGCATGGGCACCGGCGTCTCCGAAAGCTTGGTATCAATGCTACCATCTCCGTTCATTTCCCGCTCACGTGGTATGGATCTTTCACTACTACGGGTTGGTGGCCGCATCTCGTCCCTACGCATGCCAGGACTGGCTAGTGGTGCAGGTATAATATTATCCGTAGAACTCATACCGCGTATTGGCATAGGGGGCCGGCGCCTCTCAGGTGGAATTGCCAAAGGAGCAGGTAGAGGCGGAGTATCCATAGATAAGTCTTTTTGCGAGCTCGCGAAACTTGGGTCAGGGGAAACACGCTGTGAGCTTGGCGTTACGCTACGATCCGGGAAGCGACCAGGAGCATTAGGTAAACCATTGTAACCACCACGAGAGCGAGGCGGCGCTCCTCCACCATCATCACTGCGAGCGAACGACTCCTGGCTGTGATTCGAACCCTCCAATCTTCGCAGACTGGATTGACTCGACTGAGGCATAACCCCACCCGGTTCCGCGCTGGAATTGGGTCCTACCTCAAGCCGAGACCGAGTCGGTGGTCGAGAATTTGGCTTCTGTGTCGGAAATGCTGGATCTGCACCTGGTTGATATGCTGGGCTTCCATTTGGCGGAAAGTCTGGCCCTGCGCTAACTGGAGTCTGACTGGGGCGACGTAGCACAGCATCTCGACTCGGCTGTTTGCGCAGCACAGGTTCCCTCGATGGTTCCCGCTTGAAAGGTCGAGGTTGATTCTGTTCGAATGGCGAGTTCCCTGGGGGCGGAATCTGTTGCGGCTGCTGCATGCGCGGGGGAGGTTGCTGAGGCGGAGGCTGTTGTGGTCGTGCGGAACTCGAAGCACCGGACAATTGTTCTCTTTCCTTTGCATCAAAACCAATCAAAGTAGGCGCCTTTCCACCAGTGTATTTTGTATAAATCTTAACTAAGCTTGCGATGAAAAACTGCTTTTCCTTTTGCGTATTGGCCTGCCAATAATATGGTTTTCCAATCGTCACAATGAATCCTGTACCACCGGCCCATTGCTTGCGCTGCTCTTCCTCTGGAGTTGTAGGAACTGCTCCGCTGAATGACTCTATAGCAGAGAGATCATCCAGCATCCAAGTCTTCCCTATCGAGAAGCTTCCATTGCCGTTTTCTCTAGCTTTGTGCATACGCACCCTTCCCGACTTGCGCACAGCGACAATTATCAGACGGGGTTTTTTGGCATCAGGATTGGAGTTTGGTGGCGCCGGCGACGAGGGAGAGGACGCATCTTCGATGATTCTGATATGTGTAATATATGATTCCAATACTATATGGCCGTGTCAGCTGCTGCAGATGTCATAGAGCGCAGTTTCCCTTGGAGGTGTCTTACAAGACCCATCCGGATCGGTTTTCCCAAAACAACTGTCGACAATTCTCCTCTTTTCGTCGTCGAACCTCTCCGCCCTGCTCATTCCATTACTGCTATTGACCCCGCCGGATCCATTTCGTGAGGAGCCGTCCATTGCGCGAAGCCACGTTCGTTAATTCGGGGTTACTTGCTTATTGGGAACCATTCATTGGCACAGGGGTTTAGATGTCCGTTTTGCGCTTCGTTTCAGGACCATATTTGTGCCCGTGTACTGCCCTCTTTCCTCACAGCATGCGACGAGGACTCGAGTCGGTGGTGTATGCAATATAATATCTTGGTGCTACGATGAACAGTATGAGCTTCTCAACGGTGGCGGATGGAGACCTAAGATGCAAGGACCATAGGTGAGCGGAAACACTAAGTTCCGATTCTGCCAACCTTAAAATACCCGATTACGTGAGCACGTACAGTATCTTCGACTTCATCGCATAAACACAAGTGGAAGAGCTGAAGTTAAAAAAAGATCTGACGATACACAGAATTTGGTATGTTTTCAATGATACTAGAAAGCTGAACTACAAAGTGTCAGAGTAGTTTTATGGCAAATGGCCGGCATCGCTAATGCGCCATGCGGTAAGATCGATCAAGTTATGAGATTTCGATTCTTTTTAAAGCACAAGCAGCTATGGGACTTCGAATCTATCTATGTTAAACTAAATGCTGCCATTAAGAACAAGTGTTCGTTGCTATCTCAAACCATGCCTCTTCTGTGAAATTTCAACAATCCAGATGCTGCGATGCAAACTCCTCGCTGTAGTCCATGCAAAATCCTTCCTCTCCATAATCACCGCCAGAACCACGATTCTACTCATCACTTATGCGACCATCTCGAAGTATTCTCATCACCGAATCCCATCTTCGTGTCCGAACCGCAATGATCGTCAGACATCGCGAAAGCTCCATTGCCCCTTGCTCTCGCCTTTTCATTCTCCCTCAAAACACCCAACTGCGTCCCAACGCTAGTGTCAGCTCTGATTCCACTCCTTCCCATTCCAAGCCCCCTATTAACCTCCTGCCATCTAACAACAACTCTGCACTTTCCCCTCCCCATGCTCTCTCTCACCCTTCTCCATCTACTCCTCTCCTCCGCCATTCTGATATAAAACTCCTGCCACCACTCACCCTGAAACACGCACTTATCCAGCCCTTGATCAACCAACTCCGCAAACTCCTCTGGTGTCCCACCACTTCTATAAAAATGGCTTGCAGTTTTTGCAAGGAGATCTGTTCCTGCTGGATATACCGAGAAAGATTGATCCGTGAGATGCGAGAGCGGAGGAAGGGAAAGACTTAGGAAGTTTTTGCTTGGGACGATGGCTGGGAGTTTGGGGTCAGTAAAGACAGAGTAGGTGTGGGTCGTGGGGAGATAGGATTTATCAGAGAACTCCCAGACCGGAACGCCTTGGAACGAGAAATCGAAGTCTTGGCGGAGGGCCACTTTCTTAGTGGGAATGCCGCGTGTGCTGACAGTTGATTCTAGAAGTGAAGAAGGAATGGCGGTATCGTGTTGAGGTGGGTAGGTCGAGACATGGGAGAGGGGAGCAACGAACATGAGCCAGGAAGTTGGAGCCGGGTGGGGGAAGTCCGGGGGACTGAAAAATGTAGAGGGTGGTGCTGCTGGTGAATATTTGACGAGTGGTTGTTGTATAAAAATGCTGATCCAGGGATACAGACGGCCAGTTGGATCTGGTCTAGAAGGGAAGGAGGAGCAGTTAGTCAGAAACTTGTGGAATAGTGAATAGTGTGCAGCGGGGTAGAATGGCAGCAACAGAATTTGATCAATGACAACAGGAACTCTCAGCGACGATATCAGAGGAATAAAATATGTAGATAGCAATGGCATAAAAAATATGAAAACGGAGGTTGAGACGCTGTGAAACTCTGCCAATTCAAAAGCCATGAAGTGACAGCAAGACTACCAAAGATGTCATTCCTGAAATGGTACGGTGCATCAGTGGAATCACTGAGCCACTCCGAAACTTCAATACTCAACTAGAACATCTGCATTTGAAATCTCTATTCCGAGATTTTCACCTTCAAGAGTCCATGCGAGTGATCAGATACATGATTTGGTATATCAAGAAGTAAACCAATCTGTGTTTGGAAATTCGAAGTTGGTCGATGAATTGGTGCACCCACCGGCAGTGGAACCAACAACAGCATTAAAAGAAATTTCCCATTCCGGAAGAGAAGAAAGAAGCAAGAAACTCACAAATCGATCTCCTCACACTCAATCCTCTCTGCGCCAGCAAATCCCTTCTCAACCCCAAGATGAGCCAGCAGCTTATTCCTGGAAGTCCCTTCTCGCATATCCGGTGTGAAGTCATGGAAGGAAATGCTTCGACAATCCCTCTTTCGCGAGCCCATAATCATTCGGCGCATGATGATGTACTCCCGAAGCCCAGCACCGGTTGATGGATCGACATAGCAGAGCATGGACTGATCGATATCTAGTGAACTGATGCCTAATCCCGTGGTGAGAGACCTCGTAGCTTGCACGCAAGCATTGTCAGCGGGAAGTTGTCGATGCTTTCGAACTGTCTTTGATCTAACGGCAGATTGACCTGTCGTCTCGTTCCTGATATCATAACCGACGTTGAAAGCCGGTTGATTTGAGACCCTGTTCTCCAAGCCCACGGTAAATGGCAAGTCATTTTGAATGCCTACAACAGCTTGCAGTCTTTTGCTGGCTGCGAGTATAAATGGCGTTCGATCTCGAACGTGCTTTTCCAAAACCGCAAATGCATCTTCCTGTGCTTTCTGGTTTTGACTGACGTCGCCAAGTATTGGATGAGGCCCATTAACTCTAAAGCCTGCTTCAAGTCTGTCAAGGAGAGGCTCATACAGTTCTAGGCGAACAGGAACTTGCGGAGGTGGGATTGTGGGTGCAAAGGTCGTAGGTGGAAGAGTGACCGGTTCTGGTAATTGATTGTCTGAATGAGAATCTGAGATTGAATTTGGAAGAGGAGGGAAAGGTGAAGAAGTTTGTGCACGGAACACTTGGTTATGTAGGATCTCCATTTCTGCACCTTCCTGAGACGATCCTGGTAGTGTTAGTGAAATCGGAAAAAGAGAAGGAAGATGTAGTACTTGGAGGAGGGATTGATGGTGGGTGTTTCTCAAATCCCACTGCATTGGATTTTGGAAGAGAGTATTCACTGCGCCCATGGACAGGAAATAAAGATGGTATGGTTCTCGGGTGGGTAGCAGGTAGATATACTTCCTCGATGGAATCTTGATGGCTGGAATCCATTATTCTATGGTCGACGACTTGAGATTTAGTATGGGAGTGAATTAAGGTAAGATACGCTTTAGGGAGATCAAGCGATCAACACTAGAGGTGGGTTATGTCGTATTGGTAAAGTGAGAGGTGATTTTTGTCGAAACAGTGAATGAAGTTGAACTTAGCGCTGCTTGTGTAAGATTATGAAAATGAAGTATGAAAGGATGTTGTCCTAGGAGAGGAAGACTTTTCCAGGTTTTGCGATGATATGCAGCGAGCAAAATCTGTCGCCAACCAAGATAGTCTCGTCGTCGGATCTTGTCTTTCTGCGTCGAAGTTGGAAGCTCTAAAAGACAACTTAGCGTATGAATCCACGCAATGAAACCACCTATACTAAGTGTAAAGAACGATGTTGCTTCCAAGACCATGGGGTTTTGACATGGCAGTGGGCAAGAGAGTGAAGGAATTGGGAGCTCGAATTGGCTGCGTTTCTAACGGGCAAGTCAGGCGTGTCCAGAGTTTTACCTTGATGCCTTCGATGCAATAAGTTGGAACGCTTTCCCTACTGCAAACATTCACTGCCCTAACACCACAGCAGACTTAAATCCTCAGCAATCCAGATCTCCTGTTCTCCAAGATCATTGTTCTTAGCTTCACCGTCAGTATATTTCTGCCCATAAAAGTAGGGGCTTCGTCGACCTTCTCTGCTATTCATCCTCTTCGCGTGCACCTTCGCTGCGGAGAGTGAAATTCTTCAATGGCACTTCTTTTCTGGAGTACTTTCTGAGGAATCGCTTTGTCCTACAGAATTGACAGACACTAAGCTGACCAGCTTCACAAGGCAAAACCTCCTTAAGATTTAACAATTGACAACTTCTTCACGACCCGGGATCGCACCTATCACCTGCTGTCAACACTTGTCATAGACTATCTGCATATCCATAACCTTGGAAATATTCGGATATTGACTTCAGTATTATGTTCTATTATCTTTAATCCTCACAGGATTATCAACTGACAGTTCTATGTCTACACGATGGACGGTGATTCCATCTACGAAAAGAAACCCTCCCAGTTCAAGGACTCAGCCTACATTGAACGCCGCGCCTTCATTCCTCATTATGCGCTCGTGTTTCAAATATACATTTGGAAGATAACCTTTCTTCCATGCATTAGGTCGTTTATACATTTCAGCCAATCAAGGCTGACAACGGAAGTCGCAATCAAGATCGTCGCAGGATTCTATAGCCAGTATACAAATCCAAGCATGACTGCCGCCAATCCCACGCTCATACCCGCAATCTCCTTACCACCTGATGCACTACCTTTCGTCGAAGTAGCAGAAGCTGCAGAGCCTGTCGCGCTAGTGGTACCAGATGCCGTGGAAGATGTCGCAGTTGCAGTGCCTGTTGCTTCTTTCTGGCCGATCGAGGGCAAGGAAACATCTCCATCAACTAACCAGCCACCAGCAGTCGACGATGGGCAAGCGGGTGGGGTAAGTGTTGGAGAGTAAGCAGAGCTGGCAACACCAGTTGGAGTCAAGGTAGCCCACTGGCTTTGAAGATTGGTGAAATCGGGAGCGACAGGAGTTGGTGTACCGCGACGAGTGTAGCCACCTTGGACACCAGAAGCAACAACCGTAGCAGCAACAGTTGGACCATAGCTAATCAGACCATAGTCGTTCGTTTCTTCAATCCATTCATAGATGATTGCACCAGACCAGAGACTGTCCATATCAGAACCAAGAATGGCCGTTTGATCTTGGAAGGTTCGCGGTTTCACAGTGTTGCATCCAGTTTCGGAGAAAAAGATAGGAATGTTGTAACCTTGGGCATATGTGTCAAGCGTTTTGTAGCCGGAAGTCGAGAAGTCGCTGTCACCACACCATTCATAGGCATTCAAACCAAAGAAATCGATCGATTCAGAGGAGTTGGTACCACAAGCGAGGTAGTTCTGAAGCATAGGTCGTAGCTCAGCGATATCTGCGGCAGAGTAACCGATCGGGATCTTTCGATATCCTTTCGAGTTTCGGTATGCCTTCATGTCTCGGGCAGCAGCTTTGATGAACGGCGCGGCTAAAGATTGGTTGTTAAGGGCGATAACTTCATTCCCGACGAAGAATCCCAAAGTGTTGTCGTAGTTAGCGAAGGCATCCATGACTTTGCCGAAAGCCTTGTATTGTGTGTCGTTCCAAGTCGCGTCAGTCTAGGTAGAAAGTCAGCTTTAGTTTTCTTCAGAACGGGGTGTTGTCTTCTAACTGGAGTAATGGCAGTATTGAAAGTATCCAAGTCCAAGAAGAGGTAGATACCAGCATTCGCGAAAGCAGACATGCATCCATCGTGGTCTCCCGTCGGATCAACATGGTAAACGCGAATAGCGTTTGCGCCCAAGGTCTTCATCAAGGATGCATCCAGTTGACACTGGGTTGTATCGATCAATGGATCAGCCTCGGTCAGTTGGTATGCAACGCCTAGAAGAAGTCAGCCAGAATCATCGGTCTGGAGTATAGATCAGACTGACCTTTGATGTAGAATTGATCGCCATCGCTTGTGAAAAATTTCGAACCCGAAGTCGAGATTGTAGCAATCGCATTAACGGTAGTGATGGCCAAACTGGCAATCAAGCCAGCTCTGGCAAAAGATGTCGAGAACATGTTGAAAGAGCAATCGATTATGTACAATACAAAATGATGGACAACGAAAGGAAGAGAATTGAACCGATCCGAAAGTGATGAGATACAGCGGTTCAGACGATTGAACGAAGGTTTATCTGCTGCACACCGGCTAAGATAAATAAATCAAATAGTTTCAAATGTCGAGACGAAAGCAATTCCTCTTCTACTTTTCGGATTGCTAGGTAGCGAATGCAATGCTTGCGGTATGAGCGGAAACGATTGTGGTGGAGTCTTCGATGGCACTATTGTATCAAATCGAACTGGACTCGAATCATGGACTTCTGGACTCTCTGCTCTGGAAGGACCCCGTCTCTTTATGAATAAATTAGTTTAATGAATGAAGCATTGCCAGGAGAATAAGCAAGTGGATAGCAAGCACTGACCAGTACTCAATTTAATGTACGAAGTACAGCTCCGTGTGGAATTATACGTAAGTTATGCGGCGAGTTTGTCGAAACAGCGGCAAGACTGAACAAGGGCAGCAAAGAGGAGAAGTTTTTGATCCGCGATCTGAAGGAAGCAAAGAGAGATAGAGCGAGAGGATATGGTTTGATATGGTCAAGCAAAGGATTTAGAGTGGAGGAAAGAACGAGTGTGTTTTGCCTTTGTTGTCTCTGCGACAGAATAGAGGACAAGAGAGGAGGAGAAGGTTGGAGGCTGGAGCTTGGAGGTTAGGAACAAGAGGATCGTGAACTTTGTTCCTTAGTCTGCCTTATTCCTACCGCATCTGCATGTGGAAGATGCGAAAATCAGGATTTTGGAAATCCCCCTACTTGGTACATATGTCTGACCAATGAGAAATCAAAGTGAAGAAACGATTTACCATTAACAGCTCACGGATCTTCATTAATCGCGCGTGCAATTGGTCAGAATGGCGATATGCAAAGCACAATCTCATAACAGTCAGGGGTTGACTGCACGGCAGCGTCGAAGATGCAAGAGACGAACGGCGTTGAGCATCGCAAAGCTTCTTTCAGTCTTAGTGTCCGTAGAGTGAACCCAGTCGAGCCGGTGAAGTTGACGTGAGCGAATTTCCTTGGAAATTTCTTATCGAAAGCTTCCATCCGGACGCGATAAGCTTCTTCATTGGACAGAAAACTTGGATGAGATGAAGGCGCTAGCGGCAGCTCTTACCTAATCAAGAACAATCGTTTTAGGCAGTTTACTTGTATCCTGTCCGCAATGGCTTTTCGTTCCTTCACCAACAGCACAGCATCAGCACCAGCACTTTATCCACTATTTTCCTTTTTGCACGCCACATCCGAAGAAAAGACGAAACATTGCAGGTGCAGGTGCAGGCGTTCTGGAAAAGCCGCAAGCCGCTTACCGCTTCCATTTCCCCTGGCACGTGAATCAACCGGTACCAACACCACACACGGCGAGACCTCCTCCTCCTCCTCCTCCTCCTCAAACTCGATCTCACACATCGCAGTCAACAACAGTGTCTTCCACCATTTAGCAGGAAGCATCGCGACATATCCTACACTTTGTTAAAAACGATCCTATGAAGAATTGAATCCCTAGCAATTTGGAATGATGGTTCAAGTGTCGTTCCTTTGCTGTTCCAAGACTCACTAAGTTGGTGGCGCTACAGCTTCTCGATTAGCCAATTTGTCCGTCGAAGTTGGCATCGCATGTTACTACATGTGCTGGAATTGCCCTTAGAGCTCCGGATAACAAACATGAAGGTTGTGCGCTACGCCCGCCAGCTGGCCAACCGGCCTACCAACTGGACCACATACACGAACTGTTTGCCGAACGGGTCTGTATATTTGGACCTCACTCGACCGTGCCAGAGGGTGTACACGCACTCGTCAGCCGTGTTTTTGTCCGCCAAAACCATTATTCTTCACGACAGTGTGCTTCTCAAACGTATACGCCATGGGAGTGGAGCTTGGTGTTCAGCCAGAGCCTTATGGAACTCACCAACATAACAGAGCCCCGACGTTTTGATTGCATTGCCATAGGCATGGACGGCTAGTCATCATGCAGATAAAAGGGTGCTTGGCTGCATTGCTTTGTCAAATCATACCCCCAGTATCTACTCTTCTACACTGATTTCAGATCTCACCTAAGTCATCTCCGGCAGCTGCTGAATTTTCGTGGTCTAACATCCAATAAAGCCTCCATAGCAACATCGAGGATTGCTACTTCTTACCGTTAAACCTATCTTAATACAAAATTGTTACCAATTGCCAATAGGATCTTGCCCCTTCACTACCCTGTTCCTAATATTCACGCCGCTCACAACCATCAAGGCTATCCAGCATGCCCTTACTCCCTCGACTTTCATCCAGCAGCAAGTCTCACAAGACGTCCAAGGTAGCACAAGATACGTCCGATTCTTCCAGAACGTACAACGACAAGGACTGCGTTTATCAGCTCAACAGCAATACTGCCTTTAATCTCTTCTTCGCGACCACCAAAAAAAAAGTAGGCGGCACGTCCGGCAAACGAGTTTGTACATACGGCGGCACGTCCGTAAACCCAGTTTTCAAGGGCGGCGACAATTTCGAGCGCTTTCAAGTATGCACTCACTTTGCTCTTAGGCACCCAAATGTAAAGCGCGAAGCTTTTAATCAAATTCCGGATGAGGAGCGCCTTGAGCTTAAAGAGGCTCTCGAGGCACTCAAAGAAATACGTTCTCTACCAAGTGAGTGGCAATGGATGCTGGACGTCATGAATCGACAAGAAACCGAGTCGTCGAGAAGTGGAAAAGACCGAGCAGTGGGGTTAGTGGGGAAAGTGGACGACGGGACGGCGGACGGTAAGTACAAGTATAGTGGGCGCAAGTAGCTCTTCGAATTCGGAGAGAATTTCATAAATTTGTAGCCAAGATCATTGAACATACGGCAAGTATGATCTTTGATTTTGTATATGTATGTTTCTCTCCTTCCCCGGTATGAGTAGCGAGGAGATAGAGAAGTGAGAATATAAACACACTAGATAGCGGGAGAGGAGTTGGGCGCATTGGTTTTCATATTTATTCAGTATCTGCAATTTCAATCTTTTTCATTTTTGCTTTGGACACCCAGTCTACTTGAACTAGTGACTTCATTTATGCGTACATGTGGCATTACTTTTTCCTTGAATATCCTCGATCCTACGAACCTATATTCTCCCCGTCCGGCATTTTCGCATTCTCTCCTCTTCTTCCCCCCGGTGCAGCCAGTGGCTTTCCTATCCGGCACATCGCTACCAAATCCCACCCCTTATCATCACCCCTCATCCCCCTCTCCTCTCAAAACCCCTCTCAAAACCCGGAGCACTCCAATACAGCGCTCCTGCGATCCCAACCCCGAGGATATAGTGCGCGTATGAAAACCCTAGGAATTGCACACGAGGTTAGTTTTGATCAGGTAGAGGATGAGGAAAAATAGATGGAAAAGTAACCTACACTGCGGATGCTCCAGCGACCGATGTCTGTTCTGCGCAAAGGACGGGAAACGATGACGATGGAGGTATACGATTTGTGCGTGGTTGTGCGGTTCGTTGCTGGCGTGGGGAAAGGGGGAGGGAGAGGGGTGGGTGAGGGGGTGGGAGAGGGTGAGGATCCATTGAAAGGGGGAGTAGTTGGTGCGGCGGGGAGGCGGGGGTGTTGGTTCCGTTCTTGATATGTCGGAAAACACGGAGTTGCGAGACGATGGGAGCTGTGTACGGAGCGAGATCGAGGGGATGGGACTTAACGGGAGAGGCGGCGTATTAGGAGGGAAAGGAGGGTCTTGGATTGGTGATTGGGGATCCGTTCGTAAGGTTGAGAATAGATTTCTCCGAGGAAGAAATACAGGTCGTTTTATGTGGAGTGGTTTCCCGAAAAATTTGAGCAGTATTGCGGTGTTGACTAGGAGAATGATGAGGGGGAGGACGATTGTCCACCACATTCTTAGCGCGAAGGCGGATGCTTGATTGGATGGATAGGAGGTAGCTGCTGTTGATATGATTTCCCATCGGGTTGACAGGTAGACTCGAGCTGGTACTACATAGGAAGCAGTCGTGGGAGAGAATCTCCTGGCAGTTTCGCTCAGTCTTGGCGGGTTGGAGAGATCGGGCAGAGGAATGTGGTTGGGAATTAATGCCGAGCATGCATTGAGAAATGTTTTCCACATTTTGGAGAAATTAAGTACTGGAGGGCGGTATTGTGCGATTGTGCTCATGAAAGGTTTTAGTGATGCGAGTAGTTTGGTGAGAGAGGAAGGCAAGGTGCGAGCAGATGTGATATCGATGAAGGCATCGACAATTCTGTATACGAAGACAGAGATGACATAGACGACTGCGTCTGCAAGTCTAGCGAACGCTCCTGATATAGGTTTGTAATAACTCTCGATCACCAAGGCCAAGGAAATAGTGAAGATAGCTCCAACCACAACCAGAGCTTGTTGGGTAAGGTGGTCGAGGCCGTGTACACTATCGAAGATCTGGATATACCAGGACGGTCCTTCCTCCTCAGCATCACCATATTCGTCGTAATCTTCAATATCTTCATCTCTGTCGTGCTGACTTGGAGGCTGTTGCTGCTCGTTTCTAACGACATTTCGTCGCCGTTCCAGTTCGTCGTCACTTACACCATAGAGATCATCATCGTGCTCCATGGGATCGTAATCGATGGAGCTAGCCATTGTATAATGATACTGCAGCACCAGCTTTGGTGTGCTGTGACTCTAGGACTAGTTGTACCGGCACCATTGCTGGAAGTTTTGAGATTGAAGACATGGCGGACATGATGAAAGAATTTTCTTTGTCTGCTGATTCCACAAGCGGTGTTCATAGAAGCACACTTTGTTCCTTTATATGAGCTCGATGTGGGAAATCTTTGTCCTGCACTAACTGGAAGATCAGGATCTACCCTTTGTGTGACACCCCGCTTGTATTCGTTTATGGTAACATTGTGATTCCGAACCTGGTTGACATTTCTTTTGGAATTAAGTGTGGTTGATGTATGATTTTTAAATTATTATCTCAATATCGAGAGGCTGAATATCGAAGTTTTAAGTAGATTTTATCCCAAAAACATCCTTCGATGTGATACTGAGAGGTATGAGAGAGGGTATTACTAGTACACTCGATCCCACCTATTTCTCCTTCCTATCTCCGTTCTGCCTTTCTAGTAGACATAATATTATCGATACCTTCCTATAGCGACGTTGTATCATGATGTTGCTGGAGATCTTTACATTGGCTCCGTTATCGCTACTTGTTGATATATATGCGTTGAAGATATGGGAAGAGTGGGGGTTGCATGAAATCTTACATGCTGCAACGGCGATGCTCGTAACTCGTATCCCATTTATGCCACTAATTAGTGGCTGGGCATGGACCCCTGAAATGTCAGCTCGGCTCGAACCGCAGCTATCAACTCGTACCTCGAGTCATATTTTTTGGGTTCGGCGATGACTCTTGCTACATTTGTATTCCCCTCATATCTCTCATATAAATACGGAGCCCATTTCCCGAAGATCTGGCTGTTGTTCATTCTCTCATTCATTCGAATACAGTTTTCAGCGTGAGATTTAGAGTGACACCGGTTCTGAAAATGGACTCCTCCACGCCTACTCCCGCGATAAAATGGCAACCCACTCTCCGTGTGCCGCATCCAAGTATAAAAATCATTCTCACTGAACCACGGCGAACCGATAACACTACTTCAATCCGATGGCTGAACGACCCTATTCTTTACATGGTCCTCATGGGTCCACCGTACCCTTACACCCAAGAATCATTCGACGGTTTCTTCAATGAAGTTCTCGCTCCAAGTGCTCAGCTTGCTTCAGAAGAATTGCTCGAAGCATTGATTGCAAAGGGGAGAGGAGAGACCAAGTGGGTGGGAACACACGTACCATTCCCGACAATCCGGGGGGAAGATCCGAAGACTGGAGAGCAAAAATTCTTGGGCCAGTTCGACGTCAGGAGAAGAACTTATCTAAAAGAGATGGTTGGTAGTCAAGAGGAGGCCACGAGATTGACCGAAATCAACAACGCAAGAAAGGCAGGAGATCCGGAGACAGAATATGAGGTTGGGTGTAAGTGCTACTTTCACTTTTGTTGTTCGAGACGACTTGTTTCTGCTTTTCATGAGGCATCCAATTCTCGGCTTCAGGTTTATTTGTGATCAGAAACAAACTAATCTGATACTCTGCAGTTTGGGTAGTGCCAGAATATCATGGTCAGGGGGTCATGCCAGCTGTTCTGTCAACCGTAATTAAGGAATTCTTCGTGCCACATATGAACGTCAAACATCTGTATGGCTCGTACTTGGCTTACAACAAAGCGAGTAGCAGGGTGTTTGAAAAATGCGGGTTTGTGTTCGAGGGGTTTGCTGAAGATGTGATTGAACTGCCTGAAAACAAACGGAAGGAAGTGCCAGAGGAGTGGAAAGGAAAGAAGATTGGCGTGGGAGAGATGAAATGGGTACCAAATTAGGTTAACAGAGATTAAGGGAGTAGTTTGCGGTGCGGAAAATAGCGTTAGAAGAAGGAAGGAACTGGGAAGGGTCGAGGAATTCCAGAAGACCCTGGGAAAACCTCGACATCTGAAGGCACGAATCAATTTAACTTGGTTATTGTATGTGAATAATCCATACCGATTTTGATACAGGCCGTGAAAGTATAGTTACCACACCAAAGACAACAAAGTTCCCAAATTTAAAACCCGTCACCGGTAGTTTTGGTATTAAAAAAGAGGGACTTCAAGGGTGTGACAAATAGAATTGGGCTCGTTACAACCATACAGCAGTACCAGACCCCGATGGAAAACTAAGAATCATTCTATGTCCGTCAATCTCATCTGGAATTACTCATTGAACCAAGATACTAGGACTAATGAGCCTGCCATCGTGTGTAGATATAGCATACTCAATGACGCATGCCACTGAGTGGCATGTGTGTCACTATCTTTTCGATGCGTGACGATTAGACCTCAGATTCTTATTCTATAAATGGTTATTTCAAACTATATGTACTATAGCCTTTTAGACATACGCCCCGGACACTGAAAGTATTGTGAAACATTCACTAGAAGCTCTCTACTGCTTACTAATGCGTCACTAAGGCGGAACGAATGCCCCTCTTTCCCACTGCAGTCCTTGGAACCAACTTTATTTTCACTTCACTTCAATTCACGCTGCGACGATGGAGAGATTTTACACGAACTTACGGAGATAGATACTCATGGTACGACGATGGTTATTGAAGATTAGACCAACCAATCCTTCGTATAATACATTAGAATCCTAGATGCTACCTACTGGACTCGGGAGCATCCTTGACGGACCTCCGCACAGATTCGCGATATATGCAGCATTTCCGTCCTCCCCACTTACTCATCGTCACCGTTAGGATTTCCACCATTGTCGAATCTATAGCATGCCGGGAATCGATATTCTATCCTCTTTAGCAAACGGGACTTGGTTTTGGGTAACATCTTTTAGGAAATACTCACGGTCGAACAAGCTCTCCCAAAAGTCAAGCTCCCTTACATAGCAGAAATCCGTTGTCAAGTACCAATATGCCTCCTCGTACGTCGAATTCGGGCTTGGCAATCCTGCATCAAGATAACATTGCACTATGACCTCATGATTGAAAGGATATCTTCTCTCAACCTCGCAGGTTGTATTTGCACAGCTGTGACATGCAGCATAGTCTTCTCCAACAGTGATATTGAGAAGGTAACGCTTCTCGAGCTCTTTCTCGTCTTTAACTGGTACCGGAGATGGTGATCGTTGTTTCACTTTTTCTGGGTAGGTGTAGTTAACCTGTACGAATCCTACTGGGCCACAATTATCTAGAACAGATTTATCTGCAGGATCCTCAAGGCCGATTTGCGCAACGTAGCAGTTGTCCGTGGTTTTGAGCCAGGTGCTTGTTCGGTGTTAGTCTCTCATTGTTGACCGATTACCTCAAAAAGAAGAACATACCTATCATCAATCACCAAAGCCCCTTCATCAGTCCAGCAGGTGACGGTAATATCTGTTCCGTATTTGATATATTTGATCACTTCACAGTTTGAGTTGTTGTCACAGATATTGCATTCTGTATTGTATTTCGTTCTTGCTGAGTCATATGTAATGTGCTCCTCAGTGGACTCTGGGCCACAGAAACTCAAGTCGGTTTCGTCTGCGATGGATAGGCCGTTAGTACGCTTTCATTTCACATATCAAGGTGAACACGAACATTCACCGGCATAGTCAGTCAGGTCATACTGAGTGACATAGCAATCATCGGTTGTCCTCAGCCACGTACTTGCATTGCTGTTAGCATTTCTCTTAGCCATTCATTTGGTGCCGATCCATCACTTACCTGTCCCCGTCAATGACGGTGCCAGAAGTCCAACATACCAAGGTCACTTGTGTGTCGTATTCGTAAAACTTTTTGTTGGTACAAAGACTATATGGGCATGTTTTGCATTCCGTCTCAACGGCGTATTCTACTGTATTATTGATAGGTGGCTTGAATGCTGCTTGACCTCTCGCAACGAGGAAAAGAACAACGGCGTATGAACCGAAAAACTTCATGGTCAAGAGCAAGTAAAAGACGAACTCAAAGAGGAGAATACCTGCTGGTTATTCAGAGACTTCTGCGGAAAGCAGTCCTCAAATACATTTAGATATTCGGAATACGACGTTATCTGCAATATACGCAGTCATCATTTGCTGCATCTACGGTCCTATTCGGGGAGTTCATTAGTCAATGGCTGCCGCAGCCAAGAGAGCGTTCATTGAAAATTGTGTTACATGCACTCAAAAAATCTGACATCTTGCATTACCGATCTCGTATTCTAACTCTTAAATAACGCAGGTCCAGCGAAGAACTCCTCTTACCCCGCGGTTGTGCAGCCTTGGCAAGCAGATCAGCCAGCCTTGGTACCTCGCCAAATCAGTGGATGGCAGAGGTGCACTAGTCTCACTCTCGCATGGTAGTAGGCTATTGCGCAAATGATTTACCCGGTGTACTTACACGATACACGATTGCCTCTTGAGGCTATACGAGAGTTTACGATTTGGGGTACTACGAAGTAGAGGAGATGCACGAGGTGATTGCAGTTAGGAGTTTTATGGCCAGTCGTCTGACGAGAATCTAGGAATTCGGAATTGAAAGTGGGAAAAGACCGGAACGAAAGGAGGTATAGAAGGGAAGCACAATTTCAGGTTCCTTCTTGATGTAGAAAGATTGTGTTTTTCCTCCTCCACACAAATAGTTTTGGCTGTCTGGAACCACATATTCTCCAACCGGAAAATATTGTAACATTTCAGATCATCTGCAGCACTGGCAGATACTTAGTATGATGGTATTGCGTCGCCAACTTTTACAAAAAAAATGGATGGGAAGAGATGCAAGAGCAGATGACTGTCACGTGATACCAATGCCATTCCGCCGATGCTTTGCGATACCTGAGATAGACTCACTGGCACATTTGGTGCCTGTCAGCACTTAGAATCTGTAGGAAAGATTTAGCAGCAGGGAGGGCAGAGTAACAACGAGTTATTTGTTAATGGCTGAGCCGGTTCGACTCGCTACTGCTTCGGGAGGCATCAACATCTCGTAACCGTCTATTTCTGGTCATTTACAAGTACAGGTCGATTAATGATTCACATTCCTTTGAATCCTGCAAAGACAGTCTCAACCTCTCTCATTTAACCATAAATGCCACGACCCGGCTGAATGGTGAGCCACCAGGTCGAGAAGGTTCACAGCCTTGTGGCCCGGCTGTTTACAACAAGATATACCTACCCAAGAACATCGTATGGGCATTTTTGTTTCTATAAAATGATCGTGGTCTCTCCATTACCTCCATTCTTTAGTCTCTCAATCACCTATTTACATTCATTTTTCGTTTTTCGAAAAGTTTGCTGGTCCTTCTTTTCACACAGTCACTCTCTACCATACTCATTGCAAATCTTTGAAACTTGTCCATAAAAGGATCTACACTTGGAAATATCATTAAGAACAAGATACTACTGATAATTTCAAGCTTTCCGCAATGCTTCAACAGCTTGTATCGTTCGTTGCATTGGCATCGGTCGCATTTGGCGCAGCTCTCCCAGACACCACTGGGCAACCAAATCCACTAGCAAGTACCGCGCCTTTGCCGACAGGATCCAATATTCCCGTCTCTATTACTCCTCATCCTTATTACAGTAGTTCAATGGGTATATTAGGATGTAAGATCGATACCAATCATGTCGCATACTGGCCCTCACCTGTAGACTGCGGCGAGTCCATGTGCCTCAAGCTGAGCACCTTGGACGGTGCTCGTGAGGTCTATGTTCTCCGTGTCGATAATTCCTATCCCGATGGAGACAAACCACCTGCTCACGATGTCTCTTATAACGCATGGAACTACCTTTACAAGGGCGTATTGGCGACCGAGACACCTTATGCAGGTGGAGGAATTGATGTAACCTATAGTACAATTCCTATGACGGACTCGAACTGTCAAGCACTCCTCAAAAATCCGGACAAGAAGCTCCCCGTCAGCGCAGGCACTGGTGGAAATTATGTTGAGCAGTGCCTTGCACAGCCGGGCTCGTGGGTCTCCACCAATATTGGCTTATGGAATATCAAGACGCAAGCTTGCACGATTGGCTATGACGAACCATGCAGTGTAGACGGAAATAACCCGATTTGTAACCATACGGTGAATACAGGCCCAGCTATAACGAATTTGCCGGTCTGGAATGTCGAGTATCCCTCTGGTAAGCTGGTGTTGGCTGCTTAGGTGAGGTGTTGAAATAGACTCGAATGTCATAGAAATCCGGGACTGGATAGGAGGAATTGAGGTTGGAAAAAGATGATGGGTGGAAGAAGATGATGGGCGGAAGAAGATGATGGGTGGAAGAAGATGATGGGTGGAAGAAGATGATGGGTGGATGTAATTTTACGTGTTTGCGACGCGATTGGATTTTTGTTAGAGATTTTTTATACGTTAGATTAGAATTTAAGCTTACGCAACTGACACTAAGCTGACTTCTGGTCCCTAAATTTCAGTGAGCTGTAATCATATCCGGTTCAGAACTACCAACTATTCATTTTCCTCATTCTCTTCCCGTAGCAGTGCACAATCTGTCACGTCGCTTCCGTCTTCCCATGCGCGGAAATTCCGTACTAGCATCTAGTACCTCTATCAACCAACCAACTTTATGTAGTACCACCGGCCGACTTCTGAAGCCGAGGAATAAGTCTAACATAGGGTTCGGAAGAGGCCATTTTATGTCCCGAATATAGACCATTCCTCACCCCTACACTCTAGCCGCCGATCTCTCTGACTCGGCTCCACACTCTCCACACCCCGCAACTTCGCCTAAATCTGTACATCACAACCCCTTAACCTCTTGAACAACCGCCACTGTTGAGCCTGAATTTTCCAGCTACTCGTAGGAACATGTAAAATCTCTGCTGCTCATAAAATATGTAAGTTCTACCTGGGCCCTGCGCATCTACTAGTACGGGCCACCAAAGTCTCAACCCGGTCACGATCCTTCGTCTCAGCTCAGCAACTGCGACTTAACGGGGTCCCACGGCCGGCCCGATTGAGCTTGCCTAGAAGATGGCCTGCAGACCGTTCTCGATTCTTGTAGAAGATTTTAGATCTTCGAGAGAAGATTGCACGTGTATGCTGTTATTTTCTGTGCTTCGCCGTTTTTCAATGGTGTCTGCCGTGACCTGGCTTGGCTTGGGTGGGGAGGACATGTAAATTTGATGAGGGAATAATGCGAGAACTGGAAGACTTCAGAGTGCAGTAATAAAAGCAAGGCACAGCTGGGATGAAGTATTGAAATTCAAAATGATCTCGATTTACATGGTGTGAGAGGAATAGAAACACTTCAATTGATTGCGGACAAAACTATGCTTCCAACGACCTGGTGCACCACTAATTTATCGTCGCTTTCTACATTTGTAAACACGAACTCGATCATGAGCATTGGGAAATTATGATACGCTCTGAGTTTTCGATGGACTAGGAAAAGCTAAAAGTATATAACTGCAAGACATGCCCTCTCAGTATTACTTGTGTACGTGCCTGCTGCGATTGGAAAGAAAAAACCTAAAAAAGAGTCGTACCGAACAAACACGCATCCCCTCCTCACAGAATGGAAATCCCCACCCGAAATTCATCATTGAAGCACAGATGCTGCATGCGAGCGCTTCAAGCTCCTGAGACGATCTGCTTTCTTCTGAAGCACCTGAATCTGCGCCTCAATCACCTCTAAATCCTCAGATTCATCAACTAATGTCTCGTGTCCAGGCTCGGTGGTAGATGAAATTGGATTCGCTTCTTGACTGTCGATGCCTTTCTGTTTCGTCATGCGTCTTCTTTTATTCTGCTCGACCAACTCCGCAAGGTCTAGTTGGTAGTCGACTTTAACTGAGTAATTATTTTGCGAGAAGTTTGGGTTGTGGTTCTCCAATTCCCTGCGCGCCGCTTCCCGACGAGCCTTGGTTTTCTGCTCCAGGGCCCTCATCTCCTGTTCGTAGGAGACATGATTGCTTTTATTTTGCTGTTCCAATCTTGGAAGCTCGTGTGAATTGTCGACTTTAACTGGGTGGTTAGTGGGCTGTAAGTTTGGGTTATGGTTCTCTGATTCTCTGCGCGCCGCCGCTTCCCGACGGGCCTTGTTTTGCTGCTCCAACTCTTTAAGCTCGTGCGAATAGTCGACTTGAACTGGGTAATTGTTGTGTGGGACGTTTGGGTTATGGTTCTCCGGTTCTCTGCGTTCCGCTTCCCGACGAGCCTCGTTTTTCCGCTCCAACTCTTTAAGCTCGTATGAAGAGTCGGCTTTAACGGCAGGATTATTGTGTGGGAAGTTTGGGTTGTTGTTCTCTAAATTTCTGCTTGCTGCCAGTAGTACTTGCAACTGGGCCTTGTTTCGCTGCTCCATATAGTTCAATCGTTGTTCATAAGCCGTATCCGCTTGAAGCCGAGCTTGTTGCAGCTGGAACGTTTGCTGTCGAGTTTGCGCGAACTGTTCCTGATTGAAATCATAGGAAGTGGATGTCTGATAGTCCCACGTCTGCGGAATTCGAGGGACTGTACCTGCGACGCTCTTTTGTTCTCCCTGGTGATATTGACCGAGGCTGTTAGAACTTTCTTGCTCCAAGGGCGTCGGTTGATGTTCAGAAGAGATTTGATATTCATGTGACTGAGGTGGTAGAGGTGGAGTGACGTTTCCGACCTCAGTCGTTGGTGAAAGTGTCTGCGATCTTCTGGATTGCTCCTGCTGCTTTTGCTGCTTTAGAGTGCTTTGAATCCGCTTTATAGACTGCAATTCTAACAGTAGGAGCTGCATCTCATAATCTCGTTCAGCCTTACGAGTGTTGTTGATAGTTGGGCCGTTTTCTAAGTGAACATTCGATGAAGACGCACTGAATGTCTTGAATTCAGATCCTGATTCGGCGGTTGCTCCATCTCCTTCTGTACACATATTCTCGATTGTCATTCTTTTTCGACGTCCAAGGGGAGCCGGCACATTTGACGCAGCGGATGGATTGGAGCCGAGTTCTGTATCGGCGTTCCAGCCTGATCCCTCATATTTGACGGTGTGGTCACCAGTGGGCTGGGGGTCAAATTTTTCAACCTGTTCAACGGCGTCGATATCTCTTTTGGACGACCTACTTGGATTGAATGCACGGCGGTTCGAAGAGTTTGGGGATATCGGGATCTGCATGGCTGCCTGCTACACGATTTCGATAATTGCAAGGCTGAGAGTGTACGAAAAGTTTGGATGACTGTCGTCGCTAGGATTGAGAGGTAGACTAGTCTTTGAAAACCAAGCGTACGAATTGCGGATCGTGACACTTGGATCAGGAGAAGAAAATTATTTCAAACACAGTAGGCTGTGATGATTGATCCCGAATGTCGTCGATAGACCGTTGATATATTATGAACCACGCCTCTGTCGGGCGTCAAGGGTCAGCATACCCCGCCCTTGCGCAACCCTGCAACGATGACAGGCAGCCTATCTGCTCAGTGCTCAGTGCAGTTTTGGGCTGAGCCGATACATATTGGGAGGTTGACGAATCATCGTCGCGAAATTTTCAGATAACGACTGCATCCCCTTGCCCAGCTTCTACTGTGCCTTACTAGGCTGGCTGTGCCAGGTATTCTTACTGTATCGCCCGTTAAGTCCACCGTCAAAAAAGCGATAGAGTAGATTATTTTCAAAACGTCTCTTTATGTGGATTTAACCTTGGGTTTCGACGGCCACAAGGCTGCGAGTATAGACTCCACACCTTCTGTACGTACTGTACTGCGGAGTACTTTATATATGTAGATCATTGGATTAACGAAAAGTATAAACATACAATGAATTTCCGAACTTTTTATCAGTCAATATGTTAACCCAACCTCTGCTGATTTTCCATCACCTCCTTTCAATCTTAGAGAGCCAAGTCAAAACAAAAATCAACATCGAAATGACAAAATTTCACAGTCCCTGACAATCCCAGAATACTACCCAAAGTAAGTGCAGCCAGGTACTCAACGCCTCCAGAGACATAGAAGCTAATTGGCCTCTCAAACAGACTCTTAGAGTTCCTGAAAACACAAAAGGTAAAGCACTGCATCTATTCAGTCAGATTCAGTTGATCTGTCACTGACCATGCAGCCTCCGTCTGAAACGTGTACTGGTTTGAAAATAGAATGGGAGAAAAACATGGGCCGTCTTGAAGACTCCATTCAACGCTTATCCATACTGTACACAAGCTCAAGCGAGGATTATGACAAAGATATTGAAGATGGTCTTACACATGATAGTTTTGCGCATTGATTCCCGGGCAGCACACCAGTATTCGCGGTGACATTGGGCGAAGTGGAGCACAGAATGCAGGCTATATACAGTATGGGTAGACAGGTATTTGGGAACTTTGGAGAACTTCTCGCCAAGAATGGGGTAGATGAGGGGGTGATATACACTGAAGATGATAAGAAGTACTAGATGTTCCAAGAATCGTGGAAGCAGGGTAATAGTTTTCCAGCATTTATCCATCGAATTCATAGTCAATCGGGGAGTCTCAATCATCAGAAAAATTGCACGCAGATTGTGACATATATTCAGGATATATCACATGACTGCGTAGAGCTGCAGCCATCGTTATAATTTCACTTTTTGGTGTCAACGATTCGCCATGTCTCACAGCCATACCAGAGCAGATGTTGAAATCTCAACAACTTCACAAGTGTGGGGTATACTCATGCTATATGTTATTTTGCATCGTTCACTTTCACCCTTGTTCATTTATCATCTACTCATACACTCAGCTGGGACGAAACCTACTTCCTTTTCATAACACCTGTAGAGCTTGCATTAATTTACAATCTTGGACTGACGGCCGTCGGCGACTCTCCTCCGTCTAATCTTCTTCAGACTCGTCAAATTCGAACCAAAGGTCTGCAAGAGGCTATGCACATCTCTGAGCTCCTAAATCCTTTGGCCTATCATACCCCGATAGACACTTCCTACACTAATGGAGCCGTTAGATTGACTGCGGACCGACATATTGGGTTTATGTCCTCGTCAACCACTTCGTTCGTGCCTGGAGGGAGAAGTATCAAGGAAGAGATATATGCAGATGGGCTAGGATCGTACACTGGATCAGATATCATAGATGATACTATCGGACATCCAAGCGTAGATGCATCCAACACAGATCCGGTTGCATCCCACAAGGAAGACTCTTTGCCCTTTCCAAAGCCTGAAAGACCAGACCATGACAATCAACCAGCGCTACTCGAACATCAGCATCACAACCGCCTTGACCCACCAGATTCCCTCGCAGAACTTCCACCCCTTTTCAAACCCACTCTAGAAGACTACGCCCTCCCACTCCTATCCCTCGAAAGACAACACAAGATCAATCTCGGTCCAGCCATCGAAAACGCACCCTCAGAATTCTACATAGTCCCCCAACCCGTCATTAAAACCCCCAAACCCGATCCCCCCATAGAACTCCCCCCCATCTCCAACCCCACCCTACAAGACCACGCCCACCACCTCCTATCCCTCGAAAAACAACACAAAATCAACCTCGCCCTCGCCATCGAGCACGCACCCCCAGAATTCTACATGGTCCTCCAACCCACCATCACACCCGAACTACAAGCCATCGACACCCAACTACTATTCCTCGAAAATCAATACCAGCACTCTCTTACAACAGTTATGGACAACGCTACGGCGCAATTCTATAGGGAAGGTCTGCCTGTTAGTAGATAGAGATGATGGTGATAAATTACAGAACTGCGCTACGCGGTTGGTTCTTTTTGGGTTTCAGGAGAAGCTGAGGGGGTTGGAGGTTACGCAGGATGAGATTTCTCGGGGTATTTGGGGTTCTAGACCGATGGGGAGAGGATGCGGGTTTGATGCGGTGTCTGGTGGTGGTTTTAATGAGGGGAGGTATGACACGGAGTATGAACGCGGTTTGCGTCACCAGTTGGATTGGGCTCATTTACCGGAGGTGTCACGGCCCAATGGGTCTGCTGGTAATTAGGGCGGGGACATGTAGAGTCGAGTAGTACCATTTCGCCGCGAAGGCGCAGTGATTCAGTGATGTTCTTAGGATTCGTTGACTGCGAAAAGGTTGGCGTTGATAAATCGAGTATTTGAGAATATCATTTTGGAATCCATATACTTTTACTATTCATTGTTAAACCAGAAAATCAATCATCCAATAAATCAATCCATACACCAAATCTTCCATATTCATATCCCAACTCCCGAACTCCATTTCACACCATCCTGTACACAACTCCTCCTATTATTTCCCTCTTCCCTCTACCGCCGATCAACCACAATCCACCCCTTCTCCCTTCCACCCCACCATCCACAATAACCCCAACACCCCCTACCCAACCATCGTCTTCCCAATCTCACTTCTCCACCCCCTCGCCCTCTCAAACCCATTCGTCTTAGTCTGGAAATCCATCATCGCCTGATAAACCTCCTCTTCCGAATTCAGAACAAAAGGTCCATACTGAACGACTTTTTGATCTAGGGGTTGACCGGCAACCAGAACTGTTGCGTTTGTGTTAGTATATTTTCTTGATCGATATTGTCTTGAGCAGCGAAAAAGGAAAGAGAGAAAGGTGGCATAGAGTATCGATAAAGAAATGGGGATGTTTCAGATATGTTTTAATGAAGCAGACATAACGTCAACTGCTTGATCAACAGGAATGCTGTACCACCCAAGAACTGCCCAGAATAATTGAGCCCCACAAAACTCGCGAGGTCCCCTTTTTTCCCTCGGCTCCACATCCGATTTCGGCGTTCTAGGCCCTTCTTGCATGACTAGTGCGGGGCAATCGCACAAACATTTTCCAAATTCGGATTTGTTCTTCTTTACTTATTGCTCAATAAGCTGGTCTGCTTCAACAACAAGCGTTTGTGGTTTAGTGGTAAAATCCATCGTTGCCATATATCCAATAACTTGGATACAGCGTCGATGGGCCCCGGGTTCGATTCCCGGCGAACGCATTTACTTTTTGCTCCTTTGAGAATGCGGACAACATTTTTTTGCAGGAGACATCCACTTAGATGTCCTCCTGTTTTTCTGAACGAGATTGAGTTGTGTTTTGGACGCGACAACAAGGGTAGATTGCATAGAGTCGAGCGATCCAGCCGCATCAAAAAGTGCGCAAATAGCACCAGAGACAGAAGAAGGTATAATGAGAGCAAGTACTTACTGAAACGAGCACTCTCCTTAGCACTCCCCTCCACTTCCGCATTCACCACATGCCCCTCCTGCTTAAAAACCACATTAAAGTACTCCTCCACCTTCCTCTTCCCCTCCCCGCTCCCAAACAACGTCTTCCCACTCAACGTATACGCAAACGCATTCCACCCCACCGGCACCTCCTGCTCGATCTTCCCCCCCGGCTTAATCTCGATATCAAAAATCCACACCGGCGTATACGCCAACTCCTGCACGCTATCCACGCCATGACTCTTCCCGGATATGACCTTCACATGGACTTTCCCGTCGTCGATATCGATTTTTGGGATTTCTTTCGCGCGCAGATCGCGGTAGCGCGGCTCGCATTTCTTTAGCTTCTCGGGCAGATCGACCCATAGCTGCATGCCGACGTTGGCGCTGCCGTCGGGGTTTTGGCGCGGCATTTCGGCGTGCATTATGCCTTTGCCTGCGGTCATGAATTGCAGGTCTCCGGCTTCGATGGTGCCAGCGTTGCCGGCGAAGTCTTCGTGGTCGACGCCGCCTTGGAGGAGGTAGGTTATGCTGGGAGGGAAGGGACGGTTAGTTTTATTTGTGGAATTGATGGAGGAGGGGGAGGGGGGTGGTAAACTTACGTTTCCTGTCCGCGATGAGGATGATCGGGAAAGCCCGCGCCAGGCTTGATGCTGAAATGATCGAGCATGAGGAAGGGCGAGAAGTTCTTAAGATTCTCGGTACCGATTGAGCGACGGACTCGTGCACCTGCTCCCTCGGCTTGTTCTCGTGCGAGGAAGACCTTTTGGATAGGTCGTGGAGTGGTCATGTTTGCTGTTTTGGAAGCGAAAAAAGAAGGGGAAATAAATCTTGGGAGATGAATGCTCCTGGAAGATGGAATTGTGCCGCTGCTGTTTGCAGTGAAGACGTGTAGCTGATTTAACAAGGTTTCTCGGATTGATTCCCGGTTGAAGAAGATCGAGGATATCGCAACGATGAGTGAGAGTGTGAGGAGAAATAGCTTCATGAGGGGGATATATACTGAGAATCTTATATAGAGCGGAAGAATGGAGCTTCGAAGTAGAGAACAAAGAAGAAAAAAGAATGCTCTTGAACGAATCACTATTTTGGAAGAGCTGTAGCTTGCTTGATAATGAGTTGGGCTTTGTGTTGCTTATCGGATTGCTTATGGATTTCTGAGTAAGGACCTCGGCGCAAAGCTCTTGACGAGTTGGCCAATGGGAGAACTGATTGGAAAGAATGTGGCTGGTGCGCCTCGGCCAGGGGGTACTGTGATTGGTCGGAGTGAGCTCGATCTGATTGTAAATGATTTTGAGACCCTGAATCAGCAATTCGCAATCGAACAAAGTCATAGCCTTGCCCCACATATGGCTCCCATACATTTTTCATCTCATCGCCGCCCTTCACGACTTGATTAGCGGGCATCATCCTATTGCTGAACATGATACTGCCGAACTTTGATTATTAAATAAATTGCGTTCTTCATATCGAAAATTAACTCAGCAGGTTTCCAAGCAGAAATATCAAAAATATCCATTAGCAATCATGTTCAAAAAGCTCACAAAATGCTCGCTACCACTGCCGAGAAATAGAATACTTGCAGTTCGAGATTAAAGTTATATTGCTTACGATTCACAATTTCTGAGATGTTTTTCGAACTCCTGAGCTCTAGCGTTTTAGCGAGAAGAAAAGGAGGCTTCGTCAATGTGCGCTGCTGGCCTATAGATTTGGTAACCGCAACTTCTGAATAGTGAATATAATCATTTACTATAACTGCCCCTATCACCCAACCGAACCCTCTAACACTACTCCAACCCAGGAAATACATACACACCATTTCACCCCGCACACCGCGCAGGCAATTAGACGTTGGAGCCAGATCCAGAATCTAGTGCCTAAAAGATAGTTAATATTTATTTCCAATCCGGGACTGAATCGTTTCGGGGAGAGAGGAGAAGAGAGAGAAGGTTGTATGGGAATTGGTAAGATAGATGGATCGCAGATATTGAGTGAGTGGGTGGGTGAGCGAGGGAGGGAGCGAGGGAGGGAGTGGGTGAGTGAGGGAGAGGGAGAGTGAGGTGGGTGGGTGAGTGAGGTGGGTGATCTAACCAATCGATGGAGGGGGACGATTTACTTTCTGCAAGAAAGAGAAAGAGAAGAAAGAGTATTATTCACATGTCAGAGTATCTATCCATCTTGCTTTCCTGCCTCACACTGAACGAAGATTAGGGGAAAACAACCCTGTTCGGCGCCAGCTCAAACATCAAGAGGACCAAGTAGTAAAGTTCGAAAAAAGATATTTCTCGATTAATGTTGATGAACATGGATAGAACTTATCATACACTACCACCAATATGGAAAGTGTAGTATAAAGGAGTTCTATCCCGTCAAATCAGAAGTATTGATACCGATGTACTGAGGGTACATAGGGAAAAGGAAGATATATATATGTACAAAGTAATGGTTAGCGGGTAGAAGATTGTTGGCAATGAACCATCTTCATCGTTCAAAGGTCCCAACAATCAACAGCCCCCCTCAACCAAATCGGTATCTATAATACCGCGAGCAAGCAAAATTGAAACTTGTATATAATCAAGTATTACTATAATATAGTATAAGACAACTCCGTAGAGGTCCATTGTGAACGCCGAAAAGCAAAATTCCAACCGTGATCTTCATCACTCATAATCCCGTAGGAAAGAGAACTCGAAAAAGAAAAATTTCCGCCCGCCTTATCTAATAGATCAATTCATCTAACCAATGAATTGCCAAGATGTATAATATAGAGTATGAAAGAGAAATAATATAACACCTTACTCGAACCATACCATGTGATTAGAGAGAAGACTAATTGAAAGACAAAGATGGATCATAAGGAAAATTTACAGCATTGACGCCAATTGATTGGTCGTCGAAGACTTGAGGAAGAGAAGAAGGATCAAAGAATGCCACTGCTGGGTCATTCATAGTGGGAAAGGAATTAAAGTCAAAGTTCGTTTGACCTGCGTTGAAGTTCATTGATAAATCAATGTTCTGCTGCACGGTATTATCGAAGTTGAAGTTGTCGAAAGTTTGAGTATTTGGCGAAGGGAAGATGGCGAGCATCGAAGGATCGTTATTGAAGGTGGTGTCGAAGTTTGTTTCGCTTGTCGGGTTGATCTCATCGATTGAAATGTCGTTCGAGTTGTCATCGTCGTCGTCCTCCTCTTGCTGAGCGGCCGATGAGAAATCTGAAGCCGGCTCTTCCACTTCCTTCATCCAGTTCTTCAATTCTGACATTGGGGGCCAATCTCCCCCAGCTTTTCCACCACGCTTTTGCGAATCTTCGACTTTGGTGTTCTTGCTTCTACCCTTAGACTTGGGTTTGAAATGTGCTCGTCTAAGATGGGCGGCAGCATTGTAGTATGCACCATACTTCTTCTTTTGTGTTGAGCATGCTTTGCACTTCGACAGTGGCAGCACCGGCTGCTCACGTCCTTGGCCATTTGTCGGTTCAATGCAAACCCACTTCTTGACCATATACTTGTGTTGTCGATCGTTATGTCTTCGAAGCTCGTGCTCACCACGAAACCCGTCAGGGTGTTCGTCGCACAACTTGCAGAACACACGCTCGTGTTTTGGTCGTTGGTAAGTACGTTTTTCGATAGCAACTTTGTCTTGTTGTGACCCATCTTTTGATTCGAGTCGAGTCATTGATTGTGACGAGTTGACTCGAGACATCGAATTATCCTCATAGCCACCTTTGGGCATGAGAGGTCGTGCAGCGGCCATAATGTTACTGACCTGCAGCCGCTGCTTATTTCGAGATGATGATGACATGGTCGATAAAACACTTTCAATCGATTGTGACTTTTCCATCTTTTCACCAAAAGATGCAGGAAACTGAGATTGAGCAAGCGCTTCGGCAGTAGGAAAAGAAAGGGAAAACTGAGAATCATTGCTAACACCACCAGCCCCAACAAGTAGTTGAGTCTGTTCCTCGTCAGATGATTGACGACTATGGTGAGCGGAATACTGAGGAGCAACATGATAAACAGAATCATCAAAGTTATTGATGTCTGTAGAAAAGGAATTGTTCGAATCGAACTTCATCATTTCAATACTTTCCACCAAAGGCTCGTTGAAGAGACTATTTTGTCGACTCATGTTACTGGTGAGTGTGGTAGCATCGGTAAGGCTTGTCGTCGTAGGCGTACTTGGAATTTGTAGGTTATTGAATGATTGTCGTGATAGTCGGTGTCGAATGGGTGTGGATGAGTGCATGGCTACAGGTGAAGGTGTAATCGAGATAGGCGTCGTCGCAGCACCTGTGATGCCATTGCGAGAAAGGAAGTCGCCGGGGTTTTCGCCGACCTGTGGGATCTCGAGTACCTGTTCTAATTCAGGTTTGCGTTGCGATAACGATCGTTGAAGTTGTGCGGGCATCTGATGGGAGAAGGTGTAAGAGCTGTATGGTTGATCTTGGTTGACCCAGGCTTCGAAGGCGGGGTTTCCTCGACGGGCGTCTTGTTGCAGTGGTGGGGGCATCGGGCCAGTCTGAGTGAAAGGAAGTTTTCCGGATCGCGTGGAGGTGTTTCCCATGGAATGTGTTCGCATCATGGCCGGTTCCGATTGCTGTGAGAGGGTCCGTGTGGCAGGAGGAGCTTCAATCCAGTCCTAAGTATCATTAGAGCCAGAACAGGGTGCGGACCAGAAGGGGAGCTCCTACAGAGGATTGCTGGCGGGACATGGGGGCCCCACTACTCGACATACTTCGGGGGACATTGTTTCTTCGGTATGGTTGCTGCTTGTAGATTGGCGACCGGTGTTGTGGGAAGGAGGTTGCTGAGGTGGTACTGGATGTGAGCGAAGCGATCTGTGCTTGGATATGTTCTTGTTGTGCCAAGAGGAACTGAAGTGTTTCTTGATCCGCCGACGAGTTGATCCGGATGTTAGAAGACATAGCAAGTGTCTATTCGGCTTGCGGTTAGGTAGTCTCGAGATATCCTCTAGGTGACTGATGCGTAGGATAGTGGAGAACGGAGGTGTTGCTGCAACGTTATCTGTAGCCTCACTCAGTCAGTAAGCGGTATGATCGTCACCATGCGGTAGTACACAATGGTGCGGTGAAGTGGGAGAGAAGAACAGAAAAGCATAAAGGTAAAAAGTAGTATCCATAACTTACGGATGTGTGAATTGGTAAAAGGGGACAATGGTAGTATGGTACAAACGATGTAGGTGGTGATGGTTCGCACTCAGTTTGGATGAAATTGAAGGTTATCAAAGTGAGGATTGGAGTGGCATAAAGTAAGGCGAAAACAAGAGATGGAGGATTATGGAGATGGGAAAGGCGAACTATGTATTGTTTGGCCAGCGCGACATCGCAAGATGGGCCTCAGAAAGTTATCTTGTCGGGATATGGCTGACACGGCAGAAACGGATGAAGTGGATTGGGATATCTACCCTGTCCGGTACAGACAGAGGTAGGGAATTTTGGGATGACTGGGAGGGTGTGGGTGCGTAGGGTGGAGGGTGGATGGATCGATGGACAGATGAGTGTATGGGTGGAAGGGTGCGTGGGTGGAAGAGTGGCAGTAGAAGGGTGGATGAATAGTGGAATTTGGGGTGGGAGGAGAAAAACAATTTGTGATGACGAGTGCGAGGGGTGAGAGTGAGGTACGAAGAAGGTGCTGCTGCTGGCTGGTGCTGCTGGTAGTGCTGCTTGCTGGATGCTAGTTTGTTTGGAAAGGCACACAGAAATTGTTCCGACTGTGGATTGGCCCAAGAGATGTGGGGTAGGGGTGTTTGGGAATATTGGATGTGAACCCTTTCTTCTTTGGGAAGAAATGAAGAGGATGAAGTGATTCGTGGTCGTGGTCTTGGTCTTGGTCTTGGTCTTGGTCTTGGAGCAGTCTTGGTCGAGGTTGTGTTGTGATTACTGTGTGGTGGTATGGTGGTGGTGGTCGTGGGAAAGCGTGGTCCAAATGCTGTGGAGACAGAGTTTTCGGGAATCACAAGCACAAGGCATAGACAAGGCATGGCATGGCGTAGGTAAATTTAGGTAAGGTTAGTCGGAAACATTAGCAACATTAGCAACATTAGCCTCAGTCACAGCCAATCTTTGCCAGCCCGATGGTTCAACTTAGGTACAACCTCAACTTGGCTTGGTGCGAGGGCGAGGGCGAGGGTGAGGACGAGGGCAAGACTTCAGAGGCCGCCAGCGATGCGTTACTCATTTCAAGTACGAAGCTCAAAGCACCAAGCACAGACGACCCGACCAGGAGTGGCTTGCGAAGTACTCTCTGAGTCTCTGTCACTCTCTGTACAAACCACATGAGTTTAACTTTGCCTTTTCTTCAGATGACATAATGCTTCCTTCGACTGTTCGAGAGCTCTGCAAAGTACCGGCACTGTACAAGTTACAGTATCATCGGTATCATCGGCATTGTCCGGATCGTCCGTAGCCTGTTCTTCGTAGGTCGACGAAGAACGGTATCCGAGCTGGTTTCCTATCAGATGCGGGAGTCTCATGCTGGCACGACTGAATCTATCGTTCTTCCGCTGCCTATCTGAGGCCGTGTCTCGAACATGTCCCAAGTCTATTCAAAGTTAAAAAGTGTTCCTCGCCCTTCTGTCACTCATGTAACTACTGAGCAAACAATAATACGACCTCGCAACTTCGCAAGCCAAGGCCAGCTCAGGTCGGTACTTGCGTGCTTGCTTACCTTGCCCATTCGGGTATCATCGGGCGATGCCCTCTCCTTGCAAACTTAGCATACTGCCCACTGCGTACTGCCCACTGCGTACTGCCCACTGCGTACTGCCCACTGCGTACTGCGCATACTTCGCACAGAGTAATGATATTCCATGCTCTTAACGCGGGAGATATTTCATGCCAATTTGGTAACCTCAACTGAATTATGCACCAGGATCAATCGTGCATTAAATTTTATCCCAAGGATGTGCACCAGAGACTAAGCCATTTTCCCGGTCCCAGAAAGTGAAGCGACCAATCCTGAGCCATGTTTCTAGATCGCGCTTCGTCCCGACTGGTCAATATTGAGAGAAACAAGTCCACCCAGATTTGGACAAGAAAACGCAAACACCTCCATCCGCTAGTTCGCCTCGCAATTTTGCTTAATTTGATTCGAATGCGAACGAAATCGCTCAGCTGGTCATTAATCCGAAGTTTCGAATCCTTCCCTCTTCATTCGCTCACACTGACCTCGTAAAACGTGTTCCACCACAGATTCGACACGTACCATCACCTCATACGCTCCAGCACATCGTCGAAGCAGAAATGGTTCGCCCAGGTTACTACATGTTGCCTACTTTAAATAAACCTTGATGTCCACCTCCCTATCCCGCTCTCCGACAACAGTCATCACGTCCTTCGCTTCTTTCTAAACGGTCGACTCTGCGTTGTAAACCAACGACAGCGTCCCAAGCCGGGTCAGCTTCGTGATTGGTAAGATTTCGATGTCCGGAAAGGGTAGCGCGAGAAGCTGCCTCTTTTCAATCGGGCGCCTCTGCCCCTCTAGACTCTGGAAGTCTGCATGTCAGGCTTTGGTCAAGGTTGCTTTCCTGCAAACCCCACGAATACGCGGCATTTTCCCATTCCCTACGCTGTCAGACGGAACTGGTGGTTCATACCAGACCCGGACAGTACAGAGTACATACGTAAGGTACGAGAAGGCTCTGGAGATATCATACCACACCATGCCTCACCAGTGTCACCACACCATCTTCCCCACGAATCTACGAAGCGTGTTGGGGGTGCACAACGTCATGATGCCCAATACGCTGCTGGCCTCCAATCGACCATGTCTATACTTTACGCCTTCTACCCGATACTTTCGTGGATAGTTTGATTGGTTTCAGCTGGTGAGATGGTAGAGATCCAAAGGGTCTGGACTCTGGACAACGAACTGAATCAGTGACCGGATAAGCATAACTTAATACTCAGCATTTGTGAGATATGATAAGATCTTGTAGACTTGTACTTTGTAATCTTCTGGTGATTGTCATGGAAAGCGCGCCTTGTCGATGCCCCATCGGCGATGACCGTCAAACAATGGTGCTGTATCTATGACCCTAAGATTAATCTTATGTCTCACCTTTCCCTCTTCTAGATGAAGTATTGGCAGAGCGAGCTGGTCGTCCTTGCGGCCTGATGCCTTACCAAATGCGGTTTTCTCACGATATGCGGACTGGCGATATTACGGACTGGCGGACTCTTATGAAGACTGGGGAGAAGGGCTTGGCCAGCCCTGGGCCAATGACTATCGCAATTTGAACATCGAGCACGTGAACTCGAGCTTGACCATAGCTTCGGGCGATCTTCGTACTTTTGTTGCACGTCGCATCGTTGGCCGGTCAAAGTACGATTGTCCCTTTTTCCGGCAGTCGCAAATAAGGGTTTGCACGTTGATTGAGTAACTCACGTATCACATTACTACTGCTACGGTATCTTGGGTGTGGCTCAAATGCGCGGTCGATAACCTTATCGGGGGAAACTATCTCCGGTCTCCGCGCGGCGCTTCCATAATGACAGCTTTACCAGTGTGAACTACACAGAGCTTCAATATTACAAATGATTTTATGATCTTCTGATATTCGCAATTGCCATATGGCATGATGCGTCAATTCATTCCCGCCTTACTGGCTACATGTCCGATAGTAATAGCAAGTCAAAGTGTATTCAGTGTGCACGATGATATACTCGCATATCCTCAGGTATGCGCCCAGTAACCAACACCTACAGGATGAAGCCGACTGACAAGACGTAGTATGAGGTGATATTTTCTGATTCGTTTCTCTCGGACACAGAAGCAAATATCCTCATTCATCGCCCTAAACCATCCATCCATAACCCGACACCTCCCGATACGAAGAGCATCGAATCCCACCAGCATCCACTCCAAGACCCTCTTACCAAAAATGAAGTCGACCCCTCGTCTCAAACCCACGAATTGATGTGGCTACATGGCGACCGCTATCTTTGCACCATTCCTATTGTTACCCTCCCACCCCGCAACGAAACATCCGAAGCAGAAGCCCGTGCCGCCGAACAAAAGGAATTAGCTCGAGCTACAGATCGAGGTTGGCAATTACTACAAGATCTGGAGGGGGACTGCCTGTATTTTGTATCTGGCTGGTGGTCCTATTCATTCTGCTACAACAATGCCATCACCCAATTCCACTCACTCCCGCCTCAACCGGGCAAGCCACCATTTCCACCACAACCAGATCCATCTGCGCAAGAGTTCGTCCTTGGGAAAGCGACAACCACCAAGAGTAAAGAGCGAGAAGACGAATGGGGCAACCAGATAGAAGCGAAAAAGGCGCCCCGAGCAGGAGAACCACCAAAGACAGAACTACAAGTCAAGGGCGATACTCGTTATCTTGTGCAGAAAATGGAGGACGGCACAGTCTGCGATCTCACGGGGAAACCAAGACAAGTCGAAGTACAATTCCACTGCAATCCACATGTCACGGATCGCATTGGATATATCAAAGAGATTACGACATGCTCGTACTTAATGGTCGTCTACACCCCCAGGCTCTGCAGTGACGTCGCCTTTTTACCACCGAAAGAGAATAAATCCCATTCCATCACATGCCAACCAGTGATACCCGAAGACCAAATCCCCCACCGCTCGGTTCTCAAATCTCTCGAAGCAGAATTCGACGCCGCCGCCACAGAAGCCGTCAAGAAACCCATCGTCATCGGCGGCATCACCGTCGGCGCCGGGCACTTCATCGGCAAAGAAGGGCAACGCATGCCCGTTCCCGAGAGTTTCGGCTCGCAAAACCAAGCCACTACGGAAGTGATAGCGCGGGCCAAGAGCCAAGCCGAGGGTGGGGAAGTCGAGGTTTTGAGCGACGCGAAGCTGGTGAAAATGGATCTCGATCCGAAGATGATTGAAGAGTTGAGAAAGGAAATGCAGGAGTTGGCGCAGGAAAAAGGGTGGAAAATTGAAGTGGTCGAGGCCCCAGGGCAGATTAGAGATATTTTGGGGATTGTAGAGGGGGATGATGATAAGAAGCCGGAGGGCCCGTTGGATCCGCCGGGGGAGGGGGAGGAGGGTGGGGGGGAGGAGAGTGAGGAGGGGAGTGAGGAGATATTTAAGGATGAGTTATAGGGGGGATTATAGTATCAATCTGATTTTTTTGTTGGTCTTGGTTCAGCTCTGTCTCTTGCTTCACTTCGAGTTGTTTGCGCTTGCGTTCCGCCAAAGTAAGTATCCATCAGGCGGGGTGGTTGAAAGTCCCAATGCCTTGTGAACTGACTGGGCTGCTGCTATCGCCGAGGATCCACTAGATCAAAGCCATGCTTTACAACTACCATGACTCATTGAGTCCGCAAGACCAAGAGTCATGCTTGACATCTGGCGTGTAAGTATTGGTTCTAGTTGTTGCGCAGAATTGAAGTCTCATCTACAAGTTATATATATATATATAATTGAAAAACGTATGAGTGGTGGTTCTTAATGGGAAGCATACGATAGACTCTTCGCAACGCGTATATATCCCTTCCTTATCCCCTCCTCCGGTGTTAACTTTTTGCAACTGAACATACAGTTTCAGTCAAACTTTTCTTGACGCTCCGCTGGGTCTTTGAGGGGGTAGATTACTTTGTTTTTTCCAGAGGAAGGGAATGGGAATGAGTATGAGATGGGATGATGGTTTGGGTGTGAGATGATGGTTTGGGTGTGAGATGATGTGTTAGGTAGGTATCATTTCGAGAACTCAGTCGGATTTTAGGCTAGGGGCAGGTAGTGCAGGTGATTTTGGTTTATTTTATGGATTCGAAGTTCGTGCACGCTGTTAGATGTGGGTAGGATTCTGCTTTGGTTCTGGTGTTTGATATATTTTGGGAGGGGAGGGTTGGTGTGGGTTCGTGTTGTTTGGTCTGGATCTGAATGGAGGGAGGAGGGAGGACGGATGAGAAGAGAGCAGGTTGGAGTGGTGGCGAGGAGTGCTGGCGCGGGGCATGAGGGGGGAAGGAATGGAGTTTGGATAAAAGATGGATGGGTGAATAATGAGTTGGGCGGGAAAGGAAAGTAGAGGAAAGGGAAGGTGAAAGTGAGAGTGCGGAAGTGTGCCGGGAGGGATATGGTGGTGGCGGGAGTGCTGGCGTGGGGCGTGAGGAGGGGAGATAGAGATGGGGGTGGTTTATCAGATGGAAGTACAAGAGAGAAGCAGCAGGTGGTAGAATTGGATGGAAGTATCGGAGGGAAGTGTCGGAGGAAATTATCGGAGTGAAGTATCAGACGGGAGTATCGGAGGGGAGTATCGGATCGAAGCAGCGGGTGGAAGAATCGGGTAGAAGTATCAGAGGGAAGTATTAGAGGGAAGCAGCAGGTGGAAAAGCTGGATGAAACTATCAGAGTGAAGTTGGGGACTATTGGACGGAAGTCAGAGGACATTCGGGCGGGGGTTGGTGATTGCGAAGTGTGCTATTAGTTTGAGTCGAGTTTGAGTTTTTCGCATGTTCCTCATCTGCTACAGAATGTACGGGATATTCATCCAACTCGAGCATGAAAATCGACACGAATGCGACTTTTCTTCCTGGTGTTGTCGATAGAGCATGTCGAGATGGCTTTTCACGTTTTTGGGGAAGTTGTAGAGGTGAACTCGGTTAACTGGGAGCTGGAGGGGAGTTAGATTGTCCAAATCAAGATTTCGGTGACGGCGCTTGCTCCGCTGCTGGGTGAATGATTAATTGGGTATATGCTGATGGGCAAAAGTTGGATTATGATCAGGAAGCAGAAAGACGAGCGACGCCCTGTGAATTTACATGTCTGGTTCATGCCAGAACACCTCGGCTAACCAAGCACCACAACTCGCGTTTCAACACTCATCAGTGTCCTTCTGAAGCCTGTTAAAGGTCCTTGCGGTTCACTAACTATCTTGTAAGTATTTCAAGACCCTTTTTGCCTAAGATTTTCCTATTACAACCGTGATTGGCCTTAACATCCTCTGATCTTGAAGTGGTTCGTAACACCTCTAGACAGACGACGGTTTGTTCTCACCACCCGATGTGTTCTTGACCTCTATTGGCCACTGGTCAGTCATCATTTCTACAATTTCGTAATGCCCGTTTTCCTCAGCAATGGATAGAGGAGTATTCCCATCGTTGTCGACGATCCCATAATCCGCCCCTGCCTGCAGTAGAAGCTTGACAGTATCTACGTAGCCTTTTGCTGCAGGCCAAAATAGAGGAGGTTGTCCAACTATGTTTCTCGAATTGACTTGGACAAGCCCAGTACTAAGTAGTAGTTTAACCACTTCCCAAAGACCGTATCTTGCAGCAATCCAAAGTGGAGATTCAAGGTCCGTGTCTTCGAAATCAGGGTTGACCCCCTTCGCTAACAGTTTACCAACTGCGTCCACAGATTCGTGCATTATTGTATCAACCAATCTAGCAGTGGACCAATCCTCATCGCAAACAGACATTTTGAAGTTGTGAGTTATAAATTCCAACATACGATATTGGCCGGAAGTTGCAGCAGCTCTTTTTACCCCTTCTGTAATCTTAAAGTCTTCCTTTCGCTGATACTGAAAGAACTCTATCATTTCATCCCCGAAAGGATGCCCTACTGCTGCCTTTAGTATCTCTTCAGTGGCCACCACCTCTGCTCCTCGCTTCTCGAGTAAATACCACATCAGATCTACGCCCTCTCTCCAGTTTCCCGCCGCTACCTTCAGTACCTCCTCGGTTATGACCACCTCCGCTCCTCGCTCCTCGATTAATATCATCATTACTTCTTTTGCCCGCTGCCTATTTCCTGCGGCTGCCTTTACCACCTCTTCCGTAATCACCACCTCTGCTTCTCGCTCGTTGAGTAACAGCCACATCAATCTTTCGCCTTCTCTCTTGTTTCCCGCTGCTGCCTTTAGTACCCCTTCCGTAATAACCACCTCCGCTCCTCGCTTCAGAAGTAATATCTTCATCACTTCTTCTGCGCTTTTCTTGTTTCCAGCTGCTGCTTTTACTATCTTTTCCGTGATGGCCACATCTTCCCCTCGTTTCTCGAGTAATAACTTCATTACCCCTCCACTGAGTTGACCTGCTATCAACTTCACTACCGCTTCGGTAACGACCACATCTGCCTCTCGTTTCTCGAGTAATAAACTCATTATCTCGATTCCTGGATAACGATTGTATGCTACCACCTTCATTATCTCTTCCGTAATGACTATATCTCCACTTCGCTCTTCGAGAAATAGTTCCATTATATCTCTTCCGATCTCATACTCTCGAGCGACTGTTTTGACTATATCTTTTGTAATCCGTATATCTGCTCGTTCTTTGAGCAACACTTTCATTATATTTCTTCCATTTTTATGATTGATAGCTGCGGTTTTTAATATCTCTTCCGAAATTGTATCCGGCGCTTGCTTTTCGAGCAATAGCTTCATCACCTCTTCTCCGTTTGGAGCATTATTCCTGGCGGCTGCCATGAGCACGTTCTCTGTAACTAAGATGTTGTTGCCATGCAGACCCAACAAAAGAGCCATCAAATTTCCGCCATACACAGATGCAACGTACACGATATCATCTTCATCAATCTGGGTGTTTTTTTTGATACTATTTGTCACTCTGCTCGTCAACCGCAGAGTTTTTCTATAGTCATTCCAATCTTGGCCCATATATATCGATGCTAGCTTTGCAATACTTTTTCGTGTATCTTGATGATCTGTCCCTTGAACCACTTCTCTCATCCGTATTACTTGCAACATGAGATTCGCTGCCTCTGTCCGCTGCTTTTGGTTCTTAGCTGAATATATCCACGCAAGGCTTTCTTTCAATGCTAGCATGCTTAGATCTTCTTCCCCAAGCATTTTCTCATAGTTTCCAACGGCTTCTTGAATCTTCAATTTTGCTTTGTCATAAAATTTCGTATCTCCGAGAGCCAGTGCCGTTTTAATCAACATGTCCGCTTTCTTAGCATCTGTCATCAGATATCCTGGCACCAGAGCATTTATTTCCACTGAGCTTTCATCTCCTGCTTGGCCTTGCAAGATTTTCAGGGTTTTTCCCCAGTCCCAGACAAGTAAAAAATCACGGGAGAAGTTCTTGATCGAAGATAAGGCCCGTAGGGGCTTTGGAGACTCATCGTCCTCTTCCTCCAAGTCCGAGTTCGAGTCCTCGCTGTTAGTCTGTACCCAATTTCGTGGTGTAACCGCAATCATAACCAGAGAAAAATGGTCCTTGCATGCTCTAATGATAACTGGCTTGGAAGTCCCTTGTAGGAGGCAAACGAGATCATCTTTCCGAATATGTTGTGCAGAGGCTTGGAGAGTCCATTTAATACATTGCCCGTCACTGTACTGCAAAGGATCTGCTGTATCGTAGAAAATGACCTTAACATGCTGTCTGTCAGACCGAGCACTGTCTGCCTCGACTGAAGATACATGACCCAGGACACAACCCTTGCTCTCAATTACTGCTATCTCCTTGTCGTCCCAAGTTTCCACAAATACTTCTTTGGAGAGGATGAACTTAATGAGTCGCTTGAAGAGTGTCTTCCATGGAACTGTGTAGTCAGGTGATAGGCCAGCTGGGTTGGGATCATCGGAGGTCATGCTGAGCAAGGCATATATCTTGTCATGGCGCTCAGTAGCCTTGCGGGCATGGTACATATCAACCAGCTCACCTAAAGAGAGCGCTGCTGATGAACCCATTGCGTAAGTTGGCCGGAAGATTGCTCCTCTCATCAGATAGATAAGTGGACGGACCAGGCTTTGCAAGACCGAATGATCTTTGTAAGAAAGCCGTAGGTTGCTGATACCGGAGCAGAAGGTATATCCATTTATCTTAGCGAAGCCACACATGATCAGGATGCGCCGAGCCAGGGCAGCTTCTTGTGCTACCTGGATTCATTTCTTAGTAGTTCTCTACTTCATGTTCATAGTAAATCAACTTACCCACATACGCTGGAACCATGGTCGTTTGAGCAGTTCGAGAACTGCTTCTTGGTCTTTTTCATTAATGGATTGATCCAGATCCAGGTCCACAGGTTCTTCATCTGCAGCACTACGAATACATTCAATTGCTTGGTCGCTATTATCTACTACTTCGCCAAGATAGACAATCACACGATTTGCTTCACCATAGATCCTCGCCATTAAGTTGATTTGACGGCTTTTCTCATCTTTATCGTTCTGGTTGATACAAATATAATCCACCCATATAATTCGTGCAAAATTCCGATCTCGAAGATGTAACAGTGCTGCATAAAGGTTCGTTGTGACATGTAAAAGTTGGCCGTCTATATAGACAGACTGAGGAGGGTCATCGCAGCTACCCCATACATAGGATAAAGCTTCGTACAGGTGAGTTCCCTCGTCGTACTCTCCGAAATCGTAATTATGAAGTTGACATTGGATGGGAGCTGTGGCAACTTTACTCGGCATCAGAGACAGCAGGCGGATACTATCGGAGCCTAGCAAAGGTAGGGAATAAGTGTACTGAGACATGATATAGGATGGAGTAGCCAAGAGCTTGAATTTTGACTTGTTGGATAATCATGATAAACGATATAGCAATGCCAGTGTCGTCTAGTCAACGTCAACTAGGTGTCGATGGAAATTTTCCCAAGTGCGGGGTAGATGCCCAAATAAATCGTGGACAAAAGGACCAACAATTGGGACAAGTGGGGTAACCTAACTACAGCACAATGTCAACCTTCTTATACTCAGTCATCTTACACCATTCTGCGTTCTAGTCATCCACTTGCGCTCCCAGGTTTGCTTTCTTACTACGAGCTTTTCCAGTCCTCCCACCCAATCTTCGGCTTCAACGGCACCACCACGCTCCTGCAATTCCCTACAGTCGTTAGGCTACCAGCTCGCAAGTCCAACGCCCTACGGGAGTTTCCTTCTGTAGTGAAGGCCAGGGTGAAGATTTTGGATGATGGTAAGCTGGCAGTAAGCGATTCACTTCACGATTCAAGTGCGGGGAAAAGCTTGAGAAGCTTGAAGGCTCGCATGAACTATGATTTGTTTCTGCGGGTGCTGTGGACGATATTATGGCAGTGGGATCAGTTAATGTGTTGAGTTGTGTAGAGCGGAGAGTGCATATGCTGATTGGCTGAATGGTCCGTATGGACCGGTGGCGCAGAGGTTCGTAGCTTTGAGAAGAGCATTGCTGTGGGGCAGGGCGATTGTAGTTACGCCGTCTCCAGAGTTGTTGGCGGATTTCCAGCACGGGGAGAAAAGGAGGCATAGTCTAGACTATGTGTGTTCCGAAAGTCATCGTGGTCGAGTGCCGGTTTAATGAGTGAATCATGTTAAGGAGAAAGAGGGAGAAGTGACCCTCCGTCATCGACGTTCGCTTCATTCCCATTGGAATCCTCAACCTCCTTCCAAACACACCGTCATTGCTACAAACAAACCCCAGCATCAAACTCCCACCTCGCATCCGACCTCATAGCTAGATGAGTAGCTCACGTCACGCATAAATGCATGTCTATCTCCATGCACATCTTGCGCTTCTTTTCTAGAATCCCATCGCAAACCCGATGTTTGAAATCATCCTAGGATTTGCAATGTTGATAGCCGTTCTCTTCTGCGCTGGAAACATCGAAGATGCTCTACAAAGTCCAACCGGGTTTCCACTCATCGAGATCTTCAATCAAGCGACTGGTTCAATCAGTGGGGCCACGGGAATGACTGTTATCATCATACTCGCTCAGATCCTGGCATGCATTGGCATCATCGTGACTGCCTCGCAAATGACATGGGTCTTTGCTCGTGAGAAAGGTATTCCTGGGTACAATTATCTTAGTAAAGTATGAATCCACATGCGACTGACCCATCGGGACTCAAAGCTAACGATGATCAGGTGGAGCCCAAAACAGCACTGCCTCTTTGGTCTATCGGACTGACAATGACAATAACGATCTTGCTATCGCTCATCAACCTGGGATCTTCTACGGCTCTTAACGCTGTTCTCTCGCTTGTAACGGCAGGATTTTACTCCTCGATCTTACTTGCTTGTGTGGTCTTGTTGATCAAGAGATGTGTAAGTTGTAACCCCTAAGTTAGAAATGCGGTGGGGACCATTCCAGCTTGGTGCTCTCGGATTACAGATCAATATTATTTCAGTTGCGTGGACGACGATAGGGTTATTCTTTTCTTTTTGGCCAACAACTTCATCTGTAGATGCGCAAGATATGAATTGGTCTATTCTTATTTATGGATCAGTCTTAATTCTTAGCACGGTCTTCTGGTTTGCCCACAGTCGGCATATATACACCGGTCCAGTCGTCGAGATCTCATACGACTAGGGATTAGATTGCTCAGTTCTATCAGTCGAAACTCCAGACCAAGGCCGATTCTCTCTACTACTATATAATAAAGCAAGCCCATCGGCACCCTAGAGTAGCTGCAATGGATACAACTAAATCGGTTTATTTACAATGGGACGGCGCATCAAGTAATATTTCTGCTTGCTCGGAACCTCCCCCTTCATGTCGGACGGAGCATCAAATGTATCCAGCACACAAAACCCAAACTTCTCATATACTGGCCGTCCCATTTCTGTAGCTTCCAGATATGTCTGCAAATCACCACGATTAGAGAAATGTCACCCAAGGTTACGTGGAGAATGAAGTTGTGTACCTCACCATTCATAGAATCCGCCATATCAACCCCCCACTTCACAAGCATGGATCCCGCACCCCGCCTTTGCGCTTCAGGATCTGTCGCCAGACTATCAAGCACTACATATCAACAACCCGTAAGCCAGGACCCCTAAACAAGCTCTTTCCCAAAAAATACCTACACATCAACGGTGCATTCGTATCTTTAATTGCCTGTCTCTGCCCCGCCTGAAAATCCCCAATCATCTTCCTCGCATACGCTTTCTCCTCCTCAGACTCTCCGTCCACAAAATCAAGATTCATTATATCTCCCGCGGACTCGGTAGGATAATAATGCCATTTGGCTTGGGCGATGATTTCGTTGGTCTCGGTATCCTTTACAACTACATATCGTGAACTTGCGATATTGTTTTTGATGTCTAGAAGACGGTCACGTGTGAGTAGTCGACCTTCGTGCGTCCAATGTCTGGGAAATAGCATATCTATATATGCGTGTTCACGGCCGAAGGCTAGAGAACGAATCTCAGTCATGCGGTAGAACTCGTCGGGGGTTTCTGGGATGTGGATTTCTAGAGGCATGTTAGAGAAGAGAAGAATAATGTTTTAGGTCTTTGTTCTTATGATCGATACTGGTAACTGGTGGTTAAAATGTGCATTGGAGGGGTACTCACCGGTGGACTGAGCATTTTATATATTGAATATTAATTATGATTGGACAGACGGGACAGCTGGTAGACGCCAAATCCGGTTCATGGTACGCATGTTTAGGGTCCATGAATACTGGACAGGACAAGGCCTCGGCGGTACTTCTAATATAACGGTAGTAAGAGCCATTTCAAATGAGGAAGTTGACCAGGTTATAATTACTGATGCTGCCAAGGATAGATGTGCAGGTGTACATGGGGTATCGGGTATATTACCATATCGGTACCCCTCTACCCCTTTCCGCGTTCCGACTAGCCGAACCACGAAGCTTCCGTCTGATCTAGGCCTTTTTGCGATGAAAATCAGAACACCTCAGAGTTGCCGATTAAAATCATCCTATCAAATAAGCTCAAGTTATCGTAGTATGATGGTACTATGGCATAACCATTCTGTCGGAATTTAATCTCGCAATTTGGTGACTCGGTTGTTTTCTACTCGTACAGATGGGAAGTCTGTCCTTCTTCGAAACATAGAATTAATCATCCAACGCATGCATTGGGCTACCGGACCTCAGGGCGATGACCAGTTATATGGCTGTACGAAACAGATCGACTTTCTAATCGAAGTTATCGCAAACTTAAGGGATAACCAAACAAGGGGTCTTCGCCCTGTATTCCTGTATGGTATATCGCACCCCAGCCGTTGATGAGACCACTTCGGCTAAACGATAGTAACAGTCTCTATACGTGCATGTCTATACCATACATCCTCCTCAGATAGCTCAAATCTTCCTACTCGGCGGTATACATTTGTCTTGCCCCCCTCAACTGGCTCGATTACAAGTCCATAATATTGAACTAACAGAATACATAGGCGGTGCTTGTCCCTATTCTCGTCACTGCCATACCAATCCTCGAATTTAATATCCCAATCAAGTGTTGCAAACGCAAACGCAGACATGGTGTCATAATGGAGTGATAAATATAAGCGGTACGCCCTAGAATCTTGATCATAATTAAGGCGTATAGATACCACATGCCCTCTTACGACGATATTACCCCCAAAAATACGTCCAAAACTGTCTTCTGGGTTGGCTAGATCCACCGAGCACGAAAGAATTGAGGCCTTATGATCCTGCTCTAATAAGTCTTCTGGATATTTGATATGTCCTTCCATCGATGCCCAAGGCCATGTCGGAGCTCGATAAAATCCAGCAGGAAAGTAGTGCTCGTATGTGTGCATAGGAGTCGAACTGCCCTCATACTTCCGTGCCCAGAGTAGATCCGTGATGAGTGTTTTGTCCCAACTACCTGCGAAATACTTCGCACCGCACACTTTTTGATATCTGCCCGCTAGTCCAGAAATAGCTGACAATTTATCATGTGGGTTCGTTAGGCCTCGTCTACAGAACTCTATAACAATATCGTTCCAGATGAGTGGAAGCTGTGGATCGTCGTGCTGGAGGCTGTTCCAATACGACTCTCTGCACTTTTCCTGTGGTTGGGGGTCTCGTGAATAGTGATCATTTGCTTTCACTTCATTACACTCCCAAATTGTACTAGTTCTGGTAAAGGCAATCATTCTTGGAGGCAGTAAGTGCTCTTGCAAAGTCCATCCACGGCTCGTGATTGGTGGTCTATCCGAATATCTTTCCTCCCATGGCCAAAAAGTTAGAGAAGACACATTGAGGCGTTTTTCAGAATGATCAGCGTCCCCAGGATTGTAATATACAGTGGCGGTGCGAGCATGCAGCATGCCATCGTCACAGTGATATCCGTCCATTGCGGAAAGAAGCAGATGTGAATTTCCATAGTACTGATCCATTCGAGCAGATTCTTTCTCCCAATCAGCCCTTTCAGCCTTGCCATCTCCTTGCAAAATACAGAGGGCGTCTACCCACAGATAACGGAAGCCTAACCGACGAGTAACAGTGATTGCGTCGGCAATTGTACGGGGAATGCGTTCCGGGTCTAAACCTTCGATATGACTTTCAAGAGTCGTGCTGGTTGTGAGGATCGTCGCGCCCTTGCCCCAGCAATAGGATAAGGCTAGATATTGATCCTTCGCTCCGGACGGTGGCTCGTAAAGTCGTGACTTCGTAACGCTGCTATCACCCACATTGACGACCCGAGTTGGAAGCTCCACGTTCACGTTTGCACGACAAGAGTCGTGATTTGTAATGCATTCTTCCAAACAATTTGTCATCCAAGGGAAAACGTCAGCCGCATGTGGCCTTTTGGGAGGTGGAGCATTTGACCGGTGATCTAGAAATTAGCCAGGAACGTTCAAATTGGTAGAAACTTACAGGATGGTCCAGTCGTGTTAGAATATCTAGTTAGAGTCTCGAATATCTCAATCACTTCAGCTGCGTTAAATGTAAAGCATACGTGGTCCGACTGATATATCCGTTGTGCCAACAGCGTGACAATGCTCTCTTTTATGTCATCATTCGTCTGTTCGTAACGTGACAAGTCAAGAGTTATCCTGAATATAGTACAAAGGTGCAACCTTCCCTTGATCGTTTCAGGACATCTTTTACTGTACCTAATACGAGCTTCCATGGCTGCTCTGCTGACGACGGAATTGCAAGTTCCCGACAGTTTTCGCACACCTCGGCCGGATTTGCATGGTAAAACAAATCCGACATTGCTTGATCAGTATCACCCATAGAATATATAGAGTATAGGAGGCTCGTTATCGTGACAGTTCGCGGAAACAGAGCCGTAGTCCCTTGGGAAAGCTGATACGAAGACCCCGCACCGGTAATGTGGAGGTGGTGTCACCCTGGCAGGAGCTTACCCAATTGACTGTTCGGATTTATCGCAGTAGATATCGACTTATAAATAAATGCTACTAGTTATGAAAGTTTCCAGCAGCTAACGTTATTAGAACGAGAAACAATGTATTTTCATCTCTACGCAAACTAATGCGGTGTGTTGAAAGGATTCTGGTGTGCCAAGACAAAATCGAGACTTGTGCATCCGTATATGCCCCTCCACGTGTCTAGATGCACCAGGGTGACTAATCTGTGACCCCCATTTCCCAACAGTCCCAAGTACTTTGTTCTATATAAGCTACACCTAGTGATTGTGAAACACAAATGAAGATGATTTTCCTCAGGTCGTTGTTACTGGGTATTCAAATTGTGCGCGGGGTTGCCGACGCTACACCAAAGCTTCATACCAACCATCCTCGAGATCATGCCGATGAACAATGTGACTACATCGTCGTGGGTGGCGGGACTGCTGGTGAGTACGAACTGCGCGGACTTCGAGCAGCATACTGATGCACACCATAGGTCTAACGATAGCTACCCGACTGGCTGAGCCTGGGCACTTTACAGTTTGCGTCATCGAAGCTGGAGGGTTCTACGAGCAAGATGCTAACAATAAAACTACCGTTCCTGGCTACGCAAGCTATGGAAGCAGCAGCGATCCTCTCACCGCTGGTGACACTCCAGAGACAGACTGGGGATTCGTGACCCAGAAACAGGTGGAGTTGAAGAACAATACATTTCATTATGTGAGAGGTAGAACGCTTGGCGGAAGTTCGGCTGTTAATCTCATGGTGTAAGTTGTGCTCGCTGCACTGACATAATTTAGAGAACTGACGCGGTCAATAAGTTACCACCGTGGAAATGCGCAAGCCTACGACAAGTGGGCGGAAGACGTGGGCGACGATTCGTATAGTTGGGCCAACTTCCTTCCCTATTTCCGTAAAAGTGCAAAGTATACAGCGCCGAATACCAATTTGCGTGCTGCAAACGCAACAGTACCAGCACCGAGTGCGCAAGCGTATAGTTCCAGTGGAGGACCGTAAGCTTAAATCTCCACTCGAACCGTGAATGTCAACTAACAACAGCTAGCCTTCAAGTCTCTCATCCAAACTGGGCACCTCCCATCTCTAGCTTTGCCGAAGCAGCGTTCTCGTCCATTGGCATTCCTCCACTTCAGGATGTCAGTTCTGGTAAGATGTTTGGAGCACAGTATATCCCATTGACGATCGACCCGTCCGATGAGAAGCGTTCTTCGAGTGAGGCGAGCTATCTTCAATACGCTCTAGCAAGTGGAAGATCCAATCTGCGGGTTTTCACAAAAACGCTCGCAAAGAAAATAGTCTTCGACGGTAAGACGGCTACCGGTGTCATAGTAATGAACAAAAATGGGACGACATCCACACTCATCGCCAAGAAAGAGGTTATTCTATCTGCAGGAGCCGTAAGTTAATCTGGAGGTGCTCTGAAGTGCCACTGAACGCAGTTTCCGTTAACGGGTCGATCCTCTAGTTTCAATCGCCCCAACTACTCATGGTCTCTGGAATAGGTCCAAGCAGTGCCCTCAAGGAGCTCGGAATTGAAGTCCTAGTCGATAGACCTGGAGTTGGCCAAGGGATGTGGGATCATGTTACGATGTCTCTTATTCAGCAAGTAGACGTCGAGACCCTGAGCGCACTTTCAGATGCCGCGAAAGCACTGAAGGCAGCACAAGACTACAATAAAACACACTCTGGTCCTTTGGCCAATAATGGAGCGGACTACATCGGTACATATCTTCTGTTTCTCCCATGGCCTGCTCCGACAACTGGCTCGGTCGAGACTTAATCATCAAATGATCGGTTGGCTGATGTTAGGTTTTCAGGATGGGAGAAAGTCCCCACGCCGCAACGCTCAAATCTGACATCTAATGCGCTTGCGGATCTATCCACTTTTCCAGCCGACTGGCCAGAAGTGGAATTGCTGATCGGAGCTCTCCCAATTCCAGGTGTAGTCGGAGCGAATTATGGTTTGATCGCTGGTAATCTTGTCGCGCCTCTGTCCCGCGGATATGTCGCCATAACTTCGAACGACACCTCTGACCCTCCCTTAATCAACCCCAACTATTTGTCCCATGCGACCGACCAGGGAGTGGCTGTGCAGATCTTCAAACGTATGCGACAACTCTTAAATGCCGATGCATTCAAACCGATCTTGATCGGAGACGAAATCGCGCCAGGACTCAGTGTTCAAACCGATGAGCAGATATTGGAAAGTTTGAGAGCATCGGCTAGCCCAGCATATCATGCAGCCTGTACTTGTGAGTTTCCGCTGTATACGTATGGACAATGCTAATCGCCTTAGGCAAAATGGGAAAATCAAATGATTCGAGCGCAGTCGTGGATTCGAACGCAAGAGTGATTGGAGTGAAGTCATTGAGGGTAGTTGACGCGTCCGCGTTTGCCCTGCTACCACCAGGCCATCCGCAAGCCACTATATGTAAGTATCTCAGCCGCAAAATCCGCCTTGTCTACGTCTCTAACGGGTCATTTAGATGCTTTTGCGGAGAAGATCGCGGCAGAGATACTACAAGGAAAGTAGGGCTGAATGTGGCATTCAGAGCCGATGTGACCATAGACCTGAGGCGAAGCTTGATTCCCGCCGCACGCCGGTGCTTAGATAACGCCTAACTGAAAGCTTAAGATGTTCAATTAGATACTCTCATTTTGTATTCTTAAAGTGCTACTCAAAATCGAAGTAAAATTCTTAACCAAGATAATGTAGCTACAACCAAGTATTGGCGCGATACCCCGCATACGTCGCCCAAATTCTCAATGCTTCCTCGCTAGTCGGACCGCAACCCTACTAGGTGTAGTACGGCAGACATCTATATTGCTAGATATATTTCACTTGCACCAACTTTGTTGCAACATGTAAATAACTTAGGCGAATCATAACCTTACCGCCGCAGTCATTTCGCGGCGGAGCTCGCCTGCTCGTCCAGCAATGGAAGGAAGCTGAAGATTAGCCGAGGTAGGCATGGTTGCATGTGATTGGCTTTGACCCCTACCCCTAAGCCCTTCACGGCAGAGCTTGATCAAACGTCCTCAGTTTATTTCACCTCACCTCATCAACAAATTCCCATGCAACAACAATGTCGAGCCCCGAACGCATAACGTCGAGGTTCTTCGGATACCCCGCTCCTAAGGAGGGTCCCAATGTTCCTCTAGTCAGAAAAGAAGATAAGAATCCTGTCTTCCGAGGATGGCTTTTGGTAGTCTGTGCATGGCTGTAAGTCTGGTCTGCCGCTAAACGTGATTCAATTGCTGACATCGTTCATAGAGTATCTCACGTCGAGTTTGTCCAGTTTTCGCTTTGGAAGAATGCTAGATTCAATGGTCTGAGAGGACTATCTGCGCTGGATGAGTACACACCGAGATGGGATGTAAGTTCTGACAGCGTTTTACATATGAATGTACTCCCCCTGACTAGAAATAGCCCACAGTTATCCCTCTACCACAGAGTGATGATGCTTCTGACCCCCAAAAAGAAGAAGTGCAAGACGTCAAAGTAAATCTAGATGACCTCCCTGCACGGTACCGCACAGTTGCAGAATACCACGCGCTCTATCGTTCGGGAAAACTTACCCCGCTCGCTGTTGCTCAATCTCTTCTTCCTTTGATCAGGAGGGACACTACTCCAGCCGGACCTCATTCTGTAGCCTTCACTCATTCCCATCCCGAAGAGATTCTTGAAGCTGCCAGACAATCTACACTTCGATACAAAGCTGGCAAGCCCTTGAGTATTCTAGACGGAGTACCTACCGGTGTTAAGGATGACAGTAATGTCAAAGGATATCGCAGCACCAAGGGTCGCAAAAGGAACGACACCCTATTCCAAGTGGCGGAAGAATCGACATGGCCAGTACAAAAATGGCAAGCAGCCGGTGTGATCATCATGGGAAAACTCAATATGCACGAAGTTGGCGCCGACACTACGAACAACAATCCCAACTGGGGCACTCCTCGCAATCCACACAATAGTCAATATTATCCCGGTGGGTCGTCAGGAGGACCCGCTTATGCAGTATCATCTGGTCTAATCCCTTTCGCACTTGGATCCGACGGAGGTGGAAGTATCCGCATCCCATCATCATTCTGCGGTATCTACGGACTGAAACCCTCCCACAACCGCACCCAAGACATCGGCAGCACCGTAACCGTCAACGGCCCCCTCGGCGCCACCATGTCCGACGTCGAAATCGCCTACCGAATCATGGCCCAACCAAACCCCTCCGATCCCACCTGTGCCAGCTTCGCTCCCCCACGCCCCCTCAAATCATCTCGTCCCAAAACCCTCGGTATCTACAAAGAATGGTTCGACCGCGCCGAACCCTCCGTCCGCACTCTTTGCCAAAAGTTCGTAACCTACTGCGAAACCTCCCTCGGCTACACCATCGTCCCCATAACCATCCCCTACTGTCCCGAAGCCCAAACCGCCCACGCCATGACCATCCTCGCCGAAATGGCGACCCGCGCCCGCACCGAACCATCCTCCACCTCCAACTGGCTCTCGGGCTTCAACCCCGCTAACAAAGTCCTCCTAAGCGTAGGCGCACAAACACCCACTCGGGACTACATTCTTGCGCAAAAGCTCCGTCACCTAATAATGCAGCATCTGGCGTTTCTCTTCCAGAAGCACCCTGGGCTGATAATCGTCACACCGACGACTCCATTACCAGGGTGGGAGATCGAACATGAAGGCGATTTGGTCCATGGCGTGACGGATGGGAATAAAAGTATTAGGAACATGGAGTATGTGTGGATGGCGAATTTCACGGGCTTGCCGGGGATTAGTTGTCCCGTCGGGTATGCGGAGGAGAAGAAGGGCGTGGGGAGGGTGCCGGTGGGGATTATGGGGTCGGCGGAGTGGGGCGGGGAGGAGGTGTTGATTGAGTGGGGGAAGGAGGCGGAGAAGTGGTTGGGAGAGGAGAAGGAGGGTGGCGGGAGGAAGATCCCGGGGAATTGGGTGGATGTGTTTGGATTGGCTGGGGAGACGATGGAGAAAGGAGGTGAAGAGTAGTGAATTGATGTCCTGGTACACTGTCTTCATGGAGTCAAGTTGGACGAACTATTACACTATCTTGTCAACATCTATTGGCTCAAATTTGGCTTAAATATTTTAAGAATTTAACAAAATGCTGTATTTGCTTATTTCCTTACTACTTCCCGTCTTGCGTCATACTTAGGTTAGCTGAAGTCAGAAGTAGAGAAAGCCATGCATGTCATTTCTCGTCATTATTACTATCTTTCGAGAACCCTTTAATCTCGAATGTGTACAATACATGCCTTCACATTTGTACCGTTTGTATAATCATACACAATATCCTAGCCAACCCCAGATCAGATGAACTGCTCCAATCAGATCACCATGCCGAAACCTCTCCAGGCTTGGGCTTTTCTATCCTTACGACCTTATCTGGGTTTAGTAAACACAAGGGATCGAAAGCAAATTTCAGCTGTGAAATAATTAGTCAAAAGAAATAGCCAGTAAGTTGATGGAGATGCAAGACTTACTCTTCTCATCGCGTCAACCGTAGTCTCCCCCAACTCATGATTCAAATAATCTCTCTTGACCAACCCTACACCATGCTCACCCGTAACCGTACCCTCCATTTCCACCGCTCTCTTAACCATACGATGAACAACCTCCTCCGCCGCTTGTCGTTGCTCGTCGTTGTATAGGAGAATAGCTATAATCATTAGTACCATTTCTCTTGCGATCAAGAAACACACCACCTACTGTGAAAGTTACCATCCCCTACATGCCCCACAATCGAAGCAAACATCCCACTCCGCGCCAAATCCGCCTTCGTCTCCTCGATTATATCAGGCAACCTACTCATCGGCACCGCCACATCTCCCGTCCAAACATGATCACCATCGTTCTCCCGCATAGCCATAACCGACCATAGCGCTTCTTTTCTCGCGCTCCATAGCTCTGCTTGTTCTTCTTCGCTCTTGGCGAATTCGAAAGTCTTGCTTCCGGATGCTTTAGCAAGTTTCTGCACTATGCCGATTTGCTCTTTTACGCCATTGGGTGTGCCTGCGAATTTGAAGAATAAGGTGGGGGCTTCGTGCCAGTTTTTGGAGGTCATGCCTGATCGGTTGATGCTCAGCATTTGGTTATCGTCGAGGATTTCGATGGCAGCGATTGGGACGCCTTCAGTTACGACTCTTCCCACGCAGTCAGCTGCTTGCTTGATGCTTCCGAAACTACAGACGGCAACACTAGTGGTGTTTGGTTTTGTGGTGACTTTCAGGGTAGCCTCAGTGACTAAGCCAAGGGTTCCCTCGCTACCGATGAACATTTTAGTGAGATCATATCCGGCACTGCTCTTCCTTGGTCTCTGTCTCGTCTTGATGATTGTTCCATCGGCCAAAACGACTGTCAGATTCATGACCCACTCTCTCATTGTTCCATAACGATATGCATTAGTCCCACTGCATCCGGTCCCTACCATACCCCCGATCATAGCGCCTGGTCCTGGATCCGGAGGGAAGAACAAGTTATCTTTTGCCAGCTCTTCATTCAAGATTTCCCATCCCACAGCCGGTTGAACAACCACATCCATATCCTCCTTGTGCAGCTTCAAAATCTTGTCCATGCGTCCAAAGTCTATGCAGATTCCACCTCTTGTCGCGGCATAATGCCCCTCCAAGCTAGTTCCTCCGCTGTATCCCGTTACTGGGATTTTCCTCCTATGGCAGATTTTCATAATCTTGCTAACCTCCTCCGTCGATGATGGGAAAACTACCATAAATGGCACTTCGTTATCCTTTCTTATATGCGTAGACCATTCGCTACCAGAATGGTGCTCTAGATCCGAATCAATGGTAGAAACATGTTCCTTTCCAACGATCTCAACGAAATCCGTCCACGCTGATTCCAGGTTCGCTTTCGAGACATTATGCTGAAGGGCCTTGGTGGTTACAAGAGGGGTTGTAGAGGTAGTCGGGGCTGGAGGATTCCTGAAAGATCCCAGATAGTATCCTCCTATACCCGCGGATATAATGACTGTGCAATCCAACCATTAGCTTTGTTCAATGCGCCATTGTGGTACGGCGGGGTGTCTGCGTACCAAACGTAAGAGCTGGCGCCCTTCCTCCCGAAGCTTCATTTCTATTCTTCGAGTACCGGGCTCTTTCCGCACGCTCACGCTCTACGCGCACCTGCGTACTCTCATACAATTGACCCTTGAACGACTTCCCCTCTTCTGGCTTTTGCTCTGTGGACAAACATCTAAATCTGGTGGAGCCGGCGCGGAGACAAAAAGGCGACAAGGATGGAGATGCGCGCAAGCTAGCCAGCAGCGCTTTCGACGGAGCTTGTCTGGGAAATGGCATGATTTAGAGATATCATGCGGATTGGCATTCAATGTCAATGTTCAAGTTGAGTGATGATGTGAGGGGATTTAAGCACGGAAATAATTTATGGGTCTTGGCGAAGATAAAAGCTTTCCCCACATTCTCATGATTATCTGTACGAATTGATTATCTGCAGCAGCACGCAATCTATTTCACTAATTTGCTCAGACCAAACGTCGGAAACCCAATGGAGGGTGATAATATTCTTGAAAGATGTATATTTGATTGAGAGATCATGGTAACACACCATATTTTTTCTATGAATGATTTATAGAGACATTGCAATAATCATGCCGTCGCCATCAACTGCCCGGTAAACACTGAGCCAATCAACTCCAGGTTCTCTAACAACTATTCCTCCAGCGCCAAAACCTATTAGAGCAATCCACCATAGCCTGTTCCGTCTTCCCTTCCTGTAAAGTATCGTATCATAACGCCAATCCGTTCTTTATATTACATGCTTCTCCAGAGTCTCAAGGGTTCTTCCACGAGACCAATTGAACAGAGAAGATCGGTTTAACACCACCTATATCCCTCAAGTATGCTTCTAGCTCATCATCATAGTCAATTGGGATGGTTATTTCCTGATCTGGGGGACCCATGCAGCCTTCAACGCGGCTGACAAATGTGCCGGGGACCTTTGAAGCTGCTAGTTGACGTAACACATCGACAGAGACGGAATTCAAGGTGCTAACCCACAACCGTGTGTTAGTTGGAACATCAGACGAAGGATGAAGACGGAAGTAGACTGCAATAGGCGGCGGAGGAGGCGGTGGAAAGGCTTGAGCAGCTTGGGCTACAAACTGCTGATCCGAGAAGTGCGCGTCGGAAAACGGGCTTTGCATATTACGGTTCATCATTCCAGGATCGGTAGCAGCAGCTAGTAGTAGTGATGGATCAATCTGCATGTCTCCATGGTTTACCATCACTGGTGTATGCGAAGTAGCCTGCACTTGGGCCTGAGCTTGGTTTTGTGCCTGAAGTTGCACCGGGACCTGAGCTTGAGCGTGAGCGTGAGCTTGGGCTTGTGCCTGGGCTTGGCGGGCTTGAAACTGCATATTGGACTGGACCTGGTTTTGGGAATGAGCCTGAGCATGAGCTGCTGTCTGAATGAGCGCATCATGTGGATCGGTTTGAAATGGTGACGGTGGTTCCTCATTAAACTGGTTAGTTGATTGCTCAGGCTGAGTGAATGGGGCATCCAGGCGTTTCTGCCTTGTTGGATCGCGCTTTGTTTGGTCATCCCGAAGACGCTTCATGACATCTCTGCATAAAACTTCCATAGCCTTTACCTTATCGGCATGTTTAGGGTCGGCATCTCCTGGCGCAAGGAGATTCTGCAGCAACTCTGAGCCACTAATCCATGACTCTTTAAGTTCTTTCCAATGCTCCGCTCCGGCCTCCAACTTGCTTGTAAAGTGGTCGGCCTTGAGAGTCTGGTAGAAAGCGTTGCGAAGCTGTCTGGCCTCTTCTGGGTTGACACCAAGTACATTTTTAGCTTCAGCAATCGTCATTCGGCGCTCCAAGGTTCGCATTCGCTTTGTGACGTCGCCACAGATAACATCTAACGCCAACTTCTTCTTATCTTGTTCATCCTCGTTGCTCCAAAATACAGACTGAAGATGCTCGCTTTCTTGTATAAGCCGATCCTTGGCAGCTTCCCAACGCTCAGGGCCCGCAATGGTCTTCTTGATGATATTGCCCTCTTCACAGATTCGTTGAAAGCGAGCACGTATATCGCGGTACATGTTGTTATCCAGGTTCAGTAAAGCCTTGCTCTCATCGATGGTTGTCTCGGAGGGAAACCTGGGAGGTCCCGGAGGATCGGCTGGAAGCCCAGCCCAGCCACGGGTTCGACGTCGACGTTTACGTGATTGCCATCGCTCTGCAGACTCGGCCTGCAGCTTCGCCAGGCGCTCTCGTCTCTTTGCCATAACCTCGGGACTTAGTGGTGGCGATGCAGCTCTACCGGCTCGTTTGGGGGTAGGTAAAGACGTAGGTAGATCGTCCATCTGCGGGTCATCGTCTCCTAAGTTTCCCTCCGGATAGAGCGCCTGTTGTAGCTCGTTGAACACATCTTGCTCCAAATCTCTCTTCTTAGTTTTGACTCCATTCGGTACTCGTAGCAGCCATCGATTCTTGGCTCGAACGCGCATGAGCTCGCGCTCTTTGATGTCGAAGCCTTCCTCGTTGAGGATGCGAAGCATCTCTCGCTGTGACGTATTGCAGTCCCATAGCTCCTTGACGCGTTGAACCAAAGCTACATTCTTGTGGGCAGGATTTTGTTTTGAAGGAAAATCCCAACGTTTGAATTGAGTCTGAAATGCGCGTTTGCTTTGCGGTAGTCAGTGCATGAAGTACGGGTGGGCATACTGATATTGATGCGGATGTCTGCTAAGTATATAGTTCTATAGCTGGACTTACGATGGATTAAAGGAATAATGTTCTTTCATATATTCCATAATCTCTTCCAGAGATTTTTTCTCCTCGATGTACATGCGATAGCATATCTCCTCTTTGTTCTCCCAGTCATAGACCATTTTGTTGGCAAAGTCGAGTCAATTATCAATATCAATTTATTGGAATCCCTCACTATTCGAAGGGGTGAGGGGTCTCGATGGTTCTTGAGGGTTGCCGTTGATTGCGTTGATGATGTTTTAGGTCGCCGTTTTTGCTGCAGAAGTGGTTGAGATTCTCCGAGGTTGAGGCTGAGGCTGACTCGGTTGACTCGGCTGAAGGTCACGTGTTATTGCTGAGTAAGTTTTGAGCCTCTCCCTCTGTTCGAGGTTTCACCTAGAGAAAGGCTAATCAATTCAGTGACGTCTAGTCGCACGCACAATCAGCTATTGAAACATACGCAGATTTAAGTTTCTTTGCCAGTAAGAGGTGCCGGGTTACTCAACAAGCAGCGACCGTCTACAGAGCGAAGATGTTAGATTTTGGGTGATCTTTTGACTGCTGCAGATAAGGGAGAAGTGTTTCCCCCAGCACACCTACATGGTGCACAGTGGCAGGTACTGGCATTCATTCACCCTTTTGAGACCACTTTCAAAAGCAACCCGCTCAATATTCAAGCTTTCTGGCGTCAAATTATATTTAATTGCCAATGATTTGTGCTTCAAGAACCCGACTTCTAGGAAGTTGGTTCTACATACGTCATTCTGACCATTCGGAAGATCTTGGTTTGATCTTCTTTGGTTCTTGGCTGGCCTTCTGAAGGGCCCCCAATTCTCTACCACTATCAGGTGTCCCTTTCTGCCTTTCTGCTGCATGTACATTCACCACGAACACTTCAATATCATCATGTCACAAACATTAAATATCGAGTTGCAAAATCGCACAACCTCTGACGAGGTGTATGCTTACGTTACTGGCCTGGCTTTGAACAACAACAATCGTCCATTTCTTCTCCAAGCCGATGGAAAGTCACCATACTACCCAGAGTCACCACCCAGCACAGTCCATCCACTTTCCGCCGATTGCGCGATCCGACTGGGCAAGCAGGGCAGCACCACGACCGCAACGATTCCCCTCATAGCAGGAGGTAGGATATGGTTTTCCATCGGCAAAAAGCTGACATTCTTCGTCAATCCTGGGCCAGCGTTAGTTGAGCCGTCCGTCACGAACCCCACGGACCCCAATATCGATGTCAACTGGGCATTTTGCGAGTTCACATTTAACCAGACCCAGCTATATGCAAATATCAGGTCATTTTCCCTCTAATCAGTGGTCTCGAGTTCACTAACACATAACAGTTACGTTGACTTCGTTAGTTTGCCGATTTCTATGAAGTTGATTCCCGACAAAGGTGAACCACAGGAGATTCGTGGCTTGAAGCCAGATGGGCTCGAGATCGTCTGTGAAGGCTTGAAAGCGCAAGGTGCTGGGTGGCAGAAACTGGTTGTGGAGTCTGGCAGCCGGAAGGTTAGAGCATTGAGCCCTAACAACGGAATGGTAATGACCGGCGGCGAGGCGTTCAAAGGGCATTTTGAACCCTATGTTGACGAAGCGTGGGAGAAATACTCCAAGACTCCCCTTACAGTCCACACCCAAGCAGAATGGGGAGAGGTCCAGGGACAAGTTAAAAACGGGGAATTGACGTTCCCAGGGCTTGGTAGCTTTGCCAAACCCTCCACTGCAGACATCTTCAGCTGCAGCACCGGGCCATTTGCAAATAACGCAGGAGCAACCGGGCCCCTGACAGCTCGTATCAGCGCCGCATTGAACAGGTCGACTTTAATATGTAACGACTGTCACCCAACCAATGAGAAGATCTCTGAGTATTACAAGCACCCGATCACGAATCACTATGCGCGGCTTGTCCATGAAGCAAATCACGATGGTCGAGGATATGCATTCCCTTACGATGATGTTTCATCGGGACGCGAAGTTGATCAGTCGGGATTTGTTAGCGGATGGCCTAAAGCGTTTTCGGTGGCTATTGGCTAGATCTTATACTTGCAGACGTTTTATAAATACAATCATTATACCATGTTGCTGCGATTGTGTCTGCGACTCAAATCATGGGGAAGACAAACGGTCACGGGGGTTTAAAGTGGAAGTCGCGCTCTCACTTAATTACCGTATGATTGCAAAAGTATGGTGGGTCCATTGATCCAACAAATGCTCGAAAAATGATATTATGATTAAAACAGTATTTAAGAAGTTTTCACCCTGATATACCGTTCTCTTCCACAATCGAGTTCCTCGGCGCGTCTTCTGGAATGATTGGAATAAAATCTTTCCGTTCGGTCAATCCATGTTTAGGAGGTAATCTATCTTCCTTGATACGCCAACTCAATCTCCTTCTTGTATCTTTCCAACAACACCTTTCGATTCAATTTTGTCGTCGCAGTAACCATTTTCTACTTCTAGTCAGTACAATCACGTCTCAAACTTCATCCCCAAAACTTACATTCTGTGGCGTCCATTCCTCGTCAGCAACTACAACACCCTGAACAATCTCCAAACCCGCCAACCCGGACTTCTTCCCAATTGCTTGCAACTGCTTCAACACCTCCCGCCGAACAGCCTTGTTGTGCGCAAGATCGCCCATCCCATGACCCTCTACACCAATTGATTCCGCTAGCTTCTTCAATGCGGGTTCGGCTGGTACGATGATTGCGATGGGATGGGTTTGCGTGATTGATGCGTAGATGCATATATTCGCCACCACTGTCGCAGCTCGGTAGACGGATTCCAGCTATCCGTATATTGTCAGCATCAGGTTACATTTACGTCGCCGTTTCTCAAAAATCTGGATTATGTACCTTTTCTAGCGCAATGTACTCTCCATTCAATGTCTTCACCAAATTCTTCTTCCGGTCGATCACTCTTAGATGACCGTTACGATCCCATTCTCCAATGTCCCCGCTCATGAACCATCCATCAGGGGAGAAAGCTGCACGTGTTTCCTCTTCATTCTGGTAGTAGCCACTCGCTACGCTGGGTCCACGGATCCAGATCTCGCCCTGTGGAGGGGTGTTGTTGGAGTAGTAGCCAGCATCTGGGAAATCGACGAGTTTAATTTCGATACAGCTGGGAACGTCACCGTGCGCTTCCATCGTCCAGGCGAGAGGATCACAAACGGCTCCCATTCTTGTGGATGGTTAGTTGGAGATAGTGTTTGGGGTGAGGGGGGGGGCGGGCGGGCGGAATGCTTACGCTGCTGTTTCTGTGGAACCATATCCGTTAACCATAGGTGTTATGGCTAGAGAAATGAACTCTTGCGTCTTTTTGGAGATGGGTGCTGCTCCGTTCAAACAAAACCTCAACCTACCACCAGTCGCTTGCTTGACCTTGTTAAATACGATCGCATCCAAGATACCGGAACCGGGCAAGCCCATAGATAACAGAAGTCTCTTAGTATAGAATGCACCCCAGAATAGAGAACGCACAACAGGTCCACTTTTGTGCACATTGGCTTCAACACCTTTCTTCACAGTTTCCCATACCGCGGGAACGCCTACCAGGAGAGTAGGTTGTAGTTCAAGAATGTCACCTTTGCAATTCCGCATCGAAGCTTCTGAGAGGGTCTTGGGGTTGCCGTATCCCATTAGACTTCCCCAATACAAACATGCATTTTCGAAGACGAATTCGAAAATGTGGGCCAGGGGCAGGTAGGCTAGAAGGATGTCGTCGGGGCCGAGGTAGTCGCCGACGATACTGTCTGCTCCAGCCACTTTACAAAATATTAATATTGCTCTCATGTGCAGAATTGTTCATCAACTTACTTGCTGCCACAACATTCCTGTGTTTCAGCTCCACTCCTTTAGGCATCCCGCTTGAACCGGAAGTATACATGATGCAGCATAAATCATCGGGACTTGGAGGTACGGCTGGAGTCCTCCTATCACCACTTCCCCTGGATACTAATTCGTCGTAACTTAGCAAAGTCAGATGACTATGGCTTTGCTTGAGCTCATTAATCTTTGATTCTGGGAGTTCCGTATCACCATCTGTGTTGTAAATCACGAATTTAACATGTTTCAGCTTCCCCAGTGAGTCTAGTAGTGTGGTCAGTAAGTGCGGCTCCAGGAAGACAGCCGTCGCCTTGGTCTGTATAAGTGAATGGCGAAGCCCCTCTACGCCAAGAGTATCGTAAGCCGTAACAATTGGCATGGACTGGGACATTGCGCCATGAGCAATTGACAACCAATGAGCACTGACATGACTGTAAGCTTTTGGCGTATATCCGGAAGAGCTGTAAGCTTACCTTGTAGCCGCAAAAAGATGAACTCGATCTTGCCTCGTCATCCCAAGGTCCCTTAACCCTGCTCCTATACTAAGTACCGTTTCTTCATGCTCTTTAAAGCTGACATATTCATAATGGCCCATCTCGAAGTACGTCCATTCTTTATCAACTTCTTTAGGCTGCCCATCGACAACCTTTTTTACCTTTTTGGTCTCCTTGTGTTTTCGAATGAGTTTCCTCGAGCCCAGCGCACGTGCATCACCATATTTGCGGGAACTGTGTTGCACGATGTCGAAAACTGTCTCGATGCCCGGCTGAGGCGATGACAGAAGTTGTGGACATCGTATATTACGACGAGGGATGGATTCGCCTTCTACTGCTGGGACTCCTTGAACTTCAGCTGTGAAAGGCGGTTTTCTGGACATGCGAGGTTGAAAGGTAGTGGTTTTGGGTGACATGGTGATGATATATGTGGATTTTGGACAATAAGAGAGGAAATTGAAGATAGAAATATCACTTACCGTATAACAACTATTCCATAGATTGGGGCGTTGATATAAACATACACATAAGGACCTGGTCCGTTGACATTCCGAGATCCCAACGAGCTCAACCATTTCAGCCTTCATGGAGAATGTGACTCCCTGGCCGAATCATAACTAAGCAGCATGTGACAACGCGGTTGACGAGCACTGCCTCCCTTGGATCTTATGCCTCGGCATAGCTCCTGTCAGACTACAGGGCGGATAGTTTAAAGGAATCTGCACCCCACTGTCCTGGCTTGCATTAACACCGATTTTAGTCGCGTTTTGACATAAAAGTGTTGTAGTCCTTGCACGATAGCGGTCGTACGCTGACTAATCATTTCCCATCTACGTGACCGTCGAACCGTCGTCGTATATACAGCGCCCTTTCCTTTTCTCTCTCTTTGATTCAGTTTGGGAATGACGAGTTGGCCAAATTCCTAGTTGCATCTGCATCAGGGGAAATGAAAGGGGAAATGAAGAAGCAGAACCACTGGGAAATGAGAGTTATATCCTCGACACCAAAACTCGTGTTGCCGTCGTCACCAGACTCTCCGCGGGAAATTCGATATTCTGAATAGCACCTAGGTATGATATCGCATCTCGGGATGTCCTGATTCATAGACTCAAAATCGAACATTCATCAAAAATACTTCACTCCGGACGTGGTGTCCTTAGCCGACAAAACGGCTATCTTTTCGCGGGGTAACCGACCAAGCCGACTCGGTACCGATCGATCGCATTTGCGACTATGGCTTTCCCGGTCAGCCGTATGGACCCTTTTCCCCAAACTTCCCCAGCCGCCGCCCTTCGAGCCATTCGGTTTTCTCTGATACCATGACCATATCCGACGAGCCATATCCGACGCATCACTGAAGCATAGCTTCATTATGTCCGCTCGCAAGAGAGTATCGCAAGCCTGCAGGCCGTGCGGGGCCAAAAAGATCAAGGTAGAATCTGTTCTACACGTAAAGAGATGGCTGCAGCCATTGACGGTAAACCCAGTGTGATGGAGGGACTCCGATTTGTGGTCCCTGCCAATTGAGGCACAACGATTGCTCCTACGGCATTTCACGACGAGGGCATTCCGCGCGTAGATTGAACAGTGGAAGGTGAGTTAGGCATCGGCTATTGGATCAGAAAAACATTAACGCATTTCAAGTAACAGTCTTCCGGGCACACCTGCGGCAAACTTGCAACCTACTCTATCTCCACTACCACATGCTCCGGCAAACCCTTTTGCCATCCCCAATGGCTCAATTCCGCAAACACAACAAGAATCGGGCTCCCGTCTCCATGCGAATAGCCATGAGCAGATTCGTCTTGCGCCAATAATATATCCTCAAAAAGAACCTGCTCCTAGAATCCCACATGCGCTGGGGCCGGATGTTGCAAAACAATTATTCCAGACTTACTTCGATTGTATCCATCCGCTCTGGCCAATTCTTTACAAGCCTATGTATACGTCCTTTGACTACACCTATCCGTCACCTAAAATACCGAATTGCCTAGCGACTGCAATATTTGCTATTGCATCCTGCGTGGACGTACATCCCTCAAAGCAGAACATTGGGGAGCGCCAAACCGGAATTCCTGCTAAATCTCAATTCTACTTTGAGGAGACCTTAAGTTTCCTGCAGAAGAGCGAAGGGAATAATGATAGAACACTGAAAAGTGTCTTTACTCCATCCATTGCGACCTGTCAGACTTTGACAATACTTTCCCTACAACAACATGGTGTCGCCGAGTACTCAAGAGCAGCTACTCTTTGTGGACTTGCCTCGTCAATGGCGATTGAGCTACGTTTACATCGTCCTTACGAGGTGGACGACCCAACTCAGCGCGAAATTAGGTACCGCTTGTGGTGGAATTTGTTCATACTTGAGAAAATGATATCATGTGAAATGGGCAGACCTGTAATTCTCAGGACAGAAGAGACGGATACCCCATACCCATCCACTTCAGAAGCCGATGAATTTGAACTCTTCTCTCCACCTGCGAAACGCCAGGAGACATCTGATCCCGTACCCATATCTGGCAAATTGCGCACGCTGTCTGTTCTCGGTACGACTATCGGACTTGCTACGATCATGGAAAGGATTTCTAGAGAAGTCTATGGGCTCTCAAGTCGGAAATCTATCCGAGATGATCCAGTTGTAGGTGAAGCCAAGCGTATGGAGCTGTGGTCTGCTCTGAAACGGTGGGAGGGTGAGGTCGAATCCTCGCCATTGCGACTAGATCTGAGTGAAAGACTCACATCGGTCCCTAGCCTAATCACTAACTATGTTGTAAGTATCGGAGTTCCCAAACAAGTAGCGTTAACTAATCCGACTAAGATCATGTGCTCTGGAACGATCTTGTTACATCGGCCATTTATAGCTAGATGGATATCTAATTCTGAAGGTAACGATCCTGTAGCGAACCCTTTACGGGTATGCCTGGACGCCGCTCAAAAGATATGTGACATATTGGAGAAATATTTTGACATATTATATGGTTTACCCTGCGACATGGTTTTCAGCATCTTCACCGCTGCAAGCACCCTTCTATATCAGGTCAAACAACCCGATGGAGCAGACATAGTTGACTCACAGCGTCGTCTGAGAATGTGCATTCATTGGCTTTCAGTGCTTGGTAAAAGCTGGAAAAGTGCTGGAGCCCGTCAACAGCTATTGGCTGACCGTAAGTTGCCTATTTTCCGGCGGAGGGAGAAACTTCAGCTAACACTGAAAGTCTCTGCAATGCCGCAAGATGCGAATGTTAGATCTCCGGTTGCCGCAGCATCTCAACCAGATCTAGGAACGATGCATATGTCTAGCCCTCAAGTTACGCTAGATGGAGCACGGTTGCCAGTGGAAACTCTCTCCAAGGCGGCGAAAGGTCCCTCGCCATCAGACGACTGGGAATTTTTGCGAGATTTCGGAGATCCTTCCGACGAATTTTACATTCTAGACGAAGAACTTAGGGGTCTGCTCGATGGCGATCATGGATGGAAACTTTAATTGGTTCTCATGCATAATGTCTATTCAACACCAAAACGGTGGTTCATCTCTAATTATACCATTTCCTTGCACGCATCCTACATTTCAATAATTCCAACTGGCCCGTTATATTCCTTTCTGCCGAAGGCGAAGAAGAAGATAGCACCGAAAAATAACCAACCACCCATAACGATCACACTATAATTCATGTTCTGGGCTGTGACGGGTTGTACGCTTGGGAATGTGCAAAAGACTATTGCTAGGACGAGCCAAGCAATGGCCACAGCATTTACCAACCAACCCAGGCGATCTCCCAGTCGGAATGAACCATATTGATCCTTCCTCAGACTTTTCCTACCGCATGACATCATGTAAATAATTGGCAGAAGATATGAAGCATACATGCCCAGCACAGACATCGATAAGATGGCGTTAAATGCAGTACTGTTTCCAAGATAGATTAATCCAAGAAGCATTTCCACTAAAGTCAGAGCGACGATAGCGCGAACAGGCACTTGCAGCGTCGGATGTACGTGGGCGAAGTACTTCGAATATGGTGTAGCGGAGTCGCGAGCAAATGCCCAGTATGTTCTTGATGTTGATGTGCAGCCAGCAGCATTGGCGGCCACGGCAATAAAACAGACGACGAGGATTAAAATAGTAGCACCCGCTGCGTTGCCTGTGACGTTTAAGTATAGTTGCATGAACGGGAAGCCGGTAGGAGATGCGAGTAAGTCCTCTAGGTTTCCGAGGGAGTATAGGAGGATAATACAATAGCCAAGTCCCATCAATCCGTTGATGGCAACGCTGCCAACCATGGCGATCGGTACGTTTCGTCCCGGTCGAGGCATCTCTTCCGCCAGATGACAAGCGGCGTCGTATCTGCGGCCAACGGTAAATACAACGGTAGAAATCTACACAGGGGGATTTATGCATACCCAAGAAGTGGATACACTGCGCTGAGAAGGCCGACGAGCCATGAAACTCCATCGTTTCCCCATCCACTAGTATTTGTTACCTGGACGAAGACGAAATGCGCGTCATGTTTGGGTGCCATTGCGCCCAGCACTGCCATGATTGCTACGAAGCCTGCGATGTGGAGCACCCCTGATGGTGTCAGTATATGAATTGGACTGACAGTTTCGACGTCTAGCACATACCGGAAGTAAGATTTGTATGTGGTAGAATCCTTGAACCCCATATATTGACAACTGCCGAATACATAAGGACTAGCCAGTAGAAGAGCATGCCTTGCCATCTTGTCGGGACATAAGTATCGGGATTATTCATCGTGATGAGACCCTGGAACTGCAGACCAGCAGAGAATGCCGCAGATGCAGTGAGGACTATTTGACCCCCTATAGAGATCCAGCCGGTGAACCAGGACGCGATTTTCATTTGACTTTTCGGGGCTAGTGCTGCGACGAAATGATATTGTCCTGTATATTATTGATAAATTAGTCTCGGGTCTGATGAGATTGATTCTTTGCTTGCCTCCAGCTATGGGCCAGATAGATGCTATCTCGGCGAGCGACGATGATATCGCGAGACTCCCTATCAGTGATATGCAACTTCGGCAATATTAGCATGAGGAGGGTTGAATTCGCGGATTTGATCAGCTCACTAGTTGTAAAATAGACACGGAGCTCCCCCATTTGCCAAGGCTGCTGCCACAACGCTGGACAATGCTTCCCATGTAGCCATCAAACAGAGACATAGCGAGCCAAGTGACCAGACGGAGAAGTCTCTCCGTAGTTCTTCTATTTGGCCCGCTGCCACAGTATCGTGTCTTCTGTCTCCTGTTTCGGAAGAAGAACATCGAGGTTTCTCTGTCATGAAGTCTTCTCCGGTTTTCTTGCGCTCATCCGAGAAATCCATAATAGTAAAGCACGCTCGATTGATGTTTCAAGAAAATTTTGACGGCACAACTTCATGCAATGAAAAGAAACCTTAGTTGCAATATGATACAAACTTCTAAATCAATAACTCAGCCTGAGCTGAAGGCCATAGTACTCTATTTACACTTCCAAGAACTCATTGCGGAGCCTTTCCGTTATCACACATCTTATCTACATTACATCTGTCTTAATAATTCTTAGATTCCGAGTGGCATAGATTATGCATACTGTATGACAGGTATCATACCCTTTCGTTCTATCAAGGTTTGTGGGTATGCTCACTTTCTAGATACCGGTAAGAAGTCTGGGTATCTCTATACCCGGACCCCGCATTGGTGCTTTCCGAGATACCCGCACCGGGTATCATTGAAACCGCAACTAGTGACTTGATAAGCTGTATTAAACAAGGGATTGTTGCCGAAATTGTGCTATAATATAATGGCGAGGGTCATAATGAGCCCGGGTATGTCAGATATCGGCAATGCCTATTCCAATTTCTGTTATGTTATATACCCAGTGGTATGGGAAGGTCAGCCGATGGCTATAAGTATGCATGAAGTTCCTAAGTTTTATTGCTGCTCAGTTAATGCGTCTTTGATTGTGAATTTGTGAATCTACAATCAGATTTTCATCCCCCATCACATCTTTTGAAAAACTCGAGGACGAAGCAGAAGTACGACCAATACCTTGAGTACTGCTCACCACACTCTCCCTTCGTCTCACATATCCATTATGGAGCACTTAAGCCGGACTCAGAAACCTCATCCCCTCGCCCAGCTTTCAGTCGAAGAAGCACATCGGGCGAGAGATGTCATCTTACGTTTACACGACAAAGCAATCATAGACTTTCGAACGATCTCGCTCGAAGAACCAGCCAAAGCAGAACTTTCCAAATATCTCGAGGCCGAACATAACGGCACCCTCACATCTTCGACCCCTCTCCCAAAACGTGTTGCAAGAGTCACTTACGATATCATCGGCAACAATAAGATTCCACAATACTATGAGTCACTCATTGATATAGCAGAAGGTGCTGAGATTTCACACGAACTCGTCAGTACTGCGCATCATGCTAGTTTGACTTTGTAAGTTTGACGCCTTCGTCTTCATCAACTGTTTACTTACAAGCCGCAGAGGAGAATTCGACGAACTGGTCAAGGCTACTTGGGGATCTGCTTCCTTCAAAGAAGCAGTTGCAGAACTGAACATACCCTCAGGTTTCGAGGTGGTCGTTGAGCCATGGCCATATGGAGGCACCATCGAAGCAGAAAACCCACGCTACTTCCAAGGTCTTTGCTTTGCCCAAGATTCCCGAAATGGAAATCCCGACTCCAACTTCTACGCCTACCCCCTACCAATCATCCCTATTATGGACGCGACAACACGTGAAATCGTTCGTATAGATAAACTTGCCACTGGTGGAATCGAAGATGGATTCAAAGTTGGAACACAAGCTAAAGATCTTCTTGCGCATTGTAAGTCTGCTGAGTATGTGCCGGAACTGCTCGGAAAGGGAGTCCGTCAGGATATGAAGCCAATCAACGTCATTCAACCTGATGGACCTAGTTTCAGCGTTACGGACGAGAGCTTGATTGAGTGGCAGAAGTGGAGGTTCCGTGTCGGATTCAACCATCGTGAAGGAGCGACCATCCATGATGTTTGGTATGATGGAAGAAGTGTGCTTTACAGACTTAGTATTAGCGAGATGGTAAGAATATAAGGCTTGGGCTAATGGACGTGCATGCTAACAGACTTGCAGACTGTTCCCTACGCAGACGCACGATCTCCATTCTTCCGTAAGCAGGCATTCGATTTTGGAGACGGCGGAGCTGGTAACTGTGCAAACAACCTTGAACTCGGCTGTGACTGTTTGGGTGTAATCAAGGTAAGCATGCCTCAATAGAACCGTTCAAAAGCTCCATCTAACATTACCGGAAGTACTTTGATGGAACCAAGACCGAAAGTAATGGAGCTGTCTCCGTCAGCCCTAATGTCATTTGTCTCCACGAGCAAGACAATGGTATCGGGTGGAAGCACACGAACTGGCGCACAGGACGTGCTGTAGTAACCCGACATCGAGAGCTGGTCGTACAGTTCATCATCACCCTCGCCAACTACGAGTACATTTTCGCCTATAAATTCGATCAATCGGGTGGTATCACGGTCGAGACGCGTGCAACGGGAATTGTCAGCGTCGTCTCCATCGATGCTGGTAAGAAGTCCGAATATGGGAACGTTGTATCTCCAGGCGTCCTTGCACAAAATCATCAACACGTTTTCTGTGTTAGAATCGACCCTGCAATTGACGGACATGCCAATTCTGTTTTGGTCGAAGAATCCCATGCCGTGCCGATTTCTGAAGAGAGGAATCCTTACGGCAACTTCTACGAGGTTGTACAGACACCTGTTACGAAGTCACGGTGGATCGATGCGGCGCCTCAGCACAATCGCGTTATCAAAATGGTTAATCCAAATAAGAAGAATGCTATCAGTGGGAAGAGTGTAGGTTACAAGTTCACACCTGCACCTACACAGATGTTACTTGCTCAAAAGGAAAGCATTCAAGCGCAGAGAGCGACATTTGCACAACATCATGTTTGGATAACAAAATACAGGGATGGTGAGCTGTATGCTGGAGGAAGATATACGTTACAAAGTCGAAAGGAGATTGATGGAGTGGGCGACGCGGTTGAGAGGGGTGATGAGCTTGTGAAAGAAGGAGATGATGTTGTGGTCTGGAACAGCTTTGGATTAACACATAATCCAAGAGTCGAAGATTGGCCCGTTATGCCGGTGGAGATCCATGAGTTGCACATTAAGCCAGCGGATTTCTTCGAGGCCAATCCGTCGATTGATGTACCTTCCTCGAGGAACTTAGCGTCGAGGCTGGTAGAAAAAGAGCAGAATGGCGATACATCAGCATGTTGCCAGAAGAGTGGGGTTGATGCGAAGTTGTAAAGATTCTTTTCTATCGGGAGTTTTGTTGGGCGGGAACACAAAAGGGTTCGGGGAGTAATAGCTCGGATTATGGAAAGATATCATGTGAGTAACGGGACATCTGGATGGTTTCAGCCATGCTGTAGCATTAAAGAGAAGTGTAATGTAATGTAACTCGACGACTGGAAGTGTGTGATGCAATGGCTGATGTGTTGATCTCGATTCTATACGATGCTCGCGTCCAAGATCATGAATACCACAGATTCAACAGTTTCATGACTTGCGCTGTTCTCTACTGCTTCTGCCACTAAGTTGCCGACCATATTACCCCAGTCAGTTCATCTACAAGGAGGACAACAACAAGTAGTCGAGAGCGTTGCAGGAGGACTGCATAGCCAAGAGCAGCAAGTGCATTAAACCTCTCAGCTCTCAAGATAGACACGCAGGCTTCTTCTTGCATGAAACATACGAGGCAGTAAACGAGCCGATGCTCGAAACGGTAAGTTCAAGTCGAGTAACCTACCGAAAAAAGCTTGTCCAAACGCCAGCCGACCAACGTCACATCATAACGTCCACATGCATTTACTACAGCAGCTTACTCGCCACGGAGAAGCAGTCTGCGTCCGGTAAGAAGCAGAATTTGACTTTCTTAGCAAGAGCCCTGGTAAACAGCAGGTATTTGTTGCACATCGCAGAACGTCGGCGAAGCTATGAAGATCGCTCAATATGGTATAGATGTTGTGGAGCAAGGGTTCTTTTTCTGGAGAAGATTGCGCCGAGGGCAAGGATGGTCTTTCTTGAAGGGATTCCAATGATACTGCATGAAACCATATCAATTTACTACGTTTTGCCGGTGCACTACGACTACGAGTGAAATCAGCAAAACATTTTGAGGAACTCGTTGATTTGTTCTAGATGTTTTTATCAAAATGGACGGGCGCTGTGGCTTTACACGTGATGACTAAGCGATCGAGCTATTAGCCACATTGCTAAATACCTCCCATACAATGACGATGCTCATGAACGTCTGGTAGACACAAGACACCTGCGAAACAACATGGCGAGACTCAACTCTTTGCCGGCGCTGGAGCAGAATGCTAGCTTTATGAACTTGGAGCGCATGTTAGCAAGATTGCAAAAGAACTTGACGTCTGCAGATTTATCTGCGAAAGCTGGAAATCATTTCGAGCGGGAGAAAATGGGCACAGTAAGGATGTTCTCTGTCAGTTAAAGGAACTGTTTCTGATCCAGGATGCCACAGAACCTCGAATACGCGCGCAATCTATTAATACATGTCGAGCAAGATGCGCAGAACATCAAAGTGCTGTCAAAGAAACAAGAGGTCCAGGCTGATTTGGTGCGAAAGCGGGAGCTGTTACATAGATTGGGCGAACGGCTGCAGGAGTTAAATGAGGTTTGTTGAATTTCTGGCAATTGGCGCATGAATATTTTCTCACAACTTACAGCTTGGAGACTACGAATCGGACGACGATACATCTGATGGGGAGGATTTATTAGCTCAAGATACTCCGTCAGAAACTACCGACGAAACAGCTACACATGAGGACCGTTCCGTACCTTCACCAACGACCCATACCCCTCCTTTTACAGATATAGACCCCTCGTCGCCGCTCTCCAGGTCTCGCACTTCAGTCGCGGAAGAACCATATACTCTCCGCTCTCGGGCCCCCCACCACTCCGACCTCTTCACGCAACCACCTCCTACCTCTACCTCCAATGCCGAACATACCACGGCATACACGACTTCAACCTCCACCAGCACCTCCCCATCTGCGCCCACAGCCACAGTAACTACAGCCGAAACCCTCTTAACACACAACCGCACCGAACAAGAAGATCTCACTGCATCTCTCCTCAGCATGGCACAGCAACTCAAAGCCTCCTCTCACTCCTTCGCCAACACACTGGCCTCCGATTCCGCAGTCTTAGACTCCGCCGTCGCAGGCATGGATCGCAATGAGTTGGGTCTAGAAGCAGCTAGTAGACGGATGGGACATCTAAGGTCGATGACAGAGGGGAAAGGTTGGTTGGGTAGGATGATTATGTATGCTTATATTGCGGGTTTGGCCGTCCTCGCACTGGTCATTGTGTTTGTGTTACCGAAATTGAGGTTTTAGTTCGAGCTGACATGCATTCTGGGCGTCTGTTTTGGGTATTGGGGATATATGCATGGATGGATGGAAGGGGGGTGTCTAGGTGTTACGTACCGGGGTTACTTCTGGGGAGTTTTGTGTGATACCATGAGTGGCGCTTTGTTTTATATCACCGCAGTGAGACTGGGTATGATGTATCTAAGGAGGTGAAACAAGAAGATGCCATCTTGCTTCTTCATTTTCAAGCTCCTCCTCAAGCGTAGATATTCGAAGAATCTAATCCGCACCTACTCGCCGCTGCGACACGTCAATATTCTTCTTATATTCGAGCATCCAAAGTAATTCTAATTCTAAATAGCAATTAAACGATATCTTCAATTTTGCAGAGCAGTGCGTGACTGGCAACTACCTCCACCCCTCTTCTACCCAAGATCATCCCCCTCACGTTCACCAACGTTCGATTCCACTTCTATAAAACCCGAATTCTCCATATGACATGGTGCAAGTAAAGGCTATCGCATAAAGATAAGAGCGTAATGCGCAGAATGAAATAAAAATAAAATCAATACGATCCACCCATATCGTTCCATTAGATCAAATCATCGCACAAAATATTGCAATTGCGGACTGTACTGAAGCGTCGAAAGATGTAAGTGAGGGCAACCGAAAGATGGGAAGAGATCCCGACGAGTATGAATCGCATGTAATGGTAGATTTGATGCATGGCGAGGTCGATGGAACTAGATCAAACTGTCGTGAAGATGTGTAAGATAGAAGGCATATCGTCGACTGTGCTGGAAGAGCAGAAGCAGGCCAGAAAACCATCGCGGTGAAGCTGCGATTCGAACTCGCGAAAGCGTTGGTCTTCAAAAGCTCGGAAGATAGAAATAGAGTAGGAAAAAAACGATGGAGTCCCCTCCGTCCTGACTCAATCCCCGCCTTCACTCTCCGTGCTCGAATCCAAAATCTCTATAACTAGCGGAGCCTTTGGAGCCATGGGAGTAGATGGCGGCGAAGGTAACTGGCGTTTCTTCTTCTTCGCAACAGTGACAGGCGCATCAATGAGCTCCACCTCACTATCACTGTCATAATCGCTCTCTTCTACAGTCGCATACTGTACAACCACACCGCGGTTCTCCTCCTCACTACTCTCACTCTCACTAACATTTGGACTCTCCCCACAAGAATCCACCGTCTTCTCCTCCCCCCCCCAAGAAGGCGCCTTCCTCCAACTCGGCAGCGCCCCAACCGGCCACCCCAACCTCGGTCTCTGAAAGCGAAAGAACTGCTCATCATGACCCTTCAGTAGAGGCTCGAGACGATCGTCCCATTCTACGCCTGTCTTCTGCTTGAAAATGGTTTTGAAGTCTACGAACGCCTCGGCAAAAATCTTGGGATAGCATTCTGTTTTCCAATAACTGTTTTTCATGTGGGGAATAGACAGTTTGGCGGCGGCCATGTAAGTGCAAGGTTTGGCGTGCGATTCGAATAGGTAGACGGTGTATTTTTGTCGGGTGTGCTTACCGTTGAGAGTTATTCGGTTGAGAACGACTTTGTATTCGAAGCCAGTGGGGTCGGTATAGACGTGGTGAAGTTCTTTATCAACATGTTAGTCTCTAAATGTGAGTTCCGAGAGTGGCGAATGCATGGATTGGGAAAGAAGCATCATGAATGGGTATACATACTATTATCGACAAATTGTTCCGCAGCTCGAACACCGTCTTCGAATTCATTTCTGTAATTCTTCTTTTGCTTGTCGGTGTAATGGAGGCGCTTCATAACACGACTGAGAGAGTATCCCTCCGTGGCAAGTTTCTTCTTCTTGCCCGTTTCTCCAATGAGGCAATCCTCAATCCAATCCAGCTCGACTATCTTGCACCGTTTGCCCAAAGCTATGGCTTTCTTGACTGTTGAGAATGATGCTCGTTAGTAACTTGAGTAAACTGTATCAATACAATGAATAAGTACATACCCTGGGCCGTCTTCTTTTTATATTCCTCAATGGTAACAACAAGATGCGTGGTTTCCGGGGTGACCTCTCGAGAGCAAAAGCCCCCATGGCCTTGGATCCATTTGATGATATTCTCATATGTGCAGTTTGGTGAGTTTCTCGCAGTGACGAAGTCGCCTGCAAGCGACATTATGCAACCCGCAAAGATAGACCTCATTGCGCCATTTGAATATCCTTTCGACCGGCCATTGTTTGAGGTGCTCTTGCCGGGATATGGTTTTCTTTCTACCTTGGAAGAATTTTGATGCTTGCGAATGGCTGGCATTGTGATGGCTCTGGTAGATGCCCGAGACGTCGTAAGAAACTGTTAAAGGAACAACAGAAATTGGAGGCAGTGGAATGAGGATGATAAGCTCGAACTGGGTTGTAAGCCCGAGGCACAGATATATTTCCGTAGATGCTAGGTATATTTAAAAGTAGAAAGGACAGAGCAACATGCTTTGAATGAAGTATGTCGAGCCAAGCAGAAAGTGGTGGTGAATAGAATGAGACGCGGAAGAATTAGAATGACGAATGTTTCTATGCTTGATGACACTTGAGATGTCTACTTTGGTCAACACGCCATATACCATGTGTTATGGAGACACTGGCGGCAGATGAAAAATGATTCAGGAAATACTGCGGGAAAAGAGAGAATATGAAGGTGACGTAACCCAGCGAATCGCTGGAAATGCCTTAAATCAAGCAAGATATCAAAAGAAAGCTGAAGATTACCTTGGGATATATCTTGATTGAATTCGACTTCAACAGGTCAGTCAGTTGGGGTTGTTCCAGCAATGGCCAAGATGTTTTCAGTGAATTGCCTGGAAATTGTATTGCAATATTCTGAGCAAAGGATATAGAAAGTAGAAATAAGGATAGGCTATTGGTATAAAGAAATAGACTCTGTAGAAGTCGAGAAGAATGATAGAACTAGCTGAACACTTCGTGCGTATATGGTAGATGTTGGGGACGTTACGTTGAGAATACAGTGAATCAATTTGGCACTAGCCTATGGCACCCGATTTCGGGTTCCCAACGTTATTCGAGACAACAAGGTGCATCTAGAATGCTGGAAAGTGAAGTGAAGTCTGAGAAACTGAAGAGGGAATTGAGAGAAGGTACAAGTGAAATTGAATGAAAAGGAAACCATGTCCCTACTTGTTAGCATAGAACTTCCAATGGTGAGGCGATTTCGCCAAAGACAGAGTAAGAAAGGGGGAGTGGAGATGTTCGTCTCAGAACTCGGAAAACACCCAATGCAGACCAGAGTTTTAGGCATAAGAAGATGGATGCAAGCGCATTTTCGTAGAACTTCCAAGGTCTGCCCGTGGTCCGAAGTCCTTTTGCTTTTGTTTCAGATCTACCCATGGATGATTCATTCGCACAATATTTGGCAATCTTTACCTATTCATGACACTGCCTATCTAACACTTTTACCTAACGCTTTTAGCCTCCTTTATGAACGCCTGGATTTTTGCAATACTCTGAGCACCATTTTCTTCCACCCCGCTACTCACATCAACACCAATAATTCTATCGCTTAGATCACCTGCCGCTCGAACGGCGTCAGCAACATTCTCGGAGTTCAATCCTCCAGCGAGAAGGATTCTGAGTCCACTATCCTTAGACAAGGTAGCTTGCACTTCCGACATATCTAACTTCTGTCCAGAGCCTCCAGAAGCCGAATCTAACAGGGGCACGGTGTGATAACCTCTCTTTGCAAGCCCAGGCTGACCAGGTTTGAAGCTGCGAATGACAGGAACCGGTATCGTATTCGCCCATTCTAGAGGCTCATTCCCATGCAGCTGCACAATATCCAAGTCGTACGCTTTCTGTAGTTCTAGAACCTCTTCTAGTGGTTGGTTTTGGAAGACACCAACCAGAAGTGGCCTATGGCTGGATATGTTCGACGCTGCATTTGCAAAGAAATCTGTTGCTTGGTTACTAACACGATCACTAACGACCGTCCCAGTAGTCTGCTGTGCACCATGAACGGCTCTCGATATGGCAATCGCGTCTTTGTATGGAACATGACGACCTCTGCCGGGAACAAGAATCATCCCTATCAAATCAGCACCAGCCTTAATTGCCTCCGTGGCCGCTTCAGCCGTTCGCGTTCCACAAATTTTCACAAGAAGACTTGGAGATGACGATTTTGTTTGGACGACCGCTCCTCCTAACAGTTCGCGGATGAATGCCGCTGTATCTCTGGCCCGCATCAATGCTTCGCCTACAAGGACCGCTCCCACGCCATTCTTTTGGTATGCCTCGACATCTTTTGGACCAGCGATGCCACTCAAAGCACATACTATGGTTTCTTTGGGCACTTGGTCCAGAAGACGACTCGTTGTCTCAAGATCTACTTCAAAACTTGTCAGATTTCGATTGTTTACGCCGATGACTTTGGCACCAAGCTTGACAGCTACAGACATCTCATCCGCGGTGTTAACCTCCACTAATGGTTCCATTCCTAGAGATATTGAGTAATGATATAACCTGGTAAGAGTCGCATCGTCCAACATCTTAACAATGAGCAAAACTGTATCAGCACCAGCCAGTCTCGCCTCCAGTATTTGATACTCGTCAAAGATAAATTCTTTGCGTAACAAGGCGGGCCTGTTAGGCATACCTTCAAGAGCTTGGCGTACGGATCGTAGGTCGTCAATGCTCCCTTTAAACCATTCTGGCTCGGTCAAGACCGATATCACACTTGCGCCAGCTAACGCATATGTCCTAGCCTGTGCTGGAGCACATGCAGATAAAGAGATGATACCTTTCGATGGAGACGCCCGTTTGATTTCGGCCATCAGAGAAAGAGGGTAAGGCGATTTCCGTAAACGTTCCACGAACGGAACGAGAGGAGGTGCTATGTCCATGTCGTAAGCCGCTTGTAGGTCAGATGGTCTTTGTGACGGTATCTCCTTCTGCGCCGCTACTGCAGCTTTTCGGTGTGCGAATATTTTTTCGAGGATGTTTTCTTTCTTGGTACCATTTGCAGCTGGCTTAGAGCTGGCTTCTTGGCTTGTGGCCTCTTTCTGCAACCGCTCATTTTCTGCCCACGTTCCCCCTTGCATTTTCAAGAAGTTCCTCAGCATAACTCTGCCTTCTGCGGTCAAAATACTCTCTGGATGATATTGAACACCTTCCACCACATATTCTTTGTGTCGAACTCCCATAATAACTCCTTTGCCGCCATCAATGCCTGCTTCGATCCAAGACGATATTTCTAGGCATTCGGGTAAAGTCGGATGTGTCCCAGCGAGGGAGTGATATCGAGTGACGGGGAGATCCTGTGGTAGATTTGCGTAAACACCCTTGGAGTCATGTCGTAATGGAGATGTTTTGCCGTGTAGAATCTCGCCAGCAAATACGACTTCTCCGCCATACAGATCTAGTATGCATTGTCTAACCACCAGGTTAATTTCTGACTTTATATCTTCCTATTTCTAACTTACTGTCCCATACAGACTCCAAAGATGGGTATCTTGCCGGCGAAATGCTTGATAGCATCTCTGCTGACCCCAGAATCGGTTTTCGGATGACCAGGACCTGGGCTGATGACCAATTGGGTAGGTTTGAGTGCGGCGAGCTCTTCGACGCTGATTTCATTGTTTCTGTAGACTGTTACGTTCGCGCCTTCGAGGACCAAGTATTGGTAGATGTTCCATGAGAATGAATCAAAGTTGTCTATCAAGATAACGTTCGAAGCATTCGATAGCGGGGGAGCCGGCTTTGGCTGCTGCGGGGAGTGGTCAATCAAATCTGTAGCAGGCATAGTCTTCAACGGCTCGTTTTCTCCGGACACCACAGGTAAAAGGGTACTCAGTTAGAAGCGCACGAGATATGTGCAGTTGATATCAGATATACCCCAAACCGTTCTTCGTAATTTTGTGGTGGTTCGTGAGTCAAAAGGTTTGGGTGAAAGACGGAGGGGTGAATTAGCAAAGCCGATGTGGCTCAATGCGCCTTTGAACCATCCCTGCAAAAAAAGCTTCACCTCAAGTTTCGAGGGTCTAGCGCAAGAAGATCGGTCGCGGCAAGGCGCGTCAACCAAAATTTGAATTTACTTGCTTGTACCAGCGCCGTGAAGCAATTGTTTGGAGCTCTGGTTTTCTCATGCTTCGATATACGCTCTACCAAAAATCTTTGCTCATTGAGCTTGGGTAAAGATGGTACCAATTCCAGGAGCCAGTTACTTCCCAGATGTAGGCAAATGCCTCAAGGGAGAAGAAATCCTGATGTAAGTCATTCTGCCAGGAGCTTGGTTTAGGATCAAGCCGTCTGCTGTTTACTAAGTCGTGTATAGCTCTTGGGAAACCGCATTTTTCGCGCTCGCAGACGCTTGCGAAAATGGAATCCAATCCAACATCGAGAAGTTTTTCAGCGATCCAAAAGTTCTAGATCTATTATCACAACCTTGCGATGCGTTCCCAAAGCCTACCGCCGACACGAAAGATGCCTTCGAGCAGAAGTTCAGACCCATCAATGCCGATAATTCCTCCACCGAGATTCAGACAGCTAAGGATGATGCTTTATGGTTGAGCAAAGAAGCTGACCTTGACGAGGTCTCGGCTTTGAGGGTAGTAATAGAAGAATATCAGTCTCGAGCTTATGCGCAACTCTTGGGCCCATTTTCCGAAGAGGAAATTATCAGTCTAAACGATGCTATTGGGGATACCAAGTCTACATATGTTGCGCCTAAGGGGACTGATACACAGGCAGAATCTACGCAGTCAGAATCTGAAAGTCAGGGCATTCGACGTGAGCGAATGTTAAGTCTCTATCTAAGAGATCGTCGATGGTTTTATAAATGCGTCGCGTATATATACCAACGAAGCAAACTCCGAAATGACAAGGACATCCCATCTTGGTACGAACTGCTGCCGGTCGATCTGGTCGAGAGATGGAATGGCCTGAACAGCTTCGAGGTCCGCCTAATACAGTACATCAAGGCCATCCGGATAAAATTCGAGAAGCTGTTCCAAGGAGGTGGAAGTGGATGGTTCACAGCGGATGGGGGGCGTGAAGCACTTGAGCTTGAATGGGGAAACAACCAAATTTTGGAAGCCACGCATATGATGGAGATTATATTTGATCATATATTGTCCTCTAGTGCTCCTGATATATGCCAAACAGGTCCACTTTTGGAATGGTTCCGCTTGCTCGGTGATTTTGGCTTTCTAAATGATCTGGAAATGGTAAGCTCTTCGCATCTATTCTCGAAGACCCTATACTGATCGCACCACTAGCCTCATCCTGCGCTTCAAGCTTTTGTCCTGCCAATGCAAACCCTTAGCACAGTAATTTCATCAGCAATATTGACTACGGACAATTGCCTAGTGTCTCTGAACGAAACAATAGAAATGACCGCTGCTGGTTTTGGCAAGAAGCCCGAGACGCCCTGGCTGCTTAATGAAGACGCAATTCGAAAACTTCACGAGATACTTATGGCAGCAGCGCCCTCTGCCTACATCACTGCCGGTCCAGCACTTCTAGCATGGAGTGTGATATTGAAGCAAATTGGTTGGCGTGTGGGCAATAGGAGAGAAGCCCAGAATAGGCGGGACGATGGCCTTGATGATAATACCGAACAGGGCAGTGCTGGAGCTCCTGGTGCAGGAGCGCTTATTTTAGCACCAGATGCTTATGAAGGTCTCTTAGAAGATATCATGGATAGCACGGAGGAGGATCCCATCGACTTTCTTGCCTTGACGGCAGTCAACGAGTGTCGCGTATTTGAGACACTCGAAAATATTTGTCAAAAGCTTGGAGATACTCTCGCAGCCTACTTCATGCCCGAACTCGGCTTACGCCTGAGGATGTCGATATTGGAGCTTATGCGCGCAAGTGCTCCAGACATTGGATACCGGACCGAAACATTTGAGGTCGTAGTGTCTGCTGCTAATGCCGGACAAGGCTACTGGGATCTCACAGACGCACGAGGGGCTCGTGAAGCTAACAATCCCGTGAAACTCCTTCTCTCCGATCCTGTGCTATTTTCAACTTTCTGGCAGAATGCTAAATATCGGTATCCATTCGAATCGGCTCCATTTTTAAGTTTTTGTCATGCTTTGGCAAGCTTATGCGCGGTGGAAGGTGGAGAGGTGAAATTCTTTCACGATTTGCTGGAGCCGTTTCGCACCTGCACAGTCCCACTGCCGTTCAAGTATGAACACTATGTGACGACCCAAGAAGAAGATAACAATAACACGATTCGACTGACTAGGCCTCTTCCACTATTTGAGCCGCGATTGCGCGGCGCTAATGCAAACCTTCCCACTGAAGGACAAGAGATGGTGGTAGCTGCAGCGAACGGGGATCTAACGATTCGCAAGGGTTGCACAGGTCGTATGGTAGTTGAGAATGAACCGAAGGTCGTTTACTTTTTCCACAACTTCAACGGTGTCAGATATTTTGGGAAGTTGCTGGAAACTTTCTTGGTCGCCGGTGACGCACTCGATGCGACAACTGGCTCGGAAGCCGACCCAGAAGCTGTAGCCCAGATTGTTGGAACGTTCGCCATCATTCTTCGCACTGTAGCGAACTCAGGTCTCCCTGCAGCCGATATAAAAGCTACTGCAAACAGATTCTTTGAGACCGCTAGTTCAGCATTAGGCAGAAATCGGGATATAACGCTAGTGATATCTGAGGTTTTCGAACAAGAGCTGCAGCGACAATCCAACGAGACAACCTCTGATGCTTCATTGGACATTCTAACTAGTTGCATACAATATCTGCATGCCCTTCTACACTTCTCGCCTGGGCGAGTATGGCCTCTTATAGGTCGTAGCGGCCTTTTGGGCTTTGATCGTGGAGCGGGGAAGCTTTCCAGCATAGTTGGAAACGTTGAAGTGATATTGGGCAAGTATCCGTTCCTCATTGCGTGTACACGACTCTTTGAAGCACTTGTCAACGATTTCACCGTCAATGCCATTGCAAGAAAGCGAAAGACCAACACAGTCCGTCGGCGATTCAGTGACGTGGAGGAACACAATGTCCGCGTTCCTGATCAAGTCTTATCTAAAGTTTTACTGTCGTTTACTCGCTATCTCACAGAAGTGCTTGAAAGCTCAACCACTTGGAGGTTTGTCGATCAAGATGAGCGCGTTCAATTGACGAAGAGTATAATGCTATCATTCGATAGAATGCTTGTCTTTGCCTTCGGAATTCAAGGTGTACAAGAACCTGGCTCGAAGCCGCTATCAGAAAGAGGAGACATAGAGCAAGACCCTGATTCCGGAGATGACACAAAGACAAGCACGAAGTCTGTTGTGCAAGTAAATGCCGCTTTGACTCCAGCCGCTACTTACATAGTGGAAAGCTTCCTATCCAAATCCTCGGGACCCCTGAGGTTTAAACCCATCCTTCGGTCATTATACGATGGCTTCAACACACCTACCTCTACAATTTACCTCAGTCGTCAGCGGTTAGTTGCGGGCGATGTCAAAGCAGCACTCGAATTTTCCAAACGGCTGCTCCGAGTAGGCGTAATGCTGGAGAGGAATTCACACCTCGAGGCGCAATTATTCTCAGCTGCACCACTTATAGCACGTCTGTATGCGGTGAATGACTCCTATCGCAATCCAGTTATCAAACTATTCGAAGTGTTGATAATAAGCGCTTCTGGCAGTGTTTCTGAACCTCCTTCACTGCTCGGTTATCTTGGCGCAAAAACTTCGAAGAATTTCCTTCATGCTGTGTCACATTTGGACAAACCTTTATCCAGGAGTCAAAACATTGGAGCCATATGGCATTTCCTTTCCATGGTGATGAGCAGTCGGCAACAATGGTTCGCAAATTATGTTTTGACCGGCACAACACCAAGAGACGCATTGAAAAACAAGAAGCCTGCTGGGACTAGGAACACATCATCACCTAAGCCTCTGCTGAATACGGCCATCGACAACCTCTCGCATATCGGGGATATTCCAGATACAGAGGCGTTGGTCATGTTAGAGTTCGTTGCTCTTGCTCAGAACTTCTGGCCTTGGACCATGCATGATCTGGAAAGTAATACGAGCTTCATCACTTACTTATCTCGCTACATTGAAAGCTTGGGCCCAAACCAAACAACTTCGAGCAGGAACCCACCCATCAAAGCTTGTCACCGCACACGAATAGCGGCATACATTGCTGAGATCCTAGCTATGCACGTTTTCCACTCCAGGCAAACAGGAAAACCTTCTATTGTGAAAGAACTCATGCCGAAGTTGGCTTACTATGTAAACTCGGCCACAACAGCACCTAGCTACAATGCATCGCTGCATGGTAATCTCAGGCAAAACTTTGATTCCAGGTATGCTGCGTGCACTCTTCAGAGTTTCAGGAAGACGAACCTGGTGGATCGCCAATATGGTGACAATTACTTCTATGATTTGGAACTACTCGACAGGATGCTTTATGCTGATGAGGCATGGATGGGACGCCGTAACAATGGATATAAGTTTGAGCTTGCGAGTGCCAACGTCAATATGTCTTTAGTTGACGCTCAGGTTGTGAGTAAATCCCAATTGTCGTTCCTAAATCATAACTAACTCTTATAGGCTCTGTTACAAGGCTGGAAACTTCTTGCTGTGGAACTCAGTGCTAACATCGACAAAGACGCCGCACATCAAGAGCTCTTGGTCACAGCCGCTCTTAGGTGCCTTCATTCAAACACAAGCAGTCAGCGATCAGAAGAAATGTTCACACAACTACTACAAGTACGAGCAGACTTTGCTCTTGTGGTGTGTCAGCGATTAATGGAAGTAAATCCTAAAATACCTAAAATGAAGCAGCTGTTGAAAGAGGTATGGGAGACTATCCATAGTCTGGGTAGCAGCTTCGAGATTGCGCTTGCGTCTGGAGATGCATCGTATTACAGGCTTCTCCTAAAACTTCTCTTCTTAGGCCTGCGTGTTCATAGCGACGGCAACACTTTCGAACAAGCCGACCAGAGGCCATCCAAACGAATGGAAGAATCAACCACAACCGTCCGGCTCGTCGTCGACATCCTCGAACGCGTCGTCGCGCAGGGCTTCCGTGACCTGGCTGGTATTGTCCACGAAAACCTCGAGCAATCATCCCCCGAAGACATCGCCCTCATAACCGGCATCCTACAAGCCTGTCTCCGCGTACCCGGTATCGAGTTCTGCCACCCACAAATAGTAACCATGATGGCCAACTGCGGCACCCCCCGCACCGCCACCACGCTCTTCTCCTGGGCCGACCGCCTCGCCATCAACGGGGACCCCATCTTCGGCGAACTGGCCATCATCTTCCTCCTCGAGCTCTCCAGTATGTCCGCCATGGCCGAACAGCTCGCCATCGACGGCATTCTCGGCCACCTCAGCTCCGCCGCCATCATCAACTTCCTCCGCCGCGCCAACGTCTCCCCCTTCGCTGACAGCGCTGGCGTCCAACGCTGCTACAACATCTGGGTCCGCGGCATCCTGCCCCTCCTCCTCAACCTCCTGCACTCAGTCGGCGCCTCCATCGCAACCGAAGTCGCGCTCTTCCTCAACCAGTTCCCGCATCTCCTGTCACAATCCGCCGGCGCTTTCGACGCGCCCGAACACTCGCGCACGACGCTACCCGGTCAGATGAAACACATTTCGCTGGCTGTCTGCTCCGAAGTGCACTCCCTGGCCCTGATTGTCTATATCCTGAACGGCTTCCGCGAGCAGTTGCAGGGCATCCAGGACGTGCCCGACGTAGCGTGGGATTTGGGCGCCGTGGGCGAAAACGTCGAGTTTTGGCTGGGCAGCAGGGTCGTGCTGAGGGAGCGCATCGTGCCGATGGGCGAGAGGGATGTCGAGTGGAAGGGGAGGAAGCTGGATCCGAAGGCGGAGGGGAAGGAGTTGGGGTGTGTGGATCGCTTGGAGGAGAAGTGTGTTTTGGAGATGATGGGCGTGAGGGATGTGGTTAGTGGGGGTGATCCGTGAGTGCGGGTTGTAGATTGTTTGGTAGAGCAGAGCATAGCATGCATGGATGGGGAAGAATTGATGGATAGGATATGATGGATGGGCGTTGTTTTCTACTTTTTTATTTATTGTTTCTGTTCCTTGTCTGCAAAAGAAAAGATAAATCAGTCCAATCCAATAGTTATTTAGGGGATGGGGAAGTTAATTTGTCTTGGGTGTATGATTGAGAGAGAATGAGAATGAGATAGAACATGATTGAAATGTACTTTTTGTATGCGACTGGCAGCATAGTAGTGAAGGTAATTCTTTAAGTGATATGTTGTGTAATCTTATCAAACCTAGACACACCTTTGCAAAGTAGTTCATCAGACATGATGCAAGTGATTTACGATCTTTGACAGAGTAGAATTCATTCATTCAACCTATGCTATGCTGCATACATATTATACCATGCATGTCTTCTCATAGAAGAATGTGCATCATATCCACCTTTCCTTCGTCGATACCACGACCATCTCCCTTCATCCGGCACATACATCCACCCTCACCTATCAACTCCCCGTGCCTATCCTACCTAGCGATGCCTCTGCATTCTATCATACAAAAGTCCTCCTACCCTCAACATCTCGCCCTCTTCGCTCCATCATTCCATCTTATCGCCCCTCCGCCAAAATAGCGAAATGAGCCTACCGCGACCCAGGAGGAGGCTGATTCATCATCTGCGCCTGCTGTTCTTGGAACCTTTGTCCGATTCTTTCACTGCCCGCCATGAATTTCTGTACGCAGCGTGTGACGCAGCCGGTTTCGCGGGCGACGAGGGATTTGGTGGTGAAGTCGTCGACGCAGGAGTCGAAGCAGTGGGTTACTAGGTTGGAGAACATCTGGAGAAATGGTGGTGGTTAGCTAAGGTGTGTGAAGAGGTGGAAGCTGAGTCGATTGGATAGACGGTAGGTGTGGACGATGGCACGATGTTGCTTGGGAGGCGCATTGGATATTGATAGAGTATGAGGATCCGGTATTCGAACACGCTGCCTATTGAGAAGTACTGGATCGAGTCGCGGGTTTGATATCTGGATGCAGATGCAAATGCAGGTTAAGCGTGTGAGGCATTAAAATACCCAAGTAAAAGCTACCCGGGAGATACCCATGGACAAAACCGCTCACAAACAGCTGTCTTATCTAAAGCCTCCTGTTGTGATATTCAAAAGGTATTGAAGTATTCAAACCAAAGTCTTGGCCCCGTAGACAGAGTCCGTGTTGATGTTGTAGCTAGGAGAGGGGCATGCCATTCGCCGGCTCCAGAGCGGGGGAGATTATGCATAAAACGGGTTGATGCAGTGGGACGTAGATTGAAAGGCCCAACTCACTCCCATAAATTCCTTCATTTGCTTTCTTTCCATGCGGCTTTGGAACTCTCTTTGCTCTTGAGCTGTGAGTCTGGTTTTTGGGGGAAGGGTTAGCAAGAGGGGTCGACGGATGCAATAATATCAAATAATTGTAGAATAACTAACCCTTCCATTTTGGCAATTGACTATGTGAGTGCAGCTACAGATTTTCGGTATAGCAATATGCTGTATTGACTTGATGGATAAGTGTCAAGGCTGATGAGGCTGATGATATCTTTGCTGCAAGCCGGGGAAGCTCAATGAAGTGAGTGCTTTGGAATTTTAGAAGCTAAGAATTGCAAGATATGTGATTGGCTCGGTAGTAGGACTTTGGTCGGTCTGGAAATACATTAGTCCGGAGGGAACTTTTAGTGTCTTCTTACTCTCAAGTTGCCAGGTAAACAGGATCCATTGAAAAAGACCAAATTGTAGCGATGATCCCTCGATGGGACTTGGTGACAAACGTTGTTCAAGTACCGTTGCTCAGTCAAAGTCAAATTTTTAGTTGTTAGAGTTGTTGCCACCTCAGATATGGGGAAAGTAGCATGACTATCTTCCATGAGTTTTATGCTGATCGCCGCACCCTAAGCAAGTCAGACGAAGCCTCCCATCGCATCGGCTCTTCTCAAAGCTCTTTTCTCAAATTCCGGGGAATCGGGAGAAGAGCTCAGGACCCACCATACCCTTAATATGTGAAGCCGTCGGAATACCAATCGTAGCAGCGAATGGTGAGGAGATGGATGGTTAGACAAGGTGACTAACGTATCAAGGGACCAGAAGAACCAAAAGGATAAGTAAGTACCGGTATAGAAGGCTGCTTCGCTTCGTATTCCATACGTAGACACTGTAGGGTTACCAATAACCTCTCGTGGAAGTTCTGCATGTCTGCATGTCTGCATGTTGACGCATTGACGCAAATGGAGTCTTGATATCCGGATTGAGTCTATCGATCTGAGGGTGACCTGCCAAGTCATCTTACCAGCCTCTCCAGCCTCTCCATACTTCACACTTCATCTTGTTTGGAAGGTTGAAGGTTGAAGGTTGAGGGTTGAAAAGGGCGAAAAGGTTGAAAAACAGTCGGAAGAGGTCGCCATCATGGTACTAGCATCTAATTATAAAGTATAGCTCCACCACGATCCTCTCTTGCCTTACTTTAGCCGTCTCGTCTGGCCACTCACACGGACTCACACCCATCCACACTCAGCCCTTTCCCCTCTGAGCGATCTGAGCCATCCAAAAAGTCCAGATCTTGTTCGCTTGAAATCCTTTTGCCGAATTGGTGCTGGAGGAGCAGATCATATCAAATTCATCGTTAATGCAATATCGAGTCTTCAAGGAATATTGACGGAGAGTCGGTCGATAGGTGGGAGCAATATCGGAATGTTATGTTGGAGGGGAAAGGTTTATGAATCACTCAAACAATTTGTCACATAAACAAATAACAACATATCCATAAACAAACAACGCTGGTAGCCAACCAACGGCAAGGCTACTCAGGACTCAGGAGCCAGAACAGTGTGCCGGTCCTATTTTGCAGCCAAGTGTGGAGAAATAGCCTTCCACCTGAGTGCTTCGTACAGTAGACGAGCAGCCCGGCTGACGTCTACCATGTATTAGGCGTTGTACCTGTCTGTGACCTCTCTGTTCCTGTTTCTCTATGCCCCCTTCGGTCCCCAGCATGGTCAGCAGGGCAGATTTAGGTCGAAGGAAGCAAAAGAAGACTTGTACGTACTGCGTAAAAGTTGCAACATAGTACCATAGTAGACACTTTCCCCATCACTAGCGCACTCGTTAAAGCCCTTCCCAAGCTTTTCATAGCAAGACGATCTTCTTTCATCCATTCACCTGGACAATCAAGGGCCAGTATTATTCCCTACACTGGTGACTGTGCTAGAAAGCAACAAAGCAGGAAAGCTACATACACATACATACCTTGACCTGTGCGCTTTGTACTTTTGCACTTTGCGGCACTTCGATTCGACTTGCAAAGACTTCTCCCAGTTCCCAATCTCGAGCTTCTCTCTTTTTTTGTTCATCGAAATATTGGCATCCTCTTGCTCTTTTACGAGCAACAATAATCTCTCCCTAATACAATCTTATCGAACACACTAAACAACGATTCCTTTGCTCCCAAGGGCCAGGACCAGGACTGCGACCAGGACCATCATCTTAAGCTCTAAAACTTACTAGGTACATCTCGCAGCTCTTGCAACCAATCCTTTACGACACTACAAACTGCCTGAAAGTGCTGCGCTCGATTCCAATCCACATCTGGTCGCGTCGCAGTTATAAGCCCCTCGGCGAAAAAATCCCCACAACATTCACGATCGTACCCACCTCGACAATACAAACCATCGCTGTCGCGTGCATTCTAGTTCTTGACACAGACCGAATATCTCTTCGGCAGATACTTCCTATCCCTTTCATAGCCTTCCTCTTCGATTCAAATACTTCGATTCAGCACAATACGGAAAGCGAGACTTTGCTGCTGCCTGCGATCTTCCACCGAATCGACCGGACCTCTTGGTCCTTTGCGACAACTTCTTATCGCTAGAGATATCGTGTATTCATTATCTCAGCGACTGGCAGAACCCCCTGATCGATCCTCTCAACATGTTGTCCGACCACGGCTCGTCGAGTGCTCACCAAGCTTTCGCGAACCCTCAACCAGCTCCGGTACATGCCTCGCAGACGACATCTCCCCCAACAAAACAAAGTTTGAAGAGCTGGTGGAAAGGATTTAGACCCCCAGCGAGGAACCCGGAACCCACTACTGGTAAAGAACCCCATTACTATTATTTCATTTGTCAAAATCCAAAAGACCACAGGAACGGTATGAATTGTGTAGGGGAGCTTCTAGCCCAATCTGCTGCGAAACAGATGCTTTCCTCCTCAATTCTGCCAATGGATAACGGTTGGACTGTCGCTGCGGAGTGATCTTATTCTAAGGCAGAGGTGGTATTTTCATAGGTATAATGCTCGCAGTGCGTCTAGTCTACCATTAATTGGTATGGCGACTGCTCAGCTCGAAAGCCCGCTATGTCGCGAGCCAAACTGCCCAATGTCGAAGTGCCATGCAACCGTTTCGTCTTGGAACGGGCCAGCTCTCCAAGAGATGAACAGAGAGTCTTCTTCAGTGGAAAGTGGCCTGGGATTGTAAGAGCTGCAGTATGTCTGGCGCCCCAAGCCCATAACCACAATGGGAAGTTATGGGACATAGTCATATTTTGGGAGATATCATTACTCTCGGAAATTGCTCTCTCTTGACTTATCAGATGCCAAGTTCAATACATTAGGAACAATTGAAGAAGGCTAACATGTTTACTTCCAGAAACTCAACCAACCGGTATATTCGGCGTGCCTCTTCGCCAGAGCATTGCATACGCAAATGTTGCCATTTCACTCGTCGATGCGGAGGGGAAAAGCTATATCTATGGCTACGTACCAATAGTTGTTGCGAAATGCGGAGTTTATCTAAAAGAGAAAGGTGGGAACCCCAGATTTTACCATGGCAATAGTGCTCTCACTAACACGCACAATCACCAGCGACGACCGTTGAAGGCATTTTCCGTCTGAGCGGTTCAGAAAAACGCATAAAAGAATTAAAGACCATATTTGATTCGCCGGACCGTTACGGGAAAGGTCTTGACTGGGCTGGGTACACGGTGCACGATGCGGCAAACGTCCTGAGAAGGTATCTCAACCTACTGCCGGAACCAATTGTCCCTCTTGATCTCTATGCCCGATTTCGAGAGCCTTTGAGAGGTCATACAATGGCAGCTGTTGGAGACAGTGAAGGGGGTCCGCAATTTTCAGACAACTTTGATGTCAATCAGGCTATCATCACTTACCAGCAACTAATTACAGAACTGCCTCCTCTTAACCGCCAATTGCTGCTGTACATTCTTGATTTATTAGCCGTTTTCGCCTCAAAGTCAGACGAAAATCGCATGACCGCCGTGAATCTTGCTGCCATTTTTCAACCTGGTATGCTTTCACATCCGGAGCATGATATGGCGCCGGCCGAGTATCGCCTAAGTCAAGACGTTTTAATATTCTTGATTGAGAATCAGGATCATTTCCTAATTGGTATGAGGGGCACCGCTGCGGATGAGAAGACAGTGCATGAGGTTCAAAATGGGGGTACTCCACCACCAGGCACTCCCACTACCCCAGGCAGGTCGAAAACAACGATTGGAAGATCGGCATCAAACGCGAGTGCTGGCGCCGAGAGTATCCGCAAATACGGTGGTGTTCGACGTAATGTGTCGGTTTCCTCTCGACACTCGCGCCAATCTAATGGTGCACCAAGCCCAGCGAGTCCCGCATATGGCGGTAATCTCACTCACTCATCCGGCGGTGGGGTTCATCGAAGCAACACTGTACCGTCTAAAAAGTCGCCTGGCCTACCATCAAACCGCGTGAACAAGAACTCCGGCCCACCTTCGCCAATTCCGATGGGTCTCACGACAAACCGGCCCAATATTCCTCAAAGTCTTACACCCGGTATCCCGCCTTCTCCAAGTCACTTGCAACCCTCGTCTCCGGGCCTTGCCCTCAATACGACGACAGGGTCAAGTTTAGCGAACTCGGCGCATACTGTGACCAGCGAGGAGCGATTACTACCTGACTCTAATGATAAAGTTCCAGAAGTATCTACGCCCTCGAGGATTGTGTCAAATCTGTTCCAGCGATCTCCCCCCGAAAGTGCTGACAGACGGCCACCTAATAAATTAAGAAAGAAGCGCATACCTAGTAGTTCTAATCCTAGTGCTCAGAGTTCGACAAACTCTCTCAATGGGCGATCCTCTTCTGTATCGCCTGGTCTTCGTGCATCTCGTATTGGGTCAGACCCCGGCGAACATCCTCATTTGGAACATTTCTCGCCATTAAACCCTATTCTATCTAACACTCAGCCCACTCCGCCCGCAACGGAAACTCCAAGGGCCGAGCAACACCCACAGTTTATCCAGACCCGTCCAGAGGATCCCCGGCATCCTTCAGAAAGAACATTGAAGCCATTGGCATCACCTGTTTCTTCGCTACATTCCCACTCGTCATTCAATGATCAATCAGATCTTGATCATCTCGATGATCTTACTCTCGATGAAGCAAGGGAAAAGCGTTCTAGATGGCGTCGTTCTACGAGACAAGACGACTCGGCTACGCTTGGGGCGACATTGAGTCCCAGGAAAGGTGAATCGGATAGTGGGGCGGGGGCCAGTTCTAGCTCTGTTGGCAGTTCTCGCCCTCGTAAAAGCTTCACTGGAGATACGGTGCCCCTGGGACCAGATTCTGGCCTCCCTCACGCCCATCCATTTTCCAGCAACGAGAGTGGATCCGGAGTTCACGAGGAGAAAAAAGGGCCTTTTGGGTGGATCAAGAACAGAATGCGCGAAAAGCGAGAAGAGAGCAGGGAGAAAGGAGATAGCAGAGAACGGAATAAGAGTCCATCGTCCTCGGATCGGCCGACAAATATCAGCTCTTCGGCCCTAGCTCCTCGAGGGAAGAGTATCGATATTCCTCGAGAAGGAGGTTCGGCGGAACGGCATCATGACAAGGACCATCCATTACCACATCACTGATTTTGAAATTCTTGAATCGTCAAGCACTATTTCGAATTTCTTGTTGGTCGATGCTTGCTTCTGGACGATACATTCATTCCGACCTTGGACTGGGCCCTGCTGAACGAGCCTTTCTCCGTCGCTATCTTTCTGTCGATTTGTGCAAATCAGATACCCGGTGCCCTTATACTCTATATTCTGCTTCATTTGACTTTATACACATCACGCCTTTCTTTTCTACCTGCGTCATATAAGGTGCTGTCTTGATGGATTTGGACAAGCTTTCCTGGAGGGGATTCTTTTCTGTTTGCCTATTTCATTGGTGTCTGTTTCCTCGATATAGACCGCATCAAAGACAAATCATATTTGGCTAGGGAAAGCCCCTTTTTACGACGAGAACAAGATTTCACGAATTCGATGATCTGATGAGCACACTGGGATAGGAGTTATCTTTTTTGAAAATGTTCCCTTTCTATTTTCCTTTTATATTCACTTCATGGAACTGCCAAAAAAAACCCCCCTACTTCTGGGCTCTGGCGAACAATCGAGTGAGAATGGGCATGGAACGAAAATCTATGGAAAGAGCAAAATTATGATTCTGATGACTGGGATTGGGGTTTTTAGGTTCTTCTCGGGATTTGGAATTGGGATTGGTGGTTTGGTTTGGTTTATTTTGGTTTGGGATGGATGGGTGGGAAGATATGATATGAAATGAACTGATATGAATTGGGATCGGGTGGGTGGGTTAGTGGGCGGATATGAATGCATGGATGGTCGGATGGGTTGATAGGGGTAGGAAGAGAAACGAATGGGAGATCCTTTTATGTTCTAAAGATCTTTTTCTCACTTCTTGAGTGATAGTGGATAGGGATGGCGATGGGAGGAGATGGAATGAAAATAGATGGGACCTGGAGACTAGAGAGGCAATGAGATAGGTTGAGTTGAGTTGAGAAGGAAGGGATACATTTTCAATTCTTTTGTACCTACTTGTTTCTTTCCCTCTTTTCATTTATTTATCTTTTGAAGTAATCGTGAATGTGAATGATTGGGGAGACAGACAGACTAGGCCTCCTATCTTTTATATCTTTTTTTTTCGCTTGAGTGACGGGACTTGTCTGACTTGTTCGATGATGGTGGGATTGGACTGATAGAGGAGGGACTTGAAGAGTGATTTGTATATCCTTCTTGATATTCGTTCGCTCATCGCCAGCTCTTGTATACCTATACATAGACGACGGAGAACCCGCTAGAAGATTGAGAATAGACACCATACAAGCACGTAACTTACAAAGAACAAACATGCTCGCTCGCTCGTATTGTATGTCATATGTCACGAAGTCAACTCACCGAACAGAACTAACCAGCTGTCGACCTAGCGTGCACAGCCTCTCTCTCTCCCCAACACCAGCTCGCTCGGGTCATCACTGTCATCATGGCGTATGGAATACCTTCCGTCGGAAAGAAAAGCACGCACGCACGGCGCACGCATGCACTAATCTTTCTAGTCGCGCGATATGATTCGTCGGGGTAGATGAATGAATGGACGGACTGTATAAGTGTGTTGTAGCCTCTTCGACAAATACGAAGAGTAAGGTTTTATGCAAGATGTTTCATGCGGGAGGTTATTTATGGGTTTGTGGTTTGTGAATGAACGGATCGATTTTTCTTTTGGCGTGAGGAAGTCTTGTGGCGAATGCTTGGAGATGGATAATGGAGGGATGATCTTGAGCTATTATGGATAGCTGGTAGGTGATGGCTGCTGGTTTGGGGTTGGTGTGAGGGGTTCGTACAGTACGGGGGATGCGAGTGGATGGGTATGAGATGCGTTTTATTATGGTTTGGAGCACGCGCGAACCATTGTCGTAAGTTGTGACTTACTCGAGTTCTTGTTGAGGAGAGGATAACTTGTTCATTCCAATAAGTTATTGACAAGGTAGAGGTCGATATGGATATGGACAACGAACCTCGCTATTACCTATTAGCAGCTGAGATATAAACAGTGACGTCGACATAAATAAGCCGGCCGGCTCTTCTCTCCACTCCGGTCCGAGTCTCCTGCTTGACTTGCCCACTTATTTCAGCTATTATTACTTACCGTCGCCCCGTAGGTTTAGGGATGAATGGATACTGTAGCACTGTTTCTGGGACAGACAGACGCCTGAAAGACGTAGTGTGGATCTTGAACTTGCTATTCGGGCCCCTAAGTTATAAGAGGATGTTTTCGAACTTCGTATGCGTACCGGTCTAAAGTAGAGAATGGTTCTGGTGGGGAATCGCGTCGCTAGGTGGAGTCGTGTTTGGGATTTGGTTGGGTGCGAGAGAATGAAGAACGAACTGAGTGAAGCAGGCTAGCTAGTTGATTTTGACCAAGATGCGGAAGTTGTGAGATTGGGAGATGGGCACGGCGAAGTGTATGGATGTCGATTGTGCTAGAGGCTAGACAAGACGCGGGCGGGTTTTGCACATGCTAGCTAAACTAATCTGCATGTACCTCTCACTAAGATGCATCTAGGGAAGGTGGGAAAAGCTGTTGCTGAGTACGAAGTGGAAGCGTTTGATATTGTACATATTCTCCCGGCACATCTTCTCCACTAGTTTCCTCGTGTCAGGGAATTGAGCAATTCGAGGGCAGCTATTCGTTGGATTTTTATGTATAGTGGCAAGAATGGGAAAGACCAAACGATGGAGGAAAGAGCAAAAGAGCGTTGATTTCTCTCTTGATCTCTTGATCTCGTTCTCTCTTATCTGATTCTCTCTCTTGAAACATCATCGCTTCACATCTCACGCATCACATCCTCTCTGTTCGTTTCGTGTGTCTGTGTGTGACTGCCTATCTACTCTTTTGTACGCCGGCGCTCCTGCTCGATTCCTCTCGGTGTCTGTCTGTGTTGACCTGAAACACTCATTCGTTCAATCGTTTTCGCCCTGCTACACTACTACCACTACCGCTGCCTTTCACCACCCGCCGCCAGTAACTGTGATTGATCTGACAGATCCACAAGCAAGAGAAACAGCCCGGGTCGACCGAATCAACGAGATAAAAGCGAGACATTCTTGACTTTAGGGTTCAATTTTGATTGGGATAAACGGTCAATATCTCCATCGCTCTTCCAGAAGCAAACTTCCGGTACGTACCGTGGAATACGCGGACTCTCCACTTCCTGTCTCTCCCCCAGTTCTGCCCTGCCCTTCACTGCCCTTCACTGCTCTTCACTGCCCTTAGTATTCAGTGGATATCTTATGATGATCCCGAATCATGATATTGGTTCATGACGGCGACAGCGAGAAGAATCAGGTTCTCTCTTGTCCAGTTTTGCCGTCTGTACAAAATACCCTACCACGCCTACCTACCCTTGCCGTGCGCAACCCGTCCATCCACCACCACCCATCCCAGCCAACTTTCCCATCCTTGCGCTTTACTTTGTCATTCAAGCTCTTCAACACCACACCAATTGCCCAATGCTTCCTTCCCTTCTCCGCTAAAGGGTAAAACCACAAAACTCGATACTCTCAAGCCAAAGTGCCTCCGTACTGTACCGAGTACGGACTGAGCTTCAACCCAGCCTCCACACATAAAGGGAAAGAAGGATCTAGTTCAGCGACTGTTCTAGAGGTTCCCGATTACCGTCCCTGATAATTAGTTCCCTTTCTCTCTTTCCTCTCCTGCCTCTCCTCTAATAAGTTCCTCTTTCGCTCTCACATACTCTCTCACTCTCACTTTCACTCACATAAACTCTTCCTGTCGTTGACTTGTCTTGTCTTGTCTTGCCTCATCATCCATCGTGTCATACATTCAATTGTCTGACAATTCGACTTCCTCACACTCCAATCATCCCTCGTTTCGTATATTGTGACCTCACTGCATTCGTTCTTACGTCGCTGTGTAACAATATACACACACTCGCGCTACTTCACCTACCTACATCCCCACAGACAATCGTTCTTCAATCACTCGCAAAACACATTCGCTGAATCTGATTCTTTGGTCTTCATACTTGATCAAACAATCATGGTTTCTTTCGCTAATAATCAAAAGATCCGCGACGCTGAGCAAAGGCTCTTCGAGAAAGAGACGGATCCATCGATGAAAGATTGTCCTTCGTACGATAACGATAACGAGAAACGAGATATCGAAGCGGACAGCGCTCGGAAATCAGCGAAGATGCCTTCACTTCGCCACCTCCTCTTCACCTTCATGGTTGTCGCCCTTCTTACTATCACTGTCGTGTCTGCCGCTGCGACAAACAGAATCCCGGAAAATGCAGCTCCTTCGGCGGAGGATCAACAAGCCTTCGTAGACCTCCTCGACACTGTCGATCCTGCTATGTTACATGAGGTTTTGCACCAGCACATGAAGGAGAAATACCAAGATGGCGTATTCGAAGATGACAAGAGAGCTATGGTGGCAGTTCACAACGAGGAACCTGCCGTCGCAAATGCTTTGGTAGAAGCCGCAAAGGTCAATGCTATGATCGAGTTGCTCAAGCGACAAGCTTCCAATACGACTGCGGCTGCTCCTACAAGCAGCGAAGCTTCCTCTACGTCTGCTGTTCAGGCCACAAGCACAGCATCAACTACCGTCGTCACTACAGCTGCTACCACCGTCATCACCTCACTTTCAGTCACCACTTCGCCAACTACCACCCCAGTCTCTGTAGACTCGACCTCGACATCTGCTAGGACAACAGCTACTCAAGAGACAAGTACTATTGTGTCCACGTCCGCGACCACTTCTCAGACTACTGAAGCTGTTTCCACTCCTCCTCCTGCTTCGACCTCAAGCTCTGTAATTGTGCAGACCTCGGTTTCTTCATCCACCCAAGTCATCACTAGCGATGGAACTACATCGACACAAGTCATTCCAGTCACCACTACGAAGCCAGTTTCCACGGTTCCAGTTACAAATTCGGGTAAGTTTAAAAGCGCGTCCAGCTCGCATTCCTTTCCTCCAATTTTGCTTAGCGTGCCTTATGCGAATTCCTCTGTGTTTGTCGGTTCTATACCCACTCATGGGTCTACGAGCACAACCTTTTCGAGTTCTTCCCTTCCAACGTCGACTTTTTTGACGTCAATTTCTTGGGTTTCGTCCGCGGTCTCTTCGTCCGCAAGTTCGACGATATCAAGTGTCTCCCATGAAATCCTTCATGCTATAATTGCTAGTTCTAGTTCTTCTTTTGGATACACCTCCGTGGGGGTCAGTTCTGGTTTTACCACTCTTGGATATCAGGACTCTTCTTTGGTTTCTTCCTCTTTTCTTACCTCGATTGGATACCATTCCCATGTTTTGGATTCTTCTGTTTTTACTTCTGTTGGATCCCATGATACCTCAACGATTTTGGCGCCAATCTCAAGCTCTGGACATCATGGTACCTTCTCGATGATGGTGTCTAGTTCTTCTGGGCCTCGAAATCTGCCAGTGACTTCATCAATTGTGTCCAGTCCCGCCGTGGTTCAGGATACGATGATGACGTCTAGTGTTGGCTCTCCCGTTCCCCAAAACTCACCGACAGCTTTGTTGTCTTTGGCCAGTTCCACAGTGTCTCAAGCTCTGTCTTCTTCCACATTGCCTGGATTTAGTTCTAGCGTTAGGACTCAGCAAGGCACTTCAACAACTTGGCTGTTTGTTTCGAGCTCTGTTGAGGTTGAGGATGTCATTACCCTTGTTTCTATTTTAACTACTTTGGTGTCTATGCATAGCGTTTCAAAGTCATCTGAGATGCCGACGACATTGCTGTCTCTTTCGACTTCTGTGGCATCAAAGGATACTCCTGGAAGCTTTTTCTTGCCTACTAGTTTGCCCATACCAATCGAGACCTCTACCGCATTGCTGTCTATTTCCTCTTCCATAGGATCCTATAGCAGCTTTATGATGTCGAGTTCCATAAGTTCTTTTATTACCTTTCATGGCAATGCTGCATTTGTTTCTCTTTCTGGATTTGACTTTAACTCTGATTCAGGATCGACCTCTACATCTCCTTCTCAAACTCAGAGCTCTGACTCAGCTTCAGAAGCTACCGCGTCCCCATCGGAAGCATCAACGTCTTCTCGTGGTACTACGGCTGCTCAAGTTTCTAGTGCTTCTACAAGTGGAGCTGCAGTTACATCCGGTGCGTCTAGTTCTCAGGCCACTGTCTCTGGAGCGAGCTCAACTGGAGTGTCAGATTCTTCGTCTCAGACATCAGATTCTTTGTCGTTGACTGCTTCTGCGGGCTCTCCCGTTTCTTCTGCTTCTGAGAGTGTAACTTCAACATCGACTAACGTGGGTGATTCTACAGCTCCTTCATCGGCTAAAACTACTGCCTCTGTTTCTCTCACCACTCGCCGGACTAGCAGCACTTCCACTCAAATTTATACTACAACTCTTCCAGACGGTGCTCTTTCCACAGTCACGGCAGTCACTGTTGTTCCAGCCGAGGTTACTGAGGCCGTTTCGGCAACTGGATCATCTACTACAACCGGAAAAGCCTCTTTGCAAACCAATGCTGCAGGAAAGAACATGGGCGTCAACATGATCCTCGGTGCTGTTGGAATGATGGTTGCAGGAGCCCTATAGGTCAGAACGAACAGAACGAATACATCGAATCGAACACTTTTGAAATTTACACATTTGCATAGCGTTGGGGTTAGTCGGGGTTTACGGTCGAAAAAAACATCAGCATTTTTTCATTTTAACTACTAGTCTCTCCTTATTACGACCGTAACGACTTCACGACGATCTATACCATTCCTTTATTCCCAGAGAGGGAAACACATACGAAACAAAATGGGTCTTCGAATTGGCGCTTTAAGAATTGGATCACATGTCCGTCACTTGGACGCTTGCGTTTGCTTACTTGCTTTATATAATTGCTGCAGGCTGTGGGAGGGGTAAATTGATTAGAGGGGTATGGTCCACAGAACATGTGTGAACTGAGTGGAGGGCATCAGTTGAAGAGAGGGGAGATGGTGATGGCAGTGGTGGGGGGACTATTGACATCACGGAGTGAAATATGTATATATGGATCTTGTAGGGAAGGAAAGGAAGAAGATATGGGAAGCAGAAAAGTAATTGTAGTTATGGAGATGCAGATGGATCATGGATTAGAAGGATATATGGTTTACGGAACGGATGGAATAGGATTTTATGGAACAGGACAGAGATGATGTTAATATTATACATGCATATGGGATAGGTTCTGAAACACCCTTTTTGAATTGCTGCTTGGTGATTTTGAGATTGGGTTGTGAGGATGGATGTTGATTGTGTAAGGCGAGTGGAAATGTGAGTAGATGAACAGAACAGATGAAACTTGACATCGGGTGGGAGGGGATAGATAGAATAGATGAGATGGGATAACACGAACGATATTAGCGGAATACATCAGATGAACAGATCGGACGAAAACAGAAGAGATAAGAGAGAGAGAGAATTAAACAGATTGATCGTCAGATGTGATATTTGTTAGAATTGTTTATCTTATAACCATATACTTGTAGGCAGACAGAAAGACTGAATTTAGCAACAATATGGTTCCAATATAAGAAGTGAATAGCATAGGATAACAAGCTGGAAGTTTAGTATTCATATGTCTGCTTTCTCCCTCTATGCAATGGGCAATACAACGGATCTGCGAATGCGAATACAGAGCTCGAGACGGGAATGGCAGGACTTAGCTAGTTAGGTAGTTGAGATCCTGGACCTATTTCGAACAAGTTAAACGTGTGCGCGGCCAGATTATGTGTACTGTTTTCTCATACTTTAGAGCTGGAGAGGATTTCTTCGGTTTTCTTTTCTCCTCTCTTATAGCTCCTATTTCAGTCCAGTTTTCAACATCCAGCAATTTTCCCTCGCAGAGATGGAGTCTCCGCTCATATGTCTTCTCCCATCCATCTATCCTTCCTCAAAATAACAACAGCACACCCACACAAGAGCAAAACCCTCCTCCCCCCCGTACAATCTCCACCCTCCAACCTTTCCCCGTCCAATCTCCCCTCTCCCCTCCAACCTCCAACCTCCAACCTCCAACCTCCAACCTCCAACCTCCACACACACCCCTCCTCCGCAGTCCTTATCCCGGCCCAATCCTCGGCATATCATGATGTTCACTCAACGTGCTCAAATACCGATTCAGCTCCTCCACTCGCTGCTTATGCGTCTTCACGCCTTCGCGCTCGAGTCTCTGGATTAACTATTGGGAGAGGAGGTTGTGTGTTAGTTTTTGGTTGGTGAGTCGTGTCTTGGGGGTGGGTGTATTTATGGGTTTTTATACGAGGAAAGTAGGTAGGGGGAAGGGGAAAATAAAAACAAAAACAAAGAAACAAACAAAAAAACTCACCCTCCTCCTCCTCATGTCCTCTCTCCTCCTCTCCGCCTCCGTCTTGCCCTCCCCATCTTTCTCTTCCAAATCACTCCCAGTATCACCATCCTCATCCACTTTATCCTCCCCATCCTCCTCCCTCAACGCCTTCTGCAACTCCGTCTCCACTCCTCCCTCTTTCCCCTCTCCCTTTTCTCCATCCTTCCCCTCCACCTTCTTCTTCTTCTTCCTCTTCTTCCCCACCCCCGCCCCCGTCACCCCACCCTTCAATTTCAGGCCTCCGCCCGCAAAAGAATAGTCGTCTGGCATGGCTGGGAGGAGCCAGCGGCCGCAGCAACAACTGCGTTCAAGAGATTAGAGTCGGGTGGTACGTAAGATGGATTGATAGTGTCGCGCCAGATATCAGCAACCTTGATGGGTAATGAGTGCTACAGGTTTGAGATTGGCGATTGGAGTGGAGGTGTGAGGGAGAGATGGATGGAGTCGAAGGAGATATGATGCGATGAGATAAAGTCCGAGGCGGATCGGAGGAATGAAGTGCCGATCAACAGTGAGTGGGGTATTGCAGCTTAGCTTATTGATACAGTCAGTCATCTTCGCTGAGCAATTTGACACCCTCAGCTCAAGCTCAATCACTATCCTGATTGTTCGACCTCCTCATTTTCTGAGCAGTCATCTAGTCATGTCACGAGGAAACGCGAGGTCCACGCAGATCATATGAGGGTCACCACTTTCTCATCTTGCCAGGCAGCTACAGTCAACAAATGTACAATATCAACCGTCTATATTTTATTGACAACTATAAGGAATACCCACTTCAACTACGAACATATTTTTCTTCATCACCGATTCTTCATTGCATCCCATCATTTATATGTAACCCCAACAAATCTTCTATAATAACCAGGAATAAGAAATCTACCCCTTCTTCTTTCCCGTGACGGAAACTCTCTGAAAACTGTTCACATCATTCCAAGCAATGCCTTAGCACCAGGCTCGCTAGATACATAGATAACATCATGGCTATCAGTGAATCCATTGAACCGGGTAGCGGAGCACTTGGTGTATGCACCCATGTTCTCGAAGTAAAGCCAATCTCCGACATTGAGGTTTTGATCAAAACGAATGCTTGCAGAGATACGATCAATGCCATCACAAGTTGGACCCCAGATCGAATACTCGGTACCAGTGGAAGTTTCATAGCTGGCAGGAGTATCGTAGTAGGTGCGATTGCCTGATCGAAGGACTTGAGCAACAGGGTTCTGGTGATCAAACATGATGCTGGAGAAGTTGCCATAAAGACCATCGTTCAAGTAGAGCATGTAGCTCTTCTCCATGCTGACCGGATCTTCGACAGTGCGTCGTGCAATGATGTTGCATGCAAGTGTGAACGCAGTGGAAACATAGTAACGTCCAGGCTCACTGATGATATTGATATGGCTGGGCATGTATTCGTCAAGTGCCTCACCGAGAGTAGCGGCCATGGTTTCGAAGGTTTCGTCGCAGAATCCACCTCCAACGTCAAGGGTGTGCAAGTGGTATCCATAGGTGCGAGCTTGTTCGAAGACAGTGTGAGCGTCTTGAACTGCCTTTCTGAATGCAAGTGGGTCGGAAGCTCCAGAGCCGACGTGGAAGCTGACACCAACAACGTTGAGGCCCAGTTGTTTAGCGAGAGCAAGGAGATCATTGGTTGCATCCATAGCTGCACCAAACTTCAAGCTCAATCTGCACAAGCTCGAGGAATCGTCGGTGGAGATACGAAGGAACAATTCGGCATCTGGAAAGAGCTTCTTGATCTTGTGCAATTCATCGCCGTTGTCGAAAGTCATCTGCTTGACGCCTTGAGTTGCAGCATATCGAACATAAGAGTTTGTCTTGCAAGGCTGAGCATAAATGATGCGAGTAGGGTCAACACCCAACTTGAGGACTTGCTCAATCTCGCCCTTAGAGGCACAGTCGAAACCTGTGCCAAGCTCTGCCAAGAGTCGAATGATTTGTGGATCCGGGTTGCATTTGACAGCTGTGCCAAGTGTTAGGAAAAAGTCTATTGTTATTGTAGGGAAATAACTAACCATAGAAAGGCTTAACCCGTGGGAGGTTTCTCTTCCATCTCATATGTTGTCGGTAGACCTCGCCCAGATCAGCTACGAAGAATGTATCTTCATCCCCCGCTTCACAGATATCATTGTCGATATTCTCAACCCTTTGCTTCAAAGCATTTCCGATAATGGTTTTAGGGACATTGGCGCCATTGAGCTCGATATATGAGCTTTTGTCGTAATAATTATTCAAACTTTCAACACTAGGATTGGTTGCAAGTGTGACAATGGCGGAAGGTGACATATCCTCGCGAAAATGGAGGGTTGTTATTGGTAAATGTAGTTTTCTGGTATCACATCAGTATGCTAGAAACGGAAAGTAGAACAGAGCTGAGAACAGGCGACCAAACGTACTCTGTACTTTGAAGGGGTGTTAAGGGGGTCTGTATCTGTCTGATCCTGTGCTGATCTGACGAGGTCGGCTCGACTCTTCCTCTACGAGAGGAAGAACCTCTAAACTCGTCCTATGCGGCAGCTGAGAAGTTTCGGACGAAGAAGGGGTGTTGTTAAACAACTCGTCGAAAAGAGAACGCTTAGACTGCGGAGACTGCAGCAGATGGAGGTGGAGTGGTGTTGAGGATGTGCCGGTTAGGACGTTCGGAGAAATCTTGATCAGAAACTAGTCTTGCGGCTGTCGGAGCCGTACTGAATGGTTTGCCTTTGATATGACCAAAGGCAGTCGCGAGGGATTTTTGTGACTTCGAGTCGTTGAAGATCTGCAGGGATAGCATTGCGTCAGTAAAGGTATGAAATGCCTCACGCTGGCAGCTTAGAGCTTCAGAAATCATCTGAGAATGATTCCAATGCCGACCGCATACGAGTCATAGCGAGTATCACAGTCGAAAGCTTGCTGCTTCGAGGAAAGCAGAATTTTCATCCGTGGGGTAGACAACTTACAAGACGGCGGAAGTAAGGCAAGTCGTGGTTTCAGAGCGAAGTTGTAGTCTGATGGTGCTATGTAGCAGGTATGAGGTTGAATCGCTCACGAGAAGTAGGGAGGAAAGTTTTGCGGTCAAGTTCGAACTTTGAACCTTCCGACCTTCGACGACCTGTTAAAAATTCTATACGCTAAAACATAATAGCCGACACACAACCCTGGCCCTGGTACATAAATACCTCATAAGCTCGATTCAACCCCAGAATCAAGATGCCCAAATCCAAAGCCACACAGCGGATACTTCGTACAGTTTCTTGCAATTAACCGTGGTAAATAATACTTTGTACGCATTACTTGACATGGAGAGTGACTCACTCCACATAGCGGTATATGAATATAACATAAATATAACATAAATATAACATAAACATAACATAAACATAACATGAATATAACATAAATATATATGTAACTACTTCTATAATCTATGGCTGCCGTCATTTCTCCTACTATTTATCATGACGTACGGTGTTGGTGAGCGTGAACGTAAAAGGACAGCTCATTGCCCCTCTTTTTCAGGGGCTGACCCAGACTCGGATCTCACGACCATGATAGGGCTCAGAGATCAGCAACAGAAGATCTACTGCGCCTTTCCTCAACGAAAAAGACCAAATTCAAGTCGAATTTTCACGTGCTGTACGAACAAGTTATCGATTATTAACGTGATGAATTTGCAAGGCTACAGATGTACAGGTATATACCTAGACAATGACTTTCAGTTTCCTTCTAACTCCTGAGCAGCCAATTAGCTCTGTGCGAGTCAACGTTCGCATGAGGGGCATGCAGAATACGCCCAGGTACCGGAAGTGCCACACCGGTGTCCTACCCCTTAACACTACCGGAAGACAGTTCAAAGAATGTACCTGATAGTGAGTGCATACTAGGGAGCTATTGGTCAAATGTTAGTATCGTCTTGGGCCAGCTGGCCTAGATCAACCAAATCATGCATCTCGTCCCAATGTGATACATCCCTCGTGTGGTACCTAGCACCGCATATCGCAAATGTTACCCAGCTCGCACTGCTCCTTCTTTACCCCAGTATATCTGATAAAATGTTCTCACATCTTTAGTCCGCCATCCCACAACTCCAGGATAACAGCTCTGAAATAAGATGGAGAAATCAAGCTATAACTCTTGACATTACGTCCGGCTACATACTAGATAATGATCTTGCGCTAGTCCTTTGTAACAAGGACGTGACTTGTGATCTTACAGCCATGGAGTAGAGACTGCAGACGTGATAATCTGTTCGTAGCGCTAAATAATAAGGGGTTCAGAGAGAAAACGAGAGGAATCGTTACCTTGTTCGAGCCCGAAGAGACAAGCACCAGATGTTGATGTTATTGTGCCATCATTCTGATGGTCGTAAGTCCTCTACTTCATCATTCATTTATTGTTTTTGACGTATCGTACATATATTTTTATACATTCGTTGAAGTCGTACACCTGGGCGCCAAAGAAATGCTAATGAGTGGAATACTACATAATAGAATACATACCGGTAAAACTTACGACCCAAATGATGCGTCTTTCACGTCCTCTTCGTCCATAACTTGAGGTGGCTCTTGAGACAGTCCGAGTGCTCGTGTTTCCCATGTACCATCGACCCATGGTCTTTTCTCTCCCAAGAAAGCCATTCTTCCTTCACCTTTCTGTAAGGCATCAACGAGGTACTTTTGTGCCACGTCCTGGACTTGTCCCTTGGTTACATCAAGCATACGCTCTCGTCGCTCTTGTACCATCTCTTCCGACACACCAGACACAAATCGAGTCATTCCTTCTTGGCTAATGGATTTTGGAGCATCAACACTTTGAAAGACAGATAGCTTGGCTTCCTCCAAATCACGCTCAGACCATTCCTTTTGAACTGCCCATTGTCCCACATTCTGCATTATAGACATAGTGTTCTGCGGATTGGGATCGCGGTAGGAATAGAAGCCGAAGACGCCATCGAGGCCTCGAGAATATGCGCCACCACCATATGCGCCGCCCTTTTCACGGATCTCGTGGTGCAAATACTTGTGTGTTAGGAGTTGTGCAAGGATCTGTAGAGGCGCGCCAGCCGGTGATGTGTAGGAAACTGTTGGCAGAGCAAGTGCGCCATAATATACTTGGTAGGGAAGCGGGAAAAATGTCTTCGTGTTTCTAGAGAAATCTGGAAGGGGCAGCTTTGGAGCAGATAGATCTGACTTTGGCAATGAAGATAAGAACTTTTGTAGAGAGGCTTCGTTATTCGAAACACTTTCCGTGCCGCATGTGAGTGCGGTTCTAAATGTCGACGACCCAGAGAATGCCATTCGTTGGATTGTTTTCAGCTTGTCGATAACATCTCCCAAACCCTGGACTTCGGGCCTAGATGCAAGCGATGTAGTGAGTTTAACCTGTGACAGTCCTCCTACTTGTTCCTTCAGTCGGCCATATTGAGTCAGTCCAGCTTCCGCATACCCTCTAGCATAGACGTGCCCTGAAGAAGCCACATTATTAACAGCGCCATCAGCCGCACCTTGTAGAAGTTGTTTGATGCGAAGCTCAGCATCAGGGCTATCGAAATTTGTCTCAAGGACGAGCTTACGCAACAGATCGAACATATCAGGCACATTCCGGTCCAGTGCAGTTCCTGAAAAGCTCAACCCCTCAGATGCCGACCGGAAATCGGTTGGCAACGAGGAGGCATGATAGCCCACACTGACACCTCCTGTCTTCAATTTCATTAGATCCTCCAATTGCTCCATAGTCATGTCCTTTGTACCAAGTCGCATGATAGCATCAGTGAATAGTGGGATATAGCCTCTAAGTTCTTCCGGGAGGTTCTCGAAGGTATTAATAGCTCGGAAGTACGTAAGTCCGTTCGTGGGTGCTTCTCGCCACTGAACACTGACATTGTCCAATTTGCTGTCTCTGACCTCCAGTTTCTCGTTTTGCCTGGGAATGTCTTTGACGTGTACGGTAGGAAGACAGCTGAGGTCTTGGGTATTTGATTTCGCTTGCTCTTCCAATAGTTCAAGCTCTCTCTGCTCCAACTGTGCTCGCGCTTCCGATTCACTACCAGCTTTTTCGGTAACCTCTGCAATCTTTTTCGCAAGGCGAGTGGCCTCCTCAGCTGCTAGTTCGTCACCATAAGTGGTAGATGGAGCCATGGTGAATGTGAGCGTGTTGTCATTCAAAAGATACTTTTTCAATAGGCCTTCCAAATATCCTCCCTTTTCAAACTCCCGTTCGAATGCCGCGACAGTATCATTCCACGCTAAGGCCTCAAATGGATCAACACCTTCAAACCACTTCGGTTTGATTCTTTGCATCAAAGACATACCAAACTTAGCAGTTTTGTGCTTGAGGCTCAACTCTAATTGGTGAAGATAACCATCAATTTTCGATTTCTCGAATCCGTTTTTGTGGGCATCTTCGAAGGTCTTGTGAATTGCTTCTTTGACCTTGGGTACATCGGCTTCTTTGACGCCAGTTAATCCAATAGAGAAGATGCCTACCCTACCCGAAGGATCATAACCACTGTTTGGGCTCCATTCAGTGCCCAAACCAGCTTCGATTAGATTCCTATACAGCGGAGACCCATATCCGTCCATAAGGAGAGCAAACATGATGGAAAGAGAGAATGTTTCCAAAACATCTGCGGTGTCACCTACCAGCCATGAAGTCGACGTTTTGAACTGCATGTTTGGATCAACCAAAGGATCAATAGGACCAAAGACGGTGATTTCTTGCGGGCCACTTGAAAGATCAATTGGCTTTCGAATCTCCATATCTCCAGAAATCCGCTCAAATGCGTTCAGCTGAGCGTTAACTTCTTTCAGATGATCGGCCAATGGCAAATCACCGTAAGTGAAGACTTTGGCATTACTTGGATGGTAATGCTCCGCATGAAACTTCTTCAGTTGTTCATACGTCAGATCTGTCATTTTCTGCGGATCACCCCCGGAATTGTTAATGGCAGGGAATATATGATCCTGAAATCTGATGTAGTAAAGGTATCCAGCATCAGACATCTGACCTTTCATTTCATTATAGACAACGCCCTTGAAAACCAACTTGTTGTCTTTAGCGGTTGAAGCTGTTCCTGCTTTTATAGCTTGTGGATTTTCCGGACCTATTCTCCATCCCTCTTGAGTAAAGTCGCTTTGCTTCAATAACGGATGCAGGGTTGCATCGAGGTAAACCGACATCAAATTCTTGAAATCTTGCTCGTTTGTTGTGGCAAATGGATAGAATGTATGGGAAGACGCCGTAAAAGCATTCATAAAATTGGAGAGCGTTCGTGGTAGCATTTTAAAGAAGGGATCGCGGATGGGGTACCTACAGTATTCAGCATAAATCCCAACCATGATCTCAGAGACAAATTACTTTTGACTTCCACATAACGTCGTATGTTCCAAGATGTGTGGCACTCCCGTATCGTCAGGGGGATTCGTCTTGAATCCAATAGAGAAGACATTGTTCTTGTCTTCGCGAGCGACATGTAGGTAATCTGCTCCCGTCTTGTCGTGCTTCAGGTGAAGGGCCGTCAACTCGAGCTCCTGTACATGCTTGGATCGTAGAAGGGTAAAGCCATGTAGCTTTTCTCCAGGCTTAGGATATTGCGCGAGCTCTGTGACTCCTTTCTTTGCAGCCTGCCGCAACATATTGCTGGTGAATATGTTGTTGGTAACAGCAGAATGTCGAGATGATGACGATAAAGACTAATTATGAAGGCGCAAAGGAACAGGTGAGCCCTTCGCTTCAGCAAATTTCACGTTTTGATTGCCCGATTGTCCGCCACTAATTTACCTTAGCTCGTTCTACAATTAACATCGTAGTTCTTATTTTGTACATGAACGTCAACGTGCAGAAAGGCAATACAGAGAATAACGAAGTCGTATTGCGCCTAGAGCAATATTTTGCTCCTCTATTCATATCAAAGTTGTCGCGATTTGCACCATGTCGACAGCAGCGAATCCCACCTACGCAACTGGTCCTGCGAGTTCGAGAACTTCCTCCATCAATGCGAATCATACCCATTCCGATTATGCCAATGGACACCACCACCATAATGAAGCTGGAGTCAAGAAGGGGAAGCAGAAGAAAGCGACGGATCCGAGTGAAGCTTCGAAATTGATCGCCGCCAAGATCTCGCAACTTGAATTAGATGCCGCAGGAGAGAAGGATCAAGAGGCCGAGATTGGTTGGTTATACCCTCTCCAGATTTCCCTTACGCCAAAGCAATATCGTTCTTGAAATATGAAGTTCCTATGTTCTGTCTATCTGTGTTGGTGTCGCCGCGAAGGAGGGGTAAGCGCTCCGCCACGCTCTACTTGCCGAGTATCGCTCTTCGCCCTTCCTGAAAAGTGAAAAAGCACATACGGGAAGCATCAGGCTACAAGAGGATGTCAGTTGCTACATTCACATTGATGCAATGGTACCCTCAAGCTGCTGTGGGGTCGTTGGGGGCCGCCATCATCACAGACGGAGAGAGCAGTATTAGGCACATGCTTGTTGGAAAAAATTGCTAACAGTTATACACTTAAGAGCGCGAGGTCAAAAAGGCGAATCGAGAATTAAATAGCCTTACATCGAAGATGGATGACTTGCAAAAGATCGAAACCCTCCAGAAAAGAGTTACCGAACATCTTGCGGACATGAAACGATTAGAGCGAGAGAATCAGAAGAACAAGAAGCGTGGTGATATGCTGCAGAAGGAAAAGGACCATGCGAGAACCGAGCTCAGCAAATCTATAACTCTTCGGGAAAAGCTAGAGAAGCTTTGCAGAGAACTACAGCGGGAAAATAATAGGCTCAAGGTGCGCATGGTGTTGAGTTGATTTGCGGTTTTCGAATGCTAAGCGGGGTTAGGGTGAAAATAAGACACTACAAGACAACGACAAGAAGGCCAAAGAGGAATGGGATCATAAGTGGGATGAGATGCTATGGCAGTTTCAAGACTACCAAGATAAAAAAGACCATCCTCAAACAGTGGTTGTAAATCCGGAAATCGACGAACTGTGAGTGGATTCGTTTCTCGAACCGAATGATGGACTAATGATTCTTCCCATTTAGTTTCAAAGCGAGGTTCAAGTCTTTGATAGACCAGTACGAGCTGCGGGACCTTCATTTTCATTCTCTGTTGCGGACCAAGGAGCTCGAAGTTCAGTTCAACCTCTCGAGGTTCGAGCGTGAAAGGCGGGCTGCTGAGCAAGAAGTAAACCGGGCGAAGGCGCTGAATCAGCAAGTTCTCACTTTCTCGAAAACGGAGACAGAATTACGGAACCAACTCAACATTTACGTAGAAAAGTTCAAGCAGGTATGGTTGCTTCCTTTGGTAAATGATCACCACCGCGGTTCATCTAGCTGATTCATATCAGGTCGAAGATACGCTCAATAACAGCAATGACCTATTTCTAACCTTTCGAAAGGAAATGGAAGAAATGTCCAAAAAAACGAAGCGACTGGAAAAGGAGAATATGGCTTTAACTCGAAAACATGACGTAACTAGTAAGAATATTCTTACAATGGCCGAGGAGCGCAACAAGAACACGCAGGAACTTGAAGCTCTCAAAAAGAGGAACGACAAACTAAGAGATATCATCGACCAGATGCAGAAGCAAGGACGAGGCTTGGCCCAAGGTATGGCAGGGGTGGTTGAAGGAGAATACGCTGAGGGTGATTTGGAAGGTACAGAGAGCGAATATGAGTACGAAGAGGAGGGAGAGGACGAAGGAAGTGAAGGTGAGTATGATGAAGATACTGAGGAGGACCTTCATCCGGAGGTTCCAAGACCGTTTGGTCCGGTCCCGCCGCCACCCCCTGCCATGAACGCAATGGCTACCGCGAATGGTGTTCACTGAAACAGTATTAAGTCCGACCAGCCCTATCACTTTTGTATTACGATCAGCGTTAACTGTATTCGCGAGTCTGGTTGTTATGTCTTATGTGTAATCGCAGACGAATTTGGTCTGCACGTGCTCCGACTCTCGAGCCTGGCCACATGTATTAGCAGACAGATCAGTCAAATAGCCAACCCTGTCACTTTTGACATGCAACTTGCATGGCTCTTGAATCGTGAGTAGTTGGAATGGTGGCTTGGCGAAATGCGAGAGTTTGAAGTCTATTCCCTTCCAGGAAATCTCCCATGTTCACCACATCCAGTTTTCTAAAAGGCACTTCTCTGAATCAACAAAGTTGTGACTGTTCGTCCCATTTTTATACAAACATCTTTTACTTTAAGATAGCGGAGCTTGCTTCGCAATGCTAGAATGCCGAGTTCGATCATACCTATGTTCAAAGTACTGTAACACGTTCTTCCAATTTCGTTCCCAGACTGAAAACTCAGGCCCAACATCTCAATGGTGTAGTTGTTCGCATGGGGACAAAATGAAACACTACTTATTTCGGTCCTTCGTTTGTTCTTGTTTCGCCTAGTAAACATAACTACAGGCGCCTTCGGAAAGTGAATATTAGCTTTACTGGCCTGTTCGGTTTTCTTCGAAAGCAATCCAATCTCGCTAATTCGGGACACCAACAAAGGGGTTCACAAAAACTGTACATTTGTTGTTCGCCCTAGAACATTCACTGAACATTCAGGATATTACTACATAAGCAATTCGTTTTTTCCATTTAGTAACCTTCTCCTTCACAGCTCTTCACCATCCCCAGGACACACTTTTGACAAACTCGTCACTGCTCATCCTACGATTGCAACTGGCGAGACAACAAACAACACACAACACACAACACACAACACACAACCCACAACCCACAACCCACAACGCATAACAGTACTCGGTTACAAATTAAAATGGCAGATCATGTTCTTCAAAGACTGCGTCTCCAAAGTAACAATGCTTCTACCGTGTTTCTCCCTCTGCATCCATGGATAGAACCCATTGGTAACGACACGCTCAACATTCGTATTCGTTTGTACTTACGTAAAGAGTTTGAGGAAGACATCCCATCCTTCTGCCAAATCTTCGCAGCGTTTCCAAGTGTGAATATCACCAAGGTGCGTATATCGCTGAAATTACCAGGTCTCGCAAAAACCATTGACCACAAAGAGCAGTTTGCTTCGCTCTTATCCGCACTGGTTAAGGATTTGAACAGGTTTCAGAATCTATCGCAGCTAGATATTGTATTTCGTATGCCCGACCATTCTCTTCCGCATCATGCGGATGAGGACTTTTTCTGGATCTTTGCGAATGCGAACTACTTCTATGACTTGGAGTTCCGGAATTGGAAGCTTTTCTATACAGTTGGCCACAGTGAAAGAATTCAGGTTCCGCCCGGCTCGGGGTTGGAGCGTAGAATCTATCCCATCTGGCTTTTGAGACACCAAGAGGAAGAGGTCCAGCAAGGAGTGTTAGCTCAACTCGAGGAGAGGCTTGGCCTGAGTGCAATGGGACGCCTAGACTCCTAGAGGAAACCGTCGCCTACATACTTCTCCGTACGGTAAATATACATACTCGAAATCTAACTCGAAATCTAAGGCCCATCCGACCGTTAATTTAATAGATCAACCTTGATAAATTCACCATTTGAGTGTAATAAGTGACAAACTGCGTGACCCCATATTATCGCGAGATATATCCGAGATATATATTCGTATTCAAGATTGCCACAGTTCAACAAGACCTTGCCTGATATGCATCAAGATTTGAGATATGATGGGTAATGTTTCTTGCTTCCAAACTTTGGGGCAAAGTACCACGAACCTAAACATGAAAAGCTGATTTTAAAGAAATGAACAATAAAAAACAGACATAATGTCCGAACATACTTCCGTAAGTGAAATGATAAAGCAATATACTTTCGCCAGGCAATCAATCTAGGCCCCGGCACTGCATCGGCCCGCATCGGTTATGCTATCCACAAAAGCTTGATTGGTACGTGTCCTCCTTCCCAAAAGAACTGATAGCAGCAGATAAACACTTTCCTTGGGTAATGAGTATCGCCACCACAGTGAAGAATTGCTTATCTTCAACGTTTTTCTCCGCAATATGCACCTTTACCCCCTAGATCTCCCTCATCTCTTGGCTTTAAACCCACCAATCTCTTTTGGGTGCATCCCACCTTCACCACCAAAGTACCTGGCAGCGGATGGACGTGACCCGCGATAGGAAAATTTGTGATTTGATGGGTTTAGACAGCTGCCTTTTTTGTGGTAGTGGATGCAGCCGCGAGAAAGTAATTCTAGAGAATTATATTGCTACGATATGCCGGTAGCTACCAGGGCTCCGAATAACCGCGTCATCATATACTGTACATCATGTACGGCACGGGAATAAATGCAGATATATAAGTAGTGTTGACCAGCAGCTTCGTCGACTTCACTCTGTGTGTGTCTGCATCTTTCAAGTCATAGAAGCCATCCATCATGTTGTTCTCCGTCCTCTCCACCCTTGCAGTCCTCCCAATTCTTCCTCTTACCTCTGCACGCCTTCTCCCGCGTAATCCAAACACCAAGATTACTACCACAAAGGCCCCAGCTTTTAAGCGTGCAAGTGATATTGCTGTGTCCGAGAATGTCCTAACTCTGGCAAAGAAATCCTCCGTGGGATCGAGAGCTAGAAGTGCAGCTAAACTGCGAGGTATAGAGATTCCTACCGGAAACAGTACCACCTTGATCAGTTTGTTCGAGGGAGAAGAGTTCGCCACAAACATCACGTTCGGGTCCCAAACTTTCGAGGTTATGTGAGTAGCAATCCCGCCATCCGCGTCATATACAGCGGTTTCTTGGATGTACGTAGGAGTGACTAACGTCTGTGAAGCGTCGACACGGGATCCAGTGACACCTGGTTAGCTGAAACAGGATTCGACTGCGTAGACATCGAAACCAGTGCCCCTCTCAACGAAAGTGATTGTTACTTTGGTCCAACATACACTCCCGGTTCCGAGTTCGTCCAGATTCCAAATGAGAACTTCAACATCACTTACGGAGATGGTGAATTCCTGACTGGTGTTCTTGGGTATGATGAGGTGACATTGGCTGGCATCAAAGTTAACCAGACCGTGGCCCTGGTCAACTATGCTGCATGGAACGGCGATGGAACAACCAGTGGATTGGTGGGTTTGGCATACCCCAACATGTATGTGTTGTCTCGTTTAAGCTTTTCCCTTTGCCCGATCAAAAATCCATATTTTCAGGAGATCCAGGCTATATAGACACTAACAACGGCGAACAACAGTACCTCTGCCTACGCTGGTGACAATCCTGAGGCCGATAACAGTGCATCGGGCAAGCAGGTTGTCTACAACCCTATCTTCACGACGATGTACAAGGACGGTCTGGTAGCACCATTATTCAGTCTTGCAATCGAACGTGATGTGTCCGGTCCGGCAGGATACTTGGCTCTTGGAGGTGTACCACCGGTGAACTTCACCCAAGATTTCGCCAGTACCCCAATCTTGGTCACCACCATTGAAGGATATCCTCAAACATACGATTTCTACACTATCAATATTGAGGGTGCTTATTTGAACGGAAAAGCCATTTCCGGGGCTGCTGCGCCAACTTACATTGTACGTATTTTCCAATGTTGCTGGATACACTCTACATTTGGTTGATTGACTAACCGAAACGCCGTTCTAGGTGGATTCTGGCACCACCCTCAACTACTTCCCCACCAGAGTCGCGAATGCGATCAACAAAGCATTCAAGCCCCCAGCAGTATACTCCGAAGACGAAGGTGCGTATGTCGTCTCATGTACGGCAAAAGCCCCAGTCCTCGGCATCAAGATTGGCGGAAAGATCTTCTATACAAACCCCCTTGACATGATACTGCTTGCCGGTACCGATGATGCTGGGAATGATGTGTGCATTACAGGTATTGAAGATGGTGGAAGTGATGCAGAGGAAGATGTTTACATTCTTGGAGACACTTTCCAGAAGAACGTTGTTACCGTCTTTGACATTGGTGCTGGAGAACTGAAATTTGCAGCAAGGGAAAACTATACTAGTAACGATCCATATTAAGTGTAAATATCAAATTAAATAAAGTCAAACAGCCCGCATAAGGTTGTTTGGCTGTTGATGAACCACCATATTCCCTTTCAATCACTATGGCTTGACTTCTCCCACATGATTGATCTTTCGGGTTCGATATTGCACTTTTTCGGGTTCTCCAGGCTAAGCAATGATGGGTTATTGCAGATTTATGGTTTGACAGTAAGATACGGTAGGAGAGCTGGCAGGGCTGAGATCTGAAATAAAAGGGCTGATACTTATTGCAGCAGTAGTCCAATGTGCAGTGGCTTGGTAAACCATAAACACAGTGTCAAAGCTGCGTGGCCATGGAGTACTCAGAGGGATAGCATTTATGCTGGCGAAGAGAAGAACTTTTAAATTTGTCAGGCAAGTTCGATGTCGAACCACGACGGCAATGATCTCTCCGTGAGAAAAGTGAGGGTCGAGATGTAAATCCGTGCTCTGACGAACTTAGAACGTAGCCCTTTGCCTCTGGCCAGCATCCATACAACATAATACGACAGGATAACAGTTATGGGTAAGCTGATCCACAACTCATGTATATTCGCCGTAATCCGAAGAATGTTTCAAACGGCGTTATGCTTTTCCGCCTCAACTTGAACTTCGTCCCATTTTACAGATACCGTGTCCGAATGGACGAGAATAACTGGAATGGCAGCAGGAGGTAGATGTAATAGATATCTGATTCTGATCAACTGCCGTGGATTATCACGTACCAACATGGATGGTTTCTTCTATGGAAGTAACCATGGGACGCCGAACACACGAGGCTAATGTCAAGAAATTCCGCGAATGTAAACTTCCCCGACGCATTTGAATGCACTGTCGAAAGTGACATGGCGATGAGGCTTCGGCGTCTTTTTATACGCCGCTGCGCCGTCGTGGCGTCAACATGTTTTATTTCTCCTCTCTGTCCATGCTGCTGAGTCTGCCTTGAACAATATATGTCGATTTTCAAAACGACACTCGCCGTTCAGATCTGATGGTGCTTCCTCAGGTGGTATGCTGCTCGTGTCTTGGCATTTCGCCCTTGATATCTGAGACTGAGTAAGTGAAAGAGGTGGGTACGAGCATTGTTGGTGCCAAAAGTGCAGCAGAACCGTGCATAAGTAAGTGCATAAGTGCATAAGAACAAGATCCAATCATACTACCGTCTGCGCTGGCATTGGATAGATGACATAGTTGATGTAAATAGTGGACTGCAAGCTTTCCAAATAGCGTTTGCGAGTGTTTGAGTGGAATTGTGAATGCGAAGATGTTCTTCCAGCCACAAAATTGAACAAACATTGAAGAAGCGAGCGGTGCGCAAATGTCTTGGAATCTGTGTCTTAACCTGAAAACGCAGGTCTCACTGTGCTAAGTTGCATCACGTGCCGACTTAGCTCATGACAACTTGGTAGCGAAGCTTGGGCGCCTCCTCCAACATCTTTACAACCTCGAATTCATCCTACAAACTCACCTCCACCGCTCCTGAAGCTTCAACGTGTTATCGGAAGAGAGTCTAGGGATCGATCCCGAGCTTCTCGCCATGGCACCGGCACAGGATACGATGTTCCGCTCAGCGGACATGAGCATGGTCCAGCTCTACATTTCCAACGAAATAGGCCGCGAAATTGTTAATGCACTGGGAGAGATTGGCCAGATCCAATTCCGAGATGTATGACTGATCTCTAAAGATAGGAAGCGTCTTCTAATGTGTCTTATAGCTCAATGCCGATGTAACCGCCTTTCAACGAACCTTCACTCAGGAGATACGACGACTGGACAATGTCGAACGACAGCTTCGTATGTGCCGATCCGAATCCGCCTTTTAAGGCGGCGTTACTAACTTTTGCACAGGATACTTTCATGGCCAGATGGAAAAGGCTGGAATTCCTCTTCGAAAGCTGGATCTCGATGTTGAAACCCTTGCGGCTCCCACCGCCACCGAAATCGACGAATTATCCGATCGCAGCCAAAGCCTCGAACAACGAATCGCGTCTCTCAACGACAGTTACGAAACATTAAAGAAGAGGGAGGTAGAACTTTCGGAATGGAGATGGGTCTTAAGGGAGGCTGGATCTTTCTTTGACCGAGCACATGGCAACGTCGATGAAATCAGAGCTTCGATTGATGAGGATGACGCACCCCTGCTCCAAGACGTGGAGCAACCACACCAGAACGGGGATGCAGAGCGATCATTTTCTGGAATGAATATTGGTTTCGTGGCAGGAGTCATTCCTCGGGATCGCATCGCAGCATTTGAGCGAATCCTGTGGAGAACTTTACGAGGCAACTTGTACATGAACCAGTCGGAAATCCCGGAACCGATCATCGACCCAACGAACAACGAAGCGATCAACAAGAACGTCTTTGTGATTTTCGCACACGGAAAGGAACTCATCGCCAAGATCAGGAAGATTTCCGAATCACTTGGTGCGGACCTTTATGCCGTGGACGAGAATAGCGATCTCCGTCGAGACCAAATTCACGAAGTTAACACTCGACTGGGTGACCTGAATAGCGTTCTTCGCAACACAAAGCAGACACTCGATGCAGAACTTACTCAAATCGCACGAAGCTTGGCTGCCTGGATGGTAATCATTAAGAAGGAGAAGGCCGTTTATCAAACGCTGAACCTGTTCTCCTACGATCATGCGAGAAAAACCTTGATTGCCGAGGCTTGGTGTCCTTCAAACTCCTTGCCCCTTATCAAGTCGACTCTGCACGACGTTAATAACAGAGCCGGTCTTTCTGTTCCCTCTATCATCAACGAGATCAAAACTAATAAAACTCCACCAACATACCAAAAGACGAACAAGTTCACCGAAGGTTTCCAGACCATTATCAACGCGTACGGTACCGCAAAGTATCAAGAAGTCAATCCTGGTCTTCCCACCATTGTCACCTTTCCCTTCTTGTTTGCAGTCATGTTTGGTGACTTCGGACATGGCTTCCTCATGGTTTGCGCGGCATCGGCTATGATCTACTGGGAAAAATCACTGAAGAAGGTCCGCGACGAACTTTTCGGGATGGCTTTCTACGGTCGTTATATCATGTTGATGATGGGTATCTTTTCCATGTACACGGGTCTTATCTATAATGATGCATTCTCTAAATCCTTCGCCTTCTTCCCTAGCGCTTGGGCATGGTCGGAAAACTATCCGGACTCCATCGAAGCTCATCTCAAAGAGCCTTCGGGATATCGTTACCCATTCGGTATGGATTGGATGTGGCACGGTGCTGAGAACGACCTCCTGTTCAGCAACAGTTACAAGATGAAGTTGAGTATCTTGATGGGTTGGTGCCACATGACTTATTCATTGTGTCTCTCCTACATCAATGCTCGTCATTTTAAGACACCCATTGATATATGGGGTGTTTTCGTCCCGGGCATGATCTTCTTCCAGTCAATCTTTGGTTACCTTGTCTTCACCATCGTCTACAAGTGGTCCATTGACTGGTATGCCATTGGTGAATCGCCTCCCGGATTACTGAATATGCTCATCTATATGTTTTTGTCACCCGGTAAAGTCAATGACGGCGAGTATCTGTACCCACATCAAGGTGGTGTTCAGTACATCCTCGTTATTATTGCTGTCATTCAGGTTCCAATTTTGCTGTTGCTCAAGCCTTTCTATCTCCGATGGGAACACAACCAAGCTCGTGCAAAGGGATACAGAGGAATTGGCGAAACCTCACGAGTTAGCGCCCTGGATGGCGATGATGACGATCATACTCTTGATGGTAGGGCAAGCATGGCCAGTGATGGTGAAGGCGTTGCTTTGATTACTCAGGACATTGGCGATGAAGAGCACGAAGAGTTTGAGTTCTCGGAAGTTATGATTCACCAAGTTATTCACACTATTGGTATAGTTCCCTGTTTCTCACGTTTTTTTCCATTCTTACTGACGTGGCTTAGAATTTTGCTTGAACTGTGTATCTCACACCGCCTCATATCTACGTCTCTGGGCTCTCTCTCTGGCACATCAGCAACTTTCAGTTGTGCTCTGGAACATGACCCTTGGCATTGGACTCAGTATGACTGGTCCTTCAGGTATCTTCATGATTGTGGTCACATTTTTCATGTGGTTCTTCCTCACGATTGCAGTCTTGGTTGTGATGGAGGGCACTAGTGCAATGTTGCACAGTCTTCGTTTGCATTGGGTTGAGGCAATGAGTAAGCATTTCTTGGGAGATGGGATACCGTTCGAGCCATTCTCGTTCAAGCAAATGTTGGAGGATGATGCTGCCGCTGCCGATATTTCCTAGGCATCCCTTCCTTTTTTCTAGTTTTTCCTTTTGCGTTCCGTAGATTCAACTTGTACCTGTAGAACCGAAATGTACTTTACTATACCTATGTCAATATAAGTTAATGTGGCATATGGGAAGACTGAAAGAGATAATGGCAATTTTTTGAGAAAGGCCTGGATCTACCGATCTACCCAAGTAAAGCTGCATAAATGTGGTGGCACCAATGACCGACGTCTACTGCTCCCGTGGAGTCTTCCCGAGTTTCTTATGCGGGGGCGACCCTCTTTGTTCCTGGGTCGGAACGGCTGCTGCTTTAGAATCTACATCAGACGACCCCTTTGCGATTGACCAGGTGTTGCACCACATCCCGATGAGCAATTATTGAAGCATGGAGCTCCCTCTCGCGAAGCGGCGTTCAATACGTCCTGTTCTGGTAGGTTTCATCACACCGCGAGTTCCAGATTTTGGGAATTTTCATGATTCAATATTACATGTAAGGTTACGAGTAGTAACCGTCTGGTGTGGGGTGCCAGGTGCCAGGTGCGTAATCGATAAACGGAAACAAGCTTTCCTTCCGCACGCTTTGCTTTGCCCCACGACATTTCTTTTTCTGTGTGGGCAATTGGGCTTGGGTCGGTGACAGCAAGTTGGAACGTTGAACCCAATCATAACGTTACTTTTGAGGCCTTTTCAGGTTTCCTTTTTCTTATTTTTCGTTCTAAAGTTGCTTTGCCCCCACCTCCTTGTCCCGTCTCGTGTTCTGAACTTTGAACGAGCCCTTTTTTCGTTCTACAAAAGCGCGGGTGAATCCTTCTTTTCGGGACCCGTTCGTTCCATTCACTTCCCCGCCGTGTACATACCCACCCAATCTGCTGTATAAAATCGCGGGAGCACTCTCTCCAGGGAGTATCGAACTGCTTATCTACTATCTTACATTGAATTCGAGGAATAAAGGGACACCTACAGGAAAGACAAGATGTCGTTCAATCACAGAAAGTTCTCAATGAACAGGTCCACTGGGGCCCCGAGATTGTCTACTAATAGGAACCGGAGATTCAGTACTCATGAACCTTCTGCAAATGGTTTGTCACTTTATTTTCCTTCTAAAGCTTTGTGTGTTTGGCCGCTCTGAGATCATCAACGCAGGCTTCTGTCTTCAGGAAAGCTTGCTATGCTATAGCTCGAGTCAGCATAAGAGACGTCTGCAACCATTCTCTCTTGCTAATTCAAGCAAAGCAGAGCAGCTCCAGAAGGGAATTGCTCATCTGTACCTTGCCTGCTGACCTTTGACCTTAGAAATGGACTCAAAGATCCACAAGCAATTCAGAAATGCCCATGAAGGACACAAATCTCATGCAGGACTGGATCCTACTCGTGCCAGCACGGGTGTAGTCTGGTGTACCGAGCGAGCTTACGAGCATGGTTTTGCTGAAGAGCCTGAGAAATGGGCAAACCTAGGACAGGGAGCTCCAGAAGTCGACGACGAGATCGAGGGTAGTTTCGAACGCCCCCACAACATCGACATTACAATGGCTGGCAGAGAGTATGGACCTACGGCTGGTATTAAGAGCTTACGGGCGGCGGTTGCAAACTTATACAACGTTCACCACAGAGCCGGCAAACCAAGTCAATATACATGGGAGAATGTGTGCATCGTGCCAGGAGGTCGTGCAGGGTTGATCAGAATTGCAGCGGTTTTGAACAATGCCTACTTAGGCTTCTTCATTCCTGATTACACGGCATACAATGAGATGTTGTCGCTTTTCAAGAACGTAGGTTTTGTGCATTGTCATTAAGAGACGTTCAGAGCTTACTTCAAAATAGTTTGCAGCAATTCCCTCCCCTCTATCCATGGAAGATGAATACCACATCCATCCAAACAAGATTGCTGAGGAAATCGCTCGTGGTACCTCCGTCATTCTGACCTCCAACCCCCGAAACCCCACTGGTAAAGTGGTTAAGAATCCTCAGTTAAACGAGATCCAAGACATTTGTAGAGATCGTGCTACTTTGGTCATGGATGAATTCTACAGTGGTTACAATTATACCTCTGATTGCGATGGTACTACCATCAGTGCTGCCGAGAACGTTGATGATGTTGACGACGATGATGTCTTGATTATTGATGGTCTTACCAAGCGTTTCAGATTACCTGGATGGAGAATTGCGTGGATTCTTGGTCCTAAGGTTAGATGATGCTTCTCTACATGCCCAAAGAATCCTACTGACGCCTAACAGGAATTCATTAAAGCCATCGGTTCCTGCGGTTCTTACCTTGATGGTGGTGCTAACGTTCCTTTCCAAGAGGCTGCTATCCCTATGCTTGAGCCAGAGAAGGTTCGCAAAGAAATGGTTGCTCTACAAAGGCACTTCCGCGTAAGTTGTCGAGCAGATTAAAATCTCGTATATCCCTAACTGGGTATTTAGGACAAGCGTGATTATGTCGTTGGACGTTTGAGGGAGATGGGCTTCAAGATTAAGAATGTTCCCGACAGCACATTCTACCTGTGGCTAGGTAAGTGGAGTTCATCTTGTTGCCAACAAAAGATTATTCTAATTAGTCGTTGTAGATCTCGAAGGACTACCAGAAGCAATCTGTGACGGTCTCAACTTCTTCCAAGCTTGTCTTGAGGAACGTGTCATCGTTGTGCCCGGTATCTTCTTTGATCTGAACCCAAGTAAGAGAAGAGACCTGTTCGATAGTCCATGTCACCATTTCGTTCGATTCAGTTATGGTCCTACCATGGAGACTTTGAAGATGGGTTTGGACGGCATTCAAAGAGTTGTCAATAAGTGAGTAGCTTGTGGCCGCTTGGTGTTCTTCATCGAGCACTTTGCTAACAAATAAATAGATTCGCTGAAGGGGACAAATTAGACCAGAAAGATAAAGAGTAGAGCAATAGACCATTTGGATCTTGGGACGGGTTCATCGTTTGGGCGATGTCGAGGTACTAAAGCAACGAAAGGCGCCTACCTTTATGGAATAGACGATAAATGAGAAATGATTTGATGTCTGGATATCTAGTACTTCTTGTGCTATCCCGCAATGACGACAAAACTGGTCCTGCGGATTCTCTCACATCGATCAAGTGATCTAGCATGTGTTGCTTGCAATGTTTCTTGGAGTTTGTCTGACTAAAATGCTTTTCTTTCTACACCTATGCCAGAAAATAATTACTGTTTGGTTTGTCTTCTTTTCCCCTTCCAACAGATCTAATCCAAACTCCTCCACCCGAAATCATACCTGACGCTCATTAAATTACCATTATCAATTCTTTTTTCTCAAACTCCTTTTCGAAAAAACTTCTCCATCCCATTCCATGCAATTATCTCATTACCATTTTCTCCACTTCCATTACTTTAATTTAAGAACACGTCCCAAACCCACTCTGACACCCATTCCCACAATACGCGCTCGTGCTCCCACAGTATCCATACTGCGAACAGCAGTTCCCGAACGAACTCCCCTTACACGTCGTCTTCCCACCACACGACGCATCAGTGGAAACTTTCAGCGTGGCAGTTGGCTGGGCCGCTGTGCTTGTCGTAGTGGTGCTTGTGCTCGTACTAGACCCAGACCCAGAGCTGGAATCCGTATTCCCGATACTCTGGGGATTCCAGAACACCTGCGCGGCGTCATACGTCTGCTTTAGAGAAAGCAGTTTATTGTAGGTTGTGGACCCGTACCCGGATACGGCGGCGGAAACGGCGGAGAGAGAGGGGTCCACGTAGTTGAGGTAGGTGGAGAAGGTGGTGGAGGTGCTGGTTAAGGCGGAGTTGAGGCTGTCGAGGTAGGTGAGGAGGGTGGAGGGGAAGGGCGGGGAGGAGGTGAATGCGTAGTTCTGGGGGGAGGGTTAGTTGAGGTGGTTTTTCGGGGGCTGAGGTTTAGGGGGACGGGGGACATGGAAAAGGAGAAAAGGAATCAACTAACCTGGATAACCCAATGCGCATCACGATCCGAATACGCGCTCGCATCCGCACTCGGCACATTCACCTGACTCCCCGCACCACCATACAGATCAATAATCGAGTACCAATCGCCCGGGGCATTGCGGCCCTTATTAATCAAGAAGGAGAAGAAACTCGTCAGCTGGGCGTTAGTCAAAGGCTGAGCGTTCTTCGTCACCACAGACTTGGCATAGAAAGTGTCATGCGCATTATACCCAGTCAAAGGCTCAGCGAGTGCTCCGCCATTATTGACATCTACAAGTGCGTCTGTCCATCCGAGAGATTTCACAGATGTGCTTTGCGCAGCGGGGAAGGCGGCAAGGATTTTTTGAAAGGTGGTGCTTTTGAAGGTGTCGATGTTGCAGGATACGCACCATCCGGAGAGCGAGAAGGAGCCGTAGTTGTCGGTGTAGATGCCGAGGGTGATGTTGTTGTAGATGGCGGCTTGGTCTAGAGTGAAGGCCTGGAGTTTGGTGAACGAGGATACGGCTGTGGAGACGGAGGAGAGGGTGGAGGGGATGCTGGCTGAGAAGGTCACGACGTTGGAGGGGGCCGCGAAGGTTTGCAGGTAGAAGGTGGTGGCGATGCCGAAGGAGTCCCCAGCTCCGCGCATGGCGTAGAAGAGCTCGGGGTAGGCGGTGCTGGTGGTGTGGACTTGGGTGCCGTTTGCGAGGACGACGTCTAGTCCGACAATTGTGTCGAGGGCGAGACCCCAGAGCCGAGAGGCATAGCCGTAACCGCCGTGCAAGAAGTGTCCGCCAATGCCGACACCAGGACAGGTGCCGTGGGGCACGGCGCGTTTGCCTTGGTTGTAGAGGCCAAGGGCGAGATTTCCGAGACGGACACCGCCGCCGACAGTAGCGATGTTGGTTTCTGTTTTGGAGGTTAGTTTGAGTGCAGATGTGGGGAAAAGATCAGGGGAACATACGGGCATTGACGCTGATGGAGTTGAAATTCTGGAGGTTGACGATCAAACTCCCGTCCTTACCACCAGTGGAGAAACTCGCATAGGAGTGACCACCGGACTTAGCCTGCACCTTGAGGCCTGCTGCTGCTGCACAAGTGACCGAGTCGCTCACGTGCTGGGAGGTGGTCGGGAGAGTGACAATGGCGGGGGTGTAGGGGAGACGGAGATTGTATGGTTGGATTAGGGTGGACCATGTTGAGGACGAGCTGTCCTGGAAAGGAACGGAATGCTGAGTAAGGCAGTCTTGGATGCTTGTTGCTCGGGTCTCGACGCTGTAGGGGAAGGCGGATGACAATGGGACTGCACATAGGATGGCTAGTCGAGAAATTGTCGACCTTAGGCCGTTCTGGAGGTGCTGTCAGTAAGATGTATATAAAGCTGTAGGATTGTAGTTTGAGCCCGCAGGATTCTTGGTTGAGGGCATAAGTCGTCATACTCACTTTATGTCGGTTCGGCTGATGCATGGTTGAAGTAACCTTGTATTTTATGTCCGAGCGAGAGAAAGGGGTAAAAAGGTGAACGGACGCAACCAAACAGGAATTGTAGTTGCGAATAGCAAAGCAAACGAATGTTGACAACGATTGAAAGAAAGGAAAGACGGTACTTAAATGCAATAGACCTACCTACATAGTAATGGATTACTCTCGGAATAAGCACGCACGTCAATTCACTCGAATACAAGAGTGGAAACCCCTTCGAAATACGAGAAGTTTTCAACACTAAAGTGACTTCTTTGCTGATCACCGCCGCCAAGAGCCCCATACTCGCTGCACCTAAGAGCTAGGTAGTTGCGGCATGAAGCACTAAAATTAGAGAACCCAAGATCTCAACGCAAAGAGAAAAGTTCCGAGATCCGTCCCCATTGGATCTTTTCTGCATGTTCGGGTCATTCTTGTTCTGCTGTACGAGTTGGCTGGGTATTTTTGTCGGGTTCGCGTGAGTTCAGCCGCACACAAGCATGCGGGCTGGGTCAGAGTGCATAGCAGGTCACGATTTCTATGACAACAAGGCAGTGGGCAGTGTTGTGGTGATATCCACGTGGAAGACACTTACTTAACCCATGGGGAAATACGAAGGGGAGAAGTGCTTGGATGGAAAAACACTCAGCTTGGTGTTTGATATATTTACACCGCTTGTTGGCACCCCGCCTTGTGATATGGTTTCAATATGACGGAATACCGCCATCGTCGTTTACAACGCCTTGCCCGTACCCGTTCCGTCTTTACTTCGTACAACTGTAGAACTGTGTCTCATATCATAGCCAGGTCGAACCTGTCGTGTATTCGCTATAAAATTTCATCTCGTGTATGGACTTACGCGTCGCCTATTTGCTCGACGAAGGGTCCGGAAGTCCATCCCCTGATGTGCTCTTGTATTGATGTCTCAAGAATTGTTCAATGGGCACATCGTGGTCTGGTCGCGTCGGTGGCGCCTTGCCATTCTTCGCCGGGTTCTCCTCCGGTCCTTGGTCGTAAGCATGTTGCTGTAATGCGCTGATACCTGGAACATAAGACATTGCTTTCATAGTCAGCTAGCCGTTACGTGAAGATCGTAATCAATCAACTCGTTTCTCACAAGCTTGAACTGCCTACCTTTTTCCGTGAAGCTTGGTTCTTTCTGCGGTGGTCCACCATGTGCTGCTTCATTCAATTTGTCTTTGAAATCGCCCTTCTTGAACTTATTTCCATGCGAGTCTTTCCCAACTTTGTCTTCTTCCTTCGGGGCCTCATTCCCGGCAGGGGTCGTGGAAACAGCATTGGCTACTGTTTCTATTGTTGAAGAGGCAGTGTCTCTTACACTTTCGAGGGTTGATTGTTGGGACGACATGTTGTGTCAGAGATTACTTCGTACAAATACAGTACTGGAGTGTGAGGTTAGCAGTGAATGCGGAGGCGGAGGAAGTCCGTTGAAAGGAGGGGTACCTACAGGGCTGATGATGGCCCCTAGCTAGCAGGACAATCTCCCAAGATAGTAGCAATTGAGGTAATCAAGCGCGACTTTGGAGACGGAATATTCGACGGACTTTGCGACTTTGTAACTCTCACAACTTGTTTGACTGGAATGAATTGGATCGAATGGAGTCGAGTTGAGTCGAGTTGAATTGTGGGAAGTTCTGGAATGTACAGTACTTGCCAGTCCAATTAGTAGTAATAGTCGCATCTGCCGTACCTGTCCAGGACTCCAGGTGGTATTGTCTTGGGCAAAGTGGTGCTATTCCTGCATTCCAGGTTATTTCTCCCCGCTTGACGTCAGACCATGGGCAGGGCAGCCAGCACAAAGCACTTGGGTTGCTTGCTTGGCTGGCTATAACGGCACGTTTTGTTCCGCATTTGTAACTTCGTAATCTTACATTAGCACTGAAATTTTATAGCGATCAACAGGGCCCGGTCGGAGAGATTGCGAATGGCTGGATTTTGTTCGTCGATGCTTCAGCCCTGTGGCCCTACATATAACCTTATTGCGAGATGCATGTTGGTATGCGAACAATTGAATGTTGCGACAGAAGGAGTTGAAGAAGAGGAAGAGGAAGAGGAAGAGGAAGAGGAAGTAAAAGGACATGAGGGGCCGCGAATGGCATTGAGCTCAATTATCAACAATTTATCACGGAGGATTAGCGGAAAGGTGAGTTTAATGGTGCATCTCGGATGTGATTTTGCGCCGAATTCGCCGACTAGAGAAAAACGCGCCGCATAAGACGCTCGAAGCCGGCCTGAGTTTATATTCAGTTTGAAGTGTCAAATGGAATCTCTCGTTGCGCGTCAAAAGTGCTTATTTATGTTTATCCCAAGACTTGCATTCAACACTGAGGAGTGAGAGGTGAGAGACGCAATCACCTCATATCTTGCGAGATTCCCATTCACCCCTTGCGAGGACATCTTGGCCACCCACATACAGGCCTGTTCAGCCCTCTATGACCACATAAATATGGAACCACTCACAACACCCGACAAGATGTTTAGTTCGTCTCGTCGGTCGCACCGGAAGACAAGAACTGGATGTAACAATTGTAAGAGAAGGAAGATCAAGGTGAGACGAGATGCCTGCCTGCCTTTGCTTCTGTCGTCGGATGCAGATATCGTTCTGTCCGAATACGAATACTTCTATCCGAGTTCTTCAATATGTCTCAAGGGATCAACTGTTTTCATTCATTATCGCACTGTTTTTCGTTGTCTTAGTTCTACCTACTTACTAACATCTATATCCCTAGTGCGGAGAAGGCAAACCATCATGTCTAAACTGCATCAAGCATTCCATACCGTGTGACTACTCACGTGCCAATGGCCTCGCAGCCAAATCCGCCGCCGCAGCAGCCGGTGGCAGCTCCAGTCTCTCACCCGGCTCCTCAGCAGATCCAAGCGACGGGATTCCCTCCTCCCCAAGCCAACCTCCCCCTCTAAGCCTCATGGACATAGAAGTCTTCCACCACTTCTGCACGCACGCCTCCGTCGACATAAACAGCGACCCGGAAGTGAAAGCCCTCTGGCGTACCACCATCCCCTCCCTCGCCTGCGGCTACGAATTCCTCATGCGCTCCCTCCTCGCCTTCTCCTCTCTGCATCTGGCGCATCTACGGCCCTTGCAGCGCGAGAAATACTACACCTACTCTCTCCTCCAGCATCAAACTGCTCTCCAGCAAGCAACCCTCCTGCTCCCCAACACCACCTCAGAGACCTGCGCTCCACTCCACATCTTCACCATCCTAACCGGCATGCACACCCTAGGCCACCCCAAAAACCTCGGCGAATTCGCCATCGTCGGCAACTCCGGAATCGCGCAATGGCTTGTCCTATTCCGTGGCACAACGGCTATCATCGAGCAATTCCGTTCCTCCCTCGAAACCGGATGTCTCTCCCCTCTCTTCCGCTCCCGTGCCGAACGCATCTCCCTCCGCGAATCCTACGCCGCCAGCTCCCCCACCCAGACCCAGCACCTGACCCCCCTCCTCGCCCTCATTCAAAACGCATCCCTCCCCCCCTCCGAACACGAAATCTACATTGAAGCGATCGCCGGCCTAGAACGCACGTATAAGTTCATGCACCACTGCCCCGAGGCACAGTACGAGACGGGGGACATCTTCGTATGGCTGCTCCGGCTGTCGGACGAGTATTTGGTGCGCCTGCGTGACGGGACGCAGGAGGCGTTGGCGGTGTTTGCGTTTTCGTGTGTGTTGTTTAAAAAGCTGGAACGGTTCTGGTGGATCGAGGGGTGGAGTGCGCATGTGATGGGGAGTATTTATGGGTTTTTGGATGAGGAGCATAGGGGGTGGATTGAGGAGCCGATTAGGGAGATTGGGTGGGTGAGGGGGAGTGAGGGGAGGGTTGGGAATAGTGCGGAGGATGAGGAGGGAATTTGAGGGTGCTTGAGGGACGAGTTGGAATGCTATAGGCGGATGTGGGTGCCGGCGACCAGATACCTGGTGCTAGATATAGAGGTTGGATGAACATAGAATCTAGATATCCGGCAAAAGGAATTTCAATACACCAATTGTCCGACTATTGTCTGGGTGTATGAAATGATTGTGATAATGAGATCTCAGGAGATCTGATGAATCGAGCTTTCCAAAATGCCCGTCTATCTCTACATTCCGTAAGGAAGTATATGTCCATTCATGAACTTGGTTCCTCATATCTATTAGACATAATGCTGGATAGCACATAACCTTTCCATTCCTTCCCCATCCCCACTTCTCCTTTCCCCCGCAAAACCTACGAACTCCTCTTACCATACGGCTCAAAAGGAAAACAAACCGCCACACCCGCCATCACCGCATACAGCGCCGCACAAACATAGATCGGCACCGGCGTACTGGTATCCGCCACCGTTGCAATAACCGCGCTCAAGATGCCCATAACTCGATTACAGGCGACGGCGACGCCATTTCCTGTGGCTCGATGCGCAGAGGGAAGGACTTCGGGCGTGTAGGCGTATAGAGTGCCGTAGTAGATGTTTAGGAAGAAGGCGATGCAGCAGGAGAAGGCGATGTTCTGGGCTTCGGTTTGGACGTGTGTGTAGGCGAAGAAAAATGCCACTGGAGGGAGGTTGGTGGTTAGTTGGGGGCTTCAAATATGGGAAGGAGCAAAAAGAGTTGAGATGTTAGAAGATGGAAGACGAGGAAGCTGAGAGACATACTGGTTAGCAAGGCGCCAATCGCCATAGTATATTTTCTTCCCAAGAGTTTGATATTCGCCATATGACCTGCCAGCATGGGACCCTACACCGCATTAGTATTCCCACCCATTTTCCCATCTCATTCCCCCAGAGAAAAACCTACCGGAATTCCACTAATGTTCACTAACGCATAATTCCTCCACGTCTCATATGTCGAAATGTTTCCAAACTCCTTTCCTCTAGTCGCAAGGTAGGTTGACAAGAAGACATAGAACAGCGGATACGCGAGACCGATCAGCGTCCAAGACAACCAAATAAGACAAGTTGACAGTCCAATCTGTTTCGTCGCAAACAAACCCCTGAAGTGAATCGTCAATTCAGATACTGATAGTTTACTACTTCCGTGTGCCGAACGAATGTTTCCGCAGTTCTCGAGCATCTCGACTGTTATCGAACATGGTCTGTTGTATCTTGCCGCCATGGTTTGGAAACCTGAGACGAGCTCGGCATCTTTGCCTTCCCCGAGAAGGTATTTGGGTGTTTCTTTTAGACGGATGATGGTTATGCGCGCGATACTCATGAGGAAGACGAGGGCGCCAGATGTATACATGAGGTATCTCCAGCCCATGTTGTTGCCTTTGGTACAGGTTTCAATGTCGGCGCAGTTCCATTTGGTTGGTGCTGCATCGCAATTAGAAAGTGTTAACAAACTTCGAACTATCACGTACCCATAAATCCCCAGGCTAAGAAACCAGCGACTGCTTGACCCAGTCCCCACCATGCAGCGAGCCATGCTAAGATCATATTAGTATTTCTTCTCGCAAGGATTAGGACACTCATTACTCAAGACCCATTGCTTGTTACTCGGAAGATATTCTAGGAAGACCGTTGTGTCCAGAATCAAATTTCCTCCACCACCAAATCCTACCAAAGCAATGAAGAATGCTAGAGATTCCCAGGAAGGAGCGGCCCCTGCCACAATACAGGCGCCAGAGCAAATGAAGAGGGATGTATTGAAGGCAATCTTTCGTCCAATCATATCAGCCGTCAAACCCCATAACAGAGCTCCGAGAAGTAGGCCAACGTAAACAGCGATTGTCAGAGCACGGGAGTATGAAGCATTGAACTCGAGAGCTGCTTGACTGGCGATGATGGATTGGAGTAATGTGAGCATAGAATCGACAGCATATCTGAACCATTGATCAGCATCGGAGGGCTTTAGATTACAGGAAATCGAAAGGAATTAGTGCATAGGGACAGATCTTGCGAGCCATGTCACTTCTTTTCCTGAATGGACAGAGAACCTCAAGCCTGAGGTATATCGTTACATGTACGTACCCAAAGCCATTAAGCACGAATAGCTAGAAAGAATTAGTGGAAAGTTCATTGGCGCGTTGGGAAGGATACATGCCTTCCAGTGATAGTTTGTCCATCCTATTTCATCAATAGCCTGTTAAAGGCTATTAGTATATGTTACGGGTACGAATGATGGATGAAAGGTTCGATTGAAATGCTGGGAAGTTTCATTTCATGACCGTGGTGCTTCTGGGAAACGCCTGGTATTGGATTCCATCATGAGGACTTGTAGGCCGAGTAGGAGGCATTGGATTTAGGTTTGAAGATGGCGCTTTTGGGAGTCATTCTCACATTATTGACAAGGTGCATCTTAGCATCTAGAGCAGGGTCGACATTTTGAAGCGTGAGGATATCGTGGCCGACTTCCCCTCGTCTGATGGACGTAGGTTGGGCGCCAGCATCTACTGCTTCCACATCCTTCACACCAAAATCGGTTTTGGGTTCGGACAAAGTCTTCTCCATGATTTTGGATTGCCTCTTGAGGCTCGAGTTATCGTGTGTGGTTAAGCAGATGCTGCAGATCCAGTAGTTCTGATAAAGCGAGTGGAAAAGTTGAAAAGGTTCTGGGTTACATTGCCAGCAGGAACGACGGTTAGCTATAGTATTATATGTGCATCTCATGGACACCACTAGGCGCGATCAGCAAAGTTTGCAGTTCTGCAACTAGACCTCATCGAGAACTGGGCCAGGATGAAGCATCGCAACTGTCGAGGCGTGTAACCCTGATAAGCGCACGTTTTCGAGGAAGTGATCGACTACTGCCTCCCCCACCTTAAGCCGAAGATTAGATAACAAGACCTCCGCATTTCAACTCAGCGAAGTATAGACTGAATTGCGCCGAGCCGATGGATCAGGATATTGTAACTGTTCAAGGCAGGCCAGTCCTGGAATCCTTGGGTGGCCCGTAACCCGGCTTTCTCGGGGGGGAGAGGAATCGCCTTTAGATACAAGTAGTTCCTTCAAGAATATCATCACTATCTCTACCTCCGTAGCTATCTTTGAGCTTGGCTTGGTCGACATGGTACTGTCAGCCGAGCCAGGATATTGTAACTCGCCAGACTCAAGAACTCCAGCAAAGTCAATCGACGGTTCTGCAGGCGGGGCCTTTCCTGAGGAGTGGGAAAGCATACTGAACCAGTGGGAACACAGCAACAGCATTATTATCTCGTAATCTATTGGGTGGACTGTGCCTGGGTACCTTGGTACGTGCCAGAGTAGTAGCACGAGTAGCAGCAAGAGGGGGAAACGGCTCTCAACGGCCAAGTCAAGCGTAATGTGGTCATCACCAGTGCTTGGGACCACGTGTAATCATAATTGGCCGTCTCTTGGAAGTGGAGATGGTGTCTAGATAGGCGGCTGGTCGTTTGTTTTTTTCATCTCGTCCCCGTGCTCGTTGTCCTTTTGGAGTAAAGAATGCAATGCAGGGCTCGACCTGGCATGCAAATGTGGTAGAGGGATATACTTCGTCAGTGATAGAGAGGATCGCATTTCCAATTGCGGGTACCCTGTGGCCACTGGCTAGTGAGTGACTACCAAGTTCCCACTCACTCCTGCGCACGCATACGAAGCATACCAGTACCATTTGAAAGATGGATAAGAACTTGGACCTGGCGCAACGTGCTCTCAGTTCTGCAATCTGACGACACATGTTCGGAGCAACCCGACCTCGCTGCTGCAGAGAACTAGGAACTGCAAACTGCGAACTGTGCTTCTAGTGGGGGGCGGCACTCGCTAATCTACAGAAGGCAAGGGCCCGCACTAGAAGCACAAAGCAATGGCCTGGAGAGCCTGGAAGGCCTAGAAAATTGGAGCCTTCATTTCCAGGTCCCACTTTCATATGAAATTCCGCGTTGCCATTCACATCAACATCATCAACCAAAAATTCATGTTAATGTTAATTTAATCGCACACCAACAACCTCAATTCCTCGCGCGAACGATACTATTATAGCTAGCGCCCGCCATCTATACATCCAATACCTCAAACAGTCCGAAACATACGTATCGCAATCATCGCGCGCATCGATAGTGGTTTCATGGAGCAATCTGTATGACCTATACAGAGACATCTACCCCTTAGAGCAGACCCTCCTGGTCCAGGTGCTCTGAGCTCGCAGCAGTCGCAGATGATGTCGTTATCATGAAGTTCTCGTTCAAACTTCCTATGGGAATCCCTACGGGACTTCCTTTCTTGTTCTGGTTCTTCTACAATGGGCTCTACTGGGTTTTGTTCGTCATAACGCTTGGGCTTATATCCTTTTCACCCATCGATGCCTTCATACAGGCCCGCCAAAACAACCAGCTCTACAATATCTTCGTTATAGCATCCTGCTATGCCGCCACGGCTGCCCTTACAGTCATCATTTATTTCACTAGGATATACATGAACAAGATTGTAGTGAGAGCGATCCCGAAAACATGGATACCCGTCGAAAAAGGAGATGTGAACAAGAAAGTGCGAAAGATGATTGCGGCGAGCTTGGCGCGAAGTGCAGCAGTGGCATGGGATTCAAGACCTAGAGTCGATCAGCGAACAGCCTCGAGCAGCGCGGATCAAACGGCAGGAAATGGGAATGCGCCGACTACTGAAATCAATGGATCTGTCCAGGCAGGACATCCTGAACCTACCGCTGGCGGCGATGCTTCAATTATCCTTCTGCCTGAAAACCCTGTCTGGGGCGAAATCGAGCACAAGGGATGGTCTTCTCCAACATCTAAAGACTTACCAAACCTACAATATATATCTGTCATTCTCGAATTACCACATTTGATCGAAGCAAAAGCCGTCTCGCTGGCCCCTGCCGATCCTCAATCGTCATTAGAATCGCCTGTGCCTGATCTTCGGGCAGTTGATATCCTTCAACGACCAGCAACCATGGGCCTTCGCGATTATCTGACTCACCTCATCACATTTGGGGTCGTTGGATCTCCCGAAGTGGCTACATCTTTTTTAACTTCTTACGAATATGCTCGATTCTCCTCTGATGCTCTTACCGAATTGGAATTTCGCAACCTTATGAAACAGTTTGCAGAAGTACTCCGCTGTATGGGACCATTAAGCCCCGCCGTCATCACCAGTCTCGATATCGATGGAGAGAGCGATATTGACGGGGATGCATCATCAAGTACCACGTCTAGCGCAACGCCAGTCACTCCACAAAATCGGTCGGTCGCATCATCTCTTAGGAGTGTTAGTATCCATAGTGGCAGCGAAGGCACTATTCGAACCGCACCCTCTCGGCGACCCGGGACAAATTACACGGCAGCTAGTCAAAACCTGCATGCAGGCCCAGAATTCGTCACTCCCCGAAGCCACAAAACAACTGCTTCCCGGCCATCGAGCCAGAATAGGAGATTGTACTCGAGCAGTAGCTCAAGTTCCAGCATGCGATCGATAAGAAGTCAGACAAGCGTGATAAAACTCAACAGAACACACACTGATGGGGCATTACCTTACACACTGCACATACCCAGGGTTCGCTAACACCTTGGTCAACCTGTTATATATATTTACTGTTTTGGTCACTATTAGCGTTGGAGTTTCGGCTGGCCATAGACTCTGGGAATACGTCTGGGGATATTTTTATAATTTTAAATGATAATGTTCAATAACCGTCTACCTTCACCATCATGATGATTGAGATCAACCGATTCTTCGTAAGCTTAGTGTAAGATAGTATAGCAAGATGCACGAATTGGATTGCTAGTTCATATATGCAGTGAAAGTTGCGTTGAATCACATTTAGACTCGACTCGACTCGACTCGACTCGCCCGTTGGTTCACCAAGGGGTGTACTCACTATTCGACCTAACTTCAAACCTCGATATTCTCAATACGAAGTTCATTTAGAGAACCAGATATACAATTGTTCAAATATTTAAATCTCCCTTAAATAATCAGGTATATATTATTTTATTAAATATTACTTGAACAATTGGAAGTTGATTGTATCTAGCTCGCGCAGGCGAAACAAGCCGACTTGGGACAATATCTTGTTGCTAATATCTGTCGTCAAATAAATGTCTCAACTGATTCAATGTAACATAATATTTTCATTGGCTAACTGTCTTTGAGAAATTGTCGTCGACCTGTTATTTCTACGCCGGAGAGCTCGTGAGGCGAGTAAGTATCACGTGGTGTGTTTTTGAGGTGGTCTGTGCTTAGGACAATATAGATCTCCCACATTTCCATCGCAATCAATCTCTCTCACTTCATTTCCATCACCCACGAAAACACGAACACCATCCTCATCTGCTGCTTAGAACAATCCTGCCGGCGGCTACGTTCTTCAGTCTCTGCTGTTTAGAAAAGCCCTGCAGCGGTTACGTTCTTCAGTCTGTACTGTTTAGAAAAATCCTGCCGGCGGCCACGTTCTTCAGTCTCTGCTGTTTAGAAAAGCCCTGCAGCGGTTGCGTTCTTCAGTCGCTACTGTTTTAATCACTTCTACAGCTCGTTTTTTCCGAAGAGTCAAGGCTGCTCTATAGCCTGGGAGGGTGGGAATCGCACATAAAGTGTGGGCCAGCATTGATTCAAATGCAATTATTCTTCAACCATATTGTATCGCTAATCATGATTATAGATGTGAATTATGTCGGTTCCGATCGAGAGACTTCCGCTAGAAAAGCTCCTTGACGAGAGGGTATTTGTAAAATGGATGGATCAATCAGGCACAACATTTACATTAGGATCTTGTTTATCTACCAACAAGCAGAGACCCGATTTTTTCATGGCTGCATATCGTGATATAGAAGGACAAATTCATATTCACCTCAAGCTTCAGGTATTTGTCAAGCTTGCTGGCAAGAAACAGCAAATAGACCTATTATTGGTCGTTCCTCCAGATGCCGACTTTGCAAATGCGTCTACGCCTTATCCAATATCGAGTATCGACGATTTATCTCATGATGCCTCTGCTATTCACGAAGCCGGTTTAACCGATGCGCAGCATGTTTTCCGTATACAATTCAACCTGACCACGAAGGGATTCGTCGTTACGAAGAAGAAAACTACTGCGATTAGACCTCATACTACGACTACAAACATGTTGATTCGTCGTCTTGAGTCTCTGTCTAATACCACAACCTTCAGCGTATATATGAGGCCAAGTACTTATGCGAAAGTGGACCTGGAAAAACTTCGTACGCACTTTAGCAATACTACTGCTACCGATACACGCAAAACCGACTTGCAGGAAATGTATATCCAACAAGGGGCTATGTTACTAGAATGGAGTAAATTCGTATACAAGAAGGAACAGCACCCAGTACCGCCAATATACGCTCAGTCATCTCCGGAAGTGCAGAGTCCTCCGTCACCGCCCCATTACGCTCAGTCATCTCCGGAAGTGCAGGTTCGTCAGTCACCGCCTGTGGATGCTCAGCCATCTCCGGAAGCACAGGTTTCTCAGTCATCACTCATTGTTTTCGAAGATGCGATTGGAGAAACACCGGATCGATCTCCCATCAGTCCCAATTCTCTATCGGTACATGGCATTTTCTCTGGCTGTGAAGAGTCGTCAGATAGCGAAGTGGACTTGGCTGATATCGAAAAGGATATCATGTTAGACTTGGATGTGGATCCGGATGAGGAACAGCTAGCTATGGAACAGCTTGCCAGCTTGAATTCTCGAGAACCAAGTCAGCAATTCGACTATGATTCCGAAGTGTCGCAGATGCTCAAATCGAAGTTGGAGAAATGGCTAGAAACACTACTACCGACAAACTCTGATGTCCACTTTCATACACGTTTAACTACCAAGTTGTCAATTCTTGGTAATTGTATTCGTACATCAAATAGTGATATGTTTGATATTACTTTACTTTGGTGTTCTGCACTGTTTTTCTACGATCCACTCGATTCCGATCCTGGTAACACCTTCGGCTTATGGGGGACGACAAATTCATGGCTCATTCGAGATATAGCCGAACAGATTCGATGGGCTGATACAATGCGCTGTAGTACTGAGATAAGTTCGTCGTTGTTGGAGCATTTTATAAAGCTGGGTCATGCTGCTCGTACTGTTGCTCTAGACCCTAGATATAACAAAGGCATCTATCTTAAGCAGAAGAGTGTTTTCATTGCTTATATATTAGCGGAGTTTGGCAGGCCAGGTAGCATTAGTAAAGAGAGCATCGAGCCTGTTTCTCGAAAAAGCTGGGGAACTGATGGTAATGCACCAAAGCGAGTAAAAATATAATTTATACAATCTCAACTTGGAAACAACTTGTGAGGATGTGAACGGGGAAAGAGAAATTTGACGCCTGGCGGCCACATGTGCTAGGCATTAGGATATCAGCCACCTATCAAGCCACGAAAAGAATAGAAAATGGCTTTGGCGTTCCATCCTCTTTCTTCTCAAATGGTGTTTTCCCACTTCTCAATATCTGAACCGGGGCCGAGTCGTTCTTCTTTTCGACGTCTACCCCCCGGTCTTTGCTCTTTCGACATCTACCCCCCGGGCTTGTTCTTTCGACAATCGATCCCCTGGGCTTGCTCTTTCGACAACTGATACCCCGGGCTTGCTCTTTCGACAACCAACCTTAGTCGTCGCTTTCTTATTCACAAATAACCCCAGCTTTTGCTCTATCAAAAAATCACAACGTAACTCGTATTCCACATCACCATGGGCTTTAGGTTACGCGCAAAAGATTGACTTTTCTTTTTTTATGGTCACATAGCATATCATGCTTGCAAGTCTTTTTAGGTTAAACTTGTTATTCTAGGTAGATTTACATATCGTATATCCTCCTATCCTAGATGGCCTTGCACGACAGACAATTATGCACGAAGCTTGTTTATTGAAAAAGTTACAAAGCAGCGTTCCATCTCGTTATGCCCCAAACCATCTGCCCGTCCTCACGTCCAATCATCATGCGCCGATTGAGGCAAGGCAGAATCAGCTGAACGACACCGTCCCATCCTAACGGAGACGAGAAAAACGTGGGAACTTTGTCATCGTCATGGCAGTTGTGTCATCCTCATCCTTCTCTGCACCAAGCCGGGCTTGCATAACTTTATTGCTTCCGAAGCTGTGTTTCGTATTGTGAAGATGGAGAGGCTGGCGTTACATCGCGCTGCGCTTATGCCCAAGTCGCCGCAGCTGCCATGTAGGATCCAAGGGATGGGATGTATGTGTTGAGTCGTGGTGGTAGGTAATCGGACCTTTTAGAGGGGGTCAGCTTTGATTCGAGAGAGAGTGTTGCATTGCATTGTACTTACGCTCCGCGCCGTTTTACGCCGCTACCCCGCGTTCGATACCCTGGGTCGGGTCTTAGGGGGAGATCTGGTCCCAATGGGTATCGTAGTTGTGGATGTAGGAGCCCATTGAGGCGCGGTGGGTGGTTATGCTTATTTCGTCGCTGTGGTGGGTGTATGCTGGGTTGGGAGTGCTGGAGTCTTGGGCGTAGGATGAGATTCGTTGGAGAGAATAATCTTCGTTGGTATGTTGGACAGAGTAATCTTCGTTGATGGTTGTAGAGGAAGAATACTGGGTGTAGTCTGAGATAGGCTCGGATGAATAGGCTTCATTCGGGTTTGTTGACGAGAAACCTTGAGTGTAGTCCGAGGTTCGATGGGATGAATAAGCTTCATTCATGTTTGTGGCAGGGTAGCCTTGAGCATAGTCCGAGATTCGCTGCGACGAATAAGCTTCATTTGTGTTTGTTGACGAGAAATCTTGAGTGTAGTTCGATATACGATGGGACGAATAGGCTTCATTCGTGTTTGTCGAACCGGAATCTTCAGCAACAGCGTTATCAGGTGAGGGGGACTCCGAGTGGGACTTGGACTTGGACTTCGACTTCGATTTAGATCTGGACTTGGCGGAAACTTTGTGATGAGAGTATCTGGAGAGAAGGCTTCAGTCAACAAGTGACATCTTAAGGAACCATTCGGAGTATGGAACAAGATGTTCTCTGGAAGATGACTACTTACTCCTTCTCAGACCCGGCATTGGTCTGCGTTGACCATGTATCGGACCGCGCCATCTTGTCAGAGGAATGAATGAGTAATGATCTCTTTGTCACTTGGCTCTTGAACAAGCAATGAATGATACCAGGTGTTTGAACTGATGAAGATCTTTCGATTTCGATATGGATATGTATGTGTTTGACGGCTTTTCCAACCATCAAATGGGGGGGAATGTGCCCCAACTTATGGAAAGTAGGTTACCTGCAGAAGACATGCTTTCCACTCTGTGTTGGAGAGCTACCACCTCATCCGCCCCCCCTGGGTGGTTCTACCTATACATACCATTAAATAGGCCAGGGTTATGATGCCAGGCTTTTGCAAGATCGCAACTAAATGGATAGATAGGTGCTCGTTGTGTACCGTACTTGGGGTCGGAATGCGTCAACCACAAGCAGGGCCTGCTGCGCTGCCGTCACTCATATCCTCCGGAGGGGAGGGGAAGGGGGGCCACCAGGCTTAGATCGAGTCGGTTTGGCTGCCCGTAGCGGTTGCTAGCAGCATACGTATTGTATGTACTTCGGATCTTCTACTCAATACGGATGGAATTTCAATCTCAAGGCGACAGTACGTACCAGGTCCTATGGTCAAGGGTAGCAGTATTCATCGGCGATCATACTGGAATTGGAAGCTCCTCCGAGTCGTCCTGTACGAAGGTATTGAGACATCACCGGCATTTTGTGCATTAGCGGGCAAGGTGCGATGGTTCTATCTCGTGGCCAACTAGGATGCCCAAGCCGCCGTCACATCATTTTCATACTGTGCCTCCTTACCACATCTTAGCATCTTAGCATCTTAGCATGGCTTACCTGGTACTATAATACTTCGTCTATACGTACATTAACCTGGCAGCCATCCAAAGTCTACCGTCTGAACCAATAAGCCATGTCATTGACGACCTGTTAGCCATGCAGCTGCTTTTCACCCTTGCACCAGAAGCAGTCAACCCGGGTCATATACCTCACCAATTACCGCAAGGAAGAGGAACCATAGTGTGGATTGAAGGATCACAAACCCTGCCGACCTGAAGTTCAAGCCAATGAGGGACCGACTTCATTGTTGGTCGCCGTAAGACATCTTCAGATGACCTTCTAGAAGCCTTCGGTGCAGTTACTCCATTCAGCTGCATGCATGCCGACCCCTTGTACGGTTCGTACGCGCATCTTCCAACCACATTTTTTTCCTTTTCTCTGTGCCGCTACACAGAAACACGGCAAGCCCAATGCATTCAATTTCACGCCGCAAACCCATTCTTTTCTCTCGGACTCCTGCACAGAAGCCTTCTACTCCCGTATTTTTGGCAAGCCACAGTGCATACACTTTTCACGCCATAGAACCCCAGATCCCTTCTGTTCAGCTTGCTCGCGTTTCCCAACGGTTTGTGTGTGTCTCGTTGCTTCTCCAAAACCCCGCTTGGATCTTCGATAGCATCACCCATTTGTTATCCGTGCGTGAAGTAACACCTGTCGAGCCTTGCACTCAACCAGGTATTGTGTTCTCAGAGACGGTTCGGTGTGCAGAGACGAGATACATAGAACAGAAAAGCTAGGAAGCCATGAATACAGGAGCTCTCGTTCAACACTGCCCCCCCTCCCGGATGAGAGTCCCCTGACGCCTTCCGAGCGAGAGACCACAAAAAGTTGAGCGCTATCCTCGATAACCCTTGACGAGGCTCCCAGATAGGCACCCTCTCCTGATCTGTTGGCGTGTTCAGACATACATATGCTATCACTCGTAACTAAAGGCTCGCTAAACCGTCGGATATGGAATCATCCCAAACCTGCGTCGGATTTGCGTAAGTTACGTGAGCTTTTCGTCCGACGTCACATCCCCACAAGTTGTCCAAGATTTCGTGGTCTCTCCTCATTGGCATGTCTAGGGAGCCAGACGGGGATGAAGGAAACACACGGCAGCAGCGGGAGCTTGGGAATCGGTATCTTGTCTCACAATTTTCTCACGCCCCATGCCCCTCTACCACCAACCCGTTACTACAACACCAGACGGAGATCAGGGAGGCTTGACCCCAGTAGCTTTAGGAAGGGCCCCCCATATATTATGGTATGTCATGCGATTGGAAGCCCTTGAAAGGTGTTGGTTTTTACTGCCTAGGAGACACGAAATTTTTGTTTATTGGACAGATTCCATTTCAGTTCCTCATAATTCCCTGCTCGGTGAGCGCGTACAGCATTCAAGCCCAGATTCTCCAGCTTGTGTAGGTGGGGAGGGGAGGACATGTACGAAGATGAGCCTTTTAGGCTTTTGCCCGTCCCATTCCATGCCTTACGGATTTTATGTCAACCCACCTCGACCGAAATCCCTTGTTATGGAAATCTCCGTTCCCTTGATCAGCACGTATGTGAGCGGCAGATCTCAAGCCACACATATGCATAATAATTTCCTGAGGAACACCAAATGGTTTATACGAGGTTTTGTGTACAGAGCGACTGAATCTGGGTTCGATCTATTCTCCATCACCGAATCCATTCATGGCAAGTTGTCCGAGCGAGTAACCATCGCAGAAGTTTCCTTCCTCGCTCCTCTCGGCGTTTCGTTTCCGGCCCCCCCCTGCATACGAAACGGCCCCGATCTTCCAAATGCGACCTCCTGAAATCATGTAACCGACGATGATACCAAAAATATCCAACTTTTCTGCATCTATGCCCAAGGAATCAATGGAAAAAGTATAAGGGTATTACTCCTGTATCGGTTTGCTAAGTATATACTCGCAACCTTGAATACGAGGATCTGCGTTGATACGCAGGTCTCAGCCTTACAGCTTATGGATTCCATATACGTTAAACATGGCCGATTGGGGAAGCAACAAGCGACAAGTGCGACACGATGCGTGGGACTACCTTCCGCTCCTATTTTTTCCCCTGCAACTCAAGAAGATACGTTCGTAAATCTCAACTCCCTCCTGGAATTACGAAGCCCGCGTTTGGCGGTACAGCAACTCTCGGGGTTTTATCGTCTTCAATATCCAATCGCGGGGTCGTAGACCGTTGCGGTGGTATCGAACGGGGAAGTAGAGGCGGCTCCATATCTTACTACAGTATCGATCTCACTATGTATAGGGTTCCTACTGTACTTGACGTCGTAGCTCCACAAATCATCCATGTATTGTATCTTCTCGTATACGGCTAAGTTGGCTAATAATAGTTCGTTCATGTTTGGACTTCATCGTCAAAAGAAGGCGCCGACGTGATGATCGACATACATATACTGTACTGTAGGGTATGGGTTATTCATAGAATCTCGCTACCCCTTCACGCGGAGATGGCTTTCTCGCCACGCCACTGCGGAAGAGCCTCTTTAGGTAACTGGCGACTTGTTGAAAACAACCCCCCAATATATCTTTGCCTTGGTATTTGAGCTCCGAGTGCATACAAATGCGAATACTATCACCCGTTTCACGTTTCTCACGTACAGCTACGTACCTCGGCAATCATCTCCCTAACGGCTGCGTGCGGGTAAGATAGAATCAAGCGGATAAGATCTGATAAAAATACAATCAAATGCCCATGTCTGAGATCTCAATAGCGCGGGATGTTCGTAAGACGGAGGAGGTATTGACGTCAATTGTGTTGCTTGCTTAATCATAGAATCGCGGGGGTGCAACCGTGCTGACGGATAAGATGCTTGAGCAGCTGAGAGGCGATATTTGTAATTTGCTGGTGCTCCGATGTATTGGTGCGGCGCGCGGCATACTACAACGTTGCGTGTTCGACTAAGTGCGGTAATGGGAAGCGAAACGTTGCGGGCGCCGGGCCGTGGTTTACAGTACGGAATATTGCTAAGCGGGGGGTTCGGAGTGGATGTCGATTTCGGGCAAGGGAGAGTGAGAGATTAAAGATTCAGATGAAGGTTCAGAAAAGGTGAGGTTGGAATAAAGTTGGGCTAAGTTTTGGAGATCTCCGTGCGCTTCTCGTCTTGCACGATGTGTTTCGTCTATATGAATAGAAAGCGGACAGAATTATGCTTAAAGCACTGAGATGGGATGATTCTCAATCACCAAGGGTTGAAGTCAAAAGAAGTGGACCGGATAGAAAGACCCTCGGTCTGTGCACTGGAGATGGAGAACTGCAAGCGCAGACAGGCATCAAGGAAGACATGACAAATATGGATATACAAATATGTATTTTGATTTTGTCCTTGCATTCGTATGATGATGAACGACTCGAACTTATATTTACAAAGAATATAGCGAAGAATGTATACAGCCAACTCCTGCTCTTTCCTTTACTTCCCCCATCATTTTATTATTCTCCTTGAACACCAAGACCATCCCATTTTCTTCCCTTTAAGCAAGACACTGAGAATAGTAGTCATTCGAGTACTTGCAATTCGCAGGTGCGGCGCAAACTGTTGATCCAGTATAGGTCTTTCCGCCACATTGGCCGTAAAGAGGAACTGTCTTACCAGTCGCAGTCGGAGTGGAAGAAGACTTGGTCGTGGTGCTTGTCTTCAATGTGCTGGTTGGTGTTGGGGTTGTGGTTGTGCTAACAACCGGGGCGCTGCAGCCAGATGGAGTCACGCTGGAGGTAGATGAGACGGTAGTGCTGGTGACTGGTTTGGCGGTCGCTGCTGCTTTGAGAACGCTCGCAACGCTGTCGTAAGCAGGGTGGTGGGTGAAGTTCGAGAACCAGAGATTAGCATCGCCTTGTCCGGGGAAGGTGCTAGGGATCCAGGAATACTTGTCGACGAAGTCCCAGATGGTGATACCGATGCAGCCGTTCACGGAAAGACAGGCGGAAACAACGCTTGCGTAGTCGGTGGCTTGTTGAGCGAGTCCGGCGCTGTCTTCGGGGAGAGCGCTGAATCTGATGTCTAGCTCGGTGTAGGCGGCTTCGACACCTTGGGTGGTGTAGCTCTTGAGGACGGAGATGAGGTCCGAGTTGCTGGGCGTGCCGCCGACGACGAAATGGGCTTGAAGACCGACTCCGTCGATTTTGATGCCGCGGGCCTTGAGGGAGGCGACGAGGGCTGCAGCGGCAGCGGATTTGGCACCAGTGTACTCGATGTTGTAGTCGTTATAGTAAAGCTTGACGTCTGGGTCGTAAAGGGCGGCGGTCTCGAAAGCGATGGGGATGTATTCGGGTCCGATGGTGTTGAGGAACTGGTTAGGCGAGGTTAGTTTGAGTCTTATGCTTGAGGTGAGAAGACAGGATACTTACGACATCCTCTCGGAAGGTACCATCTTCATTCAAGGCTTCGTTCACGACGTCCCAGGCGTAACATTGGCCCTTGTAGTGAGTGACTTCGCCCTTGATGCTAGACAGATTGTAAGTTTAGTTCTCTCGCAAATGCTTTCTCCGGAGAACACTTACTGATTTTTCATAGCAGCAATCAGAGTTGCATTGGTCCAAGTGCCGCTGGAAACCCAGTCTGGCAACTGCGAGTGCCAGACCAAGTTGTGGCATCTCAACAACTGGCCGTTCGTTTTAGCAAGGTTGGCGATAACATCACCCCCGCTGAAGTCAAAAGTGTTCTGGCTGGGCTCGATGAATTGCCATTTCATGGTGTTTCCGGGGGTGATTTGACCGAATTCACTTGTATTGGAGAGGATGGCAGTATATTGGGTATCAGTCAGCTCGCCATTGTCAGTGGCCGAACCGAAGTACTTCAGTCCAGCAGCCTTGGCAAGAGTGTTGAGCTGTGCGTAAGCTGCGGGCAGAGCCGCAAGAGTAACCAGCTTGGAGTAATGCATTTTGACTGCAATTGGAGGGAACTGAAATATAGGACAAAACAAAGAATGACCTGAAGGGACCGGAGTGACCTGAGTTTGAGATAGGACAATGGTGATCAAACAAAAACTCGTGGAGAATCCCAATGGTTAAATATGTTTTTTGCAGCAAAGGAAAAGGAAACACTATATTCCGGCGGATATATGCATAAACGCCCGCCGCCGCCTCCCCCCTCAAAAAAGGAACCTTGTTGTCGGATTCCAGGCCAGAACGAAATTTGCCTGTTTCGGATAAATGAAGAAAGCCAATGCGGCCATGTTATTCCCCTGAAGCCTCGGCTAACACTCCATTCGGAGCGTGGGGAGCGGAGATGAACAGTTAGTCGATAATTCCGGGTCAGGCTTTAAGAATTAAGTGCTTGCATGGTGAATGGAGAAAAAGTCTGGTCGGCATAAGAAACCATTGGCCCAAGTCCAGATCTCGTCTATCGGATCCGGGGTGTGGAGAGCGTTTTGCTTCTTGGCAGGGCCTGAGGGCCGGTATGCTTAATGGTACGTTCAATCTCTGCGTGTGAGTGGACAGACGCAGCGGTCCGCTTTCATCCGATAGATGCATTATTGTTTCTTCATGCATATGGAAAACTTGCCACCGGTACGGGTAATATCGATACCCCGCATTTAAATTGGAGAGTCGAAGCCGCACAGATGTTCGGCACGGATAATCTATCTTGACGTTCTCCATTCTCTAATTCTTGGAATGTGTCTACCAATCGGCATTTCCCTCCGAGAAAGCGGTATCAAGGGTCGGTCTGCGTTGCATTTAGCCGGTTTCCATGGACGTGGTGAGTAACGCGCGTACATGCTCACATCTGACAGTCTTCCTCTTGGCCGGTTGATTTAATAGAATGCTAGTGCTCGACGCGTGAAGAAACTAGGACTTCAGCCGCAAATGTCTTCAGCTGCGAAAAGTCTACATGTGTTTGTTGTCGCGCATAGTCATTCACCAGTACGTAAACAACCTAATCTCCGTGCCCAAGTTCTGTGGCAACGACGGCTTGCTTTCTTGTACATAATCGTTATGAGACACTCCAGATCGGCCACTTCAGCGGCAGATTCTGGTGGATAACTCTGGAGTTTGCCACATCGAAGGTACTATTCAGATCCCATCGCCGTCAGACCGACTGCTGCAAGTTTCCTGCTGCGATTGTTGTCCCCGAATTCAATATTCTTGGTTCCTCTATCGGCGGCATTGCACAATAGATCATCATGGAGTTGTTCGAAGCGGTGAATAAGTTTCCTTTTGTGGACTTGCGTCTCCACTACAGACCAGCCATTGACCTAATCGACCTAAGTACTGCACCGGCGCAAGGGTGAGTTTGATTCTAGACCTACAGAGACATACACGCTCAGGTTCTTTTCTTTTCCATCAAGCAGGAACGGGTTGGTAGGCAATTGGTGTTGGAACCGAACCGCCGCCATGTTCAGAGTGAAGAACGGAAAGTATTCTTCATGGAACCGGTGTCGATACCCAGTCGACCTCCATTACCAGTTTTGCTTCGAGTCCCAAGGTGACCGCCATCAGGAACCCTGCTCCGGATCCCCAGATGTTCGCTGGATCGAGTGATAATGCTGAGGCAGAGGAAAAACGGACATCTTTACGGGTACTTATGGGAAAGCGAGCAAGAAAGCAGTCATGGAATAACACTTAGCTTCCGATGCTACGCGACGTGGTTGACTGAAATGCCAACGATGCAGCAGTCAAAATCCCAAGTCAACAATTACCCGAGCGGTCTACTCTTTACAAAGAATTCAGTCGAGCCGACGCCGAGAGGTATCTTCTTAGGAAAAGTGATATGGATGTCAACACGTACGCTGCCGTGATCGTGAACAGAATCAAAGAGCTGCGGAGGGGATAGAGATATCGGATGTGGCTATATGAATGTGCAAGTATTTCTATCCCCCGATGTTCTCGTTCGTACGCCCTTTACGCTACCGGTTTATGATTGATTCTATGGACTCTACGTGAGGCCCATGACCATGATATAATGGATCAACCATTGTCAGTAGCGGTGGGTGAACTCGTCAAGTTCATGGCGCTCACATCACTAAATGAGTTTTACATCACCAGGATTCTATCGAGGAAGAAAGATACAGGAAATATCTTGCACGTTGTGGTGGCAGTAATCTGCCAATTAACTACACTACGAACTAAATTCTTACCATATTATATCACATACTAGGCTATATACAGACCACATTTCAGCACCGAATTTCGAACGGCGTACCTACAGAACGATCCTACTGTCCTATCAGACTAGCCACTCCCGAGTTCCAAGGAGATACACTTCATGAATCCATTGACGAGGTTTTCTTCGGCAACGGTCGGTAAACACAAACCGTTATGTCTTTATCACCGAAGACTACGTCCTACAGAACCCATCCATTTCGAGCGGCGGAACGGCAGCCACGAATGCGCTACCTCTCCGGGGCGGGAAGTTAACTTCCTTGTCACATCATCTGTGACAGCCTGTTTGCCGTGATCCACATGAAGGTCGAGGAGCTTGGTGTGTCGTTCTGGAGTAGGTAAGTCAGCGAGTTAAGTGGTAGCTAGGATCTGTTGGTGGTAGAATCAAAAGCGAAGGATACAAGAAACCTAAATCACCAGCCTCGATGTTAGACAGGGTAGATTCAAAGACCACTTACCCTAGTATCGCGACCGCGAGCTTCTAACTCCAAGAGCATAATTAAGAACAAACTCCCAATTGCGTCCGGACCAAATCTCGTGAAAAGGATATTGAGAAAGAGGAATAAAGTTCCCGAAATTAAATCGCATCCCAGCTATTACGCTCTCCATAGCAGAAAAAACAAGTCGATCTGGGACAATTTTATCGTAGCTGATTACATTGTCCAATTGCCTTTATCGGCCTGTTATTTCTGCACTGGAGAGATACGTCGCATAATGCCGTTATGTGAGAATTTTCCGTATCGCATTTTACCCCTTGCGCATCATCTTCGATTCGAAATCTTTGATAATCTTCGCTGCCTCGGCACTGCTTTTCGCGGCAGTCATCGGCTCCCTGAAAGCCAAGGGCGGCCGGGTATTGTCGCGTGCAAACCGCGTCACGGTCTCTGCGGGCAAGCGAGTGCGACGGGCCGTTGAAGAAGCCGATTCCGAGCAGGTGTTGCCGGATCTGTAAGACGGTTATCGGTATAAACGAACCAATGATATCTAGGCAAGCGATATGACGAATGAAGATCGTACCTTTGCGATCCGTGATAGCCTTGCAGTGAGGATGACATGGATTGAGGCATTTTTTGTCGGCGATTGGGATGTTTCTTTGGCTAGGTTCGAGGTGTAAGGCTGGAGTGGGGGAAGGGGAGGTAGGTGTAGGATCTGGATCGAATCAAGAGTGAGTCACACAAGAATTTGAATTGGAACTCCGGCAATGGTACGGTATGGAAATGAAGTGGAATGATCTCTACGGAGAGGGGGAGGAAGAGATACATATAGACGGCTTTAGGAGCGATGAGGGACTTGGCTGCTTTGCTCATATTTGACCCTTTTGCGACTCATACAGCTTGCGACTGTCCATAGGAGCGCGCCGGAAGTGCTTGCCGTGCGTCGCCTCGTTCTCTCAATCCCGTGGGGGTAATATGGATCGCCATATCTGCGCGATTAACACGGTCAGCCATCCAGCACCACAGCCATTGGTCCACAGGGCAATTCCTCTCCGTGTAAACTCACCAACGGCGCGACCAAAACCTCGTAATTCGGACCCAGGACTTCTAGATTAGGCTTCGGTGTGTATATGTGTAATTGAGCTCCATCTTCCGCGTCGCGATGTGATTCGCAAATATTGCGAGTACTCGCGATCTCGTGCGAAGAGTTGGGCTCGGCCTCCGCGGTCTAGAACATATCAGGGTATATCGCATGCAGATCCCCACGAACCCTGACGTCGTGGAGGTGTGACCATGTCACTTCCTAGCTGCGACGCGCGATGAAAGACGATTCGTGGATGAGGGTTGGTTTGTAGCACGATGCGCTCAGTTCCTAGATATGCCTTGCAGCCTATCTGCAATGAAGGCCAGTTTGAGGGTATGCCGGTCGTCGGCGATGTTGGCGATGGATGAGTCTAGACCAAAGGCAAAGTTGCAAGCGTCGTGATAGGCTGGCGGGAGTGGTTCTCTTGTCACCTTACTGCATTGCATTGCATTGCCTTGCTGCAATTCAACGCGCCATCGATTGCCATGGAGGACAATGCAGATGTACACAGCCGCAGCATAATTAGGTAAGCATTGTTGGTGGCATCTTATTGGACACCACAAACTGGACCTTCTCGTTTAGGGTATGCGGTGACGGATAGCACATGTAAAGCCATGAGACGTACTAGGTGCTTTGGCAAATGAGTAAATTAAGTACGTGAATTAGACAACCTTCGAGCCCAAACTCCAACCATAAAACTAATGTACATAACATAACTTATCCGTCATATCCATCATCCCATCCAATCCAGTACAATCCTACAAAGCCATGCGGTTCATCCCATGACAGATCATGGGATAGCAACACTCTTCTTAGTGTTCTTCCCGCGCTGAACAACAGGCTTCTTCTTTTCCTCTTGCTTCGTGGCAGGAGCCGGCTTTTTCCATTCTGGTTTGTCCTCTTTCTCTTTTTCCCTCTCCTCATCAGACGAAAAGACTTCTTCCACTTCGTATCCATCGGTATCATCATCATCGTCGGCAGTTTCGGACTCTTCACTGCTCTCTTCGACCTTGGCTGCCATTGGCTTCTTCTTCGTTGCCTGCTTTCCTTTCTGTTTCGTGGTAGGCGATGTTGTGGCAGCCTTCTTTCCACTAGTAGGGCTCTTCGACTTGGACTTCTCGACTTTTGGTTCTTTGGTTGCGGAGGTCTTCTTCTTCGGCTTCTCGTCCACATCTTCGTCTTCGTCCTCCTCTTCTTCCTCCTCCTCTTCCTCACTCGAATACTCTCCACTAGTGTACTCCTCACTATCATCAGTATACTCATCACTATCCGTATACTCCTCACTATCCTCCTCCTCCTCATCATCCACCTCCTTTATAATCCTTCCCCTCCCACGGCTCTGCAGCGCATCATTCGCAATCTTCGCCATCAAACCATTAAGGCTCGTCCCCCCAATCACCGGCGAAGTCTTCGTAAAAGTCTTACTCTTCTCCCATCCATTCGGCCCATATCCTGGACTCCCGTCCAAGACATTCTTGCTCTCATCTGTCGTCATTCCCAGAATAGTACCTCTCTTCTTGCGTCCACTTTTGCTTCTGCTCCCTCCAACCTCACTCTCATCCGTTGTCATTCCCAAAATAGTACCTCTCTTCTTCCGTCCACTTTTGCTACCACTCTCCACAGGCTTCACAGTTGGACCTTGCACCTGCTTCCACCCTCTTCCTTTTCCGTTTTTTTCATACACACTTCCGTCTTCCAAGACCCTCCTCCCCATTCCATCCCATCTCTTGATTTCTTCAACTATGGGTCCGCCATTCTTTTGCGTACGACGGGTGTAGGTAGTTCCGTCTTTGTTTTTGATTGTTTGATAAGAACCAGATCGGTTCCAATCACTGTCTCCAAAAGAGGTGTTGGAAGAGAGGTCGTACGAGGCAGAGGTGTTCAAGGTGAAAGGCATGATGTGGGAATGCGCTTTGTTGTATTTTGTTTACGTCAACTCACTGATCAACTGAATTTTTTTGGACTTAGAAATTGTTCGAAATGAAGGGGGGCTACACTTCTTGAAGTATGCATTAATTGTGCACCAAAACAGGTCTTGCAAGTCCTCGAGGTTGGCAGCGGCCATGTGACGTCATTGTAATCGTGGTCCGATATGACTTCAGATGCACGTGTGATAAGGTTCCCTGGACGAGCCTGGATTATGCCGTGCTTACCATCTGCCTTGCTCTGCTTTGCATTTCATTTCCCTGTATATTAGGGCTGGATATTTCTGGAATTCTCTGGAAGTAGTTCCATATACCTGTCAAAGTCTAGTCCCGGGCACTACCGTTTCTGATTGAGGTGCTCTAACATTTGGTAGCGTAATCGCCAGAATTAGGGGCTCAAGCGGAAAACTGCGGGGGTTTTATAGTTGTCTCCATACCGTTCGATCTAAGGGTATACTACAATATGCTATCTTACAAATGAGCTACATGAGACCTCCTCAGCCATCGTAATCAAGCCATCATGTCTCGATAGGTAACGGGGGGAACAACGAATCCCACGCGCATTTCCCCAGAGGTGCCTGTGCATCACCATATGAATCATCTGCGCCGAGAGCAGCATATGCGTACGTGCGACGGAGTGGAGAAACGCCCAGCATATCGAGCAATAGTGCTGCCTTCTCTGGCATGAATGGCTGAAGAAGAATCCCTATCATGCGAACAGCTTCAGCAGTATCGTAAATTATTCTTACGAGTGCAACTTCATCTGCTGGTGAACCGGATTTTGCGAGTTCCCACGGCTTCTGATACGATAGGTATTTATTCGTCTGGGGCTACTGTCAGTTCCTTGGGGGGAAAGAAAATGGGATCGAAATGTTTTACCTCAGATACGACGTTCATGATAGTCATCAAAGCGTCATGAGAGCGAAGTTTATCCATATAGTTACTCACTTGCTCTCGAAGCGATGTCAAGAGCTCGAATATTTCCTTTGAAGATTCATCTGGTCGAACCATTTCATTGCCCCGGGCACGCTCTACGCATGACTTGATGTTCCAGATTTTTGGCCGTGTTAGTCGACTGACCAGATTGCCTAGACCTCCCTTAAGATCCTTCTTGTACTTCTCCACTATGTATCTATTACCGTAGTCTGAGTCGTTTCCCAATCTACCTTCATGGATGAGGTAATATCGCATGGTATCAAGGCCCCACCGATCAAGAGCAAAGAATGGATCAACCACATTTCCTATCGACTTGGACATCTTTTGGTTGTCCATGGTCCAATGCGCATGAGTCAATATTTGTTTGGGGGGCTGTAAGTCTAGCGCGAGGAGGAACGCAGGCCAGTAAATGCAATGAAATCGAACAATATCTTTCCCAATGACCTGAACATCTGCTGGCCAACCTCCAACGGTTTCACTGCCCGGTGTCCATGGATAACCGGCTTTGGTGATGTAGTTTATTAGTGCATCGAGCCAAACATAAATGGTTTGAGTGTCGTCGTCTGGAACAGGAATACCCCAGCTCAGTCGAGTGGAAGGACGGGAGATGGATAGATCCTCAAGACCCTTGGATACTTGTTGGACGACTTCCTTATGACGACTCACCGGTACAACGAAATCTGGGTTCTTCTCATAGAACTCAAGGAGGCGATCTTTGAGGGCAGAGAGTCGGAAATGGTAATTCGATTCAGATGTCCATTCAACCTCTTTCCCGGTTTCTTGTGAAGCCATGAACGTTCTGCCAGTAAACGGGTCCAGCCGCTTCTCGATTGCCGACCCCGGATAGAACGTCTCATCGCTCACGCAGTACCAACCCTCATGCTTAGATTCGTATATGTATTCTCGCTCCTTCAGCATATGCCAAAAGTATTGCACTGCATCTTTGTGATCTCCGTCCGTTGTTCGCACGAAGTGATCGTTCAGGAGCCCTGTCCGACGCGCCAATTCCTTGAATATCGCCGCACCAGTGTCGCAGAATTCCCTTGGTGGTATATTCGCCTTTTCTGCTGCTCGTTGGATTTTCATGCCGTGTTCATCCGTCCCTGTGCACAAGATTGCCTTTTCGCCTTTGAGAAGTTGCCATCGCTTGAGCACGTCCGCAAGAACCATAGTATATAAGTGACCAACATGAGGGGCTATTCAGGAAGGTCAATTGAGAGCACCTTTGAATAACAGCTTGGTCCAAACCCACCAGCGTTCACGTAGAAAATGGGCGTAGTTATATAGTATGGCTTTTTTGGTGTCGCGGAGCTCGAAAGGCTAGCTCTGGGTTGAGCTCTTGCACGACAGGAACCACAAACCCAGCCATTAGTCCATGATGCATTGCTCCGGGCCCGTAATGACCGAAGAAGCAACGGACTTCTATTATACATCAGGACAGAAGGTGTTGACGAAGGTGTGTACCTGCAAAAGAAACCTCGAAGCTCTCGGTTCCCCCGCCTTTGAGATCAGAGTTAGCGGAAATTTTCGACCAATGAGATTGCCAGCGCATTTTATTCTGCCGCAAGGGTGTCAAACCAAGCACGTCAAAATAGGAACAAAGAGTGTTTCTTTCTACTAACTCCCTGCTTCATTCAAGACAGCTACGACAAACTTTGGACATCATGAATGAACCTACAGAAGAAACTCAAGCTGACGTGGCTGCCAAAGGTATGACCAGACAACTGCTTCTTCCACTTCAATTTCTAACCCAATATTAGCTGCGGATGTCTTTGTTGAGAGCTTCTACGATGCTCTGAACAGTCCTAGTGGCCGATCGAGATTAACCTCCTTCTACATCAAACCCTCGACCCTCGCTCCAGCAGAAGCAACTATTACACTCAACGGAAACATCATACCGAACCCTGCTGCACTCCAGGAAATGTTCGAAAAGAAAATCGAGAAAACCTCATACGATGCGCAGAGCTACGATGCCCATGTTATCAATACAAATTACAATATCGGAGTTGAGGAAGGCAAGCTCGCAGGGGAGAGGGACGGTAGTAAAATGAGTATTGTGGTTATAGTGAATGGAGCTGTCAAATACACTTCGAAGAACGGAGATGAGGGCGATGAGCGGGCGTTTGTGGAGAACTTCGTATTGGTGCCGAATATGGAGGCGAGGAATCCGAAGGCTCCCAAGGGTATTAGGAAGTGGTTGATCCAAAGCCAGATATTTCGATTGGTGGTATGAAAGAGGGTGTCCAGCCGCGCACGCTTTTGAGGATAAATTTTGCCTTTGCGCTCCAAATCTTGAAGTCCAGCGTGTAGCAGACCCATGGCACATACATCCTTTCTTTCCAAGGCGCATATAGATCCATTCACGTCAAGAAGGAGCCAGCTCATTTGGACGGGATAGGGTCTGGGCAGTGTTGAGGTGGGAGCACTTTCAACGCGAAATGGACCTCCGGAGGAAAGCAGGCAACGCTGTGGCATGGGACTATCAGGCTGGCTCGTCAACACACGCTCAAGGATATCTTGTGTTCGTTGTTCTGATCTTGCCATTCTATATCCGGTATTTCCCGGCACGGGTATTCATGTTAGCTAGAGGAGCAGAATGCGCTCAGCCTAGTTTTATATGGTGACATTCACGACTTCAAGGAGGTCGCTCTATCTAATAGAAATCTGCCACGTTCAAGAAACTGCAGCTCAAGGAAAGTGAGCCTGTTCACGAGATGACTTAAGGTCGACAATTCTATGAAAGACTCGATAACGATGTTGGCTATGCAATCAACCTTCCTCTAAGAAACAGCCTCAGGAAACCAGAGTTGATACCTCGTTGTCCAAAATATATTCATTGATGGATCCACTATATCTAGCTCATTCCTCAATTCACTCTTAAGGTCTTTTCTCAATCAAGAATTGTAAACCATCCTCTCTTCTTCTTCATCATCACTTCTTTTCTTTTCTTTTCTTTTCTTCTTTACTCTTCCCAAACCATAATCTATTCCGATCTTGCAACACCCAATCTCCTCCTTGCTAAGATTTCTTTCATTCGTCTTGGAGCTCAATAATCGTACACAACCCACTATTTATTTTACTCTTCGACTGTGCAGCCTGATTTTCGATCTTATTCTTGAGGTATGATACCTTTTACTGTCACTGCATCTAGCGTATGCCAAACACTGAACCACCTTCCGGTTCTTCGCACAATCTTCTAAGCTTTATATCAACACTAGACCATTGTATTATCAAGTGAAGAGTGCGCTGTCACTCACGAATCCAGAGCACTCACTGGTGTTTCATATATCATCCTGTACTCGTTCAAATTTTCTAGCTTGATTTGTTCGATCTAACTGCATACTGACATATCAAGAACTCAGATCGGACAATCGACTTGAGGCACTGCCTCCGAAGTTATTAATTCCAAACTGATTCACCAAGCTTGCTCGATACTACCACTGTTACAAGGATGAAGGTCCCAGCAGGCTTGCTTGGCTTCAATGGAGAAGTTGTTAAAGGAGAGGTTTGTTTGAGGGACGGGGACAACAAGTCACTTCTCGAATATGGAGTGGAACAAGTTGGCAATCACATTAACTGCTACGCCTTGGCCACCGAAGAGAAGATCGTCATACCATACATCTCTGTCACTTCTGGCACCGAAGAATTTGTTGATATCGTTGCTGACGGTATTCTACGAGCATCGCACAACAATGATAAAGGCACTAAGAAAACCACTAAGAACTTTGACTGGGTGTGTGGCCACATCAAGCAAGGCAACAGATACGTTAACAAAGCATTCCAGATGCAAGTGGTGAAGAGAAACATTGATAAGTGTAAGTTATCCCACCAATTCTTCGTATTTGATTGTGTATTAACAGGTATCTAGCACGCCACTATATTGACGGCAAACCAAGTTCTGCAGTCGGGAGCATTGAGTTTCAGATCTTTCGCAAAGATCCAGAAGCTAAGAAATCAAAGAAGCACCGTGGTTCGGCATCCGATACCGAAAATGAAGATGAAACCTCTTCCTCTTCCAGTGAAGCAAACACCGACACAGAATCATTGGGTGATGCAAAGAGAGCTCCTACCTATGAGGAGTACACCGATTGGTGGAAACTCAATTCTTTGGTGGGCGAGCCCGGCAAGCCCTCACCTCCCTTCGAAGTCGGCTTGGTCAATCAGAAGAACGTCACCCCAACTGCCAAGGCACGTGTTCTGAAGAAATGGCCAGGAGACTTTAAGCTTTGGGCTTCATTCAGATTTATCCTTCTTTCTCCCACAGAGTTACAAAAGCTAGGCTTCGATAACAGCAAATATTCTCATGGCACTCATGGGAATGGAGCCCAATCTAGCACCAAAAGTTCAGGCACAGTCAAGGGTAGCTTAAGCACTACCAAGCAATCGATCGATGACAGCGATCACGAAGATGATCAGAGCTTGATTGGTTCCGCTTCTGAAGATGATGCTGTTGGACTAAAGGCAGGAAAAGCTAAAGATAAGGAGATAGTTGAGCGTGGGCATCAAATTACCTCTGATGGCCTTGAGAGTCGGCCCTTGCAAGCAGGTCCGTCGCGGTCTCAGACAAAGGTAGATTCTCTTACGAAAGAAAACCTCCTGATTTTGGACTCCAGTGACGAGGAAATGGTTCACGAAGGTGCGGAGGTCGAAGGTGCGGAGGTCAAAGCTACTGCCACAGCGATACTCACCGTCGGGGAACCTCATGAAGCTTCAGTTACGAGCGCCCACGGTCCTAACGCACGTGCTGAATTTCCTCAAGAAGAATTCTTGTTAAAGACCACCAAGGCAAAGAGTGCCCAGGAAGTAGTCAGTTTTGAGGATAGAGGAATCTTCGCACACCTCCAAAGAAAAAGCAAACCTACGTCTGTTTCTGGAGTTCTCAGTGGTTCTGCAAATGAATCTTCCACTGATCGAAACCGTGGCGAACTTCCGTCTTCCCACCCTGGTACAGGCGCTCTTCTTAAGCTAATGACCACTGGGTTGCAGGAGAATCAACATTCACCTTCATCAAGCAAAGCTGAACCCGAATTTGAGGGCGCTCAGGTATTCAACGACAATAAACCTCAAGATGAAAGACATGCGGCACCTGAATTCGAGCTTCTCGGACCCCTATGGGAGCCCTTGACGCCTCCACAAACAGCAAAGTTGCAAGGACTACAACAGTTTACCACTTTCGACCAACGCCCAATGAACATTGAAAATGCTCTATTCATTCAAAATCCCATGAACGTCCAATCCAGTGACCTCACCAAAGATTTGGGCACTGTTGATGAGCAGATGTTTGATGCACCAATCCTTCCATCAACTCCTGTAATGAATATGAAAGCAGACAAGCCGATGTCTTCTTCTGATTCTACCAACCAGAAAGTTGCAGTCGGTCTCAATGCTTCTTCTCGCGGTTCAAAATCGAGCTCAGAGCCCAGAGCCATTGCAGGAGTCGTGTCCGGCACGAGCAGTACTAGAACACCGCTTCCCTCATCGAAGAAGACTGCCGCCCCAGCTAAGTCCGTGAAGAAAGAGGGAACGATGCCGACTCCAGCCAAAAGTCCCGCAATTAAAGGAAAGAAAGCTTCGTCCACATCACCAAGCAACACTGAAGCTGAATCCCCACAAGCGAAGCCCAAGAAGGCAGCACCTCCAAAGACCACCAAAACACCCAAAGCACCAAAAGCAGCTACAGGAACCGATGCTAAGCCTTCGACTCCAGCTTCAGCTGCAAAGCCCAATCCAAAGGGTAAGGGCAAAGGCAAGACTGAAGGTTCTCCGACTGCAGCCAAGAAACGTAAAGCTGATCAGATGGCATCGGCTTCGAGTGAGGCTGGGCCTAGTAAGACGAACCAATCGCCCGCTTCGAAGCAGATCGCGATTGTTGAGCGTGAAACCGCAGCTGCTGAGGCTCGCATTCAGGCTGCTGCTGAGAAGAGGAAATTGCTAGAGCAGCATCTACAAGCTATGAAGGAAGCGAAAGTTCAGAGGGAGAAGGTGAGCTGTTGTGTTGATATGGTTTAGGAACATGCTAACTGACTTTGGGTGATAGGCGCAAGAAATCAATGATCGAGCTAAGGCATTGGAAGATGAAAACGCTGCATTGGAGGTACGTTTTTGACGGAAAGATTAATTACCTAACTAATTCGTGATTTTGCAGGCTGAGATCTTGAGACTTGCTGCTCAATGTAGTGGTGACGAACCTGCATAAGCATTGCAAATCGTTTATCACATGGCTTCTCGATGAACATTCGTCATCTATGTTACGTTCAAACTTGACACTGAGAGAAATTTGAACTATTTCCAAAGGATATGGCCTTTTCGTTATTTTAAGCCCGGTGGGTTACCAGTTCGTTGTTGCGGGAGGGGTGAAGGCCACGTTAGGATGAATTATTATTTTCTAAGTACGTTAGCATATTGATATTGATACTTTTCTATGGATATGATTTGGGGATGGACTGGTGGATGGATGGAGCCATATTGAGCGAGGATTTTCACGGGCCAGCTTATAGGTCATTTTTCGATTCGCTTGTTCTTTGAGGGTAGAAACGCAAGCGAAGATATTACAGGAAGGAGTTGACAGCGGCGAGTATCAGGTAGCAAGCAATTATCAGATTTCCTGATCCAGAAGATAAATGATCAATAACACATGTATTATCTTTATTACTTCATGAAGCACAACAGCAACGCCTTTGGCTGGTCCAAACATCAAATGACATTGCCGTCTCGCCCGAATCCCAACCTAGTACCCGAACTGAGCTTGAAGCTCCTAATCACGCATACTTGCGCCTTATGTGCTCCTTGATACACGCATATTGGCTTTGACTCTTTCCAATAATTGCTCCTTGGTATCTTTGCTGTTCGGGTGCAAATCTCTCTACGACACAGTCAGTACTCATGCAACCAACGATTGGATCATACGAACAGCAGCCAACCATCTTCGTAGCTCTTCCCTAGACCATGTCTCCGGATCTACGAAGCAGATAAGTATTCAATCATCATACAAGAAGCATAGAAACTTACCACCTGTAGGATCGGCCTCTTTTGGGAACATATCGCCGCCCCAGATACTCCATGCCGCAGCTGCGGTCACGATACCAGTGAATGCTAAGGGAAGTCAGAAGGACAATCATCACGTAATGTTGATAGGCGTTACCTAAAACTGCATTCTATGGACAACAGTTAGCGATTAGCAACTTGACGGAGTACGTAGAGCATAATACCTTTGAGCTCAAAGCTCTATCGATGGGTGTAGGCATCCTGTAATAGAGGGGGTGGCGCAACTCGAGCGCTAAATGTCCTCAGTAATTTTCGTGATTGACGGACAGTATCAACTGTGGTGAATGCTCTTGATATTCACAACAGACAAGAGAATATCCTATACGAAATATCAAAACCGCGAATCAAGGGAATATATATATCTTCCTTCACCAGTCTGCCTGCCTAAATACATACGCAAGCTGTCATCCCCCGGACGCCACTTAACCCAGCCACAAAGGCTTTGTTCAGCATCCCTGCAACTCCATTCATGTGAAACCCTCCCATAACCGAGTCCATCTTACTAATCACCACACAATGCGAATTTTCGAACTCATCACAAATATCACAATCGTTTCCCTGTCAATCCCTATCGCCCAATATCAACACAAAATTTTCTCCAGTTTCTCGTGAGAATAATCCGTAAAGATGCCTGTCGAAGTCACCGATATCAAGAATGTAAGTTCAGTTCCGAAGTTATGTTTGTGGAGGGAAATTGGCCGCTGTGGTTCCGGGACGCACTGGGAAAGGAGAATGCTATTTATGGGATTTCCCTGATGCGGGATGGAGATGGCATTCATGGGAATTGGAACTGGTACGGGAGTTGACAGAAAGGATAACCTGCTAATATGATATTTTCGTTTAGTTCATTGAAATTTGCAGACGCAAGGATGCTAAGTGTACGTTGAATATTTCCCTTCGAATCCTGTTGAGTACATGGAGCATACGAACGGCGAGCTTCCGACAGTGGACTCGAGAATTGGAGCTGGCAAGACGATGGAGGATTCATGACGGAGTCGAACCAACTACACGGGCACCAGAAGGATTCAGAAGTAACGAAAACTGACACGAATAAACAGCTGCCCGCATAAAGAAGAACCCCAACGGTGTCTCCAAGATCAAGGTCCGCTGCCAAAGATACCTTTACACCATCTCCGTCAAGGATGCAGACAAGGCCGAGAAGTTGAAGCAAAGTCTCCCACCGAGTATGTTTTCACCATGAAGAAATCGGACATGCGTCTGCTTCCAACCAGGATTTCATAACTAACATCACGAAAGACCTTACGATCACCGATATCCCCAAGAAGAACGCCAAGGGAAAGCACACCGCATAAATGTCGAATAAGTGATGGACAAGGGGTGAATTGGTGAAGATATCGGGCAGTGGATGAAATAAAGTCAATGAAAACGATATCGCGCAACTGAAAACGGGCATATTCGTGTCAATTGGTATGCCATGGCTTGGCAAGATGGTGCTGTGATGTGATATCCTACTTCTGTTCTATTAGGTTAGAATGAGGAAGATGAGCCTTTGAATTCACTGAGGAATCTTGAGAGGACATGTGGAAGTCTGAACTGCGTCTATGTGAAAGTGTGTCTACCCGAATTCGCACTTGCGGCTTTGTAGTGAAGCGCAAGAAAAACGATCTGAAGCAGGAAAGATTCGTGTCGAATGTTGCATGTTTTCAAGCTGATGAGCACGCAACGAAGTTCGTACAAACAAATCCACTTTCCGGATACTTCGGCCAGATTTATGCAACCTGAAGCTGTAAAGATATTGCGGAAACCACTCGTTTATCCTCTAACTAATACTTCCGTGCTATTCTTACTTGAGAGAGGATGACCACGAATACATCTAACTTTCCATTCTCCTCCACAGATAAGAAGCCCCTCCAAAACCACGCAAACCAAGCCTTATAAATCCCAAGCAAAAAGCACACCACATGTCATCATTCTTCTATTTGTCCAATTCAATGTGTTTCATTTATCTCTAACGTTGTATCCGCAGCTTCTACTTGCTGATAACTCCCAATCACGACATTTACCCCGCATGTTTGTCTATACCTTCATCCTCGTCCTCACATGCCCAATTGCGAATCATCAACTACGAATCCTTAATTTGAGACCGGATTAGAAATCGGTTTCTATGGGGAGGAGGGGTCTTGGAGGGTTTGGCCGAAGTATAGATAAGCTGATGCATGCTACGAAGAATGGACATGCGCTGTGGTTTATATCTTCTTTTGCACTATTTGCATTTTCACCAGATCTGTTTAGATTGGATTCTTTGATTCGAGAAAACTTCTCTATCTGCGCAAACTTAGACAGCTTCTGCTGAACACAGAAAAGCGAAAATGGCTCCCTCGGCAACAACAGACCTTTCGATTCATCCGTCGACTCACATCAAGGAGACTGTGAAACCGAAGAAGGATTCGTTACCCCTTCCTGAACTGACGCGCAAACGGCTAGAGAAGGCGGGCATTGATCTCTCAGAGGGATATCCCACGCGTCCTGATAGACCGTTGTATCGTGTGTTTCCCTTTCCTCCACACCCGTCTCTTTTCCATTTCCACATGCCCACCCATTGCTCTCCAACTAACCCCCTCTCTAGTCCAAGACGTCCTCGAGATCCGCTCCACCCCCCGTCCCCACCACGACGCCGGTCTCCGCGCCGACCCCAAGAAACCTCATCTTTTCGGCGCAGCCGAACGCATCACTGATCTGACGAAACACATTGGCACGGAGGTCGTGGGGCTACGTCTCGATGAGTTGACCGATGCGCAGAAAGATGAACTGGCGTTGCTGGTGGCGGAGCGGGGAGTTGTGTTTTTTAGGAACCAGGAGGGACTGAGTCCGAAGGTGCAGAGGGATTTGGGGGAGTGGTTTGGGGAGATTGAGGTTCATGTGAGTGCTGATTTCTTTTTGGGTTTGGAAAGGAGATAGAGATAGGAGGAAGAAAGGTTCTGGATGCGTGAATACTGACTAGTGGTTTTACAGCCCCAAGTTCCTCACGTACCCGGACTTCCAGGCGTTACGGTGATCTGGCCCGCCTTGCAAGCAACAGAGAGAAAAGCGGATTTCAGGAACCCTGGAGGAGCGAGCAGATGGCATACGTACGTCACCCACCTTTTCCATCAAACAAAACCAGACCGTCCCCCCATTTCAAACAATGTCCAAATACTAACATCACTCCCCCACCCAGCGACCTAGTCCACGAGCTCCACCCCGCCGGCATCACCCACCTGCACAACGATGTCGTGCCCTCCATCGGCGGCGACACACTCTGGGCCTCCGGCTACGCCGCCTACAGCAAGCTGTCCCCCGCCTTCCGCGCCTTCATTGACGGCAAAGAAGCAGTGTATCTCTCCGCGCATAAATATCTCGACCGGGACGATCCGAACGCAGGACCAAAACATATCGAGCGTATTCATCCGCTTGTGCGTGTCCATCCGGTTACCGGCTGGAAGATCCTCTGGGTCAATCGCTCGTTCACAACGCGGATTGTTGGGTTGGATAAGGCTGAGAGTGATGTGATTTTGGGGTATTTGTTTGATGTTTTTGAGAGGAATATTGATATCCAGATTAGGTGGAGGTGGACGCCGGGGACGAGTGCGATTTGGGTGAGTTTGGTGTTCTTTCGTGGGGGAGCGGATGGAATGGGATGAGCTAGGATGAGGGTATGAATGAATTGTGCTAATGTCGAGGTAAACACAGGACAATCGGGCGACAATCCATAACGCGAGCTGGGACTATGAAGGCACGGAAGAGAGACATGGAACGAGGGTTACGAGTTTAGCGGAGAAACCGTATTATGAAGAGGGAGCCAAGTCAAGGAGAGAGGCTTTGGGCTTGGATGATGCATAGATGTTGCTCTTTGGTGGGGTTGGGAACTACACTTGTAGATGGGATGACTGAAGAATGTTATATATGAGGCAGTCAAGGTTCCTCGATTGAGCCCATGCTTTAGGGCACCCGGATTCCGTCTCATGCTCGTTATCCATCTAGATTCCAGACAGTTGCGTGAAATAGCAATTCCAGGACAGCAGCCGCGCGCCTACACTTTCGTGATCTGATTGCACTCACCGGTGATTCTCGTGATTCTCACGATGTTCTAGAACATCCATCCAGGTAGGAAAGTGAAGGAATTCCTTGCCATCTCATTGGCTAGTTTCACACAATTTCGGAAAAAACTCAATGAACAATTCGATTTCTCTTTCCAGCGACGTGGAAATTAACCTCCGAGATCCTCTTTTCAAGGTTGAAACGGTCTGCACGTGTTGCGACGCGATCCCATCGTTGTGGATATGTTTCATGAGTCTCTTTCTGGTGAATTTTCGATCAGTTTGTTTCTTCTTTGTTGCATTTTCAATTCCATGCAGGCTTGCAGCCACCTCGTAAGGACGTGCCGTCATATCCGAGAATCTGTAACCTGCTGCATCTATCAACAGACTAGACCTAATCAAGTATATTTGAAAAGGGTTTGTCATCAACTCGGCAGTCGGCCTTCAACAATCTCCCTGCCCCGTTCCCTTTGGCACGCGTTTTGTAAGCGTACCTAATTGCCTAGACGACTTCGTGAGTAGTGTAGCGCATCACAAATATCATGATGTCAACCTCATGTTGATGCGAAGAAGCGGTGAAGTCATATCTGTCAGTATATACCACGAGACGACTGAATAGAGTTGTATTTTGAGTTTGGCTTACGGGAGAATGAGCACACTTTCTGCGTTGGAAGAAATGCTCGGGTCCGGCTGGTCTTTATTTGCGGGGGAAGATGATGACCCACGGGATCCTAACGACCGGTTCGGTGCCGAGTTCGGCTCCGGATTAGTAATATGACGGAAATGACTGGTTTTCGGTCGCGAGATCTGGGATTGATGTCAGAATAGGAAGGTCTGAGCAATCATTCAAGCCTTCAATCCTCTCGGCAAAAGCTTGTTCCTGTTGGCTTGAATGACTGCAAGAAATTACTCACTGTCCACAGAGTCGGACAGACATGGCCGGGGCCCGGGAGTAGCCAATGTAGGAAAATGTAGCCATCAAATATCTGCGATAAACGCCCAATTGGTCAATTATCTTCATCTCGTTCAGAATTCGAGCATTCTCGCTTAAACTCGGGCACTTAACCGTTTCTTGTCTTTGTGGATTCGTAGCTCCCTTGTTGATATTTACGGGAAGTGAGATAAGTCATTCATCCTTGTTCGCAAAAGATGCACTATTCATTGATCGTAAATGGAGGCAAATCGGATCAATAAAGTGGCCGTACTTGGTCCTTCCATCAGTCGGTGTCCGGGGATAGCCTTTAATAAAATGGAGCTCTTCCCCTCTATCATATCGTTTGACCGATTTTCGCATTTTCCGCCTTTCCACCTCTTCTCGACCATCATCTCTCCATAGGAAGCTTGGAGGTTCTCAGGTTCTGAGGTTCAGGCTTTACAATGGCAGACCCGCCTAATACTTCGAACCACGAGAGAGACTTACATCCTCAGGATCCCGCTGTGGAATTCGAAGACACAAACCACGAGGAACCGCAAGATGAAGATGGCTCGGATAAGGAATATTTAGAGAAACATGGAGAACTTTCAACACATTGCAATTCGCTGGAAACCGCTGGTGGCGAGAAGGAATACATGGAGATATCGGGGGATCCGTCTAGCCAATCATCGGATGGGGAATTGAACCGCGAGAAGAGACCGGAGATCAAGCAAACGAAGAGTTACGCGACAACGACCAGTGGGCTTTCGATGACAGAGTCGAATGTGACGCATCAAATTGTACAGAAGCCTTGGTACAAAGAACCAAATCCTTTGCGATGGGGGAAAATACCGCCTGTGCCCGAAGTGCGCACGCCCAGCAGAGAGCATACCGCTCCGTTCTTATCATTGGTCTATTTTCAATGGATGGCTCCAATCATGAATGTGAGTTTTCCGCAATGCGCCGTCACAATTCTGTTTTTACTGACGAAATCTAGGTCGGTTATCGACGACCATTGGAACAGAATGATATTTGGACTGTCAACCCAACTCGAGGCGTGGATGTATTATCGGATGTTCTACAGTCATCTTTCAAGAGACGAGTCGCGAATGGAGAGAAATACCCGCTGCTATGGGCAATGCACGAGACATTCAAGAAGGAATTCTGGTTTGGAGGAGGATGTCAATTTATTTCGAATATTCTGCAAGTTGTATCGCCCTTCACTTTGCGCTATTTGATTGCGTTCGCATCGGAAGCATACGTAGCTGCGCGGAGTGGGCAGCCGGCGCCAAGCATCGGACGAGGATTGGGATTGGTTTTTGGCATCACCATCATGCAAATGATTCAATCTCTGGGCACCAACCATTTTATCTATCGTGGAATGATAGTTGGAGGACAGTCGAGAGCGGTACTTATCTCGGCAATTTTCGAAAAGTCCATGAAGATTTCTGCGCGGGCGAAAGCTGGAGGTCGTTCAGTCCAGGATCAAGAAAATGAAAAGGATGCTCAGAATGCTCAACGCCTGGTTGAACAAGCGAAGGGAAAGAAGAGTAAAAAGAACGGAAAGGGAATGGGCCCACAAGGAACTCCGGATGCTGGTCGTGGTATTTCGGGCGATGGCACGGGTTGGGCTAATGGACGTGTGGTCAATCTCATGTCTGTTGATACTTACAGAATTGATCAAGCGTCTGGCATGTTTCACTTGATTTGGACAGCACCAATATCTTGCATTGTTACGCTGATCCTTCTTCTCATCAACTTAACATACAGCGCTTTGGCAGGTTTCGGACTTCTTGTTATCGGTCTTCCGCTCTTGACTAGAGCTGTCAAAAGTCTGTTCGCTAGACGTAAGGCGATTAACAAAATTACGGATCAGAGAGTCAGTCTCACTCAGGAAATTCTCTCTGCGGTACGGTTTGTGAAGTTTTTCGGTTGGGAAACTGCCTTCTTAGATAGACTGGCTGCTATCAGAAACAAAGAGATCCACGCTATTCAAGTCTTGTTAGCCATCAGGAACGCTATTAATGCGGTTTCGATGACTCTACCTATTTTTGCGTCTATGATTGCTTTCATTACATACAGCTTGACGGATCACGGTTTGAACCCATCACGAGTCTTCTCTTCCCTTGCACTCTTCAACTCGTTACGATTGCCACTCAATTTGCTCCCTATGGTCATTGGACAGGTCATTGATGCTTGGTCGTCTATCATCCGAATTCAAGAATACCTTCTGAGCGAAGAGCAGGAAGAAGAAGCTAAGGCAGACCCTAATTTGGATGGCGCGGTTGTTTTACAGCAGGCAGATTTCACCTGGGAACGTACGGCTACTCAAGACCCAGACAAGCCTGGTCCGCCCGGAAAGAAGCCAACGAAAGCAGAAGCTAAGGTTGAGAAACAAGCCAAGAAGCAGGCGGTAAAGGATGCGAAGGCAGCTGCGAAAGCTCGTCCGGATTCATCGCAGGCTAGTGATGACGCCAGCACAGTCGACGAGAATAAAGAACCGTTCAAGCTGCATAATATGGACTTCACGATTGGCAGGAATGAACTGGTCGCGGTTATTGGGGGTGTTGGTTCCGGGAAGAGCTCACTTCTGGCAGCACTTGCTGGAGATATGCGGAAAACCAGAGGTGAGATGATGATGGGTGCTGATCGTGCTTTCTGTCCGCAATACGCTTGGATTCAAAATGCTACAGTGAGAGACAATATCTTATTCGGCAAGGAAATGGACAGGGAATGGTACAACAAGGTTATTGATGCTTGTGCACTGAGGCCTGATTTGGACATGCTGCCGAATGGTGATGCGACAGAAATTGGCGAGAGAGGTATCACTGTGTCGGGAGGTCAGAAACAGCGAATGAACATCGCTCGAGCTATCTATTTCGACGCCGATTTAATTCTGATGGATGATCCTCTCAGTGCTGTCGATTCACATGTTGGTCGCCATATCTTCGATCATGCCATCCTCGGTCTATTGAAGAACAAGTCTAGAATTTTGGCGACTCATCAACTTTGGGTTCTACATCGATGCGACAGGATCATTTGGTTAGAAGAAGGAAAGGTTCAGGCAATCGACACTTTCGACAATCTCATGAGGGAGCACGCTGGATTTCAACAATTAATGGAAACTACCGCCGTCGAAGAAAAGAACGAAGAAGAGGATAAGACGAACGAGGACGAAGTCGAAGGCGAGAAAAAGACGCAGAAAAAGAAACGCAAAGCAGCAGGTCTGATGCAAGCGGAAGAAAAAGGAGTCAAGAGTGTTCCATGGTCGGTTTATGCGGATTACATTCGTGCTTCTGGCACATTGCTTAACGCTCCTCTTATACTCTTCCTTCTTCTACTATCCCAGGGCGCCAATATTGCGACAAATCTGTGGTTGTCTTGGTGGACCAGCAACAAGTTTGGCTATTCGAATGGGGTTTACATAGGCGTTTATGCTGCTCTAGGAGCTAGTCAGGCCGTTTTCTTGTTCCTATTTGCTGGTAAGTAATCATATGCACTCTGAATACTATTGGGCTTTGAAAAGCTAACATTTCTATCTAGTTTCTCTTACGATGCTGGGTACCATCGCTAGTAAGACCATGCTTAGCAGAGCCATCACGAAAGCACTTCGAGCACCTATGTCATTCTTCGATACAACACCACTTGGTCGAATCACTAATCGCTTCTCGCGTGATGTGGATGTCATGGATAATAATTTGACTGATGCTATCAGAATGTATTTCTTGACATTAGCTATGATCATCTCCGTTTTCGCCTTGATCATAGCATACTTCCACTACTTCGCAATTGCCCTCGGGCCTCTTTTCCTCCTTTTCGTCTTCGCAGCTGGATACTATCGAGCATCGGCACGAGAAATGAAACGCTTCGAATCAGTCTTGAGATCAGTTGTATTCGCCAGATTCAGCGAAGGTCTTTCTGGAACGGCAACAATCCGCGCATATGGTCTTAAAGATCGATTCATTGCTGATTTGAGAAAATCTATCGATGAGATGGACTCGGCCTATTTCCTCACGTTCTCCAACCAGCGCTGGTTATCGACACGGTTGGACTTAATTGGTAATTTACTGGTGTTTACTACGGGTATTTTGGTCGTCACATCTCGTTTCGATGTTGGACCAGCTACTGCTGGATTGGTTTTATCATACATTCTCTCGATTGTGCAGATGATTCAATTCACCGTTCGTCAGCTGGCGGAAGTCGAAAACGGTATGAATGCTACCGAGCGATTGCATTATTATGGTACTTCTTTGGAGGAGGAAGCACCTCTCCATACGGTCGATGTCAGAGAATCATGGCCTGAACGTGGTGAAATCGTTTTCGAGAATGTTCAAATGCGATATAGAGAAGGTCTCCCACTTGTGCTGTCTGACTTCTCGATGCATGTTAAAGGCGGCGAGAGGATCGGAGTAGTTGGCCGAACTGGTGCTGGAAAGTCGAGTATCATGTCAACTCTGTTCCGCCTTGTCGAGCTTTCCGGTGGCTCAATCACCATTGACGGCCTCGATATCAGTAAGATTGGCCTTCATGATCTACGATCACACTTGGCCATTATCCCACAAGATCCGACGCTCTTCAAAGGTACCATCCGCAGCAACCTTGATCCCTTCAACGAACACACCGACCTCGAACTGTGGTCCGCCCTCCGGCAAGCCGATCTCGTCGCCTCCGACTCCAAACTCGAAGACGAAACCACCGGGCGCATTCACCTGGACTCGATAGTTGAAGACGAAGGACTGAACTACTCTCTCGGCCAACGCCAACTTATGGCCCTAGCACGTGCCCTCGTCCGCGGCTCCCAGATCATCGTCTGTGACGAAGCGACTAGTTCTGTAGATATGGAAACTGATGAGAAGATTCAGAGGACTATCCAAGAAGGGTTTAGAGGGAAAACTTTGCTGTGTATTGCGCATAGATTGAAGACTATTATTGGCTACGATCGTATTTGCGTTATGGATAAAGGGTCGATTGCGGAGTTGGGCCCGCCCGTGGAGTTGTGGGAACAGGGGGGCATTTTTAGGGGGATGTGTGATAGGAGTGGTATTAGGAGAGAGGATTTCGATCGGGCTGCTGTGGTGTCGGGTGTGCAGGAGTGATGTGTTGTGGGTAGATATGATGGATTAATGGGGGCGTACATAGTTTTTAATGATGGGAGTGATGCGGAGCGGAGCATTTGTATATAGGCGTTTTGTTCATGGTCGGAAAATGGCCCATCTTAGGCCAGATTTTACGAACAGCATGCATATGTATATGCGAATAAAAGAATGGAAATGTTTCTAGCAGATAGTTTTGGTGTTTATGTCCAGTTTTTCGTGATAAGTGAGATCTCCTGAGGACGCAGCGACGGAATGTTTATTTGAAATCGACAAGATCAGAACCCTTTCTCTTTATGAGGTAGTATATAAATTCATAGATCTAAATCCAATCTAGTGCTGTATGGAAGAACTGTCCCTTGAGGTTAAGCATCTGGTCACATGACTGACTCAGGGCCGAAAAATCGAACTACATCCGCCCACCGCGTCCATAAAAGCCCACCTGCACACGAAGTATGCATACACAAGAGGAAAATTAGCCAAAATGCTGATTAATGAACACACAGGTAATGTTCCCCCAAGTCTAGTTTCAGGCCACGCTGTAGCGGCTTCTTCGTTTTGTTTTGGAAAACGTTCTAATATGTGATGTGATAGCGATTTCGACGTCTAAAGTCCTTTTGGTGCCGTATGAGGAGGAACATGTGCCGGTGTATCATGAGTGGATGAAGGATGAGGTGGGTTGATTTGATATGCTACTTTTCTGCGGAGTGGTTTTTATGTGGTGTGGTGTTACGGGGGGAGGAAGGGAGGGAAGATATGGATTTTGTGAGAAGGTAGTTGTGTTGTGGTTGGAGAGGTTGAGCTTGCTATATGTTATATCTCTGCGTCCCTTCTTCCGTATTATTCCCTCCTATTTCTGCTTTTGTTTAATATCTGAGCTTGTTATCTTGTTGCTATATATACATAGCCAAGGTTTTTTCTCCTAATATCGTTTTGTCGATGCGGGTTTGAGATATGGAATAGTCCGAATAGAGAGCGCACCTAACCAAATCCTCAGGAAATCCAAATCCTAACCGCCTCGGAACCGCTCTCTTTAGAGGAAGAATACGCCATGCAGAGGTCGTGGCGGAAAGATCATGATAAATTGACTTTTATCATTTGTGTTCCTCCTTCATCTTCTAATTCCGAGCCTCAGTCCACCGAGCAAGAGTCCAATGCTCAGAAACCGCAACCCCAAATGATAGGCGATATAAACCTCTTCCTCACCCCCGCAGACGAAGACCCGGACGAGGGCTGTATTGGGGAGATAGAGCTGATGATTGCGCCGAAGGAGATGAGGGGGAAGGGGTATGGACGTGCGGCGGTGCTGGCGTTTATGGGGTTTTTGGAGAGGGAGTTGGGGGGGATTATGGGGGAGTATGGGAGGGGGGTTAGGGGGGAGGTGGAGGATGGGAAAGGAGAAGGGGAGGTGGGGGATGGAGAAAATGGAAAAAAGATGAAGATGAATCTCCTGCAACTAAGAGTCAAGATTGGAAGTAAGAATGAGAAGAGTATAGGGTTGTTTGAGAGTATAGGGTTTGTAAGGGTGGGGGAGGGAGAAAATTATTTTGGGGAGGTGGAGTTGGTTTTTGAGGGGTGGTTGGGGAGGGAGAGGGTAGGGGGGTTGATGGGGAGGTTTGGGGTGGAGGGGTGGAGGGAGGTGGAGTGGAAAGGGGGTGCTGAGGTTTGATGGGGGTGTGATTGGTTAGGGTGGAGGAATGTGGATATGTAGGAGGAGATGAAGAGCTTGGATAAAAAGTACCGAGGGAGGTGAGACGGAAGGTGGACAAGGTTCTCTCTTTGTGCGTCTGCGAAGATTGTGCTTACCTGAGCACATAGACTGTTAGATGGGACGATGTCACGATCGGAGGAGCGCAAGGCCTGATAGATTTATGACCTATAGATTAGGTGGCTAAGAGGTCGAGCTGATCTTCGGACAATTGACTTGTGGATCGGCTGGTAGAAGACATACCGATAGACAATGAATTCTGCTACACAGAGTTTCGGTGGTTCTTCTTTCAAAGGCAGGAGCAATCAAGCAAGTGCTTTCCTCAGCCTGTCCTGTCTATGGATTTCGGAAGCGATTTTAAGAGGTTCTGTTCCTGTCTCATACGAAGAGAAAGTTCTCTTCCTTACACCGGTTCGCTCCTGAAGTGATATCCAGAGACAGACGGATTTATCCACATCCGGTCGAATAAAACACTAGTCACCCAGCATTCTGTAGAAGGAAACAAGATGATTCCAATTCGGCAAGAACGATCAATATTCTTGTCTATTCACCAAAAGTGTTCTACACATCATATCCATTTAATAACATACAACGCAATATATTACTTCTCTGTTTATTCTTTTACAAGCAGATTATAATCACATACATTATGAATTATCAATAACCTCACATTCATTTGCTACACTCGCTTTCCATTGTATATCAACCAGATCACCCCAAACCAGCCAGCCAGCGAAAGCACACGATCAAATCATCACATCACACGAGCAAAAGAATACTACGCAGAACACCACGGCAGTCAACCATTCATTACCTGAACCCACAAGTCTCTCACCAAATAACAATCTACTCGAGCAAGCTGCCCCCGTCTCATACAAAGCATGTCTTCTCACCAACGCCCGCCCTCAATAAACCCAAGACGATATACCGTGTTTCCGCGTACCCAGAACCGCAACCACCACACCTCATACTCATCCCTACCTTCTCCCTATGAAATTCGAGAGATGGACACTCGAAGTGATCTCGTGAGCAATGCAATCCGTTTCTGGAGTCTCGATCGTTCGTCGAATTCACATCCGGATCCTGACAAGGCCGATGAGAAGGAAAAGCAAGAGGAGGAAGAGAAATGTCCTATTTGTTTGGAGAAACGTGAGTTTTTTCTGTTCTTGCTACTTTATTCAGTCCTTCTCCACGAGAAATTGTACTCGGCGAAAAGCACAAAAGGAAATATAAAACAGAAAATCTAACACCCCCCAGTCTCTCTCAATCCATCTCCTCACCCCTCCACAGCCGAAACCCCCATCCGCACCCCCTGCCGCCACACCTTCGGCCACCACTGTCTCGGTTCCTGGCTCGACATGAACGATACATGTCCCCTCTGCCGCACACGTCTGATATTTATGGAATCTCGCCCTGCATCTCCCGCTGCGCCCTCACTCCCGCCTTTAACCTTTACTCCATTCCCCGATAATGCATCTGTATCCCAGCGCCCAACCCGGCAACAAACCTCGACCTTCCCCCTAACCACCGACTCCCAATTCCAAACCCCACCCTCCCCATCCCTCGCTTCCCGGTTCGCCGACTCCGCAGCAGTGGATCCGAGATTCTTCTCCCCGTTGCCGTATGATAGTTTTAGTTTTTCTAGGAACGGCGGACGGTATTCCCAGCAACCTCGACGTGAACGTCAAAACGAAAACCAAAGAACCAGACCCCGCACCCAAGGACCAAACCCAAGAGCCCGATCCGCCTCAACCACCATCCTGCAACTCCCCGTCTCCGAACATCCTTCCTTTCCCCGCCTACAAAACACAGTTTCCATCCATTCAAACCCAGACAGCGATTGGGATTCCGGGCTCTACGCCATCATAGAGCAGCAACAGAGACGAAGAAGGGACGCGGAGAGTTTAGACGAGAGGGTGATTTGGGGTGGTAGGGGTGGCGCTGTGGTCATGTCGGAACAGTATGATCAGGAGATGCTGATTGATTCTTGGGGATATGGAGAGGAAGGGACGCATGCGCATCCTAGGTTCCGTCCAGAAGAGAATGGAAATACGGATACGTATGTTATTCCGGCGAGAAGAGGAGTAACGACCGTGAGTAGAGTGGAGACGGAGAGGTATACGAGGACGGAGTATGCGGGGGTGGGGATTGTGGCGTATTCGTTGACGAATCGTGAGGGGGGACAGAGGGGAGGAGGGGATGGGAGAAGAGGCGTGGGGGCTGGGAGTGCTGGGGGGTATGGATATGAACGCCCACGCTCTCGCTCTGCGTCGCCTGGCGAATACAGGACGGGGGACACAGGAAGAGGTATGGGAAGAGAGAGAGGGAGATATGGGTATAGGAATCGCACTGGTGGGCGAGGAAGAGCGGAGGGGAGGGAATGGAGGAGTAGTGCTGATATGGGGAGGGGGCCGACGAGACGGGAGGTGGAGGATGAGTTGGCTTGTTTTGGGAGGTTGGGGGATAGTATTTGGGCGGATTGAGGGGGTTGCGTGAGAGGAGTTCGGTTCTGGGTTAAAGGAGAAAGGGGGAAAAGGGAGGAAAAGGAGGAAGCGAGAAGCGTAGGACTTTGAAAGTTACTGTATTGATGTTTATTTGTATAGCGAAGAGGTTTAGAAACCAAAGCGAGTAATGGTATAGAATTAATAAAACAGGATGAACTTTACCACAAAAAACAGTCATGCATACGCAGTCAAGCTGGAGCTGCAGAATCACTTGATTCACTTTGTACCACCAAAGATCAAGAGATGCACATCCACATCCACATACACAGTTTACCAGATTAGAATATACAGAGCCGGGATTTTAAGCACCTGTTTTGTGTTTTCAAGTGCAACAATACCTACAACGAACGTCTACTACATTGCAAATAGGAAAGTTGCACAAGAGCGAGCATTGCGCGCAGTTTAGCGGAGGAGCAAGTTTCGGGAAGAATGCTGAGTATTTGTCTTCAAGTAGACTGGGCTTAGTAATTATTTCTATAATGCTTGAATGCGTCTATATATTAGAAAGAGAAAGAATTATAATGTTAAGTAAGTAGGTACGTAGGTAGTGGTATCTATCAATCAAAATATCTCATCTCATCTCATCTCGTGAAAAAAAGCGCTCATCCATCTCATCCCATCCTATGCAAACCAATATATACTTAAACAGATTTTCCACCCAAAGATTTCATTTCATACAACTGATCCCAAAACTCCTCATAGTTCCTTCGTACTACTGTTCTCAGTAGTCGAAGTCAACCCCTCACTGCTCTTCCCATCCATTTCCGTCATTTCAACATCTTTCGCCGCATTTTCGTTACCGCTCGAATTTGCGTTCGTCTTTGTATCGGGATTCGCATTTTCCTGAACATCGTTTCCATGCTCCTTGTGCTCTTTATGGTCGCCCTTTACAATCCTCTTGATATCCAAACTTCTCCTAAGATCCAGACTTCTCCTCAGATCCTTGCTCTTCCTGCCCTCTTCTCTGTTTTCCCTCAGCATATCAACCTCGGCTCGATTCTCCGCTTCCAATTCCTCTTCTCTTTCCTTCTCCCTTCGCTTCTCCATCCTGTGGATCGCTTCTTTCGTCAAATCCTGCTTGAACATCTTCTCCAGCACATCCTTCTTTCTTGTTTTGTGATCTCCGATACTGATCAGGACACCGGCTGTGATGTTTACAGTGATACTGCAGCAGAGAATGACAGTTGTGAGAGCGAATGGACGGACGTGGTAGCTGATGGACCAGGTACATGCGCCAAGAGCGATTTGCAGAAGGGAGTGACAATCCAGGAGAACGACGATGGCGACTAGTAGACGGAGGGGAAATGCGTGATGAGTTGTAGTCTCATGAGGTTTATAGAAGGTGTGAGAACGATTGAACTTCTTCTGGTGATGCGCCAACTTCTTCTGTTGAGCAGGAGAGAGGACCGAGACCTCTTCTTCGACGATTGCATCTTCAACGTCTTCGGGCATAGTGGCTGGCAAATCATTGTGATCTTCGAGCTTGGGAAGTGCTTGTTCTTTGCGAAGTCGCCATGTGAGATGATGGTAATGCGCGATGTATATCATGTGGTATGTATCGACAGCTCTGAAAGGGGCAAGACCGTCTCCCATGATAGCGAAGAGAGCAACGAGGACGTTGTCAATTACGTTGATCAAATATGACTGTCTACCTTGTACATTAATCCAGCCAATAAGGAAGAGAACCCATGCTAATCCGAACAGCGTGATTAATGTTGCATATAGAGTAACGAAGAATCCAAGAGCTGGGTAAGTTAGCGGTATGAACTTTTTTGAGAATCAGGAGAACATACGTCTTCGAACATATTTGCCAAATCCTTTCATTGCACGCTTGAACCCTTCTCTTCGAGAATGTAACAAATGGCGCACATGGTCATTAAGTTCTTCTTTATCTTCCGAGGACCAGCCCTCTAGAGAGATACCTTCCGGCAGTACTGCATAATGTGGTGTGTCGTCTTGGTTGGATATAGATCCTGTAAGTGTGAAAGCACCCGTGTCTCTACTTTGAGGTCTGGGTCTGGGCTCAACTGATAATTCTTGCTTGCGTTCTGCTGCTGGGTCTTCTGGTATTGGTTGATCTGTAACGTTGGTGGGGCGGCGGGAAAGGTTGTAGGTCGGATTACGGTTGAAGAGATTTCCAAGATATGGAATGAATAAAGAATTTTGCATATTCGTAAGACTGGTCAAGGCGGACACTTCAGGATCTGCAAGACTTGTTAATATAGCCCCATGAAATAATTGGTGTTCACCTGTACGTACCGACAAGATCGAGAAAGTCAACGAGGTTGGATTCATATTCATTGCTCGTATTTTGTTGACCGGCAGCAAAAGTTCGAGAATGGCGAGCAAGCTGAGGAGGTTCAAATGATCTCGTATCGGTACCGCCGCCAGCGATCGGAGCAAAATACGACCCCCTTGGTTCACCATTAGAAGCAGGAGATGCTTCCTCGACGATATCTGGTATGTACGATCCATGTCTGACCCTCGGTGGCCCCTCGTTGGCATTGACTCCAGTGGCATTGGCTCCATTAGCCAGCCATACTGGTCGCTGTGGTTCAGAGCTACTTCGACGTCTGTTTGCTTGCCAATCCTCTGTCTCGGTCGTCGGATTGTTGTTGATACTGATGTGAGGAGTCGAGGTGTTGGCCTGCGGGTTCACGCCGGGGACAGCTGCCGACGACGATAACCGTCTAATCCTAATACTCGGTTGCCATGATTCACGCGGTATCCGTCTGAACGTGGTCTGCCTGGCAGATGGAGTGGGTGCGAGGCTTGGCCGACTGTCCTGCGTCGACGTCTGAGTATTGATCTGGTTTTCTGGTTGGAGGGATGCTGCTGAGGCATTGACAGTTGAAGGTTGTGACCCGACACTTCCTTCTCTCCTGCGCGAATTGCTGTTGCTTCGTTGAGTTGAAGAAGGGTCTGTTGGCGCGTTTGTGGGTATCGATAAGAAATTTGGGTCCCCTTCTTTGGGTGGCTGTTCTGATGACATTGTTGTTCTCGTTTTCTTTTTGTGTTGACTATGCAACCGCCGCGAAAAGTATCCAACGCTCTGCTTCCGAATCTCCTTGAACGCTACCAAACAAAATCCAGACTCGCACGAAACAAAAGGGACAATGGATGGAATTCAGGGACCGCAGTATCATTCTAGTAAAATTGTTGCGATTTGGAATTGCGGAACTTGGCAATTGGTTTGTATGCCAGTCTAGTGTTTTAGTGGTTCGGGGTCGCAAATTTGGAGAAAACTGGGTCTAGAACAGCTCGAAAATACGTCATAAGTCGCTGTTCTGAGACCTGGAGATAAGAATAAGAATGTGAATGGAAAATGGGGAAGTTTACCTCAACCACAAAAGCATCACAAGTAGATAGATGAGTATGTGAGGGTGTGAGGGTGTGAGGGTGTTTTTCGCGGATCCTCTTCAGTAGAAGGTTGGACCATCGACTGAGTGAGGTTTGTCCGTCGCAAGATTTAAGTCCTCAGATTTTGCATCATTTAGGTTTGCTACCATCAGCCATCCGGAGTACCAATATGGCTAGTTCTACTCAGTAGTTCTGCTGATAAAAGAAGAGGCGCGGCTTTAGCGCCAATCAAATCTGCTGAATCATCATTCGACAGTATTTTCGTTAGAGGACGGAGAGCAAATAGTTGCATTTATCTCGGAACTTTAACTTGCAGGATCTGCAGGAAACGATTGGTCTATCACGATCCGGCATTTTCGGAAACAGCGTTCAAGTCGTTTCAAATAGGCAAAGCCATTGTATCTATACTAAAGTATGTACGGAGCACGAAGTAGCAGACCACCTAGCTAGCCGTAAAATAAGGTTACTTCTACCTCACAAATACCTCAATACCTCAAAACCTCAAAGCACTTCGTGACCTGCAGGACTTTCTGCCACTTTATTTCCTATTCCCCCACAACCACGGCACATAACTCGCACGGAGTCGATGTTCATGCATACGCTTGGAGCAAGGCCTTGACTCTCGACTGCCACGGCATTTATATGTAAGTCTATATGCTATACAATTGCAGCCAATGCTTCTATCTAGGGTACTCAAATACGGTACAGGAATGCCACATACAAGGATCTTTTCCGCCTACCTTTCGTTCATACAAACATTGGTGTATTCCAGGACATCGAGCTTGGACATATTCCTGCTTCACGCCCAAGGACATAACGATGAAAGTCCGCCGAAGCATTGTCCAACTTCTTAGAAGGAGTGGGATGGCAAGTTTATACCGTCACACCCTAACATCAAGGAATAAGCAGAATCCGAAGTTCCTAGGTAAGTATCGCAGGACACTTGATGCTTGTCTATCTTCAATGGCCCAGGAGAACAGTAGGAGCATGTTTCCGCTACGCGTGACATTCAACTGTGTCATGGAAGATTGCTGAGGCGTGGCCTGTGGGATCCATTCGTAGTGAAAGTTGATGCAAGTCGTATATGATTAGCCACAAGAGCGTTGAAAACTGCTGAGACCACAGGCGGCCCTAATCACAGTATAAGTTTTGAATCCTGGTGCAGATTGATCGTCGATTATCCAAGAAATGAAAGGATCCGCTATTGCTATCGCATCTATTCAGCTTTGAGACCATGCCTCAGGGATATAGACAGACAATCATGTGTCCAAAGGGGCGGTGGTAACAATGCGTAAGTGCATCACCTTCTCATCAGCATCGTTACGATAGAGCCGACTATATTCATGGTATAGGATCCTCGAGGCCGATATCATGGCCCGATTGACATAGCTGAATATGTGGCAAAGCAAGCCCGTATATCGTTGAACCATTTTCATAACGAATTTTCCTCCTGATCACCTGAGAGAAGCCGACCGAGTCAAATTCTAGGTAGAATTCAAAATAGATGTGTGGAGGGTGATGATCCAGTAGAAGTCACAATCTGGGGTGACGGTTCAAAAATCTAAAACGAAATTTGTACTAACTTCCCCACAGTGGAGTCGAGAACAAATCTGCATATCCCCTCATGATTTAAACACTTGTAAAACTCATGACTCGAAGAAAAAAAGAGGCGGCATGATAAACCGCAGATTACCGTTATCCGCCTTCTTAGGTAGGAATGATGAATGTGGCTCCTAAAATGATGTCAGTAAGACATCTGTTGTGAATCATTTCATGAGAACAATCGTGTCTCCTCACATGCAAAACGTCGCCTCCACCACTTTCATTACTCCTCGAATGAAGATGAAGGTCGCGACCATTGTGTGGCTGTAGCTGTGAAAGGTATTGGAAGGAAGCTGTGCTTCGAAAAATTGTGAAGGCCTACGTGTTCGGCCGGCTGGCAATGATCGATAACCCACTATTTAGTGTAGTATGGCCCAGACCGAATAGGAATGGAGCTCTCAAGACCAATAGACAATAGCGTATGCTGAGTAGGTGAATCGCGTGGGATCAAAAGACATTTTATGCATACAGAGGTAAGGTTGCTCGACAGCTCTGGAGTCTGAAATCCGAATGAGGGCTTTCACGAAGAGGAATAAAAGTCGTTCAAATACAGCAAGTATCGCTTATATACTGGTGAATGTCCAGCACAACCTAGCTTTTACCCAGCCTAACCTGCAACATGTAACCCTGCTACCGCTGCAAGGCGAAGTACCGTACGTCGATCAGGGTTGAAGTTTGTCTTTTGCCGTTGCTCGCTGAGTTTTGACGCTTGTGGAGAACGTTGGGCCGCACGCATCACCACCCATTACCATACAATGCGTGGGGCGCGCCCGTGGAAATGAACAGATGAATCATACTTTTCCACCAATTCGACCAAGGTTTGATCTCCAACTGTTTTTGTATGTGGCGGCGGTTGGTGGGACGAGGGACCCTTGTGCTGCTTGGATGGTGGTGGTGGTGGATAGGGTGTGGATAGGGTGTGGATAGTGAAGAATAGTGGAGAGTTGAGTGTTGATGGTCAACTATTCGCTTATCAGTCCTGTTACCGTATGCGACTTCGTACAGAACAATGCACTAGAAATAGCATCCACCAGCCGGAAGTATATTGATCTCACCTCCTCTCCTCCCTCCGCCTCTGCCTCTGCCTCTCCCTCTCCCTCTTCTCCTCCTCCCCAAAGGCTTGACTTGTCAAGCATATAATAACGACATTTATTGAATCTACGAATATTTTCTCCCATTTCCTCATTTCTACTACACCTCTAAAATCATGGATATCGACACCGGCAAGTTCAGGCGCACCTCGGGGAAATCGACTTGTCACACCATTCCGCTTTCCAAGGGTAAGAGAGATGGTAGTTGGCAGCCTTCAGCTATTACTTGCCTACCGCCAGACGACAGCAATATACTCTACGATGAAGTCCAATCGAACCTCATGGGAAATGGCATGATCAGCAACTCACGTACGTGCTGTGTTACCTGTCCCCTCGCGTCCGCGGACGTGTAGCCTGGTCACTAACACTTGCCCTAGATATCACTAATCTAGCAACTCCACACTCTGCGAAGCCCATCGCGATACCATATCTTCCCAACGAAATCATTCACAATATCATATACCAGTCGGACGACCTGCGATCTGTAAAGAACTGGGCGCTTGTGAGTCGGGCATACAATGGCATCGCGGAGAGAATACTATGGTCGAACATCACCATTAATACCGCTCAATTTTACGACCCTTCGTGGCCCTACGAGGGACAGGATCCTCTACAAGTCTTTCGCAATGAAGTAAGCAACGCGGCGCTACAAAGGTCGCCGGTAAATAAAATACTCCCATTTGACCGAGAGATACCTCCGGTCGTTTCAAGATTACCGCTCGTCAAAAATATCGCTTTCCGAACAGTTTGGGATATCGATTCTCGGGATCTACCGAACGGTGGAGTTAAAGAGGACGAGAAAATCCTGAAAATCTACGAGGAGATCTGTCCCGCTATGCAAAATTTGACTACTGTACGGATAGACGGTGATGTGACTAAAAAGACATGGAACTTACTGCTTAACCTACCGTCGCTACGCGAACTAAGGATATGGCGGACAACTACAGTCGACTCTCAAGCACTGATTGAGAGGAGCTATCCAGAGGAACAAGTTGCGAATTTCAATCACGAAACTAAGAAGACTTTACTTAACGACCTGGTATTAGACTTCCGAGGTCTTTCAAGGCTGCGCTCGTTTGAAATTGGTCTTCTGTCACCTTTGGAATCTGCGGCGCTCGGCGCTGCGGTTAGAGAAAGCAACCTCGAGACCCTTCATATTGCTGTGACCCGCGATAGCAAATCTTTTGACAACCAGGGACCGCACACCTTGGAGAAGTTCTGGCGAGGGCTTGTGCCAGTAGAAATTGACGAAACATCACCGATCGTGACGGATGCCAACTATGGTTTTCCAGCTTCCATGCGAGAGATAGTAATTGAAGACGATGCTCACGGGTTAGTCTTTACTCCATTGTGCCAAGTAAACAACCCTAACTTGATTCTGCAGGACTATTGCTCCTCCAAGGATTGTTCGACAGTCTTTCCACAAATGCATAAAAACACTGACCAGATTTTACCTTGATATCCTAGATGAGCCGCTGCTAGCTGCGCTGTTTAAGCAATTACATTTCCCATCTCTAACACACCTCCATTTGCCATGGGTCGAGTCTGAGAGACACGAATTCGATCACCCACGCACTATGAGTAAAGCCATCGTTGCCTTCATTGAAGAGCATTCAGCTACTCTCCAGTCATTCCAGCTTCTCAACGCAGCCGAGGATAATCGACTACTGAAGTACGAAAATCCTATCAACATAGCTATCAGATCATGGATGTCGATCAAAGAGATTCGATTGGATTCGGAACACACAGGAGATCATTATAGCAACGTTCCTCGAGGGCAAGAGTGGACTAGGCCTGCGGACTTCCTTTCGGTAGATGGCGGAGGATATTGGGGAGATGATCTCCGTCGGGCCAGACTTGATCGATTCGATCTGACAAATTTTGAGTTTGGCTTCAAATCATACCGGGCTTGGCAGAACATCAAGGTTCTAGTCTTGAACCCGCGATTGATGTGGCACTACGGCCTTCTTCCCGATCCCCACGATGGATCTAGTATTCGACTTCGAGCCCTTGATCGACTACATTTGTTGGGTATGAAACACCTGGCGGAATCCGAGTGCGAGAACAAAGACCTTGCCGAAAGGATATCTCGAAAGATGGGACCTAACCTTCGTGTGCTCTCAATACGGGACTGCAGATTCTGGATTGAAGGATACGGAGGAAAGATTTGGCACTTGAGAGACGCTCTTAGGGATCCGGAACAACGCCGACAAATCCACCATGTTCTTGATGAACGGGATTGGGATTTCCTATCCGAACGTAATACCACAGACACCCAGGAAGCCGCCAACAGCGCAATATTCTTAAGGAACGATATGTATTCACCTATTCATTACCACTTGGATGCGATTCCTCGCCCATCTTCGCCCTCGATCTTGGACGACGATGATTCCATGTCGGAATCTGCTTCAGAGGATGAAGTAGAAAATAGCGAAACCGAGAATGATGACGAAGACGGCTCCGAAGATGGATCAGAAGTCGATTCAGATGAGGAAGGGGACCGCACTATGACAGCTCCTCAAGCGCTAATGACCATGGAAATCGATGGTCCTCTACAATCTCTTGGAATAACGGCGGATACGCCAATGACGGATTAGGAATTGTGCTGAAATGCATTCTTTCCTATCATCGTGTAACCTTATGTACCATGACAACGGTCTGTAAAAAAAGAGCAAACATCGCCGAGAGCGAATACACTACTGTTTGCATAGAATAGTAGGTGGAAAAATCATAGTTTCCACCTTGTTGCTTGGGAGGCGTTAAAAGGTAAGTCTACAATCTGCCGAAGTAAATGGAACACTTCGCTGATGATGCCTAGATACCCTAAACTATTTGAAATTTTTTATGATGAGATGCTTGCGGGCTCTGTCGGTTTCATGGACAGCGCGGCGCAATACGTTCACAGCGAAAAATCAACTATTCGATTCTTGTGCATATTATATTGAAATTTGACAGCGTGTGATGATCAACGACCATGGAGCGGTATATATCTTTTTTGTCCTTCTTGTTTTGTGAGAAGAAATTACTTTTCTTCCTTTTTATTTTCTTTTCTTTTCTGTCATAGTACGATTTTTTTTACCTCACTACTGGACTTTTCCTTTTTCTACTTTTCATCCTCGTCTCGTTGTCGCCCCTTAATCTACTCGTAGTCGGTCCAATGTAAAATTGTACGTCTTTATGACGCAACGGCAAACTCTACCATTAATTCTACACCAAGTGTAACCCAGCTTGCCAGATTCGAGTGTTATCGACCAGCCTACATAGAAAGCTTTTACGCATAGCTCATTCATTCCCTGCTACATCGTTTACCTCTTCATCCAAAATCCGCTCTCACCCTTCGCCCTGCATCCACCACGCAACTAGCAGTTACGTTTACCCCAGCGCTGCAAAGTCCGAGGTGGATCCTCACGCTCTCTCTATCTTCGTGATGTCGAAATACTATGGGGATATTATCTCGAGGACGACAACTGCTTATAGCTCTCTCCACTGAGCAACTCCACTAACACAAAACACAAATCCTCCAGCACCACTCTTCAGAACCATTTCCCCAATCCCATCCCTTCTCTCCCCCCTTTGCACAAGCCCGCTAGCTAACCAGTAATGTTCCTGTAAGATATCTACCTCCTCTTTGCCCCTTTCCGCTCCCCTTTTCAACCCGAGTTATCAGAAATCTCACGTCATATCTCTATTCGCATCTCCCCATAGACCAGGGCGTGCTGTGGGCTATCTGCCACTTGAGATATGATCCCAAGCACCTACTTGCCGTACGAAGGGAGTGAGTGAGTAGAAGAAGACCCTTCCACCCCCTTTTCACCTCCCTCGCCTCACGACCAATATCAAGTTCTCGAACACTACTAATTCAGGCCAAATACCAACCGATATCATTACGCAGCAGATCAAAACAGCATATTCTCCGTCCCCATCAAAAGTCACTGTATCCCAACACAGTTATTATTCACAATCAGCCTAGAATTTACTTTCATAATTTTCACCCCCCCCCGTCATCTCAAACAGCACAAAAACACAAAGTTCCAAAGAAATGAATTCAACCTAAACCACTAAAAAGTCAAAAACCCCGCTCCCATTGCCTTCCTTCCTACAACTGCAATAGCTACTTTATAAATTTTGATCAAGATTAAAAAAGACACAGCACATAAACAACCCAACCCTATCAAATAAATAGCTTCCTTCCTTCTCTAGCTCCGATACCTTTCTTTCTTTCCACTTCATTGTTTCTCCAGCCCCAGCCCCAGCTCCCAACCATCCGAATCACATATACCGCTCCCCTCCATCCACCAGTATATTCCCAAACACATCCGAGATCTCTCTCCTCGTAGGGGGCATCACGACTTCTGGTCTTGTGGAGAAACCAGCTGCGAGTCTGTCCTCCATGAGTTTGATAAGAACGGGCGGAACACTTTCGTCCGTGGCGCGTATAGTGAGGCGGACCATCTGGGGTTTGGATATTAGTCATTTCTTCTTTTCAAAACAAAAGTACCTTGCAAAAGAGGGAAAAGGAGAAACATACCTGAGTCCCATAATTTGGTTCCAACCTCAACAAACACCCAAACTTGCCTCCTTCACCCGAATGCAGCACGCTTGCCCCCACGAAATTCTTCTTATTCGGATCCACGTTATCAAGAATACCCCACCTGAAGCCATCGATCGTCCTCCTGATAAAATCATGATTAAATTCACGATCCCCCGCTTTTCCGCCCTTCACCCCAAAGATACGCTGAGCTTCCCTCGGCGCGCCCCCAATCTGCTTCCAGCGCTTGAAGAAATCGTCTGCCGACAACTCAGCCGGATCCATGAATTTGTGAATAGTGACGGGGAGCTTCAAAGTCAAGGCTTGCAAGGCACCAGCCAGGTAACTGATACGAATAGTCGGGCTCTTCTCGAAGACCCGTTTAGATTCGAACATGATCATTTGCTGAGACTGCGCGCCTTCATGGATGGTGCTTTCGGGCAGGCCTTTGATTTCCCAGGATAGGTTCTCCTTTTCACTGGGTTCGAGATCGAGAGTCGTGGTGAAGGAGCTGATGGATGTCGGGGCTTTGTTGGAGAAGTAGAGGATGACGCAGGCCATTTGTCCGCGGTATTCGGACCGCACTCCGATTTGGATTTGTCCGTCTTCGTAGAGGACACCTTCGGCCTTGAGTAGGAGCTTATTGTAGCCGATTTCCCAGTCGGGTGATAAATGAGCGGCACTTGCTAGATTTTGGGGCTTCATGGTCTTGGCCTCGGCTGCTCCTGGGTCTAACATGTCCAAGCCGGCAAGATCGGAGCCGTTGCTGTGTCCATTGGTACCATTAGCTGCCCCGTTACTACCATTTGTACTGAAAGTACGCTTCAGACCCGGGTTCTTGGTGACGGTGAAATCCTTTTCATTGGCGTTTGCGTCTTTGCCACCTACAACCCATGTCCGCTTATCACTTGTACCTGCATGTTTTTGATGGAGTCGTGAAAGTAATGCTGATTGTCGCTCGGGGAAAGGTGGCATCTCATCGCACACAGTCCGTAACAGATCCTCTGTCGGTAAACTCGCCAGAGCCAGATATTCGCAAGCCCTCTGCTGAAGTTCGGAGTCTAGCGTGTGACTATATGCCTGGAAGACGTACATGAGTCGAGGCTTGATTTCCGGGAAAAGATTAACAAATTTGATAAACGATGAGAGGATGATAGCTCTCGTGCTCGAAGAGGATCCTTGTAATTTGCCCTGTAAAGCAAGGTACTGCTCTATCGGACTGCAGCCTTTGTCTTCTGCAATCAGATGGCCGAATTCCCCGAGAATGTATCCACCTATTTTCACAAGTGTCTCGTGACAATGGTCCGCTTTAACGTATTGCAAAATGTTTTGGGCGGCGTATACTTGAAGCTCTTCATTGTTCGTCACAATTTGAATGACTCGGTGCCAAACTTCATCACTGACATGATCTCCAGCCATTGCAATTAGCCGTAAAGATATGTCAACATACCACTGGATGTCTGTTGCATATTTCTCGGTCAAAATGGCGATTTTCAACACCATTTCTTCCCTGATTGCGAAGTCGGCATTCTGGAGATATTGTAGGAGCTCTCCTACGATGGGCTGTGCGTTCGATTGATCGCACATGCTGTATAATAAATCAAGACCCTTCCTCCGCACACTGATATCACGATCTTTTAATGATCCCACAATGATGGCCTGATGCTGTTTGATAGGATCCAAAACATCGGCTCGCGCTGCCAAATGTGTCATGGCTTCAAGACCAAGGTACCTTACATTAGTCTCCCGCGATTGAATGAATTTTCCGAGACGGGTTGAGATCTGCTTCATCAGATCTACCTCAGTGTCAAGATGAATGACGAGATTGATTGCTTCGAACAAAACGGCGTTTTGCGCATTGTTCTGCTGGACATTCTTGGGCATATCAGATGCATCATCCAGGATTTTCTGTACGGATTTTCGGATTAAGTCTCTGACGTGTACATCGTCTGAGCAGCATTAGCAAACCTATATCTCAGTTTACGGGATCATGCCATACCTGAAGCCGGATAGTATTGCAATAGCCTTAATAACTTGACCTGTAGCCATGGGCAGGGCACTCTGTAGTAAAGATAGTCCTGGCTATACTCCTGGTCCACTACTATTCTCTTAATTCTTGCTGCAGCTTTCACATAACACCCTTTGTATTGTTCCAGGTCGTCCTGGGCAAGAGCCATCACAAGAGAAGTCACCGACAGTGCTACCCCTACGTCGACATCGTCCATCAGAGATATGATTCTTTCTGCCCATTGCGGTTGCACGATATCCGGATGTTTTCGATAGAGTCGGAGGAGAGTCAAAGCTGCTTTCTTCTTCACAAATGACTTGGACGTGCTAGAAAGTACATCAGCTCCCAATCTTAGCAACAAAGCGCAGCCAGCTCACGGTGATATTAGAAGCCTGTGAACTTCATCACTCAACGCCTCTCCCATTTCTCTACCACCAACATTTGCGATGGCGTGTAATGCTAAACAATTGTAGAGCTCATTGTGGTCCATCAAGTCCTTTCGTATACTATTCACAACTAGATGAATCAACTCGTGCGATTCGTGAAGGAAAAGGGTCATCGCCAGATATCCAATCTGCTTTTCCGAGTATTTATTGGCAGAAATCAGATTGACTGCCTCGAGATGGCCGAAATCGACGTTCCATCCTAAGATATATATATACAGGAGCTAAAGAGGACATTCGTTAGGAGAGGAGATCGCAATATGGTCGAATGAAATACCTTGCAGACGTATTTCTTCTTGTGATATCCATTCAGATTGCCATCTGCCAGTCCCTGTTAGCTATTATCTCGGCCATGCTCATCAATATCTCGAACCTTTGAACTTTTGCCTGTTATGAGGAGCGAATGTCAGCCTTGCATACAACATTTGGGATGCGCAGCTGAGATGACCAACCTTATATTTGCCAGCTCCTTATTGATTCTCTTTTCTTCCAACTCCCTTGCTCTTGCATTTCTGAGGTCTGCGATGAATTGTACAAGACCCCGCATGTTAGAGCTGTTGCTGGAGCTGCTACGGCTCAGGAAATTGCCTGCGGAGGACGCCATGGTGAAGTCGTTCTGCGGTTGTCGTTTTCTCAAATCAAGTGCGCGCCTCCCCGGTGCCAAAGTTGATTGAGATCAAGCTCTGATGGATGTCTAAACTCTCAACGGCGGACGGCTGAGGGCTTTACCAATCCTGACCGTTCCTCTCTCCACACTGGACCCTGGGATCGTGTTGGCCAATTCGCTGGTTCTTTCGGAATGCGCTTATGGTGAATGGCTACAGAAACTTAGCCTTGTTCCTGACCCTCCATCCGCATGCTATCTTGGCGCAAGGGCCTCGTTTTCTTTCAATGAAAGACTGCAAAAGATGTCTGTCGTTGATCCTTCTTGGTGAGATTGAGATGTATATTTGGAATCTAGAATCGGAGCCATGGGACTTTTAGTTCCGTCCTACGCGACAAAAAGGATACCATCCCATGGAAGGTTTACAAGGATTAAGGATAGTACAGGACAGCCGGGTCACGGTCTTGGCAACAAGGCTTCACCAATTTTAGCCCAGCCTTGCCATTTGACTTCCACCATCAATAATCTCTAACGTCACCGAATATTGATAGCCTCATCAATTGAAGTTCAATTGAGATGGCCTAATCGTTCGTGCACTGGACACCAACGACAATGAAGTCTGCAGTATTACGCCCTTTACTTTCTCGACCTGGAATAAGACCAAGAGTATGCATTTCGCGACATTATGCGGTACAGTCTCCAGGATCACCTACATTGCAAGTCTTCGATAGACATGTGAAGTTCCTACAAAAGGAACGAGCTGCTTTAGACAAGGAGCAGAGCAGACAAACGGATTATCTAAAAGATGAAGTGGCCATGCGATTGTCGGAGAGATTACTTGTAGGGCGCTGCTCAATCAATTGAGATATTAGAACTAAGGTTGTTGCAGGATATCAATCGCCATTTCAATCATGTTTTAGACCTTGGGGCAAACTCATGCAATATTGCACGAGCTCTTACGCTTCCTGACCCTGATCCCGATCCCTCCAAGACCAGCTCTCCTCCACTTTCATCTAGAATCTCACATCTCACAGCTGCAGATTCATCCAGGAATATGTTGTATCGCGACGAAGATCTACCCTTCAACAAGGAAATAAATCTGACCCGCGAGGTACTCGATGATGAAGAAAGAATACCTTACGAGGCGAATACCTTCGATGCAGTGCTTAGCTCTCTGAGCATGCATTGGGTCAATGATCTCCCTTCACTTCTCGCCCAAATCAATAATGTATTGAAACCAGATGCACCGTTTATGGCTGCAATGTTTGGTGGTGACACTCTCTTCGAACTGCGAACTTCATTACAGCTGGCAGATACAGAACGAAGAGGAGGAGTCTCTCCACACGTGTCACCTCTGGCAGATGTTCGAGACATTGGTGGACTGTTGCAGAAAGCGGGGTTCAAGATGTTGACCGTGGATATCGATGATATCATCATTGATTTCCCAAGTACTTTTGCGTTAATGCAAGACTTGCAACGTATGGGTGAGAGCAATGCAATATTGGGAAGAGAAGCTGGCGCCATCAAGAGGGACGTCCTCCTTGCCAATGAAGGGATATATAGAGAGCTACATGGAAACGACGATGGTTCCATACCTGCAACATTCAGGATGATCTACATGATTGGCTGGAAAGAGGGGCCCAACCAAGCTCAACCATTGCCTAGAGGCAGTGCTGATATTAATATCAAAGACATCCTAGGAGGTGGCGACGTCAGATAAAGAATGACGATTAAATCATGATATGCAAAGTCCTGTACACATCAACTCCAATGGACCCCTACCACATGACCTTGAAGCAGAGTGTTTTTAACTGCGCAATGGGGTTGATAAGTTCGGCACGAGTGTGTTAAATGATCGTGATGAAATCCAGTATGCGCTTCTGGCTCGAATGAGCTTCAGTGTGACGATAGTCCAGGTTTATCAGTTTTACTCCGTCGGCATCGAATGCGAATTGCTTGCTGCCCCTCGACGAAGCGAGGAGACGACGATTCACGCCCAGCCGCTACGAAGATAAATTTCCCGTCTTATTCATCGGACCTCAAGATGAATGGCTACCGCTTGCTGGGACGGGTGATATTGGTGTTTAGAAGCATTGCATGCATACGGAAAGACGACCGACTTCAGGGCGCATACCAAATTGAAGTTACCGACATTCAGATTCTTCACAAGGCTTCGTTCGCAAAATGTTACAAGAATAAACTATTCAAATTAGCCAGGGTCGATGGAAGTGTGAAGCTGATACACTGACTATTCGCCTAATCGTGAAGCCCCACACCATAGCCCGTCAAAAGTTTTCCATGTCTCTAGGGAGACAAAACAGAACGAAGCTCCTGGACGTACTGCATAACAGAGATATGCGATAGCAAGAAAATTCAAAAGCAAAAGTAATGCGTTCGCCGGGAATCGAACCCGGGGCCCATCGACGCTGTGTTATGTCTCCATGATGGGAGAGCAATAACAGGATGGCAACGATGGATTTTACCACTAAACCACAAACGCGTCATGCGATTCATTTTCCATCTGCAATATTGCGGCTTTGATCGTTTTATGTATCAAATTGATCATACTATACTATTCCCTAAAAGCTCTTTTCCTTCTTTTCTCTATCAATCATTTGCAAGAAAAGACAAGGATCTTTCCGGCGCCAAGCACAAAATGTACAGAATAAACCTAGCTGTCCCCTGAACAATCCACACCCGACGGCCCACCTGCGCTTGCAATGGCTCGGCCCACACACCCAGCTTTGCCAATCAGCAACCGCCCATGGGCACTTCACTCCCTACCATCATTTCCCTGGCCATAATCAAAGCTCCAGCCCGTGAGGCCATCACAGCCCTTCAGCTGCTGCTGCAAACCGTTGCTCTCCTGTCCGTAATCCGAGGACGCGTACCCGTTGCCCCAAATCCAGAATTCATCGTAGAAGACCTTGTACTGGACATCGCAAGAGCCGCCAGGCTTGTTTGGCAGCGCCTGGCGGGTACTTTTAGGCGCGATGTGATACAATACTTTTAAGTCCGGATTAGTGGACGTGATGGTGGTAGTGCCGCCCCCCTTCTAGTTCATAGGGTTGGCGGGATCATTGCCGTCGCAGTTGTCCGACGTGGCTTTGAGCTGCTTGTTGCATTCGGCTTCGTCGAAGGGGATCTTGACTCCTGGGGGCCAGTCCACAGAGATATCGACGTCGTCGAGAGCCTGAGTTACTATTTAGTGATGGTTAAAGGTCACGCAAGAATGCGAAGAATTGACTTACTCCGGGGTTGTAGTTGCGGACAACAGAGCCGGAGTTTTTGTCTTGACTGCCTTGAGCTACGGCGTCTTTGCAAAAGACCTTGATGTTGTTTTCGAGAGTGGTGACTGACATGTATTCTTTCGATCCGAGACCGTTGCAATGTAGTTCATTTTTAGGTCCCGGGGGTGGTGCTGCAGTTGGTGTCGGAGATGGAGTTGCAGTTGGTGTAGGAGATGGAGCTGCAGTCGAAGTTGGAATATCAGGCGACTTGTTGGCCCATTCGTTTAATTGCTTGATATAATCGTCGGGATACTTGTCATCGCCGGTCCATTCTAGATCTGTCAAAGATGCCAGAGTGTTCTCGTCACTGAGACCACTGGCGTCAACGTTACTGTCACTGCTGAACGTGAAGGTTAAATCATCGTCACCATCTTTCAAACTGTCTTCGTAATTTGGGCCCAACAAGCCCCAGTCGGAACCGTTAGTGACAACCAATGGACCAATCTTCGGGTGAACTTCTCCTATTGCTTCGCCGTTTGCTATTGGTAGCCATGGGTACCTGGTAAGGTTTTAGGTCAATATTAAATAATTGAACATCACACGTGGGCTACGTTCACTCACCCGCCAATCTTGCTTTGCACATATTTGGAAAGAACATATTGTGCATAGTTGTCGGCTATATCGTGTAAGAACATCTCAACACAAGGCATTGGTGAGTGGACTAACCGTTGAGCGTGGTGTCTGTTATAACGCCTTTTCTGTTAGTTCGGGCAAGAATCTTTGTATTTTCCGCGCCATATACGTCGGCCGAGGATAGTTTCTTTCTGTAAGATGGAGGTTTGGTGGGTAGGGGAATATATTCCCAGATCTTCATGTTCATGTCGACAATGTGGCGGTTTCCATTCGCGGCATATGCGACTCTGTTTGCGTGCATCATCTCGTGTAAAATCACATAGGCTAGACAAACAGTCAGTGTACAGTCAAGAGCATTGAGGGGTGTTCGTATGTGGGATTGACCTCTGTTCGTATAGTACAGCATATTGTACTTGTGGGTGAAATCTGGGTCGTCTTTATACTCTCCGATCCGCTCATCCAGGTTTGCATAGCCGAAGAAGCTATTGCAGAAGTACGTATTCATGGTTGCATCTTTATTTTCATAAGGTCTCTTGCCGGTTCCATCAGGTTGCTCCGTATTCCAGGTATAGGCTTTCAGACCCCCTTTTTCTTTACACCTCGAGTTCAGTTCTCTGTCAGCGTTCACACCACATTTGAGATTAATTTTAACTTTGAATGATCGAGAGGCAGGGCCGCCCTGCCTCTCGCAATCGCTGTTGAACACTAAATTCACAGATTGGATGCCGACATCTTGTCGAGCCTCGTTGAATGGAATAGCAGCTGCTTGTCTGAACAAATAAAAGTACAAGCAGCGGGCAATTGCTAACCTCATTATAGGAACTTGAGATTATGAGATGAATGAGATGAATGAACAACTTTCTTCATAAGGGACAATTCGAATTTATGTCTGTCCATAGACGTAGAGGTGAGGAACTTGACTTACCAGAACCAAAGACTATCTCTATGCAAAGACTACCGCAGCGTCTCAGAATATCACAAAATAACTTGTAGGATCTGCCAAGAACATAGAGAGATGATGTCGTCGGAGAAAGGGCCCGGGAGGCCACCAACAGTGGTAACACAGTGGCAACACTATAATGGTTGCTGATATTGTATATAGTGATAGCGTACTGGATTGGCCATACTGTTTCCGAAAGATCATGAATAAAAGCTGCGCCCAGTTACAGGATTCAAAGTGACGATCATGTCGTTTGGTTTGCGGCGAGGGAAAGTCAAGTATGGGAGACCTGGAACATCTGAATGATTCATATTGACTATAAACTCACGGAGGCTCGTATTCGTACCAGATGTCCAATAGGCGTGCCGTAAAGTTCTTTACTTTTGTCTTCGACCGTGTTTTATAACTACTGTAGGTGTTCGTACGCCTGTACGCGGCGTAATGCACAAAGGGGGCGGGGTTTCGTGATCACGCGAGGCGGGCCCGCGTTGACCCGGGAAGCAAGGCCGCACTAGTAGGCGGGCCAGATATACCTCATATACTTCTTCGATTCTACACAACACTCAATATCCAGATTGGCCATTACATCCCAATCACAAAGACTCAATTTATAATCATTCTCATCACGGCAAACAATCATGGCTTCTGTTATTGATGAGGGATCTACCAAGGCCAATATGCCTGCAGTTCTTGCCCAGGCCGCTACATCTCGCCGGACACGCACATCCAAACCCCTTCTCGCCATCCTCACTCTCCTCTTTCTCACCGCCGCTTTCTACCTCCATCGTTTCTTCTACTACACACCCACCATATCTCCTTCCTGGAATGACGATCTTGAGTGGCTTGACCTCCCCATCCCAATTGAACCATTCGAGCCTCTCAAGCGTTACAGCCTCTCCTACGGCAAAGTCGCTTGCTGGCAGGACAATGGTGTATGGATCAAAATGCTCACGCCAGTTGAGATGTCTTCTCTGGGTGTCAACCGTTTTCAGGATTCGGACCGTGCGCTCGAACAAGCGGACGAGGACGCATTCTGCACGAGACTGCGCAATTATGGCGCGAGTTTTTGGGAGCTACCGCCACGTTGGCCCGAACACGTCAACTGGTGCGAGGAAATGGATGGTTGTGTGAAGCCGAAGAAGGAGGTGCGCCTCGAGGTGGGTTTTCCTTCGAGCGGTGGTGTGTGGATGCTCGACACGAGTCAGGGATGGGATAAACTGCCCCCGAAGGCTGCGGGCCTGGGGAACGCACTTAAGATGGACGAAAGATGTGAGGTTATCAAGGATCTAGGTGGCCGTTTCTGTGAGAATGTTCAAGAGTGTCCAGAGATGGCTGCTTTATTGGGAATGTAGAGCGTATGCAGGGTTTGGGTGACGGCTAGGCAGGAACGTTACTCGGGATGATTTTGTTTTACGGGTAGTCAAGAATTAAGATGGTCTCCAACAACCTAAAGGGTACCCAATTTCAGAGATCTGAGCTACTTCCTGCAATATGCACCATTTATTCGGGGCCCGAATGTTGATTATTGTCCTAGGTGTCGCTGTGCATCGTCAGGCATTGTCAGGAGATGAGTAGAGTTGTGCTGTGCAAAGTCGATCCTGGCATTGCTCGCTTGCAAGAGTATCTGATCATTGACGAGATCTTGAACTATTATGCCCTTTCGAAGAGGTTCATTGGTGGTACCAGTTACTTACTATCCAGGGATATTTGCTGTCGCTCAAGCTCCCCTCCGGTGCTGGATCCTTGATCATAAGGTGATCGATCCTGACACCTCTGCTACTTTCTGACTAGCCTTGTGACTGCATGCGTAAGCATCCAAGATCTAACCCCACAGAGTATCCCAGAGCTGGCTCATGCCATGAACTGCAAACGCCAGGTTCCCCGGCACCCGGGAAGTAACTTATTAATGGTGAGGCTCAAACAGTTGGCAAGCGCATCGAAAGCGAGACCAAATCAAGCTCGAAATACAATGAGCTGACCCGCAGAGTGACACAGCTCGATACCATGGTGAGAATGGTGTAGAATGCTCCCGTAAGCCAGACGTTCTTCGGACCATCGACATCGCCGGCGCTATCGAAGATGAGAATCGTACACCGGGCAACGAGTACGTACACTGATGCTGGCCACGAAAGTAGGGATTCATCGAGATAAACTTCCTGTACCATCGTTGGAAGTGCTGCTGCAAATACACCTGAGCCTATGATGTTGAGGAAATTCCCGCCAGCATGAGTTGTGACAATGAATGCAGCGTGAGTACGGCTTATCCCACGACGGCCGTGACTGTTACTCTCACAATTGGTTCATTGATTAAATTCATGGGTAGGCTCATTGATGGCCTTGGCTCGTTCTCGAGTGAGTTGTTACATTTCAAAGGACGCCTCTACGCTCCTGGTGTGGTGGTCAGGACAGGGCGATAATTTCGAGGTGATATTTAAGTTTTTATCAAGCTTTTTGAAGGGTATTTATTTAGCTTCTAACATGCTATAGAAAGTCCTACAAGATAACTTAGCCACAAATATAGTAAGTTAGTAACTGCTTAGTCATAACAGAACCCTCCCCTCCGCCTGGGAGTGGACTCTAACTTACCATCTAAGAAATTTGTCTATTACTGTGGCTCTGATGACCTAGTTGCCGCACTGCACTCAAAAAGGTGCATGTACGACTATGTAGGTGATCAAGGCTGATTCATATTAATTAGGGCATAGGGCCCATCTATATAGGTGCCTCATTACATTTTCATCCGATGTCGTCGCCGCTGCGCCTCAGCGATTCGGTACGACGAAGACGAATTAACATCTAACGATACTCACATGCTAGGACATTCAGATCGGACCGGGAGTGGAGTTGATTGGTTGAGGTGAGTCAGGTGACAGGTGTTATACGATTTGGGGCGGAAAGTGTTTTTGTTGCACCTCTTATCCTCTCGAAACTCGATGCTAACCTTATGGGCAACAAATTCGTCGGACTTACTGAGGACCTACGAGATAGAACAGCAAATAACCAATCATTTCAATTGTGTCAGTAGATTATCATCTGGTTACCAGTATCTTCGTTGTATATCTCTAAAAACTGATAATATTCTCATTTGGGCTGACTGGAATTGAATGAATCTCTGGCTGAATGTCGATTCGTCTTGCCTATCAATAAATTTGGTCAAGATACTTAAGCAATCTATTGGATAGTCAGCCCAACAGTCGAAGAGCCATGGAACATGACCCAAAGCAACCACGACGTTAAATTTGAATTGTACATTTCCGGTAGTACCTTTACTTGACGCTCATAGTATGCAACGGCATGCTGGTTCGATTAAAGCGCGGTATTTGTATCTTTCTTTCGGTGTTTGGATATACTGCGAGGGATATACAAACTTCCCAGTGGCTTATATTTACGATGGATCTGTATTCGCACCTGATGCGACCATAGAGCTCCGATGGACCTGTCGTAAATAAAGGCTACTCGGAGGTTGTAGTTCTCTCGGATATCCTGCAGGAATATGCCTCCCATAGGCCCATCGGACTCCGATCCATGTTTTCCCCTAAACCCCTCTACATCCCTAATCCTCCTCCAAGAATGTCTCCGGACTTTCGTCTTCTACGCCTTCAGCGCCCCTCCACAACTTCAATTGATCTCCTTTAATATACAAACTGTTGTTTCCTGGTACATCAAAAGCCTGAATTGTAAAACCTATTTACACGTTCTAGAAAATAACAAGCAATTTCCAATTTATGTCTGGAAAGGAATAAATATACCAAGAGAGAATTGAAAGGCAAATTAATGATCTGCGCGGGTGCTATTCTACCCTGAACCCCCCGCATCCCGTACCCCGCACCCGGCCTTTACAATGCCCGAGCACCCCGCCAGTTCTCTTTCTGTTCTTCTCGTCAGCCACCTTCGGCCCTGCACTACCACTCAATATCGTTGCTATGTATGCTCTGGGATTATCGTTCTCCGCAAAACACGGAAGACTCGATGTGACACTGGGAAGATATCTTGAGTAAGAATTCCTCTATCATTCACAGCTAAAAGATAAATATCTCAATTCCCAGCACAAATTGACCCCGTGCTCACCACACTTCTGAAAATGCAGTCCTGGACCCACGCCATTCGATTCATCGCGAAGGAGGACCATCAAATCCACATCGGCCAGCTCGTCGACACTAGTCAAGATGTCGGCATTGCTACATTCGAAGGAAAAGAAGTGAAAGCATATGAGATAAACGGAACTCTCTTCAACGGTAAGATAACCGAAACCGTGTTGACCGTACAACAAGTAAGTATAAAACCCAAAGCTTAGAAAAGCGCAATGAGAATCCACCCAAATACTAACTCTCCACCCCCACCAGCTACTCTCCCCCATCGACCGCAGCGAGTGTAGTTTCATCCGCTGCCTCGGCCTCAACTACCGTGACCACGCAACCGAAGCCAACCTTCCCCTCCCCAAAGCTCCGATTCTATTCGCAAAACCACGCACTGCGCTCGCAGGCCCGTATCCTGCAACAATCAACGTCCCAAAGGCAGCACAGGATGGATCGAGCGATTATGAAGCGGAGCTTTGCCTTGTTATAGGGAAGACAGGACGGGATATTTCGGAGGAAGAGGCGCTGGATTATGTGCTGGGATATACGGCCAGTAATGATGTTTCGGCACGGGTGATGCAGTTGCTCACTTCGCAATGGTCGTTTTCGAAGGGTTTGGATTCGAGTTGTCCGATTGGTAGGGTTGCATTTCCTTCTTGTCACGCACGCGGGCCCTATTTCGAGGAGTATGGTATTGACGAGTTAATACAGGTCCTGTTCTCGTATCACCCTCTGTAATTCCCGATCCGCAAGCATTGAAGATCAAAGCAATCTACGACGGGCAGACGGTCCAAGATGGCCACACAAAGTAAGAGACCCATTCCATTGTTTCCGTCTGTACTAGAAACCTGCTTGCTAACAATACAAGGGACATGATCTTCAACATCCGTCAACAGATTTCCTACCTATCTCAAGGCACAACGCTGGAAGCCGGCTCCATTTTCTTGACCGGTACACCTGCTGGTATTGGATATTTCAGGGACCCGAAGGTTGTTTTGAAGGACGGTGGGGATATCAGGATCGAGATTGAGAAAATTGGAACATTGATCAATAAAGTCAGGTATGAGGGGTAGAGGAAAGCAGTGTTGCGCTGCCAATATTTGTTCAGATATATCAAAAACAAAGCAGTTTCGTTATATTATCACCAACAACTTTAAGAGAAATTGGACCTGAAAACGAAAGTTCATGATTTCGATTAAGGTGTATGTGATGGGCATTATCTTCAGAGAATACTGGGCTCCCTGCCTTTACCGGTCACGCCCATCGTGACAGCGCTTGCCTCACATAGCAAGAGAATCGACGCCTTCTCCACGTTAGTTCTTATGGGACGGGCGTTGAGGTATTGTGTGCATATTGATTGTGATGTGGGTGCTTATTTTTGTTGCTGTTGGTTCTGTGGACGGGATTCACCCATGGGCTGCAGTGGGGTCGTAAATGCGGGGGAATTTGCTTATGTGGGTCACTTATCCCAGTTGCCGGCGAGGGGAACTCCAGTACGGCAACGTGCTCCGGCAATGTAAGATCAATTCGTCATTAACATCATCCCCAGAATATTTTTCAATGTGCTCGACTGTTCCCATCGCTCTTCCAACGATTACTCCGAAATACATTCTAATCCAAAAATGTTGCAGGTACCTCTGGTCCCCAAACAGCAAGGCTCTCGTCGCCTGCTGGTCCTCTTCCAATCGGTGTCTTGTGATTTATCTGGTCGCCGTCTGCATAATGCTGATACCGGTGACATATATGTTAGCTGGATTCTTTACAAGTAATGTCTCCAAGGCATGTAGGTATCTAGGTAACTCACCTCAATCATAAACCCCGAAGTATCCCACCAATAATCAAATATTTGCGACCCAAGAATATGTCTCCCTACACCCCACACAGATTTATACCCACGCTTCGCCAACCACCTAGCACGAAACAATTAGAGAGATACCCTCAGTAGGAAGGGAGGATGAAGAGGGCAGCTTTCTTACTTGTGACCAAGAAGCTGTGTATCAAAGTCATGAACTTCAAACGAGCAATGATGCACATGAGAGCTTTTATTCGTGCTCAGGAAAAAGGTGTGATGGTCCACATAATCCTCGCCCCGATCAATATGCGCAAATAGAGCAACATCTCTCTTATTTCCATCCGGCTCATCTATATAAAGCCAGTCCGTAGGCACGAGATTGAAGTTATTCACGTAGAACTTCCATTGCGTGACAAAGTCTCTGACACAGAGTCCATAGTGCCCAAGCTGGAGTAACACAATGTAAGCTACCGTCATGTCATATGTATGTGGGGTTGGGTACTACCTTGTGCACAGCAGCAGGTCCTTCTTTGAATCTTTGGAATTTGTTGATTCGCTTCTTCTCGTCCTCGAAATTGTAAACTAGCTTTTCGGGTGTAGGAAGCTGGTTTGTAGGGACGGGATCTTGGCCGAATATTACGTTGACGGGAAATCCTTCGGGGTCGAAGATGGTGACGAGTCGACCTCGTCCGGGAGCGTCATTGAGATCTTCTATCGCGCTTGCACCGGGAATTTGGGATGCTCTGGGGATTGTCAGTACGGGCGTGATCTGGGGATTTGATAGGGATAGGGGAAACACTTTTCCAGATCCGCTTCACTCTCTACCAAATAAACACCACCAAGAAACTTGTCTTCCGTCCCTCTCTCAGCAACGTAAACATAATGGTCTTCCCCATATCCACCAAACCATATTTTCTCCTCCGTTTTCTTTACGATCCTCATTCCGAAATCTACACAAAACTTTAAGTGACTGAAGTCATTTGGCGGACACTCAAGTCACACACCTTGCATGAAAACCGAGATCTTCTCCATATCTTTATGCTGATACCGCATATGCGACAACTTCACCAATCGTACTTGCTTCGAAACATCGATTCCCATTTCCTTTCTCCATTGTTCCAAGCTTTCCTGGTTTTCCACTGCGAGGTCCGCAGCAATTCCAGAGCCTCGGTTTGGTGAGGGTGGTCGTGACGAGATGGAGGATGGCATTTTGATTGAAGCAAATGCGAGAGTTTTGCAAGATTAAGGGGAGGCTTATGGCTGTGTCCCTTATGAATGGTATTTAAACTGCCGACGAGCATATGACTTGTGGATGTGGAACATTGTGGCACTGTGGCGGGGAAGTTGTGGGGGAACAGCGGCGGGGTTGGGACTACCTGCTCATCCGGCGGTGGGGTTTAGTCATTATACAACCAGATCTCAATAATCTTGTTCTTCAAAGTACTCAAAAACCGACAAATTAAGATATTGGTCTCTAGTCAACTTGGATATATTTATCTGGCTTAAAGGTACTTTGGAATATATTTATAACTTTTTGCAAGAGGTTTTAAGTTTATTTATTAACAGAGATGAAAAGGGTCTTAAACCGTATTTTGGTGTTGGTGTGCCGTGCATGCCTACTTAAACCCCAAACCCCACCGGGTGCTACTTCTCCATATCCCCCCGCAACGCCACAACTTTATGTCCGGTGCCAATGACTGACTCCGTGTCTCGGATCTCACTAAAAGGTGTGGATTCCGATCTTATTTTTGGGGATTTTCTGTTTGCTTCACTACGCACACTTCCAGATGTTACTCTTACTGTGCCCAATGATTCAGGTCGGAGAGAGCAATCTTTTTGTGCATCCGAGACGTCATCCCCCTGGCATCCGATCTACCAGATTGTGCAGTTGGCATGGAATACATATAATAGCTGAGCCTTCAGAGCTTTTCCTTTCATAGTCTCTGCGCCGCTGACTTTGTTCATGCCCCAAGTATCTCGAGGAGGGCTGCCGGGTGAGCACTTGCGATAACGACACCATTACCCCTAGCGAATTACTGCTACCCTTTCTACTAGCAATCGATGCCCTTGAGATTATACCTTGACTTAGAGACCAGGTCGTTGTATCAGTAGAATCGCTGACTGCGGTTGGCAATGAAGTAATTCTCATCAAGCATTTGCATGTTTATTCATAATTGATGAGGGAGAGTGATCATTGGTTATTGTAGGCCAATTACACATGTGTTACATAATATGTGCTGACATAATCCGCTTCCTCTAGCTGTTGTTGTGAGCTAGATATGACGACGAGCCTCGCCGGGTATCTTCCCGGGCGACATCTCCTTCACTAGATATTTGGACAATCAAACACGGATGCGCAGTCGATTCGGTAGAGTCTGCGACGCCTACAGCTAAGACATGTTGAACAAATGAGCGCGTTTATCTTATCGTGAACCTACATATGGAGAAGATGTCTCCAAGACCAAAATATACCCAAGGACACGGCCGTCGAATGTGAGCCATGTGCCCCTCCCTCTATATCTAGCGACGCCGCTAGCAAAACTGTATGTCTTCCTGCTCCCATATTTTAATACAATGCTAATTCTCATGCAGACGTCTATTCGAAATCGCAAACGAAGCCTACCACAAAACCCCGCCTTTTCCAAGCGACAACGAACAAACCACCCAATTGTTCTCAGCAAGAAGCAAAGCGATATGATCGAACATTGGAGAAGGGAGCTGCAGTAGCCCAAGGACTTTTTTGTGCCGGAAGCTATGAGCTATCTACTTGCCAGAAAAAGATCCCCGCTGCCCGATCGTGGCGAGCAATGGGAGACCGGTCTTTCTGAGCCTAGTTATGTCACACCTAGCGACCAGAAGCCAAGAGAATGGAAAAGTGCCCCGTATATTAGCCCAGATTATTCATATGTTCTGCAAAGTAAAGGAAGCTTTCAATTCAGTGCCGACCAGAGGATTACGGATGCAAGCGCAGACCTCTGCAAACTCCTCCTGGAGAGAGAGCAAATGGTACCCACTGAATCTTTATTCCGCGACGATATATTTAAGAAAACATGCCACAAGCTAAGTCACGGGAATGAAGCAAGGGTAATCCAGGATATCGCTCGATTAATTGTTCCCTCTGCGGAAACTTGGCAACCTTTGGATCAACTCATTTGGATGTTTTGATTGAAAGCGTCAATGAAGGCTGGAATAGTATCATACCATTCTACGGCCCTCGTCCGCAACCGGACTATGCTGTTGGCTTCAAGCGAACTGCGTTCACAAACGAGCAATTAGCCAAAATCAAACCTTTCGTTGGCGACCCTGCTGGGATTGATGTAGAAACATATTTCATGGCTACTATGCGAATGTACTTTCCCTTCTTAACTTCCGAAGTGTGCGAGGCTGGGTCACTCGTTCTTGCTGATCGCAGAAATACTCATAGTATGACAGTTGCATTGCGAGGCATAGTTGAACTCTTTAGGCTTGTAAAGCGGGAACATGAAGTTCATCGGCAGATTCTGGCATTCTCGGTTTCGCATAACGAGAGTTTTGTTGGCCTTTATGGCCATTATCCTATAATTCATAAGGAGAAGACAAGATTTTACCGCCATTCTATTCACGAATTCAGCTTTATCACATTGGACGGCAAGGAGAAATGGACAGCATACAAATTTGTTAAAAATGTCTATGATATATGGATGCCAATCCATCTGAAAAGGCTCCGTTCGGGCATCGACATCTTGCCGTCTGGGCTGAACTTTGAGCTTTCCGAGCTAGGAAAGTCTGAGCAATCTGGATTCTCGCACGGATGGGAGGGCTATCCTCTCCCTGATGGAGGAACAACTGAGGCTGTGCCTATTGCCAACATTGACCAATTAGGCTGGTAGATCGGCAGCATTCTACGCCCTTCCTCTCGGAGTGTTTCCCGTGACGGCGAGGAGTCCAAAAAGCCGAATAAAAGGAGTCGACGGTGATACTTCACATTTATCTCATACTAGTATCCAAATTCAGGTCCAATTCTGCGCATTGAAACCTCTTGAGATATCGAGCCGTCACGAGCACAGATGCCTTTTTGGAAAATTGAGAGGCTTTGAGGCATTGAATCTGTTCGGGACAACGGAACACTTCAGGACTCGACATGCTTTGAGAGATTAAGGACTTGCTCTTTCTAGCAAGCAGAAATGCATCACACATTGTGCTGGTACTGTCCCATGTCACATGAAGCAGCTTGATAGAGTACTCATACTGCCATCCACCCAAGGTTTTTCTAATTCTATGTCAGTTAGGCTATGCTGTGATGCAAAACCGATGCAACCCCACCTGTGCAATTCGCATTATATTGCTCTGGATTCTACTCCATGTTCGAGTATTAGATGTCGAGATAGCACAACACGGTCACTTGCAGAGGGGAGAAATCGCTTTTGCTCCCCTCAACTCGACAGATCACATGCATTAGTTATCCACAAACTGATGAAGCACCCGCTCTTCACTTACCCAATGACATTGCCTGAGGCCGGGAGCATATGTCCACAAATGCCAAGCCTCCACTTTCATTCCGCAGAACATCCAACGTGCTCCTCTCAGGTATCCCACGTGCTCCCCACGCCGAACCCAACAAATTCCTATTTTTAATCCACGCACCTCAAATCAATGCGCCGTCTCGGCTTTCGAATTCCAAACAACCAAAATCCTCCGCCTAAGCGACGCATTAGCGTAACCCGTTGTATCGGGTTTCGGGAATCATGGGTCTGCGCAAGCCACAATGCATGACTGCGGCTGCGCGATCAGATCTTATTTTCAGCTTATCTGCGTTTCAGGCTTTCAGCCCTGGAGGATCGAATGTGGGTTGGGATTTTGAGGTACCTCAGGCTGATGTCACGATGTGAGGTTTCTAAATGTTTCGTGATGAGATGTGATGGTGTAATAGAAAGGGGTGCGGTTGTTAACAGGGTATTCGGTGAGTTTACCTAGTGGTTCTTCAGAGCCTGAGGACATGTCGCGGTAGGCTAGGACGGAATGAAAGGGGCATGATCGGTAGCGACGATGGTACCAAGGTAGGCGAGTCTTTTCGAATATACCCAGAAGAATTGCAAGGCGGGGAATCATAACTCATTATCTTATCCATTGGGAGACCTCTGAAAAGAGATCATAGAGTTATTGAGAAGTCAATATGAAACCTCGAGTTGATTTGGCTCTAAACTGTCAAGAAAGTACCGTATGTCCGGTGTTGTCCATGGATCCCCAAAAGCTCCGCTGAATAAAAGGGATCCATGGAACAAAGCAAATTTCAAACAGACACAACATTCACAGGTGCCAACTTGCCGTGCAATTTACATGGTAATTCATTTTTCTAAACTCTACGATCCAGTGTAACATTTCGAATGTTGTACTTGAAAACCTTCTTTCGTGAGACAGTATAGTTAGTGATCCATTGTCCCTCTGCTCTTCGTTCCCATTTCCTCATATCCACCCTTTTACTCCTTTCCTTCTAACCTCATTTGCAGAAAACACCACTTTCAACCCTCCTAATAAAAATCAAAAATCGTAAAATCAATCCCCAGAATCACAATATTTTGCGAGACAATGTAGTTAGTGATTCAATGTCACTCTGCTCTCCATTCCCGATTTCTCATCTCCAACCCTTTTCTCCGTTCCTCTACCCTAACTTGCGGACAAACAGTTTCAATCGTCCCACTTCCTCAGATTGTACTTGCAGAAAACCAGTTTTCAAACGTCCCCCTAAAAATCAAAAATCAAAAAGCGTATAATCAATCTCAGAATTGTAATCAAATTCGTTCCAAGCGGGAAAGCAATCACCTTGACCCTCGGAATTGTCAAGTGGTGTTTCGATGGACTCGTCGCTGAGGACAAGTCGTTCCCATTGGTTGGATGGTGGTGTAGTACCATTGCTTGCTGCGGAGGCGGTGATGAGTGAAGGGGATGGGAGTGGGGAAAGGGGAGCAGCAACAACGACAGCATTCTCCTGGTGCCCATGATCAGCTCTTGCTTCAGTGAAGACAACAGTAGCAGCTTTTTCCTTCTCTTGAAGTTCTACTTTCTCCATGCCGAGTCCAGCGTTGATTTCTTGTAGCTCAGCCATCTCCTTGTCGGAATCTTTCTCGAGCGTAATGGAGTCGGCATTATGAGCATTGACTTGGTGGTGTTGTTGCTCCATAGCTGTCATCAATTCGCTCATCTCCGAAGAAGACGGAGGCATCTGGACGGAAGCTGGGTATGTTTGCGCTCCGCTTGCGTCGTCACAGCTCAGAGAAGACGAACAGGTGGCAAGTGTGGATAGAAACTCTTGCACCGACGACTCGGGGATGAGAGGTTCAATGTTGGTGGTTGAATCCTCTGAATCGAAAGGCAGAGGAGGCAAGTCAATTACTCCGTTGATGCTTGCACTAGTCTCCGGGTTCATAGCCTGGTAGGACTCGAAGTATTTCTCAAAGTCAAAGTCCTCAGACAACTCCAGATCAGCAGCAGTTAATTGCGTGTTCGATGAGACGTTTGGGTTGCCAACTGGAAGGGGTAAGAGTGACTGGTAAGGTGAGACGTAAGCTCCGTTCGATGGCACGAACTGGTTGGATTTGACTTTGAGATGGCTCGAATTGTGTCCGTTCATGGCTGCTGTCGGTTCCGCGGTATTAGCAGCAGGCTCGAGTTCGATGGTTTGAGAGATGTCACGGGCATCAACCATTGGAATTGCGCTGTCGAAGGCGCTTCTAGGAATGACCTCGTTGTTTGAAAACGGGCCATTGGTATTCACCTTGGACGGGCGACGACTGGGCTTTCGGCGGATGGTCGGAGGCGATGGAGAGTTATAAGAAGCAACTGGAGTTTGAACAACGTTGAAATTGCTCGTAGCCACGTCCGTATCAATTGCAAGTGGACTTCTAGGACTTTTCGAACGACGTGAATTGGAAGCAATCTTGCGAACGCCAGACACTTTGCGTGCTGGAGCAGGCTTGGTGTTACAGCGAGCCTTCGAACCCGAAATCTGGGGCATCCCAGCTGCGGCGTAATTCTTGGCTGTCAACGGAATACCCATGGTTCCATTGTTTCGATGTTTGCGTGGGATTCCTGCAGCTTGTTGGGCACGAGATAGCGCAAGTCGAGCTTCACCTGCAGCAAGAATAGCGTCTCCACCTGCGGATATTGCGGACTCAAATTGGGGGTTTTCGCTCAAGCGCCGAGGTTGAAATTGACTGGTGGACTGGTGGGCTGTTGCCGAAGTAGATCGAGGTAATGAATGGTAATCATATACTGGCTCAATGCGGGGGGTTCTCTGCATGAACCGAGCATCCGGTGTAGATGGAGACGGTGATTGATGGATGAATGTGGTTGACAAGTCCCTTTGGTACCCGCCAATTGGTGAAGAACCGACTGAGAGGCCAGAGTAAGCGCTCATTGGGGAGTTACTCATTGCAGGTGTATTGTCATCGGTCCAGAACTCTGTCATCGGAGAACCAGACGTATCAAGACTGAAATTGGAAAACCCATTGAATGATGGCATTCTCAGAAGTTGGCCGCCAGGTTGAAAGCTCCCAGTCTGGAGAGAACCCAAATTATCGGTACCGAACCGAGAAGTATTTGAGAGAGAACTACCCATATAAGGAAGGGAATTATTGTGACCAGTTTGTTGGATTGGGAATGCGCATGTTCCTTGTCCACCCACTGAATCAAAGTATGACACAGAAGGGTTGCTCGGACTAAGAGAGTTCGATTCGAGAAACCAATCGCTCATCTGATTATCTCTCAGGAAGGCCACTTGGCTGTCCATATGAACAGGATCGGCAGACATAACATCCATATCTTCGCCACCAAAAAGTTCAGAAAGAGCAAATGGCCAATGCACACCGTTAGAAACAGGCCCAGTCATCTGAGGATCATAAATGAACCCATCAGCGTCAACTGGCAAGGTAGTTGCACGAGAAGAATTGAAAAGGTCAGAATTTGGCATTGGATCATTTTCGTCATCGCTGCTGGCACTCTCCTCGTCTTCGTCGTTCATAGCTTGGTAACCTCGCTGAATGTTGGTGCTTTGATTTTCGAGCGTGGAAGCAGCAGTTCTAGCCACGGCGACAGTAGCCCGACGAGTATACTTGCGCTTCGAAACACCGGTGCCTGCTTGGCCATTATGCGGGGTTTTCTTTAGTGCACTAAGCATGAAATGGGTCTCCAAGAATGAATTATGGACTATTTGCAGGTTAGCGCAGTCCATTCAAACGAGGGATTCCAACATACTAAATTCACCGAGAGTCTTGCCCTTGAGGTTGTGAACTTGCTCGCCGTGGCTCTTGCATTCCTCAGAGTCCATAAAGGTGTATTGTGTGATATCTAGATCACGCTTCGGAACGCAGAGGCTGCAGATGTAGACGGTGTGGCTGGAGTTTTGAGGGAGGCTCATCTGAGACCTCTCAAGGGCCTTGGGAGACTTGTTTGGAGCCATGGAGAAAGTTTGTAATGGTATTGAAAAGTATTCGAATGGAGATAAAAACTCTATCGAGCAACTGGGCGGAGTGGTGAACAAGCTGGAGTACATTAGCGCGTGTCTAGAAGTTTCAGAAATTATTCGAACTGACCTTGAGCGTGAAGTCGGTTTGAAGCAACGAACAAAATCTAACAGGCGATTTGCTCGATTTTCAACGACCCAGGTACAAATCTGATTTGTAGAGGCTGTATAGACCAAACTAAGGAATTAATCAACGCTGGTATGAACGCGAAAGGTCTAGAGTCTGTATGATAGTCAGCCTCACCAAGCTCATGTGCTTGGATGGCTGCCATCTGACCTACTTCCGAATTTCTTGCCTGTGAGACGATTGCAAGATATTCCAGCTCTAGAGTGGATTCCAGCAACTTATGGTAGAAAGGGTAGAAACAGAGCTGCGGTATGAGCTGATGTGCAGAAAATATGGGCGCCTGCGTGGAATGAAGAATAGTGGTAGTAGAACCAGGTGGCTCTCGAAGACGTAGTAGTTTCTTCGAATATCAACCTGAAATTAGGTGACGCCTGCAGAAAAGACTGCTGTAAGAAGTCGAGGTAAAGGTGAAATTTGGAAAAGTACAAATAGCCAAAGAGGCAGAAAATTGTAGTAGAGACAAGAAGTGTTCAAAGAAAGCTGGATCTTCAAGTAATTTACAAGAGCCCGGCTCTTGAGAGTCGTTTTGGTATGGTGAGAATTGAAATGTGGAATTGGTACAAAGATCAACGTCGCCGTCTTCAATAAGTGGTTGTGGAAGAAAAGGTGACAGGATCAGAAAGTCGAAAGCAATTTGAAATTAGTGAAGTAACCGAATAGTTAATTTCCTTGAAAATGTCGAGTGTGCGCGGCGGGGAGGCTACCATATGAAAAAGAGGTGGTTGGGTTGATGTGAATTTCTGATGAATGCTGAAGGTGAGGTTATGAAGTGAAGCTATCCTATTTTGCTGGAGGGTACGGCGAAAAGAAGTTCGGGGGTTGGAAATGAGATACCGCTTTCCCGGCGAATGAGTACCTCTAAAAGCAGTTTGGATTCATTGAAGCTATCTAGAATGCATCGTCGTCGCCGTGATAGCGGTTATCTTGGTAGTAAGTTCCCGCTTTTGCTGTCGTGTTGTAGGAGCATGATGTCGAGAACGAAAAAAGCAACCATGAATGAGAGTCCACCCACCAAGTAGACTGCGCGAGCGTACAATTCTACCAATGGAGAGGTCAAGGCAGCTAATCATCTGGGAGTTCAGCTATACCTTACCACGTGACTTACCTCGCAAACACTTAAAAGGGGGAATCTTGGCATGATTGGTATCAAATTATAGGGAAGTGTGCTTCTCAACTTACTGCTCAAGTTATCAACACGTTATACCAGTCATATCTCAACTTATTCCCATTTCCCCAATCCGACTTCTCGTGGGCTTTACCTACTGGATGTTGAAGTCCAAATTCACTGTTCCCAACCTTTCGCGAAAACGGCCGAGACAGTGAATTCTGGACTCGCCACCTCGACAATGGGCAATAGGAAAAGGCTGAGGTGGCTGGTGAGATAGAAAAGCGAGCCAGGTGATTCGATGATGAGTTTGAATGGATGTTGCTGCCTTGGTAGAAAAGATATGGCGGGAAATAATTCACTCTTTCCCGCAAGTAAATTCATTATCACGATATGAATTACTCTGGAAGAGAGATTTGTGCTATGAATCTCGCTATTTGATACTAGATAAATAAAGTCAGAAGTAGATAATTCGGCATAGATATAGAAGTTGGACCTCCTTGCCTATCCTGTCAAGCGATCGTGGCCTTCAGGTCCACATATTCATGATATCGGAAATTACCGCTGCAAAGTAGGAGAGACGAACGACAATGAGTCTTGGGACGCGTTACCACAATCTTGGTATGAATGGAATTAAGCGCTTCGAATCCTGGATGGAGTTCTGGCGTAGAGCAATATTGATAGAAGTGTAGAGTTGCGAAGGTAGAATTCGAGACCTGAAGAAAATGGACAATCGAGAATAGCGCAGTAAATTGTGGGCGAATAGATGCGAACGTAATACTGCCACTTCGTATCTTTTACGACTCCCAGCACAAGCCCTTTCCGATGATCTTTTCGTCTGCGTCCATGAATCGGCACCAGCCCTCTCCTACTGCGCGCTCGTCATTTTTAAAGATACCCTCGAATCGTTCCTTCAGAGCCGCTAGCTCTTCTATTGCCTTTGCTTCTCTAGCCAATCTCGGCTCTAAACAGGAAGGATCTCTAGCAAACCAGCTTGGAGCGTCATTTTGGGTTTCTATCTTCCGGCTCAACATCACGTATCTCAGGTCCACTTCCATGAGCACCCTCCTCCCATTGCCTTTCTTCACTACCACCCTCAGGGTCTTGCACCTCAGCTCCATTATTGCCTTCATAATGCCCCCATCCAACCAGAAAAAGTCCGCGAAAGTGATCGGATTGGCCTCCAAACCTAAAGCAGTAGAGCTCATTCCAACTCTCTGTGGACTGACGACAATAGTCAAAGATTCCAGCATCGGTTTTGCCATTCCTAGTAATTCTAAGCCTCTGGTCACTTCCGCGTACCACTCACTATGGAAATTATTCACCGGGCACTCTAAGAGCACGTTTTTAAAGAGGTGCAGACTTTGAGAGGAGATCAAGAGTGGGTCGAAAGAAAACATGTTGTATCTAGAGCTGCGGCGTAGAACTGCGTGGAATATATTGATTTTGTAGAGAAATGGTGTGGCCTCGGCGTTGATTTGTCTGCAAACTCGAAGAATTCTGAGATCAAGCGAAGGGCTTCTCTCCACCTTCTCCCAGTCGTAACCAAGAAGAATAGAGCTCGATGAACGCAGAAGAATGGCGTAGATTTTCTCGCGGACTTCGAGGGGGTAGCGGAGGAACAAAGACCGAGTTGGGCTGTTAGGTTCTCTGCTAGCGGACTCAATTTCTGGATCTTGCCAATCCGCAATCAGTTCGGAAAAGCAAGTAACAGTGCGTTTCTGCTTGGAAGATTTCTGGCTTCGGAATATAGACTTTCTTACTGCTCCAACGGTACCGACAATAGGACCAGATGATAGTGTACCCCATGTGCTGGCAGAATGAGATCCTGGCGCAAAGACTCCATCAAACTGGCGAAGGTCATCGTTCTCATCATCCATTGCCAACAGTGCCCTTGTAATGTGATGGCCCCGACGCTTGCGCGATGATAGGGACGATGGCTCACCTCTTGCCTTGCGAGCTTTCGAAACTCTGGGCTTCTTTGGAGCTGCGGCCTTTCGAGGCTTTGGGACCGTAGCCTTCTTGGCTTTGTTAGAAGTAGGTGCTTTCGCGCCTGCTCTTGCCATCTTGACTATTGCCACTGCCGAAAAGGAAGATTGTTGTCACCCTTCAAAGTTCGTTGAACTTGTCGAAATTCACTTGCTTCAGAAGAATTTGGTGGCAGCGCTGGCTGGGGAACTTATGTCTTTCTTTTTTTAATTAAATAAGTGTTTGTACGAGAAATGCAGTAGTGATAGCAATGGGAAAGATAAAACCGAAAGAATATGGTGCTGCGAACTGTGAAATAAATGTGAGATTGAACAGAGAGCAGCCGTCTTCCACTCACTCTCCGCTGATTCAATTACCAGAAGAAGTGAGGTAGATGGAAAGAGATGTGGAATGAGAGAGAAGAGTGGAATGAGAGAGAAGAGAAGGTTGTGCAAGGCCTGGTCTTGGTGGTAAGTTGTGTATGACGGGGAAGGTGCGGTCGAGTGATATGCTTGATGATGCCCAGACAGCCTGAGGCACTCCATTCCAGTCCGACCTCGGAACACTAAGAATAAACTCCATAATTGGCAAGCATGAAGATATACTTCTTCCTACAGAGGGAGGAAGTGAATGTGGGAGAATGATGGGTCCACTAGGTCGAACCGAAAACATTAGTAATTGGATGAATATCGATTGGTCGCAATTCGCGTCCATGCACAGCCCCGGCTTGTCAGGGGCTCGCGTCTGTCATTGGATGGGGACGTTTTAGTGCTGCAATCATCTCCTTCTCCTCCTTACAGTACTGTGCTGGAATTAGAAGCTGCCCCGTACGCCCCTTGTTTCCCAACCCCAGCTCTTACTCCTTCCAGAACTTTTATAAACGTGGGAGTCAGCTTGGTCACTGGTGCTCGGTGCAAGGTACGGAAAGCCGGTGCGGTACTCGAGTACATCAGGTAAACATAGACGATAACCTCCCATAATATCAGGAAGTCGTTGCTGAGACCCGATCGGCCCCCATTCACCACCGTCGTTCCATATATCGTGGGAAAGCAGCGCCTCATCTCACATCTCACTGGCTTTTGATCTTATGTCACAATCTCTCAACAATTTTGCCTAGGGACGAAAGCATTTCGCTCATAATTAACCTTTCCGCGGCAGCCTCCCCCGAAATCAATCCGAACAAAGGAGATCCGACCACATCTTGTCCTGTGCCACGGGCTCATGCAATGCAATGACAAGTAAAACTGCCAGAAGGTCATTTGGTGAACAATTCCAGCCAAAAACTCATACTCGATCAAGCTCCAGCACCACGGCCGATTCCGTCCCTATAATCACCCCTTCCGACAGTACGCGTAGTCCTTCCGCCTCTCCAACCTTCCATATGCCACCGCGCAACATGGCGATCAAGAGTGAAGACCGTGTTAGCATAGTCGCCGACGAATTGGAGATAGCGAGCATCAATGGCTCTGCGAAGCCGAAAAGGAGAACTCCCCTGGACAGGAAACAGTCTACTCCGATGATGCCGGCTTTTATGGTATCTGCACCAGGGAAAGTCATTGTCTTCGGTGAACATGCGGTAGTGCATGGAAAGGTGCGTGCAATCTTCCGAAAAACGAAGCCCGCGGTCTAACAAGTAGCACAGGCAGCGATTTCTGCTTCCATTTCGCTTCGATCATACCTCCTCGTTACAGCTCTGTCGAAGTCGAAGCGAACGATATCCTTAAGATTCCCAGATATCAACCTTTCCCATACCTGGAACATTGACGATTTACCATGGAGTACATTCTCACATCCCTCGAAAAAGAAGTATTATTACGACTTAGTTACGTCTCTCGACCCTGAGTTGGTAGAAGCCATGAAGCCGCACCTCGAGAACATCTCCCCTGACCAACCCGAAGATATCCGAAAGATCCATCAGAGCTCGGCTTCTTCGTTTCTCTACATATTCCTCTCGCTCGGATCGCAATCTTTCCCTGGGTGCTTGTATACCCTACGTTCAACAATTCCAATCGCTGCTGGACTGGGTAGCAGCGCTTCCATATCGGTGTGTCTTTCTGCTGCTCTACTGTTGCAAATAAGGACACTTTCCGGCCCACATCCAGATCAGCCTTCCGTGGAGGGTCGGCTACAGATTGAGAGGATAAATCGATGGGCGTTTGTTGGAGAAATGTGCATACACGGGAATCCCTCCGGGGTGGATAATACAGTGGCTACGCAAGGAAAAGCTGTACGATTCCAAAGATCGGATTACTCGAAGCCCCCAACTGTAAAGCCACTATGGAATTTCCCAGAGCTTCCTCTCCTTATAGTGGACACACAGCAAGCAAAATCTACAGCTGCAGAAGTAGCAAAAGTAGCACTTCTCAAGGAACAGCACCCAGAAATCACCGATTCGATTTTAAATGCCATTGATAAGGTCACTGAGGGCGCAGCAGTCATGATTGGCGACCCAGAGTTTGATAGTGAATCAGTAAAAAGTGTAGAAGATCTAGGGAAATTAATGACGATCAACCATGGACTTCTCGTGTCCTTGGGAGTCTCTCATCCTCGTCTGGAACGCATTCGGGAGCTCGTTGACCATGAAGGAATCGGATGGACAAAGCTTACTGGTGCTGGAGGAGGGGGTTGTGCGATTACATTACTCAGACCCGATACTACCCCAGAAAGGATGGCACGCTTGGAAAGTACATTGGCAACGGAGGGTTACAGGCAGTTCAAGACAACCCTTGGCTGTGACGGTGTGGGTGTTCTATGGCCTGCGGTCATTAAGCACGGCGACGACGACCCTTACGGAGAGGAGATCGACCAAGAAAAGTTCCTCAATGCGGACGGGATAGAAGGTGTAGAAGAACTTGTGGGAGTTCATGGGTCAAGTGGAGGAGAGGACTGGAAATTCTGGAGAGTAGAAGATTAAGTGCTGGCCACGGCTGTGATTTCTTTTTACTGTATATTATGTTCACAACGGTTACCCTTTCTTATGATCTATAATGATGGGAAACTTTGTACAATCCTTCTTAGCAATTGCAAATATAGTTTTTAGTATTGTTCGTTGCATTGTTGATGGTTCTTTCTTCAGCCTGGTCAGTGTCCCTCACAAGGCTGACGCTAGCTTGACCCGGACCTTGAAGCCCTGCGATAGCCCCACGGGAGGTTTTGCATTCGACAACTTTACAAAGGGCATACAGAACCTGCATTACGGTCCTTTGCATTACTTCGATCTGCATGCCAATCTAAGTTATTGTTGCTTTGCGTCCAACTTTGGACGATTGCCCTGGTTAAACTGCTGAGCTTCCTTCATACTCGTCTTAGCTCTCGAAACATATATTCTAGCAGTGTTGCAGGACAGACCTGGAGGAGTATTATCTCGACGACGTGCTGAGCTGAAGATTAAGTTTTAATTTCAGTACGCACAGCTGCCATTTGCGGTGTTTAAGGCTCGAAAAGCCATACGCAGACGATTACTTTGCTGGTCATTTACAGAGTCCTCGACGCATTTTACTACGCAAGAACTATACACGCGGTTTAGGGAGTGCGATTTAGAAAGAATACTGGAGCAATGGGAGACTACGAGGGCAATCCTATATGGGACGATGTGATTCCCATACCACAAGATGATGGAGAGAATGCTCTAGCAGCGATCGCATACACAGACGAATATGCAGAAGGTAGATCTCCAGCTTCCTCTCATCTGGCAGTTGCTTACCTGTGATTCCCTTCTAGCAATGGGATATCTGCGCGCAATAATGGCCAGCGGAGAACATTCACCCCGAGTTCTTGACCTCACCGCACATATCATAAGCCTCAACGCTGCACATTATACCGTATGGCTCTACCGGGCCACAACCCTTTTCGCACTCTCCTCCTCGATTCCAGACGAACTAGAGTTCGTGAACGAAGTCGCTTTACAAAACCAAAAGAACTACCAAATATGGCACCACCGCCAAACCCTCATCGACAACCTCTACCCCTCGATCGCCTCCTCCCCGTCCTCAATCAAGGCTCTAGCAGACTCCGAAACCGACTTCATGACCCAAATGTTCTCAGAGGACGCGAAGAACTACCACGTTTGGAGCTACAGGCAATATCTGGTGCGGAAACTAGACATGTTCAACGAGAAAGAATTGGAGTCTATAGAAGCGTTAATAAGGGAAGACGTAAGGAATAACAGCGCATGGTCTCATCGATTTTTCCTTGTATTCTCAGATCCTAAATATGCGACGTCGGACTCTAAAGCGAATGAATATGACGAGAAAATCCCGGAGGAAATCGTGGACAGAGAGATCGAATATGCGAAAACAGCAACGTTCGAAGCGCCGCAGAACCAGAGTTCGTGGAACTATCTAAGGGGAGTGTTGAAGAAAGGTGGAAGGAAGTTTTCAGAAGTTGAATCCTTCGTATCAGAGTTTGTGAAGTTAGGGGATGAGAATGGAGAAGGAGAAGATGTGAGGAGTAGCCATGGGTTAGACTTGTTGGCAGATATTTGGTCTGAGAAAGGAGAGTGGGAAAAGGCTGATAGAGCTTTGAGTTTACTGGGTGATAAGTATGATAGAGTTAGGAAGAACTATTGGGAATGGAAGAGAGGACTGGTGAAGGAGTCCAAAGCTAGGGGGTAGAGAAAATGAGAATAGGATTGGATATGGCGTTACTGTGGAAAGTGTGTACCAGACCATCACTACCGCTCAAGATGAGTCTAACCTACATCGATGTTTCCTGTTCACCGCAAATGTCTGTATTGAAGAGTTGTCAGATGCTCATGCTCATACGGGCATTTACATCAATCCAGACTTCGGCCTAGCTACGAGACATGCCAACGAGATAGAGTGTCTCTCCTCCACTCCAGCTTCGTTCCTCCGATGCCGGTTGGTTTCATCCCCGGATTTCATCGTCAATCTTACTCAACTGCCCCTAGTTACCCCGCAATCCATCTCCTGTATTCCATGCACCCCTTCCAGACCGACCCTTTCTCATCATGTAAAACAAACCTCCGTATCCATCGTATCCATCACCAAGCTGAGCCAAACCACCCCACCGCTTATCATCGGCCGACCAACCCCTTACTCCAGAGAACCGAGTGTTCCGCACTGCTATCCACAATAAGAAGTTCCACGCAACGCAATGCGCCCTTAACTTGACCAAGATCCTAGTGCCCTATCACACCCCGCCGCATTAGTCATGCATAACTTTTATATCTTTTCGAACCCGACTTCTTCCTTCGTGGTTGTATAACCTAACCGCTTTTGAGGTTTCTATTAGACATGTTATCTGGATAGATTGGGATTTGTTCTGCATTTACTTATACAAGAGAGAGTCAATTGGGTGACGTGTACGAGTATATGTTCGCTGCTGTCCGGTATATATTGTCTGCGGCTTAGAACTGGTTTCGAGGGAGAAGTGGAAAAGTTTCCATTGCCTCGTCAGATACATATCTTGGAATTACTTGTACACATACCGCTTCTACTTCGACAAACGGAAGGAAAAAGGAAAGAAGAAACAGATACGAAAATGGGATCATTAGGTTCGGACACTGAGTTGCCACGCCCATGGATCAGAACGCCGTTGGTGAGGTCGGCTGCTCTGTCACGGGCTGCGGGTTGGTAAGTTGAGATCTTGCGGGCATGGTTGGGAATGAATTGTACTGAGAGTATTCGCTGATTTGGCATGGAATAGCAATGTTTTTCTCAAACTTGAGAATTTACGTATGTCCTCTTATTCTTCCTCTCACCCATCTCAAGAGGATTGATTGGCTTGCCCTCACCCCTACCACCAACCAGCACACACCTCCTTCTCTCACACCTCCCCACTAACCATCCCCAGAACCCTCCGGCTCCTTCAAATCCCGCGGCGTCGGTGCCCTCCTCCTCTCCTCCATCGCCGCCCACGGGCCCTCCAAACCCATCCACTTCTACTGTTCATCCGGGGGCAATGCCGGACTCGCCTGCGCGCACGCGGCATACTCGCTCCGTCGACCCTGCACCATCGTCGTCCCCAAATCTACTTCTCAGATGATGATTGCTAAGATCAAGCTACTGGAGGCGGAGGTGGTGCAGGTGGGCGAGCATTGGAGCGAGGCAGATGGGCATTTAAGGAATGTGTTGTTGAAGGCGGATCCGAATGGGGTTTATGTGCCGCCTTTTGATCATCCTGATATTGTGAGTTTGGCTGTCTTTATTGCTTGCTCTGGTCTTTTTCCTGATGTTCTGCTTTTATTTGTTGTGCTTTTTGGGTCTCTTATCACATCCGAGGTCAAAATATCTTCAATGTTTAACTTAGAACTGGAAATGCTTTGACCCAAGTATACAAAACTAACACAAACCCCACCATCCAGTGGCGCGGCAACAGCACCATGATCCCCGAAATCCTCGAGCAGCTCCAAGACCACCGCACCGGCAACCCCTCTTTCACCGGCTCTCTCGACGCCATCGTATGCAGTGTTGGTGGGGGCGGCCTCCTCTGCGGAATCATGCAAGGCCTCGAAGAAGCCTCACTTCTCTCCTCTCCCTGTCCCCCACAAATCCTCGCCCTCGAAACCACCGGCGCCTCCTCCCTCGCCCTCTCCCTCACTGCCAACCAACTGTCCACCCTCCCCGCCATAACCAGCATCGCGACCTCTCTCGGCGCAACCACAGTCGCCAAGCGCGCATACGAGTACGCGACGCAGTACCGCGAGCACGTGCATAGTATAGTACTCGATGATGCGGAGGCTGTGCGCGGGATGCTGTGGATGGCGGACGAGGAGCGGATTTTGGTTGAGGCGGCGTGTGGGGTGAGTGTGGTTGTGGGGTTTAATGGGGGGGTGGGGGATGTGTTGAAGAAGGTGGAGGGTGGGGAGAAGGGGATTGAGGGGAAGAATGTGGTGATTGTGGTTTGTGGGGGGAGTAATGTGACGTTAGGGGTGTTGGCGGAGTATAGGGAGAGGTTTGGGGTTTAGATGTTTGGGGGGTGTATGATAGGTATTTCAAATCATTGATGCGCAGGTCCATGGATGAGGGTGGCTAGATGTTCCACGGGACTCGGAGGAGTTTTGTTATTTTCTTTTTGCGTCCTAAGGTTACGGTTTAATTCTCATGTACACAGCAACCTCGATCAATTTTACCACAAATGCTTTGGAACTTCAAGAACATACCTCCTGTGCTGATCCAGTATCTTCCCAGGAGGTGATATCATATGCTACAAGCCTACCTGCCTCTTAGATTAGCTGTATAAGCTGAACTGATCTGATAAAAAGCCGCAACTATTTGGATCCCGCACCATGCCAAAGCTAAGTCCAAATACAAGGAAGGCTGCATTATCATTTAAATAATTACTTATTAAGGACTTAGATACAGTTATCTGCTCTCCGTATAGCCCACGCCACCTAGAACCGCACCCAGCACCCATCCATATTTCATACACCAATTCTAAGTTCCCCCAACGACAAAGCTAACCCACCCGCAAAAATGCCCGAAGATATAATACCAAAAATAATATATTCAGATAAATCGTCCTCGGCCAGTACCGCCAAGCCACGCCAAACAATAAAGGATATATATATCTATATCTCTCAAATCGCCCCTCCACTCAAAACCTCCCTACCCAGTAGCTCCACCTCCCCACTCTCCGCCGTTCGTCGCCTCTCCAACACCCATCTCTCCCCTTTCACCGGATCTTCTTCTTTCGAATAACTGATACTCTCCGAGCTCCCCGTATATTTATGTTGTTTCGGATTCGGGAGACCATTTTCCGCCTCTCTCGGACTTTTAACTTCAGTATCTTTCTTCGGCACTTCCGGCGACGATCTACTCGTCCCTCCATTAACCACCGGGCTTGCCACCTCGTTATCGACCTCCCCCTCCACCTCCTCACTAACCAGACTAAACGCGCTCCCTTTCCTCCTATGCCCCCCCGCACCCAGCACCCCACCCCAAGGCGGCGCATTAAACCCCGCCACAACCGGACTCCCCGACCCCCCATCCACACTCCCCGGACTCGCATTCCCCGCACTCCCCGCACTCTTCAAACTCGCCTGACTGCCGCCCCAAGCGCGACTCCTAAGTTTCAACAGCGCTTCTAGAGTCATATCGGACGGGCCGCCATAATCCTGCGCGATCATCAACTGCGCCAGCCCAGGACTGCCTACTACGCTCGCGCTGTGCTGGCCATGGACTTGCGACATGAACGAGTTGCGGTTCGAGTATTCCGAGCGCTCGGTGATGGGTGTTAGGTTTGGTTCGCGGGAGACAACCCGCCCGCTTTGGCTGCGGTTAATGCCTTCCATGCCGCGCGGACCGAAATAACCGCCATTGGCATATTCGGCAGAACTGGCTGCGGGCTGGGAGTAGAAGCCGAATTCTTGGCCGTAGAAACCGTCTTGGTCGTTTGCAAGGGCCTCTGCATTGGCGGCGGCGATGAATTCGTCGTCTTCGAGGGCATCGTCGTAATCAAAGTCGTCGTCGTATGATGGGGAGAGATGATCGTAGTGGGTAGATGCATGACCGGAGTCTTCAATCATTCCAGGTTGCGTTCCCTCGGCTTCTGATGCAGGTGGAAATAAACTTTGTGTGCTATCTCGCCGGAATTTACCGTTTGCTGCAGCACTCATTGCTGCTGCTGCTAGAGCGGATTGGTAAGCAGCGAGCGTGTCTTGCGTTAGTCCATGAGTGACCTGGGGAGCTGGAATTACGGGCGCAGCGACCTCAGCGACCCCAGAAGTGTTCTCGGAAAACGAGGGTTGAGGCGCTAATCTTCCAAGCGGCTTATCGCTGGTCAGACTTGTCGGTGACTGTTCTACCGTCGAAAGTGTTTCTGTGACAGTATTCAATTTCTCTGCAGTAATCGCTGGTTTAGCGTTGAGTTGTGCCAGAGAGAATTGCTGAAGTGGTCGGCCATATTGATCAGTATCATTATTGTCAAACACAGATTCATCGAAGTTACTAGGTTCTCCCCCATCCTCAAGTCCTATCATACCATCATCGAAGTACAAATCATCGTCATCGAGTCCGGGAATATGAGGAAATGATGTAGGCACCGGAAGTTGGTTATTTGGCTCGGGTGTTGGCTCGTGTAATGTTTCAGCATCTACACCGAGGGATTCCAGCTTCAAGTCTTGGATAGTTTGCGGTTCATGAAGCTGATCATACTCAGGAGAGAGATTTGGAGCAGGCGACACTGGTGTGAAAACAGACTGTGGAGGATCGGTTGTGAGGAAGGGAGAATTCTTAGTTAACGCAAATCCAATGACTTCACCGTTGGAATCACGAGGGGTTGTCGCTGTCCCAGGGGTATATGGACTCATCGGGCTAGGCATAGCATAGGGTTGAAAACTGAAGGCTGTCACGTTCCCATCTAGTAGGCCTTGGTCTTTTGCTTCTCTGACAGGAACTGCTTCCTCAGCTTCTTGGTGCTCCTCTGCCTCCTCAATTTCCTCTAGCGTTGTGTTATTCATTGCGGGCATTTCTTCGTCAAAACCACCGAATCCGTCGTCATCGTAATCGGCATTGACACCTGGTATCCTCTCTTCAAATCCATCATCATCCATCATATCGTCGTAGTTGAAGTCGTCGTCCTCGTCATAGACCTGTTGTTCATCATCACCATCAGGATCGTTCTTCTTTGCTAAAGCCCTTTGACGATGTCTGTCTTCCAGCAGACGTTCCTGTTCAGCAGCCCCCATCATGTCAAAGCTGAATCGAGACGAAGTACTCTTCATGTGTCGTGGTAATCCAGCAAGGTCCTTAGCTGAGACTTCTGACACATTGCGTGATCGGCCCTTTCTTGATGATGGATAGGCTTTCGGTGGTGTAGACGCCGGATCAATCGATATACGTCTTGGTTCTGAAGGGGGCGTTCCCTGGGGTTTCGCTGGGACAGGCGGTCCAAAATCAGAAGGGGAATTCTCCGCGCTCATTCTCCGTGAGTCCAAAGTCTGCGCTTGAGATTCTACATTGCCGTTTGAACTTGAATGCGGCTCTAATGATCTTTGTGCATCCTTAGCATAGGGAAGTTTCGGTAAAGTAAGATCAGATAGGTCATTGGCTGCTCTGACATGCGGTCCAGCAAGAGGATATTGCTCTTCCTCAAAATTTTCAGTGAACACTGGTGTATGATTGCCCGCAGGTCTTGTTGCATCATCTGTAGTAGGTGGTTCAGGAAGAGGACTTCGCTGAAATGTTTTGGACACCTCCGCAGACTTGACATCGTTGTACGACATGTTCCTCCGTGGTCTCGGAGCGCTGAAGTCATGGATGACAGTCCCTTTGATTCGCGGATCGAAGCTATCGTTCGAGCTGAGGTTTGATATTAACGATTCCGGCGCCAACTGAGGTATGGCTTGAGATGTTCTCCGCCGAGCCAGTAAAGCCATTGGATTCAACATTTTCAGCCTCGTCTTCCCTGACTGCGGCGGGGCAGGTTGTTCGGAAGACGAGGTAGATTGGTTTTGCGTAGGTGACGGCAATCGAGCGCCAGCCTGCCGCCGCCCATTAGCTTTGCTTTCCTGCTCTGACTGCGAGCCAAAGAATCTTGAATCAGGCCTTCGCGATTTCATGTTTGATTCCTGACTACTGTTCGATTGCGATTTCATGTTATCATAGCTCGTCTGTTTCGAAGAGCCCGATCCTGCATTTTCAGCAGGTTCAGATCGTTGTGACCCGGTATATGATTGTAATCTCTGATCTGCATCCCTTTGCCCATTGTTCGGTTTCGTACCATCCCAAGCCTGCCCCCTCGGATCATGGCCGTGTGTCGTTGATTTAGAATTAAGAGTCAGATTTTCAAAAGACTTCGCATAGCCAGACGAGACCCGTGAAATCGGTGGTAGCAGAGGTGGGGTGGCGGCCCCCGAGGGTTTCTCGTCGCCTTTTCCATAAAATCGCGCAGGGTGGCCGTGGTCCACGGAATGCAAGGGACCTTCAAAAGAATGCTGTTCCGGATTGGGGGACGACGGCGTAGAGGGAGTGCGACGATGAGGTCGCAGATAGTGGAACATGCTTTCGTATGAGCTTTTCTGGAGCAATTCTTCCTGCGCGCGAATTCTTGAAGATTCCCTAGAGAATTGTCGCTCAATTTATCCTTCGCTCAATCATCATCTTACGCGACGGCTTCGAGGTGAACTTGGCGATGATGAATCTTATCTTTCTGAAGCAATACCGTTATCGCAAAAGCATGTAGGCTGTCGCATTAGAAATTGTCGACTGGGCGGGAGTGGGATTCGAGCATGAATTTGGCGCTGGATGGAGAAATAATTAACGTGTGGAGTCCGCGCCGTGACGTAAATTCAACCGCCCAGAGTTCGAAGAACATTCTATAAGGTTAAATTCGGCCACGCCGGAATTGGCCTAAGGGGCCGGCTGATTGTCAATCTACGCCGTAGTATTGCACAAAACCAAGTATAATAATAATATCTTCAGGACGACTGCCCAAGCAAGAGCTCTGCAACAGTCTTATCGATTCGATTTCGCGATTCTTTGAAAGTCATTCTAAAAATAACTGCCGCGTGCCAAGATCGCAATGGACCCTGAAGTCAAAACGAACGAACGGTAACTTAAGCCGTGCTGAAGACGCTTCGTGAGATTAGCATGCAGTTTAAATCTGATTCTCCTTAGTAACTTACACGACGGCGTCTGTGGTGCTCGCGGCGGCACAAGTCTCTGCTGTCAAAATCAATCCTTACCGATAGCCTCAAACCGTACCTTTGCAATAAAGGGGCTACTAATCACTGGTAAAGGGGTAAGTTAAGTTAAATGCACACCATCTGACAAGGACCAATTTTAGGATAAAATTTTCTATATCGCTATGGCCAGCTAACGTATCCTAGGACAGACAGCCTCAAGTTCATATCCATCCATCATGTCGTTCCTCCTCCATTCGTTTAAACACAAAGGAAATAATGCTATGACAGCCTCTATCTATGAGAGCCCGTCGTCTTTAAAATGCATAAATTTTAGCTAATACTCAAAAACAACACATCCTCATGTGTAACCATCCTCACCAGAACGCCTTTCCGATGAGTAGAGTGAATCATTTTCCCGTCCCTGCCTCTTATGCAAGTGCGCCCCCCTCCGGCGGAGTTTTACCTCCCTTGTCCTCAGGTGGTTGGCTCCCAGGAATAGGAGTAATTGGAGGTAGAGCACCAGGCGGACCCATACCCTCGGGTATCTTTATGTTACCCGCAGGAAGCACCGTTCTTCCTTCTAACTTCTCCCCCTTAATAACCTTGAATGCTTCTACTCGGTCCAAGGTCTCATAGTCGATCAGAGCCTGAGCTAGAAGATCCAGTTCTTTGCGCTTGGACTCGATCAGATTGACAGCACGAACTCGAGCTTCTTCGATGACACGACGAACTTCCGCTTCGATAAGTTGCTTGGTACCTGAGGAGAGGTTCTCATAGTTGGAGCCCAGGTCCACATTTCCTAACTGAGGCGACATACCAAATCTGGTAACCATGGCGTACGCAACCTGAGTAGCATTTTGGAGATCCTAGATGCGAAATCAGAATTATGTCCATACAAAAAATTCACAGTTAAGAGGAGAACGGAAGAACTTACACTAGCAACACCACTGGTGACCTTTGTGGGGCCATATTTGATCTCCTCCGCCACCTTACCTCCCATACAGACATCAAGTCTACCTTCATATTCATCCAAAGTCGTCGAGTACTTGTCCATTTCAGGGAGATGGAATGTAACACCGAGCGCATTACCACGAGGCATGATTGTAACCTTGTGCAATGGATCGGTTCCAGGGGTAAACATGAGCACAAGTGCGTGGCCAGCTTCATGGTAGGCAGTCATTTCCTTCTCTTTTGGACTGATAACCATGCTCTTCTTCTCTGCACCCATCATAACCTTGTCTCTAGCCCATTCGAAGTCCAGCATGCTTACGGCCTTGGCCTTGGCTTTGCTTGCATGAACAGCAGCCTGGTTGATAACATTTTCAAGTTCAGCACCAGAGAAACCTGGGGTAGCGGAGGCAATGGTTTCGAGGTTGACATCAGGAGCAGCAACGATCTTTTGCATGTGGTGCTTCAAGATCGCCAATCGACCGCGAACATCCGGGAGGCCGACAACAACATTTCGATCAAATCTACCAGGACGGGTAAGAGCCTTGTCGAGTAATTCGGGGAAATTGGTAGCAGCCAGAATGATGACGCCACTGTTCTGTTCGAATCCGTCCAGTTCCGTAAGCAATTGGTTAAGAGTCTGTTTAACATATGCAGCGTCGCGAGCATTTCGTTTGCCTCCAATAGCGTCGAGTTCATCGATGAAGACGATAGCGGGTGATTTGCCCTTGGCGGCAGCGAAGAGCTCACGAACTCTCTTTGCACCGACACCGACATAGACCTCATCGAATTCACTTCCAGACATAAAGAAGAAAGGTACACCAGCTTCACCAGCAACAGCACGAGCCAACAATGTTTTACCGGTACCTGGTGGTCCAACAAGCAAGACACCCTTTGGAAGTTTTCCGCCGAGAGTGGAAAACTTTTCCGGGTTCTTCAAGAAGTCAACAAGTTCCTGAAGTTCTTCCTTTGCCTCGTCACAGCCATGAACATCAGTGAATCTAACGTTCTGATGTTCTGCCTTAGCTTCGTTGTCTGCTTTTCCACCAACCTTCTTGAAGGAGTTCAAGCCTTCAATGATCATCGTGACGAAAACCAAGCTGAGGTAAGTGAAAAGAGAGAAGTAAAGTAAAAACTTGACCCATTTGAAGATAGTACCACCGATTGTTTCCTCGACGACAACGTGCAAAGGTGCATCCTTGGCGCCAGAACCAGTACCTTGACCACGAGCAACAGCAACGTTACCGCCACGAGAAGAGGCTGCAACAGCTTGACCGATTGCCTGTAATTGAGCGTTGTTGAATCCAGCCGGTTGTCCGAAGTTATTTGTCATACCACCATCAGTTTGTCCAATAAGTCCCAAAGCCTTCTGATATGCGCTCTCACAAGCAGCGTTCGATGCGAATTGACCAGTTTGATGTCTTTCGATGATGATAGCAGGCATATTGGCTTTCAAGAGCGCTTGGTAAAAGGCGTTCTGAGCAGTAGCGCTTGTAGGGTTCTTGTTTGCAGTTTCTTCCATGTGAGCGAGTAGATTTCGAGACGTGCTAGCACCGAAGAGTGACCTCTTTTGCGTTGCGATGACCTTGGTGAACGGTTGATACGATTGTTGACGATTCAGAGACGAGAAAGTGGACATTTGGCGGCCATGCGCGACAGAGAAGGCAGTTGCCTGGCTAGCTATTGATGCACGCTTGAGAGTCGAAATACCAGCGGATTGAATAATCGATGAGTTTGAACAAGATTGGGTTGAGACAGACGGTATAGAAGATGTGCTTGTAGACAACTATCGTGGCATCAGCGGGACGATTCGACATGAACAGGATAATGTCTTGACATTACTTACCATTCGCAAAGAGGGAATAAACGGCTTCGTACACTGAGTCTCTTGCGCATTCCGCACAAAAATCCTCAGAGGCATTGCCATCTTGGATAAACCGAAAGATGGTGTTGCCATGATGGATGCCGGTAAAATCCAGACAGATTTAGGTGTTTAACTCCTCCTTCCAACCACCACCCAGTAGATACGTGTATCGTCTATCTGGCAGCTCTGATGGTAACTCTACTTGCAGCCAAATTGTATATTTGACAGAGAGATCGCAAGACCTCGATGCTGAGGTTGGGTTGATTGTCGATGTCGGAGGGGGAATATAGAAGGCGAATTATGCTGATGTTAATGGGTCTTGCCCGACATTAATAATGAAAGTGCATTATACCAGATAGGGACTAGCGCCATCTTTCACATCTCGACCGGCCAGACTTTCTTCCAACCACAAAGTTTCTAGAAACACCGATACCGATACCGGTTACCAGTCCAGTGCCATTCGGCCATCAGTCTGGGGTTTGCTAGGTCAATGGACGGCGAGGCTGATGGTCACTGACCCCTGAGTATCGCGAATCACAACTTATCACTTTGGGTTCCTGCCGACATGGAGCTGCTCGAAGTGAAAGTGCTGTCATTGTAACTAATTGGAGACGGTGATATGACGCACGCAGTGGGTCTGATAACAATCAACACTCAATAGCACTTCTGAAGAAGACTTTGTAGGCTACTTTTTATTTACTACTCTACTCCTATAGATACAATGGTTTCCCTTTCCCAAATCCAATACCGTAACCAAGACTGATGAAATTTTGAGATATTGATACAATGGCATGTCCGGCCTTAACGTCCCATTACCGTAACTAAACATCGACGATACCATCCTCACCCGCTCCCCCTCCCCTCTCCCTTTCTTCCATGCCCTAGAAATAATATATATCATAAAACGGAAGACTTCGTTATCCTCGTGGCGCCATTATACAACCGCATTAATATGTACCCCTCATTTCCCCTCCACCTATCCACAATTCTCCTCCACCCCAACTTCATTCCCAAAATTAGATCCAAATACAAATGCCACCGGTACGATATAATATTACACACATGCGAGAAATCAAGTACAAATCTGGGTCGAATAATTCGCAAAGCATAGCAAACGAAAAGCTCAAATGGCCGAAGCAGATGATTTGACTGCTGGATGATCACAGGCCGCTATGTTCGTCGGAATGCGTGGTGGCTGATGTGTTTGTGCATGACCAGATTCGCGAGTAGCGTAAGACGGGTTTGTGAATTGAACTCGAGTTTGATATGACTCTTTCTGGCTAGAAAAATTAGATAAAGTCGTAGTTCTGTTGCTCCTCGGTCGTTGGGGTATAACTGTGATTTAGTTGTACAATTGCTAAAAGAAAGGTTGTAAACGAGCGTGATGTTTTAAACTTGGCCGAGTTCTCCTGGAAGGATCATCGGCCGTGGCGCTTCTGTGGCATTTATAGGCTTGCAATGCGATCGCTGGGCATCTGCAAAGATGGATCATCGTAAGTCTCGAGCTTAGGCCATGGATCACTGAACACGGTAACTTGAGGATACGCCGACACATGGCCAATGACCTCAGGTGCCTGATAAGGAGCGTTGTCATACCAATGACCATGTTGCTCAGCAGGTGGGGCGTATTCCTGGATATGAGAGACTTGTGGCACCTGGCCTGGCATTGAATGGGGATTTTGATGTGGCATGTGTGGTTGATATTGGATCATCGGTGGTTGATCAATGGGAGATTGGCCGTGCAGCGCGTATGTCGCAGCTTGAGTTGGATGAGGGTTGTGGGTATAGTATGGCTCTTGGGAGACGGGACTGGCTCTCGACTGTGATGAGTAACTGCTTGGGCTGCTTTGAAGGATCTCTTGTGAATGTCGCTCCATCTGCTGGCGAGGGATGTGGTAGGTCTGAATAGGGGCGGGATTGGTGTTTAGCGTGGCTACTCCTGGGTTGTTTTGTTCGGGAATGTAATACGAAGCATGTTGCAGACTCGGTGCTCTCTGCATCATAGGATGATGGGGATGGTGTTGCTCTGGGATGGGACCATAGTTCTGTGCGCCACCTGATAGACTGTGTCTGTGGTTATATCCGTGCTGCATGGGAAATCCTTCCGTGATCTGCTGCTGTCCAAAGTCGGCAAAAGAATGTGCTCGATGCATGTGATGACCTTGTGGAACCACACCGCCCGGTACAGTCAAATTCTGAGGCCACTGCATTTGTCCTGAGTGTTGAGGAGTAGTAGGCGACTCTCCCATATCTGAATCAGAAGTCTCGCCATCGTCGAGTTCGGAAGAGTGGATTCCTCGTTGGTGTGATCGGCGTTGATGTTTAACCATGGTTGTCTTCCTACAAAAGCTATATATTGTAAGCACAAATCGTGGTGATCGCAGCTGATAGTACAAACCTCTTCAAGCACCCTTCGTGCGCACATTTATAAGGTCTCTTGCCTGTATGGATACGTCTATGGCGCGCAAGACTGGACGACTAAATTTGACATTAGGATTGATACCTCCCGTGCAACGTTGTATTTAGATTCTTACATCAGAAAATCTCTTCCCGCAACCAATGTGTTGGCATTGATGAGGTTTCTCGCCTGTGTGCGTACGAATGTGAACCGTCAATGCACTTCTCTGGATGAAGCTTTTGCCACATCCGGGAGTCAAGCATGAATAGGGTCTTTCGTTTGTGTGAATACGATAGTGACGCTGAAGATCAGACTTTCGATTGAAACTCTACAAGTCACCGTCAGCTGACATAAAAGTCAACGTATGAAAGAGTTCGTACCTTGCTGCAAGTCTTCCAATCGCACTGGAATGGGCGTGCATTTTGCTCGTTCTCAACTAGCTCCATAACGTCCATCCTGACTTGGTGATATATATAGTTGAAATGGAGTTATACAAGTTTCGGTAGAAGATGACCAAGTTCGATAGGTTCTGTCGAAGCTGTGTCCAAGTGGTTTGAAGAAGATAGCTTGAGAGTGATGAAGTTGTGTAAAGAGATAGTGTAAACCGGTATCTTGAGTATTCGAGAACGTGATATCAATATTGGGTAAATTGAAAGACCGTGAGAAGGAGAAAGCGTCCAGCGCAGAAGCTGTGAAGCAAGTTTGAGAGTGGCGACTTGTAGAAGTGACAACTCAAGGAAGAAAGGTAAATGGGACAAGAGTTGGTTACTCAAGGTAAACTTGATGAGTCTTGAGGCCTGTTCACGAAAATAGACAAACACACAAGGAGATCTGAGGTAGTCAGAGAAGTGAAGACTGGATGATAGGGTGAAGTATAATCGTGGGAGAAGAGGTCATATACATACTCCGGAGAACCAGTTTGTGCCTGAAGCTTCTTGGGGGTCAAACCAAACACGGAAAGGCGGGGCGCACGAGCAACAGAGAGAAACTCCCACGTTAAGTGACTAAAGAAGATGTTCCTGGATCAAGGGCGTAGTGCTTCCGGGTGATGCGAGTGGCTGGGGCGAGAATGAAAAGAAGGGTTCTCGGCAGGGAATTTAGGGTAGTTGCTCAAGAGTGTCTGGTTGTTTCGACGTCAAAGTGTTCGTGAAGTAGCGTGAACGTATTAAGGTTGCGAAACAAGGACCATTCTTGAAGTAGAACAGTTCGGAAAATTTGGACGGGAGTAGATCGTCGTGGCTCTTCAACGCAAGGACGTCGAGAGTGCTGCGAGACCTTTGGTAGGATGATGGCTGAATAATGGAAAACTGAACGGAGTCGCAAGATATTGTATCTAGGTCTTCCTAGTGGGGGTATGCTTGAACGTTGAAAGGTCTGACAACATGCGGATAGGTATGCGCCTTGACAATATGTATGTGACGAGATAGTTGAAGAGTAGAAATGTGATCCAATGTAGATATTAAGTTCTGGCTGACTCGTACTTCTGGTCAGTCAGAACGAGTTTGCCGGTTGGGGAATCTCGTGAGTATATACCTTTTCCCTCACAGGAAAAGAAAATATGTACAAGGTAACAAAATACCCTGGCAAATATGCGAGTATAATATTGTACAAGCAATTAACAGTGACAAGCAGCAACGTATGCAAAACCTTAGAAACAAGCTCGCATGCAATTGAAGGAGGTGTAATGGGGCAGGTGCACTCTGTAGATAGATGGAAATAGATGGATAGGATAGGACAGGACAGAATAGAATAGGATCAGATACAAAGTAGGTGGATGGAAATGGTAGATTATGGATCTCGGCGGAGAATGAAGTGGAGTATTATCGCGTCTGAGAACTTTCTTTGCTTGGGTGGTCGAGGGTGGTCGAGGGTGGTGCCTCTCTACTTTTGTTAATGATGGTCCGGTAGTCGAGGAAAAGAATGGGCGATGTGGAGTCGGAAAAGGCAGGAGAAAAATATCAGCGAGTCAAATCGATTTATTGCTTATTTCTAACACCGACACCATTTGCGACAAGAATACTACCCCTCTGGGTTAGCTGGCTATTTGCCTGCTTCAGCCAAGTCTAGCACAATTGTATACGACTACTTGTCGGTAGATACAGTACTTTGTTACTCTACGAGCATGTACAGTACTGGACTAGCTAGATACGATGTGTACGCAGAGGCAGATAGATTCCTAGACGAATAAGAAAGAGTAGCTTCTTGCCTTGCACCTTCCTCTCCAATGTGAGCACTGCGCAGACCCAGCAGAGTTTACCATCGAGGAGCAATTAACATCAATGACACTTTTCTCTCGCCGTCGTTCCTTTTTTCTGCTTTCTTCTTTTTTTCTCATCGGGGGAGGTGGCGCGGTGCGGTAGGTAGGTAGAGCACGATACCTAGCAGCTAGCTACTCGTACCTAATCAGTGAGCGGAAGCAGCCAAACGTATCGAGGAGTCGGCCGTGTCTGGGCGTACAGGACTTTGTACAGATGCAAGCCATCACTGAAAAACGAGGATTCAGTGCAAAAAAGACTATGCTGATTAGAGGCAGAACTCTATATTAGCCGTTCACCTACAAGGATCCCGCATTTCCATGCTCTTGGGCTGATCCAGGACCGGCTGGACTAGGGACGCTTGCTTAAAAGTTGGAGATATAGGGTAAATGACCAGGGGGGCCATAGATGATGGAAGTTGGGCCAGGATGAAGAGTGGGTTATTCTTTTTCCGTACCACTGCCCTGACCTGAGTAAGAGTACAGAGTCGAGTACTTCGTACACCTCCCTCGACACCTCCGTCGTACCCCTCTGCATATTCTAGCCTCCTAGGTCGTGCCGAAAGGTACGTACTTACTTTACTCCACCACCTGCACACCACTAAAAGGCTACTGTATCACCAACTTTTGTGGCTTACCATGTTGATTGAGTCGCAGACCATGCCCGCCCTTGTCTTGTCAGGCCTCAGGAGCCAGGAGCCAGGAGCCAGGAGGCGAGTACGGAGATGGAGATAGAAGATGGCGAAATCATTAGTGTGGAAGCTTTGATAACGGAGGTACTACAGTTTGAGAAAAGAGCAAGTTATTTTCAGAAATCATGAATAGTTACTCCGTAGTTGCCAATGCAAATTTGAGGTACCCAGCTGCAAATCCAGCAGTACCGATAGTACCGATGTATCATTTCGTTCCTGCCTTGTCCTTGTAAGTAAACCGTGGGGTGTTTGTATTGGGAATTAATATGCGTGCAGTTGAAGAGAGGGGAAGAGAAACCATGGAGAAAACGGCAAAACGTTGTACGAAACCAGCCAGCGAGGAGAAAAGCAAATAGTAGCCGTTCTTTTTGTGACGAATTGCATTGCATCAACACATGAGACTCACACCTAAATGGCAGTCAGCACTGGACCGTGGCTGTCAGTTCAACTCATACATATCAAGTCACTGTCAAGTATCGTCGTGTACGACTAGGAACTTCGGATCCATACCGACCTGACTGGACCACCCCGTACCAATCGTTCTTGCGTAAAGACCGAATGCAGCGAGACCTACCCTGTATCTGTATTTCAGCACTCCCACATGGCCCTGTCAGATAGTGTAGCCCTTGACATTATCTCACGGTGCACTGAACTTAACACCTAGGTACAGCCGTACCAGGATGGAAGCACATGGGTAGTGCGGGAGTAGGCCTAGCATGAATGATAGAGTAATGAGCGGTCGTCACGTTTCGATTAGTATCCGCTCAACAGGAAATCGAGCGTGCCGGATCTCGCAACTGGCCCGGTTCAGATATATTATTCTGAGTGGATAGGCTCTCCCGGTTTGTCATCACATTCCAAGGTGGTCGTTCGTAGGCTTACGTTATCTTACTATCGACTCTCCGATATAGTTCGATGTGGACATTATACTCAGTACCTTGATTTCCATATAGCATCACTCACTACCAGAGCTTGAGGCCAGACAGTCCGCTTAATACCGTGAGCGTATACTGGCGTGGGGTATGCTCGACTCGTTTCACAAACATAATTATGCCGTGAAGTATATACTGTTAATCCCCCGGATCGGGGGCGATATTAGTGACTAGTAGGCCTGCTGCACTCGTATCAAGCGGATGTATAACATATATGTTATGAGTATCCCGGAGGCCCTGAAAGGAGAGCAACAACTCTTTCAGGGAGATATTGATCGGTATGATGTTGAGGACGAAAAGGAATGTTTCCGAGACATCTAATCAAGTCTACCTGGGTAGGTAGTAATCACCGAATCTCTCTTTTCAATACTTGACGATATCGAAATAAGATGACATAGTAAATGCAAGCACCTTTGCAGTCTTGATTTGCCCATCCATCAACCTTAACGAGTATCTAGTGGCTGATCGAAGATGCTCGTGGGACTTCTTGTATTGAACTTTATTTTCCATATTTAAGACTCGTAGAAGACTGAGACATGACTTGTGAATGATGAGCCGCATCATGGAGGGGCTGAAAGATTGATGATGGTTGAGGGCAATGAAGGGGCATGGAAATATTCGACATCGCTTAAACCTGGTTTTCCTTTACTTTCAGAACCGCAAAATGTTTCTAGGTTGAAAAATTCTGACCATTCGGCATCTTTCAATCTCCCTTGTCTCGCGGATGCGTGCCGCCGAGAGAGTCGTCCACCGGAATAAGAACCTAGTTACATCGAGGCCACAAGCGTGTTAGCGGGGGAGCGAACTTAATTTGGCGTAGCACAAGCACACAAAGGGGCTGGCCAGCTGGGGAGTGTCCCGCAGAAGGTTAGAACTGGAGTTTCGAAAATATCACAACCTTCCGCGTTGCTAATGTTGATGCCGTTTTAAGTGATGACCAGCATGGCTGTACGGAAGTAGATAGATGCTATCTAGAACGTGCGAAGTATACACCAAGATAAAGATGCATTAAGGAGCAGGGAATACTTTTTGGAGGAACAAACTAACCGTCCCCGTCCGTCCACCAAAGCAAACAGAAGACAGATGGATGAGTCGCCAGCGTCGGACAGATTTGATATCATTAGAGGAATGCATCCGCGATCAGTCCATAACCCACTGTTCCAGTCTGGCGGAATCGTGGCAAGAAACGCCAAGTGTAGTACAGCGATACTCAGGGAAGTACCTGTATCTTCGTATGGAGCAGAAAGTGGACGCCCCAGCTGAAGGAAACGGAAGGCTTCGGGAAAAAGAAATGTTTCAAGCAGCTAAGGTAGCGCACAGGTTTGTGACGACATTTTCCCTACTGTGCTACCTACTCACGCCTACTCTCCATGCACATGTATGATGTAGGTCTGAATGGTAGTCTCGACAAAATCAGGAAATGTAAACAAACGAGGTTCAGGACAATTCCGAATCCCGAGATCTTCCTCCCGAGATTACATCGCTTCTGTTTGGGAACAAACATCTGGGTAATGGGCACGCTGGGCAAGAGCAGCCGTTAGTAGGCGGGAAAGCCCTTTCCCTTCTATCTAAGAATCCACTCCCAAGCGAGGCGCAGCAAAAAAATTCCTACGGAAGTATGGAATATCTCCTATGCACCGAGCCTGCCATTTACAGTACTGCTGCAGGAACCATTCCGAATCCATAGAGAACGTCTGGAGATTTCTCCTGTCTCCACTCATAGGCCATATATTCGCATCATAACCTCGTGGCATCCAAGTACTTTGTATCCACTACTCCCCACCATTATGGCGTTTTCCTACTCTAATGATCTTGGTAACCACCGGTTTTCTATCTAAGAATCTACTAGCTGCGAATGTCACTATGAATGCGATAATCCGTACCGCATAATGGGAGTCTCAAATGCGGAAGAGAACAGAGTTACTATGACCGAACCAGGAACCCAATTACCGTGGAGTTGGATTGTTAATGCAACGCCATCACGACGTTTGGGACGCCAGTACGAACCATATACGTACAGCCCGATACATTTAGGGAATTACACCCCGGGCACTTCGAATATGACAAGTCCCGTATGAAGTACCTGAGTATAGCTCTAAAGCACCATACATATGTTTCAGAACTCAAAGTAACCAACTGTCAGCGAACAGCTTCTTGTCTCCATCCGACCCAACAGTTGGTACTTACAAAATTGTATTTCTACATTAGGTGCTAGGGGTTTCGGTCGTGCTCGAGGACAGCCATATATGAAACCGAGTCTAAACTTTGGTCTATTTATTCCATACTGCAGCGGATATATATCTCTATAGGGACGACAGAGCCACACATGAGTTCCAAATTGGGAGTTCCTCCGTCCACTAGGCCGGCTACCTACCGAAGACGGAAATACCACCTTAGCGAGAACATCGTAAGTAGACAGAAATGACTCCTGAGACGATGAGCAGCGAAAGGGTCTCCTTCTTCCGTAGGGAGAGACGTACATTGCTTCATTGTTAGGGAAATAGATTCGGAAGTGCTCGGCATCCAGGAAGAGCTTCAGCTTCCATTTCCACGTAAATGTCTAACCACACTAACGCTACTTCGATATGAATTCCATTATAGCTTGACAATATCTCTGTCGCACTGCGATTAAAACCAAAATGCGACACAAGTCTTTGAGAGTCCTTGAGGCAAACAATCGTCTGAATTATTCTATCTCTGCATAAACACGGGCCAAGCGTTCAGGTGTGGCGCCTTTCAGTGGGTACAAAGATTCTCAAACAAAGGTCAAACATCGCCAAACGTTAGTATCAAGAACATATACGAGACTTTCTTCCTGCAGATTTTTGATTACTATATGCAAGATATTTGGGCAATCACATTTTCGACCATCTTTTTACAATTAGCCTGGATATAGACATGCAAGTCCATACTCCATCTATCAGGTGGCGGGAGGGGATTCCCTAAGGGACCTGCAATGGCTTGACTCATGACGGCTTCTTGCAAAAATCTATAATTCAACCGGCTTATAGAAGTTACCCTTCAGGATCGACATGATAAAGCTTGTTCTCCAAAGCAGGTTGGATTAGTTTTGCCTTGATCCTGGGAGTAAGCTTTTCTCCATCTCTGCACCTAAACACCCCAACACGCGTATCCAAACGCAACTCGATTCTACTGATCTTGCCTTAGGTTCCTGCACGTGAAGAGTGCTTTGACAGTCTCGTCACGAACCTGCAGGCATCGATTACCTTTCACATCACGAACTATCTGTGTTTCGGCTCTCAAGGCAAGTACTTCTCAGAGCATCCTTCACTACTGTATCAGACTCGGCTCGGGATATTGTTCTTGCTCATGCATGCAGAGGATCTTTCTGCACAGCTTACGGCCAATTCATCCCAACACACGCACATGCATAGCGTCCCACTTAAGGCTTCACGGTGCAGAAACAAGGCAACTCGGTGATTCCAACCTCGTCGGAAGTGATTGAATGACCTAAATGTTATGAATTCTGATCTTCAACGGGCATGGCGTATATGTTTCAAGAAAGCCCTGTCCTGGAGGAACTCTTCATAACCTGTCTTTGAGGCGGGGGGACTCAGTAGCTGATGTCGATCAAGAACAGTGCATCGCTTAGCTTGGTAAGCGTACGGCTAGGATCCAATTATTCTCTTGGGCATCACGGAATCGCCATATCATCACACTCGGTTTGTACCTTCCTCATCACGAAAACCAGTCTATCGGCAAATCTTATCTCTCATTAAGCCAACCCACTGTCTGTGAGCGGTGCTAGACCTTATGATTAACAGCATGTATTGTAAGACAAATGCATCTGCCGAATGCCAGGTACCGATGCGGGGCAGACCACGGAATACCAGAATTGGCTGTTGAATCAATACTGCGACATTTTCCCCGGCCCTGTTCGTTTCAATCTGCTTTCCCTGGGGGGATCACATTCGAATGCCTTGCGATTGACTAATTTCACACTCCTCGTGCTGCATAGCTACCTAATAGGCCCCTACTGTAGACAAATCCAGCTACGCATCGCATCGCATTGTTGGAAAACACGCGGGATCTTCTCCGTTAGAGCTGCTCGGAAACATGCGACTTTAAGATTCTGAGACGGAACAGACGAACAACCTCCCCGGTCAGAAGCCAAACTGTATGTTTGTTCTACTATCGACATAACGGTCGCTTCACTTCACATTACACAAGGTGTGGGGTAATGACTCGTTATACAACAAACCAAGTCCTCCGCGTCAGGATGTAACAAGAACAAGGAAATTATCGGAACATATCCACGTGAGGATGCTTCAGGAGGTCATTCCGCTATATCCCTTACATGTGTCAATAGATTTCCTAATTCCGGTTTGCGCCACTACCTGTCAGACCATTTTCCACTTCCACGGCCGGTCATCCTGTCGAAAGCGTACCTGTACCGGTGGCACCGTTCGGACCGCGTAGCGCTAATCGCTCAATATGGCATACCATTCCGATATTCTACCTCAAATCCGGTCATATATCTTCAGTGCAGGAAAGATCTGGATCGGCCTGACTGCCGTACCTTGCAGAATACCCCGATGCTTACTTGGGTTTATTATAGCCTAATTTCCGGTTTGCGTCAAGAGTTGCCCTCAACGTCTCTCCTTTCGCATCCCCTTCTCACAAACATTTCTAAGGAGTCGAGGATGCGCACGCGCTCCTCAGAGTCTGATGGCTATACTACCTAAGTACAAGAGTACTACACCCTTCATGGACACGGCATATGCAGTGCACGATCTTGGGAAACATCAAAGCCTCACTCATACGGTCTGCTATCTCCTTGATCCGTAATTGGGCCGGTGAAGACGTCCGAAAAAGTGCTGATATCGCCAATTTGATGTACGTTGTGTTCAGGAATCAGAAACCATGGGCTTCCGTTGACGGCAAGGAACTCAAAGCTGAAGGAAAGCAAGAAGTTTCTTGATACACACGACTGCTGCGGTGCGGTTTATAGCTGCTGTCTAGATCTGAAAATGGGCATCTGATATCAATGAAACTTCAACCATAAAGGGGTGAAACTTCTCGGCGTTGCCTGGGTATACGTATTCTCATTGCTGCAGTGCGACGCACATGTCGAACTCCAGTTTGCTTTCACGTAATTATTGTTGGAAAATCAAGTGATAACAATTCCGAGTGGTTTCTCTGAATACAAGGTATCTCTTCACTGTAAGGGTGCCGTAAGGGTGCCGTACAGTATCATCTTTCACCACTCAAATGATGACATCCATCCAACCTCCTTTTGAAAATGGTTCACACATTGAGCCATTATAAAAGCGTCGTAATATGATTGGCCAATTAGACACCTTTTCAATTTTCTGAGGGGCTATACTCTATTTAGGCGACTAATCATCCCGCGCCCCGGCTAATCCGTGCCTTGTGTTTGCTGCATCCAACAAAAGTTCTTCACAAATCGCAACGACTGGACGTTACAGTACAGTACGCCGGACGACCACAATGGAGTAGGTATCTCACACCGCTAGACTATATCACAACCATCATGCAGTTTCTCCTCTTTCACAACATGTCTGTAGGGTTTCACTGCTACGGCAAATCCCTGCATTGTCCACTTCAAAACAACCGTCAATACACAAAATGTTCGTCTGAGGTCTCGACTACATTCCGCCCCATAGCGCAGAGCATACGATACTATTGTTACACGGATTTGGTTCCTCGTTCCGCCTTGTTCACGTACCTGGCGTTCGAAATCTGGTAGCGAATCTTGTGCGACGCGGCACAGTAAACCGCTTTTATGTACGCTACTTTCTTATCTGTTGATCATCCTGCAGGAAGCGAATGAAACGAAGTCCTCGCGGCTTTTTAGTCAATAAACCACATGTGCTGGTGGAGATACGAAGTGGCTGAATATTTAGTTACAAGCATTCCCCGCACTCGACCGCTACTCGGAGTAAAGCAGATACATGCGATAAAAAGTGGTGGATGTCGAGGTTACCGATAAGGGCCGAGGATCGTTCTACCACCTCTGATATCATACTTTGGTAGCCGTAGGGAAGAAGACTGACTGCTTTTGAAAAGCTGCTCTCCATGTACAACTTCTAAGCTCGTAGTTAGGAAAGTTCCCAGCTAAACATCAAGTGCTTAAAGTTTCGTGTTGGTTTGGTTTCAGCATAAGTTTCAAGTATCACATGATCTTCCTCGTCTTTCTCGAGGTAGCTCCTCTTAGGCTCCTGAGAGCAAAAGTTACGTACTCGCTGGTGACATCAGTCTCATCGTCAGTTGCAGAGTAACAGGCTCGCTGCCTTCTTCATGATCGAGCTCTTTGTCCATCCCGCCCGAGCGTACATTACCCTTTCTTCATCGTAATTCTACGTACTCGTCCCTGCATCCTCTCCCGATTCACGTAGCTGCTTCCCATTGATTTTCCGTTCTGATACGTCGACTACTCGTCATGCGTCTATGCAGAGAAAAGACCCTTTCTTATTCCCTTCTGCCGCTGTTGAATGAATAATTTGCATCCTAGATTCTACCTACTGCCTCTGAATGCAAGACTATGAAGAAAGCTTGAAGCTTCACAGCAGAAGCAGGACTAAGAGCAGCGCGTTCCAGGCGCGTTCTAGCCTCTCTAATTGTTATTATTGTTGTTGTACAATGAATTTCATATCGCGTTTCTCTCCAACTTAAAGGTACATCCTCATTATAGGCAGCAGCTAATAGACAAACCTAGCCTGAGCACTGAAGCACCATCCTCCAACTCTATCATGCACGGACATAGTAGTGTTTTCCGATTACCTCGTGGCTAGTTTTTGACGGCGTAGCTACAGTAGCAGGTTGAAAAGGCCTACTTAGACAAAATTAGCACTCCATGTACACAGACATTTAAGATAGTGCTTGCTGCCGGCACGCTCACTTTCAACCTCACAGACGTCCTCTGTATCGACCTAGCCACTGCACTGACACACGATAAGTCGAACCAGTTCATCACTCCCCTCAAATTTCGTTTTCGTTTTTGACACTATTCCAAGTTACTGCATAATCATCGGCACGACCGTCTACGACGACACGATCTACACCCTCATACTCGGAATAGTATCCGCGTGAGGGTGTTCCCCGCATATTTTCTTAATTCCCTCACCCAAACATTCTTGTGGAATAGTTTATTGATGATCAAATAGCATCAGTTCTCCAAGTCAAGGGTCACTGCTCTATATTGCATTACACTGCAGTCGATCCCAATCTTCCGAATCTGCCGGAAAGACGCCAAGTGAGGACCTCGATACTATGGTACCTGCGCCGTGTGACTACCCATTCCATGCGTTGAGCATTTGACTTACGACCTCGGTAGTATCTAAATGGAGTTTTATCAGTCGGATGCAGGCACATTGCCTGGAAGACACTGCCATGGGTAGCACTACGCTACAGCTCGGATTATTAACGGTATCTATCAGAGCCTAGCAAATAATACTCCGGCTGTATTATACCTGTTCGTGATAGAGAGCTGAAACTGCGTCCTTCCTCGCTCTCTGTGGCGCGTTGGGTCTCGTATTCCTTACGGTGCATTGTATCCTGGTAGTATCGATATCCTCTCAGGTGGCGGACGAGTCCAGAGGAAACAACCCATGCGATTGCTACATCACACCTAAAATATATTCAGGCACTGACCTTATTGATAGGATTTGTTCATTCCTCTAGCACTATTCCAGATCCTAATATTGTCCACTCCATTCTGCTCTATCTCCTCTCCACCCACACCAACTCACGAGCCTTATCGTGCAAGAACCAGGAATCGTCGTCCTGAATCCCCGGCACCGATCACTTTCTCCTCGACACATTCATGAATATCGCAATCTAGATACCATTCCTTAGTTCCAAATCTCCATCTGGACTCCAGTCTAATCTAAGTCCCCCTCCAAAACCCGACTAATGACTCGTCATCTTTGGTGATGACCTCGACTTCCACTACAGCAAGACTAATCAGCCACATACTACAGCAACGAAGTCAACCAACCGGGGATATCATACCTCTGTATCCGTACCACTGAAATAGGCTACCTGCCTACAGTAGTGTCTCCCAAAAACTCTAATTCCAGGCGTCTCTTTTCCTTGTTGCGCTGCTGTGTTGTGTTGTACAAAGAAAAAAGAAAATATACTCATCCCAGTCTTTCGTTTCACGACCTTCGCGCTTGCGTAGTACTTGGAAAAAGGAACTATATCAGCTAGGTGGAAAGATGTACAAGGCTAGAAGCAAGCTAACGATAGCTGGTTGGATTGGACATCTAGTCAATTAGAATTTATTTGTTTGGGAAAATAGGAAGAAATTAACGACTAAAATTACATTACCGTCGATGCCATCGAAACCCGTACGTACGACTCCACAAATCTGGCCCAGCCCAGCTCGACCCATGACTTTCCTTACAGCTGCGAGAGGATCTAGCCATCGGCATACACCCAGATCTCACCAAGAGTTCCCACACATCTCCAATCTCCCATCGCTCATCGCTTTCTCTCTAAAAGAAAGTGTTTCCCCACCACACCTCAGCACACCCCTCCGAGACACATCGTCCAATTGCAATGCCCATCGTCTCCTTTCCTCCCTCCACCAAAACCCGCCTATCCACACATCCACACATCTGCACAAATAAAGTAATGTTACACAAGTCTAAAAGCAGAAACCTGCCCCAATAACTCCCATTACTAGTCTTCCAGCATCTTCCCAGTCTCTCCCTCTCCACTCCAACACCCAGCCAACCGCACACTGTCTCCAGTACGTACTGTACTTTTTCAGCCCCTACGCCTGGCCTGTCCCAGTAACTTAGTGCTGAGGGTGTGATTTCCATGCTGTGTGACTTGACTTTCACTACCCGGAAAATCCTGGAGTAACTTCCCGGAGCTACTTGGTATCCTAGCCGACGATCGCGTTTTGATTGAATGAGCCGCTTTTCACTCTGCGTGCAATGGATTATGCACCATATCGCAGCCCGTTGTGCGTCTTTTCTGCACTCTACATGTACTGAGGGATAAAGATGTGTGGAATTATGACTAAAGAAAGAGCAGGAGGGAAAGGAAAGGCCGATGCCCGAATGGCGATGATGCGACGTGCGTCGCCTTCCAAGCTTGTTCTTTTTGGTGGATAATGCAAATGCAGGAGCACGCATCATTACAGCATCGTCATACCTACCATAAGTTACCCTAATTCTTGTTCCTGTATTGCAGATGCGATGCGATTGATGGGTATTTTTACTCGTACTGCTCTGCCGTTGTTCTAGCTACGCATGATCGATGCGATGACAAACCGGCATAGTCGATGTCTACCCTACCTTGACGTGCCTTACTTAGCAAGGAAAGAAAAATCTACGATTCGAGTACAGCATAACAGTGGCGGAAGTAGTTTATCGAATCAGAATGCGTTACACCCAAGTGCCAGCCACTCTCCACAAGTTTAGACCCTTTCTCTTCGCCATCTTCCGTGTAGTAGTAGTCGTCTCCTCTCTACCATGTTCCATGTCCACACTGTAAGTGTCTGCTGTGCCTGCAAAAATCAGGATGATACCTGTAACGACGCCAATACTCTTCCCCAACCAAACCCACCCGTCCAACGTCCGTTTTCCCGTTTCTCCTGGCCTTGGCTCAGGTCCCTGGGGCGGTTTTATCACATTTTCCTGGGTCTCTGTCATGTTAGCTTTTAGCTTCAATATTTCCCACACGACGCACTGCGCTCATGCCGTATTGTGCCGTGCCTGGGAACAGAAATATGAGAAACGCTGTTCCCTCCCTCCTCCTCCTGTATCAAGATCAAAGGGTCATCAGCATCTCCACTCAGCTTCCTCCCTCGAACCACACAGCGGTGCGATTCCGTCTCCACACTCCGCTCATTAGGAATCATCCCATCCGACAAAGCACAGCTCTGTTCCTGAACCAGGTCGGTGCAGATTTTGGTAACCTGTAAAACTTAAGTTTGGTACGCTAGGAGATAAGCATAGGGACTATTTGGGATGGGTAGTGAAGAAAGAGAGAGGAGATTCTCCGCTCAAAGCAATGCACCGGAGATTTTACTCGTATAGGCAATGTGAGATGGGAATGGTAATCTCATCACGTAGCTAGGTGAAATGATGGTCTGGCTTACGTGCGTGCAGTTTCTGTTCCTCGAAATTTGTCGTTGCCCGGAGGCAATGGTCCTCGTGATGCTCGTTGGCGCGCCAGTGAAGTGGATACCTGCGACGAACGGCAGGAGACGAGCAGCTTCGGTCCGAGATCGTGCTTCTTCTGTGTCTTCTTTTGCAGCAGAATCACTGCGTCCCGTCGACCGACCCGTGCCAGCGACATCGTTGACATGTTACAGGACGGCCCCTCGTCTTCTCGTCAAGTGACTTGAGCTGCGTTAAGGGGAAGGCGAGATCATCGGCCCCACGACCCTTATCGGGATAAGATGTGACCCTTTCAGCCGGGTTCCGAGGCGGAATATCGCGCTTTTTCAACGGCTGTATTGCCTCAAGAGGACGAGGCTTATGAACGTTGATGCTGTATTTGGGTACGCGTTACGCACTGCTACCAGCTGTCCACCTCATCACGACGGAACCAGCCAGCTCAGGTCATGGAGAGATAATCCCCAAGGTGGGGGCTTGCCGTCCGCCAGACTCCGAAACGCTTCTCTATTCCGTGTAGAGGAAAGCTCCGCGATCTGCTTGCGTCGACCCCACTGTAAATGTTGCCTTCCTTGGGGTATGCCCATGCCTGCATTGCCTCGCCTCATTTCACAGCAAAGCCCTTGTGTAGGGGAAAGAGGAGCAGATATTACAGGAATTGCATATGGGGCGACAGATTGCCATCAAAGGGACGCTTTGACATCATATCTCAGCCATCGCGACTTTGGGGGATAACTATACGTGTCAGATGACCATCACGCAGATCGTAGAGTAGCTGCTATGGAGCACAATTGCTGCAAATGAGAGTCCACTGTGACAAAATAAAGCATATTCTCATCGTCCACTCAGAGCGCAAGATACGTAAGATTACAGTCTCTTTTTCTAGACCCAGCTGTCCTAGCCTATATAACGTGTGTAATATGTGTTGTTATGTTCGAGACCTGCTGTTGACATGACATGCACCCCCATAAAAACGCTCCCCACAGGAAAATCTTACGCAAAATGATCGAGTGGACATGCATAACAAGCCTGAGGATTTACGGATAGGCTTCCACGTGCGGTATCTACACAGCTACTGTAACGCGGAGAATTTGACTATCCAATACTAGGACTTGCAATTTGCGAAAAATCGTACGATATATTCCAAAGGGGCATTTAATCGACGACAAATTCAAACAGAAGAAGCAAACGCAACGCAGAGCAAAGCAGGCAAGCAGAATCACACCGGTTAGCCGTGGCGCCGGCGGCGGCATCATAGGAAAATCCAAAATTCAAAATCGGGAAGTCGGGAAGACATTCTGTCTTTTCTGCTTTTCTTTTTCTTTTTCCTTTGATTTGGTCATGACTTAACGAAAAGCGCAAGAACTGGAATCGCGATGGAAAAAGCAAAATACATCTCGCATCTCCAGTCTGCGCGAACCAGCATATACGAAGCCGGAAGCGGGCAGGCACTGCAACGGCGCCTGCACCCAGTTGATCGTGCATCTTACATACAAGGCTCTGCAGCATCGTGGCGAAGGAAATGGCGGTTCTAGTGAAACCGTGCGGCTTTAGTAAAATGCAGAGTGTCGTCGTAGCCAACTCAATCAAATCAAATCTTGCAGTCGTCTGAGAGTCGTATTTTTTTGCTTCTTTCGGTCCAGAAAAATATGACACCGGGAACTATTCTCCCCATTCTCGGTCTGCGACCCGAAAGTTGAGTATGTCATGTTAGTCATAGATTGCTATTGGCGGCCTGTTTCAGAAAAATGAGGCGTGTGGCTGTGTGGGAATCCCGCCCTTCAATCCGTCCATCGGTAACGGTGACAAGGTGCTGGAACCGGGACTAAAGGGAGTTTCGTACCGACATACCAGGGGGAAATCCTTCAATGTGATCGTGAAATCCCAGCGCATTGAGCAATATGTCGGCGGCGTGCGAACGCTGCAGTGTCGCTGCAATTACAAAATAATTCTTGGCAAGGTCTGGCCAGCGTAGGAGATTTTCGCATGCGTTTTCGTAGCTGTTTCATTCATGGCATGTCAGGTCGAAATATGGGGAGATTTCGATGAGGGGTTGCAATTTGCGAGTGCAATTGAGGGGTCGTTTGTGTGCCGCTCTGGAACTGTGGAACGGTGGAACTGTTGACATCTGCAAGTTCGAGGATCTAAAGGGACCTTGGAATGGTGCTGTCCAAAGCAAGAAGAGCTTGCGACTATAACCAAGGAATAAAAGGCGATTCATACTGGCCGGCGATGATGATCAAAACGCTTTGAAGGTGGTTTGATCGTGGGGGTACAGATGCAGTGTTATGCTGCATGGAATGCACGATGCATTATCGGAACAACCACATAAGAGCTATCGTAAAATGATCATAGCAGACTTTGGAATCAAGATGTGTGATTGACATGCACGTAATCTGATAAGGCAATATGTTTGATTGGTAGGGAATCCACAAAAGTCGCGATGCTAGATGTGTCAATCATTGGCAATCAAACATACTTCACTAATTATATTACACCTGCCAAAAATGTCAATGAATGCTGGTTGCTAAGTGGACACACCTGCACGGCACTTACTCTCAAGGAAGGAGCATCTTCATGATTCAAAGTCGGTGAAGCTGTAGATTTTTCATCAGAATCTATCCCTTGAACGACGCGAACCCCCTGTGTGCAGTTACAATCCGGTCGCATATGGCCGAAGTCGCTATGCCAGCCAAGCAGAAGCTGTAGTATCAGCACCACTATCTCGTTGTTTTCCAAATTTGGATGGTAGAAAGTATGCGTTGCCTCACTTTGACTTTGAAGTTTGTACGAAGTCCAGACTATGAGACGCTCTCGGCACTTCATTCTTGACATCCATGATGATGATCCGTGACGCCATGCCGACCCTTTCATGCATCATTTGTTGCTGCAGGCACTGTATCTGAAGCATCAGACAGCAGTCATATCCTGGAGTATGGAGAGAAGCGGTGAGATAGGGGGTGCAAGACTCGGTCGAGCACTAGGTAAAGCCGTTGTCTGCAAAGTTTCGGACTTGTATTCCTCGTAGACAGGTTACGACTGGAATTTGATGGATCTCCTCGCCGATGGGGCAGGTAGGATCAAGAGAATGAGCCTCTTCAATGAGGGACAAAGTTGTCACTACACTCGGGGTGGTCCCATTTGGAAGGAGTAAAGGAGGTAGTAGTAGTAGCAGTTGTTGATGCAATCGGTATCTTTCGAGAACTATGTACGTATTGCACTTCGGACGAATCCCGAAGTCATTGACTATAATAAGGGCCTTATGAAGTTATGCCCATAATAAGAATGTCAGTCGAAACTTATCCATCAGTCCACATAGTGCATTCATATTGAGTGCAACGTGGACTCGGAAAGTGGACTCACAGTAGTAGTAGTAGTAGCAGTCATTAACGTCTCGAGAGTAACAGGTTGAGGTGCTAAGCTAAGGTTGTACATACAAAGTCCTGGCTGAAAAGGTGCCGACAAACCCATAAGGGACAAAGGACCTCCTAAGCCAGCCCTGGATCCCTAATCCCACAGTGTTACAGTTTCATTGCATGCCATTTCTCTAGAAAGCAATTCCAAGAAGATTGGCATGGCTGCTGGCCGCCCCTAAAGCAGCCGTTCGACACAGTCGCTAATAAGTCCTCCTTCCGCCAGTTGAAAGAGGTCTTACATGATTCGAAGAATCAGGCAGGACTTCCCAGGTAATCATCCCGATTTATCCTTAGACAGAAGCCGAAGGAGTAAAGATAGCCATCTCAATGTCGGATACTACATGCTCACGATGTATGAGTCTCATATGAGTAGGAAGAGAGTTGATGACAGTAGTTTAGTGATGCTATTTGAAATTATGAAGGTATCTAGCAGACTATCTTTTCTAACCAAGTTGTCTGAAGTATAGATGCCCTGGATATGTACAGAGGAGTGCATAGTATATCTCCGTACTTTGAATCTACACAGATATCCAAGATCCTTTGAATCAGAAAGAGAATTTTGTACAGATTGTTAGGCCCTCCCATGAACGTCCTTTGAACACCATTAATGAGAACCCTGCCTGCGATATGAAACCCCTTTAGCATGAATGAATGCCATCGTGAAAGTCGGGATCACATCATCTTTGACGAGCACTAAAGAGCCGTAACAGCAGTAGAGATTGCTCTAGCAGTAGCACCTGAGGTTGAGGGGATGGCTGTTGTGGTAGAGGTGCTATGGCGTGAGTCTGCGTTAGCTGACTCTTCGTCGACATGTTCCTTGCGCCGCTTCCTCAGACAACCCAGGCAGTTCTTAAAACGTGTAAAGCAACCGCCAACCATTGCCTGATCATAATCTGTTCCCGAACGAGATATTGGAGGTAGAGAAGTACCATTTTGCATCTGAGATCGTATTTTTTCAAGTACCTGCAATATGAAGAAGCCAGGAGAGGTGAAGAGCAATACTGTGAGGGAAAGGCCTTGTTTGCTGTTGTTTGTTTGTGTCCAGACGTCCATAAATGCTATCAATGTGTGAATCAGAACAGCTAAAGCAATGCTGATCAAAGCACCAAGGGAGGCAAAACTATCCGCTGGTCAATCCAGATATCATTTCGTATTGGGAACAAAATTGGAGAGTTTTACCCGACTCCCCTTTCCGATTCCAAGGCACTTTGGTAGCAAAACATGATAGTATAAATGAACCATGACATCTGGATTCTATCTCTAACGTTAGCTTGTATCATTACATTTATAACACAGACCTACCCAAACATGTATTCCAAGTCTTCCGAATCCTTAGTAAGATTATACATCATGCCAGAGAGTAAGAGGCAGACGACAACAGGTTCTCGTCTCTTGGTCCAGCGAGAACCCCAGCATATAAGTATGGCAACACCGATGAGAATCGATCCTTCGGTAAATAACTTTTCGCGCGCCCAATTCTCGATTTGTGACTTTAGATCATCCCAGATGGTGCCTTCGGTTGTGGTTGGTGAATGTGAGTTGTAGAAGCCGGGCTCATAACTGTGAGTTGTAGAAGTGATGATTATTCTCAGCTAACTACAAGGTCTTAAGGACCTTTTATAAACGATTTCTAGCCTGTTTGAGTGGCCAAATTTAAATGCAAACAGGCCAAAATGAGACCTTCCGTACAATTATAAATAGATTCGCACAAACGGAAATGAGGGCATTCCCAAGTGAATCTCATCCGTACGGGCTTCTCACAGTGAACTTCCATTTGCAGAGTCCAAAGAAATCGCGATGTTTGTGATAATGGCTCTACCATCTACAGCCATGATAATGTTTGCCAATTATGATTCCGTAGATTAACATTCTTATGAGGTTAGATGCGGTAGTGTATGTTATAACTTATCAGATTCATCTGTCGACTCGGCTGTAAGCTTCTTGTGTTTTTCGTGCTTGTTAGCTCGATTTTTTTTGTTCTGGAAAAAGACTGTAAGTAGACGTAACGGATAGATATTTGAAGAATGATGTGTCTCTCGCAATCCCAGAAGGTCGTTCATGGCCGTGACTACTTTTCCGCGCTATTCCTCGTGGCACAGCTCGCCTATACTGGTTAGATAAGCACGTATCTCCCAAGCCGCACAGATGCTCGAGGCGGGGTGTTTGCAAGGCTGTTGCACAAGTGTTCATTGAAGAGAATATTTGTAGCGGACAGACTGGAGTAATACCCTTCATCAGGTTTTATCTACTACACTAACTGTTCTGTAGGTTTTCATCCCGAACTCAATATACCAAACTTTCAGCAGTGGACCACAATGGGCCCCCAAAACGGTGCAACGGCCGGCTACGACCCGACAAAAGTTGAATCGCATTTGCGATCAGAAATTGATGTTATTGCAGTAAGTGGACTGGCGTCCCGGATAGCTGAATGCTATACAGGGTGCTTGAGCATGGCAATGCGTACCGTGAAAGTGCGCACCATAGTGTGTTGCTTAGACACAAGCTCCGACTCGAATAGGACATCGGAACCCTTCTATGACACGATAACCAAGGAATGACAAACGTTTGGGAAGGCGAAGAGTCGGATTCTCTGCGTGACCCACAGCTTCTTAGGTGATATTGTCCACAAAGCTCTCCAGAGATCGCGCAGATGCAACCTAAAGCAATGTTCGATTCAACTTAAGAAATCTTACTATTGGACACTGGCCCAACTACCCTGTGGATACAAAAAGGAGAGATATCACGGTATTTGGATACTCGGAGAGATCACTACAAGTAGCACTGGCTCTCCAGGGTTATAAGACTAGACCGAAGCGCACGCTGTTTGTGCGAGCGTTGTCTTCCTTTGGGACAACCTATCTGCATGATTCCCATGGATACGTTCAAACCCACAAACACCTACGAGAGTTATCTTTCATCCCACCGAGAGAGGGCTCCGGTGCTTTAAACAAAGCACTCGCAGCAATAATGAAGCACCTCAAGAGTACGCTGTTAAGCGCAAAGTCGGTGGCTGCCTCGCTGGGATTCGACACAGGTCTGGTCAGTCTAATATCCAGGTCGACTTTGACGCCAGAGATGCTCACATATACCAAGAAACAGGAAACCGGATATGAGATTGAGCTACCCCTCTTCCTCACCGAACCAGGCCCCGTGGTCTTCGTCTCCGCCACGATGATGTATAGCCTCTTTGCCATGGCCTACTACACTCTCCACCATCATCATAGATACCAGAATGCATTCATCAGTTTGGGCATCGTAGCCGGCGCCATCTTTTCGTTCTGGCTCCAGCCACAAAATGGTGCCATTGGTGCCATCACGACGATCATGCCGATGTTCCTGAGCTTTGCCTTGGGATTCAGCAACGGGATGCACTCATTCGTAGGCCCCAGGTCCTATACTGAAGAGGAGAAGATCTTTTGTGCTTTGGATCTTTGGGCTTCTGAAATGGCGAATGTAAACACATCCGCTGTCGACGAAAAGCATAGCAAGGAAAAGAAGTGCTTGTCTCATTTTATTTCAGTCTGACAGCGAGCAGACACCCTCCCAGATGACAGCGCTAAACTGCGCTATGCTTTGCGTGTGAGCCTCCTAAGATCCCATGAATCTTAATTTCCTTCGTATCCGGCGTCTCGTGTTATTCAATTTTGAGTTATCCTCGATCACTCTCGCTCTATTCATTTGCTCATTATATGGACCTATTCTCGCAAGTATTTCGCATGTTGTATGTTAAATTGATTAGAAATATATTTATTGTTGTGCGTTCGAGGTCAAGTGGAAAATATGATGACAATGACCGAAACTTTATTCACTGTGTTGACGTCAAATTTGCAGACAGAGCCAATTGACCATTGGTAGGAACTAAAATCGGTAATCACATGCTCATCCAAAAGAGTATGACCCTTACTCTGTACGACCGTGCTACGCAAGTATGGCGAGGGCCATTCTTGCTTTGCTGTCCATCCCATGCAGGCGGATGAAACGTCGACGAAGTATTGACATTGTTCTAGGGAAATCGCGCCATCTCTACGTAATTCTTGCAGCGCCAGATACGCACTTTTAACTGCAACGTTTTAAGACAGTTTATAGTCATGTATATGCTACATAAATGGAGAAGTTCTACTACTCCTGATGTCTTCAATCTTCCTAGATTAAGGACGAAAATACCCCACCGCTAAGTCCGAATACACGCTACGTATGATACACCAGCTCCCCATCAATAATACCACCCAAAAGCAAATCCGCCATAGCAACTCCGCTAGAGCCCCCACTCGATGGCGCGGCATATCAATCCGCAGTTCTTGCGTCGGCTGCCTGCGCCGCAAGATCTCTACGTACTACTTCATCCTCCATGATATTTCCGCGACTGAGATTCGTCGCATTGCGTTTTGCTCTTCCTCCAAACAGACATTCCCATAAATCATCTTCGCCGACAGCTTCCCCACCACTTGTGCCTTTAGCCAGCAGATCCGCCAACTTCACGTCTTGCAATTCCATACTATTTGCCTCTTCCAAGCCGCCCGCCACTAACTCATCCTCTGTAAGTTCTCTACCCTTGCCTTTCTTCGACCCGACGGCATGACCCAGGTGTTCCATTCGTCTCTTCACGGATAGTTCATAGATAGACTCTTCCACCGTGTCCCCAACAAGGTACAACCAGACGCTTGTCCCTACAGTCTGCCCGATCCGGTCTACTCTAGCAATCGCTTGTAACTCCAATGCAGTGTTCAGGAGAGGTTCACATAAAAACACATGGCTGGCATTGACCAGTGTTAATCCGGCACTATGTGCGCGGGCATGCAGCAAGAATACTTCTATGCCTGCATCATTCTTGAATTTCTCGATTCCATCAGACTTATCGATTGAGGTGAAGCCAATGCGATACCGTTGGAAAGCCCGGGAGAGAACTGAGAGAAAATCCTTGAACTGGGAGAAGACGATTGATTTCGCGCCGGGGTCTGATTCACGAAGATAGAGGAGATGGCGTGCCAATGTGTCGATTTTCGTACCGAAAGAGAAGTTGCCCGGTAATTCGATATTCTTGATTTGAGCAAGCGTGGCCTTGCTGACATCAGAATATATTTTTGACTTGCGGGAAACGGAAGACGACGGCGAACGTGCCTGCACTGGCTCGTGCAGCTCCTCTGCTTGTATGGAAAGCTCTTGAGGTTTATACGTGATTTCATGAAGATCTGCTTGGATTAATTTGCGCTTGCAAACCGGACAATTGTGATGCGCTTGGAGATGTTAGCAAAACAGAACAAGTATAGGAGGGACGGGAAACAGCTTACAGTTCCACCATAACTTAATGCAGTCATGACAATATTGATGCCCGCACACTGTAAGAGCACCAACCTCAAACTCGTCCCTACAAATAACACATATCCTTTTCTCTTCTGGATTCTTAGCTTCCAGTTTCAGATGAAGAAGGTATCTCCTCTTGGCCTTGGCGGCAGCAAGCTTCTGGTATAACTTTTCCTCGTCTTGAATCATCTTTGCGACGACCTTGTCATTTTTGGGTCCCTCATATGGACTTAGACCGTCACTAATGACTTGTAATTGCCGGTAATATTCCAGTCGTGAGTTCATGATGCTGGTGAAAAGTTCTATCTCCTTCTCTAGAGCTGTGATAACTCTGCTTTGCTCAGTAAGATTTCGGTTGATACTGAGTTGCCCTTCAACAATGGAAAGCTCATGTTGAGCCCGCACACTTCCATCCTCCGCAGCAGATCTCAGAGATGATGCGACAATTCTCAGTTCTGACACAATTTCTCGCAACGTACTTTGATCTCTGTGAACATGTTGCTCTCTAATATGGAAGAGTTCCAGAGTCTTTTCCGGGTAAGGCCCTTTGCCCGCCTTAGCTTCGCGTACAGCAGCTTTCGCCTCTTGCTCGGCAAGATTGTTGGTACTGGTAAATTCGACTGTCAGTATACACTACATGGAAGACATAGCGAGCGGTCCTCGTTCTGCATGGAAAGTGGAAATATGCGAAGAAGATTGAGGGAGCAAGAATATGTTACGAACGGATCGTACTTACAAGCCAGTCAGATATTTATGTCTATCAGCGATCATAGTTCGTAGCACGTGTACGTATACCATGACTTCATCTTGCAGTTTGGTAGATTCTTCATACTCATCTCCATTGACCTCAAGCCCGTCATCTTCGTCAACCAGAGGGCGCAACAGAATCTGAATTAGATGTTCTCTCCATTCATCAATCTGATTTGCTTGTGCATCTAAGCAGTTTCCTAGGATATGAAAACTATACAATTGTCAGTGTGGGTGCAAAAAATATGTGTGATCGTAAGAGCTGGAGGATGCTGTTCCCAAATGAGTAGAAAGAAAGGGGACAATACTTTTCAACGATACGGCGGCTTTCGAGACCACCCTTGGTGATGTTCATGAGGATCGCCGGTATTTCTACAAAGCTTTGGGATTCTGCTCGGCCTGCGATGGTTTGCATAAGTGTGTTCGTTTTGTTGTATACCTGTGAAAATGTTAGGGAAGCGCTCATCATAGACGAATTAGGGATGCGCTAGAAGTAGAATCACTCCAACAAAATTTGGAATATGCATACCTCCTGCAATATTTCGCGCCGCAGCTTTTTTGCTGCTTCGTAACCTTCAGTTTCAAGTCTTTCTAGTTCTTGAAACTCTGCAGAATCAGGCTTGGTCATTTCCTCATTAGTTTTGATCTGGAAGTACGCATTTGCACGGAAAAACAGTGCCATATGCTCAATCTCCAGAGCACCTCTCAAGCGAGTGCGAAGCGTGCCCATGCGCGACATGGGATCGGATCTGGCATCCAAGTTAGAATTCTCCAAATCGATCTTTAACATTTACTTACTCATCCTGATCGTTGGCAACTGCATCTGATCCAGAGCGGTGACTTCTTGCCTCGATTCCACCGTTCCTGGACTTCTCTAACTCGATACGTATTTGCTCGCGGCATTCCTGGACCATTGATGCAGCCTCGATGACCACTGCTTCCCAGATATTCAGAGCTTCTCGTACCCGAGGCGAGTTTTCGAACAACTGCCCTCGTTTCAGCCGACATTGAAGGAGCGAACGATGGTCTGTTCTAATTGCTACGTCTGCTTGCTCAATCATGAAATCAAGGACCTGGTCTACAGTTCGCAATGGTGAATCTTTGTTCTGTCCGAGTGCCCGCCGATTTCGACCCCCAACTTCTGGATGGAGTGCGGTCTGCCTAAGTCTGACAAGCCAGCGCCGCATGACTTCAGTGTAATCCTGCGAGTTCCAGTCTTCAGTAATTGGATCTCCGTCTACATTCAAATTTGCCTCTTCGCACATCTGCTCGAATAGTTCCTGGTAGCATTGCTCTTCAATCGGTGTGAAAGGCATAGTGATAACAAAACGTCGCTGTTGAGGTAGCTTCAACTCATCACGGACGTTTCGTTTGCTGTGGCGTAAAGCTACCGTTCCGAAAAGCCTCTGAAACTCTGCCTTGTGGGAAGATATAAGCGATAGGAATATATGCTGCGAAGAGGCGTACGGCTCATATCTCAGGAAAATTAACAATCCTTGTAGGTCGGTGATATTCTTTCTCACCTACAGGAGTTTAGCAAGGTGTGAGAAATAATTGCTGGTTGCCAAGATAAGAAGTGCATCGGGAGGGGCAGATTTGTAGAAATGCGTATACTTCGCAGAAACAGTGTGGAAGGTACTTACTGGCGTACCTGTGATTGCCCAAGCATTAATGCGAGGTATCATTTTGGCCACAGTTGCTGCTTTGCTAACACCACTCTCCACCATTTGTGCTTCGTCCAGGCATACTCGCCACCATGAGAATTGCATTAGAGGCGATTTCCGTCGCGGATACTTCGATTCATGGCGTAATTTCTTTTCGGGGTTTAATTTGGTGAAGTTGATCTCAGCAGAAAGCACCGCATAGGTTGTAATGACAACATCGGAATTCGCAAAGCTATCCAATATCTCCTCTTGTTCAATGCGCCGGTTTTTAATGCCCTGATAATGCATGAATTTGAGATGCGGAGCATGCTTCTGAATTTCGGCTATCCATTGTTCTAAAGTTTGTCAGTGACCGTCAAGGAAAGGGTAGGAAAATTGACATGAAAAGACATTCTTAGATTTCTTACTTGAAATGGACGGTGGAGAAATTATCAGTGTAGCACCAGTTGGCCGCAAATCTTCATCAGTATACGCATCGAACACCAACGACCTCCCGGCTGGACGCTTATGAAGTGTCATTAAAGCAATCATTTCGACAGTCTTCCCCAGCCCCATTTCCTCCGCCAAAATCCCCCCCTTGATCCTTGTTTCCAGGGCAAAGAATGGCTCGAGGTCAAAGGTAACTATGCCAAATAAGTGGCTCAAATAAAAAGTCTGACCATGGATGTCTGTAACAGCTCTAAATGTATTCGGCAGTTCACTCATGGGCACATCCTTCACGGGTTGAATACCGTGGGTCGTGTCAGCCCATTCCATGCCCTCCCGACGAAGTAACCATTGCACTGCACGCTTTTGGAAAGGGTAAAGATCCGTGTTTAAGTCGGTTTCTATTGATGCCGCAACGGCATCTTCCTTTTCAGGGGAATGAACACAATTGTAAAACTCTTGGGCTGAGAAAGTATCCGTCTTAGAAAATTTCGGATCTGGAAAATAGGTTTCGAGAACTTTTATGAGTTCCCGCGTCTTTTTCTTTTGAATAACATATTCGGGTGAAGTGGTAACATTCCATTTCATTGTGAAGAATATTTGTATGTAGTCGGATTCGTCCTTCCTTAGTAGCACAATATCAACCTCCGTCCATAGTCTGCCTTGATCATAAGGCGAGTTTATAGAATTTCTGTTAACAGCCAATGAAGTGAAGATATCGTCGAGGTTATCAATTGTCTCATCGGTTTGGTTGTTAATGACAGGAGGGTTCATCGATAGTGGCACGCAGAGTAGACTGTTTCCGGCTTCATCATATATGTCCAAACTATGAGCCGAATAACCGGAGGCGTGCCGATTCCAAGGACTGGAGTAAGAGATATTGTTCTTCCTAAGGGTCAAATCGAAGCCAGACAACTTCGACCCAGCGCATTCGATTGCCAGAAGGCTTTCCTTGACAATGATATACTGAAATTGCGGTCCAGCCTGATTTATATCTTGGTGTTCAACTGCTCGTTTCCGAATCGCCGTTTTCCGCCGCTTCCGGGGAGGTTCTACTCGCGAGTTCTGGAAAATTTTGTGGTCAGCCTTCCTAGTTATACTAACCAAAGAGAACTTTTGCAAATGGGAAAGAACAAACCTCATCCTGAGAAAGAAAGTCTATAAGAGCATCTGGGATCTCTCTCACAGTGGGTGGTGGCGATATCCCTTCCTGCATGGAACCCGACTTCACTGGTTTATGGATTCTGACAATATCCTCGGCACTGTCGTTCGATGGCGACAAGCCAGAAGGCGACCGACGTCTAGCGATTTGTTTTGTTCGAGCCATCGTGTTGCGCAAATGGGATGAAACTGTCCAGGCCTGGTCAGCGAAGCCGCTTTTCAGCTGCTGCAACTTGTGATAATAAGTAAAAACCGAGCAACGGCGTCAGATTATCGTTTCCGATAGAATAAATATAGAAAAATAGGTAGCGCGCTGATGAATCTCAGAAGATTGACAGCATTGCCAGAGGTGTTCATGAAGCGCCTGAATGTCAATAATGATGAATCCGATAACGATAAGAAATTAAAATGCGGGCAGCTAGTAGCTAGTGGCGTGGAGCTACTTTAGCTTCGCGGATAAAGCTTAATCCTGACCCGTGCTATTTGGCTACAGTGTATTACATAATGCATCAATCATGTGATCTCAGAATTCTAAATCAACGCTAAGCAAAATCGCAAGACATGGCAGAGCTTCTTGGTGGGACAAGTTGACGTGAATATTTTGGGGTATTTCGGCGTTGACTTCGTCATTCCAATAAGGTCCTGCTCTGACCTGCTGAAACAAGGTATCTCTTCCTGTTTTTCTATTCTGTTATATGATAGCTGTATCTTCAAATCACATTGTGTTGACCTTGCATACAGTCCGCCCAACATGATCCTTAAACCTCACCAATTGCGGCCGATACCATCCTTTTTGCTCCCATTCGCAGAATCGACAAGTTCTATCCAAATACGATGTCTGCATTATCGCATGAAGGCGCCGCCTGTACCTCGTCCTACAGCTTTTGTGCCAGATGCGCCGACATTTCTCACACTCATTGGACGAAATCTGAGCCAGCATGCCAGTAAAATAAAGTCTTGGAATGCATTGTTTACCTTGACGTCTGATGAATTACGGGAACTAGGCGTTGAACCCCCCCGCACCCGTCGTTATCTTTTACGTTGGAGAGAGAAGTTTCGAAATGGACAGTACGGCATCGGAGGAGATTTCAAACACATTGACAATGGGACTGCGGAACTTCGGGTGGTAGAAGTACCCGGATCTGATAAAATCCCAGCTACAGCAACTTTGTCCCCAGGGAAACGGAAGATTGTGGTCAATGTGCCTGCGGGAGGCTTTGCAGAGGACAAGTTGCCTGAGCAAATGGTTCCAGTCAAAGGCATACGCATCAAGGGTGCAAATACCATCGTTGGACCTCACATACTGCCTATGAAAGGAGGAGAAGGAGCAAGGATTGTGGTGAAGGAAGGATTGTGGGAAGACCGCCGAGGACACAAGATCGACGGCGGCGAGCGAAGACAGGCAGAAGTTCGAGCAAAGAAGAGGGGAGAGGAAAAGCGCGCGAGATAAGGGTACGAGGTGATGCTTGATGTAAGATAATGTTGTGAGGCTGTGCATGGCATGCTTCTGTACATAGGGAGAAGGTGGCTGTATGCGGTACTTGCATTGGAGGTATTCATCGCAATATTGCAGGTCGATGGAGATGTTGCAATTGGTCTCGTTCCACGGCTGTGGTCAATCAGCTGGGTCACCCGAGATAGGAAGATCGGTGGCGGATAGCTTAAGTCGAAAGCCTTTCCCGTGTGAGGCCGAAATACCTCATACCTATACCCAGAAAGCATCATGTCTTTCCTTATCGTAACGATTAGTTCCTTTCGAGATCACCCGAGATTCGTCTTGTCTCATGCGGGATCGGGACATTATTTGTGCTAACATGGTTGCAATTCTACCGGCTCCCTGGCTCCTTCACAGCCTTAGTCTTTCTAACGTTCTGTGCATCCTCGCCCTACCCTTCCTCGTAAACACCCATATGTAGCAATCGCGGTGGACTACCTACCTGATATGTACATTATTCACCGCATTGTCCGATTCGATGATTCCACTGAATGATTTGTTTAGATTTGACAAAGATATGAGCTGATTTGGTAATTGATGAGGGATTGCGCCAGCCCTGGCTGTGCTTGAAGAGGCAAACGGGCAAACTTTATCCCACGATTACTTTCTTCTCGTTAAAATTGTCAGTCTAATCCGGTCAACCTGCCAATCCGTCGCGTTTCCGCCCACATCCCACGCAAGAAAGGACTGCACATCAGCCACTAGAAAGTAGCATGGAGCAACAGCAAGCCGAAGCAGCGAACCAACTCTTGCAGCGCAACAATTCGTCCCCAGCGAGCTTACGGGACTATCGCTATCAGGTCTGCTTTAAGGCTGTCCAGGTGCTTTCAGGTCTTTCAGGTCTTTCAGGTCATTCAGGCCACTACTGTCCAATGTGGAATCGGTCATTAAGATTCCTCGAAGGAAGGGAGGCAAATGGCTCCAAGATGTGGTTTAAGGCACAGCAAGGCATACCCGTCGCTAGCTAGGTCTGTTCTTCGTCCGTGGTTGGTCTCTCTCTACACTAATTGAAGCTCTCGGCTCATCGCTCCCACAGAACCTGTTGAAGTAGCTATTTACAGTCGCACAGCAGGAGCCGTCGACCGCGAGATATCCATTCACATAGTGGAGGGGTGCGTCATATACATTGAGATGGCCAGAATTGTACGTCCTAAGTGACTCCACGGCGCAATGCCATCCCCTCTGGTTCTAGCTCTATGCCTAGCTATGAGGTGCATGACAACTCCAGCGGGCGGGTACTCACTATTGAGGTACTTCGAAGGTGGAAAATTGGGACTTTCATGAAGGAGTATGACACATCTTTCAATTGACAGCCTAAAACCCAAGGAGCTCCTATCCCTTCCGAGTGATGTTTTGATTTGTTCAAAGATCGCTACCGGATTTTAGGGCTTTTTCTGCCTATTTTTTGGGCTGCTCTAACCTTAAGCACCACGGTGCACGGCACTCGCTGAACATCCTTGTTTAGCCATCAATAGCTAAAACGCAGGAACCCTCGATGCCAACTCCATCTGCCTGGACGGCATATGTATTTCTCCGCTATATTCGCTACCACCTATACATCGGCTTTCAATGCTTCCTGACTGCTCGCAATCCCATACCGTTCCTAATGACAAGCCCCAGACTGATTATAACACACAACTGCCAAACCCTAACGAAAGGATTTTACTTATTTTCTCTCATCCTCCTACGGAAATGGCCCCCATCAGGGTGCAAAACCGTCATCTCGTTGATTGGGCTCCACTATCATCCTGGCTATCTGGGGACTACGATTCTACATCCATCCTGCAATACTCGTTCCGTATTGAAGGAGCTCTTTGGTAGGTCACATGTGTGGATAGCTCCATCACTCCATAGTCCGAGCTAGAGCAAGGCTGCCTCGACAATGGAGCGCCATATCACGCAGTTGCTCTCCCATGCTCGGGTCACGTTTTCATCAGTGGCGGACATATACCGAATCCATACAGAGGCAGTGCTTCTACTTGCGTGTCATCCACTCTTGAGTCTCGTTTCATTGGATTTCCTTAATGGGTTCTTAATATTTATCTTCTCTCATCACATTGCTTTCTGTGCCGCCGTTCCATCTTTATAAAATAGGGAAGTCTCCTCGAGGTGAAAGTCATTCTATTCACCATCTTCACATAGCTCTTCAGTCAAAGCACCATCCAAACCACAAAACAGACTCAGTCCATTCATCGCTCAATCGCACTTCAAGACTAGTCTATCGAACTCACTCGACTAGAGACAGTACTTTCTTGCCTCTTCCTTGCCGCCAATCTTGAAGTCCACTCAAGAGTGATCACACGAAGTTAAAGCTCTCCGGTCAATGTTAGTAAACATTCTCTCGAGCATTTGAGCATCATCTGAAACCTAGAAGGGCTTCCGGCAACGAACAGAAAGCCTTTGAACCAACCACCGAGCAGTCCAGTGCATTCAATCTTGCCCGTATCGCTGTTGAAGACTCTGATAACGACCGCCAAGCCAAAACTGAACCAGAGCTTACGAACGCCCCTACCGAAACCGAAACCGACACCGACACCGAAACCGACACCGACACCGAAACAGAGACCAGAATGTCTTCTTCTCACCGCTCCTCAACAAGCAAGGGAAAACACTCTTCTTCATCGAAATCGTCGAAGCCAAAGCAGGATGATTGGTCTGGCATTACAGATCCCGAAGAAAGGAGACGAGTGCAGAACAGACTTGCACAGAGAAAGTTCCGTAAGTCAAAACTGTTGGAAAAGTTATTTTACAAGGAATACTCACACTCTACAGGAGACAAGACTAAGGCGGACAAAGAACGCCAAGATCGTGACGCCGAAAATCAAGCTCACGCAGGTCATTCATATCATACTCCTGACCCGAATGAGATTTACAACGACACAGCGGCCTCCGCAACACCATGGGGATCTATCTCGATGACACATGTGGTTTCAAGAGGACGAGCTCAAGATAACACCTACAGGCGTGATACTCGACCAGACGAGGAAGCAAGTCACTACGAAAATGCCGAAGCTACCTACGAAGGCGAAACTTACTACGAAGGTGAAGCCGCAGCCTATGAAGATGATCGACCATACTATGAGTATGGAAGTGCAGCCGGTAGCAGCAGGACGTCAGGATATTGAGCATGACTGGATTGACGATCTATGAGAAAACGCTACGATGAGATGACGGAGGAACAACATCTAATTTTACTTCTACGACCTCGAAACGGCCTTCCAAGTCGGCACGAGTTTTTACTGCATTGCAAATTTCTTTCTTACTACCCAGAATTTTCGATCGACACGCTATTTACTGATATAGACGGTGCACACGCATGGAAAAGGAGGACAGGTTTAAACGATACCAAGCCCCTATCTCAGGCAATCATTTTTATTTCTTTCTCTTATCTAGTTTCAGCCCTCTTTGCAGCAAGAATTGTTTAATTGCTGCCTGCTTCATGTAACACTAGAAATTTTCTTTATACTTTCTATTTGCCGCTTACTGTACTATCTCGTTTCTTAGACATCTAGATTTCAGCTCATGATGTACTTTTAGAATTTCCATAGAATATCCTCCAATTGCAAAGACGTCACGACGAAGTCTCCCCGGAAATATGGCATATGCTTGATGGGCGCCCACCCTCTCTCGTGTTACTTCGTTAACCCCTACCCTCGGGACAAGCCACCTCCAGCTCTACGGGGTTCTCTCATTCGGCGACTTGGTGAGATGCCCGAAATTGTGTTTCTTTGCGAACCTGATAATGCTATTCTGCGAATATCGCACGCCAGGGCGACCTACCTGTGGTAACCGTTACGGACTTTCTTGTCGTCATTTCCCCAAAAGTAGAAGAATTTAGCGAACGCTTGTCAAGCCCGTCATCAACCTCACCCAAGGATTGGGGAAGTTTCGCGCCTGGTAAGGCTGTGTGGTTATTTTTTGCTCGTTAGGACTACATTAGCTTGATGGATTAATACCACACGATTTTATGCATATTGGATTGACTCATTCATCTCTTTACTGATGATTCACAAATTCGCAAACCCAAACTCAATCTAATTCTAACAGCCGGCGGTTCTTGAGGTCAAATTAAGAAACGATTGCAATCCGCAGCGGGAACGGCACTTAAATTCGTATTATGTGACGAAGGGGGGGTTGAGGATCCGGTATGCCTTGAATCAGCAGGATTGTGTTAGAAAATGGACTAGGATGGGATGGTATTTGGGAATGGAATAGATGTTAAGGTGGTGATGACAGGGTACGATTCCGTGGGAGAGGAACGACAAACGAGGCGCATGTCGACATTTAGGCTTCTCGGGATGGTGATGGGATGGATCATGGATGTGATGGCTTAACATAAGTCGCATAGCAGGCGAGGAAAGGGAAGGAATCGCGAGGGCGAGGGGGACGAGGCACTTCGCGTTCGGTACCGAAGCCAGGAACGGTATGCGGTATGTGCTTTGCGATATAGGTGGTAACTTGTAAGGCTGGAGGCAAAATGGTACTTCGTATATATTCCGGTTGTACGTTGTACGCTGTACGTTGTACGTCGCAAGTTACACCGTACGAGTCATTTGTATGTCAATATCGACATGTACCGAGACCGAGGGATCGTTCCTAATTGCTCCCTTGAACGGCGGCGGGACCTCTAGCTGGATGCCGTTCCCAAGCTTGGAAGCGAGAAGGGAGGAGAGAGAGCGATCCGGATGCAGATACAACTACGCTTGCTTGGATCCTTTCCGCCTGAGATCTCAGGTTACGCGTACCCGCGTACCCGCGTACCAGCAAGGCAAGCTTCCCACACGCCCACACGCCCTCACGCCCACGCTTCCCTGAGCTTCCTTACCGAAGGCGGTAGCCAGAAATGCATACCCACTGCCAGCAGCCAGCTCAACTAAGCCTTGGAGAGCTTCAAAATAGACTAATTACTGATGCGACTTTTATTACGACAATCTTGATCCTAATCCTCACTTCATCCTAATTTCAGTTCTCTCTCTCTTTTCACTGTTTTTATCGCATCTTGGATAACCTAATCATATCTCCTCCGCCCAATTGACAGAAATGAATTATTTTTGAATTGAATCGATCCTACATGCCGATTCCGCATCCTATTCGCTGTTGCAGGTACTTGTAGTTACTCGGTACGGTTGCAATGACGGCAGAGATGGCCGATTCAATTCTCACTGTCGCTTCCGATACTGAGGACGTATCACCAACTCAGGCAAACTCTAAAGCCTCGCCTTCAAAGAATGTCGTAACCAACGTCGACTCCGCCCGAAACACCACCAAACCAACCACCGATATCACAGACGAAGATCGCAGAACGCCTGCGTCGGAAAATCCTACTACGACTTCTAACACTTCACGGTCGCGCAAAGCAATAAAGGAACAACCCATTACGACAAGTATGCAGGCAAACATAGGGGTTGGTCCCAACAAGATCCGTCATCTGAAAAAGGATGACGGCGAGCCTCTCTGGAGAAAGGATATCCAATACGACTTTTTGAAACTCATTTTCGAAAACAATAATGCGCAGTTCACCAACAGCTACGATCCGACTCTGCCCAAGCAGACCTTCGCAGATCTCTACATCGATGCAATGGCCAGGAGTAGCAAAACAAGTAAAATCTTGAGAGATAAGTTATTGAGTGAACATGAACCTGCGAAAAACATGGCAATGGTTTGCTTGCTGGTCAATCTTGGTCGCATGAATACCACTCTGAATTGTGAGATTTTTCCTCTTCAGATCATTTATCTCAAACTAACGCGGTCGCAGTCTTCCCAGAAATGCGAGCACAACTACGAACTTATCATGCCATTCCATCTCTGCAAGCACGCCAAGATCCGAATTCCTACAAGCAACTTCAGGATGCACCTCGATTGAAATCCATATTGAAGGGCGCATCGGAAGATCGACCTGAGCCAAGTTCGCTCGACAAGATCAAGTTCAAACCATTACCACGCACCAATCCAGTGAACCTCATATTTGTCCTCGCGACATATGCTGCTAAAGTGACGGAACTGCATTTCCCCCCTGGCCGAGAATTCTTTGATCTCATTATGAACACTTCGATTACTAGTGAATCGAGAGCAAGGGCTTTCTTATGGTTGATGTGGTTCTACCTTGAGTCGGATTTCACGGAAGAGGGTGCAGAAGAAAATCCTTTCGGCGCTGGTGTCGATTATGATACTGACGTGAGAAATCAAGGTGTTCCTCGGTTGGTTGATATGACCGAAGAGGAAGAGGCGCAAGAGAATGTCGACACACCAGAAGAACTGGAATATGGGCAGACAAAGATGCGCGACCGCAGACGCATCATCGAACTGGACCAAATAGCTTTTCAGGCCGAGAATGGTCCTCCAAAGCGTGGTCCCAAGCCAAAACTCTTCCTGCCTCCCGATGAGGGTGGATCTACAGTAGCTGGACTTACTAGTCGTATTAGACCCCGTTTTGAGGAGGGTTATGGTACCCCGGGGGGCTTGATGGGTAAGGTTCGCCCAAGATATGACTCTGATATCGAAAGTTCGCGTTCCACCCCACCTCCTCGAACCCTTCATGCCAGCAACATTCGTATTAATAACTTGCTTAATACAGGTGCCAGGAGTCGAGGCGGTAAGCACCTTATGCCAGAAGGTTCTTCCCCAGTTCCTGAGACTATTACTACGCTAAGGCGTCCCCGACCCTTAACGGCACATCAATTAGCCGTTGAGCGTAACCGAAACCAGCGCGTCGATTATATTCTAAGTCGCGGAATTAGAAAGAAGCATCACTGGGCAAGGAAGCAACGAAAGCAGGAAGGAGCTTTCATACGTGCCAGTAACAGGATCAAGCAAATGGCAAACCCCTTTAGCGATAGCGAGGATGACAGCTACAGGAGAAATCCTTTCCCATTTAGAGATCGAGGATTTGGTGGTCTAGTCCAGCTTGAGTCGGAAGAAGATGATTTCGGAGAAGAAATGTCTGCATATGCGGCCGCGTTCCGTCGCGCGGGCAGAAGATTGGATCGTTGGGAAGGCCGAACGGATCTGATCGGCGTCATGGGCACGAATCGCGTCCTCCATGGTAATGGTACCAATGGCCATGATCTTCAAGACGACGACGAGACCGAAGATGAGCCAGAGCCGCAATATCACGGGTCAAAACCTAATGGCACCACGACGGACGCGCAAGACGACGATCTGGATGATATGGAGAAGGAGCTCCTAGGTTTGGGTTCGGATAATGATGATGATGATGAGCTTGATGTAATGGAGCGATCGCTGTTGGGCCTGGCTGGCGATGATACGGAGGCGGATATTAGTGATATGGGTATGGATATTGATTAGATTAGGGTGCGAGTTCGTGGGTTATCTGTTTGTATTGCTAGGATTTGGTATGCGGGAGCTTTCGATGGGCTTATCGAAACATATTAGGGGCGTTTAGGAGGGATATATTACTTAATAGATACCGAGTACAACAGATGTTTGGCTGGCGTCGGTTCATTAGGTTGGAGGATGGAAAGAAGAAAGCAAAAATGTCACTTTTGGCGCGGACGCGGTGTCGTCTTGATGCGTGATAGATGGACAGTGGTGAGGATTATAGGAGAGAAAAAAAGCGTGTATGATCATTGAAAGGAGGGCCTGCCATGGCTAGCTCTAAGTATCTGTTTTAATGGTTCACTGGTTTGCAGAGCGTGTTATTGGGATTAGAGAAAATGTGCAGGGACAATAGAACTGGTCGTTTTGTGGTGGACGTTTTATCTGTTTCTTCGTGGTTCAACTTCTGTTGTGATGGTTGAGTATCATAACGCTGGTCTCTAGTCAGACGTCCGGCTTGAGGTGTTCGTGAGAGAGGTAGTGCTGCGAACAAATGGTTGAAGAGCGCCAGCATGCATCTCTTTCGGGCTCTCGTCGGACACTAGGATCTTCATGTAGCTGAAGAAGTGGGATAGTTTTAATCCTATTATATATGTAGAACAGCTCAAGACGTCCGATAGTGAAACAGCCAACAAGGCTATGAAAATAGACGTATACTTTCACAAGCTATCATATCTGCAGCTGCACTGGCACCCTTAACTCAACTTCCCGGGACAGATAAGTTTGCACAAGGTAAAGGAGATGCAACACCATACTTTCATCTAAGCACAACTGAGGGAAAATGTTTCAGGGGAACACATGCATGTCTAGGTAGTTCATATATCAAGCAATTATGTAGTTATGCATAAAACAAAAAGTAGCAGATGAATTTCGAATTGAGATAGTGTTGTCTTCATCTTGGATTGGGCTTGGCCTCGGCTAAACACGCTGTACAAACAGTCTTGATTCGCTCAACAGCACCTCATGCCTACCACTCCTTAGGTCTATCAACATAGTAACTCAATAATCTACAACTACCGAAAGAGCGCCGGGGTAAAAAGCAGCGCGCAGCGGTGAATCGAAACGGCGAACAATTGAAAAATGCGAATCCGGTAAAAGCACAATTTTCTACCCCTCATCACCGTCGACATCCTTCGCAAAGCAGGCAATCAATCCCCCGCCCGCAAACACACGCACAATGTCGAACTTCAAACGCGCCTATCCAGCTGCTGCTGCCGGCAGCAGCACGCGAGCCAGCATTCTCAGCTCCCTCAGAGCTACCGAAATGATTGGCAGCGACCACAGCAGTAAAGCAGTCCTCCCCGCCGAAATCATCTCGACGATTCTCGATTACCTGCCAATTCCCGACCAGCTGAGCTTCGCGCGCACGTCTAAACGTATGCAGGAGATGGTGTATGAGGATTCGAGATGGGTGTCGAGGTTACGCTCGATGGGGGTGTGGAATGAGGGAGAGGCGCGGAAGAGGTTTGAGGAGGTGTTGAGGAAGAAGAGGGAGATGGTTAGGGTTAGGGCCGAGGAGGATGTGAAGAGGACGGGAATTGGTGTTAATGGTGGTGTGGGGATGGGTGCGGGTGCGGGAGGGGTGAGAAAAGTTAGCACGACGCTTTTTGATGCCGGCGAGGAGGAGCAGAAACAGCAGCAGAGACGGTCGGCGGATATGGCGGCTTCGAAGAGTCCGAAGGAGTTGGCGGATGGGTTTGAGACGCTCACGATTTCCGGGATGGGGCATATGAGTTTGCCGCCTCCGCCGCGGACAAGAACGCCTATGCAGGATCCGGAGACCATGTTGAATATCTTTGCGGATGTAAGGTCGATACGAGGGTCGGCTAGACAGGAATACGGGAAGATATATGCGGCATTGGGTCCGTTTTATTATGATTTGGCGAGATCGAGAAGTCATGTTGATCCGGTTCTGTTTCGGGTCTATCGCACGCCAGAACAACAGGCGCAGATGCTGGCTAATCTGCAGATTTTTGCGCGCAGTGATTGGGCTCAGGGATGGAGGCAGCGGGAAGAGAGACTTGTTACTATGACGGGGATCTTCGAGACTGCAGTATTACGAGAGTTTGAACAGGGGTATGAGGCTTGGGATATTGATGGGAGGATGCGACGGTATGCTCATGTTTTGGGAGTACTGAATGGTGGCCATGCTGGGATAGAGCTGTTTGTGCAGAAACATCCTTTATTTTCTGATCGAGACATTCTTGGGCATTCAATGGATTGCCTCAATCAAGCCCTTTCAGAAGGCATCACGCTTGAACCATCACGCGAGTTCTTGGAAAATTTATCGAAGAAAGTCAATGAGCAGTCGGATATCATTGACCGGGTGTTTCCTCCTGGCGAGGATGTTTTACAAATTTTCCTGGACAAGATCGCTGAAGATATTCTGATGGAATATGTTACGCCTCTGTTCGATGAAGCGCATGAAAGGAGCATAGCATCATACGTACAGGCCGTGTCTGGTATCTTTGAGCAAAGTATGCAATTTGCATTAACAATCCGGCCGACCAAGAACTCAGGGGATGCCTATCTCGAGAAGTTCAACTCTATTATAGCAAAAGTTTTCGAGCCTCACGTGGATTTATATCTGTCAGAAGAGCTTGATTTCTTCAAGAGACACGCAGAGCAGGAGGTGGCGGAGTGGGAATCGAAATTATCGGCTCAAGATGCATCGCAGGAGTCATTTTATATGGCCAATGTGAACCATGTGGCGGACAAGAAGGATTTCATGAGTTCTTTCAAGAAAGTCGTCATGATGCCCGTCAATGTCTTACCTAGCTTGCCTATATCACCATTCGCCGCAAGCAAACCGGCTGTGACGCCAACTCTACCCGATCATCGATCGAGTTTGCAAGTTCTAAGCGCGACGCAATCGCCTGTTCCAACACGCTCTCCGACGCCTTCATTACCAGCTGGCGCGATATCGGTTCCTTTACCTGCCGAGGCCCCCACCGATGAACTTGCGGCAAAGGCAGCCTTAATGGCTTCGAGATTAGAAGGCATTCGTTCGCTCTTCAGTATCGAAGTCGCGTTAGATCTGACACATGCTGCAAAAGCCAGCATTGAAAGAGCAGCCTTATTCGTCCGACTTGGAGGGCAGACAGGTGAAGAAGCCCGAGAACAGTGCGAAGCAATTTTCGTCGTGCTTCTCCAGATTCTCGGGACCATGCACGTGAAGACCGGATTCGACAAAGCGGTGGATCATCTCTCCAAATACAACCCCCGCGAAATCAGCGAGCACCAAAAGGGCGTCGTTGTCCCTCTAATGACCTTCCTCGAACTCGTCAACGTAGGCGATCTCATCTCCCAAATGATCGACGTCTTCTACGAGCAGCAACTCGCCACCACCAAACTCGCCGACCGCAACGACTTCCTCGACCCCGCTGTGAAAGCCAAGAAAAAATTCGAACAAATGCTCGACGAGCGCGTCGCCGCCGGTCTCAACAAAGGCATCGATGTTCTCATGGACGAAGTCGAATATATCTGCGGCTCCACCCAACAAGCCACCGACTACAATCCCCCGGAATTCGACGCCAACGGCGCAAACCAGGATATCGACATCGGCCCGACTAATACCGCGCAGCAAGTCGTCGAGCTCGTCGAATCCCACACTAAGATGCTGACTGGCAGCACCGATAAAACTATGCTCGACGTCTTCAACCAGGAAGTCGGCCTAAGGCTGTTCACAGCTATCTGCAAGCACCTGAAGCGTCAACGCATCTCCACTGCGGGCGCTATCAAGTTGATCTCGGATATGAATCTGTATTTTGGGTATATCAAGACGCTAAGGAATGCGGACTTACTGCAGTATTTTAGGGCGTTGAGGGAGTTAAGTCAGATTTATTTGATAGGTGGGAATCATGCGAAGGAGATGGCGCACGTGATTGCGGATGGGGATCGCTTTGGGGGCGTGTTTAGGGCGGAGGAGGTCTATGAGTTTGCGGAGAGGAGGGCCGATTGGTATACGGTGAAGAGGGATGTGGAGAAGGCGATGTATGGGTTCGGGTGTGGGGTTATGTGAGGGGAGGGGGGTTGGATGGAACTGCGCTTGTGCATTGCGCGTAGATAAAATAGGATCATGAGTTATGAACTAAAATATATGATGTGTCTTCGAGAGACACACTGGATGAATCTAAGATTTCCAATTTTAATCTCCCATCATGGCACATGCGAAAGACCTCCATTAAACAACCAGTCCGTGATACCCATCCATGCATGCCCTGGACGCCAAATGACACCTATATCCTAGTAACCAGCAGAACTCCTCTACCTCATCGACCCAAAATCTAGCTTCCTCGCCACCTTACTAAGTCTATCATCCTCCACCATCCCCGCCCTCCTCTTCAGATCATCCACCAACTTCGCCTGCCCTCCTCCCTTCTTCGGTAAATCCTCATTCCGCGTCGGTTTTGGATCCGATGCCCACCAACTATGCTGCAGCACCTCTCTCGCAGTAATCCTCTTCCTGGGATCCAGAACCAGCATCTTCATCAACAGATCCACGCCTTCGTGTCCGGCGGTTCCAAACGTGCCTAGATAGTGTTCTTTCGGCCGCACGGGGTTCGGTGGGTCCGGAACGGTGTATTCGGGTAGTTTGGATACCCCGGGCCAGTTCTCTTCCGTGGGCGTCCCGATCGCTTGGCAGATGAGCGAGACTTGCTGGACTTCTGTATCGCCGGGGATATACGGGGCGCGAATAATCAGTTCTGCGAACACGAGCCCCACGGACCAGATATCCACTGCGCCGGAGTAATGTCTTGCGCCGAAAAGCAGCTCGGGTGGTCTGTACCAGCGGGTAATGACATTGGAAGTCATCATGCGGTAGGGATCTGCAAAGTTCCTCGCCAAACCGAAATCCGCAAGCTTGACGACGCCGTCCGCTGCGATTAGCAAGTTGTTCGGCTTGATGTCCCGGTGCAGGATGAAGTTTTCGTGGCAGAACCAGATGGCCCGGCTGAGCATCCCCATCCAGGCTTTGATGTCGGCGGCGCCGTAGCGCACGCCGTCGACGTCTTTGATGAGCATTTCGAGATCGCCGAGAGGTAGGTATTCGAGGACTAGATTGAGGTTTTGGTCTTTGGAGGAGAAGACCGCTAGGAGAGAGATTATGTTGGGGTGGGAAATTTCTTGGAGATGTTTGAGCTCGCGCACGGCGTCGGGCGCCATCCCTTCGGTGTATTCTTTTTGGATCTTGATCTTTTTAATGGCGACGAGAACGGATGGATCGGTGCGCAGGTGTCCGAGGTAGACGTTGGCGTATGTTCCTTCTCCGAGCTTTTTCCCTGGAATGCTGTTAGCAAGATGGAGTTGAAGGGGTGAAAGGCGGGGATTGGGAAACCTTTGACGTATTTCTGCTTTTCTACATCGTTCATCTGCTCTGCTAGATCGTGGCTACTGCCATTACCGGTGGAGTTCCCTTCAGCTGGCGTGCCAGTGGAGCTGGGAATGGCACTCGAGAGCTTCGATTTGCTTGCGCTTCTGTCGCCCGCATTTGCAGGCGGGACGATGAGGGGCGAAACTGCCATTGTGAGCTGTGGCAGCGAGTATTAAACTAATTCAGCATGACATTGAGAGGTGGAGGAAGCTAAAGTGGTTTATAACTCTCCTCGAGCTTCACTGATTCTGACAGAAGTATTGAGTCTCAAAGCATTGATGAGGCTGCGAGCTTGACAAGGCTGTTGTCCCCTCGAATAAGTGGGGCTGCCTTAGTCAGCAAGCCGAGCTTAGGCCTTTCACGTCCTTCTGTTTCAAGCATACACTGTGGATGTGAACATTGGATATTTCAGAGATTTCTCTGATATCTTTCTTACTTTACGAAATGCTCAAATTGTGCAATGCATGACATGGCGCTGGCTTGCACTTTGATGTGTTTGAAAATTGAGCGCATTGGGCTCGAAGATCTTTATGAAATTGACTGCTTTGCTACTAGCTATGCATCGGCAAGAGCTTGTTTCCACTGGGTGTGCCCAGTTTGGCAAGAAACCCCATACATCTTTCAAGTATGATAATGCCCGGCTCCTACCTCAAGTGTGTAGCAGTTGCCATGTGGTCTATCTTCTTGATATTATCTGTGAACTCTGATACGATGCTTTCGTATTCCATGCTGCATCAATGGAAGTGTGCTCGATGCATACATCCATTATCACAATCATTTACACTTAACTTGGGAAAGACAAGTACTGAAGGAATTCTGGCTTCTTTACTTCGTCTTGGACTTCATCTTTATTTCTATCCAGATAGCTATCTGTAGGATATCCTTCTCTTCGAATTATCAACCCATTCGCTATCACGATGTTACAGATATTCTCTTACTGGGTTTGCCTACATCTGCTCACACGACACTATTCCAAAAATCTAATCATGCCTAGATGCTTCCCACAAGTGCCGCTCTCATCTGGCTCACCCTGCTCACTTCATTGCTGATATGCTGGGCCGAGTTTCCTCCACGAGATCCCAGAGATCCGGCTATTCTTGCTGATCCTCCCTATCCCTCAATGTTCCGCGACTCTCAACGAGTACCTTACATATCCGACGTCGCCGCTTCTCCAGAAATCAAACCATACTTCATCGTCGGCTGTATTATGACTACCTTGGTTCTTGATGCATCACTGATCGCCGATCGCTGGCTCCGTCACAGAGGCCGTCTTGCTAAGAATACTGATGGTGTTGAGAAAGTGCTGGCATGCTGTGGAATAGGTGGCGCCATGATTGGGACAATGGGTTTGGTTTTCCTTGGCATTTTCGATGTCCAGAATTACAGAGTCGTACACCATACAATGCTGGGCTTCTTTATCGCGGGTTACAGTCTCACTGCCCTTTTCACATGCTTGGAGTATTATCGTATGAGTCGAAGTAAGTTTTCCACTGCGCTTCCTAACCATACTTATCTGTTCGTTAACGCTTTACAGAGTACCGAGCTATACAACCTAGCCTCCTTCTCTCCTCCCAAATCAAGCTCACTTTTATGTTCATCGAAGCTATGCTAGGGGTCGCGTTCTGGTTTGTTTTGCTCTCGGGGAATTGGGACGCCTGTGCTGCTATTGAGTGGACTGTTTCCTACGTCTTCAGTCTTTACATTCTCTCTTACCTCTTCGACTTTCTGCCGGCATTAAACACGAAAAGCAAGGATTGCAGGTTTGGTAGCTATGTGGAAGGTGACGTTGAAGTGTGTGGTCATGGGCGACGATTACAGACGGCTCAAATACGTGGGATTAACATTGGAAGTGAAATTTCAACTGGTGTTACAAGAGAACTGTGAGAAGTTGGGAAAGATGCAGTGTGTGTATGGTATCCTAAACATTATTTCCGAATAAAGAGTATGCTGCAACATCCAACAGACCTTACAAGAAATGCTAAGTAAACGCCTTAACTATGTGAACCAAAATATTAACCATCAATTCAGTCAATTCAGGCCCACCCTTAAACGCCAGACGCCGTGCCACATAATATACAACTATTTACTCAAACAATTTCTCCTCATTTACCCTCCAAACTCACACCCCCTTTCGCAGCTGAACTCGTCCCATTATAGCTCGCCGGTTTATTCTTCCTAACGGTCTGCCTCGCCGCCTGAAACCTCACAAAACACCCCGCCACCACCTCCTCCTTCTTCTTCCCCGTATCCACCAGCCCCGTCTCAATCAGCTCCCGCACATACATCTCCACATCCTCAAACTCATTCCAATCATTCCAGAACCGGTCCGGCATCCCCGTATTATTAAACAGCGCAATCAGCCCCGCATTCACCGTATTCGCCGCCGCGAGAATCGTTATCGCAAGCCCGTTCTTGTTGCTGGAGGACCCGAGCGCGGTTAGTACGGCGCCGAAGAGCAGTTGTAGCACGAGCGCCGCGCTGTACAGGATGCTGGATATGTAGTAGCTGAGTTGGGCTTGGCGGCGGGCGAGAACGATGTCGCGGTAGAGACCGTGGGGGAGGTGTCGGTGCGGGAAGTAGGGAGATGAGGAGGCGGGTTCGACGGGTTGGGAGGGGTCGCTGGGGAGGGTGGCGCCGATGGAGCGCAGGATGGAGAGGTACTCGCGCTCGCTGAGGGTGGAGAGAGGTGGCAGCACGAACCGGCTTTCGTCCATGCCGAGGGCGTCGAGGTCGCGGGGGACGGGCGTGGGTGTGTTGCTGCGGGAGGGTTGAGGTTCGGGCTCGAGGGTGGTGGATGTTATGGTTGAGGCCATGGTTGGGTTGGGTAGAGGGACAGACAGGTATTAGTAAGAGATTTTTCGCAGAGGATCTTGAGTTTATGCTTAATATGAAGTTATTAGGGATGAAAGGCAAGGAAAGGCATCCTCCTGTACTGGAAGGCATGTCCTCTTTATATCTCGAGCAATACCCATATGTTTCCTTTCTCGGCGCTGGCACAGCAGTTGAGTTTGATTGAGTCAAGTCAAGTGTGACAGATGAACTCTCACCCATCCAACTCGTACACACACCGAGAATAGGCATTTTCCCTAACTTCCTCACCTACTTACTCATTTCAAATCCGTTCATAGCCGCACCCGAAAACCTAAACACTTGATAGGTGGGTGACACGAGAACGTAAAACTGGAAACGAGCAAGCCACCCCACAGTCACACAACCTATGCTATCCCTTGTCCTCGCGGCTGAGGCCAAGAGTCCTGGGTGGAATTCCATTGCGCTTCTAGGAAGGATTACTGAAACTTGAACTCATTTTCCTCATTGATTCTTCTATTACTAGCGCCTCAGCCATCGTTGGATGACTCCGAGATGGACAGATAGACTGACCACGAGGTAGCGTCTCGTACCTTACATGTCATATCATATGCTCAGATCTTATATCATCTCATCTCATCCCATCTCAGATGGCGGATCTCCGCTCCCTGCCTACATGGGATGGTGGAGTGTGGTGCGGGCTTTCTGCAACGGCTGCTTAGATGAGGGGTGGGAGCGGCTATGGCGTTGTAGAATTGACTGGGTTTCTTATTTGTGTCGTGCAGTTGGTATGCATGCATGCATGCACGCGGAAAAACGATGTTGTGCTTGTGCTTGGTCATGGTTTAGGTCCAATGCAAGGTGTCAAAGAGAGGAAGAGGAGGAAAGAGTAAGACTAGGAGTATAGATAGAATAAGCGATAGGGCTGGGCTATGTATGTACGTGATTGGCTGTGTAGTACGACTATGAGGCTCATTTTCGGGGGTTTGTTTCCTTTTCTGTATAGTGCTTGTGTGGGAATTAGGCAGGTAGTGGTTGTATTGAGGTGAGATTTTGATGGACGGAAAACTGTAAGCCTGGACTGGATTTTCGACTCATAGGTAGACAGGTAGATAGGGTCGCACATCCTCGTCCTCGTACAAAAGACACAGCCTTGATCAGGTTCCCAGATATATATGCGGTGTTACTTACACAACGAGATGCAGATTTATGTTTCTGCCTTCATATTTCGATTCACACACCTTTCCGCATACATATGCTATGCAAGGTACCACGAACTGTCCTCTTCACAGGCACAAACCTTTCTGGAGTACTTTCCGGTCTGACACGGTTCCGCCAAGACCATGGAGGATACTCAAGGGTAGGGAAGCGGCTCCTTCAGCCCTGTCTTGCGTCTCGTGCGAGGACTAGGGTACTATATTGGGTACGAGATTTGGAGGAGGCGTATCCGATCGAGGGCGTATTTGTTGGTAGTTGTTGGTGTAGATCCGGGAAATTCCCACGTGGTTGAAGAGGAGGGGAAGTTAAGCGTGGGTTGTACTAACAGTTGGGGATGTGGAACAGAACTGACGGCGGGGAGTCAAGTGGTGTGGGTTTGGAGATACTGTACAAACTTCTGTTGTTTACTGATGAAGAGGATGAGCTGTGTAAGTCAGCTGATGCTTTTATTGTTTTGTATTTTTGTTCGTTGGTTTGTAATCTTACGTGAAGCAGGAATACAAATACGAGATGGAAATTGAGAAAATGGATGTTCCTTCTTACTTCGCACATGAGAGGGGTAAGGATATTTGACGTCAGCATGTCGTAAAATTTGATTTTGTTGGAGGGTGAAATAACATCTGAGTAAGGTAAGTAAGTAATCATCATATCAACACAAAGGTAGCTTTCCGAATATAGTGATGGAGAGAATTTTTAAACGCGAATGATGAGTATACCCCCTATTTGATAGAGACAGACCCTGTGACTTCGAAGTGCCGCATAGCGGGAAAATTCTATTTGTATATGTAATTGCTCAGCAATTTGTGAGAATGTATTAAAAAAACTCTCCTCTTATGTAAAAATCCCGTCGAGCTCCATCAGGTGATATATACTCCCCGTATTCCGTGTTCTATGTAATCAATAAATCCAATGTAGGAAATCTATCAAGCCTTCATCGCCTTCACCAGCGCCGCTCTATCACTCTCCGAAAACCCAATTGACGTTAGGTACTCCCCAACACCTCCGTAATCTTTAATGAGATATTCGTGTATCCGTTGGATAAAGTCTGCTGGACATGAGGCAAAATCATCACTGAGACCTATCTCATTGATCTCCTTCAGTCGATTCTCCCGCTCGGGAAGAAGCTTCTCCTCGCTCATGCAGTAATCATATGAGATTGCATCTAATGGGATATCAAGGATGAACAATATCAGCGCGATTGAAAGACCGGTTCTGTCTTTTCCTTGAGTACAATGAGCGAGGATGGGATAATTCGACTCGGTCGAATATGTTCTGAGTACCTGGGATTGGTAAGCTTGATGTACAGTAGAGGTTGGTCGTCAGTTGTACTTACTTGTGCGATTTCTGGCCCACAGTGGTGGATGGTGTCAAGTCCCAGCCCTATCAGACCTCGAGGTTGCATCACTTCACGGCCTAAGATGCTGATGGCTTCTAGCCGGTATCCCACTGCCATCAGCCCAACCAGTTTTCTATGTATGATTATTAACTATACAGCAGCTGTAAGGGATTCTCAGATCAACTTACAGGAGACTATATGGGGACAACTGCCATATCAGACTTCTTTCGAACCCTTTTCCATTGACGTTGATCTCGAGATACTCAATCCCGGGAATCTTCATCGGTTCAGCGAGAGCTCTGTTCGATTCCACGAGTTGCGGATTTCGAATATCATTTTCGCGCTTCTTGGTTTGTTTGGTATGTTCAGTTCTTGAAGGTCAGTATTCTTGGGTGTTTTCAGGGTTATCATACTTCTTACACGGTCCGCAAGTCCAAGATCGTCTTGATGCCATAGAAATCTTTCAGTTTTCTCCTATCCGATAGTGTAGCGTCATCTGGAATGATATATGTTAACCCACGATGTCACTTCATCTATGTTGGAGAACGCATGACCGCCACTTGGTAAATGAAGCAAAGGCCGACAATGTGTAGTATGAAATGGTACAACTGCATACCAGGTCTAGCTGAACGATATATCCGTCCTTCCTTCAGACGCCTGGGACGTAGGTTAGCAGGTGGGTTTTTGGCAAAATCACGAAGATAGGAACAATTTCGCGTACTTCTCCCCTAAGAAACCATTGATGGTCTTTCCCACATCACGAAAATTCAAGATGTTGTCAAACCGACCGTCTAGCGGTGTTTCTCCGTGAGAGCCCATCACTTCACCAGTTAATCAAGTGTATCACGGCGTTAAAAAGTATGTCAATTGACAGACAGGCCGCTGATAGCTTGTTACAAACACAAGGAAGGAGCAAGAAGGGGGTTAAGAATCTTAGAATGGGCAAGCCTTCGCTCCTATCTTGAGTTGAGTTTCACGTCGTTGAAACCAAGCGAGCAAACGCGGAGAAATGCCTTGCCTTGCCTTGCCTTGCCTTGGGTTGCGAAAGTCTAAATGTTCCCTGCGAAGTTATTCCGAATCTTGGTCGTAAAAGAGTTCAAAGCGAGTTTTTGTTGCCGTCGCGATACGTCAAGGCGCAAAAGCGAAAACAGGGAAGAGAATGGGATGTTGCCGTAATTTCGAATCCCTGTCGCCGATCAATATCCATGATTCTCCGGGGAAGCAAATGAGGGTTCGTGAGGGTACTAGACCTGGCTGTCGAAATCTAGAATATGAAGCGCAATATAGACTTGCAGCTGCAATATATTATTAACTGTTATGTTTCCAGTATCAGTATCAGTATCAGTATCACCACACCACTTTCATCTTCCTGTACTCCCACCACGACTTGTACATTTGCTTGTTGCAACAAGGAGGTAACCTTACTGTAACGGTAACACAGCACACAACTTCTGCTGTGGCACAGTAAGTTTACTTTGCGCAAAGCTCGGCACCTGCCACCTGCCACCAGCACTGTGGCTTGTACACCCCAAAACGACCCAACTACGTCATTATTTCCCTCTCTAGCTTCTGATCCTCTGTCTGATCCTCAAACTCTCTCCAGATCTGGTTGAGAGATCATTGTTGGCCATAGAAAATGCAAGCATACAAGGCCACTATCAGCAACACTATGCGCTACATAGTTAGTCGATATCAGAAAGTATTGATCTCCCGGCTGAAAATGAAATGTTACCTATGATGTTGATACACGAAGGCTCCATCATCACCTCTCAAGTTATCGTAGACTGACTACTTTCGTACCCATATCTTTTTGATACAAACACAAACCAAACACAAACACCAATACAAATACAAAACACTCTACAACAAAAACCTTTCTTTGTGAGCAAAATATATACAAAGCATTGTTGCAAGCTCGGTATCTGACTTTCGAGGGTGTTGCGACCGACCAGCTTCTCGATAAACTTCTTTGTTGGTTACGCCAATTCACGGCGAGCGCTGCAGACGTCATTGCTTGTCCCTTCGCTTTCAAGGACTCACAAGTAAAAGATTGAAAGAGATTCGTGATTTTGCGATCATGGCAACGACAAGCACCAACCACAGTGAGCACACTCAATCCGCGGAAATTTGCGCAACTATTCATACTAATATGTTTTCGCAGCTGGAGGTGGTGGGAATGCAGCTCTAAACAATACACAACATACTTCATCCAACAAATTGGAAGATCAAGCTGCGACAGCGGCTTTGTATGTCACAAAACAGAACAATCGGAAGTCTAAGCAGGGACTTGAATTTCTCGACGGTGACAATAGATTATCCTCTGCTGGTGAGCACTCATCTGAATATTGGTTGAGATAATCTTCGATTGTCGCTAACTATCATTTTTTTATAGGCGCAGCAGCTTCTCTCAAATACGCCAGACCCCAAGACTTACCAAGTTTCCCTTCAGTTGGATTAAAAAGAGAATCCGCGGCAGGAGCTGCGGCATCCATAGGGTGGCAGAATCAGAAACCCTTCGAACATTGGAAGCCCGACCCATCCGCATCAGCTTCGGCTGCTGCTATGTTAGCGAAGGATTACAAAATGGCACCTCTTTGGCAACCAGAAGCAAGCTCGCATGGCGCAAAGGCAGCTCTCCTCGCCCATAAAGCAGGCGGAAGGGTTGATCTTTGGCAACCACAACCTACAGCGTGGGGCAACTCCGCAGCGACACAAGCGATGCGGAAGGGAAACACACTTTCACCGCAGCTTGACTACGGCCATACAGATGTTGGTCGCAAAGGATCACTTCTCGCCGCAACGGGCGCGATGTCAAAAAGCAGGAAACGATCAGATTCGACACCAGTCCCTACAGCGAAAGCTGAACTATACCCTGACGAGGCCAATGCCGCGAGTAATGCTTTGAAAGCCGCCATTTCCGTCTCGAACAAGAATAGAACCCGCGTCACTGCAGAGAAGGGTGGAGCAAGCCCTGTCGTATCAATGCCACGGGAAATGTTTACATCCCACCCACCGGTGCGAACGGACACGGAAGATCAAAACCGGAATGATGTATTAAAAGCATCAGCAGTGGCCATGGCGAAGAAAATGTATAACCAACAACAGAAACAGTTGGACGATTACGGCAAAGCACAAGCGGCCGCAGCTCAAGCGCATGGCCGACGTCTATCTGTGGACAGCGACGACGAGCCTGTTCCAATGCGCCTCAATAATCTTCAAGAAGCGGCGCAGAAACTTGCTCAGCAAAGGCTCTCAAAGTTACATGATGAGCATGCCCAAGCCCGTGAATACCGGGATTACTACGCTAGTCCTTCACAACCAGCATCAAGACTCTCTATCAGAGGCCGAACTCGAGTTCGCGCTTCCAGCTATGGTAGCGAGGACCAAGAGCAGTCGAATAGAATCCGAGCTCAAATGTCTATGTTCTCAAGCAATATCTCTCAGATTGATGATAAGAAGCGCCAACGGGATCGAGAAGCTCTACTTGCTGCAGCGCAGCGCAACGTCAACAAAAGTCTGCATGGTATGGATGAAAGAGTCTTTGCTGAGACCGGAAAAGTAGCTCCATCACTTCTTGACGAATGGGAACTCAAGGCCCATGCTGCTGCGCAAGCAAAGAGTGAAGCCAGGATGGAAAACTACGGCAAGGTAGACATTGGTGGTGGGAAATTTGTTGATCGAAGCATTGTGGAAGCCGCCGCCGCCAAGAACGTGCAACCCGTATTGGATGAGCTCAACGAAAAGGCCGAAGTAGAAAGAGAACGTCAAGCTGCTTTACAACTTGAGCGAGAAACCCAAAGACGAAAGGCCGAACAGACGAAAGTAAGAGAGAAGGAGTCAAAGGAAATCGCCAAGAAGTTGAAACGTAAGTCTACTTTATGCATTGTTACCTTTAGATCAATAACTAACACTTCCCAACACAGAACAAGAAAAAGACGAAGAAAAGATGCGTAAAGCCGACGAAAAAGCCGCTCAAAAAGAACAGCGCAAATCAATAGACAAACGCAAATCCCTCACAACCAAATCCGAACCCGGCGAACCCATCACCGACGACTCCCCCACCGCAGCAGCCGTATCGCCCACCTCCCCAGCACCCCAACGCCCCACCACCGCTCCCGCAGAAACCTCCTCCGGAATCCCCCCTCTCCGCACCTCAATGGAAGACCAAGCTTCTCTCCGCATGCGCGAAACCGCCCTGGAAGCCAACGCCGGCGAACCCACTCCATTATTCCCCTCCCCCACCTCCCCAGAAAGCACGTCTAAGGTGCGGAATTGGCTGAAGAATAAACTGCATAAGAGATCGAGTCGGCAGAAATCGGTCACGGATGCGGGTACGGGGGTGGGAAAGGAGGATAAGGAAAAGGGGTTTGTGGGTGGGGCGGCCCTGACGGGCGCGAGTGCGAATAATAGCACGACGTCATTGGGAAGGGGGAGACCAGCGGAGACGGAAGTGAGTAGTGTGAGTGAGATGAGTGAGGATGTGGGGGAGGCGCCGAGGAGTGGAGAAGACGAGTTTCAGGAGGCGAGGGATAATTTCGATGAGGATTTGGCGCCGCCACCGACGTTTGCGGTGCAGAAGAGTAGTAGTCCGGTTAGGGTGCCAAAGTTTCATGAGGAGATTTAGGGGGTGAGGGTGCGGGGGACAGAGGGGGGAGAATGTATTTATGGTGATGGTTTGGGATAGGGAAAAGCAAAGGTAACAAAATTGTGGGTATGTAATGAAGTTGAGGAGCGAGATGGAAAGAAGGAAGAAAGGAACTCCTCGATCACGACGTTACGACTGGATTTTTCTTTGACTATTTGATGTGTTTTGTTATTTATGAATTTTCCTTTTGTGGCTTTCCTGGTTTCGAGTCTGAGTCTGTTTGTGTATGTATGTATGTATGTCTGTATGTATAGTATGGGGTTGTGGGAGGGTATGGATGAAATTGGACGGTCGCTACTTATATTGCTATCCTGTTATGGCTAGCTATGCAGAGGCGGAAGGCACAGAAGGGCTGATTATATGTAATAATTGTATGTTATGTTATGTGGCTTTATTAAGTTTATCCGCTATCTATAAAAAGATGCTTTTGCTGCGGATCGTGACAGTGAGATAGACTACGATACATGTCCAAGTCAAGTAAGTGATGAGTTGATGCGATGAAAGACAATACAATCTTTACAAGCCCTTTGCATACGTTAACTATAGGATATGATGTGCACCGTATGAGCCAAGTTACCAGTATATAGTCACTTTTAGGTCTAACTGTGTAGCAATACATATTACATGCTCGTCTAGCACAAACCATTTGCACAAACCATTTGTAAATCTACACGAAAAGGTATCCTTTCATTAACCCCCCAAATCAACCCACCACTCTCAGCCCATCCCCTCATCTTCCCCTCCCCCACCCTCCCCTCCCCCACCCCCCTCAACTCTAATCCTCACCCTCTCACACTCCCTCGTCTCCACATCCATCAGCACCAACTCCCCCGTCTCCGCAAACCCCGGCACCGCCACCAACCGCACCGACTGTCCCTCTGGCCCCTCCACAACCGCAGTATCGAACTCCGGCTGATTCCCCACGATGAAAATATGCGGGCACTTATGCATCACAAACGGATCATCGTCCTGGAACGGATACGACCAGAGTGTGTCTGGGGCCGTGGGCGCAATACACCGCCATCTGCAGAGCGCTTCCATGATCTCCAGACGGTCTTCTGAGGTTATGTATTTGTAGACGTCGGAGACGTTTTGGCCGGAGGTGATGAGCGTGGTCCAGCCGTCGAGGAGGCAGGAGTGGGGGTTTGTGGCGGGGGAGAACCAGGAGGGTTCGGGGGATGAGGGGGAGGTGGCTTCGCCGGGCCGGGGGCCGGTTACGTAGGCGCGGGATTGGGGGAACATGGCGGGGTGGATGGGTTGTTGGGGGAAGGATGCGTTGGCGGGGTCGGTTTCGCCGGGGAGGAGAGTGATGGGGAGACTGGGGAGGAGCTCGGCGAGGAAACTGTCGAAGTGGGCTGTCGGGGCAGGGTTGTATGCTGAGGCGTCGTAGCCGTATTTCTTCTGGGTTTTGCGGGCGGCGGAGGTGGTTGCGGCGGAGGTGTCGAGGGGAGGAAGAACGTCTTGATCTAAGGCGATGCTGTTTCCAGCTATTATCAAGCGTGATATCTCGTGCGCGGAGGAGGATGTTTCGCCAAGTAGGTATTCGGTAAGGAGGCTTTTCTCGAGCGAGTGGTCGGAGATTGTGCCGGAGAACGACAGGCCTGATACTATCGCGATCTTCTTGCGAGGTTGTGCATCGTCTATTTCCATTTCTTCTTTGTCTGTTTGGGTATCTGGCTTCCCTTCCTCGCCCCATCGTTCGTCCTGCGGTGGCAGATCAGGTACTTCGATGCCCACCACTTCGAATTCTCCATCTGCATTCTCTGTTCCCATCACCGCAACTATGCAGCCTGTTACCAGCATTTCTTTATTTAACACCCCGCCAGTCAACCGTAACCGACCCGATTCATCTTCAAGCATTATCGAATCTTCTCCATCGGGTGATCGGTACTTCCTCCTAGGAGGAGGCGCAGATATCCAATGCTATTCTCAGTCAGCACCAAACCCTCTCACAGTCAAAGGATTATGCATACATCTTTACTAATATCCTCCAAAATATTCGGCTTCAGCGGCATCTCCATATATATCGTGCCAGCCACCCAGCATAATTCTCCCTGCCTTACATCCAGCACTCTTTCTACTTTGTGTACTGTTTCACCAGCGATTTGAAATCCATCCCAGGCTGCGCTTGCAATAGCTTCGACGGACTTCTTGAGTGTCGTCAGACGGAGAAAATACATGTCGCCATATTGTTGTTGATATTGCTTCGCTTTGGATAGCGTGAAAGTCGAATCGGGTATGTATGAGGAGGGCAGTCGAGGTGGAGGAAGGTCATGAGAGGTTCTGTTTTCTGGATTAGCATTCAATTAATATCAATGAATAAAGCAATTGAATAACTTACGAAGGCCCCCGTAGGAAATTGCCCTCTTCTGAGGATATCACCATCTTGAACGTTGAGTGCGTGACTTCTGTATCAAGTCGCAAGGATAAAATAGAAGCTTGTCGCGGTCACCAAAATTCACACGCGTTTCGTGAAATCTCGTGTAAATTACTCGGCACGTGCTTTACCCCCGCCCCCATCCCCGCGCTCTTTCGGAGGAGAGAAAACAAGCCGATTTGGGACATATTGCAGGTAGTTACTATTTTCAGCTAAATATTCTAAACACTCTGAGATATTAAAATGTTTTTTATTGAATATCTTTGGGCTAATATTGTAGGTCAGCTATTTCTGACCCGGATAGCTCCCCACCCAACGCCTCCAACCAATCACAACTCTAATTTATTCTGATGGCAGAGTAACGGAATGGCACAAATCACTAAGAATGTAGGACTGTAGTTGCTCTTTCAAAAGTAAAATATTTCGAAACAGCCGCTGCATTATCACTCCAAAAATATACATGTCAATCCATTCTTATCCGAGGCGCTTTTCGCCATCCGTTGGAATGTACCGGCCATGCATATCGCACCGGCAACCAAAGAGGCTGGGTTACGGTGTATATAACGACTGATGGACTTCTGGATACCAGGACTCATCAGACAATCAAACTCATCCTCAATATACTCTAAGAGCTCCGAAGAAGAAAATCCTCATCCACATCCATAACCACCAATTTTCAAAGTCCACCACCGCAGTCATGGCCTTCACCCAAACTCCCTTCCTCTTCCTCTTCGGAGCTCTCACTATCCTCATGCTCTCGCTTGAGGTACAAGCAATTACCGGTACGGGGATTGCTTCAATTGCTACTGCCAATGGGACATTGTACGTCTATCCTTTCGTCTTCTCTCCTTGTCTCTTCTTCTGAAAGTACCATGCTAACACTCGCGTCTCAGCACACCTACCAAGCCAAGCTCAACTGGTGGCCACGGTGGAAGTGGAGGTAGCGGATCAACCACAACTGCTGGTGGTCAGGCTACTGGCAGCAGCGTTGCTGAAGGCCCAGGTGCTACTACCGCTCCACAGCTTGTGGTGGGGGTCTTGGCTATGTTTGTGGGATATGTTTTCGCTTTGTGAGAGACGGGTTGTTGAAGCGAAGTTGGTTGGATATGTTGATGGGAAAACGGGGTTGGGTGAAGGGCTGAGGGGAAAGAAGCTGGGAAGGGAACGAGAAGAGGCAAGTGGTCGGGTGGGAAGTAAAATGGGTTGGCTGTTGTGATTGGGGGACAGTCGGGTCGCGAATAGGTAGATTAATAGATAGAAGTTATGCTTTCAATATTCCAGCTTTGAGCAGGACTTGGTGGACTTCTCGGAACAGGATCACAAATATCACCTAGCCCCGTGCAATAAACACAGGTTTTACACAAGAAGCAGGCTTACTGCGTCACGGGAGACAATCCGTAAAGAATTAGACCCGCTCCCATTATCCCATCCATTCCCACCTCCCCCTCACTCTCTCTTCCTCCCCCTCGGTAACCCAGCCCGCCTCCTCACTTCCACATCCCCTTCCGCCAACCACCTAGACGCATTCACAAGTTGCAAAACATTGATCACCTGCTTTGCCAGCATAATCGGCGCACTAACTATTGCGAACAGGCGCGGCCAGAAGGGGTTTAGCTTATTCGCCCTCGCGACCTCCAACGCTGCTGCTCCGTGGGAATTGTTGGAGATGAGGAGACTGAAGGGTCCGGATTGTGGTGCGGCGGAGCTGAAAGAGAGTAGATAGATGGATATGAAGAACATTTCGTTAAGGGCGCAAAAGAGGAAGAGGACTATCTGTGAGGTGGTTAGTACTCTTTTTCTTGAAAGTGTATTATAAAGGTATTCTTAAGAGTTAAACCTACTTTACTCCCATAATACACCCCAACAACCAACTCCTCTCCCTCCCCACCACCTTATGACTCCCCCCACCCCCCATCACGAGCGAAGTATACATATGCATATAATGACTCGCCAAATCCAAACTAATCAGCGCTTGAAACACAATCATCCAGTGTGGCCACGCCGTAGACAAAAACACAAGTAAGCAGGTAGTGGTGCACCGATCCGTGACCATATCCAGCATGGCCCCGAACCGGGACGACTGATTGAAGTACCGGGCAATATACCCGTCGAGTGCGTCGAGTAAGCAGGAGATGCTGTATATGGTGGTACAGGTAAGCGGGTGCAGTGGCATTTAGTAGAGGGAGATGAAGGTGAGGAGTATGCGGGTGTAGCCTGTGGTGGGTTTAGTGGTTTGTAGGGGGAGGTAGATGGGATGAGGGGGATGGATTACCGATTATGTTAGGACAGAGGAGGAATATGTTCTCAGGGGGTTGCGCGGTCTGGTTGGCTTGGTGGTCCGACATTGGAGGTGGAAAAGCAGGTGTGGGTAGTTGACTATACTTTAGAGGTGTAAAGATATTATTTAGTCGAAGATCTTGAATGACTTCAAGTGACGAACTGAATAGAGTAGATTTAGAAGAACTCAAAGGTCCTGAGGCCTTGAGGTTATATTATACACAACCCTGGTGAACAGGGTTAAATACCAACGGTTAGTTAAGTTGGCTTCCAGTCCCCAGCCTGCAAGTCGCTTTACAAGTCCGTAATGGCTATCACGGCCGTGACGATCTCCACTCTTAGGCACCCATAGCTAGGTGAGATTTGGGACAATCATCACTACGATACTTTGAAAAGTAAAGAACTGGTATTATAGATGATGTAGTTAATATAATAAATAAAAAATCAAGGGAATCAATTGTAATACATAGGTAAAGTAATATATCTTATTTATCATTCAACTCTCAACGAGAACGTTCAATTTCGCCCCTCAACGTATCCTACAACTCCCAAACCATCCTATATACAACTTCCCCTACAAACTAACCGTCACCGTCATACTATTACTATGCACCAACAACACCGGCGGCAGCCCCCGACACAGGACCTCCAAATCCCCCAAATAACTCTTACTACCCTCCTCACTTTTCCCCGTGCCCTCCACCGGACTCGGCAACGTCGTAAAAATAACCGCCGTCTCCTCACTCTGCGATCGTATCAATTGATTAAGAATCAAATGCTGAGCACGACATGGGAGATCATTGAACGATATCGGAACCGATTGCAGCGAGTAGGACGAGGACCGGCGTGAAAGCTCCGGCGACTCGGGGATTTGAGAGATTGTGGAGGGGGATTGATATGCGGAGGGGATGCGGGATTGGGATGTTTTCCGCGTGGTGGGTGGAGAGGGTGTGTCGGCGAACATGATGCTGGGGCCGGGGCCGTCTTCGGTGGCTACGCGGGTTATGGGGACGGGTTTGGAGGAGAATTTGGGGGTGGATGTGTGACGTGAGAGGGGCGGGCGCGCGGACTGTGAAAGTGGTGGACGTGAGGATGGTGCACTCTTTGTGGGTGAATCGACCATCGCCTTTTGACTATCTTTGAGAGCTTGAAGCGTCGTAGTAAGATTAGAGATGGAATCCCTCTTAGTTGGACTACTCGGTCGTGGGTGCGGTGGTGATACTGGAGCAGAAGGACTAGGTCCTGAGACAGTTGCTGGCTTGTTGAAACCATCTGGTAAGAGAGGTCGTTTTGCTGAAAGGGTAGGCACGACAGGCTCTTTCTCACCTGCGGCCCGTTTTGAAATTGGCGGACCACGCATGCTATCTCCATGACTTCTCCTTCGCACGAGCCGACCAGGTTCGTTGAAGGTAGACTCTGTATCTGACTCGAAATCATCAAGGTCGCCTTCACTTGCAACACTGTCATGATCAGGTTCCGATTCGGTGTCGTATTCCGAATCACTGCTAGAATCTTCACTAGCGCTTGCCGCGTGCCGGCTTATGACATCGGGCTCTAGTCGTTGAGATCTCATACCGAAGCTTACCCCCAACTTCTTTAGATTGCTCATGTTATGCCGCTTTCTGGACTTCCTCAGGAGTCGTTTCAGGTCAAGGAAACGTTGAGCCTGTTTAAGCATTAGTTGTGACCAGATACGATACAGCACAAACTTTGACGACTATGAATGAAGAACACTCACCCGTTCACATCTTGGACCCTGTTGGAAAGATGCTTCGGGCCAAGTAGGGGTCGTTTGAAAGATATTGGCAATTTGAGCCAGATCCACGGCAGCAGAAGTTGATCCTCCTCGATTCCCACGCAGCTGTTGTATCTCGTCCCACCATTCTTGAGCCTTAAGACATTCTTCCACTTCTGCGACTTTTTCTGAATCCGCATTTGCTCCATTGATAATGACCTCGTAAGATGGAATATCTCCTGAAGCGAGCCAGAACACAAGGATCTCTGCTTCGATGCGAAGATTCTCGAGCAATGACCTTACCCTACCACGTTCTTCTTCCACATCTGTTTCATATTCAACGAAGACAGCAACACGTAGCTTATATGCTTTTTTCCAAGCGGGTACTGTATTCAATATCGCGCCAAGCTGGAGGATCAATGTATCTATGTCATCGTCAGCAACCTATATATATCTCAATGGGATTCGAGAGAATATCCTTCGTAGCAACGACTCTTTCTTCGCGAGTGCGTAACTTACAAGTATCGAAATTTGTAGTCAGAACATTCTGCTTTCTGTCTCCTTCAGCAGCAATTTCTGCAGACATCTGGATCGGCCAGAGATCGATGTACTTCTTTGTATTTTCTGAGCCAGGCAGTTCCAGATCCCGGAACCCTTTCGCAACCGCGACGTTAATCTGTAGCTTGAAGAGCAGATCTTCTAAAATTGTTACGTAGCTAGTGACACTCATCATGCCTTCGGTGCGACACAAGTCCGTTGGAAGTACACCTTCCATTTTCTTCTCTCTGCTATTCTGACGTTTGTTCGAAGGTGGCTGTTGCTGCGGCTTTGGTGATTGCGGTTGAGAGCCTTCCGCGAGATCTATTAGTGGCTGCGAATTATTAAGGTCGTCCAAGTTATAGAATCCCATGACAGCAATGTTGGGCCTCATTCCTCCTAACCCTGCATTAAGGATAAGGTTGCGAGCACCCCATTCTACAGCTGGAGAAATGGCGATGTTCACGAATGCTTTGATTTTGGAGAAATCAATATATTTTGTCCAGGCAGCTTGTTGACGACGCTATTTAGGTCAGCACATCTCAAGATCCAAAATCACTTGACAGATCCACTTACAGCTTCTGGGACCGCCTGGCTGAAGTCGTCAGTTACAATGATATGCCCAAGAATGTATAAGGCACCCTTTTTCATAGAATTGCAAAACTGTATAAGCTTATATTGCCGACGAGGATCATTCACAAGCAAGATGACTTGAGGGCGCCAAAACTTAACGTGTTCCTGCCTGAGCTTAAGAAGATATTTCCTGATCTGGTGATATATCAAACTCTGGGATACGTCACCCCAGCTTTTTGGCTCCACAGAGTAGTGGATGAGTAGGAAAATGACCAGAAGAATTCCCACACAGCCGGTGGCATAGAATCCATCAACGAAGAACATGGCAGCTCCTGAAGATATGGCACCGGCGAAAGCAGTCTGCCAGTTGAAGAAATGGAAACTTGGACGCCAGTTGGGAGCAGATCCGACAGAAAGGAGGAAGCAAGCTAAGTTCATGACCAGGAAAGTCATCTAGACATAATTAGTACGTACTACGGTAATAGAAATTTGGATGAAGGTGATTCTAGACTGAGTATGATGCAAACAGGAAATAGGTATATCAAGCACATATTACTTACAAGATAGGTCATAGTGACGAAACTAGCAATTTGGTTGAGATCTCCAAGCATCGCCAATTGAGTGATAAAGAATGTAAAGAAGATGGCGAAAGTTGGTTCATCGGCCTTTTTCGTCCCTTGCGCGAAAACGGAAAACCCTGGCAGCAAGCTATCCCGTGCGATGGCTTGAAGAAGTTTTGCTGAACCAATGATACCCATTAGAACAGAGAATAAACTGGTGCTTACTTCTCCAGCAAGGATCAAGAGACCGGACATGTTGACCTCCTGGATGATGTTGGCATTTCTTATAAATGACGCTCTGGTGACTGACGAAGCCATGGATAATATGACCAGGGAATACAGAACAAATGTAGTAATGAGCCCATACAGAGTGCCCTTGGGTATGGACCTGCTCGGATTCTTCAGATCTCCAGACATACTTGCGCCAGCAAAGATACCCCCTGTCGCTGGAAACAAAATTCCAAACAAGTCTTGGAACGTCTCCGTACCATTTATCTGACTGCCGGCAGCTCCTTTGGTTAGGTGAGGCATCAAATTGTCGGTAAGGGTCCGTATGCTGAGACCTGTGTATTCAATTCCAAGTTTTCGGCTCTCAAATGGACTAACAACCAGCGCAGATAATGGAATGCTCAATGTTGAAATAAAAAGAATGACTAGAAGTCCATTGCTAGCGCGGGCAAATATCCCAGACCCAGCGAAACAGACCAGTGTACATAAGACCATTATGATTGTAGCCCACAGGTAATAGAACCATTGGGTCTCCGGGATGATTTGAGACCAGTTGCCATCATCTGCACCAAAGTTCAAGGTTATACAGTCGATCAAGCCAACAGCATTCATTGCCGTATTGAAGACGAATCCCATATAAAAAACAATCCCAATTGATCCGCCGAATTCGGGTCCCAAAGATCTTGATATCAGATAATAAGCCCCGCCGCCGCGCACAGTGCCATTCGAAGCGATTGCAGAAAGGGAGAATGTAGTGATAAAGTTGACGACATAGGCTGCGAGGAGCATACCTAAGACTGGTCAGCGCAAGTCTCAATGTTGATATGCAAGGACAAACCCATCATTCCCAGTATTCCGCCCTGCCCTAGGATGAATCCAAATCGGAGGAACATTAGAATGCTTAACACATTGAGGCACGTCGGCACATAGACGCCGGAGAACATTCCCAGCTTTTCTTGCCCGCCAATAGGTCGTGGACCTAAACCCGCTCTCGGAATCGCTGCACCATGTTTCCTCCTCTCCGCTTCATTGTGCATTTGTACAGTTAGGGAGTTATCGCCCATTGTGCCCGCGGAATACGGATCTTGCCGTTGCTCTTCTCTGGAGTCGCCATTATCGACGTTCTCGGGACTGTCGCGTGAGAATACATGCAGGACTCGGTCCGTCCATGAGCTATCGTGGGCGCTCCCTCGCGCATCAGACGGTCCTTCTGTGGTTGGTCCATGTCCATTGCGACTGGTGCTAGATGCGCCAGATGCGCCGGTGTTGTCAATATTCTGCCCTGCAATGGGCATTGTTATTGTAAATTTTAGCAATAGCAAAAACCTACCCCGAACAAGGACGGTAGTCGATCCCAAATATGTTGATACTCATATGGATAACGAGATGTAGGTAAAGTCGAGCATAATTCTGAGGAGCAAAGGATTATTGTCGTCCGGGGCTCCTCGCAACTAAACGTGCCGAGCAAACGTCATGGGGCGGGCTTCGGTTACAGTTGTACGAACCAAACCTTACAGTAGGTAGTATCACGTCACTGCATCTACCTCTCTGAAGTGATAATTCGTATATCGTTCTGACTTTACTTGACGAACACGCGTGCATGAAGTACCTGCAGTGGAATCTACATTTACAGTTTACACAACGAGAGCTTGTGCGAAACTTCGTTCATGTTTGCACGCGGCGGAAATCCCGTCAGTTTCCAAAGTATCCAGGGAGGGTGTTCCGGTTCCTGTTGGATTTTAGCTCACTGTGCAGCCCGCGCGGATGGATACTGTATGTCGGGTCTCAGCTGATCTACCATATGACCGGAAAGGTCCTACGGATTGGCATACCCAAGCTAGCATACTGACGGCTCTTTATTTTGCGGTACAGTATGAGTCGTGTAGTAAGTAGCAAAGTTTTAGGTTGTTAAGGTTCCTTTGTTAGTTTCGAAGGTATCAAGGCTAATATGTAAGGGAGACTACGGAAGGGTGTGAATGGTATTATGGCCGATCACCGTACTCTATTGCTCGACTTCCTCTGCACTGTAGTGAACGATCACTTGAGTCAGTTTTCTTTCTCATAACCGAAACCTCCAGCTCTGAGTCTTTCTTGCCAAGCGGAATCGGATCTCATGGTATAAGTGGCCAACAAAACTGTCCATATATTCGGAGCCAATGGCTCTGCTCCAGTGTAGCGTAGTGTTTGCAAAAGACGACACTTTATCCTCGTAGCTCTGCAGGTCTGTTTCGCCGGCAAGGAATTTCGCAAGGAGCAGACAGTGCATCGCGCATTGATTTGTGCTCTGTGCCGCGTGCGGCCGGAAGAGTGCGAATGCATCTCCTACTAAGAAAAGCTTGCCATCAAAGTGAGACGCTCTTGGCGAAACACAATCATATATTCCAGTGACGAATGGTGTGTCGATCTTGTTCACCAACTCCTTGATCGGGCCAGGGAAATGTTCATTGCCGTAAGCCTGCTTCTTAGCCCATACCTCGGCGCGGACCTTACCAAATGGCACAGTTCTCTGGTGTTGCATGCCATCAATACCAGTCATTATGGACGAATACTCAGAAGAATCTTTTCCACAAGTATCATACCAGACAAGGTTGATATGTCGTTCCCCGGGTTCGACACTCCCATCGTCCCCAGGAATGAGATACCTGTCCATCGTCAGTGTGTTTCGAGTAACCAAAAGTTCTGCAATCACATACACTACAATGTAGTAGCGATCGCCGTAGTAACGGATGCATCTGTCCAAGAGAAAATCCAAGGTCTGATGCGAGACCATATGCTCAGGCACAACACCGCGCCAGGTCAGAATCCCTGCGTATGGAATCTGCAGATTTGGATAAAGTAGTTTCCTGATAGATGATCCTGCACCATCCGCAGCGATCACTAGATCACAATCAAGAACGTCCTCTATTCCACTCTCAATGTCTTCATAGGTTACTGTAACACCTTTCTCTTTTACATAAGAAACAGTTTTGACTCGTTTTCCTACATCATACGTAACGGAGCCGTCTTCTGGAGAATCAGGTGGTGGGACTGGGATGTAATCGCTTTTGAGTCCATCAAAATTCGCTCTCAATCGATAATAGAATGCCTTCCAGGTTGTCAGCTTGAATGGAACCGGCCGACTTTCAGTTATCTTCAGATTGCCGTCAACGACCTCCAACTTAGAGGCGGTAACAGATTGCGGGCGACCTTGGATCCTGTCATGTTTGCGTAAAAGTTCCTGGCCATAGGCACCTATGCTCATTCCGGCAGCCTGCCCCTCACGAACGGAGGTTGGATGCTGTTCGAAGATGTGAATGTTGTGCCCAAGCTGTTTGAGCACAACACCGTGCATCAAGCCTGCTAGGGAGCCACCAATCTAAACAATGCAATATCAGCCAACGCACCAGTCAATTGTAAATTTCTTATATCACGCACAATAACAACGTTTAAAGGGCTTTTGGCCATTTTGAAATACTAGAATCAGACGGCGAATTCGGGTGGTTTGCGTCAGCGCAGAAATGTATTCAGCAAGAGGGTCGTTGAGCTCAAATTGCGACCAGAGTAGCAGTGCCAGAAAATGCAGCATACATGAAACGCCAGTCTCTCTCAACATAAGTAGAGACAATGATGATCAAATGTGTAAAGCACCAAGCACTCGCTTTACGTGATTGGATGCTCAATCTGGAGAAGACATCGCTCGAATGAAGAATCTCAGAGAAAGTCGGGATATATAGAGACGATGTTGTTCTAACTGTTGGTTTCTTACTCTTTCCGAGTCCCTTGTCCATGGGGTTTGGATCCAAGTGAATGATATGCATGGTGTTAGTAATTCAGAGACCGTCATAGAGGTAACGAAGATGGCTAGAAGTCTAAGAATGGTAAATAACTGGCATATCGAGCACGTTGCAGACTCTGCATAATTCTACTGCTGACCTGATGTTGACGAGAATGGAATGTTGAATGTATAATGTATATTACATTCGGATCAGATGTCATCTCGGCTTAAGAAGGCCTTTGCTGTAGGTGAACTGATTCAGTATTCCGCGATAAGCCAATCAGAAAATAGAAAATGCGAAGATCATTGGCCAAGTTTTTTGCTTCTTATTTTCGGGGTCTTCCATATTGGCATGGACGGACCACTTTATGATTGAGATCTAAGTAACCTTACGAACATCAACAAGGCAGGCAGGTGACAACCATTTCACCATAGGACCATTCCTTTCTTCCGAAGCAGAAAAGCTATTTAGCGATCTGTTTTTGAGTACTTCCAAAGGTATATTCATCCGTTGCGTCTGCCATCTATTGACGTGAAGGCTGATGATCCAGGCTGGAAAGGATTTGTTCTTCCGCATAAGTTCTTCATCGTTCTACTGGGATTATTACCACACGGTGATTACCACGAGATAAGGGACAGCGAATAAGTGCCCTCAAACCAAGACATACCTATTGCCTATCTCACCGACTTCATCTCATATCATCATGTCGAGTCCTTCCTCATCTCGGCCTGTGCCAGTCTCAATGTCTTCTTCACCATCACCAGGTTCTTTTCGAGGGCGGTCGGGGAGCCCAGTCTCCAGAGATAAATCAACAGCACGGTTAGCTTCGCCGGTACCTTCGCATCAAGGCACTCCAACGGTCAGACAAATACCTACACCAAGTCAGATTGGCACAACAGAAGAGCCTGGAAACATCACTCCTCTCGCAGGCCCAGCATCGTATGCGCCAGGGCCCGGTATCAGCGCGTTAGCCGCTGCTTTGTCGAACTCTCTCGGGCAAACACCATCAACCTTCGGGACTCCTCCCATCCGACCATTATCCCCCGCGACCGCCGGCAAGCATCTACAAGCATCTGGTGTGCAAAGCACTTATGGGTCTTTCGACGGGCCAAGATCGTTACACGGAGGGCAAGGATGGACTGGGGCGACTGCATATGAAGACCCGGAAATTGTCAAGAGACACTTAGTACAACCAGGACCTTCACAAGCCGGCGATGGGGCTCTAGATGGAATTTTCGGGCCCAGTGGACAATCACCGTCATTCCGAGCAGGATCTCCAGCTAGTGCAGCAAACAAAGCGATTGACAATGTAGCACCTGGGCTAGACGATGATGAATTCTCGAGTCTGCGATTACAAGGTGGAGATGTTACTCGACCGATCTACAGGTGGACAGAAGAGACCGCGGGCAAAGGCCGAACGCAACGAAGTAAGAGTTTTCATGTTTCGCGACCGGAGCCGGAGAACGAAGTCCTTGATATTGGCACAATCAAAGTGCCTGGTGGATTCCGTCGAAATTACCTTCGAAGAGCTGTAGGCAGCCCATCTCCAGACGGTATGGATGAAGAGGAAGGCGGAGGAATCGCGCGACGACGAGGTGTCGCCCAACCGAAGATATTCACCAACAACTTCCTGGAATTCTTGACACTTTATGGCCACTTCGCTGGAGAAGAGCTAGAGGAGGACGATGAAGTTCTGGCGCCCAACGAATACTTCTCATCGGATGCGGTTGACGACGAATTTGGCGAGGGAAGCGACGAAGACAGAGAACCCATGGAAGATAGTGCTCTGCTCACACCCGGTCGACGAAAGAGGAAGCGCAAGGAGCGTGCTCCCGTTGGCACAAACACTCCATTTGGAGCCTCTCTTTTGCTTCTCAAATCCTTCGTTGGTACCGGTGTTTTGTTCTTACCGAAAGCATACCTGAACGGCGGTATGCTCTTCAGTAATCTCATTCTCCTCTTTGTTGCGGCTTTGAGTTACTACTGCTTCGTTTTGCTCGTCAACACGCGATTGAAGGTTGAGGCCTCGTTCGGTGACATGGGAGGTGTATTGTACGGAAAATGGATGCGAACCCTTATTCTCAGCTCGATCGTTATCAGTCAAATCGGATTTGTAGCTGCATATATTGTGTTCACGTCCGAGAATCTGCAAGCTTTCATCGCAGCCGTAACGAATTGCCAGACGCACTGGGAGGTTTCATGGTTGATTCTACTCCAGATGGCTATCTTCTTACCATTCTCGTTACTCCGCGATATTAGCAAACTCGGAATTACTGCGTTGATAGCAGATGCGTTCATCCTTGTTGGTCTGATTTACCTCTACTACTTCGATATCTTCACGATCGTGAAACAAGGTGGTATTGCAGACATCGTCAACTTCAACCCTCAAGACTGGACCCTCTTCATCGGCACTGCCATCTTCACATTCGAGGGAATCGGTCTTATCATCCCCATCCAAGAATCCATGGCCAACCCCAAGAAATTCCCTCCCGTTCTTGGTGGTGTCATGATTATCATCTCCGTAATCTTCATCTCCATGGGCGCCCTATCATACGCCGCCTACGGATCTGCCACCGAAACCGTTGTCCTTCTCAATCTCCCCCAAGACGACAAAATGGTCAACGGCGTCCAATTCCTCTACTCGTGCGCAATTCTTCTATCCACTCCTTTGCAAATCTTCCCAGCCATCAGGATCACAGAAAACGAACTCTTCACCAAGAGCGGAAAGTACAACCCATACATCAAATGGCAGAAAAACGTCTTCCGATTCTTCGTCGTTATGCTCTGTGCTGCCATCGCTTGGGTCGGTGCTAATGATCTGGATAAATTCGTGTCCATTGTTGGAAGTTTCGCTTGTATCCCACTGGTCTACATCTACCCTGTGAGTATCCCATTCCCCTACCCATCTACACAGACCATAAGCTGACAGATTTCCTTTCTAGCCAATGCTTCATTACCGTGCCGTAGCCAAAACCCGCTTCCGCAAGACCTGCGACGTCCTCCTCTGCGTCTTCGGCTTCATCGTCATGGTCTACACCACCGGACTAACAGTCATCAGCTGGGCCGGTAGCGGCGACGAAGCTCCAAATCTGGGGTACTGTGATAGAAAGAGGGGAGGGGATTTGCCTGTTTTTTAGATAGGATAGGTGGGCGGACATCGTGTGTGCTGATTTACATACATATTCCGAGAACATACACATGATATGATACCCATCTCTGGTCCAGCGCTGTGTCTGTTTTGTTGTTTATTTCTTGTTGTCTTCTTTCTTTCTTACACTGTCTTGTTTTATACTAGATTTCATGCATAGCGATGCGTTGGAATATTCACTCTTTTTTATGGCTGTTGTGCTGTGCGGAACGGACGTGTCGGTCTGTCCCTTTCTGTCGTTGTTCTTATTACATGCGTCACTGGTTACTTGCTGTGTGTGTACATGTTGTGTATCTATCACTTAGGATGGCATGGGTATTGGCGTTTGAGGTTTCTTGATATTGCTGTTAATGTTGTTGTTGCGTCAGAGAGATACAAATTGGAAACATATGCCATTCGTAGGAATATTTTTTTAATATACAATTTAGAGTGATTGGATACATTTATCATACTACTTCATTAAACCCTACTACAAACGACTCCCTCCACTTCTCAATAGTTTCTTCGCCCCCTCTCGCACCTCCACTACAACTTCTCCAGCCGGCATCACCTTCCTAATCAACCCCACCCCAGTCCCCGCATACGTAGTCATCCTCCCCTGCACACCCCACCCCTCATCCCCCTTCTTCATCTCCGCCTCATACAACTTCCTATTCTCGTCTATCCCCAACCCCTCCTTCTCATCCCACCAACTCTTATTCAACACCCCCCTCCCATTATATATCCCAGGCCAACCCGTCGTCCCCCTCAACTGGTCATACAAACTCGTCCTCGCGGTCGTCACCCCGCCATCAGAAGCAGCTAACACGGCGTTTCTGTACCCCTGTGCGATTACCGCTTCGGGACATGCGAGGAACCGCGTCCCCATACATATCCCGCTCGCGCCGAGCATAACTGCCGCTGCGGCGCTGCGCGCTTCAACGATACCGCCTGCGGCAATGAGTTGGATGGCGCCGTAGCCAGCGGCTTGCAATGCGTCTGCGCATTCGGGGAGGAGAGAGATGAGGGATGAGGACTGCTCGAGGCCGTGGCCGCCGGCGTCGGAGGATTGGATGATGAGGACGTCGGGGGAGCAGGTTTGGGCGGTGGAGACGGCGGAGGAGACGGTGCCGACTTGGATCCAGATTTTGGTGAGGTTGGAGGTGGATTTGCGGATGGAGGCGGTCCAGTGGGGAAGGTCGGAGGGGGAGTGAGGAGCGAAGAGCCAGATTGCTGCGGGGGGGAGGGGGAGTTGAGAAAGGGTTTTGGTTACGTGGGCGAGGTCGAGTCCCCAGAGTATGAAGCCGATTCCTATGGGGAGGATGTTGGGTGGGGTGTTGGGGATTGGGTCGCTGGCTAGGGATTTTTGAATCTCGGATACGTCTGAGGCGAGATCGGAGATACTGGAGAGGATGGTCAGTTTTTTAATGTAGAGTACTGATGATGCTGGACATGCTGGAGATGCTGAGGCTGGGCATACTAAGAGATGTAGGGTTCAACGTATGAGCACGAGGAAACACCCGTATGCCCGAACTCCTCGTATAGAAATTATGGATTTACACTTATAATTCCCTCAGTGATTCCAAAAGCATAGAACAACCCAAGAACAAAAGAATATCCTTAGCTCACTCAGTGCCTGCACCAAGAAATCCTATGCCTCCCGCTCGAGAAACAGCCAGAACGAGAGCTGATTTCGCTATCAAGCGCATGGGTGCCGCGGCAATCAGTGGAGATGTTGTCCACGGGTAGTCATTCTGAAGTGTTTCCTTGTTGGACGTAGTAGACATGGTGAGAAGATGTAGATTTCCCTGGATGGGAGACTTTTCCGAATGATGGTCTTGACTTTTCGGTGAGTTGCGACTAGCAAATACCGTCAGAAAAGGATGGAGAAGTGTATGGTTGAGCAGAATATTAGACACACAAAGGAGATAAAGAGAAATAAGGATGACTTTGTATGTCAGAGAAGTTTATAATCAACTACTTAGTTCCAATCAATAAGTAGTAAATACATTTCTCATCACAACGGTACTTAACCCGGTAACTTAATAGCTTTTCCCCGCGGAGAAAAGGCTCGAAAGGCAAGCTCGTAGCCTCAAGTGGCCCCACTAAGAATAGTTATCCGTCATTCCGGATCTAGTTAGACCCATCTGCTCACGGCGACGACGCAGCCTCGCCAAAAGTTATTAAGCTCTTTCATACAACCAAATTATATCTTCATCTCTGCCAGCCTCCTAAACGCCACCATTCTACTTCCTCAACACCAGAGTCCGCTAAAACTTATCACCTACCCACTCACATCGACTGTAGAAATTTATAGGCGCATCCTTGCAAATCTCACCATGTCGAACGCGCCAGAAAGGTAGGTCGGATTTGTTTCTTTGAAGTACTTCTGGACAGAGCTGACACGCGCGGATAGATTCGAGCTCTTCATTCTTGGCGAAGGGGAGAAGAAATGCACCGAGGCAGCCGATACCCGTATGTTCCTATGAATTCCTTCCCTATGAGTTTTCGCCTGGGAGATATGCTAATGTATTGGTTGCCAGGCACACCTAACTCCTCGATATTTACTTTCAACAAAGAAGATCATACAGTGGCCAATCTCTTGCGCGCATATCTTCTCAAAGACCCGCATGTACTGTTCTCCGGATATAAGAGTATGGTTTCCCGAACTGCATTTAGAACCCTCGAATCTCCAGTCCAAGGAATACATTCGATGCTTTTTGCTCATTCAAGCTAACTAGCGTAACAGTTCCTCATCCCTTGTTCTCTAAATTCGAGCTGCGCATCCAGACCGATGGCGAAATAACTCCTAAGGAAGCTCTTGTAACCTGCTGTCGCAATCTAGTCTCCGAACTCGAAGTGTTCAGTCGCGAATTTACCAAGGAGTTTGAGTTGCGCAAGATGGTCAGTGGCGATGCGGCGGCTGCAGCCGAGCAGTAAATAATGGTATGGTTTTTGGTGGACTGGTGTTTCAATTGGGATACAATCTCACGGATGTGGGATAGCATGGATATTGGAGTTTTGAATTGGAATGATTTATCGCAAAATGGAACTGGATTGGTTGAGCTTTGGTTCCCATGAAGAGTTCCAACAAAGCTATATTGGTGAAGATAATTCAGCGGTCATGAGTTGACTGCTGCGTTTGGCATTAGAGGAAGAAGCCAGCAGCATGGTATAAGCAAGACCGGGCAAAGCACCAAAGATCATTCAGTGGACAAGGCCGTTGAGTTGCGACTGCGTCAAGGAAAGCAGGGCAGGGTCCAGTAGCTTGGATCCGCTGATTCCTCGACCACTTCGTAGGACATCCGCTTCTTACCTTGGAGGCAAAATATTCTTCCTTTGAGCCTTCGTCGTGCTTGTGTCTCGGTCAGAGTATCATGTGGATCAAAGCTAGAATAGTCTCTCGTGGGATCTATACATGCTTTCATAGCTGCTTCACTCTTTGCAACACAATAATGATGCTATCAACGGTTTCCAGCGCACAGAATTTGAGCTTGCATTGTCTTCAAATGTGATTAAACAAGTATTGAACCACAAATCTCCTTAAGTCTTTCGCATGCAAGTAGTGTAGTTGCTATATCTTGAGCCTGGGTACACGGGACACTTAATGCCTAGATTTTTCTTCGTAGGAATGCAAAGGATACCAAGCACTACCGGTATGCTCGGCCTCATTCACAACGAGCGGTATAACCATTCTCGGCATACCATCTACGAATACATTCCAGGCTCACGTCATGCAATTAAACATCAAGATTTGATGTTGATTTGTCTCCTCTCTTTCGACATTCAGATCCCATCGCCCTCAATTAAGAAGACACACGAAAACCGAACTTCCTATTAAGGATAATTGTTGCTCTACAGAGCCTCACACTCAAAAGAGTGCTGGCAACACACCACTGTTTCGAAGTCGAGGTGGAGGTCGTGGCTGGCTCTGATACTTTTTGATGAAGAAGAAAAGTTTTCTTGTTGCGCAAAATTCGGATATTTGTATGGTCGATTGTCCCTGGCGCTAATGACTAAGCGACGAAGAACTTTGTGGGCTAAACTAATTACAGAATAATGCACTCGTGATCTGCTATCTTAACTCCAATTTCAACTTCTTGTGAATTCTCAATGACGATTTTCACATTCCACCGCCGGTCCAACCGAAGTTATTTCAGAGCCTACATTCCGATCTACTGCAAGGAGAGGGATCTTGTTGGTAATCATCATCATCTAAGTGGATATGATACGAGCCAGTTCTGGATGCTTCAACCAGTGTTTATATCTTCTGAAAACCCAGCTGTTTGGTAGCGAAGACTTGTCCCAAAGACCTTGGCGTTCTGTGCAATTTCAATGCATCGCTGTCACAGTGTCACTACTTTGCACTTCAAGGACGAATCCTACAAAGTTAGATACGACAAACTTCTCTTCCCTAGGAGCCAGCAGCCACTTGCATGATCGCGCTCAGAAACGCGTCACAAGTCTAGATGCATTAGGATTTAATGAATCGTAGCCCAGACGGCCCGGAGCCTTGTTGATATGATTATTTCTATCGATCTTCTTTCCTTCTACGCCACCTTTCTGGAGAACCTCCTCGGAACAATCCATCCGTAGAGATCTGAACCACATTATGTTGTGCATTTAAGAAATTTGATGATGTGGCTGTCGAAGATGAGTGTCTTGACCAGGATCTTGGCGTTAGTCTTCCCGCGTTGAAATATGTAGCACACCGAGAATGCCACAAGAGTGAAACATCCCAGATAAATATACTTTATAGTCGCGACATTTCGGCACATTCGTTGGGTGACAAGACTCTCCTAGGGTCCGGACTTCGACAATGTTTGCGATTTGCCGACTTCTCCTTTTGGCAGCCCTGGGGTCCTCGGCAGCTGTCAAACATGAACTGTACATGAATTTCAGTGCTACGAGAATAGAAAACCGTATGGTAAGTGCGGGTGTATATCAGATGGGTGTTACGAAATTGTCCGGGGTTGGAAATATTCGGAGACGGGAGCCTGCTTCGAAGCTACAAAACCCTGTGATAGGAGACATTTATATGGTCAGCAGTATGTTACACATACCACCTATTGGTACCGAACTCTGACCAGAGCAGTGCAAATTGGTACCCCGCCCCAACCGATCACTCTCAGTGTCGACACGGGAAGCAGTGATATTTGGGTCAATCCGACATGTTCTACCTCGGGATGGAACACGTTCTGCGTCAAATACCCCCGCTTCAATCGAACGAAATCTTCCAGTTTCCAGCCCACATCCCAGGCTTTAAATTTGGCATATGGTATTGGTCAAGTTACTGGAGCATACGGGATAGATAACTTCCTGTTAGGGAATATGCCCCTTTGAATGTCCTTGAGCTGATGATGACCCTAGGATGGCTCCTGGTCCTACAATTAAACAGCTACAATTCGGAGTTGCAACCTCGAGCAAATCGTTGTTCGCAGGGATAATGGGCATGTCATGGGGCCTAGGCCTTGGGACAGGTTACTATAATATAGTCGACCAGCTTGCCTTGCAAGGCATTACAAAAACACGTGCATTCAGTATGGATCTGGGCAATGTTGATACAGCTGCAGGTACGTTTGGGTAGCGTTTGTGAATATTACTTCTTGTGACTAAAATCCTCAGGATCCATCATTTTTGGGGGAGTAGATACGAAGAAGTACTATGGTTCATTTTCCAAGAACGCTATCATACCGTTCTACAACAGTCCTGATGGATTTCCCAGGTAGTTATGCCAACATTATCTATGTTCGAGGGTCTTACTAAAAAGTGGCTCCAGGTATTGGATCAACATGACCTCTGTCAGCATTCGACTTAACAACCAAACCCAAGATTCCCCCATCACATCTCCCAGCTTCTCATTAGCCGTCATTATGGATTCTGGCAGCACACTGAGTTACTTTCCCCCATCGCTCGTCAATGCCATGCTCACCTACTTTCCCGGCTACATTGCTAAGGGTGGCGGCTTATACACCGTGCCCTGCAGCTTCAAAACTGGCACGGGGACAATGAACTTTGGTTTTAACGGTAAAATCATTCGGATTCCACTTGCTCAATTCGTCTGGTTCAACGGTGCAACATGCTACGGACCGGTTGCGAATCCGTCCGAAAAGACGGATGCTATTCTTGGTGATACTTTCATGAGGGGTGCGTATGTGGTGTTCGATCAGGACAATGCAAATGTGCATATAGCTCAAGCGGCGGATTGTGGGACGAATATTGTGCCTATTACGAAGGGCGTTAATGGTGTGCCGTCGCGTGTGGGAGATTGTCCAGTTCCGGTGGCGACATAGTCGTCTTAGACCCTGACCGTTTTCTGGCTTTTCCTCTTCTCAATGTGTCATTTAAGATATTTCTCATTGTATCATATTCCATTCTGGGAGGATTCTTCATGGAGGATAATTGCATATTTGCCGGAGTAGATTTTAACTAATAATGCGTTCGCATTTCTGCTGTATACGATTGCAGGATTTTTCTATTCATCATATGCATTACATTCCACCTCCTGATATTAGGAGCTCCTTGCTGCTACAGTGGTCAGAAAGTCGTTTCTCATATGTAGGATAGAAGAATACCCCACACTCAGCAGGCATTTTTGGTGGAGGTTCAAGTATCTGCTGAAAGCCTCGGATATTTGGCGTGGGAATTCTCTCGCCAGGAGCAGACAAATGGGATCAATGCGAAGAAAGGCCTGAATAATGACACCTAGAAGAGGGGATAACACAATCCCTGAGAGAAATACATGCAAATTGCAGGTGTTCTGTGCGAAACTAATCAATCAGGAAATGTGAAAATCGAGGAGATTCACCTCAAACAAAATCAAACTGAAGAAGGCCAGTTTGAGGTGCTGCAACTCAAGAACAGCCAGGTTGAGGATTTAGAGACCCAGGTATGATGAAATCAGAGAGACATCCCGCCCTCCAACCATTATTCTTCGATTCGAGGGCAAGAATATAATCTGAGGATTAGTCGTTCCGACGGCGCAGACTGAAGGTTGCCGGGCCGAAGACGACGTAGCAAAAAATACCGAAGCGCGTTCTGGCGAGCATACGGAACTAAGCCTGAGGAGGATAAGATATCTAATGCGGATGATGACTGTGGGCCTGTGGCTAGACCTTTGAGATCTTCCGGTCCCTGGAGTCTCACGTAAACTTTTAGTCGAATCTCGGGAAGCGAACCTGTCAGCCTCCAACCTCCGTGGGGCTTCATACATGAATTGCTTATTCCTAGAGAATCTTTCACTCTTCTTGATAGATCCATCCACGATTGTTGTCATTGATACTATTAGGGGTTCCTTATTTATCAGTTACTTAATACTTCAATCAATATGAAGCCGATTTTTCCCTATCTCTGTACATTGTCTCTTTCTACATACATTACCGGTACATTGGGGCATGGCCCCTCTCAGGTGCCTCTTGCGACCACGACACTCGATAACCTAGCCATCGACGGAACCACCGAACTACTGGAGCTACACAAGAATCTTGTCGAGATTGAGTCTGTCGTTGGCAATGAGCACCAAGTCGGCCAATACCTTATCAGATATCTTTCGGCTCACAACTTCACTGTTGAGACTCAAGAGTTACCTCCTCTTGAAACCAATCCCAACAAGCCAAATGAGCCACGGCTCAACGTCTTCGCGTATAAAGGAGATATAAGAAACACACGATTGTTGGTTACAAGTCACATGGATACTGTAACCCCGTTCTTTCCTTACCAAAGACCAGACGACGAGCAAATTTGTGGTCGGGGAAGCAATGATGCAAAAGGTAGTATTGCATCTCAGATCAGAGCAGTAGAGGAGCTATACTCCAGTGGTAGTTTGAAGGAAGGCGACATTGGTTTACTCTACGTAGTTGGTGAGGAAATAAACGGAGGCGGTATGAAAAAAGCAAACGACTTGTTCGCTGGCCACGCTTGGGAAGCTGCAATTTTTGGGGAGCCATCAGACAACAAGCTTGTCTTGGGGCATAAAGGCGCATTGGTTTACGAAATCAAGGCACACGGCAAAGCAGCTCACAGTTCCCGCCCAGAGCTTGGTATTAATGCTAACAGTATGCTTATCCGAGCATTAAGTGCAATTGACGCGATGGAACTGCCTGGTTCGGAAAGATTCGGAAACACGACGACTAACATTGGTGTCATGCAAGGCGGTGTGGCGATGAACATTATTCCGGCCGAAGCATCGGCTATGGTATTGACGAGACTGGCGGCTGGGATTCCCAAGCAAGCGATGGGCGAGATTGAGAAGGTTCTTAACGATCTTGGGGAAGAGCGTCTTAGCGTCTCTTTTGGACACCATCTTCCCCCTGTTATCTGTGATGTTGACATTGATGGTATGTACGCACCGATATGGGACAAGGAGGCAGTTGTTGACGAAATAGGTTTTGAGACTATCATCTTGACCGGAGGCACAGATATTCCGTTTTTGAAGGGCGATCATAAACGGTATATGTATGGTCCTGGGTCTGTGTTTTCGGCACATTCTGATCATGAATGCCTCACAGTCGAGGACCTGACCAAAGCAGTGGATGATTACAAGATAATTATAAACGAGTTGCTGGCAAGGTAGAGACATTCTTTTAAAAGACGCCGAAGATCATATATGGTTGCAATTGCGAATATCTGAGCGAGCCTGCATTTCACGTTTTATTCTTCATTGGGGTGTCGAGATTGTCTGATTTGTTGGAGGATTTCAGATATTCGAGAACTTCCTCATCATCCAAATGGACTCTACTTCTAATGGCTGAAGATCGTGCTCCGCAGCCTAGTTATCAGATAGAGCTACTACGAAGGGATCGATACCTACCACTCACAGAGCTCGTCGGCTCGATCTCGTGTCTTCAGCAATGTAAAGGCAGAAACCACAACTAAACAAGATCCCTCGAGCAAACATTTTTCAGTGTGCATCACCGAAAAAATACACCGAGCCAGGATTGTAGCATATCCTCAAATCAATTCTGCTTCTGATCCCGGCAATGAAAATGTTGGTGACAGCACTGACAGGTCGCGCAGGTCCGGAGACTGTGCCGCAATCTCGCAGCCAAATGATGTTGTCATGTTGGTGGAACTCCAATTGTACCGCCAACAACAGCAATGTTGGTGGCGTAGCTAATCTGGTATATTAATTGATATATGGTGCGTTCGGAGGACACACCAATTTCAGTGGGATGCGGGTGCATGAACCCGATTCGAACAGGGCAGCGATGCGCTGTACCTAGTCGATGTACAGAGAAAATGTCCTTTTCCAAGCACCTACAGTTGGTAGTACTCCTCTCCCATGCAAATGCTGTCGTACTTTTGGTGAAAACGACGAGAACAATTGCCAGAAAGGAACGTGGCGGCAGCAGATGTTGATAAGATGCTGGATATTGGCAAGATGTCGATGTTGTCAAGATTAAACCAAGTGATCCAGAAGACGGAGATGAGTTCCTGGTAGATACGGCGGCGTTAGCGACACGAATTATCCTCCAAAAATGGTCCCTAGAGACCAACAACCGATAAGTTGTATACACAACCCAATCGGTGTATAAGTAGAGCGTCGCCGCCTCCAAAACCACCACTTACTCATGTATTCACAGCCATTCTATTCTTACAATGGCCGCACCAGTCAATCCAACAGAACGAAGTCCGTTACTTGACCCGACTTCGGGGCAAGCTGAGGATGGCACTACTAGCAGAGAATCCGTCGCAAATGGGGAAGTTTTCTTCTCTAATGAGCCTACGACACTTCAGATGACCAAAGCCACAAGCGGCGTATTTCTAGGTATCATCTTTGTCGCTGTTGATTCTTCTATGATTGCTACACTATCGGCACCTATCTCATCGACTTTTGGTTCATTGTCGCGGCTTCCGTGGCTCGTTTCGACCTTTTTCATTGCCAATGCCGCTATCCAACCCCTCTGCGGAAAACTCACAGATATATATGGCCGGAGAGACGGACTTATATTGTCGAATATTATATTCTCCTTGGGAAACCTCATGTGCGCTCTAGCACAATCAGAATGGGTTCTGATCTGTGGCCGGCTGGTTGCTGGTATCGGAGGGGGCGGTATTGCTGCCATTTCCACCTTCGTTCTATCAGATCTAGTTCCAGTGCGACGACGTGGTGTCTGGCAGGGGATTGGAAATATCTTTTTCGGTGCTGGCTCTGGCCTCGGTGGTTATTTCGGCGGATGGCTAAACGATTATATTAATTGGAGAGCAGCATTTTGGATACAGATTCCTTTCACTGTTCTGGCTACTATTCTCATCTTCTTCACTGTGAATATCCCGATCACAAACAGCGACACTTCCAAAAGCTCCAAGATCCGGCAGATCGATTTCCTTGGAGCTTCAACGCTTTTTGCGTCGCTGACGCTACTGTTGTTGGCTTTGAGCTCAGGAGGCAACATCGTACCGTGGCTTCACCCTCTGGTGCTTACTAGTCTCCCCCTGTCGCTTCTTTTTCTCTTGGCGTTTGTGTTGACAGAACTCAAAGTCGCTGCCCAGCCAATCATTCCCGTCAATCTATTATGGGACTGGACTATCGCAGGAGCATGTCTCACGAACTTCTTTTCATCCATGTCGCGATTCGCCCTGCTATTCTACTTGCCAGTCTATTTGCAGATCCAAGGCTATTCTCCCAGCGAAACAGGACTTCGTCTTGTTCCAGGCTCCTTTGCAGCAGCTTTGGCATCCCTTGTATCTGGTGTCGTCATTCGTTCAACGGGAAGATACTACAGACTCGGAGTATCTTCCCAAGTTATCTATTTTGTAGGCATGTCGACGATAGTCGCATTCAACCTCAAGACGCCTGCTTGGATTCCTTTCGTCTCGTTTTCAGTTACGAATATTGGCTTCGGAGCAATGGTTAGCGCGACCATAGTTGCGATCCTCGCAGTTGCAGATCAGAAAAACCAAGCCGTGTTGACCTCAGCACTGCTTGCTTTTCGCAGTACCGGAACAGTGATTGGGATCACTCTTGCCGGGTTAACATTCCAAAACGTGTTGAGAAGTGAGCTATGGAATCGAATTGGAGATATAGATCATGCGGACGAACAAATTAAGAGGATCATTGCTGACCTAGATGTAATCTGGGACTTCCCAACGGCTTTGAAAGATCAAATACTCCAGGCTCATATGAGTGCACTCACGGCAGTGTTTGCGGTTATTCTTGGAATGGGTGGGCTGGGAATTGTTACCAGCTTCTTCGTCAAGGATATTACATTGCCAAGGAAGGCTAAGCCAAGTGATTCTAACCGCTGAGGTATTCCATGTTGGGAGAGGGAGAGATAGTACCATCTCTGGCGAGATTTATACGTCTAGAAACTTAGGTGTCATATCAAAATCTCGTCCACAAATTAACAACCACATCTCGCCTCTCGAGCGATTGCACAGTTAACTGTAGCCCTGAGCTAGCACAGCCCTAAGCGATCAGGCGTAGCCCACTAAGATAGGAGATTCAAGCAGAAGTTCTGATTGTTTCATATAAGTTATAAGGTGAATACATATATTATCTTGTTCGTATACCGCGGAGTTCAATTTCAGAACGTTCCACGCTAGAACAGACTACCGAGCATACAAGCTTCAATGAAAGTGAAACAACTAGTAGTTGACGTCTTCTAGAGGCAATTTACTTTACTTTAATTTAGCTCCGTATGGAAATACGGTGCGTTAGCAGTTAATGACTTCCAGATTGTCGATCAACGACAACAACGATCAGCGCAAGGCGTGTGATCTGGCCGAATACTTAGACCGGACCATCAAGGCTCCGAATGGCGAACAGCCTTGTTCGTATATGTATGAAGATCGCATGATTCCGGGTCTGATTTAGGAGGATGCTCTCCTCGACAAGAGTTGGAAGGGCGCGTTTGTCCACAATTTGCTCCTGTAATCTATGTTGTTAAATGCGTTGTTTAACCCTATCAGACCGCATCCTGGCGATCACCTACATCCCTTCCGCAAATGAGTACCGAAGCTGCCTTCTGCCCTCTCCAGCCGCAGTCGGCGTGTTGAGCCACCGAAAAGCTCATCAACCAGCTTTCCATTCTGGGCGTTCCTGCGCAAGTAACCGCCCCAATCGTGATTCGGGATTCCGGAAACATGTGCCTGTGATGCTGCACCCAAGAGTCAAGCTTTTCTATTAACGGCAGTTTTAATTCTCCGATGATCTTCGTCTCGGAAGGAAGGGCCTCCCGCAAAGTGCTAACGTTTTTGAGGATTCGGAGTGCTACGCTCCGTTCGAGAGGTTCTGATTTAATTTAGGTAATGAGGAGGTATTGCGGGGTGTGGTTCGCTTAATTTGCCCCGCTGCCCCTCAGATGCTGAGGGGGTGGATGGGATGATGATAGTCGAGACTAAGTGATGTAGAATATGGCATTGCTGGAAATGGAAATTCATTATGCAATGGTATTGTTTGTTGATATGTCTTGGACTCTTTCGATAAAAGGAACTGCGTCCTCCTGTTTTGCTCTGACTTTCTTTCGTCCATCCAGACTCCAGTCTTTCATTTCCAGTTTACATCGGACGTGTTTTCATCATGTATCTATCACTTGATATCCTCTTGTTGGCAGGACTTGCATACGGTGCTCCAGTCGAGCTCGAGAAACGGCTCAACAATGGAGTAGGGGTTACCCCCGCGATGGGTTTCAACAACTGGAACTCGGGTCTGCGTAAGTTAACTCGCATCTACCTCAATTCTACTTCCTCACTAAACTTCCCTAGCATCCTCAGCTGCCACAGCTCTCGCAGCAGCAAAAGCGTTCGTGAGCCTAGGACTCAAAGACGCTGGGTATATTTACATCAACACCGATGATGCCTGGTCACTTCAATCGAGGGCATCTAATGGTTCACTCGTAGCTGATCCCAACAAATGGCCGAATGGAATCGCTGCTGTTGCAACACAGCTTCATAGCATGGGCCTCAAGTTTGGTTAGTAGTATGAGAATCTAATACTTTAGCACAATCTTACTAAATCTTGCTGCAGGACTTTACGGAGACTCGGGCACAGCTACTTGCTCAGGATATCCCGGATCACAAGGCTACGAAAAGCAAGACGCAAAGACGCTTGCTAGCTGGGGTGTTGACTTGTGGAAATACGACAACGTAAGTTCTGACCTTACTCACAATATCCATAGCCCAAAACTAACCCCTCCTCCCTCCCCAGTGCGCCACCCCCAGCACCGGCACCTCCCAAACCCGGTACACCACCATGCGCGACGCGCTCGCCGCCTCGGGCCGGCAAATCTACTACGCCATGTGCAACTGGGGCGCAGACTCCGTGTGGACGTGGGGTCTCCAAACCGGCAACTCCTGGCGGGTATCAGGTGACGTGACAGACACCTGGTCTTCGATCGTGAGTATCGCGTCGAATGCGCAGGCCCTCGCACAATACGCTGCTCCGGGGGGATTCAACGATTTCGATATGTTAGAGATTGGTAACGGGGGTTTGACGGCTGCGGAAGAGAGGGCGCATTTTGGGATTTGGGCGATTGCGAAAAGTCCTTTGTTGATTGGGACGGATTTGTCGAAGATTAGTAAGGCGAGTTTGGCGGTGTTGTTGAATAAGGTGCGTTCATCTGGACTTTATCTGCTAGAATTCTTTCAATCTGAGAAGAGAATTAACTGCAAGAACTGAGTAAGCTAACAAAGAACACAGGAAGTCATCTCAATAAACCAAGACTCCCTCGGCATACCCGCGAAATACTTCACCCCATCCGGCAAATCCGCGCCGGTTTCCGGACAACTGTATCCATACTGGTCCGGCAAGATCAGCACGGGCTACGTGATCGGTCTCGTGGCATCAAGCGGTGCAGCGACGCTGTCTGTTAAATTCTCAGATGTTCCGGGTCTGGGAGCTGGGACGTATTCGTGGAAGGAGCTGTACACGAATACCTCTGGTACGGGGTCGTCTGTTTCAGCGACGTTGGCGGCGCATGATATGGCGATTTTTAAGGTTTATAAGAGCTAGGTGGGAGGATTCGAGGTGGAGGTGGAAGTGCTGTAGCGAAGTGTTCGAGGATGAAATGCTTGATATGAGAGGGCAATGTCATGTTTTTGATTCCTATTACTTAGATAGGTCTAAGTACACGAAGTTGACATTGCACCTCTGCCTTCCATTACCTTGAGTCAAAATTCTTGACATGTGACACATACACTCCTGTTTAGACAGAAATCACAGAAAAGCATCCATTGACCTCCTATATTCACCTCATCTACCTGCTCCAAACCGGGTCCTTTCCATGACCATGTCATATGCAATTGGAACAATATCGATGCTTGCACTTGCATGGTGATTTCCCGAACCATAGGGTTTTGCATGTCTAAGTGTGGAGGGAATATTAGAGAGAGGTGAGGTAGCTAGCGCGCCGATCGAAATGCTGATGTTGACGGTCTAGAGAAGCAGGGGAGTTCAAATTCGGGCTGAACGCAGTGCTAGACTTTAAAAGAGACCGGTCTGAGGATACGGGAGAACGTTTGCGTTGTTGCGGGGAGAAATGCCTTACTTGGGGCATTATCACGAGCGACAAGAGCTTAATTCGGTGTATCATCAAACACGTAAAATTCGGCCTACAACCTATATGCAAGAAAAGTAATTCATCCACTCCTCAAATTCTCCACCACTTCCTCAACCTTTCTCCCCAGCAGATACCCCATACCCCCACCCCATCTATCCACATCACAACCCCACCAAAGCCGCCACCCCTTGCGCAACCAACTTATGAATCGCCAACCCCGGATGATAATCATTCCACCACAAACACGACACCCCATCACTATTATAACAAGTGGCATCCTTGGCCCCATACGCCGTGGGATTATTCAACGCCGTATTAAACGGCCCCGTCGTATCATACACCCAAGTCTGCACCCCCGTATAATTCCCCTTAAAAGCCGTGACCGCTTGACCCAGCAGCTGATTATACCTCTGCACCGCCGCGCCTTCTTGCTGCTGCACACTCGTACTTTGCTGCAGCACGCTGGGGGTTCTCTGAATCGGCGGTACGGTTAGAAAGAGGAAGTTCCTGGCTCCGCCGGCGTACAGGGTTGCGGCTTCCTGTATGTATCGGTTGATGATTGTTTGGGAGAGAGAGGACCAGTTGGAGGCGTACCAGGCGTTTCCGACGTCGTTGACGCCGATCCAGATGGCGAAGAGGGTGTTGGATGAGGAGAGGGGGGAGGGGAGGGGAGAGAGGTTTTTGGTGAAGAGGGAGACTTGGTCGACGAGGGAGAGGACAGTGGATGCGTATGGGGTCACAAGGTTGGCGTCAGTGGTGGCGCCGCCGGAGGCGAAGTTGTAGTTTAGCAGGGTTGTGGAGCTGGAGGGGTGGAGGAGGTTGCCAATCCACTGGGAATATTAGTAGCAGAACGCGGACCAGCGATAGGAAGGGATAGGAAGTTAAGTTGGATCTAGAACTTACATTATTGCCTCCGGATGTAGTCCAGCCTGGGAACGTAGGGTTGCCAATTGGATTTGAGACTGAGGGCTTGGTGCCTGTAATTGAGAAACCGGTCTGGGAATAAGAATCACCACTTTTATGTTTGTTAGATATTGAGAGAGGTTCAAGAATTGGAGAACTGACAATGTGATTAGGTATTTGAATTGGCTGGCCCTGCTTTCGATGGACTTGGGGGCTCCAACCACCACGGAGGCGCATGCCAAAAAGTTGAGGAATTGAAGAGTGAACATGTTTGCTAGAAATGTCGCTGTTTCTGATGAAAATACCATTTCTTCATGAAGACATCGAGACTATATATTCCACTCGGAAGAAGTGTGTCCCAGCGGGTTTAGTTACATTAACCCGACTTCCGTCACTCTGTAAAGACGGATAATAAAGTGGTATAATCGAAACACATATCCCACCCCGAGGTTCATGTAGCCTTCGTACAAACGAAGAAAGTTTACGAGGAGAAAATAGATTGTCTGGCGGGGTCATTGACTGAAAAACTTGCCGGCAGTAAAGTGTTCATTAACTTTAATTATCCGAGGCGTCCAGGGGTTTGTTGTTTCTCCGCTAATCTCAGAATCATCAATGCAACCATCGGCAGAGTCGGAGAGTAGGTGTGGCCTTCTGACGACATGCTGTTAGGATTGCAGCACGACTTTCAATCGGTGACAGTCTCGCTACTTTAGTATGCTTTGTGCTTGAATGGCATCTTTAACAGCACGGACCACTGCCTCCGTCTGATATTATAACTCGTCGGCTGTTTCAACAATTGACCTGAGAGCAGTGTCACTCCCCAGATCCCTGCCTAGTTCATCCCATGCCATCCGTCAAAATTTAAAGTAGCTGGAGTATGTCGTTTGATCCTCCTGATGCTATATGCCGATACACTGGTTCGATGATCCCAACCACTGAGCTGAGATGTGATCTTCGGCTGGAAAACATCTTCCCCTTATTTTAATTGCCAACGACCCGACATAACTTACGGTGCGGAAGGAAGCAAACCGTTTCGAATGGGGTTAGGATAAGTGCACATGACAGCAGCGAGTAAGTTATTCTTCAAGACGTTTCATACTAGTGGAAACGTTCCTTGCCGCCTTTCTGGCGAAATTGCAGCAACATGCGAGTAGAACGTGACCGTATAAATCGTATAAAAATACCAACGGCCCGTAGGGTCCTCGGGTAAGAATGCCAGCCAATCGCCGAATAAAGGGGTATATGGATTAGCGTGCCCAGGTAGATCAACAAGGACAACGAGAATTCTTATAGGTGGAAGTAAGCTCTTTGGTAGGAGAAGCGCCTCACATCCGTCTCCGCTGCGGGGTAGAAAAGTCAAATATAGCCGGGGATGTCATACTTATAGGTTCTTTACTTCCGTACGTCCTTCGTCTCCTAAAAGATACGAATCCGGGGGACAACCACTCGCATTTCACGATATCGGAGAAATCGCGCAATTATAAGAGCGCTTCTAATAGTTTATCAACTACTGAACTACTCCGGGTCAAATACACTTGCTCTGACTCTCTGGCCCAACAACCTATCAGTGCAGGATTGAGACGTTTCCTCAGCTCGTATCCGGTACTGCTGTGATGACTGCGGCGAAAGCTCTTGCACTTGCACTTCCTTGGAAAGGGTGAAGGGTTGAAATGCTGTATTCCAGTCTATATCACTAAAAAACCGTGCTAACTGGATCACCCACCTGTTTTGCTGGTGAATCACCTCGACTAAGCATCTACGCATGCTTAGCGCTGATTGATTTGAGAGCTCCCACGATCTGGGGAGCATCTTCTTCAACAGCCTGCCAAGATGCTTCAGTTAAACATGCGAATTTTGCGTTACAAGAAAGGGTGATTGTTCCCTCTTGCCAAGTTCGACAACTGAATACATTAACAGATCTCTGCACAAACAGAGCCCATTCCTGGCCATGTGCCTTGCACATAACTTATGAGCTCAAGGCCATACGAGAGCCACACGAGGCCACTAGAAACTTGGCCATTTGTAGGTCAATTTCACTGCTATGACCCCAATCACCGAGATGCAACACTCGAAGTTTATGTCGTATGCAGGTCATATTGTGAGGGAGCTTGCGGTTCGGTCCATTCTCATGCACTCTTCGACTACCCACTCACCTGCTTGCCTTTCTTCATCTGCTTTCTTTTTCTCACTTGCTTTCCCTTCTCCCCTATGCAAGCCTGCAAGATCTTATAATTAGTTAGGTGGTGAGGGAGTGTTTCCCTTGCTGGCTATCGTTTCTGCATAGCAGATGGTTGTCGTCGCTCCTTGAGTGCCGTTTTCTTGGCTTAATTTTGGCCATTCTCGAACGCGCTTTCCCAGCTTCAGTGTCCTTCATATACTTAGCTATCAATTCCATCAAGTGCATTCTACTTGAGACTTGGGGGACTGTTTTCGACATGTCAGGGGATTCTATCTTTCCCACCCATCTTCAAGCGGGAATCCGTACAGAAGAGCTATACTGATTGTTTTATGTGAGACTTGCCATGTGCTCAGCGAGTAATTGACTCGTTGGGTCATCTTCGTCGTCATCTTCGGAGTGGGCATTCTCGACCGGCACACTTAGAGCGACAGGAGATCGATTACTTGCTAACCACTTCTCGTTCAGCTCATTTCTCAACTTCTCTGAGGTTTCTTTTGCACCATCCTGTAGGTTCCTCAGCCATCATCGGCTTGTCTTGAAATCCTCGTAACTTGATATGAGTAAAGAGCTAGAGGTAGGATATTGATGGTATTTGATTTGGCCATCAGATTCAGACGAATAGTGTGCATAAGTATTAAGGGTAGTCCCGTCAGTAGTAAATGTACGAACGTACGCATGACCGGCAGGATCAGGTTTGTTAAGGGATGAACGTGCTTAGTTCCTGCCATAAACCATACAGGCCCCATCATACGCTGCTTGAGTTTCCGCCAGTACCATATTCTTCCCAGGCCCTTTCCATTCTCCAGCTAAATGTGGTAAGGTTAAATGGTCTTGCTCCGCAGTAAGAACGGCAGCTCCTCCAAGCTTTCGACGAACGGGAAATGGATCGAACTCCGTCATCTCAAGACTTTCAACCATATCTGGCTGTGCAGCTGATAGCCCGTTGTTGAACCCAACATTTTTCGGAAAGTCAGTGAAGGCTTGGTTATATGCGCGACCGTATCTCTGTCCATGTCTCTTGAGTAATGTGGATGTCTCGAGTACCATTGTTGTCTCATTGGGAGCTCTCCGTATCCGATGGGCAAACGCCTTGTACTCTGACTCACTCGGCGATGCTGTGCTGCGTGTTCTGTCAAGCTGCTCTTGGTGATAGTCAAGGTTTTCATGGGACATGGAGTGGTCTGGATCAAGGATACCATTCTCAAATGCAAGACGCGGGAAGCTGGAATCTGTCGTAGACACGGTCCCACTCGTGGACCCAGTTATTGCTGAGGAGCCAGATGAATTTGGTTCTGATCGTGACGAGTGAACTTTGGGTCATTCTTGTTCTTCCTCCCATATTTTCGAACGCTCTCAAATTTTCCTTCGTCAGACAGGAACGTTTTAGAGGTATTACGGCACTGATTCCAATGGATCTCTCAAATCTCCGTTTCCGAGTCTGGTAGTCTAGCATATCACATATGTATTAGCACAATGCTTGTCAAGAACAACGATCATAACCACCTTGAAATTGTTCTCCTGCAGGTACCGGTTGTGAAGTTCGACGCTCCATTTGCCGTTCCTCGAGGGTGTGTTCAGATTCGCGATAAGATCCCAGAGAATGTGGATACTATCCCATATCAATCAATATCTTCGCAATCATCGTGTAGAGAGAGATCATATATACCTGAAGAGGTTTGATATGGACCTAGCTGCGGTCGATGAGGAGGCAAACGTTTATGACACCGTGTCGCTGGTGGGTTCATGGGGAATAATAGTAACTGTGTGCAAAGCGCGATGTTGACGGTTGCTACTAAGTGAGGGCCGGCAGGCTAAAGGGCCAAACTTCAGAGAAAGGTACGTCGCGCCCAAGATAGTGAATTAGCAGACTCATTTGCTTGATTTGCTCTTATAAGAGATTAACTGCATACTTTGCATGGCACAATTTTCAGAAGAGTAGGTATTCACGAACCCAATCAATCAATGGCGAATGCAGTCGGTCGTAGCATGATGATGGTGATTTTCCTAGACCAGTGGTCGGAAGCAACCTCACTCAAGGCTACGCGCAAGGCTACGCGCCCTCATTAACCTTCGCTTTTGGCGGTTTGCGACACCAAATTTGCTACGGTATGCCAGCTGAGAACACTGCGATCACTTTCTGGTGCGGTAATCACAGACGGACAACAATGTCCAAAAGGTATCCAGACAAGGAAGACATTTCATTGTCCGACTACAATTTGTTTGCCCGATCCGCCTGGTTTTTTCTGCCCCGAGAGGACCTACCCCGCATTCTTAGAGATTCAGAGATTCTATCAGCGGGGTCCTTCCTTCTCAACTATTCCCCGTCCCCGTCCCCGTCCCCGTCCACCCAAAATCTTACTCTCAAAAATCAGCAAATCAAGATCTCACTATAAAGTCAACTTAGATCTATCTATTAATGTACGTTAAGAGACATTCCGAACCATTTCAAGACTTATTTAAGCTTATCCATCAACATCGATAAAACAGCATCTCCAACCGAATTTTGGCACCAGTCTGCAGAGACTAAACTCCAAGAATACACCTCATCGTCGATATGAATACGAAGAGCTAAGTTAGAGCTTCTCCATGACGACGACAATGACGATGACCATTGTGAAAGACAAGAAAAAGTTGTTTCTGCAACGCAAAAGGGAAGCTTGAATTAGTATCCGTCGTTTCACTTACTAGTTAGTATCTTACGGTGACAATATGACAATTTTGAAGGTACCTAAATACCAAGTGTATTTATTGTACGACGAACCAAGTAGACACGCTTCTTGTCTTCCCACTTTGCGATCTTGTACTTATCGATATAGCTCCTCGCTGTCACTCTCACTGCCACGCGATCTTGTATCTTCTTCCCACTCTTCTTGGCGTTTGTATCTGCAGCTCCTAGCTGTAACAGAATTAAACTTTTCCTAGCACACTAGCGGCTTTTGCTTCGGGGGAACTTCGTATGGAAATGTTGAGGTGGGAATGCGGCAGTTCAGCTATGCAAGGAAGACTCCTGGAGTGGTATTTGTGTTTTTGCGAACGCGCGGGGATTTATGTGCTTCTAGACCTATGTGTTTACCCATGTGTGGATGGACACCTAAGGACTTCACCAACAAAAAAGCCCAGACGGCCGAAGGGAAAGCCACCCATCTTACTTGTGGCTGCGCTCTTCTCACCTACCTACCTACTAATAGCTTGGTGATAGAGGTCTAGATGCACAAAAGCTTATCGAGGCTTGAATTTTCGCTCGGGGTCCTACCTTTTTCACTGTAGCATTTCTGGGTACGGCCCGGTAAAGTTATGGTATTGTAGCTTTGCCAACTTTCCCATTACAACGTAGAAAAAGACCCTCCAAGCATCCCTCTCAACCAGGAAGAAAATCGGAGTGCATAGATAGAGAAAAGAACTCCGCATCTGTGCGAGAGGGAGAAACCAGCATCATAAGTTCCTCCTACTGCGCAGTGCAGAAGAAATAGGATATTTCATACTTCGCAGAGAGTAGTGTTCTGAACCAGGGCTAACCCCCCAAAACAGATAAGCGTGAAAATAACCTTACTGCGTCTGCATATGCATATCCCAAGTTAGCGATACTTACCGGTACCATGCATCACTCCGAACCTACAGTATCTAGAAGCAGATGCGTGCGTGCTGAAATTAGCTGCGTTATGCTTGCTTGCTTTAGTGAGAAGATGCAGATGGATATAACTACTGCACGAAGTACTGTCTGTATCTAGAATCTAGATAGGTTGGTAGGAACTTCTTCCGATTTTCTGGGGCGACTTCGGGGTGGGCGATAGGGATGGGGATGTGATGGATAGTGATAGTGATAGTGGGGGATAAGTCAAGAGATAGAGATAGGGAAGGAAGAAAGAAATAGGTTAGTTGTTGTACAATGCAGTATCTCACATACTTGCACTAGGAGAATTAAACCTGCAATGTGCTGTACGGTTCGGTTACTAGCTTGTGCACACAGCGTCGACGTTGTGAGGTCTACGCACTTTATCTCTGCACCAGCCTATAGCATGCCATATATACTATCCCATGGGAAATGGGAAATCCCAACCTACACGCGCAACGGAAACATGCAGATACGGCTGTCGCACTGCTATTTTCGTAATACTTCACTCCCACCGTATCCAACGTATTCGTTCTTCGTTCTTCGTACACAACTTCGGACTGCCCTTGCACTGCCCAGAATATGGTACGATTACGAAGTACGATTGCGGCGGATGATTCGTTTATCCGATATTCATTCAGCGCAGACAGTGACATCCAAGGGGCACCGGACCGGTACGTATCAATCAAATAAGCTTATCAGTGCACGCCACCCACGCGGCGCTGACACCGCAATTGGATTAGGAAAACCAAAGGTGCGTAGGAATGAATATTGATTGGAGACGGCAGAATATGTATATTCGCGACAATGGGGCGTTTATGTTGCAAAAGAGTGGAAAATTGGAGGGAAAAAGAGGTAGTCATGGGTGTGGAATAGAGTTTAGTACGATATGTCTGTGTCTACAGAGTACATTCGGCTCTAGCTGGATTGTTTGCTAGCTACGCTATGCTATGTTTTGTTCCAGGGTAGTTGACTGTTGAGGTAATTGTAACAGATCTTCTATCGAAGTTGGAAGTTGGAAGGTGGAAGGAAGGCTAGAAAGAATGTGAAATTACATATCCATCATTCATCAATCATCAATCATCGTCAATCATACAACCAACGATATCGACATCGATGTCACTCTTCCAAACTTCCATACTTCCATCATCTCCTGAAGCTCCCATCTCCACCACAACCCCCAAATCAATCAATTTTTCCCTCTGTACGCGTATTGCTACCCATGCACACACTAACCCACAAACACATAGTTTCCGCGCTTGGCATCAAGATTGGGTCAGGAACAGGGAGGGATCAGCGAGCGTAGCGAAATGAGGACTGGGATGGCGAGGGCTAGTAGGTGGGTTTGTTTTACGGGTCAGTGGAGGTACATGAGGGTTGGTTTTTTGATAGGAAAGAAGGAGAAGGGAAGGGGAATGAATTTCATGCAAAGTGAAGAAGGGAAATGGAAATGGAAGACGTGAGTTACTGGATATTTAGCTACTTAACTACTCTCGGTATAGACACACAAATATGGAGCTTGAAGCGTCACCCAACCCAGAAGCTTGGACATCCAGACTTGTAGATACGGAGCAGGACAATACTTGATTCACCCAACAATCCAAACCAATCCGATCCAGACGTAGCCCGCTACCGTGGTAGCCACCAGACCAGACCAGACCAGAGCGAGCCACCAGAAGGTCAGAGTCAGGCCCACGCTATCTTCTCTTTCACTGCGCACCGCACTGCACGTTTACAGCAGAAGTCGTCTGGATAAGACTTCAAATCCTCAACCCTCCCCCTTTTTCCTCATCTCTCACTTTCTTCTTTTCTGCCCCTCTCTACTCAGTATAGACAAAAATCAGCAGATCTAATTGCCACATCTTTTTTTCATTCATTTGCATATCACGACTGCATACATAAGATTACCATTGCTATTCCGTTATCGTCCGTTCGTCTCACATACGCAACGCAACGCACCGCAACGCAGCACAAAAGGCTAAATTTCACCGAACCTTCAATTGGCGCAAAACGATTCACCCGATTCTAATCCAATCGTTACGACACGACAAGAAACGAGAATTAATCATCTACAACAGAGGATTTTTTTGATTTGATTCACTCACTCTCTCTGTTCTGTTCTGTTCTGTTTTAATTGGACGGGTTTTATCAATTGTCAATTGTTCAATCGACGTTTTTGTTTTCGCAATCCTTCGAATCGCTCGCTCTTACCTTGTGAGGAAAAAAGAATACGCATCCACCCTGGAGCTATCGCGACTACTACGGAAGCTTCTTCCTTGAACCTTACGATTGACGGATAGGATAGAACGATAAATATTAATCAATCCACTTACCTGGTACAACAAACAACAACAACAACAACACGACACTCAATTCTCATCTCGAGAATCTCGAAGGAAGACACGTCGAGAACCGTCCACAAGGCCATCGACCTCAACCTTCAACCCCAACCCTCAATCAACCACCATGTCGACCACTCCCCTCGACGAAAAGTCGACCTCCCCAACAGCACTCAACACCAACATCCTAACCATCACCCGCCCCACCCCCTCCCGCCAACCCTCCTCCCAATCCATCCTCAGCACCATCGAAGACGTATCCATCTCCTCGATGCACACCCTCTCCCCCACCGCAACCCACACCGCCGCCGACGAAAAGATGTCCACTCCAGCATCCGCCTCCTCCCCCTTCTACAACCCCTCCCCCACAGGCTACTCCCTCGAAGCATCCAAATCCTCCTCCAAACAACACATCGCGATATCCAGCTACGAAACGGACGTCGAAGCTTGCTTAACCCCTCAACAAACTACCATTGGTAACTTATCCAAAAACCGCACTGGTGTATCGACAAATACGCTATCGAAAGAATGCACAGTCTGGCCCGGACAAAAGCAAATGAAGCGCAAGAAGAAGGCGATGAAGTTCGAGCGCGGAAGACAGGGCGTGTGCGGGTGTATGGCGGGCTTGGATCGCAAGACGAAGATTTGGGTTAAGGTGTTGATGGCGTTGCTTGTGATAGGTTTGGCGGTGGGAGTCGGGGTGGGTATTTCGAAGGCGGTGGGGGGTGGGATTTGGAAGAGTGATAAGAGTACGAATACGGCGTTGCCGATGTAGAGGGTTTGGTGTTTTGGTCTTTCTTTTGGTGGAGTTGGGAGTTCAGATGGGAAGGGTTGAGATGAGGTATGTGCGTCTGATGCTGTATGGATGGTTGAGATGAAGTTGCTAATGATTGCGCGTTTAGTTATGATATGATATAATCGATACGCCTAGTTCGTTCGGATGATGAGAGTTGAGCTGAGATGTGTTGTTGTTCGTCCTTTGATACATACATACCATACATACCTATCTGCATGCCTACTACGACTAATTTCAACCTCGCCCGCTTTGTACATATGCTATCCTTCCTCTCTCAACCATCAACGGACATATTTTGGCGTTTCGGCATAAAACATCTTGGACTCGGTTTCGATATTTCTCTTCGTCTGTTTTTTTGTGGTTCGTTTTTTTTGTTGCGTTTTGGTCTTATTTCTTTCCTAGTGCAGGGTGAAATAAGTTTGGTGGATGAGTTGTGTTTGTTTCTTGGGGTGGAGGGAGGGGTGGAGGAGGGGAGAGAGGAATATATGTATAGATGAGATGAAGGGGGGGTAATCGAATCATAGCATAGCATGGGATAGGATAGAGTTTGTTTGAGTGTGGAGGGGGGAGGGAAGGGGGAAGGAGGAGAGGATGTGGAGTGAGGGAGGGAGGGAGTACTTGGAGTATTTGGAATCCAAAGCCAAGGAACAGGGATTGGAATGGCATGTGGGATAGGAATAATGCTATGATATATATGATCAACTAAGATGAACCAACTTTGAGTCTATGAGTGAGTGAAAGGAAGAAATGAAATGCAGAAGAAGTGAGAGATGAAGGAGATGCTTTCTTCGTGTACTTTGAAGAGTCGTAGCTGTAGTTGATGTAGTAGCTGGAGGAGACGGCGGTCGAGGGAGAGATGGAAGGAAGAAATTGTTCATCACTTGATGAATGAGTAAACCCTCTCCTACTTAACTAACTCAGTCACTGACTCTCTCTCACTCACTCACTCAAATCTGGTTGAACAAAAGTAACCTTAACTAACGGCCCTTTTACTCTCTTCAACAACAGAAATATAAAAAACCGTCTAACAGAAGCAAAATAAATAAAACACGAACCCAAAACAAAATAACATAAAATAACAGAAAACCATCAACAAGAATAAATAGATAGAAGAAAGAAAGAAAAGAGAAAAAAAGTATTATAAATCCAAAAAAAAACCAGCTATGCAGCCAGCGAGTGCTGATTAATTAATACGCAAGTCGGCCGGTACGGAACTCGGAACTCGGAATCCCGACCAGGCGGGCACGGCGGCGGATGGACGGAGAAAGGACGGATTTAAGAAAGTTTTAAGAGGTTGGGGAGGGGTGGAGGGGGGAGGGGTTTAAAAAAAAATATGGGAGGGGTAGAAGAAGAGGATTTGGGGGAGGGGGTTTAAGAGTTTGAGAAGTTGATTTTGAGGGGTTAAGAAAGAGGCTGGCTGGCTTTGAAGGGATAGAAAGAGATTAAGAGAAAGAATAGTATAGAGGGGACGGGTTTAGTTTTGAGAAGTCTTCAGCCACAAAAACTTGGTTTGGAAGGGATTAAAGAGGGGATCAGGGTAAGGTGGATTATATCACATTATATAAGGGTGCAAAATTGATGCCTGCTTTGCTTGCTGTTAGTGGTATTTGTTAGTGGGCGGTTGGTGTTGGGAGAAAAAGTATGACACACAAGATTTACTTTACTGAAAGATCGTTTACGATGTGATATCGTCTATGTGAAGGGATCTATTTGTGTAAAGAAAGCAGTCTGTGTATATGAAGGTATTGTTTTTCTGTTCATCTACTTATTCCTCCCTTGGTAACAAACCGATTAGTTCCTGGGTTCTAGGTAAGGTGATGCAAATGTATAGGGCGGGGAAATGGAAACGAAAATACTTAGGTCGAGTTAGGGAAGTGTAGAAGGCGGAAGGAAGAAGAGAAGGGCGTGGGAAAGAATATTTACAGTTCACAGTGAGTATATCGAACAGAGTGAGGACAGAGCTAAAACCGCCGGTTGATCAGTAGGTAGGTTAATTATACCTCATGTTGGGAGAGTTTGGAGGAGTTGAATAATCTTGTTTTTGAATTTACATATCATTCATTGAACTAACCTATAACCTATTGTCATAAATCATATCATACCATAACGATCGTTCGACTAACTAATCCCATCATATCATAAGAAGGAACAATTACAAGTCACAACAATCCCATCAACCCCTCCTTAATCAACACTCAACAATCACCAACCTAATGAGCCGCAACCCCATTCCCATTCGCATGTCCATTCACCCCATTCTTCTCCTTCTCCCCCACCCCATGACTCCCCCTAACAGGCGCCCCATTATTCTCACTCCTCGCCAACGTCACCCCCTTCATCCCATTCGCAATCCTCTTCTCCTTATTCTTCGCCATCCCATTATGCGTGCCATTAAAGCTCAACTCACTAATCCCATCATACCCCTTCACGCCCGTGGCCTCCTCGAGTCTCTTCGCCAAATCGTCCGAGACTTCGCGGAAAATGGCGATTTGCCGCTTGATGATTTCTTCCTTGCGGCAGTTCTTCATGTGTCCGGATACATTGTTGATAAAGCGGTCTTTAGCTTTCGCGTCAAAGACATCTTCCCACAATTTGCGCGGGGCTTTGAAATCTTCTTCGCGGATCTCCGAGAGGAAAGTGATGGCGTTGCCGGTGAAGTGGCCGTGCGTTTTGTCGAGATTGACAGTGCGTTCGCGGAAGTGGATCGGCTCGATGGACGAGATGTAGTTTGGGCGCGAACCCTGGTTGAAGAAAGCCATGGAGCCATCGCGCTGGAAGTTAGCCATGCGGTAGCTGGTGCGCGGGGCGTTGACGGGGAGTTGTTGGTAGTTGACGCCAACGCGGTGGCGGTGAGCGTCGGGGTAGGAGAACAGACGGGATTGCAGTACTGGGTCCGCGGAGGGTTCGATACCCGGGACCATATGTGCGGGGTTGAATGCAATTTGTTCGATTTCGGCAAAGTAGTTCTCGGCGTTTTCGGTGAGAGTAAGTTCGCCGACTTTGCGGAGAGGGAAGGTCTTGTGAGGCCAGACGTGAGTGAGATCGAAGACGTTGATCTTTTCTTTCTCCCAGAGGTCTTCGGCCTCTTTGGCAGTCATGGTTTGAACTTCGAGAGACCACTTGGGATAGTCACCCTTTTCGATGGCTTCGTAAAGATCTTTTTGTGCGTAATCTGGTGATTTGGTGGCAGATTCTTCTTGAGTAAGGAACTTAGTTCCCTGCTGTGAGATCATATGGAATTGGCAGTAGACCCAGTCGCCACTCTTGTTGACGAGCTTAACAGTGTGTCCAAGGTAACCATGCATGAAACGCCATCCATCTGGAATACCTCGATCACCCATAAGCACCATAACCTGATGAATAGACTCGGGATTCTGAGAAAGATAATCCCAAAACTGAGTAGAATCATCAGCACCCGTAAGATGAGTAGCTGGATCCCTCTTCTGGGTGTGAATGAAATGCGGGAACTTTGCCGGATCTCTCAAGAAGAAGACTGGAGTATTATTCGCAACCAAATCCCAGTTCCCCTCATCAGTTCTGAACTTAACAGAGAACCCTCGTGGATCACGAGCACAGTCATGCGAACCGGACTCGCCACCAACAGTCGAGAATCTGATTGAAATCGGGCATTCTTTTCCTTCCTGGAACATGTCTGCCAGACATAGATCATCCAACGCATTTGTAGTTTTGTATGTGCCGTGAGCTCCACCACCCTTTGCGTGAACAACGCGCTCTGGGATTCTCTCTCGGTCGAAATGTGAGATGAGATCAATCAAGTGGAAGTCTTGAAGAAGTAGCGGTCCATTCTCTCCCATACGTTGGGTTTCGTATGGGTGAGGCATAGGAGCGCCATTGGAAGTTGTGTAGACGGTGTCGCCTGATTTGGTGCCTCTATCATCGAGATAGTTGCGAAAGTGATCGCCGGCTTTATGTTGAGAAGACATTGTGGTGTATGTAAAATGTGATAAATGTAGGGATGTAAACAAGAGTTGTTTCTGAAAGACAAAGATCAATGAAGTACATACAGCTTGGGGAGGTCAATAATATATGCTCTATTCCCCGCACTTGGCTTTGTCCCCTAATGACGGCATTGATGGGCAATAAGTCTTCTTTCATTGGTTGCGGGCGCAAAGGAAGGTTTCATTACAAACATGTTGTGTGAGCTAGCGTTGAAAGTATGAATCGGATCTTAGCACGGCTGTTGGAAGTTGGAAGATGGATGAATGGATGGGAGATCGAGAACTTCTCGATGTGTAATCTTACTTAATCCGCGAGAAGGCGAACGCCACACTCGATCTAGAAGGCATAATTCATCGGATAGATGATTTGAAATGCATGAGCGGGAATGCGTTCATGATCCACTCAGATTCGTGTACATCTTTCTCTGTCTCGTTGATCTCGGCACTTGTAGAGATGAGAGTTTTGCTGACACAGGTGACAGAGCTAATCCAGCCTTCAGACCTTGATTGTGGCATATTTCTGCACAGAGCGTTTATTGTTTGGACGAAAGAAAGACAGAAAGAAAGCAAAGCATTGTCTTCATTCCTCGCTCCGTCCCACTCACCTCTTCCGCATCTTCACAACCCACTCACTTCAAACCCCCACACCATCCCATTACTATTTCCATTCTCATTCCATTCATCGTACTCGTATCTCTCATCCATCCCCTACTCCATGCTCAACCATTCTCCTTTCCATATCTATAATCCATCTCGGACGCTCCAACGCTTCCCCATCCTCGCACTCCAGCCGACGTTACATAAACCAAGGAACTTCAGGGTCCTGCAGCCGCTTACCTAATGCACAGGGATAACGATCTCTTCCCCCGATCTCCCATTGGGCGCCCCACAGAAGCGACCAGGATCTCAAAGTTTTGTTGCACATCTTGTCGGGCAGGCCCTTATTTTTATTCTGAAAATCGTTCAAGCGAAATGTCCACTTGAGATTTGTGTTATGAAGAGGCCACAAGATACAACATCCCCAATGTCAAAGAATCGTCCCATCACCAAGAAAACCTCACAAGTATATACAATCAAAATCATATTTTTTAGTCTTCCATCAACGCTATGCTATGTACCAACTTTTTTTTCCCGTTTAATATAAATGCACCTGGTATTCCCCCCAAAAAGCCAACAACAACGCTAATGATATGAGTATTCCCATCCTCCATGCATTTGTCAGTTCAGCAACCCAGAATACATACGCCACAGCCAGTCCATAATAACAATGCCCTGAACGCCTTGCATATGCCACAGCTATCAAAAAGAGAAGAGATATTTCCTCATCCACCAACACCCTCTAACGCTTAAACATATAATGCCCATACATACCCCCCACCTCCGCCCTCGCAACCGGGATCTTCCTCATACCCCAATAATTCGCTCCCCATTTCCAGTCGCGTCCGCCACTATCCGCATTATCTACGTTTCGAACCAACCAGTATCTCCGACCAGCTTCTTTCACGCACCAGCCCGCGCGTTTCACCAGTGTGCTATTCGACATCAACTTGTACACCTCGGCGTTAATTTCGAGGACTTCGAGCGGCAGAGTGTCGTTTCGGAGGACGGGGCAGCTGGATCCGAATAAAGTGGATAGGTCGAGTTGGCGATAGGTGAGATCGGATACGTCGATGTAGTGGAGGGTGTGAGGGACCCATTCGAGTTGTTCTTCAATGCTAGCTTCTTGGTTCGGGACGAAGAGTTTTCGGATATCGTCTAGAACTAGGCCATGACCGAGACCTAATTCCTCGAGATGTTTGGTGAGTGGCAGAAGAAGTGGGATGTGCGATTTATCCATTTCACTACCTTTGAGACTCAAGGATCGAAGACTGGCTGGAAGAACTGGCAGTAAAGCTGTAACTTCTGAGCGGTTAAACATTTCGTGAGACTTGATATCAGAGCCAAGATTAAGGTAAACCAATGTTTTAGCAGCGGGGTGGTTGCTCAAGAACTCCACCACCCTTGCACCGGAGAGGTAGGAACATTTGCTCAGGTTCAAATGAGTAAGTCTGGCAGTGTGCGGAATGGAGAAGAGAATATCATCAGTAATACGGGTATGTGCGACATCGAGATGAGTCAATCGCTGAAGACGCGGGAGGATATTTTCGAAGACCGAGGAAGGAAGGCTGGTGCATTCGTGGAAGCTCAACCTGGTTATCGGCAGAGCATCAGGTAACTCGCAAGTACTGATAACAGTGGTGATAGCATCGCGGAATGAGGCGGAAGAACAAGCGCAGAAGTCTAGGCCTTGCAAATTCGGTAGTTCGCACAGAAGCTTCTTGATGACGTTCACATCCATATCGTCATCAATGTGCTCCTGGCTCAAGAACTCTCTCAAATTGGGTGTCAGGTTTAGACATTCGAGTAGTGTTACCGGAATTAGATTCAGAGTCTCTGCACGTTGCCTTGCTGTGAGACCAATGCCAGTTGGGTTGAAGTGAGAGAAGTCTAGTCGTCGGACGATCGTGCCGAGCGCATTGTATTCTCTAATGTGACTGAGGAACTTGCGGAACACGCGGGAGTGAGGAATCGTAATCTTCTTGTAGAGAGTGCCCAGAGTAACTGAATGCATCGTACGCGAAGTAAGAAGCAGAGACATTAAATCAACGTTTCGCGGGGTGATTCCCCCAGGAGGGATATCCGTAACGAGCTGATCGATGATGGAGCCTATTTTAGTTAGCACAATCCCATGCAAAAATGTAGACAATACGCTAGACCTCAAGCTCCCTGGGAGTCCGTAGGACCTTCGGTGAAATGTAGCTAATGTTCTTTGTTTTCCAGCGCCGCATGAGGAACTACAGTCATGTGACTACTTCATTCACTAGAATCCAAAGGGTCGATGTCCCGAAGCCGGTCCTGCCGAAGAGAGATGGTGGCGAAAATGAGTTTTCAATGGTCCAGGTGGTAAGATACCTCATAAATGGAAATAGCTTACCAAGTAATTCCGTGGGCAGAGTCTCGATGGGAGATTTTCCAGGAATAGATGCACCGTCCTTGGCTGTGGCCTTGTCCGTCGAAAGCTGCGACTGACTATCAACCTTGGACTCCTCCCTACTATCCCATCCCCAGCCCATCCCAAGGCTTTTCAAATCACCGTAGCTCTTGCTCGCAATCTTGCCTCGCACCGCAATCTGCTTCCATCCCCGGAATCCTTCACAAGGGCACACAAACCCATGAAGCGCGCTGTGAGGATTCGTCAACGGCCCCATTCTCTGATGGTCAACAGCATCGGTTGCCGGAGGAGTCAAAGAGCCTCCACTATCGCCTTCATCAATGGCGGTTTCATTCCCATCCACCTCATACCTCAGGTAAGAGCTGATCTTGTTGTCCGTGAACGACTGTACGATTCCGGCCGTGTTTTCCTTCACACTAGAAAAACTGGTGCGATCCGCACGATCAGATTTGGGTGGCGTAATTGAATGTTTGTGAGAAGCCAAAGCAGGAGCCGCTTTCAATGGCCTTGAAGGCATAGGGATATTTGTATTCGCCACAGCCATTTTGAATATTTTATCGTTTTTGGATGTGACCCCCCAGTAAAGAAAAGAGATTCCTGGAAAGGAGGGTGACTTTTATATCCTGATCCGGTGGATGGTCCAGGTGGTTGAGACCCCGTACGGAAGGACGAATAGACGGTGAGGATTCCGAAGGATTCCAATGGCGTTTATGAATATGGGGAAGGATAGGAGTTGGGAGCAAAAAGTGATGTGGTCGCACTCGCACAGAACGAAGGTTGATCAAAGAACTTGTGCGGATATATTGGAAAAAGGGTTCGGGAAGAAATTCTCTTAGTCAACGATTTCGTAAGAAAATTCCAAAGCACAAATTTTCAATATGCGGGGAAGGAGGGGATCTTTCAATTTATGACAAAGGATGAAATGATTAGATGAAAAGAATCGAATAAAATACAAAGTGCGAATTGTTGCGTTATTGTTGAAATTGTTTTAGGTTGGCCGTGTGAGTCGATGGTTTGCCGTTAGTGGCCTTACGTCGTGGATAGGCGGCGGATTCTGTCATGCAACTCTCTTTCTGATATTTGTGGAAAGAAGAAAAATACCAACTTCACAGCCGGACTTCATAGAAAGATGTTTCAAATATTTCCAAGGAATTCCATCAGTGCAAACGAGATACAATAAAATAACTACTTACAGTCTTACCTACCTACGGATCTACGCCCCATGCGTGCGCAGGTGATTCGCCCCTGATTCATTGAGTAATGCGTACATAATGGTGTCAAAGAATTGTCCCAAGTCACTGGCCATGTAATTTGATATTCACGACCCCGGACATTCCATTCATTGTCGATAGTCGCAGTGCAGCGCATGGCTCAAGCTAACGGTTATAAAAAGAAAACTTCTGTTCCAACCCTGCTCACCCTCCATCCCTCCATCAGGCTAGCCCCGTCCGTTGGAACCAATCCGACAGGCCGCTAGAAGGATGTCTTTGTCAAAGTATCTCCTACAAACGAGGCTCGTGACGAAATATCGCGTCAAGTAGCCTACCTCCTCAGACCTTCTCTCTCCTGTACTTTTCACACAGCTCCAGGTACTTGCACAGCGGAGAAGCTAGAATCAGGAGACTTGGCAAGATGCAAAAGATTCAACTATTACGTGTGATGTATTGGATGAAGGAGGAGAGTCATCTCAGTCACCCAGCAGAGCATATCTATGAAGTAATGAAAAGATGGCATTCGATGGGAAGAAAAGTAGCGAGCATGAACTATGCCTCATCCTGCTCTGGGAAAGACCCTGATGGCTATTAAGTCAAAACACACGTAAGTAAGTGGCAGAGAGCATGTCTGACGCATTTTCGGAGCCTTCTTGCGCAAAAGGAATATGCCATTTGCAGCGAATCATCACCATATTTCGTACATACACTCTGTACGGGCCAGATGGCGTGCGCAGAAGAAATGCTGGCCGAAGTCGGTGTTGGTGGCATCGCTTACTTTCGGTTACCTCAGGGAATCTCTACGGAGGTATCTTCCCCAGCCCAGGTCCCCAAAAGGCTACTGTAGAAACACCAACCCATGTACCGGATAACCCAACAGCTCGGTTCCGACGGATTCCCTCCCTCCCTCGTACTTCTGCTCGTGTCACCCGACATGTACACCCCTCCCCATCCCCATCCCCATCCCCATCCCCATCCCCATCCCCATCCCCATCCAGTAGTGCACAACCTCTGCATCTCCAACCTCAAGTTCCCTTTCTCCATCCCCTCTAAAGTGCGGAGAAACCACGTGTATGCCTTAGCAGTCGGTGAGCCTCATATTCGCAGACCGGATAGGCAAGTGCCAAGGCAAAGTATGGGGTAATAGTTTCGTCCAGTGTGCATGGAAGAGACGCCCGAGTGGAAACCCTCTCCACAATGTCTGGGCGCAACAGAAGAAAGGGTTGTGTGGTTGATCTTTCTCTCCTTAAGTAAGAATAGCAAGATTAAGTTAAGTTACTTTGTTGGAGAGGGGAGATCGACGCCAACGGGACACCCTACTCTAATAATATCAAGCATCTTATGAAGTTAACTTAAGTGTTTTACATGCTTTCAAGCCATCACGTGGCCCGCAAACTCATTTCATTCGAGCTCTTTCCCATCTCGCCAAGCGTTTCGTTCGACAAGTACCGTTTGCACCGCTGAAGAAAGCTTGCTTGCTTTTGATCGGCGCCCGACAACACAAAAAATAACCCGAGTCTCACCAACGAAATAAGCCTCACCTCATACAACCAAAAGTCAAGTCAAGTGAACTTGCTAAAAAATCAGTCGAGATGAGATGAGATCCACTTTCGCTTTAATCTTTCATCTTTCAATACAGAGGAGCTCTTTCTTTTTCTATCTTTCACAATTTCACAACTTCGAACGACCCAACAAACAAAACAACCAACGCCTTATCCATCCCATCCCATCTCTTCCCATCCCATATATCCAGGAGCTTGTTTGTACACTAGACGCAACCAAGCTACAAGGAAGAGATTAAAAAACAGCCTAACCTGAGGTATCAAACCGTGCCGAGAAACTCCATGGTGTGCTTGCTGTAGCTTCCTGAATCCTGTCCATTTGTCCCCATCTATCGACCATTATTGAAGCGTTTCGGTTTCATCCTTTCTTTACATTCGTCACAATACCATTTCGCTACATCTCGTCAGTTTTTCTTGAAATTTTTAAATACCGCAGATAGAAAGATCAACTCACCATTACCCTTTGGAGCGACCCGCAGGCCAACGCATTCGAGATGGAACCATTCTTTCTTGCAACCAGAATGATCGCACGCGACCATTTCGCCATAGCTGACTCCGTTGCAATAGCAGTAAGTCGGTTCATCGGGGCCAGGTTCATGGTCCTCTTCGTCATCTTGCGCACTACCTGTCGCATCTTCCATTTCTGAATTTTGCTGTGCGATAAGTTGAGCTGCTGCACCAGCCCCTTTCTTGTGGCTTCTCTTGACTGTCGAGGGTGTATCGGCAAAACTGCGCGATGATCTTGATCGAACTGGCTCGATAAAAGTTGGCATTGCTGGAGTTGACGGTTTGCTTGCCCGCCCACTTTTAGTAGTTGTTATTGTGGTTGTCTTGATGGCTTGCAAGGCATCTCCGTTTGGTTCACTAGTCTCTTCTCTCTTCAATGGCTCCTTGGTAGTTCCGACAACGATGCCACCCATTATTTCTGGATTTTGAGGCACTGCGTCCTCAATCATATGCTCGCCTTTTGTATTTGTGCTACTTTCCTTCATCGTCGCTTTAACTTCTGGGATGCTCTTCGCCGTTAGAACCGCAACAGGTGCAAGATCAGGTGTGCCGGGTGTATTGCCGTTTGGTTTGATTGACGCTGAAGATGGCCTTCGTGCCGTGTCGGCGAGTGATTGTACCGAATTCTGTCTAGCTCTGACAGAAGCTGGTCTGGTAGCTATGCCAGGTGCAGGAGAACCGCGCCCTGGTGGTTTTATGATATCGGGGAATGTACTTCGAATGGGAGAGGATGCTAATGATGGAGACATCACCGTCGATGTCACTGTGTTATTCCTATTAAATCCTGGTTAGTAAGAGAATGAGGTTTGTCCAAGATCATCAACGTACCTTTTTCTTGCTTGGCCGTTGGGTGCAGCTCTTGGTCGTTTCTTTGGTCCTTCTGGAGCCGGAGTACCTCTTGGGCTTCCCGCCTTACTCTTCGTAGTCGTCCCGTTACTGCCAAACACCCCGCTTAGAGCCCGCTCCATTGGAACCCCGACAGGCGGGGCTTTCTCAACCTTCCGTCTTTTCGAGGGAGGATTCACATTTGTTCCAGCGCCATTTGTAATTCCTAGGCCCACGCCAACGGAAGGTTCTGCAGCCGCAGCTTTCCTAACTTTGCTGTTACCGTGGGGCTTCTTATTCGAATCGACTTTTCTGCCGTCGTGAGTATCGTCGAAATCCGAATCCGCGTGTTGTTGTGTTTTCCCTTTCTTGGCAAGCATAGCTTGCTTCCTCGCATCGCTTCGGGCAGCGGCCTCTTCTGCGAGCTGCTGTGCTGCGGCAGAGAGGTTATTGACCGACGCTACATCCCTTCTAGAGTTTCCACCCGCTGCTGTCTTAGGTGCACGATTTTCTGGATATGCCCAATGTGTAAGGCTACCATATCGTGCTTCTTCGCTCACTTCGTTCTCGATGTGGGGGAAAATGTGATCCAAACGCGAAAGCTGTTTGTTGAGTGCTTCGCCAGCTGTAGAAATGACGTGGTTCTTTTCATCGAGCGAAACTAACATATTCTGCATTGTCATAGCGCATGCCTGAAAGTGTCGTCGACGGGGCATGTTGGGTGCGTGATAGACGGCGTAAGCTGGGTTGACCGGTATGAAAGGGTCCATGTCCAACAGAGGGGATGCCGGAGCGCCATTACCATTTGTTGTGCCATTGATATTATTCTGGGGAGCCACGGGGGCAGATCTGGGATCGGCAGGATAATTGAGTGTCGTCGACGGAGGTGGGATGTTCAGCGCGACGTCGATGAGTCGGGCCAGATCTTCTTCAGGGCCGAAGATTTTCGCATCTACTTCTTTGAGTAAAGTAAAGTGTCGCACGAGTTCTTTCGGCAAGGCAGAGATGGCGTCTGCGAACTGGGTTATTGCAGGAAATATTTCGATCGGTTGCTCAGGGTTCGGCAATGCGTCAACACCGCCGATAGAACCTCTAGGGCCAAGAGGACGAGAGTTTGACAGAGAGGCTCTTGGTGGATTGTTGCGTGTTTGGCGCAAAGGCTGAGCTCTGCGGCTCGAAGATGGGTCGGAAGGGGGAGGTTTTGCTGTTTTCATCGTGAGTGCGGAGAGGTGATTTTCAATCACCAGGAGTCGAATTGAGAGGAGAAAGCTGTGCGACACGCGCAAAAGAAGTTTAAAGAGTTCGTAAATGTAAGTTTTAACTCTTGAAGTCCATTGAGATTTGGCACCGGTCTCTAAGAAGGTCTTTGGAACTCGGGTTTTATTCAGGTGTATTCTGGCTTGGTAATGGCCGAAGAGCTGCTCAAGAGGTGGGTGACTTAAAATGCGCCATTCAAAATACCGGGAGTAGGACTGTGATCGCTCGGTATATAGTTTTTCCGACCTTTACTAACTTGATGTAATGACTTGGACCGAGATATATTTTAGTGGACGGAGCACAAGTCAAGCCTCTTTTTGGATCTCGGCCGGGGGTATGTACTCTCATCAGATCATGCGCAACTATATGGCCACAACATTCACGAACATTTCTATCCTACCGTCCGATATTCTCTATATGTTTTGGATATTCACTTTCTGTTCATTACTCAAGCGGGATCCTGCTGCATATTCTAATGCCGCTATCGCTATACTATCTAAACACCCTTCTAGAAGCAATTATGCTTAAATCCCCAAAAACATGCGCCCAATACTCTTTTCAAACTCCGAATAACACTTGACACTTAACGAACCTTAGATTTGGCCGTCCTGGATCCATTGGCCAAAGCTCTCTCTTCTACATGTTTCTGTTTCCATTGCCATTCAACTAATACTGGCAGGAACTGCCAAAGGTCGAACTCCGGCCATAAGCAGTCTAAGAATACGATCTCTGTATCTTCATGGCACTGCCATAGCATGAAGTCGCTCAATCGATTGACTCCACTAGTCCGAACCAAAAGATCAAGCGGTGGATCTCCGGCAGTGAATAGGTTTTCTTCAATTGTTTCCGTGCTTATGGTTTCTGGATCTGGAAACACTGGAGTCTCCTGGCTTTGCGTCGGTGGTGACTCGGGGTTGAGTGTTGTAGAGGAGGACACAGATTCGTCTGCTTCGGATGTTGTCGAGGGGGTGGGGGAGCTTGCGCGTGGGTGAGTATTTGATGCCGATGTAGCATTCCTCGACTTGATCTTTTGTGAGATTCGCGTTTGGGAAAAAGGTCGCTGGTGGGTGTGTATCGGTTTCGAGTATTCCTCGACAGTACTCTTGATAGCCGTTGTGATTTCGTCTCGTGAAGTATAAGGGAAGCAAATATTAAGAGCGCAGCTGAAAAAAGGTTAGCACAAAGGATTCCTGGAACGGGCGGTTCTACTCACTCTCCGTTGTTCTTCGTCATCTCGACCGTCCTATCAATAGCTTCCAGCACATCATCCTTGACCAGATTTCTCTGCCCAAGAATCCGCACACTGGCACCATATCTGTCCAGCAAGTCTCCATGCTGCGAAAGTTGTAACAGCTTAACCTTAGCCATCTCCATAAGCGCATCGACCTCGTATTTGGACCTTTTGAAATTCTCTATGCTAAATGCATAAACCGTAACCACCTTTACTCCCGCCTTGTAGCAAACTTCCAGGATCTGCGAAATATGTCAGCCCATATAGAACAAACGGCCTTTTGAAATCCACAAACCCTTGCTAATGCCTCGAATCCCAAATTATGTCCTTCCACGGTTTCAATCTTGTGGCTCCTAGCAAACCTTCGGTTCCCATCCATTACAAACGCTACATGCTGAGGTATAGGGCCTTGCTGTAATGCGCCAATAAGTAACTCTCTCAATTTCTCAATACTCCATTCGACTGGTGGCGACGACAGCATCCATTTCCGGAGCTGGGAGACGTGTCTGGAGGACATGCGAACGGAATAGCTGAATCAAAGATTGAGATTGGTTTATAGGTCGCGTTGGTGGTGGGAGCAGTCTATTTACTTTGAGTGACTACCAGATAACAGACTTACGAGCACGATGTTTTCTAGACGATATTTATTTAATAATAGAAGTACGATGAATTCAACAAGAAGTTGAGAATGCTGCAGGACTGCCGCAGCACATGCAAACTGAACCTACCGATTTAAACCAGCAAGGTACCAGGGTTAAATTTCCGAGCCTCGCGGAATTACATTCAGGCCACGTCCACATCCGCTTTCCGCATCATAGAAAGGCTGCAAACCCATCCACCACCTAACTATTTCACATCAATCGCGTTCCAATTTCCAGAATCCAGACCAGCTCATCCACCAATTGCCACCACCAATGGTCACAACCCACTCCCGTTACGAATAGTCCTACGTCCGCAAAAATGATATCCACCGGCTTCGCCGACGTCCCCGTAACCCGCAGCCTTGTCTACGCCATCATCCTCACCTCCATCCTCGTCAGCGTCACGGATAGCAAACACCTATTCTACATCCAGCTCGATCCGCATTTACTGCGCTATCACCAATTATGGCGCATGTGCGTCTACCAATTGTGCTATACCAATTCGACGGAGGTGTTCTTCGGCGCTATGACTTGGTATAATATGAGGGTTGTCGAAAGGCTTTGGGGGAGTAGGAGGTTTGCTGTGAGTTTTGAATTTCTCTGTTTGATTTCCGGGGTATATTGCTAATTGGATGGGCTTCTAGTCATTCTTGTTACTGTGCTTCGCATTCACCTCCCTCGCCGCGCCAATCCTCCTTCTCATCCTGCGCCCGCTCTCCCTCTACACAATCAACTACCTCCCCGCAGGGCCAACCTCGCTGATCTTTGCCGTGCTCGCGCAATACCACGCGATTATCCCGCACCAATACAAATACAAAGTAGCGGCGACAGCGAACCCGTCCATGACGGAGGAAAACTTCGTCGGCATTACGTTTTCCGATAAATCGTACATCTACCTCCCAGCAGTGCAGTTATGTCTCTCGCAGTTCCCCGGCTCACTCATTTCAGCGGTGGTCGGCTGGGTGGTGGGGTATCTTTGGAGGAACGATGTGCTGCCGGCGGTGGTTACGAGGTGGAGGTTGCCGGGATGGATGGTGGGGGTGAGGGGGAGGAAGAGAGGGGAGGGGTTTGAGGGGATGAGGAGGAGGTTGGAGGGGGAGAATTCGAGTGCGGTGGGGACGGGGGTGGAGGGACAGGTGGAGGGGGAAGGGGGGAGGAGGAGGACGTTGGCGAGACAGTTTTTAGATCAGTTTAGTGGTCCGTAGGGATGTATAAATGTTTTGAATTTGTTACAGGTGTGTGCTGAAGTGCTGGTGCACTGATATGCGAGTCGTTTGAAAATGGGTCATGGACTCTGAGTGCACCAACGGACCGTTTGCCATAGTGCAGAGACAAACCGGGACTCAGGAAATGCAGCCCTCTCCAGCAGCATAGACAATTCCTTCAAGTGTCATCCTATTTCTCAACTAATTCATCTTTCCTCCTCAGTCATCACTCTCTTCCACTTCTCCTATATTCACCAGCACAACAAAGGAAGCCCAATTTCACAAACTCATCACAAAAAGCACATACATCAGATAAATAGTTTATATTTCCCCTCAAAGATCCAAGAACCTAGACACCCATCAATGCAAATCGAATCGCTCAACGACTAGACGACCACTAATACTATATATATGCCCTTCCTCTCCTATGCAACCGCTCACCCCCACCCGCTAAATAATGCATCATCATCCATCCATCCATTAAACCATCATCTCGACCAGAAAAAGCAATCACAAAATTATCGAGTATTCCTAAATCTTCTTCCCAACATCAAAATTACTACGCTGCATCTCCGTGAGCTTCAACCTCTGCATCGCCTGGTTTTATCCTACTCCATCTTACGCTGCCTCTCTTCCAAAAGCTGCGTGCTTGAGAATAGCCAACCAGATGTAAACCAAGCAGTCCCAAGCCATGGTATGTATAACCAGGCTTTCCCAAGATCCCTAGATCCAAAGGTATTGCAGAGCATCCAAAGAAGCACATCCCAATCAAAATTAAGATCCAACACTCTGACTCAACCTTGATTTACCCGGACCCTGCTGTCTTTTCAGCGTCCGCAACTCCTCTTCCACCCTTCTCCTTTCCGCCTGCTCGGCCTATTATTCATGTGTTAGCTTCAATCTAGACAACATCCCCTCACTCCATCAACAATAACCAAAGAAAAATAAATCTCACCCTCAAAGCCCTCGCATTCTCCGCCCTCGTATCCCTCATCATCTTCTTAAACTCATTCTTCAACACCGTCGTACTAGTATTCTGACTCACACCCGCCGAAGCCGGCGTCCCATCCCCACACGGACTCTTCAGCCCCATCCATCTAACCTTCTCATCACTCAACTGCGTTTCCAAGCCCTCTCTCTCATCTCTCAGCTTATCGATTTCACCCTCCAACTTCTCACGCTCGCGCTCCCATTCTATCGATGCTTTGGTCATGAGCTCGTACTCTTCGATTGTTTCCTCCAGCTCTCTCTTCAGTTCTTTCACTTTCGCTTCTTGTTCTGCGCTGGCAGGACTAGGACCCTGGCGCACTGCTTGTAAGGTCGCGATTTCGCCTTGGAGAGTGAAGTTCTTGCTGTGTAGGGCGTCGATCTGTTCTTGCAGGGCAATGTTCTTGTTAGTAAGAGCGTCGATTTCTCTCTGAATGAGAGGGTTGGAAGCGACTTCTGCAGCACGTTGTGCTCGGGATCCATATGCGCCGTCAAGTTCGGCTCTGGCTATCACTACTTCGGTTTGGAGCTCTGCAATCTTCATGCTGATTTCCTCGACCTCCTTTTCTTTGCTTTGAAGTAGCTTATCCTTCTCCCTGATGGATGCTTCATACGCAACTCGAGTTGTGGCTGCCGCCGCCAACGCAGTTGACAATTCCGCGATTCTAGCTTCATGATCGGTCATCTTGCCTGTGTACTCAGCATTATTGATGCCGTGGCCATCTTTCATGTCTTGAAGTTCTGCTTCTAGCTCAGAGATCTTCTTGTTTGCGGCTTCGAGCTGGTTCTCCAAATTGCGATTATTCGTTGCAAGGTTGGCAATCCGTTCTTGCGAATCACGAGTTGTGGCTACGAGTTGCTCTTCCACTTTGCGGTTTGCATCACTGAGACTGGCTATCCTCTCCGCAGCCTCGCGGTTAGCATTGGTAAGCTCTTCTTCATGGATCCGGCGGGAATTTGAGAGCTGTTCCTGTATCTCACGCATTGCGGTCGACTCAGTGTTCGCTCGGGACTCCGAATCCATCTTCTCTGCCTGTCTTGCTTTCGCGAGTTGGCCCATCACAGTGCTGAGCTGTTCTTGGAGCTCGTTTGCACTGCGCTCTGTTTTCTCAAGTAGATCCCGGGTTTGCTCGAGCTCTTCTTGTCTAGCCAACAACTCCGCATCCTTGGTTGACTCGGATTTGTTGTTCAATTCTCGCTGCTGTTTGATTTGTCGTTGAAGGACCTTCTTATGCTCTTTCAGCTGGGTAGCCGTAGAATACAAGAATTGAACCTTGGCGGAAAATGCCTGTAATGTAAATGGCTCATTGGGGTCACCCATTTCAGAACCTGTATCGGAGTCATCGACAACCCTGCCGCTTGCCGCTCGTTGTTGTCGCCGTTCCTGCTTTTGCCTCCGAATTTCTTCTTCGCCAGACTGTATGATTTCCCAAAGCCCTGTAAGAACAGTTTCCATCTGTTCATTCTGCTCCTTTTGCTCCGATTTCTCGCTGCTTACAGGTGGGTTTGCGATGACTTCTGCAGCCTTTGAGAGCTCCTCTTCCACTGACGCAATGATATCCTGGAAGTAATACAATTGGTCCCTCAAGCCAGTCTGTTGCCCAGTAAGCGCAGGAGGCTCTTGGAGTTCTGGATGCGTTGGAGAAAGAAGACCCATGACCTCACGATTCAGTTCCTCCAGCGTATCTTCCATCGAGGCATTCAATTCATCGGCTTGCCGCTTCGCTGCGCTATGTTCTTGATCTAGTGTAGCAATACCTTGCTCCAAGTAGTCCAGATGGCTTTGAAGAGTCTCTCCAGGAACAGTCGGCCTCCCTTGTGCATTTGTCCTCGCAAGCGGTACTGGATTGTAGCTTGCATCACGTTCAGGATTAGCCTTAATAATGACCTCCCGTAGAGCAGAATTGAGATCCTCCAACTTTTGCTCTGTACTGGAAATGAGCTGAAGATGCTCCTTTGATACTTCGGTTGAAGGGGTCTCCAGCTCTTGATGCATACCGAATGCGCCAAACGATATATCCAATGGGTCGACTGGTCGATAAAAGCTGCGCTCATCGAAGTTGGGCTCTTCATCATCGATTTCGTCGATACTACTCCTATCATTATGGTACGTGTACATACTCTCTGGACTTCCAGGTGGTATGCCATTTTGCTGCACTTCCTCTGGACTTTTCTGATCTCTTTTTGGACCTCTATGCGTCATTTGTAATATACCCGCGGTATGCTTAAGGAGTCGGTTTTCGGGTTCCATGAGTCTCCTTTCCAAGGACCATAACTCGATCGCCAAATCTTCACATTTCTTTTCGTAGGTTGCACGTTCCAGATCTGCTTCCCGGATTTGATCGCTGTTTCTCCTGCCTCCAAAAAGACCACGCTTCGATTTGGTGTTATCGTTCAAATCCGCGCCCTTCTTCTTATCTGGGTATAATTTGGATACCGACCGGGTCGCATCTAGATATTTCGATTGAACAATAAGGTTCTGTCGTGCGGTTTGGATGCGTTGGTTCAGAGATTGACATTGTTTCTTGAGCTGGTCAACTTCCTCCGATGACAGAATTTCGTACTCTTTCGCATCCCATAACGCTGTTTCTACTAGCAAATGTACTTGTATAGGATCGTTGATATTAAGAAGCATAGAGCTCTGCGGGTGGGCTTTGTTCAACTGTAGCTAAACATCAGTTCGATTTCGAAGGGAAAGTAAAAAAAATGTATGAATATACTTGTCACTCACAGGATTGTACCGCGGTTGTGGCTCTTCAAAGCCATTCAAAATGTCCCCCCTATATCCCTCCAAAACTATTGACCCATTAGGTGCCTGGACATCATATCTCTCCCTGTCCGCCCTCCTCCCTTCGCTCACTGATCCATTCCTCGACACAGACCTGGAACCGTGATCACGATGCGATCTTCCGTCCCTCTCCTTCCTTCCACCCTCTCGCGACTGTCCATGGTCCTCTCCATGATCATCCCGCCGCCGCTCTTCATACTCCAAATCCCGACTCGACCTACTCCTATGCTCTCGCTCCCCTCTGCTAGGCATCCTCCCCTCTCCGGAGTCTCAATACTCCACGAGTTGCTCAACTCTTTGTCCTTCCAAAATTGTCTTTGCGCGGGCCAGCACAGAGGTAGAGATCCAATCTCTTCGTTATCGCATTATCGCAGACCAAAAGCTTGTTTCCGCCAAATCCTAAAAGCGGAATCCAATGTAGTAGCAAAGTAAAAGTAAAGGTACGCGTATGCAAAACTTCGTGTCGTCGGGCGTGAGGATTTGTAGAATTAAATTTGAGAGACAACGATATTATTTTGAGGAAGAACGCACTCCTGGTAGATCGCAATCCCCCTTTCGGTTCCTGGCTAAACTCTATTCGCCAACACGATTGCCAAATGCGATTATGCGATAATCTTCTACGGGCACTCTCCTTGCGAATGTTCTCCAGTTCTTTCCGCGCTATATTAATCCTTGTTTTCCCCGTGGTCGTCGCGATGAAATGCTCCCGAATCCTTGCGCGTTGAAGATGAAGATCTACGGAAGATCTACTCGAGTTTTCCTTGTCCGTTTTGTTCAAGTTGGAAATAAACGGATTTTTCGAATTTTTTGTGATGTCTCACTCTCAAGCGTTGCTGTTGGTGGTAGGCGGGCTGACGGGAAGAAAGCTCAGCTCCAGCAGTCCTTGAGGCAACCTGCAAAGGCTCTGGATGACCCTGTTATCCATGAAGGGAGGCCGATTGATTACGCAAATAGAGTAATTTTAGTGGCTTAGTAGGTCGCCAGTGCGAAGTCCACACCACCACCACCACCAACCTGCGGCTTGCGTTGACACAGTTCTGCTTGGTGTCTGAGGGTCGCTGGCCGATGACAGTTAACGGTTCTTGGTATTCCTAACGTGGTGTGATCTTCTTGGGTTGGCACATTTAACATCTGCCAAAGAAACCCTGGAGATTTATTTTTACAGGGGAAAGACTGACCGAGTCCCAATGCTTTATTCAAAAGTAAAAGCATAGCACGAGGGGCTCAACGTTTACGACAATGTGTCAGAAAAGAAACCTCGAACCCTACAAGCCCTGAAACCGAAATTGGTCTTACTTGTGAAGGCCGTAAAGCTGTCCTTCACCAACTCTACGACGACACAACTACTATCATTTCGAATGATCCAGAACGCGTGGCCCAGAAGGCCGACTGACCTCGACCATCTTATGGCCTCGAGGAGTTTTCCGAGATGAACTTTTTATCATAATCGATGAGCTCATTATCTAAAAAGAAGCCTTGAAGTGGATTGCGCTCCGTCATTGATTGATGATAATTGGGGTTGAGGAAGCTCTCCGCATCAATTTGACATGCTTCAATGACATACATTCAAATTTCTTTCTGCACGGTTAGAATTCAAATCTATAAGTGCCCAGCCTACACTAAGGGAACTTCAGCTTGAGAGCACTGTAATAAATTTTCATTTCCATTAGCATTAATTATATAGTTCTTTAAATGTTCGTACGGATCATCTATATACATCTATCTCAGAACTAGGCTTCCACATATGCCAAGCAACAGCACACTCCACCATCTTATGCCAGGCGAATGCGACACCACACCATAGTTAGTGAATTGTTCTACTGTTGTTGCCGTGGGGCTCGAGGAGAACGATGGACTTGAAGCGGTACCGTGGGAGAGTATGTTTGCAGTGGGCGCTGATTGATTCGAAGAAGGAACCCTGACATCACCAGTTTTCGATGCCTCTCCATTGTCTGAAGCCTGTTGTCCATTACCTGAAGCATGTTTATTGTCTGGAGTCGACGTAGGCATTGCGATTGTGGTGACTTTTCCATTGGAGCCTTGCACAACTACCCCGCTTACTCCCAGACTGACGACATTGCCTCCAGATATTGTTGCAACGGGTCCTCCAGATGTCAGCGTCTGACCAGCTATGATAGCAACTGAATTGCCCTCAATGGCCGAGACAGTCATCGCCTGTCCAAACACCACAGCGGCACTGGTGAAAGTACTAGCAGATGGCTGAGCATGGTACGTAGGAACAGGAATAGTGGTGATAGTTCCTCCGGCTGCTTGTACTACTACTCCACTGGACCCAAGACTGGCAATTTCTCCGCCGGAGAGGGTCGCCACAAGGCCTCCAGCAGTGAGTGTGTGACCCGCTACCACAGCTATTGGTGTATTTGGACTGCTTGGACTTCCTGCTGCTATGGATACTGTCTGACCGTTGATTACACCCACATTCGCCAAGTTCGTGGCTTCTGGTGCCACCGCGATGGTCGTGATTGTGCTTCCAGAAGCTTGCACAACTATGCCACTGGATTCTAAACTAACGACGTACCCTCCTGAAATTGTCGCAGCTGGTGCTCCAATGCTAAGTGACTGACCATCTACTACGGCCGCAGACAAGCTTTGGCCCATGACTGGAGCAACAGATATCGATTGGCCATTCACAACCGCGACATTTGTTGAAATAGGCGTGTTCGATGGCACAGGGATTGTTATGGTGCCGGAAGGAGCTTGAATGACTACACCGCTCGAGCCTAGACTGGCAACATTGACTCCTCCCGGTATCGTCGCTGCCGGGCCACCGAGACTAATGGTCTGGTCGCCAATTACAGCTATTGAGGATATTTGAGCAGACGCTGGAGCTACCGATATCGATTGTCCATTGACGATACCCACATTCACTAGGATCGAGCTCTGTTGTGATGGCGATGATGCTGCTGGAATAGAATATGTGGATACGACATTGTTGCCAGTGTCCCCTACTTCCACTCCTGATGGTGTGAGCTTCACAATATTGCCTCCTTCAGTAACCGCCGCACCCCCGATCGATGCGATCTGAGTACCTACAACCACAGATGACGCTCCTGGTAAAGCAGATATGACTGAATCGCCATTGAGAGTTGCGATAGCCACAAGAGTGGTTGGCTGAGCCTGCTTTGACTCAACAGGGGCACTGGTTGGGAGAATGTATGATTCGGATCCAACCACAAGATTGCTACTGCCAACAGACACAACTATTGGGCTGCTCAATGCATCAGCGATTGTAGTTACTTGTCCTACAGACGCTGTAAAGCCACCGGGCAAAATTACACCAGAGGATCCTGGGACTGCCGAGAAAGTGTTGCTTCCCACGGCAGCTACGACGGTTGGTGATGGCGAGCTGTTTTGAGGGGGTGGATCTTGTGTACTTGATGAAGCACCGGATTGGGGGTCATTCTGGCCAGTTGGTCGTACGTTTTGTTCTCCAATCGATTGGGGCGGTGCCGCGGAATGCCCCAGACCAGCCTCAGAAACAGCAGATGTCGTAACAGCAGGATCTGATCCATCTGTAGATTGCGCAGCAGATGCGGAACTAGACGACGAAGCAAGCGAAGATCTCGCCGATGTAATAAAGTTCAAGAAGTCAGAATTACCAGTATTGGACGGCCCGGCAGCAACAGTAGGCGAAGGAGTAGCTGGTGTCGTGGAGATTTGATCTGCAAGTGCTGTAGCCGGGTTATTCGAACTAGTGGTGCTAGCAGGAACTGCAGCCGATGTCTTTTTACTTCCGTAAAGACATTCCGCTGCATCTCCAGTACAGGCCGTCACTGGGACTGGAGGATCGAAAACTCCGAGTTTACCTCCCCAATGTCTTCCGCATTTCGTCCAAAAATCACTACGCTCCAGTTAGGGATTTTTCAACTACAAGAGTATTGGAATAGCAACTTACCCGGCAGCGTGTCTCAAGTCCGTCGGCCAAGACAAAATAGGATTACATTGGCTATCTTCGCCCTGAACCAAATGGTTCGTTCCCTGGTAGTCAAAATAATCTTCAGGTAAGATCGTTGTCTTGGGACAATCCGTTCTCAAATCGGATAATTCCAACTGCTGTGGTGGGCCCATTCTTGTCGTTGCTTTGGCGTTCTTGAATGGCTGCATAGTGGATACATCCTTGATATCATAACCTACAGCAAAGTTTTTGAGGGTGGGGCCGACTTGCTGTCCGCAGAGGCCAGTGGCTTTCATGGTGTTGATTGCGAAGTATACGGAGGGAGATGTCCTGTTCGAGTGAGTGGGTTAGAAGGGAGGTTTCAACTGATGGGAATGGAAGATACGAACATGGTTATGTCATATTTGGAAAGGTAGATAGTCGAAGGGAACGTCTTGTTCAGGGCTGCAGTACCAGTGGGCCAATAGTGTAGTTGCACTGTTCCGATTAAGCTGTTTTATTGTTATCAATATAGTTCTTTTCGTACTGGTCCGTACTCAAGGTTGAGGTTAACTTACAGCCTACAATAATCTGCGGCAGATTGACCTAAAGTCGATGAAGCGCACGATGCCTGGGTTATAGTTTGACCGTCCCAAACCGTGTAACTTGCCTTGGTTGTGACATTATGGGATGTCGTCGTCTTCTTTTTTGTGGTCGTGCTATTCGTATTTGTGGATGTGATGAGAGAAAGATGAGATGAGATTGTCTTGGTGGTTGAATTGTATGAACTTGACTTTGAGAGCGATGTTTTGGACGTGGACTTGGAACCATGTTTTGAGGATGACCCAGTGCCATGTACAGTGGCGTTGCTTGATGTTTGAGAGGCAAAGTATGAGGACTTCACGGAAGTATGAGAGCTTTTGAGAGGCGTATGAGTTCCATTGATACCTGAAGTCAGGCTCGTGGAGACACCTGCAGCGGATTTCACCTTGGAAGAAGCTGTGACTGGGACGGAGGTGCTGTTCGAGCTTTTCGTTACTTTGACTTTACTCTCCACGCTTGAGTGAGAAGTAATGTTTGGGGCTGCAATCGCTTCATTATATGGCAATCCACTTGGCAGAGTGGAGACGGAAGATCCTCTACCTGAAGGTAAGATACTGGCACTTTCAGAAGTAGCAGCAGTCTTCGAGGACGTTGATTCGATTCTTGACAGCACGCCAGAGGCACTGATTATAGTAGAATATGAGGTAAACGAATGGCTTGTGATTGAAACGAGTGAAGAAGATGAGGATGGGGAGAAAGAGAGTGTGGATAAGTGGCTCGACGATGATGTCAAGTTGCCAACTTCTAAAGCAATCGAAGATGAGTTGGTGTATAATGCTCTCTCCAAACCGCCCCGCGGCAATATAGCTAACCAGGCGTTAGTAGAGCTACAGTAGTGGAACTTGCATCATTACTCACCTGACACGACGACCAAATGACAGAACAAAATTACTTGTTGGATCCCCGACAAGAACAACATGGTGGAATACGACAACAGCTATTTTAAGCTGACAAAGCGGTATCGACAGAAACGACAGAAACGACAGTGAAAGTTTTGCATGCGAGGAAGAAAAAATCCGGAAGGAAGCAAGTATATCAACATGGAGTGGACTAATCTTCAACTAGCCTCATATTTTTCAACCATATAAGAACCAAACGTGCTTGGGCAAAGGACAGTGGGAGCCGATAATTCACCACCCCATCTGTGGAACCAAAGTTCTACGACCAGGCCCATCTCAACATACGAGTAGTCACACAAAACTATACCAGTATCCATTTCCAGTCATGATCGCACGGTATCAGGGATCCCAAGGGGCTCAATCCTGTTTGTAAGCTGAATAATCACTTCCCTGATACATAATACTGGCGGCATCTTGGCAAGGGCCCCCACATCTCACAGGGGAGATCCGGTAATTTGCTTGTCAGCCTGCGGGCACAGAAAACCTCATGCAGCATGAGCAGCACAGAAAAACGTGTCACCAAGGTTTCCGATCATGCAAGATTACTCTTCTAGGTAAGAAGACGAGATGCTAGCCCCCCTGGACGACTCGTTTGACGCCGAGGATTTGAATCGCATAAACGGCGACGTTCATCGCCCAGACTTTGGTGCCAAGAGTGGTCTGAAGTTTGACATCAACACGAGCATCTCCATGGCCCCCAAATGGAGGTTGCCGCAAGCTGGAGGCAATGGGGAGCAATTTGAAGTCAATTTATCGGAATCTGTCACATCTCAGATCAACGTTGTCACTTGCAAGGTGAAGTGAGGGCTGAAGATTAAGCTTCAATCGAAGGCTAAATAAAGATATCAAATCGGCCCCCAAACAGGGGGCGTGGCGGCGATAAACCCATTTTGGGATTAGCGTGGCGGTTGATCCTCTGCGACCGAAGCCGAACCCTTCTTTCAGCCTCCTCTCCAAAATATCCATGCTGCGGTTCGCGCTTCGCGGGTTGCCGTTTGATGATCTAGCACACCCCGCTTACAAGTTCTGTTTCGCAGAGGAGATGCATTTCGAACTGCGTCTCAACTTCTCAAGTCATCCTCATACATGTTGAATAATCAGACATCTGCCTTCCCGCTCGCTTTGTTAGATTGCTAAGTTGTGCAATCTCATCTCATATATCTCACACACTCATACAATTGTCGTTCATTTCCCTTGTGCGACATGTATGCATTCCCTCGTCAGCACTTAAAATCCTTTGAACTATCCGAGACCCTATGTCCACATCAAGCAATGCATCTCACCTCCATCAGTTCCACAAAACCAAATTGGCATCATCCGACTTCGTATGGTTTAGACCCTTTTCAACCCCTGGTACTAGTGCTGCTACTTCGAGTACATACTACATAGTAACATGGTATGCCGGCCTCGATTGGAGCCATGCATACTATGTATGCATGAGAACCATGTCACCGAAGTTGATACCCAAATCTGAGGTTCCATTTCGCCCACTTTGGGGAAGGTGTTAATGTCGCTGGATGCACTTCCAGAAGGAATGGCTTTCACACTCTTTTCTCTACCACGGAGCAGATGATTGTTGATTCACTCTTGTTGTATTCATAGAAATATTTCAACCCACGCGATAGGCATGCCCTTCCGCCGTGATGCGCAACATTCGCAGCAATGTAGGATTTCTGGTCTTGATTGCCGTGGCAAGAATATCCGCAAAGGCTATTGTTCACAGCGATGTTAGTTCATACCACACGGCGCGTTCAGTTGTTCCTGCGCCAATTGTCGTTCCACCTAGCCAGTATTTGTAAGTTCACACTGCGTCTCGATCATATTCTCGGCATCGAATGCTTACCAGAATCCTAGTGAGGGTGTCGACGGGGAATGGAGTACTTTCAATATAAGAATTGGAACGCCGGCGCAAAGCGTAAGGGTAATCGCATCGACGAACTCTCCGGCTACTCTGGTAGTACTGCCTGGAGGCTGCACCACTAATGCGATTGATCCTGTCCCGTCCGACTGCGCCAGTTCTAGAGGCGGCACGTTCGACAATGCGTTGTCGACGTCGTGGGATAACCAGGGCATATTCGGTATCAATGGTGTGAGCTATGGGTTCGAGGCGAATCTGGGCTACGAATTTGATGCACAGTATGGGTTGGATACTCTGGGTTTGGGATATGCCGATGGTGCAGACTCCCCTGTGTTGAAGAATCAAACGGTTGCAGCATATGCAATGGCTTCACCACTATACACGTATGTGCCTCCGCTAACTTGGCGATTGAGATTATTGGCTAACATTTGGTAGTGGTATATTTGGTCTAGGGACACAGCCTGTTATCTACCAGACTTTTGGGAATGTGTCCGTGCCTTCCTTTTTCAGAACTCTTAGAGATCAAAAGCTCATACCAAGTCTGAGCTGGAGCTACACTGCAGGCGCAAAATACCGTGAGCACATAATGAGTTATAAGTTAATTCTTCCTGCTAACTCAATACAGGACTAAAAGCTGGCCAATTCGCACAGCTCATATTCGGAGGCTATGATACCTCCCGATTCCAACCCAACTCGGTAACTTTTTCGATCAACGCAGACGTTACACGAGATCTTCTCGTGGGAGTCCAATCCATCATCTACCAGGGAGAAACTTCAAATGCGCTCCTTCCCTCTCCAATCTATGCATTTGTGGAATCCACCGATCCCAACATATGGCTTCCCAAAAGCGCTTGTCTGCTGTTTGAGAAAGCTTTCGGTCTAACCTGGAACGACACCCTGTCCATGTACCTATTAAACTCCACCCAATACACCTTGCTTTCCGGTTCCAATCCCACCGTAACCTTTTCTCTTGCAAATACTATATCCGGTGGCTCAACAGTAAACATCCAACTTCCATTTAGCGCCTTCGCCCTCCGCGCATCCTATCCCTTCGTCTCCAACGACACATACTACTTCCCCTTGAAGCGCGCTTCTAATGACACTCAATACACCCTCGGCCGAACCTTCCTCCAAGAAGCTTACCTAACTGTCGACTACGATCGCGGTAACTTCTCCATCCACCAATGCAGCTGGATAGACGGCGCCGCATCCACCATAATTCCTATAGAATCTCCAAGTAGCACCTCCAAGAACGGTACTTCCGACACTGATCACACCCATTCCAGCAGTTCAGTAAAACTCGGTCCCATAATCGGCATCGTATTCGGTGTTCTTGCTTTCTTAGGACTCATCCTAGCACTCATCCTCTTCTTCCTCCGACGGCAGAAGCTCGCCCGTGAAAAGCGCCATTCACAACTATTGGCTGGGCACCACGCACTTGCTAATATAGAGACCCGAAATGATGATAAGGGTCTCGACACAAAACACAGCTCTATAAACACTAATATCACATCCACGTCAAAATCGACCAACTCTCACTACGACCAGCAACAACAATCCCCCCATCCCTCCACCTTCCACGACAAACTCTCCCCTCACATACAACAGCAACAATCCCCTTCTCTCTACCCCCACTCCTCCTTCTACCCGCAAACGCCCACCCCCAGCGAACTCGACAGCCACGAAAAGCAAATCCACCAACTCCCCGGCGAGAGTCGGAAATGGGAATTAGGCAACACAGACACCGGATACCGATACGAACTGGAATCGCAGCGCTCCGTTATCGAAGAAATATTACCCGTCGAACTCCCCGCCGAAGAACCCTCCCCGCCTGAGAATGCGCTTACAAGAGCAATGCGCATGTCCGAGCTAGTCTCACCCACTCTCGGACCCGACGAGCGGTATATACGGCTTGGGTCTGAATTAGGACAAGAACTCCGCGTCGATGGCCCGCAGAGATTTCCTGCGACTGCACCGAGTTTCTTGAATCAGGAGTATAATCAAAATAACACGTTCTACAATGGACAAGGGCAAGGACAAGGACGACGCGAAAGCCAGAGTACGCGCCGCACGAGCGGGTGGCGCGCGTCGTCATTTATGAGGGGGAGGGATAGTGCCAGTATGAGTCCTGGGGGATGGACTTGGAGTGCGGAGACGCCGAGACCGGAGTCGACGACTGCGAGTGAGACGGTGGAGACGCCGGCGACGGCGAGGAGGTTTAGGGCTGCGGGGTTTATATGATGAGCTGTTGGAGTGGAGTTTTGTATATATGATTGTAAGAAAGATCAACGAGTAGATGGGAGTTTCGTTTATCATGTACAGCACACTATATCGGGGAACTGGAATGGATATTCAAGAGCTAGGAATACGACATACGTATTGCAACTAATCTTCGCAAGGTCAGTGTTAGGAACAGATAGCAAGACTTTCTTTTTCTTTTGTAAGGAAGGGAGGGATTTTTCTTCAGTTAGGAATTATGATACGAAGTAGTATACGAACTGGCACTGATTACTTGGGTTAAAGCTCTTGAAATTTAATAGACTGTATCCAAGCTCTCTGGTAAAGAACTAACATGCTGATAATATTATTCGAAAGATATCTAAATACCATCTTCGAATCCTCAAACCACCCACCAAACAATCACCCCCTCCCCACCTTTCTCCTCCTCTCCCCTCCCCCTCCCCCACCTCCCCTTTTTAAATCCATCCCCTCCGGCCAAACCCTCACCTTCCTCGCCCACCTCCCAACAAATTCCCTCTGCGTCTCCTTCCCTTCTAAACCCCTACACCGTATCTCCAATTCTGTCTCCACCCCATCCACGTCTTCGGCTAAAAACATATACTCCACGCAGCCGTCGAGTACATAGCGCCAGGCGCCGCCGTCGGGGTGCATGATACGGGATGCGGGCTGGGGTTTTGGGTGCGGGGTGCCGTGGGTGAGGAGGGTGGCGAGAAGGAGGGTGGTGCGGGGGGGGAGGTTAGGTGGGAGGAGGGAGGAGGAGGAGCTGGGGGAGGAGCTGGGGTAGGTGATGGGATGGGAGGAGGCGGTTTGCAGGGATTGCGCGAAGGGGCTGCTGAGGGGGAGCGTATATCTTAGGGTAGGAGTTTCGTAGATATAAGTTTCGTAAAGGGAGGAGGGGGTATCGCTTGAGGAGGGAGGAGAAGCGAGGGCGGGGTCTGGTGGTCTTGCCGTCATGATGATCAAGAGTATAGTAATTTTGTATAGAATAACTCAACTCAAGTCCACCAAAGTCCAGCTTGAAGTATCCGCGCAATGGGAGTAAAAATAAGAACTAGAAACAGATATATACCACTCACAGTGGCGAAATATACGTATGCATATCACAACAGGCAACCAGATATCTGACTGCGGGGTAAGACAGTCTTAATTTACGTTGTATGATAAATCTAAGCATCGATGATTGTACTCAAGAACGAAGGCTCAGCTCCTTTCTTCAATACAGTATTAAAAAGACAGGTGAAATAACCATAATTGATGCGGCCAAGTCGTTGGTCAAGAATAGAGGTGTATGGACTCAGAGGAAGGTGTCGATGATTTACCCTTGTAATCTTACAAACAATACTGTCATCTTGCTACCAAGAGAGATATATAGCATAGCATAGCACAGCCGGCCGGCTGACCATTTCCCTCTTGTTTGAACATAATATAATTAATTACACGTCGCTGCATTACCTAAACGACGATGATTACAACAATGATCCAGTACCTAATAATACCCATGATAATGAAATCCTTCCACCAATCCTTCCCTCCTTCCATTCCCCAGATATACACAAATTCCCTTAGCCTCAAGCTATACCCCGTAGACGATACCATTCCATCCATCCTATCCCTATAGATGCAATTTGATAAAAGAAGCCTAACATGACACAACTCCCATCCCTAAAAAATCAATACCATCCGCATCCCACCCCCCCCAAATGCCTGCCCACCACTACCACAACTCACAAACCGGCTCCTTCTCCTTACAACCAAACGCTCCCTTAAACTCCCTACTATTAGCCATCGTCCCCAAAACCCTCGCCCATTTCGGAGCATGTGGATCCGTAAAGACCCTTCTCACTGCTTCTTCCCTATAAAAGAATATCATTAGCCATCTCATCCACACATGGACAGGAACAAAACTTACTTCCTACTCTTCCCACACCACCAATTCGCATAACTGACAAAGAAAAGCTGATCCTGGGTAAAGTCGCCCAAACCCGGTAAATCCTCATTAGCATGCTCCGCCTCTCTCTTCTTCCAAGCCTGGAATGCCGCCGACAATCCCCCCGCATCCGCGATATTCTCGCCCAGAGTAAGTCTACCATTAACATGTAACGGTTTATCATCTGTGCCGGGGATAGTGTAATTGGCGTATTGGTCCACGAAACAATCTGCGCGTTTCTCGAACGCAGCTACAGTCTCTGGTGTCCACCAGTCGGTGAAGTTACCGTTTTGGTCATAGTGGCGACCAGTGGAGTCGAAAGCGTGAGAGAGCTCGTGGCCGGAGACTGCACCGAAGGCTCCGTAGCTGATGTATTGGGGGACGTTTACATCGAAGACGGGGAATTGCATTATACCAGCTGGGAAGACGATTTCGTTGCCAGGAGGGTTGTAGTATGCGTTGACGGTTGGGACAGTCATGCCCCATGCGTCGCGATCGACAGGGCGGCCGACGCTGGACCATTCATGAGCCACGTCGAATCTTCTCATATTTAGAGTGTTAGAGAAGAAGTCTGTTGGAGAAACCTTTACAGATTGATAGTAGTTGAATAAGGTTGGTGGATCCATAATGTCCGGGCTCTTTGGATAATTAGTACATTGAGGTTGGATCTTTGAAGGTATCAGAACTTACCTTTGTTGGGTACCCAATCTTTTGGACAATCTTGTGAACCTTTTCAATGCCAAGCTTAACCACACTTTGGTCCATCCAGGTTGTTGCCTTTAGTTTGTCCACGAAGACATCCTTGATATCTGAGACAATTTGGTCACCAAAGTCCTTAGCTTCAGCAGAGAATGACTTCTCCACGAAGAAACGGCTCAAGATCCAACCAAGTCCATCATCAACATGAGACACGCAAGTCCTCCAGCGTTCGGGTTCTGAATCAGGATCCTGAGCAATGTTAGCAAGTAGAAGAATCAAAAGTGAACAAAAGGCTGCCGTTCCATACCTTTCCTTGAAGCTCGTTCATGAATCTTGTGTAAGGTTTCAATTCATCTGCCTTGATTGCTGACGCGAATGATTGTATGAGCTTCCACTTGAAGTACGCCTCCAGGGTCTCTTTAGAGGTGCTGTCTAGAACCTCTGCCAGGGCTTTCATATACGATGGAGATGCGACAATCAAACGATCAACTTCAACATCTGCAGGAACCAAGCTGCGGACTATTTTTGAAAGTTGAATTTGTGGAGCAAGTTTACTGGCGTCGTCCAATGACATAGGATTGTAGTATTTCTGAAATAACTGGTTAGCCTTGGTATTCAAAACTCATCCACATTGCTTACGGTGACGTCCTCCATGTCCTCTGCGTCCGGCGAAGCAGCAGCCAACTTCTTTTCGAAATCGACTAGATCGCTAGCAACGTTCTCGGCAAGTCTATTTTCTGATGCTGCCTGAAACTTAGGTAGAATTTGAGCAATGGTATTGATGTAGCTTGCGACCACTTTTTCGTCTTTGTAATATTCCTTGGAGGGCAAACCAATCCTATAAGGTGAAGATACTTGGATAACCACTGCATCTGGGTTCTTATCATCAGGCCCAGCACCCAATGAAATCAATGCTGAGGATTCTAGTTTAGTCATGTATAAAATGGTGTTGGTCAAATTATCGTGATCTTCCTTCTGCAGGATTGGGTGCTCATTGCTGGCCGGAGAGAAAAAATCCAACACTTGATGCATTATCTCGACTAAGGGTTTTATCCCAACATTTTTGATGGCAGTTTCATTCATGCATGCATTGTACCCGGCCTTGAGCTTTTCGAAGTTTTCTTGGTCGAGAGAAGCAACGTTGGACTGCAGCTTCATAGGAGAGAAGTATGAATGCTGTGAAGATTGTTAGTGATACTACACGCATGTATAGCAGCATTGCTAACCTTTGATTCCCCCGGATATTCTCCTTCCAATATGTGTCTCAGCAGCGTTTGCGAGTTCTCGCTCATGATGGTTCCAGTAAAGGCATCTCCTTGATCCGGTCTCAAGTCATGGAGGTCTCTCCATCCTCCGCACACTAGCTCCTCGAAGTTCGAGCATGCGTCGATCTTTTTGTAATCCGGGGAAAGATTGTACAGGATTTGTGAGGAGGCATGAATGCATGCTGGTGTTTGACATGTTGTGGCTTTGGTGGTTGGCTTCTTGGACGAATACACTATGGATGATGCATTAACATTTTGTACTCGCCATATTCAATCTAACGAGAAGGCTTATGGGTATGGCATATCAAAAATATGTACGTACCGGTAAAGAACATGCAAAAGAGAACGACCAGAGCGGTCAGCACCAAGGCCAAAATCACAATAGCAATGCTCTCCGCAAAACGTCTGAAGATTACGAACTTGCGCCTGCGTGAGCGAGAACCGCGCTTCGCCTTACACAGAAGTGGCGTCCGATCCGACTCTTCATCATCGGTGAGTCTGGCAGAAGTGGTACAAATATTCAGTACTTGATCTGTCAAACTCGAATGCTTCCGCTCTTCCCAGCCCCCCTTAGGAGCACCCATATCGAACAATCGCGATGCAATTAGAGTCAGGAACCCTGCAAGAGGGATAACGAAGTTCGAAAAGGTCTGCTCGTCGTCTGTCGTTGTCGGCCGTGTCCTTGATCGTGGACGCGATGTTGATCGCGTTGGTAATCTCGTTCTACCTCTCGATCTGGACCTCGATAGGGGCGGAACAGTTCCCTTTTTCCGTACAGGCGCCAGATTAGCGAAATTAACCAAAAATTGACCAAAATCAAACCGAAAACAAGTCGGCTTGGAATGAATGGGGATAGTTGATGGTGTCCAGCAAGTCTAAAACTCGATGGCGGTTTGACGCGGAATGGAGGTAGGTTGTGCTGGAAAGCGGGGAGAGCTTCTTTCCTAATCGGGACAGTCACAGCGAATGCGCACTAGGACCTGAGGTTGGTGGCTCGGGCGGTTCATCGGAGTGACGCAAACCATACCAGCTAGAAGCTTTAGAAGCATAGAAGCATAGAAGCATAGAAGCATAGAAGCATAGAAGCATAGAAGCATTAGACATTCAAGCAGCTCGGATTCTATTGTCACCTGCTTGCATCTGAATTGCCGGCCTTCTTTCCCGGAATCCATTACCTATTCCTATACTGTCCTTCACTCTGCCTTGAAGACCGCGCCTAATGCGTGTCGTGCGTGTCCATATTTCGTAGAAAATGTCCAGGAAAGGGAGCTGGGGAAATTCCGGCTCGGATGCTGTCGGGTAAGATTATACAGCATTTAAGACATCGCAATCGCAGGTTGCTGGGCGGCACCAGAAAGATAAAGTAAATTTCTAGAATACGAAGATATCGTCATAGGATACCGACTTGGTGGGACAGTCATGCCAACCCAGCTCGTCCATGTATTTAGTTCTATGGGTAACCTTATGGCTGTGATTATGGTTATGGTTATGGCATGCATGGCTGAACCTCGCAAACGTTGATGATGGGTCGAAAGTCTGTTCACCACAGAACAAGCGTCGAATGGCCCATACCCTCCTGTCCTGTACTCCGTAGGTAGGGTTTAGAGAGGAGGTAGGCCTATACGTAACTCGAGCCGGAGAGTGGAACTGTATAAGCAGATGTCTTACAGTTTCTTAGACAAGTGGTCAAATAAGCACCAGACGAGCAATTCATCTTCATCGCACTTCACCCACTAACCGCTTGAGCCATATCCGAGTGCCGTGGTTGTCAGCTTGTCATATCCAGGAGAATGGATCGTGTAAACTTTCTACTTTTGTAGATTGTAAGGTTCTACCGGTTCATCCGCCGGTATATGGTAACACACATTGGATGCTTTTGTATTCGTGGTCCAATTTGTCACTTCTGCCCCGTACCTTGTCTCATCCGAGCAGTTTTATCCAGGTCAAGGTTGTGGGAGAAGTCCATCTTGCAGCTTTAATCGTACGACATGAAGATGAAATTTCGAAAGCCTCATTCTCATAATCTGAGTTTTGGTGAATTCGGATGGGATTTGCCATATGCATATGGAGGTTTGAATGGATAACCTTGCCACTACCGACGAGACAGGAAGGACTTTTTTTGTATTTTGCATATTGTCCCCAAAGGAGTTGTTGACCCCTGAATCCGATTTCTTGTTGCTGACAACGAAATTTTCATACAAGGGTTTCACTTGAGTCAGTTCGCATGTTGCATGTTATGCTTATTCTCACCGTCTGATTGGCTAAAAAACGCAGTCCAAAGGATCTCGAAGGTATGAAGTCATAGGAAGAATCTCCGCTTCCGCCGCAAGTGGATACGTTGGGTACTCTTGGGTTCTTTTGGCTAAACTTTTCCAAGGGTCCTTTGGCTCTCCACGACCAGTTCTGGTCGTTTCAAAAACCCTTTCCACGATTTATCACCCGTTGAGATGACTACTTCGTACTTTCGTACAGTCCACAATTAAAGCTTTAACTTTTCTTCTCCTCAGCAACGACCTTAGCCACTACCCTGTCACTTCGTTGAAGTTCGTTTTCGTTACCTGTCAGGCTGTCAGTTGTCGCCGTTGATCATATCCCCCTACGACCTTGATAGTCGTTTTTGAGCTGGTTCTAAAGACGTCTAGAACTTTTGGTTAAGGGTAACTTATGTTCTTGTGTGGTTGCTGCAATGACCAGTGACGACATCTTTAGTGATGTAGATCTTCGATAGCTAGGAACGAACCGTACTTGTACGCTACAACCTGTCCATCTTTGCCACATCTGGACGCTGTAACGTGCACACACACTGCACACATAAGACTCTGTTTAGTAATCGGCTCTAGGAAGGTACCAGTACCTCCTTCACTGAGTAGTGCGACTGGGAAAATGAGGCTCTCGTCGTTCAGACATGTTGCCTGTCGCTGTTGTCGTCGTCGGGTTGTGATGCACCGACCGCAAATAACAAAACAATAATGTGGATGATAAGATTGGAGACAACAAGATTCGGTAGGGAAATATGCCATGTGGAAATGTGCCCTAGGAATGGTCCACAAATATATCCGCAAATCTGTGCTGTACTGTGTAGCTTTGATGCCTCGAACCCTTAACCCTACAAGCAGAGTGCCGACTTCCTGCGTTCCCTGTCGCTTTGACATCGAACTGCATGTGTGAAGTAGATGTGCTGTTGCCATTACTACGGCCTCACTATACCTCGAACCTCTATATTCTGTTTCTTACGGACGCAGCGCTTCGCATCATAAGACAGGGCGCGCTAAATGCCAAGGAGCAGGCATAGAAATAGGGAATAGTGGTGTTATGCTGATGTCAAAGGATGCTCACCTCAAGAAGCATGGTGGTGTGGTGGGGGTAAAAAGAGGAAAAAGCGACTCCTGAACTTGGTTGAATGGAGCAGTGGAATCCCCAATCCGACAGATTCCAAGGAGACTGACTTCCAAGATCTTGATTTCATGCGCACCAAACACACACCAAATATACACACAAAATACGCACAAGTACTTTTCCTGTACAAACTTCACGCAAAAGTAAGATGTACTCTGTAGATATGTCATAGAATGCAGGCAAAGCCTTGAAATGCGTATTCATCAGGTTTGGAGCAAATAATACCGGCTTTCCTGGTCTCTCATCGTTTGATCTTTCATCATTCTGGAAGTTCCCTCCAAAGCGCTTCCAGGTTTGTGTGACGGCTGATGATCTTCGGACAAAGGCAGGAAGAGGGGCAGCGAGTATTAAAGTAATAATGGTCCGTTGTATGAATGTGAATACGATGTGAATAGGAACAGAAATACGGTAGCAGAAGTGATGCCAGTGAGTATGAGTATGAGTATGAGACGAGTAACGGTTAGGTACTGGCAGTTTGGGAGTTTGGTATTAACCCATCAATCCACTCTTGTGCCACCGGCCACTCCATACCACACTACCACTACCACTGCCTGCACCACGACCGAAAAAGAGCTGGGTTCTTTTCTCACTCTCTACATGACACTAGTAAAGTATTATTGTCCAGATCAGATCAATCAATTCCTTTCACCGATCTACCTTGTCAACGTACCTTTTTCCCCTTCCACCACCCTACTAGGTACAAGTACAGTCTACCCAAAAATTTCATAACGAAGGCAGGCAAACAAACCAATCTTGGCTGGCAATCGGAGGGCAGTTCAACGTTCAGAGTCCAAAAGTCTCAAGTTCTCGTTCTCCAGCTTTTATCCCGGACACCCAGACACCTTACACCCTTACACATATCCTACTACAGACCCAAGTACACACGACTCTTTCTTTTGCATAGGAAGCGAACACTCAACCCTCCCGACCCTCGTTACTGTCCACAATCTATCGAAATCCCGGTATACGATTCGATGAATTACCTATATGCACTCTCCATTCGCTGCTCCTCCTCCCATTGTTACTGCTGATATTCATTCGAGCATGAGCCTTTGACGTCTCGTAAGATCTTACAAAGTCAGTTGTCCTGAAAGTCGTTTATTTGCCGGATTGCCTTAACAAGCCTCCCTCTACGTCATTTCCACCAAAAGCTTTCATCTTACCTGCTCTCCAAACTCATACCAAATCAACCCATAACCACCCCAAAGGCCCCACGAATGAAGCACCTGGCTGTGGCGATTACAATAGCGATCGCGATTTTATTTGCTCTGCGTTCAAAATAACGCCAGGTTTCCGTGGGTGGCTTGCCAAGGGAGGACGGCATGCCCCCTCCAAAATCTCCTCTCGATAAACCACCTTCGTCCCAGTCCAGGAGGTCGTCAGAGTCGCGGCGTTCTAGTACGGACAAAGGAGGAGGAGATGGCTCGTCGGTACATTCACATCCCTCCCCATCGAGCAGCCGGCATGGAATGAAATCACCTCGGTCGTCGTTTTCGAAGGCGAAAGACTCAATGCCAGACTCTCCAGGTGGTGCAAGGGCACCTTCGATCCACAGCGACGTGGAAAGGTTGAGCGACGTGGAGGACTCAGATGCCGGATCATTCAGGAACCCTGGGAATGAGGTCGATCATGCAGAAGAGAGAAGGAAGTCAATACACAGTCTGAAGGAAAGCATCAGCTCAGGAGTGATACCGCAATATGACATGGCCGAGGAAGTGGAGCGGCTTCGTGCTATGAACGCTCAATTACAACTAAGTCAGCATCGGCAGAGATTGGCGAAGCAACTGGAGGATAAAGAGGGACGAGCAAATAATGCGCCTGCGGCCTCCAGTGCCAAGACTCGGATCTCTCCGATACACGAGGAATCGATATCGCCATCTTTGGAGGCAGCCTTCATCAGCCCTGTGCCATCTGGCTTAGAGACAGCATCGACGGAATCGGCAAGGACTATTCGAGGAGGAGAGACTCCTGCTGCGCTCAGTGCAAGAACGCCATCATATCCGTTTCCACCAATGAGAACCCCTCGGCAACTTAGTTATTCTGGCCACCGTCCCTTTACAGCTTTATCACCCACAGTTAATCCCTCGAATTTTGCTGGAGGCTTCTTTCATGACGGCCCACACGATCATGTGGTCTCTGGTCCAATAACGCCAGCTTCGACATTAAACTTCCAGCCTGCAGGTTCTCAGCATTCAAGAGATGATCCAAACTTTGAGACGCCCAATCTCTATGATCTGAGTCTCATGCTTTCCGCCGAGCCAGGCCTGGATCCATGGTGGTCTACTGTTGTGCAAATAATGCGAGATGTGTACAAGGCCGACCGAGTAACCTTATCTGTGCCCGCAGATTCGACTGATGTAGAGAATGTCCCCTGGGGTCAAAAAGCAACGTTTAACGCCGCAGAGGAGGATGATTTAAGTCTTGCATATCTACAGCAGGGGAGTGATCGTTTTCCCAGCAGTGGTGACACGAATGAGACCTCTAATTCAGAAGGCACTGCAGCTGGTGACTCTCCGCCAATACCGGCACAGCCGCGTCCAGGGCTCACCACCCGGCACTCTTTTACGTCCTATGAAGTCTCGATAAAAGAGCCAACGTCGTTTTCAGAGGCCTCAAGGAATACTGCCACAAGACCTCCTACTCTCACGCGTGCTAAAAGTTATGCTGTTACGCGACCCGACCCACCACCACGGACTGCAACGTTGAGAAATGCGCAATTGAGCTTGCAAGCTCTACAAGAACACATGGCACAAGAAGAGGCAAAACCTGCAAGTTGGGAAGACGTAGAGACTTCGCCGAGAGATGTCCGAGGAAGAGTCTTTCCTGTTTTACAAGCTTTAGACTTTGAGGCCGATCCATTAATCGATAATAGCGGCATCTTGAGAGTTCTTGAGCGGGGAAAGGTCATTGCTCTGACGCGCGACTATCCGTACTTGAGTGATCCAGTAACGGAAGACAAGAGCACCGCAAGCAAGGTCGCGATACGGTCGCTGAAAAAGGATTCACCTGAGAGAGCTAAAAAGACCAGGCCACCGGAACTCGCCTCGCGATCATCCATGTTTGGCAACAAACATGGGAAACGACCAAGTCGAAGCATTCGTGGCTATACAGGGGAAAAGTGGAAGCTCGCTACGCAGCTTGAGGATGAACTGCCCTTACCATTTCCTAAATACGAAGAATACGAACAAGCCCCGCCATCACCATGGTCGCAGTCACCAGCTCCTTCACCAGCTGTGCGCGCAGAAACCACAGAGAACCCTTTCTTCGCAGACCCGACGATCGACGAAGAGACTTTCAACCCAAACCAAGCGCCAGAAGATTACTCCAAAATGCAGCCGGTCGAAGCCATCGGAATTGATAGGTCTTGGACAGTTTTACATATACCGTTAACGCATCCCCTTTTATCCAAACCGGTACAGTCATTTAGATTGGATGCAGCAGTGATGGAATCGAAGTCGGCGGGCCGAGCAAGAGGTGTTCCCCAACTGCCAAAATATCCCGACCCCTCCAAACCCCAGGCAATCGAGCAAGCCAAAGAAAAGCGAACCCCCATTGCAATCTTGTCGATCTTGAGCCCAGTTATTCCTTATCCTTCTAATCTTAGACATTCTCTAGAACATCTCTCACCGCATATGGCCACGTCCTTCTCTCTCTGTCGACATTATTCGAACTTAGAGACAGAAGTCGCTGGTCTATCTCGAAAGCGTCCACACACTACAGGATTTGGTGCCATTGCTCCTGCAGGTAGACCTGTACATGAGCAGCCTACAACCATGAGCGGTAATATATCTTACTCACCATCTGAAGAAGGATTCACTCATCAATCAACAGGCGGAAGCATTACGAGCCCTAGCGATTATTCGGGAGTATCGAGGAGCGCTAACGCATCCCCAAGCGGCACGCCTGGCTGGGATCCTGGAAGTGTTGGCCTTACTATAGATAGGAAGTCTGCCGGCGGGAGCCCAGGCTATGTCACTACGGAAGGTTATTTTGGCTCAAGGACACGACCAGGCATTTCGCGCATGGATACTGGATCGGGTAGTAGTATCACAGGCGTCCGCAGATCTTCAAAAGAAAACTCCCCTGCCGAAGCGCGACCTCCCGCTTCCCGAAGCTCTGCAGAAGATCGGTCCTCTGCATTAGAGCCAACCTCGGCGGGATCTACTGAAGATCCAGCTAAAATCAAAACGGATGTTGAGGGCTCACAATCCACTACCACAGCGTCCAAACAAGAAAACCGCGCCCATCGATCCTCCAAGGAACCTGCCGAGTCATCCGAACCCCGAGAACCAAGTCCATCTCATCACAACCCTCACGAATCACCCAGAAGACAAGCAATCCGGGGAGCTTCGCATGGTGCTGCGAAGTCCGAGCGCCAACATACCCTGCTGCACTCATATGGCGCAGATTTTGGAGCTACCTTTCAATCTTTGCCAACAACTTCAGCGCCATCAATTAAGGCTCCCGCTGCCCCAAAAGCCCAATCTCGGCAAGGCAGCATGTCTGTCCCTACAGACATGCCGCCTCCATCCGATCGACTCAAAGGCCTAATGCTCGATTCGTTACCCGCCCATGTGTTTGTAGCACTGCCGCAGACAGGAGAGATAGTTTGGGTCAACAGTCGATATTTGACATACCGAGGTCAAACGGTGTCTGAACTATATCAGGATCCTTGGGGCAGCATTCACCCCGATGAACGAGAAGACTATCTCAAGGCTTGGACGCATGCGGTGAAAACAGGGGAACAATTCTCAATGCAAGTGCGCATCCGACGATTTGACGGAAGCTATCGATGGTTCTACACCAGGGCAGTGGGTTCTCGAGATATAAGGGGTGTTATTGTGCAATGGTATGGTTCGCACATGGATATACATGATCAACATATTGCAGAAGTCAAGGCCGCTCGGCAGGAGGAAATAGAAGCTTCGGAAGCCAAACATCGACAGCTGGCGAACTTAATTCCGCAGATTATTTTTGCAGCCACTGAAGATGAAGGCGTAACATTTGCCAACGAACAATGGTTGTCATATACCGGGCAGGATTTCAACGATGCGCTGGGGTTGGGCTTTATGGACTACGTGCATCCGGACGATCTTGCGAGATGCCAAATACCAATTGATCGACCACCCACTCCCTTGCCACACAAATCAAAGAAACCGGGCGAGCCAATGAGGAATTCTTCTCAAACGTCCTCCGGCGGCAAATCAGGGCAATCAGGGCAATCAGGCAAATCGTCAAATGTTTCGGAAGCCCCTACCGAAACAACTGTCAAAGGAATCCATCAAACTCTTTCGAGGAATAATAGTTCTAGCAGCAGCTCCGTCTACGAGTTTGCTACCGCAGATCTGTCGGAACTGGCAAGGAGTGGAGTGATCAAGATAACAACTGATAGCAACGGCAGACTCTCTTACACAACCGAGGTTAGACTAAGATCGAAGACTGGGGAATATCGATGGCACCTGGTGAGGTGTGTAGAGGTAGATAACATCAACCTTGGTAGCGGGGATGGCTCGTGGTTTGGCGCTTGTACAGATATCAATGATCACAAGCTGCTTGAGACGAAGCTCAAAGAGGCTATGGAGTCCAAGGGCAAGTTCCTCAGCAACATGTCTCACGAGATCCGTACGCCCTTGATAGGCATTTCCGGTATGGTAAGCTTTCTCCAGGATACTGTGCTCAATGACGAACAGCTCGATTACACGAATACGATTCAGTCGAGTGCAAGCAGCCTTCTGAACATCATCAACGACATTTTGGACCTCTCAAAGGTTGACGCAGGTATGATGAAACTGTCTTATGAATGGTTCCATACTCGTTCGCTTGTCGAAGAAGTTAACGAGATGGTGTCAACTATGGCTATCACAAAACGCTTGGAATTGAACTACGTTGTTGAGGTCGACGTTCCCGAGATGGTGAAAGGAGATAAGTTCCGCATTCGACAAGTATTACTGAACGTTATCGGTAATGCCATCAAGTTCACAACAGTTGGGGAAGTATTCAGTCGATGCCGAGTTTACAACGAGCCGGATTCTACAGCAGGCGAGAACGAAGTCATGTTAGAGTACTCCATTGTCGACACTGGAAGAGGATTTACTAAAGAGGAAGCGGAGCTAATATTCAAGCCATTCAGTCAAATTGATGGAAGCAGCACCAGACAGCATGGTGGCAGTGGCTTGGGACTGGTAATTTCTAGGCAGCTCGTTGAACTCCATGGAGGGAAGATGCAAGGCACAGCAATACCTGGGAAAGGGTCTACATTCACGTTCACAGCCAAGTTTGGTTTGCCAACTCCCGAAGACCACCCAGAGCCACTAGCAACGCCTGCACTAACCAGAGTCTCATCAGACAAGCCAGTTACTGAGATATCTACAATGCCTAAGCATGTTACGAATAATCCGATATTGGCTAGTAGGTTGTTGCACTCGCCTGCTATTGCGGAAAGCCCCAAAACCGAATCAAGTATAGACTCCCCGGCTGTTACATCATCAGATAGTTCAGAGCCCTCCCTCCGCTCCATGCGTTCCCATCTAACAGAGAGGTCGTCAGGGTCTTCCATTGCGCAAAGTTTGCATCATTTCAGCGAAGCAGCTCGGGCTAGCAATCCGGATTTGTCACAAATGAAGTTGGAGCTCCCAGAGAAGCACGCAGCCTTGTCTCCAACCGCCGCAAGATCTCCGACAAACTTGACCCTGTCTACGCCAACGCCAACGCTCTCGACGCCGAACCCAACTTCTCTATCACGCAAGAGTAACTCGCCTCCAAACAGCTCTATTGCAGATCTCAAGAATTTCCGACCTCCGATGTACTCTATCTTGCTCATTTGTCCACAAACGCATAGTCGGGAGGCGACCACTCAACACATCGAAATAACCTTGCCGAAGGACGTGCCGCACCAGATCACCCCACTTGCCAGTGTGGAGGAAGCCCGAAGGCTCATCAGTGGAGAGGATCCTGTCATATTCACACATATCGTGCTAAATCTAGGATCAGCCGAGGAAATTGTCCAGTTGATTGATCAGATAGTCATGTCTGTCATGCTCCCACAAATATCAATTGTCGTTCTGTCGGATCCAGTACAGCGACAAGAGGTAATCAAGATGGCCACAGCGTATGATTACGACCAGCTTGCCAAGGACAATCGCGTAACATTCATCTACAAGCCCGTCAAGCCGTCTAGATTTGCTGTGATTTTTGATCCAGATAAGGAGAGGGATCTTAGCACAGATCGCAATCGCTCCAGTGCTCAGCAACAAGTCGCAAGCCAGAAACAGCATTATTTGGACGTTGGCCAACGTCTCGGAAATAAAGGTCTTAAGGTGCTTCTTGTTGAGGATAATCAGGTCAATCAGAAAGTACTACTGAAGTTCTTGAGCAAAGTCGGCATTGCGGTCGAGCTAGCTTTGGATGGCATGGAATGCACGGAAAGAGTATTTGCCAAGCCTCACGGAACTTATTCTTTGATACTGGTAAGCTCAAGATGCGTCACCGTGCCCACTTCTCTAACTGACATTATGACAGTGCGATCTTCACATGCCTCGCAAAGACGGTTATCAAACCTGCCGAGAAATTCGAGAATGGGAGGAGAAGGGGTCATACCCCAAGATGCCAATCATCGCACTTTCAGCCAACGTTATGGCTGATGTTCTAGATAAGTGCATACAAGCCGGCTTCAATAGCTACGTCACCAAGCCTGTCGACTTCAAACTACTGAGCAAAGCCATGAGCAACCTACTGGATCCAGACTCGTCCGCAAATCCACAAGACTTCCCTGGTACTCTGATGAAGCCGCTGTCATAAAACTCAATTATTTTCACTAATACTTTTTTCCCTCTTGCATTGTATGGCGTCTTACCACTATTTAAGCTTCTTTTTTCGACTCTGCGAGCCACTTAATGTGTATGTGCATGGCATGGCGCCGTTCCTGTTCTCCTGTCTCGTGGACGGGATGTAAATTATGGACAAAGAATAGCTGGCCTCTGGTTCTATCTTCTTCCGTAATTGTTTTTCATTTCCATGGGGCCTAGCATGGCATGGCATATACCATACACCTCTTTTGCAAAGAGTCTTCAACGTTGCAGTACCTCATTCTCTCGATTTTTCGTTACGAACTAGCAAATGTCATGAAGGATGCCTCTGTTCAGGAACTGACTGCATGGAGGGTCTAGGGATGGGTGGGCGGATGCACGGGTGAATGTGCATCCCTGATCCTTGACTTCGTTTTCTATTCTCTTTTGGCTATTCGGTCAGATAGGGAAGAAGCTGGGCAGGATTGATACTGGTCCTGGTGATTCTAATGGAAATTTTCACACAAGAGATCGAGCGATACTTCTCAACGTTTCTGAACTCTTTGTTGTTTTGATGCATTGCGTGGAAAACGTCCGGCGTGGCGTGGAGGGGTTAGGTTGTGGAAGGGGAGGAGGAGAGGGACCCAATAATCAGAGCGGGTGTCGGTGCAGGGAACATACGTTTCATCTTTGTTGTGGGTAGATATCGGGAGGTGGGGATGTGGGAAGAAGATAAAGCGGGGAGAAACAGGTGGGAGAGTGAAGGAGGGAACGGAACAGGGTTGAGTGATTATTTATTTATTATTTAGATTACAGCCAAATGAGTTTTAGTTTGGCGAGTTCTGGTTTGCTTTGAAGAGAGGATGGGAAGGGAAATGGAATCGGAAACGGAGATGAAGATAAAAGATGAAATGTGCACGGAAAATGGCCATGGGATGGGAATGGAATGATCTGTCATGATGGGGAAGGATTAGGAAAGAAGGGACATGGGCGAGAAGACATCATATATTTTAGATTCCTTGAAATTGAGGACTTTTGAATGTTGAGAGCGAGCTGCGTAGATGTGTGAGGGAGTGCCGATTGACGTATTTTGCGTGGCATTTGTTTGAAAACGTTTTGTGGGAGTTATTACGGTATGATGGACGAGATAGGAAAGACTCACATGCACGATGTTGACAACTATGATGATGCAATGCGATGCGCAACTCATATGGTATGGTATACCGTAGTTTTCCTCTTGCAGCGTCCTGAGTCCTGACTCGCGAAAGCCTTGCTAGCACGGCTGCAGCCTTGTTCTGGCACACACACAGTCTGCGTGCAGCGAGTGAATAGACAAGCGGTCAATAACAAGATTTTGTGTGTTTGAGGGAAATTACAACAACAAAGACAAATACGAGAAATTCACTTCTGGCAATTTCATTGTCTGCTGACAATCTTGTTGTTCAGCTATTGTTCAACTACATATTCACTGTGCTGTACGAAGCAAACGAGAAGGATATGGAGCTAGGCTGTTTTGGGAGGTCGACTGTTGCAACCTGAGGTTGTTGTTTTCAATAATTGAAGTTGAAGTAAACTCCTCTTCTCCCGTTTAACAATTCAATCCATCACTCCCGTACTCTACGACGTCCGTCAACATCGCCGCGCCAACTGCTTAACGCGTCTATCTTGTTTGTGTTGACGTTAAACAGTGTTGATACGGTACGTGAGTATACTTTTTGTTAGATTTAAAGAAGCCTTCTTCCCCTTCTTCCCCTTCTTGCCGTCGTCGATTGCTGTCCGCTTGGACGCTTTCTGGAGATCATCTCCAACCAACCCTCACAATTTCCCCACACCATTCACTCCTCGACGAGCGAGGCTGAGGCTGACCACTGGCTGACCTTGCAAAGGTGGTCATTGCTCGGTATCCACAGCAAAACGACGCTAATTGTGCACTTTTTCTGCTAAGCGACCACGATTTGTCTCTTAAAGTAGCCAATTCTTGTTGTCGACCTTGATTCTCTTTTTCTGTTTCCCCGTCTTCCGTTTTCCACCCACGAATTTCGAACACCGTCGACAACAACTCGACAACAACACCATAACTCGACCTTACGCGCCTTCGTGTCACTACACATCCTGACAGCCGCTATTAATTGCGATACTGGAAATAATTAACAACACCCAAACTACGGAAAACCGCCCTCACACTTACGATTCATCGCGTCATTCACCGAAATGCCGCGCCGCACACGCGCTAACCCCAGCCCGGGAGGCTTAAAGTCCCTCGACGACGTCGTTCCCAAGAGAAGAGGACGAAAAGCCGCCGTAAAGATCGAACAGTCCATCGAGTCTGTCGACACAACTATCACCAATACTACTACAGCTGAGGCATCTGTCGACGTCGCGTTCACTCAGTCATCACAATCACCACCCCCTACCAATACCTCCCGATCTTATTCACCCGAATCACGATCTCAGTCACCTCTCCCTATCGAGTCTCGATCTACCTCTCCTCCCGTAGTTACTACCGCGACCTCCAACGATGCGTCATCAGATAACGATGTCACCGCTCCAAAGCGACACTCGCAACGCCTTAGTCCTCTTATTTCCGGCAGAAAAAGAGCGCGAGTAGAAGAAGATCCTGCCACTCCTGTTGCCGGCACTCCTGAAGGAAAAGAGGAGGTCGAGGAGCAAAGATCGAACAAACGCGCACGAAAGTCTCCAGGTGATTCGCTTGATTCGCCCAGCAAGTCTGATAAATCGTACGTCGTCCATTTACAATCCCCTGCTTTACTTTTTCTCTTTGCTAACGCGGTATTGATTAGGGAACGCGAACCTCAAGAGAAAGGCTCAGGTCGCCGATCAGCTCGCAAGACAGAGCGCCAAACACCAACCAGAAAATCTACTCCAACTAAATCACAACCTCGTGGCCGCAGACAACCAGATACACAGGTTAACCCGGAGAGCAGCTCAGATGAAGTCACTGAGAAGCAGCCGTCTCCTGTACGCGTCCGAGCTAAGTCTACGTCCAGACCTAGCAACGTCGCTTCCTCTCGCTCTCCACGACAAGTGGTACAAGAGAACACTTCCATAGAGTCTAAGCAATCAACACAGCCAGAGCACGTCAGCGCTGGCCCATCTCAACCTACTCGCGCCCCTAAGCTTACACTTCCTGCTCCCTCCTTACAACCCGCTCCGCAAAAAATTTCAACCCTCCCGCCACTAAAACCATCAGACATACCTACCGATCCTGATGAGCGCATGGAGTTTGCCGCAAAGCGATTCGGCTTTGAACCCGTTACATTCGGCGCGAATTTAAAACCCTACCCACCACGAAGAGCTACACCTAGATCAAAGAGCGACATGATTCGTGCGAGGTTCATAAGCCGCGGGATTCTTCCTAAGGAAGCGCTCCCACTTGATACGGTCGAGGCAAGTTTGCCCTTTTATCACGCCCCTTACATATTTACTGACTATTTCCAGGAGGCTCAAACCGAGCAAACGAAGACAGCTGCGGCTTCTTCCAGTGAGACTCTTTCCACATCTGATATTAATTCTGTCGCGCGCCGAACCGGAGATGGACTCTTATTAACAGATCCCTATCTAGTAACAGTGGCTCAAGCTTTCACTACTCATAAAGATCAATCAAAGCAATTACCCACAATTGAAGAGATTCAAGCATTCCTTGCGGCATATTCATCACAAGACGCTGCAGGAAAGGCGAGCTCTCAAAGCATCTTCAAATCTTCTCAACAACCCTCATCGTTAAAAGCCACCCGACGACAATCCCTAGAAGCCAAGGTCATTAAGCATAAGTCTTTGTTTGACAGCGATGATGACATGTCTGATGCTGAAGAGCTCAAGGACTCAAAAACACCTGAGCCAGAGCAATTACCTGTCCCGCCGGCCACTCCTTCATCTGTATGGAGACCCTTCACCTTTGTCGCCAGCCTTTCAAACATCATCACCAGTCCCTTCCGCAACAAAGCTACTATCGCCCCTGTTGAACCATACATCTTCAACTCACCTGCCTCAAGCCGGGTCATTGGACCGAAACGTATGCCGCAAACAGAGCGAAAGCGCATCGTCCGCGATAACGGAAAGGGCCGCGCAGTTCCAGGCACCGAACGCCCAAAGCGCAACCGTGATTACACTCAAATTCCGATCGAAAAACGAGGCATCCTCACACCAGCCGAAGTCGCTGAGATCCACCGAGCCCAAGACGAGTATGCACGCAAGATGGGTCATCCTAACGCGAACCTCCAATCCAGCGCTAGAGACAAGCGCAGGGCGGTAAACCTTGAACGCGACGAGAGCAGCTCCCTCGCCAGCGCTCAGCTTGCTACACCGGCCAAGACCGGAGAGAAGCGTGGCGTTAATGGTGAGATGAAATCTAGTACAAAGCCATGGAATCGGGTTCGTGATCTTCCTTCCTCGGACGAGGAGGATGACAAAATCAACTCGCCAACCCCCCTTCCTTCGGTCAGTAAGAAACCTAAGTTTCACCTTGGGATGACCAGCATTTACCGAGCAGCTGGTTGGCACAATCGTCTATCGCGTCGACAACTAGAAGCACAGAGAAAAGCACGTGACAGTGGCGACCTGCTCGTCCCTCTCGAGGAAAAGAACGATTACGAATATTTGAAAGAACTAGAGGGTGATGACCCAATAGATTCCGACCGCAAATTCCCTCTGGGGTACAAATCCGAGGAGGAGTATCAACAGTATATAAATATGGTACTCGATCCCAACTATGAGTATGAGCACAACAACCCATTTAAAAACTGTATGCCTCAAGCCAAGAAGAGCAACGTCTTCGCCCAATGGCAGGAGCAGCAAAGAAAGGACGAAGAGGCGAAGAAAAAGGCCGAGGCGTCAGCTGCTCGATCGCAGAAAACACCCGTTCGCAGAGGAGGCTATCGAGTACCTGAATGCAGCAGTGACGAGAGTGACGAAGAAGAGACTGTCAATGAAGTTGCGCAAGGCAGCAGAATCCTTGAGCCAAAACAGTGGCCTCAAGTTCCTCCCCCAAAGCCTAGACCTGCCAATGCGCAGTTGCCACAAACCGACCTCACCAAGACTGCCCCGGCAGATCCTAACCAAAAGGAAGCCATTCAGCACGCGATCCAAAACGCAAACAGACATGCACCAAGGAAGCCAAGCAACTTGCGCAACATGTCAACTCTTTCTCCACTCCAGGTTGAGCAGCAAGAGCGTGATAAGCAATTGTCCAAGGGCAAGGGAAAGGAGACCGAGAAATATCCTTGGGACTTTGCAGAATATGAGTTGTATTTCGACGTTCTTCCAGAAGTATTGACAGCAATACAGGAGGCAGAGGCCGACAGATTCCTTCCCATGACGCCTATTCCTGATGAGATCTGGAGGGAGGTATATTCAGAAGCTCCCAAGAAGCTGGAGGCTGTTGCGGCCGCTGAACAGATCTTTGACAACATTGAATCACGCAAGGCCCCCGAGCCTATATTAACAGGGCTCTCACTTTGCCCTTGGGCGAAGCAGCCTAAGGGGGCAAAACAGCTCTCTTGGGATTAACCAAATCTAATGGAGAAAACACGGTGACGCGCATGCTCACTATACCGGACCGAATACCTGTACAATTATTGAGGAGTAATTTTCCTTTTCCTTTTCTTTCCATGCTCGATTTCGGATTACACTTTACTTTACAAACGGCGTTTCATCTGAGATTGGTTCCAGCATTTCACTGCATTGCATGGAGTTAGGCATGCAAGGATGAACTCTAACGAACGCGAACACATTATCATCGCCTCAAAAATAGTCGTCAGGTAGTGACGACTTACTCACATACGGAAGACCTTGTCACCTCGTTGACTGGACATACTTGGCGTTTTACGTACACCAATTCACCATGACCACTCCTTACGACAACTCGATTCTTACGATTACTCACCAACCGTGACCTTTTTATGCGAATTCTTTGCCGCTCCGTACATCCGGCTGTGCAATTACAACGGCGAAAACTCTCCTACTTTGGATGAGGGGATACTTCCTCGATGGGGTCGCGACCTATCGAGCATGTAAGCTTCCCAGAGCCCGCGTTCTTGTACCTGGATATCCTGTGGCGGGATGAGCATTATCGGGGGTCAGCATCTTCCCACGACAAGTTCGTACAACAAACAACACAAGCCCGCCTACTTTGGCTGGGTGGTTTTTTCCTTGGTGTCGTCAAATGCACCAGGCATGTAAAAAGCCCTGCGTTGTTGGGTTGTAACTATCGTGGATGTTAACTGGATGAGTAGTCGCCTTTCCGCGACGTGTTCGTGCAACGAACAACATACACCCGCCTACTTTGGTTGGGAGGTTTTTTCCTTGGTGCCGTCAATTGCACCAGGCATGTAAAGAGCCTAGTTGTTGGGTTGTACCTATCGTGGATGACAATTGAGTTAGTTTGTCGAATTCGTTCGAGGGGTCGATACTTGGTACATTTTATGGTCTTGGTCTTGGTCTTTACTTGTTTTTTGTTTTTCTGTTATGCATACAAACGGAGTTGGAACTTGTCCTGAGGGAGGGAATACATACACGCACATACACGCACATACCATGAGTCATTGTAGGAGTTGGTTGGAATTTGGGGGTTACCTTTTTTGTAATGAGTTTTTTGCCCATCAGCAATATGGGTTCTTGGCTATTGAGTCCAAGTGTAGATATTGAAGGAATGCATAGAAATGGAATGGAGGACAAATGGATGGATGTATGGATGGATGGGGCTTGCATAGCAACATGGGACCTGGGAATTATGGGAATGTATGAGTTGTTTGTAGAATTGAATTTTTAAAAAAAAAAAAGGAAAACCTTGGTGTCTTTCTTTTTGTGGTGAGGTGATAATGTGCTATGTTTGCTTCTCTATTTTTGGTTGCGGATGTGTTTGGTACAGGAAGCAGTCAATTGATGCTGTATGGGATGGACTGTGGCGAGTGCCATGGTGATGCACTGATGCTTAGTCATCGTGATTCTTAACCCTCTGTATCAATACAGTACATGTCTTCACTGTCTCCTATTCGTTCATTCATTCATTCATTCACTCATCATCTCTCAAGAGTGTGAATCTTATCTTTTCTTTTCTCATTATGACTGCATACCTTTCTCCATAATTAAACAAGCTGCGCCTATGTCGGCGCTTCCGATGCGAACGAAGGGCATTGTCTGAGATCAACCACTTCTTCTCCAAACAAGTTGTATCATCTCGCGGATTTAATAATCAAAACCGCTCCTCTCCGTCAACGGCAGAACCATCAACCCCAGCCTCCAACTCCGATCTTTCATCAATCATCCCGGCAGCGATGTTTGGCAATATCGAATTTCTGCAACAAAGAATCGCCACGTGCATGTGATGTGGGAGGACAAAGACCTCTGGCACAAAGAACTTCCCGGTGGGGAGTGTGACGTGTGGGCCGGGGGAATAAAGACTGTTGCAGGCGGAATTGCACGCGGATTGGACGGGGTATTGTGGTGTGCGTATTTATAGATGGGTTTTACGAGGAGGAGGTGAAAGAGCACGTGGAGAAACAAAGGAGATGGCATGGGAATGTAGGAAAGGAAAGGCAAACGAGTTCTTTGCTGAGTTGTGAGTGACTGAGATGCGGATTCAGAGAAGGGTAAGTGAGTGAGCATGATTCGAAAAGGAGAGGGAAAACGAAACAAACAAAGTTGCTGTCTATGAATAGCATAGGTATAAGGAAAGCCAAGGGGCAAAAAAGAATACGTCGATGGCTGAGAGTTCACTCAGGGCTCTTTAAAACCAAGTCTGGCCTTTTTTTCTTACTTCAACATCTTTTCGAACTGTCTTGTGTTGTGTCGTTGGTCATATTCCCCCTCCACAAGCACGGCCAGAAAAGCGCAATCTATCACATCCCGCAGAGACATCATATCATATCCATATTTCCGCATTCGGCATGCCGATAAACTATCACATCATGGTTAAAATAGAACACACCACCTACGACTCCGTCCGGGAGCAGCCTCTTTATTCCTCCTCTCCTCCATCTCGAAAACAATCCCCTCTGCCTCATCCCCTTCTCGAGACTACGCATCGGATTAAAGCATTCCTAAAAGCCAAATCCAAAGACCTCCGCGCCTTTTCCCTAGCTACGACTCCCACTCAGACCAGTCGCACAGATCTCAATACCGGGCTCGGGCTTGGGAAGAATTATACACAGGGCAGCGTGAGTTTATCGCGGATTGCGCCCCTGAGAGAAAGGGAGAGGGAAACGGAACGTAGACATAAACAGAAACATAATAATCATAATAAAAAAGTACCCAGGGAGCCGAGTATACGTATGAGCGTGAGCGCGGGGGGGAGCAGTAGTCAGATTACTTTAGATGAACCGGAATCGGATATTGAGAATTGGAAAAAGACGCAGAGGGGACTGGAGAGGGATTTTGCGAGGAGGGATGGTGGGAATAGGAGCTCGGGGGTGAGTGTGAGTGTTCGTGCGAGTGTGAGTGAGACGGAGAGCTCGGGGAGGGGGGGGAAGATGGTGGGGATGGGAGGGGGGGGGGGGGGGGGGCAGGGCGTGCCCAGGGTGGGGGGGGGGAGGGAGTTGCGAGCACTGCAGGGCCGGGCGGGGGGGGGGGAGGAGGGGGCGGCGGGGTTGGTGTTAGGACGGAGGTTTCGAGTGGGAGTGGTAGTGCAAGTTGGACGGAGAGTAGTGGGAGCGGGAGCTGGGTTCGCAGTTCGAGTGCTGGGGACGCAGCATCAGCAGTATCCCGGAACAGGAACGACTGGGAAGTAATGCGCAAAGGAATACAAGACGGAAGTCTCGAGCGCGTTGTCCCGCCGAAAGCGGAAATTCCGAAATACAGGGACGTGTTGGGGATGGGAGGGGATTCGCCTGTTAGGGAGAGGGAAAAAGAAAGAGAAAGAGTAAAAGAAAAAGAAAGAGTACCACGCAGAGCCGGCCCTGCTTTAATCCCAGCTGCAGGTCTAGATGTTGGGAGGTTTAAGGAGTATATTGTTGGACGGACGGGGCTTCCGGCTACGAGTCCGCCTACTTCTAATCATGAGCATGAGGAGAGAAATCATGTACCTTCTCCACCTGCTGCACAAACACAAACAAGTAAATTCCCTTCTCCGTTCGATTACCTCGCGTACCCCAACTCCAAGAGCCAAGGGATCGACGAGTCGACGGATAGCGATGAGGGGTTTTGGTGCGTGGGGGTGCCGGATGAGTATTTAACTACCCCGCCTGCGCCTGTAACTGCGCCTGCGGCTGCTCCTGCTCCTGCTCCTGTTCCTGTTCCTGTTCCTAACCCCGTGACTGCGGCGGCGAGATGCAGTCTCTGCCACAAAAGAGAAATCGCGCATCATGAAGAAAGTGGGAATGCAGAACACGAAGGCTGGTGCACTACTTGTGCGGAGGGGTTCGCGAATTCGCAGGGGTTTCAACCGGGGCCGAGTGAGCGGAGAGTTGAGACGGAGGATACGGTTGAGGGGCGGGGGAATGAGAAGAATGAGAGGAGTGAAAATTTGGTTGCGGTTGCAGGGCCAAGTACAGAGGTACTAAGGGAATGGGAGTGGAGACCGCCGGTGCCGCCGAAGGATGATGTTAATGCGGTAGGCGTGGAGGGGACAGAGGATTACTTTTCCCAAAAGCCAGATGTACCGGTTAAGGAGGGGGAGGGGGAAGTGCAGGATGCAGGGGCGGGGAGAGCGAGGGTGAGGGTTGTGGAGGGGGAAGGGAGGAGGTGGGTTAGTCAGAGGGTGGAAGTAAGAGTTGTGGATGATAGTGAAGAGGAAGAAGATGCGGCGTCGAGGGAGTATCATCATTGGGTAGTGGAGGGGGCGAGGGAGGAGTCGAGGGAGAGGGCTAGGGTGGCGAGGACGAGGGAGAAGGAGAGGTTGAGGGGGTTGGATAGGGAAAGGGAGGAGAGGTTGGGCAGGGAGAGGGACAGGGAGAGTAGGGAGTCGGGGTTGTTTACGTTTTTTAAGGCGGGGGATAGTGAGGATGGGAGGGGGAGTAGGTTGTTTACTTTTTTTAATGATGATAGTGATGATGAGGGAGGGAAGGGTAGTGTGAAAGGGAGTGCGAAGGGGAAAGAAAGGGCGTGATCTTGTGGCGGCGTTGGGGGAGGATTGCGTTCTTGAACTTTTTGGGAAAGTTCTGGTATAGACGGTATAACAGGTCTTTCCATCGTATTTGTATATAGATTTGCCTGGTTTTGGAGTTTTGGATTTTGTATTATAGATGGCGCGATTTTGTATACTGCTCGGGTCTCCGACTCAACATATGAACTTCTGTATTTTACGAAGCATTCAGTCAATGATGGTGTTATGGATTTGCGACTGAAATGCTACATTGGAAATCTATGATCACGAAAAGCCATATAACAAGAAGGGATGAGAGTAATATCTACTGTAATGGAGCGAGTGCCGTGAAGTCGTTGTGATATTTGCTCATCTTAGAGGTAATCTATCTATCCTTCTCAGCTCCCTGGATTCCACTCCACTCAAATTCATCTCCTAACAATACAGGTCCTCTCTCTCATGATCCACCAACTGGTCCTTCTCCACCCGGTACTAACTGCGTAGGAACTCTTGTCAGCACGTCTCTTCTGTCTCCTCCTCTTCGTCCACCATTATCTTATTCCGAAGAACACGAAAAGGAGTAGTAGCTTACCATAGCAATGCCATTCCCGTTCAATAGAATCTTTGGAAGTTTGGTTTGGTTGCCAAGGTAGTCGCTGGAGCAGGAGAATGGTTAGTGGTGTGGGAGACAGAGGGATGCGTGGGACGTACAATTCGGTGACGTCTTCTAGGACCATGTCTGCGGTGGGGTGTTAGTTAGATGCGGTATACGAAGGTGAGACGCATGGAAAGGAGAGTAGCGTGAAGGGAAGGGGAGGGGGTAAGAACGTTTGGAATTTTGATGGAGGAAAGAGGGGGAGAAGAAGACATGAGATTTGATAGAGACAGGAAGGGAAGAGCTGAGGTAGGATGTAGACCGGTAGGTGGAAGATACTTACTGACGTAGTCATCGAAACCCATAAGTGTGCCGGTGAACTCTGAGGCGTTGGTTAGTTAAGAAATTGAAGACAAGCATCATCTAGGATGGGCTGTGTGCAGGTGGGGAGGTCAAAGGAAGGTATTTCTACGTGCCTTTATCACCCTTCATCACAACCCAGATTTTAGAACCGACACATTTGTCGATGAGTTCTATTCGCTGTTAGAGATAGTTGTTATACGGTGTAGGTGAGTAACAAACCGAGGGGTAGTAATTGTGAAGCCATTTTGAGGTTGTGCTGTGAAGAAGCAGTGATCAAGGTGTCTGAGGTAGAAAGTGTTAATGTTTTCCTGAAGACAGGCTGTTTCTTAACCAAAACTGTCTAACCCGTCAAACCGCAGTCCCAAATTCACCTACAATCACCTACAATCACCCACAACCTGTAAGGAAGTCGCAAACAAGGGTATGCTGATGGTTGGGTGCACGTGAAGATGACTGAGGTGAGAATTTTCTACTCACAAAGAGAGACTTGTAGATCAGTCAAAGCCAACAAAGAAGATTCCCGTTAGCTCTTCGCTATTTCTTGCGTTGTTTGATGTCTCGTTGCCTGACCACAACAACTAAATGCTTCTTGTGATTCGCAGGAATCAACTTCTCATCGTTCGTCGACCTTTTCCTAATATTGACGCCTCAGGCATAAACATCATTGTTTCCTCCCATCAACCTCCAGGCAGAACGATTGGTGAATGATCGTCCAAACATCCACTCCTCAACAGGACCACATAATACATACATACATGCTCGTGTCATGCTCCTTAGGAACCATGGAGCATCAAAACTGGGCAAGTCACTTCAAAGCCCCGGTATGACGAGTATAGGTTCACTTCACGGAACTGCAATGAAATCTACTATTGCAGCTATTCGAGGAAAAAGACCTGGGTATGTATACATCCTTCGCGGAGGGGCAGTAGTGTGGAAATATCCCCGAAGCTAATGCGCTTTACTGCAGTCCCTCAGTCATTCGATCAATGAGTATGAATTCGCCGAATTTATGGCATCCATGTCATGGAATTGTGTTTAAAGATGCGACGGGAGCGGGGCAGTCGAGAGCATTGAGCACGGTGGCTGTTGCGGCTCACGAACAGGAACTCGCTTTCCAGTCGAACGCGGAGGACAATTACGTACTGGCGAGCTCGAGTTTCGAAGTTCTTACTACGACAGAGACAGCTGCAGCTTCTGTCGAGGAAGATGCGAAGGCGGAAGCGTCTGCGGAAGTGGAAGAGATCGCAGAGGATCCAGCATTGAACGAACTTCCCTACTGCGAATCGAATTTCAAGATGACCGAGGAGCTCTTTCGAAAAGCGAAGGATGCAGAACCAGAGACGCCCGAGTCTTACTGGTCTTACAGTTTATATCGCGGTCCCGAAGTTGATGGCACGCCACAGAAAGTCAAGGTACATTATTGTCAATCCAAGAGCACCACCGAGCGCGTCATAAAAGAATACTTTTTGGATCAGAAAGTTGTGGGATTCGATATAGAATGGAAGGCGGAAGCACGCGCAGGTGATGGAATAAAGAAGAATGTTTCCCTGGTTCAATTGGCTACAGAGGAACGCATTGGTCTTTTCCACATTGCGTTATTCCCAAACGACGGCCGCTACAACCTTGTTGCGCCGAGTTTGAAGAAAATAATGGAGGATCCAGAAGTCACCAAGGTTGGGGTGTCTATAAGAGCAGACTGCACACGGCTTCGAAATCATCTTGGCATCAATTCTGTGTCTCTCTTCGAGCTTAGTCACTTGTACCGACTGGTTAAGTTCTTACCGTCCAAGGAGTACAAGATGATCAACAAGCGGTTGGTATCGTTAGCAACACAGGTTCAAGAACACTTGCATCTACCTATGTTCAAAGGGGATGTCAGACAGAGTGATTGGAGTCAAGCATTGCGAATGGACCAAATCATCTATGCGGCATCTGATTCATACGCTGGGGTTCATCTATTCAATACACTCGAGACAAAACGTCAAGCTCTAGATCCCACACCACCTCGACCCTATCATGTCGACGAAGAAAAACCCATCCGTCTTGCAGAAAATGTTGTCGCTCCTTCAGAAGACACATCCGAGGATGCGGAACTCGAGCCCGAAGAATTAACCAAACCAAAGCGAAAATACACCCGCCGCCAACCCACCATCCCTCAACCTCTCGCCCTCGATCCAGATTTCTCCTTAGAAGACTCCGACTCCTCCGAAAAGAGCCCTCCACCATCTTCCAAACCCACTCAATCACCCATCGTCCTCTCAGCCGAAGTTCTCGCCGCCTTACATCGGTGTGCCCACGCCACCTCTAAAACTCCTCCCGCTTGCCTACGCGCGTATTTCATCTGGTACCACAATCCTTCTCTTTCGCTCGCGGATATCGCTGCTCTGTTACGCGATCCGCCGTTGCAGATGAGTACTGTGGTTAGTTATATACTGGAGGCGATAAAGAGAGAGAGCTTGGAGTTTGAGAAAGAAAGGTTAAAAGAGATTATGGGGACAATGTCGAAGGATGCGCTTTGGAGTCGGTATAGGAGTTTGGCGAAGATGGTTGACGGGGTGAGGGGTTGATTTTGGATGGGTGGGATAGGATGGTGTGGTTTAGGATAGGATACAGGAATGCACCAATGGCGTTTTAGAGGATGGTTTCGGAAATACTCGGTGTAGAGCATCATGAGGCGATGAGCAGATACCATGGAGAATGGGATATGGATATGGATATGGTTACGGTCATGGTTTTGAGCATTGGGTTAAAGGGAATTGGAACAATCCATGCCAGATATAAGGCCGGGTCTTATATGTTGCAACATAGAGATATGGTGCTGGAGGAACTTTGTCGACTTGGTGCAATATTATTTGGGCAGGCTGGAGGTGTGTAGGATCACTAGAAGGGCGTTGGCTTTTCTTGCAATATATACGGTAGATTTACTTCTCTCTTAACAATACTTCTAGAAAGAAGATGTGCTGCTGTCTCTGATGCTCCTTTCCATGCAAGAAGTAAAAATACGTCAACCATGGGTCTGTTGCGAGGGATGAAGCGAGATAGTACGAAAAGAGCTGGAATAAAGAGATCTGGCATTAGTGCTCACAGACATGCAAATTCGACCAGAATGACAAAGAGAAATAGAATTGTAGTTTCTATAGGAGAGTAACAGACATGAATATGATAGTGGTGATTAGCTAGCTAACCACAAGAACATCCAGCCGAACACCACAAACTCCCTGCTCATAAACTGTATACTAGGAAAAATCACGCTATATTAAGAAATCGATTCCTCCACCGACTCGCACCCACTACCTTGTTCACTTGTAGGACATTTGACGATTCCCCTAAACTGCCCACTAGATTTGCTACAACCCACAGTTCACCACACTCTTCTCACATCCCTCCACTAACACCTCATTTCAACCCAAACTTCTGCTTCTTAATCCTAGGCACCACCCCCAAAAGAATCAAAACCGAAGACACAATCACCGCCCAGCTCTTAATCTTCAACACCTTCACATTAAACGTAGTCCATGTCGCAGCGCAGATAGTCGCCAGCATCAGCACTGCAATCACGTAGCCTAGCGCGCGGTGGTATTTGTAGATGGATTTCGCGTTTGCGACGGAGCCGTAGAGTGAGGGGGTGAAGTATTGCGTGAAGCCGATTAGGGATTGGATTAGGAGGAGGATGTAGGTTATGAGACCGACTGTGAAGGAGATTGTTAGGTAAGATAAGATTGGATGGGATGGGATGGATGGGGATGGGTTGGAGGGGGGCTTACGAATTGCATGCCCGGATTCAAAATGCGTGCCGTTGTGGGCGAATTTATTAACTTCGATAACAACCAACCCAGCGATGAAGATCGACGCCGCGACGCTGTTAAGACTAGCGTGCACGAGCGTGCCGTTGCGTTTCTGTGTCGCGGTGTGGGTGGGTTGGAGAATGAGCGCGGATTGCAGGAGAACGAGCAAGCCGGCGGAGTTGAGGAGGGGGTGCGCGGAGAAGAGCATAAGTGGAGAGAGGAATATCGAGGCCCAGATTTGGCCGGCGAGGAGGACGGCGCCAACTTGGGCGATGGGGGCGGTGCCTATGGGGAGAAGGGGGTTAGTTATGGGGGGGATTGGGTGGGAGATGGTAGGGCGGCTTACCGATTCCGAGGTTGTAGTAGAGAGGAAGCCCGTCTTGCTGCGAAGCATCTCCAGCTCTTCCGAGCAAGGGCTCGTCTTCCCCGTAGCTTGGGTCATGGGGGTTGGTCTGCGGGATACCGGTAGCTGAAGCCATTGTGCGATCAAGACTTGAGAGCTTGGTTGCGTTACTAGCAGATCAAAAGAAAGAAAATGTAGAGTTGAAGTGCAGAGGGGACGGGTTGTATATGTATATGAACAGTATTACGGTGTGAAGTACCCGGCCTGCCTAACTTAGTAGCACAATCCAACATAGATGACGCAAAGACTGCGGGGAATACAAGCCAATCAGCGGGCTTGGGTCTGTAAGCAAATCACGGATTTGGGAGGGTTATGGCACAATGCTATCAATGCGGCTTATTATTGGTTGTATTTATAGATGGGGGTGCAATGCAAATGCTGCAAATGCAAATGCATATGGACCAAGATTGAAGGATTTTTTGCTGAGCATGAACTTGTTCAGCAGCTTCCTATTACTCTAGTGCCGTGCTAGAGTAAAGGGATGACAGAGCTCAGACCAGCCGAGCCAGCCAAGATCAGATTCATGCCTGAGGGACAAACTCCGCGCTGCGGGGCAATCTTATCAGCATCGTTATCGGAGGTGCCCGAGAAAGAAAGTTAGTTGCACGCTGGCATTACTCGATAGAAATTGGAAATTGCAAAAGTCTTCAACAAATTCACTTTACGTGCCTTCATACCAATTTTCCTTTCTAGTTTTCCTTTCTTCTTTTCTCCCCAACCTCCATTCATTCCACTACTTCTGTACAACGTATCAAAATGGCGGTCGAGACTGAATATAAGACAGAGGATGTTGCAGTCACACGAGTGCCAGCGGACAAGATTGACACCACTTTTCGCTCGTCTACTATTGGTAAGTGCTTCTAAAACATCGCGTAGCAAAGTTGGGGAAGGTCCCCGGGTGGTCTCGGAGATGTTGTTTTGTAGATCTATGGTGATCATATCTACGTGGACACCGAAAGAGTGTCTCAGCATATTGAGGGCATTCCTAGGAACACCAGCTGTAGCAGCAGAGAGCCAGAATTGGAAGTCTTGCACCATGCATATGACTGACACTTTCATTAGATCTGATTTCTGGAACTCTTGGCGGGAAAGTCCTCTCCTTTTCCGATGAATGGTTTGCGGAAGCAAACAACCTCATCACTCCTACCCCGCCCATTAGACAACCAGGTAAAATGGTTTTCACTGGAGCCTGGTACGATGGATGGGAAACACGCAGACACAATACTGAGCCTTTTGATTATGTTGTCATTCGTCTCGGTGTAGCCTCTGGGAAGGTTGAAGGTGTAGAAGTTGACACTGCCTTCTTCAGCGGTAACCATGCACCAGCTATCTCAGTAGAGGGGGTGTTCAGTGACAACGACGAGGAAGTCGTCAGCTGGAAGGGGGGTCGAGGAAAATGGGAGACTATTGTTGGCCTACAAGAATGTGGTCCTTCTCAGCGGTTTGGTTGGAAGCTGAATGTCCCAACTACGAAGGCATACACACACGTGAGGTTGAATATGTACCCAGATGGTGGTATTGCTAGATTCAGGCTCTTTGGCCATGCCGTGCCAGTTTTCCCAGAAGACAAGAATGCTATCTTTGATTTAGCTGCCGCTCAAAATGGCGGTGTTGCTATCTCTTGCAGCGATCAACACTTCGGTGTCATCGCAAACCTGATACTTCCCGGCCGCGGAAAGGACATGGGTGATGGATGGGAGACGTCGAGATCTCGGGAAAAGGGCCATGTGGACTGGGCTATCATACGCCTTGGGGCACCAGGCACTGTTGATAACTTGGTTGTGGATACAGCTTTCTTCAGAGGCAACTTCCCACAAAAGGTGAAGGTTGAAGCTATCAACTGGAGTGGAGAGGGCGAGCCAGGGGTATCAGCCGAGGGATGGACTGAGGTTGTTGAAGCCAGTAAGACGAGTGCTGACAAGGAGCATGAGTTCGATTCGTTGGTGAAGGATAAAACTTTTACCCACGTTAAGTTGGTTATGATTCCAGATGGTGGAGTGAAGAGGATTCGTGTCTTGGGAAGAAGAAGCGTTTAAAAGCCCCTAGAAGGAGGCAAGGAGGGAGCATCGGCCTTGGCTAGCGCATCTCTGTTGTAACTCATTCAGAAAGAGGATGCCTTCTCGTCATGTAAAGTACCTTGAATGGCACCTTTGAAATCAATATGAAGCCACAAAAGGTCGACCATTTCATCCATCCGCAAAGATTTTTCAATTAATGGTGATGTGCATAAGGATAATTAAACCGATTCCAAGAGGAACATAGTAAGGCTGAATTTAGACGGCTCAGCCCGTTGCTTTTTGCTGGTGAAACCTTGCATCGCACGGACCACCTCTTGGTGACTTTCAATGCGCAACATTGCATTGTGCGGCGCCATTCAAAAGTCCAGGTCACCCATCAGAGCGGCTTCCGTGTGAAACAACTCGACTTTTCCAATTATTGGTACGCTCACCAGCTCCTGGTCTACATATCAGCATCTGCAGCCTGAGAACTACAGCCAATTAGAGTGCAGCAAATGTTTGCGGAGTACATGTGGTCTCCTAGCTGTTGTGATGGACATCGGGGACAATAATGGAGATCTCGGCGGTGGTTTTGGAGAGGAAGTGAAGACGCCACGAGCACTACCCGATGATTTGCCAAAGTCACTGGACGATCGAAAGAATGTGTCTGCGGAGTATGCACCCGAGACGGAGATGTACGATGCCTGGCAGGGTAGGACAGTCCCGGTCACAAATGCAAATCATGGTTCTAACATAACTAGGACAATCACAATTCCTAACGACGCCTGTCCTGGCCAAACCACTAGAGTTCAAAAGCTTGTCGCTGGATAACGACGACTTCGACGACGATATCACGAAACAAAAAATAGGAGACAGCGACACTAGATTGATGGAGATGTTGGCTGCCCAGGCGGCTCACAGAGATGGCTCGGCAAGCGAGGACGAAGATGCGGTAGCGACGGATGCGAACCTGTCGATCGAAGAGAAGAAGGACATACTGCAGAAGGCACTGAACATGGCTGCCAGCAATGGCGATATGGATCGCATAGAAAGGATATTGGATGGGAAAGCGAAGGACCTGGTGGATGTGAATGCGCCGGATGAAGAGGGCACAGCGCCAATTATATATGCCAGTTGTTTTGTGAGAATATTGCTAAATTTGGTTGAACCCTACTAATATCTTCTAGGGGCATGAAGCAGTTGTGACTGCACTTCTAGATGCGGGCGCGGATGTTGACAAGCAGGACCGGAATCAATGGAGTGCTCTGATGTGGGCAATGACAAATAGACACAAGGGAATCGCCAAAGCGCTTCTTGATCGGGGTGCATCTGTCGATGTCAAATCTTCAACTGGGAGAACTGCATTCGATTTTGTCGCTCCTGAAAGCGAAATCGCGGATTATCTACATGATAGCGGGTATAACATTGGAAACGCAGGCGTCACGGATGATTTCTACAACCCAGGATTTTCGCAGGACCGATTCGAGGAAGAAATGGCCGAAAACGAAATGCGAAGACGAATGATGATGGAAAGTGCTAGGGATCTGGAAGTCGACCTTGGGAATGTGGGGATTGACGACCAACCAGAATCGCCGGAAGAGTTGGAAGAAGAGGCTCAAGAGTTTGATTGGACCCGTTGTTTGCATGATCAGATGTTTGTCTTTCAAGAGAGCGAACTGGGACGGATTCTTGATATTATCATTACGAACATGTCACCACAAAGATCGCCTTCGCAGAAGCCAGTACCAGCGAACATGATCTTTCTCAGTGCAAGATATGCTCACTACCATGCAAGCCATGATCTTCTGGCGAAACTACTTATTAGTGCGATGGATAAGATCAACGATGTAGTGGAGGCTCATCAATGGGATATGACCATTCTGGCTTTTTGGATTTCCAATGCCACATTGCTGTTACATTATCTGAAGAAGGACGCTGGACTTTCTGAATCGACATCGGCGTTTCAGCTTCAGCTGGCGGAGTTGATTAACGAGATTTTCATCTTGATCATTCGGGACGCTGAAAGAAGAATGGATAAAGTTCTTGACTCAGCCATGTTAGAGCATGAGACTATTCCCGGGTTCGAGGACGTTACCTTCCAGCATGAATGGAAAATCTTCAAGAGGAAAGCTGCCGTCAAGGAAGTGCCAATTGAGAAACGATTCCGACCTCCCTCGCCAAAGCAGAGAGCCAAGCCCTCGCCCCGCAATGTAACATCCTTATTATCTTCAACTCTTTTCGTGTTAGATTTATACGATATACATTCCGTTATCACATCTCAGATATTAGCTCAATTGCTATACTGGCTTGGCGCCGAGCTTTTCAATCGAATCATGTCTAACAGAAAATACTTAGCCCGCACCAAAGCCATGCAAATACGCATGAATATATCCAGTTTGGAGGAATGGGCGCGGACGAACAATCGCCAACCAGAACATTACGAGCACGGCTCTATGACCTCGAGCGGAGAAATGACAATCGAAGCCGCCCGGAGGCATCTTGCACCCGTGGTTCAATTACTACAGTGGTTGCAATGTTTCTCATCACTAGGACAAGATGATCTTGAGGCTTTAGTCGGAACTTTACAACAACTCACGCGCCTAACTCCCCAACAACTAATCCACTCCGTCAAACACTACCGCGCCGAAGTCGGCGAAAAAGGCCTCCCCAAAAGCGCCATGAACTACCTCCTCAACCTACAAGAAGAAGCCCGTCTCCGGAAAGAACGCCACCGCTCGCAAACCACCCGTAATAACATCAGTGCGCCTTCGACGCCCGCGAAAAAAGGCAGCAACAACAATAGCGTGCCCGCAACGCCGGAATCTAATGGCTATGAAGAAGACCCGCTGGACGACGATGACGATCTCCCCGGGAATCTGCTCTTGGATCCGGCGCTCATGTTGCCGTTTTCGCTGCCCTCGAGCACGGATATGTTGGTTAGTTATGGGGCCGGGTTTGGGGGCGTCAATAGAGAGAGGGAGAGGAAGTATATTCCGACGGTGCCGCCGGAGTTTTTGGCGAAGTTGGATTTGGGTGGGGGGAGGGAGAGGTCGGTTTTTAGGGAGAGGGATTGGGAGGACGAGGAGGTGTAGGGAGGGTGGTGCGGTGGGGTGGGGTGGAAAGGGGGAGGGGGAAGAATGGGAGGAGAATGGGAGGGATGGATGGGGAAAGCATTGGCATGGGTGGCGTTTGGAGGCGTTTTTTGTTGTTGAGGTATCTTATAGGAGAGAGGGGAAACAATGGTGAGAAGACGGATGGGACGAGATGGGACGTGACGCATATCGTTATGTTGTCTCACGCTATGTGTCGTGCTGTGTTGTTGTCTGACGTATCAGAGGTATATCTAGATGTCCGAACCTTTTTTGAAAGCATACATCAGGAATATTCAGTATAACTGATTAGCTAGGTGGGGAGAATAGATAGAGTATAAGAATCCGAATATTGTTGTCGTATACCCTGGGTTTGTCTTATGCTGGAGTTGCATCGATTGCGTGCTACAAATAGACGGGGGTTGCGGGTGGATGGTGGCTGGTGTCGTACTGAATCCACGAGTACAACACCCGTCTTTGTACATACATACATGTACCCTCTTTCTCCTGTCTCGGATGCTTACTTAGCTATTGCAATCTTACTGTAGCTTGTACTCTCTTAGTAGAGGTAAGGAGGTAAGGACTCAGGAGGTAATCTAGTCTTACATAGCCATTATCGGCTAGGCGTAAGTGGACATATATGCTCTGGTAGATCTACAGACTTAAGATAATAGCAAGGGCAGGAACTTATAGTTCAATTCATCTGTGTCTGCAGTCCCTGGCATACTAGCACCTTCTTCACGCATTCCCCAGTCCAACCCCATAATCCGCTCCTTTCACTGTGAACGTGATCTCATTAGACGCGGGAAGTATAATTTGGGGATGCAATGTGTGACTCTTGCTCCCAAACTTAACTTTCGTGTCCTCGTGGTCCGACTTCCAGTTAGCAGATATTCCACGCATGAGCAAAACCTATTACCTCGAATGTCCCCCAATCCCACCATGTAACAACACCTCCGTCAAAACGATACGTATATGTATCTCCAACAACGAACTCCTCTTCAGTTTCGAAATAGGATTCGGCGTTAATGGATGAAGAGACGCTCTGGCATGGTGAGAGACTTGCGAAAGTATGACGGTCTTTTCCAACAAAGATATTATATACCGTCCAGTCGATTGGGAATCCATATTCCTCGTTGCTGTTAAATCCACGTATTCCATTCCCGTCGTCTACTTCGCCGTAGATTTTCATCGGCTCCAGGCCTCTGGGAGTATGATGAAGCAGGCTGAAGGTCGTTGGATCTGCGGCGGTGTCGGTGTGATTGAAGATTACAGGACGGCCTGAAGAGGGGGATAGGCCTTCTTTAAGGTATATAATCGTCTTTTGGATCTTAAAGTCACTCTTCTTAGTTAGTATGTCAGGACCCGACAGCAATATTGAGAAGATTAGAGTAGGAGCACTGCAGCAGATTGTAATGAGCATAACCCAGTTTTGTAAGATGTTGCTGTTGCTGTTCTAACATCTAGGTGTCAAGAAGCTCCGCTGTCTGAGGCTGCATTTCGCCGACGGCATCTTCTGGGACTTCGGATGACAAGTAGTCTTGGATCTGCACCGGGCCCTTCGAGATATAATCGTTAGCTGCCATGGCTTTCTAGAGCAGGAGAAATCTGTCTTCACTTTTCATGTACGAGGTCCGAGTAAGTCGAAACGATATGTTAGTATATTATCTTCCACGTCAGCGACTGCACGAAGGATCCCCGACCTGCCATTCAAAGTTGCGGTGACAAAGGATGACCAATTATCTTTTGGCCTTCAAGGAAGACGTGGATAAACTAACTGTGCCGTCGGAGTTTTTGTAAAATTTAGTAAGGATTTGTTGGTGTTTTGTTGTCTAACTGTTGGTAGGCAGTGAGACAGGATATTGAAGGTAAGCACTATATATCGGATGGTGGCCTTTAGTGTCGTTCTTTTTCCAATTGCTTGATATTCAGCTCTACGTACTGGATATATCCTTACGTCAAATACCAATAACCCCAACTTTTGTATCTCATAACTGGGTCTAGGGCATTGATGGCCGTAGAAGGCACAGTACAGCATTTGTTAAGGATCTAACAGGAGATATAAAGTCTACTATCTCCCGAACTGCTTCTTATTCCATCAATATTTCCCAACCACTATTTATCCTATCATAGAACAACTAACCAAGCTCTCAATTATGCCTCGTCCCGCTTCCAAGACAGTTTTCGTTCTAGTCCCAGGCGCTTCCCAAAGCCCTGCACACTATGGCTATCTGCTCCACCTCCTGCTTACGCGGGGCCATCCTGTCTATTCTGCTATACTCCCAAGTACAGGAAGCAACAAGAACACTACGGTGCAAGATGACGCAGACTATGTGCGTGAACAAATGCTTCTTCCGATTCTGGATATTGAACAGCACAATGTGATCATGATTATGCACTCCTACAGGTGGGAATCTTCTGACTGTTTTCTTGATATGTTTTACTAACCGTACAAATTGTGTAGTGGCGTTCCGGGTAGTGCTGCTGCTTTGGGCTTGGGTAAGAAAGAGCGTGAGGCCGCTGGTAAGAGTACTTCTGTCTTAGGACAGATTTACATCGCCTCACTCTTGATCAAAGGAGGTGATGGCGCGGACATTGTTGCAGCTTTCGGTGGCCAGCTCCCACCCCATGTTTCTTCTGATGTAAGTTATCTTTTGCCCTATACCAATTATTATTCCCATCCTATTTGGTTCTAACAAGCTGCTTAGAAAGCTGCTGGTATTCTCACTTGTGACGACCCTGCTCCACCATTATACGGCGACGTCACCCCGAAGGAGTTCCAAGATGCTGTTGTGCTATCTAGTTTATCTCCTAGCTATGCTTCATGGTATAGTCCGTGCCCACGGGCATCTTGGGACTCGGAGGCATTCAAAGGCAGGATCGCTTTCGTTCGTACTCTGAAGGACAAAGGTGTCCCTCTTGAGATCCAAGATATGTTAGTCAAGGGGACAGGAGAGAAATGGATCATCAAAGATATAGATTCTGGTCACAGCCCGAACTTGTCAGCACCGGAAAAACTCTGCGATATTTTGGAAGAGCTCGGAAAGCAGTTTGAGAGTTTGTAGTCGGTTCAAACGAGGTGCCGGGACTGGTCGATTCTTCCAATCGTTGACTGAGTGTGGGAAATTGGCAACAGGCATACACAGCCCAAAGCTAGACTTTACATATTAACTTGAGAAGTGTGGCCAAGACTGGATAATTAAAGACGTTATCAATTCATCATACATTCAGAGAGAAAGTGTGATGGAATAGCAGTGATTAGTTGATATCTAACTAAAATTTCTACTATTCGGCCTTGAGTGAACTCCTTCAACTTGCTGACACTCTTCAAGTTCCTCATCAGCAAAACCCAGCACGAATCGAAAAACAAAAACAGAACACAGATGAATAACCCAGCCTCCAAACGTATCATCGACATGCCGGATATGACCTCCCAACCTAACCCTCGTGTTCGTAAGTGCCGAAGGCCGTGTTAACAACAGCGTTCTCCGGGGTAGCTTCACGAGGTCCGTGGCCATTGTCGTAAGTACCAAAGGTGGGGTTGGCTACAGCATTGTCGGAAGCAGCTGCACGGGGTCCATGGCCATAGGTGCCGAAAGCCGTGTTGACTACAGCCTCCTCAGGTGCAGCTGCACGAGCCTCGTTGCCGTGAGCATCGAATCGAGTGTTGAGAATGGCTCCAGTGCTAGTTGTGATTGGAGCAGCAGCGGCAGCGCTCACCATGGAGGCTATGAGGAGGGCCTTGATTTGCATGATGGAGGATAGCGATGAGGTAGGCTTGGCTGAGTAGAGAGATTGAAGCTTGATTGAGATTTGGAATTTGATTTTAGATGGTAAATGTTGGATGAAGATTTCAGGTCTGTAAGAGAAGAGGAGGAAATTCGTCTGTTATATAGAGCAGGTGAACTATCCTCAAGTCAAACGCTATTGGCCTAGTATTCGCAATTTCGCACTACGGTCCTACTGAGGTGTTGGATGAAAGTACGTTGCGGTGTATTTGGTTGAATAGTTCCAAGAAAATCTTGATTTGCATGTTTGACAATTACCGTTATATTCACCAGATTGTCAGCACCTAATCAAAGATACAATAGTTCTTTAGTGAATTATACTGAGACAAGGTATGCCGTTCATCTCTGTTGTTATTGGATAATAGCTAGGTTGTGTTGAACACAGTTCAAAGAAAAAATCTTGATTTGTAAGTTGGCCATTGCTAATACTATCGGCGCCAAGTTCCCGAGACAACGTTTCTGCGGTGAATAATGGTGAGTTCAACAACTGTAAATATTGCATCATTTGGAATCGGGGTAGCCTGGCAGAAAGGATTTACCCGGGATACACTGATAATCAGACTGGAAAGCGGCTTGATGGAATAGTTTGAGTAAAACACACTTCCCACTTAACATCCCTCTCAGAAATAACTACTCACTTGTCGCCCCTTTTCGAACGTTGGAGAATATCATCTTAGGAAGTTATAGGAACTTTCAAGCACAATCAAGCACAATCAAGACTCCATCTGTTCTTTCAGGCGTTCGATACCGACCATGTATTCCGAAGATAAGCTTTCCGAACAAAACCTCCTTGAAGCCGGCGACGACAGCGTGTATGAGAAAGACGAAGAAAGTGACCAGCCTATTTCAAAACTTCCTTTATCTCAACACTATGGAGTTCCAACATTCATTTGGGGCTTACAATTGATATTCTTCCTCATCTCTTTGTCACTTCTACTCAGTTCTTTCTCCCATTGTAGTTCTCAGGCGGGCATTTGCAAAGACCATATGCCAATGTATTCGCCTGCTTTGGAGGGTGTAAAGAACACAGGCTTCTATCGACGCTTTAACGGGAGTTTTTCGAAACCCAACGATTTCAAAGGACCGCCTAGCCCATCTATCGACGAACATTGGCAGAACATTACTTATTCTACTGGTATAGTACTCTTCCTATTTATGTATCATGGTGCTAACCTTCGCAGGCGGTGTCATTAGCATTTCAGAGGAGACCTTGCATGCAGTCAATGCTTCCACTGAGTATTCCGTCAAATTAGCTCCAGAACTTGGCGGGGGCTACATGGCGACTGTTGAATTGCTACACCAGTTACATTGTCTGGATTTCCTACGACAAGCGACCTACGAAGATTACTACAAAGACACGTGGGAGGATAGTCCGGAAATGATACGTTATCATCTTGGTAACTTTCCCCTTTGGATGGCATAAGGTCAAGGAATGATCACTAATGACCTCAACAGATCACTGTATAGATAACCTACGACAGAAGGCAAGCTACTTCTTCAACCCGACTCAGATTCATCGGGACAAAGAGGCTAACAAATTTTAGTTGATGTGCGATGCAGATGCTGGAATCCTGACCTATGTTTGGGTCAAGGGCTGGGAAACCCCCCTTCCAGACTTTAGCGTGTATGTACCCCCTACACAACTTCCATTCAAGATACTTAAAGAAGCGCATGCGAACATACTATCTTAAACTAACATCTTTTTATCTTCACAGGCAGCACAAATGTCGCGATTTTTATGCGTTGAAGAACTGGGTGGCTGAGAACCAGCTATTTCTCGCCGAAGGACAGAGTATCGAGCGTTTACCTGGAGCCTCCGAACTTGACAGCCGGCCTTAATACAATGAATTGGACAGGAGTTAAAGCTATGAGGCTATGTAGTATGGTGTAGCAAGAGAAGCGGGGAGTTTTCGTCGGAGGATCGGAAAGGACTCCAAGGAGGAACGGATCAATTGAGAGTGAATTCATTGAGAACGCGGAAGCGTACATATTCAAGGTCAAAACAAGAACTTGTACCGTAGCACTTCAAATCCTCACCTAAGGATTCCCGGACTTCTGTGCAATCAATTGCGGGAAAAGCCGAATCAGCTTTTATATCTCAATCACATGGCTCCGTTTCGCGGGGATATCGCCAGTGATTCACTGCTAGCCAGGCTTTCACTGCTTTGGAACTTCAGCAAGGTAGCATTCAAAAGAATTTCGAATGTCTCCGTAACTTTATTGGAGAATGAGCCGTTCAAACGGTTTATTTGAATCTGTGTTCCCTGCCAGAACATCTAGGAGGAGGTTGAAATTCGGGACGTCAACCGGTTCTCCGTTGGAGGGCCAAGGGTTTACGAAGAGAGACGCGCTAGGAAGTAAGCTGGCGCTACTGACGTTAATTATTTCTGACATCGACTCATCGAGTGCTTCTAATATCTCCACCGTGTCTGTATATACTTTGAAGAGTTTAGTAGAAGAAATGAATTAGACTGACGATGTACGTGAGTTTAGCGGAAGGGCCTCCTATTCGAGAGCGGGTAAACCACTAGTTTACTCACTGTCCTCATATAACCATGAGAAATATCTGCAACTTCGATCCCCCTCCTTAGTACTTTTTGCTGACTGTAGTATGACTCAGCCTTGTTCACCCATCACTCTTTCAGTACGCAGCAGGATAATTCAATTGACTTCTACCTCAATGCGTGAATTACTCTATCACCTTCAGCGCGTCATTTCAAGACCAGTAGATCACCCCTAAAAGATTATAGCTGCCCGCAAAACTTCCAGCAATCCATTTCCAGAACCTGAGGAACAAAAACCCCATATGAAACGTGACTTACATCGAAATATCAAATCATCAACCTCCAGTTACTATCTTGTTTCCCATTTCTAAATTGTGGCATGCCTCTCAAATGTCGGGTATAGACTTTTCGGTATTACCGCCGAGATATTCCTTAATCACACACGCAGCATCAACGACACTTCCGATCTCAATATTTGCAATCGTCATCTCCGGGGTTATGAATTCAAGAAGCCCAATCAAGAAGTCTTTCATCAACTCGCAGTCGAACTCGCCGCCCTTGTAGTCTGTCTAGGTGAAGTGAACATCGAGATACATAGGGTTTGTGTTGTTTGGGTCAACCCATACATTGAGTGAAAATTGTCAGCTAGCTAGACTTCGCCACAGCTTATTAAGGACGAGGGAGTATATGGGTTGACAAATATGCAGCTCTAAGACTGAAGCTGGAACACTTACATATTGGACCCCCGCGAAATCATGCGCGTTGCAGAGCAGCTCCTCTCTACGGACCGAGATTTCATGAAACTGCTGAATTTCATAACTGGCGTTGTAAAAATTGCTACTAGTTGCCGATGACATGAACGTGTTGGCTGCAGCTTGGATCATGCCTTTCAGTGTGACCGGGTCATCGTGAGGACTTGACTCATTTTTGACACCGAGCTCGCCTTTCACTGCCCCTTGATCACCGGATACCCACTCGACGTCCTTGATGTATGCTTTTCCCGTGTTGCAGAAAGTATATGCTGAGAACGCTGGGGTAAAACAGAGTGAAGATATAGCATCGAGAACAACGTCATTGTTTAAGACTAAATTCTACTATCAAAAATATGGGTGACAAGTGCGACTGTTGAAAGGAGCCATGTGCCTCTCTTACCACTGCTACTGGTTGTGAACAAGCTGTCTAAATCAATGAGAAACTGACACCCGGTACTGACACCCGGTACTGACACAGTGACACTGTAGCTGATATTGAGGTAATGTTACATATATTGAAACGGAGTAGCTGATTATTTATTAATGTTGAGGGTATACAGACTTGCTAGACTTCTCGACGCAGTGTTCTGAACTACCCAATTAGAACTCTCCAATTAGGATTTGGAAAAGGAGCTCTGTTTATAATTATTTACTAAGGAAATACGAAAAGCACCCAAATCTCAAGAATATACTATATTCAGGTATTGGAATTAACCAATTCGAGTACAAAGTCAATATAATTATTAGCACAGAAACGATTAATGATTGTTGGAATATATCCCCAAGGATCCAATAAGTCTCACTATGTAGAGGCATATAATATCACTTGATTCATATTCGAAGTACTGAAAAGGTACTTGAAACACTGGTCTAAATCTACAATATGTATAGATAGAGGACATGCTGTACCTCGAACATTCCTTTGCAAAAAAATCCTTGATTGCTGTTGTTTGATGTAACAAGCGCGGGATGTTTGCCAGAGCTGTGAAATCGGGACCCCAAATTTACCGAATCGCGTGACAATGTCACTGGCAGTCTCGACCGCCAACCGTTGGTTCATACTCAGAAAATGGTATATATAGTTCCTGCATGTGCCTCTTGGAGGATTCGTACTTCATCTTTCACCAACACTTTCCAGAAATATTTCGTATCCAAAACACCGCTCACTTACTGCAAGTGTTTTTCGGTATCAAGTGCCCATGATGCAGACCAACGAACAAGAAAAATTTTCAACCTTTGAACCAAGGTGAGATTACTGATCTCTTCTCTTCGCAATTTTGCTGATGAGCCAAAGAACGACCATGACTTCACACCACGGATCAGACTCGATATCAAGACTGACAATTTTCTTTTCCGACATTTACCTTTCTATATTCACTTCTGTTTCACTCTTCTACGTCCCTCACCGAACTGCGACCATAAATCTATTCTGATAAACAAAGCACCACTCACTTCATTTGTTCGCGGCCAACTGCGACTCGCGCACTTGAATTATGGCTCTGAAGTCATTGATGTCGAGGGAGATGTGATAGCGGACGGCCCTGGAACTCCCACCACTATTGGCAGTGACTTCAGGATCACGGATGAAGACGTTACTGAAATTCCGTTCGAGCGGCCATTGGTGGTGCGAGTAGAACTGCCGCAAAGGTACTGCTACCGACTAAAAACAGGAATGAGCTACAATCTGGTCTGGCTTGGTGGCGATAGAATTGAATGGTGGGAATGGGGAACGTTGCTAGAGCGCTGGGGAGAAAATGTGCATATTGGACCATCCGATGCAGATTCACACGCGACACTGATTGTGTCTAACGACACGGCTTTTAGGATGGCGGAAGACACAGATGACAACCAGCTGCAACCCATGTCAAAGGTCCTTGAGTGTGAACGGATGTAAGAGTAGCAATTACCCCTCCGAGGCTATCAATCAGACTCGCTGACATTTCATCCCAGCCTTAGTTCTCCGATCGTGTCAGTATCGCTTTGGGGTCCGGATGTTATTTCTGGCAGGAACGACAGCAAAATCACAAAGACAGTTACCTATCACGGAGAAAGCCCACTTTTCTCATCGAGCCGTCCCATCACTCTTACTGCATTTCTCCTCGGCAATCGTCGAAAGATGTATAGCCTATACCGTCACACCTCTAAAGGTCCCGAACTTATGGAACCTCTCTACGAAAAATCATTCCTTACATGTTCTGATGCTTTCTCAAGCGATGAGGAGCACGAGGAATCGGACGAAGATGCTGCTGCTGAGGAAGACGATGCTGCTGGTGGGGGAAACGATGCTGCCGATGAGAGTGATGTTGCTGAGAGAAATGATGTTGCCGACGAGAATTATGCTGGGGGAAATGATGCTGCTGCAGAGAAAAAAAATGCGGCCGAAGAAAATGATGCTGCTGCAGGCAAAAACGAAATTCAGCCTGCCCATGATAATGACGCACAGCCTTTGCAAGTCCATGATCCTACATGCGCCAATGATTTACAGTCTTCGCAAAATGATGGAGTTGCATCGACCGATAACGAATCGCCCGTACAAAATGATGGGTCAACACATGTCCATGTTGATCAACCTCAACGTGAGGGCGATGGATCGGGTGACGAGAACGAGGTAAGCGACGAGGAAGAGACCGACGAGGAAAACGGATTCCTATTGACCTGGTCCGACTACGAATACAACGTTGGAGACAACCCATTTGGCACCTACGCAACTCTCTGGCCCGGCCAAAGTCTTACCTTCGACTTGGGCCCCGAACGTCTAAGATGCACCGAGGAACTAAAGGATGGTGAGACGTATACTTTTCGCTACGATGGAGGAACTGTTCTCTGGTGGGGTTGGGGCACGTTAGAGGTACGATCTTTTACTCGGATGCGAATTGTTCTACTAACCCTATCATACGGGATCATAAAGGAACCAGAGTCTTTGGAAATAACGATGGCAGCCACAGATTGCGTCCGAGGATCATAGTACCGGCGTCTAATGAGATCCAGTTCACCGTTCGACACTAGAACGAATCGAGCCATTAGATTGACTGACCGTTGGATAGACAACATCTTGGGAAAGGAGCAATTTATAGATAGATGAATTAGCAACATTGCTGTCACCGCCATCATCATACTGCATCGGGACTACTGGTCCAACCCATGTGCTCACACTTATGCGGCTGTACCTTCTAGAGCGAGCTATCACATGAGACGTACAACTTTGCGGCCTTTACGAAATAACGTGCCCTCTTGCCACATACCACTAGGTATCAACCACAAATCAGGAAACCGTCATCTAGCTCTACGCGTGCCAACTTTCCACGCATCTGCAAACCGAACTGAGGCTAACACCTTGGGTCTAGTTGAACTACAATGTATCGTTATCAGAGTTGCCTTATCATTCGCCCCAGGGCCGCACCTCAGCAGCTCAACCAAGGAATTAACACGACGAGAAAGAACTCCTTTCCCCGACCGCTCCCGACAAAGCTTTTCATTCATCCATCCGTTCATCCGTCCGCGCTATGATAAACAAACATACGAGCCAAACTACCCTCAGACTCTCAATCAATATCTAAGGGACCAACGACCCTGTATTTATTCCAACCATACCTTCACCTAACCCATCTCTCACTACCGAACCTCACGTCGTCGCGTCGGCTCCCACGTTTCCAACTCCACAAGTAATTCATTTAAAATTAACCTCCCAGGAAAACAAGGATGTCACAGCCCCTCATCCGCACCGTTCCTTTTTTGTTTCCTTTCTGGGGCTAGCACCGCTGCAAATAGAAGCGGCCGTGAAACGAAAGGGACGTTATGGGAAATAAGGTTTTGCGGGGCGGATGGGTCGATTGGTTGGGTCTGGCTAGATGGGAAATGGGTTATGGGAAATGGGATGTGGAGGATTGGGTAAGTGATTTCCGAGGGGTTTGCCGAGTAGAGATGGGAGATTGGAGATGGTGATGGCGATGGGGATGGTGACTGAGGATGAATGGGAGACTTTTGCTTCTTCTGGAGAGTGGTGCGCGTGTTGTGGTTGTGTACGTATGTGCACTATCGTAAAGGTTATGCAGTGATTATGTAATGCGGGATGAAAAGTACTTGTACTTCGTATATCCTCAACCGATTCGCACCGCTTCTGCGGCCAACTGACTCTTGCCCGACGTGTAAAGCATTCCGGCATCTTCTGAGTCCATACCCGATAGATTTGTTTACTTTGTACAGTAAAGTCCATCTCGAAATCGGCTCGAGAAGGAAACGTTCGTCCTTCCTAAACGGCATTCGCAATCTCCTCTTATCTTACTTTTCTGCTGTGAGTAATTCCTAATATGTAGATCATCATCCCGTCCGGTGCCTTGCATGGACGTGTTGCGCTTTGCTACTCACGCAACCAGAACCGAACTTGCAGGCCGTAAGATGGATAATAAGCTTTCGCATTGCATCAGCGCTGTCTATGATGATTAGTCGGTGACGGTGTTGCGCTATTGCTTGACGCAATTCTGACTGTTGCGAATGTGCGAATGTGCGAATGTGTGAATCCGTGAATAAAGAAGTGGAATACTTCATAACTCAGTAACATTACCGTACACGGCTCGGGTCAACTACACCAGCATTGTTGGAGAACAGATATCTTACCACGTCGTGCACGTTTCACACCTTGAAAGAGGAACCCTTGAGAGGAACATGGGAACAAGCACAGCACCGACCGTCACCGATTATATCCCGACCACTCAATTGGTGCGCGCTGTTTGTTCCTTTTCCATCAAGCCACAAAGGGCCAAGGGTTAGAGCATCAAGCGTTTTGCAGCGAAAAAAGCTACACAGCATTGATATGCGCGACCAAAGCGTGCTGGGTGTACTGAGTACATAATACCATAATACATATTGACAAGGGAAGGGAAAAAAGGAAAGACAAATACAAGAAAGAAAGGATCTGCCCGTAGCAAGAACGAACAATCGAATGATTCGAACCTTGAAGAGAGATAGATAATCCTTCTCTTCTTCCCGAAGCAATATGCTTGGAGATTGAACTCTTCCCCTTCTCGACACAATACTTGGGTACCCCAGAGATTACGTCCCATTTCATTTTCTATTTCCTTTTCGCTTTCCCTTTGCTATCACGAAAGTTCACGGTCAATTAAAGCAATCAAATCAATCAGTTGAGATCCAATTCCCGAGATAATGAAATTATGGCACCAGAAAAGCTTGGAAGTCTTAGAACTTCTCTCAGGATGAAATCCTCAGGATCTGGCACTGGCACTGGCATTGGCATTCACAATACTCACGCTCACTCGCATTCTCACAGCATCGGCACCCCACAAGTTACGTGTCCGGTGACCGAGGAGGGGCTAATTGCACTGCGATACGAGGAACTTCTCCCTGCAAAACCTCCGATTCCAGTAACCGTTGCGCCTCCACTCTCTCCACCTACCGATACTCATCCTGCTTTTCGACCGCGACAACTTGCGCTTGCCCTGGATCCGAAGAAAGATGACACGAAGAGAGATTCCGGTCTTGCACCTACAACCAGTACTGCCGCTGCTGCTCACGAAGGCTCTGTGAATACGACCGATGACAATGCCTTGGGCATAAAGTTTAATTCCAATTTGTCTACGAATACGGCGCCTCCTACAGGCACCGCCTTAGATTCAGGTTCAGCTGCAGCTTCAGCCCCAGCTACAGCGCAACATTTACCATCGAGCCATGTACAGTCGCCCACGTCGCCGCCCACTTCGCCCACGACACCAAAACCTGTGAGACCTGAGAGCATTGGTTCTGGCGGATCTATAAGACGTTGGAAGAATCGCAATAGCAACCCCAGAGCATCTACCGCGAAATCAACGACAAATCCAGAGGAGGAATTTTCGCCCATCACAACTCCTATACCTAGCGAAAGCTTGTTAGAGGAGGATTTTATGCAGTCGATGTCTTTCTCGAAACGAGGTAGTATGATGCTCGGTGGCAGAAAAGCAGTAAATGATCAGACGCGTCCTAATGCGTCGCGAAGGTGGGTGGGATCCGCTCCCCCCTCCCCTTTGGGGGTCCCTGCTTATTGCTTTGCTGACAACAATGTTTCAGACAACCCAGCATTTCTATGTTGGTAACACCGTCGCCCTCGATCAGAGTATTGTCAACAGATCTTGAAATGGAGTCGCAGAAGGTTCGATCAATGTACGAGTCGGGGTCGGCGTTGGACTGGAGGGATGGGAAAGATGACACGGCTGAGAATCGTTTGAGCGCAAACGGACAACCACTCCCTGATCGACCCGTTACGTGAGTTGCTGATCAGCTTTCGTTATGATGGATGTCTTTCACTAACGGATATCTAGGGCGAATAGCTACCTGACTCCAAACGGCACGGGCGTACCTCAGAGATCGACGAGCGCACTTTCGAACAGGAGGGCAGGAGAATTGGCAGGGGGAATTGAGGATTGGGAGGATGTTAATGGGAAAGATGTTGACAGATATGGGTTTATCAACGCGAAACGTAGTCCTTCGAGGCCTGGCACACCGGAACCCAGACCACCGCAGCGCGTCTCGACGGTACTTCAACTGGCATCGGAAGCGCCGCGGAGAAGGCGAACATTTGGACGGACACCATCGACAGCGACTGCGAGGAGGAGCTTTAGCCGACAGCCTACTCGAAAACTATCTACGAGATCTTTACGAATGAATGGGGACACGGCCTCAATACGGAGCAATAGAAGTTCACAATTTAGAGCGGCAGCGAATCGATTGCCGGGTAATAAGGATAGAAGATGGATGGATGAAGCGGGTGATATGCTTACCTTACCTCCTGGTCTGTCGGATATTGCAGAAGAAACAGAGGGTGGGAAAGGGGTAGAAATGATGAAAAAGAAGGAATCGCAACGAACAGAGAAATGGAGAAAGATGGCGAAAATCGTCAAAACGGGCAAAGATGGCGAAGGGATGGAATTCGAATTCGACACGAAAAGTTCCAAATTAATAGAAAGAACATGGAAAGGGATCCCCGATCGATGGCGTTCTGCCGCATGGTATTCGTTTTTGGCAAGTTCGGCGCGGAAGAGGAAAGACAGTGCTTCGGATAAAGATATCATTAGAGCGTTCCATAATCTACAGGACCAAAGCTCTGGAGACGATGTCCAGATCGATGTGGATGTCCCGAGGACAATCAACAGTCATATTATGTTTCGACGGAGATATCGCGGTGGCCAGAGATTGTTGTTTAGAGTCTTACATGCGCTGTCGTTGTATTTTCCCACGACGGGTTATGTACAGGGTATGGCGTCTTTGGCAGCCACGCTTCTGTGCTATTATGATGAAGAGAAATGTTTTGTTATGCTGGTGCGGATGTGGACCTTACGCGGGTTGGAGAAATTGTATGAGCCGGGCTTTGGAGGCCTGATGGCGGCATTGGATGAATTTTCTACGAAATGGCTCGATAGCGGCGAAGTCTCTGCTAAACTGGTAAGCTAACTGACCATTCCATCCACCCCAAACCATCCCCCCACCTCAATCAATCACACTAACACCCTCCCCCTCTAGACCGACCTAGGCATCGAACCCACCGCCTACGGCACCCGCTGGTACCTAACGCTCTTCAACTACTCGATTCCCTTCCCAGCCCAACTACGCGTGTGGGACGTGTTTATGCTGCTCGGCGACGCCGATCCTGCACAGGAAAAGTACCGCGATGAGAAGAGACCTTTTGCCGGGGGACTGGATATCATTCATGCGACTAGTGCGGCGCTGATTGATGGGACGAGAGATATTTTGCTGGATAGCGATTTTGAAAATGCGATGAAGGTGCTGACGAGTTGGATTCCCGTCAAGGATGAGGAGTTGTTGATGAAGGTTGCGAGGGCCGAGTGGAAGTTGAATAGGAAGGGGAGGGGGAGGAGGAGGTGACGGTTTTGGGGTGGGGGATGAGGGAGGGATGATAGGGGGTGGTGGGGTTGATTGAGTTGGATTAAGGATGGATGGATACCATACCTGCCTTACAGCACTTGTAGCAGCTTCTTTTTGTCTTTTGTCTTTTTGTTTACTTACGCATGCATACACGGCTGCTATGATGGAAAGGAGGTCAACCCCAACCTCCTGTACTCTCGTTTCCTGGGTTTCTTGGTTTCCTTGGGTCATATACTTTGTCTGCTTGAGTTGGGGTTGTTTTTACTGCATTATACCACAGTCGCATGGGAGTTGGGTTGGGAATGGAGAGGGAAAAGGTCCGTCTGTTATTTGATGGATAGAAGATTGGATGGGAAGAGGGAATAATTACTTATTTAATACCGTTTTAATATGTGTGTGTGTTTTGGTGTGGTGTGGTGTGTTGATTTGAGGGTTGTGTTTTGGGTGATTAGAGGACCGAGAAATGAGGGCAGGGACTGAGGGTGTGAGAGCTGTAATGGAGGGGGTGGCGGGGAATGGGGTGGATGGAGGGGACTGGAGAGCAGATGTAGGGATGGATAGCTGGATTGGGCTGAAGAGCTGCATGAGTGGGTCCGAATTGGATATATATGGTGTGCTGTGTGAAAAGATGATGGTAGTGGATGGGGAATACGAATAGAATATAGAGAAACAGAGTTAGATAAACCGAGGCTCTTTTATAAGTTACCCCTTTATTTTCAAGAGCCGCTGATCTTGCGTAATAGTCTCTTCCGCTGATGACTTCGACAGCAGGAGAAATGCCTCATGAGCTACGATATCTATAATGTTCGTGTATCTTTATAGTATTTGTAGACATTTCAGAACCTCCACCTATTTATGTTGTACTCTTTCTTTAGTCAAAATGAGCTGCATCACTCACCAATTCTAAACCCCAACCCCATCTCTATCTCCCAAGCCTGATATCATCCGCAATCTTCTCCGCAATCATATAAACCGATGCCTGTACATGTCCTGGCAACGCAAATGGAATAATCGACGCATCCACCACCCGCAGCCCTTCTACACCATAAACCTTCGCATGCGGATCCACCACCGCAAACTTCGACCCTTTTTTACCCATCCCACATGTTGCACTTGCGTGGAACTCAGGGAGTAAGTTGGGAGTCAGATACGTCAAGATCTGCTCATCTGACTGCACCGCTGTGCCGGGGACTAGCTCCGGCCCAATCGTGATACCCCGTCCAATATCCGTGTTCCAAATCTCCCTCACCCGCTTGAAAATCGCAACCATGATCTCCCGATCAGCTGGATGGCTGAACCAGCCGAGATCAATCACCGGTGGATCGGAGACGCTCGCGCTGGATATCGATACACTCCCGCGCGAAAACGGGGACATCAGAGCCCCCGCAACGATTCCCAGCGTAGAGAAATTTTCCCCTCCTATCCCCGCGCCGCGGTACTCGGCTTCTGGCCAATCGGCGGGTAGAGCATCGAGCAGCGCGAGCGTCGCGTTGGAGAGAGTTTTGCGGAGATGCGCGGGCAGTTTCTCGAATGTTAGGTAGCCGGCTACGGCGCTGTATGGGCCTGCTGCGTCGTCGAGGTATTGATCGAGAATTGTTTCGGTGTTGGCTGGGTTGGCGATTATGCTCCCGGCGCTGGGGGTGCGGACTTGTTTTGTGATGAAGAAGGAGGTTTGGTCGGAGAGGTTCTTGCCCACGCCGGGGAGGTCGGATATTACGGGGATGTTGAGTGATTCGAGTGTGGAGCGAGGCCCGATGCCTGGGTGAGTTTTTAGTTGGTATTGCTGATTCATGTAATGGGGTGGGATAATGCAATGTCTATCTTACCGGAAACCATGAGAAGCTGCGGGGAATGAAACGCGCCAGCAGATAAAATCACCTCCTTCTTCGCCTGGATGGTATATTCGACACCACCTGTGTTAATCACAACAGAAGTAGCTTTCCTCGGCGAACTCCCACTGAACAAAATCTTCATCGCCTGAGAATGGATACGCACCATGATATCCGTACTCAAAATCGCATCATCCAAATACGCCGTCTTCGACGACGATCTAGTAGCATGTTCTGGATCTATCGTAGCCGGCACCCATGCCCCATAACCCGCAAGCGACCCGCTGCTGAAGCCAACTGGACTCAGGGGTATCCCGAGCGACTGAATCGCATGCGCCATCCAGTTAATCGTCGGATCGACCCAGTTATTCCAGGATACTTGCAGCGGGCCTTTCTTCGTGCTAAATACTGTTGGATCATATATCACGGTCGCATTCGGTGTATTCCTCTTCTTCAAATCCGGCGGCGTCAGCTGACATGATTTCTTGAAATATGGGAGCAAGTTCTCAAAAGTATAGTTGTCATCCCCTGCGATATCCGCCCATTTGCGATACGCCCCAGCAGTAGAGCGATGGTAGGCTAGTGTGTTGAGAGCGGAGGAACCGCCGAGGGTTTTCCCGCTTGCATAGTGGTATCGAGCGTTTCCGGCACTGGGCTGGGGTATGGAAACCAAGTCCCAGTCCATGAGAGGATGTCGGGGGTAGTCTGCGCCCGAGGAAACTAATGCCATGCGGATGGAATTCAAGGGTACGACGCTGTAGTTGCCGTTGTCTTGTTCGTAGTCACCGCCGGCTTCGATCACGCCTACTGAGGCGAATTCTGCAAGCCGTGAAGCGATGGCTAGGCCGGCTGTGCCGCCGCCGATTACTTGGTTTGTTTAGCTAGGATAATTTCCGTGTTGGAGGGGAATGAGGTGTTGAACTTACTGACATAGTCGTATGTAGCATTGCCTGGAACAGCGAAGGCACTTGATTTTAGTCGTCGTCGAGCAGGTGACGCACCAACCACACTTGCGAGAAAAAGTACATTCAAAAGATAGTTAAGGTGCATTGTTGCCGTTCTAACTGTATGCTCATAGATTAGACTTACAGTGGGGTAGATTCATTTATATATTGGTAAGATACGCCAAATCAATAAGTCCCCAGCCATGTATCGCGGAACCGGGCTTTGCTGACATGCATGATGAGGGGTAATTGTGACACTGAGGGTATATCAGAACCATGTTAAGAATTTCTTCTGCAAACCGATATCTTGGAAGAATTTGGCGATTGGCCATTGTTAAGCTAGGAGCTTGCTTTTAGGACATGCGGATGCTAATTGGAACTTTATATGCCGCGCGCTGGGAGGGTTGCAGCCCATTTTTACCTAATTTGGCTCTGTCGTACATGATTGTGTCGATCGATTAACACCACGGTCTTGTCGTATAGTCTTTTTTCGTCAAGTATAACTTCCCGCTGACTCCTCGTGAAGTAAGGAGATCTGCTAGATAGAGCAACAATCTAGAAATCTGACGTACTGACATCACCTTCAGACCGGACACTCTAGCGAGCATCGTGGGATGTTTATAAAAACTGCTGTCATCAGTGATGAGAAGCGATAGCCCTATTCCCGCCCCTAGAAGCCCACCGATAAGGGTTGTTGAACCACTATCTGTCAGCAGTATTGCATCGGAATGTGTGTGCCGACACGTGGGTCAGGGACCCTCTATTTCTCCATTCGGACGGATCGAGCCGAAAGATTTTGAATTCGAGGTAGGAAGGCTTTGTGTGCTTGATAGTTATACAACAAGGGTGATCGCCAGGTACTGTACTAGCGTTGACGCAGGGTACGCCAGTACGTGAAAATGAGCTGAGCTCACCCCACGGCGCCCGCACAGAGGTAATTGAATTCCAAATAAAAGACTTGGCGAGACTCTCGATCTTCAACTTATTGTCTTCCATACTCTCCTTCTCAAAGTCAATAGGAATCCTATCGTACCATATTACTTTCGTATTATCAGTAAACTGTATAATGAACTCAAAGTTCCGTGCGAATTTGTAAATCTCTCCAACGCGGACGATTGCGGTAAGGTCAGGAGTAAAGTAACGGTCGCGAAAACACCAAGGCGACAAGACAGGGCTGCGAAGGATTCAACGATGGGTTGGCATATAAGCGCTTGGCCAATGAGAAACCTCATCTTGACAAACTCGAGATTAAATCACTTGGTACAGTTAGTACCATTTACTACACTTGGCCAAGTACAGTAGGTAAATTACCCAGCGATGGAAAGGTCGTACTCATAGATTGGATGCAATCCGATTCTTCCTCACCGTACTTTTTCCAGAAGCTATACTGGGGATCTAAAAGCTTTAAGAACCCTCACCCCAACTTTTGTTTGTTAGAGATCCAGAGTTGAGCATCGTTCTCCTGGAGCACTAGTAAGCATCTAATCTTTCAGGCGATTTGGCTACAATTTGACCAAGGAGTTAGGTATAGCTAATATGAGCATGACTATGGAAAACACGAAGACCGAGACCCGGCTGCGAGGGAAGGATAACTTCGTGAAAACTGCGAAGGAGTTTGCGAACGGACACCTCGATGACTTCGCGCAGGTGCAAAAACGTGGAGGATGGAAACCTGGAATGGACCCCAAGGTCGATTACTCAGGGCATTTTGAATTCGGTGGTTCACTTGGAACTCTAGCTCTCATGACCGGATTTCCACTACTCATGTATTATATGTGGATTGGTGCAACATACTACGATGGCCAACTTCCTTTACCAAAAGGAGGACAATCCTGGACCGACTTCGGTAGACACATGTTCCGACTTGTCTACACTGGGGCATTCCCGAATCTGAGAGCTTGGAAAATATACTGGGCATACTACATATTCGAGGTCGCATGCTACTTGTTTATGCCCGGTTTCACGTGTTATGGCAAGCCACTGCCACATGAAGGTGGCAAGAAGCTCAAATACTATTGTTCGGCCTATTCCAGCTTTTATCTTACCATTCTCATAGCTGCTGTGTTGCATGGAACCGGCTTGTTTCGACTTCAGACGATTCTGGATGAATTTGGCCCTATCATGTCCGTAGCCATAATTTCCGGATTTTTCATGAGCTTCTACGCCTACTTCTCCGCTTTCGCCCGTGGAGCCCAACACCGGATAACAGGCTATCCAACCTACGACTTTTTCATGGGAGCTGAGCTCAATCCCCGTCTTTTTGGCATTCTCGATTTCAAGATGTTTTATGAAGTTCGGATCCCCTGGTTCATCTTATTCGGGTTGAGTTGCGCAACCGCTGCACGCCAATATGAGCAATACGGATACGTCTCGGGAGAAGTTCTGTTCCTTGTAATGGCTCATTTCATTTACGCCAACGCATGTGCTAAGGCTGAACACCTGATTACTACGACTTGGGACATGTATCAGGAAAAGATGGGGTTCATGCTGACGTTTTGGAACATGGCAGGTGTGCCTATGTCGTACTGTCACCGTACACTGTACCTCGCTAACCATGATCCATCTACATATGCATGGAACAAATACGCCTTGGCTGCATTAACCATTGCCTATCTTTTTGTATACTGGGTTTGGGACACGGCGAATGCTCAAAAGAATTCCTTCCGTATGATGGAACGTGGCACATTTACGAAGCGCAAAACTTTCCCGCAGCTTCCCTGGCAAGAAGTTTACAATCCCAAAACCATCGAAACCGATACTGGAGATAAAATCTTAGCAGATGGATGGTACGGTTTGGCGCGCAAGGTCCACTACAGTTGTGATGCTTTCTTTGCTTTCTCTTGGGGCCTCATTACTGGATTCAGCAGCCCATTCCCATGGTTTTACTCTGTGTTCTTCATGGTAATGATAGCACACCGGGCTAGGAGAGACATTATGAAGTGCAGGCAGAAGTACGGCGCGGCCTGGAAGGATTATGAAAAACAAGTGCCTTACCTCTTCATCCCCGTAAGTACTCTCAAGTTATTAAAGCACGTAAAGTTCATTTCTAACTGTGAGACAGTATGTCATCTAATCTAATTCTTGTTGGAGTGTCATCACCTTGGTGCACCAGTTCGCCTTGAGCCACTGGCTCTCCATAACCCGGTAGCAAGTAGTCAACCTACTTGTTCATGAGACCTATCAAATTCGAATATGCTGTATTCTAATCGCACTTACTGCTTTGTAAATCGCTCAGTTACCACCGTGCGTGGCAGTAAAATTAGTTGACTGCCTTCATTGTTTGCAATAATACACTATTAACACTGAACCTTTTTCTTTAAAACTGTTTGACACGCGCTTGCCAATTCACTTCGTGACGCTTGCTATCAATCCTGCAGGATGGCCATTTTCTTTGCCGGGTGTAATGACTGATGAGAAAGTGTAGTGGCCAGTGACTACTTATCATGGCGTACTGCTCAGGTACGGAATGTTCCCATTCATCATTTGGATCCCAGAGTTTTAAAACTCTTCAATACAGAAGGATTGATAATGCTCGACACTTGCACATGCCCCAGGGATGGCACCGAATACCTAGAGAAAAATATGGTATGAGTAGATCAATTCAGAATAATGGATAGTCTAATCCAATTAGCGGAAGGCAACAACAGAGAGCAAATAGCACGACCTCAGCATTCAAGACGGCTCTTATCAAATAATTTGATATCTTATCTACACGTTCTTCAATCATAGCCAAGAGAAGAGACGCTCTGGAGCTCTGGGTATTGGTTCGATGGCGACTGCTATCATGGAACATTCTGGGCGGATGGCAAGCGAAAAAATACCTCAGAGCCACTTGCCAGTTGCCTGGCTGTTGGTATATACTCCTCATAGTTGTGTTTCACGAATCGTACTGCACGATTGCATGATACATCAATGTAGAACATCGTGAACGTGCCAAGGACCACCAAGCTCCAGGCAAGCTTTACGGCTCGCTTACAACAGCCGCTCTCGGAAGCCGCCCTCGAGCCGCCTTTAGCTTCGGAACGCTAAAATGCTTAATCTTAAAATTTAGGGGTAGGGTAGGGGCCACCCGCGATCGAAAAACGGACAGAACTGAGCCCTTGTGGTCCCGTTAGTAATTGTAGGATCAACAAGGTTAGCTTGGAAAGCTTTGTCCGAGACATATAGGTCAAGTGGCACCTCGAAGATACAAGCTGTAATCTTGTTCTCACTTATGTTTTGAAGGTCGCTCACACACTTCCGTCTCCAATCCACAGTACATCAAATACATGAGAGAAAGAGACTTGTCGTTGATTGCCCGCCAGATTGACATCATGATTAGAAAATTTCGCGATTGGATGGAAAATGTTAGTCACCCCAGAATCATGCAGTAGGCTCGTTTTTGACAATCTAAAGCTTTCGCTGCACAGGGAAACGCGTGCAGCCCCACCTGTACGGTCACCACGCCAGCAACGACGTCTCACGATCCCTCTGCCTGTCGACGAGGCGGGACCAAAACAAACAACGGCATCTCAAGAACAGAGCAGCTTTTTCTCGAAGCTCCCGCTTGAGGTACGGCTTATGATTTACCGCGAGGTTTTCGGCGACCGAGAAATTCATATTGCATACGAGTACTCGGAAACCAAAAAGAAATGGGAACTATGGAGCATTGAATGTTTCTCTCCGTCCTTTCTATCGCAAGGCGATGTATGCCGTGAATTCTGGGGGATGCAGCGAAAGTTATTACCACGAGACTATAGTCGGGGAGAAAGGTTTTGCTGGAGTAAAGTTGAGTTTTCTCTGTTGCTGAGTTGCCGCCAAGCGTAAGGGGCCTATTCACTATTTACGAATCGTCCCTTCTCATTTCACACTCTCAATGGATCTGATGGAACACTGACCCAATGATTATCAGATATTCCGAGGGGATCGACTTACTCTACAGCACCAACATCTTCCGTATCGATGATACTCTTACCCTGCGTTACTTGCCCTCTCTCGTGCTCCCCCACCGCCTGGCTCGCATCCAAGCGATCACTATGAATTGGGCACTCCCTCCATCTATGCAACCTAATACATCTGTTCACGCACAAAAAGAATACGATTTGGCCTGGGAACTATTAGCCTCTAAATATGATGGGCTATGCAACCTTCGCGTCGTGCTCATGGCCTTTCGAATTCCGTGGAGAGGAGAGAAGTCTCTGGACGAGGTCAGTCAAATGTGGCTGAGACCTATAGATAGACTGATGTCTCAGCGCCTCAAAATGCTTACCGTTTATGCCCCGGAGTCACTATACAGCCAGTTGAAGGATTTTCCAATGGCTGAAAGATGGTACTCTCTTGCTCATACGACAGATATAGATTTTCCCTGTGGAATTTTTGAAGGAAACGGCTGGTGATTCATTTCTGATATATCGAGATGTTTGTTCTGTATTTAGCCTGGTATCGCCTTGGCTTTTCTCTAGATTGCTTATATTCAAGTAAAAGCTCGGAATTGGTAGAGCAACTTTTACGGCCGCCTTTATTTGCGTGATTCTGTTAAGCTAGTGTGAGTCTAGTAACTCTAGTCATATCTGAAGCCGAACGGAACCGTAAATGGACCTCAATTCACACCAATAGACTTGCCAGGAACAGGAACATTATCTTCTAAATATAATTACTTCATATTCTTCCTCTATTAGTGCAAAGAAACTCCCATCTGTATGAAAAGCTGACATGCAGGAATAATATTCAATATGTTTCGCTCTCACGACGCTGTAGTGGTCGCGGGAACTGGAGATCCACTTGTGATAGTAGTTGCTTGCCCAGATATCCCAATACAAACATAAACCTGGGCTTGTAGCCCAGCACAATTGGGGCCAATAGCGGGGTTCCAACCGTAGAAGTCGCTGCAATTATGTTAGTGTTGAGGCTTGCCGGATTATTTTTCCTTTCCATAAAAAACATACCTCAAAGATATGCCGGCGTCAAGGGCAATGTCGGAACAGCTATCCCCTGACTGAACGTCATAAAATCTTAAGCATCCGCTCACCATTCCGGTCTATTGTTTAACGTTAGCTTCGTGTTTGACCACCTTTCAATTGTTTCGACTCACTTGTGTCGGAGATGGAGTTGCAGGCACCGGATTTCCACTCGTGATAGTTGTCGCCGGCCCTGCGGTGCCAACACAAACATAAACATTGGCCTGAAGCCCAGAACAGTCGCCATTGAGGGCAGGATTCCATCCATAGAAGGCAGAGATAGCAATGTTAGAGTCCAGAGCAATATCCGTACAATCATTGCCGCTTTCCACTAGATAAAATCTCTCACAATTGCTCACCATGCCAGCCTAAGAGAGAAGTCAGTGATTGGAGTGTTAAAAATTTCACGCTTCTGCATTAATGCAAAGTTCCATAAAGAAATGGATGACAAAGAAATGAAAGCGCAGGGGTATCAAAATTTATGAGATTCGGAGCATTGGCTCTCCAGAAGGAGTAGGATTTGCTTACCTGAACAGGTGTAGGAGTGCCCAGTGATGAGCCAGATGTGGTAGATGGTGCCGTGGTGCTGGGAGCTGCACTGGTGGAACCTGTTGTAGTTGCTGATGTTGTTACTTCGTTAGGCAGACCAACGCAGATAAAGTAATTTGGTGCGAGACCGGAACAATCTGATCCAAGGGCCGGATTCCAGTCAGCGAGTTGAGTCAAAGTAACGCCGTTAGCGGCCGCGATTGATGTGCAGTTATCAGTCCTGTAGGTCATGTTACAAATTGTTACGTCTTTCAGAATTTGAGGGTACTTACTCGCCAACGAACCAATAGGAGCTACAATTGCTTGGAATTCCAGGCTGCTCTGGCTGAGGTCCCACACCGTTTGTTGGTAAGGGAGTGGCGGAGAAGGTGGTTGTGGGGTTAGTAGGAGTGCCTGGAACGGCGACGCAGTAATAATCTCCCACAACCAAGCCTGAGCAATCCGACCCCAGCGCTGGGTTCCAAGCGAGAAGATCTGCAGTAGTGAAGGTCTGGAAGTACTGCGGTATTAAATCACAGTCATCACCAATTGTAGCTTCATACCAAGAAGTGCAACTTGGGGCGATACCAGACTGAACGGGTGATGGAAGAACGGAGGCTGTGGATGGAAGGGGGAGACTGGTAAAGTTGGCTACACAGTAATAGGCGTTTTCTAAATTAGTGCAATCAGCACCCGAGTTCCATTCCTCGAATTGCGCAACTTCCAGGTAACCCAAGCTTGAAGTCACGTTGCTACACGTATCGCCCTATCCGAAAGTTAGTGGCTTATATGGTACTCAGATTCACAATATTCACCTGGTTTGCCTCGTAGTACGATTGACACGTAGAAATTGTACCGTTGGCAAGTGGTTCTGGAGGATAAGCTATACTGATTTGTGGAATGCTGGCCGGCGTCCACGCAGGATAATATTGACTAGTCGCATTGGGAAGGCTAGATTGATCCATCGGGGCATCGACGCAGTAGTACCAATTAACGTATAGTCCACTACAATCTTCGCCTACACTTGGGTTCCAAGATAAACTATAATTGTGAAGGTCAGTAGATTAGTCCGCAGGATTGTTCGATGAATGAAGGTTAATTTCTTACAAGTCAGACATGGTAATCAGGTTTGAGTAGCGGTTGACAATAGTCTGACAATTGTCTTGTGATGTTGCTTGATAGTAACGAAGACCTGAAGAGTGTTAGAGGTACGAAGTGAAATTTATGGCAGTTCATCTTACATGGTGAAAGGATGCCAGATTGTGTTGGTGTTGGAGGCCAAGCTGTTGCAGTAGGAATAGGAACAAGCACGGCAGAAGTTTCGTTGCCAATGATGGAATATGTCCCTACCGCCGACTTACTTGTCGACGTTGAGGTCGTGGAACTTGTCGATATTGTTGTATTGGAAGTTAAGTTGGGATTTGTACCCACGCAATATGAGTAACCAACTTGGAAACCCGACTTACAGTCCACTGAGATCACAGGATTCCATTGTAAGAACTGAGAAGACGAGATGTGAAATGCAGCTTCCACCGAAGAGCCTGGAAAGAAGTTAGCTCAAAGATGCTAATAATTCTGTTTCTTTTTCTTTTTCACTACTGACATGAATCTCCAGATTTAGCATCGTACCAAGCATCACAGTTGTAGGGCTGTCCACTCTGTGTAGGCTTTGCAGGTCCAGTAGTCTCTGCCGTTATTGTTGAAGAAAGCGAAGAAATTGTGGTCGTTGATCCAACGGCTGATGATCCAACTGTGTCCGCAACACCAACACAGTACGAGTCTCCTACCCAGAAATTTGTTTTGCAGTCGGAGGACACAGCGGGATTCCAAGCAAGAAACTCAGATGACGTTATGCCAAATGCCTCTTCTATGGATTCGCCTATACAACCATTATTAGCTACGATAGAAATTCAATGCTTAGGAACACTCACATGAATCGTTCTCTACAACATCATACCAGAGATTGCAGGTTGCAATGGTTCCAGTCTGAGTTGGATCATCAGGAGTAGTGTAGGATGTAACTCTTCGAACAAGACGACTTGGTGGAAGACCTGCGATACTTCCACAAACATTCAGACCAAAGAGACAGACCGCAGTTAGAAGAGAGGTAGGAGGCATTTTCAAGAGTTACGATATTCTGTCCGATACAGAAGCTCCAACTCAAAAAATTGAAGGAAGTGAATGAGAAAGATCAGGATTGGAAAAGAAGGTGGGCAACTCAAGAATCATCACAAATGACCAAAAGAAAAAAAGGAAGTTAACTCCCACCAGAAATACGCAATGAATCAAAACGGTATACTAGAATTGAAATGAAACCAACAGAGCCGGAGCAGGACGGTCAGCTGCACATCAGTACACCCTGCATTACCAAACGTCCCGATCCGAGTCGGTTTTCAAATCTCAAATTGCTCCTCTGTCGGACTTTACGGTGGAGGATTTTCCGCAGCAGCTCCATTGCATATCACCCAATGGCCATCGCGTTCATGAATCAAGATACCGCTGCAATTACCGAAACGCTTCTTACCGCCGAGCGCTTTTATTGCTGTGGTGCTCGTGGGTCGGCAAAAAAAAAAGGTTAAGGGTAAGCTTATAGGGCTTGCGACCCTGCCGTGCCTGCCGTACCCTGTAGCGTCGGATGTAAGCGCGACCGATTATGAAATAAGCATTGTGCCCGTGCTTGCATATCAGTAGCGTTTTTCAGGGGGCGGGCCAGAGAGGGTACTTGCAGGGGATCCACTCCGGTAAATCATTCAGGGACCTGCAGCACCTAGACAATTTGACCGCCAAGGACCATGGGAAATACAAGCGATTCTAGCACTGAGATTCACGAGCACCCTGGCCTTGTCATGGCTCATACGATGACTTCAATTACAGAGCCATTGATAATCTAACGCACCCTTGGATGCCTTGTCTGTGCTATCTCTAGTCCAACGTTGGATGACAAACTAACAACCAACACATTTCACTCACTTGTACTCTCAGTGATCCCCATTCGCATGCAAACCTCGGATTCTTTCTTCAAGACTGGATAGTTGTATGAGCCAACAAGTTTCTTTCTATCAATCTAAGCAAGAGCACCGCGATGGCATTCTCCTATCCGCAGCAGGTGCTTTTGTTCTTTGTGTTTGTTTTGGCCCAGAACGTCGTGGGTCAGAGTTGTAGTTCAACTAACCTCTGCGCGGTTGGATGTTGTGGGAATGGAGGAATTGATGGGAACGAGTGAGTTGATTCCAGCTCTGCTGCCTTATTAACAGTATTAGGGTCCGAGTGCTGACAAAATTTGGGCAGGTTCATTTGCGGAACAGGTGATTAGAGACGTATTATTTTGAAATTCTATCTAACAGTACTAGGGCCTACATTCTGCGGAGCGGGAAACTGCACTTCGACCTGTGACTACAAAGCTGAGTGCAATCCAGGAGACTGGTCTTCCGAATATTATAATGCCACAATTTGCCCGCTCAATGTTTGCTGCAGCGCATTTGGATTCTGCGGTATTTCGGCCCTTGTAGTATCTTTGATCCTCTACTGATATCTTGCAGGGACCACAGCAGAATTCTGCGGCGGCGCAACCGTTCCTCAACCTATTTGTAGTGGAAGTAGCTCAGACTCGCGAACTATTGGGTACTATGAAGGATGGAGTCTAGAGAGACCCTGTCAATGTAAACTTCTCTTTCGACATCTATGCACATTTATTAACTGCTACAGCGATGACACCCGATGAGATTCCTCTGGGTTATTACACGCATCTCAATTATGCATTTGCGTACATCGACCCAATTACATTTAGAGTTGCTAAAATGGATTCAACTGTGGGCTCGCTGTATCAGAATGTCACCGACCTCAAGGGAAAACAACCAGGGCTACAGGTATGGCTCACAATTGGCGGATGGTCCTTCAATGATCCCGGCCCAACAGCAAAAACTTTCTCGCACTTAATTGCGTCTGAACTTGCTCAGATGGAATTTTTTGCTTCGCTGATTTCCGTCTTGACTGTCAACCACTTTGATGGAGTCGATATCGACTGGTAGGTTTATTGATTGCAGGTCGATGGCTATAAGACATACTAATATTGAAAATAACAGGGAGTATCCAGCGACTTCAGATCGGTCAGGTTCTCCTGCTGACCTCAAGAACTACGTTACATTTTTGAAGAAGCTACGTCAGGCTCTCAATTCTAGTGGTTATTTGCTTGGTCTTTCAATTACCTTGCCATCATCCTACTGGTACATGCAAGACTTCGATATTGTGGCTATTGATCCTATAGTTGATTGGTTTAACGTGATGACTTACGATCTCCATGGAACCTGGGATAGTGACGATCCATTCATTGGAGCGGTTGCACTGGCTCACACAAATTTGACTGAGATCAAGCAAAGTCTTGATCTGCTCTGGCGAAACAATATTGATCCGGCTCGAGTCAATCTAGGTCTCGGATTTTACGGACGCAGTATGGATCCAACTCTCTTTCTCTCATTTACACAGAGTCTGACAATTCATTAATAGGTTTCACAATGAGTGACCCTGGATGTTTATCTGCAGGCTGCCCTTTTTCAGCCGGCGGAAAAGCAGGCTCCTGTACACAAACTGCTGGTATCCTATCAGATATTGAGATTCGGGATATCATCGCTAGTGGAGCTACAGTCACACTTGATTCTGCAGCTGCAGTACAAATCGTGACCTGGGATACTGATCAGTGGGTATCTTATGATGATGCCACCACAATGAAGATGAAGCTTGATTACGTCAATTCAGTCTGTCTGGGAGGGTAAGTGGTTTACTAGTATGTTTTCTTTTGCTAACTTAGCTGACATTCATTTTCTACACAGAACTGTCGTTTGGGCTGTCGATCTGGACGATCATAACGGAACATCCATCAATGCTCTTGGTTCGGGTCTAAATAGAGCTGCTAGCCCTGTTTATAATAATACTGCTCCTACTGATAGCGGTCCCGATCTCGGCACCCTAGGTGATGACTCTACGGATCAAGAGACGATGCCATTGAGTGGGAAGCTTAGAAGATATCTTTCTTGATTCTATTCATGCTTAGATGCTTCATATCACATGGTGCCTTTTAGTGTCTTAGACTGCAATACATGTTGTCATTGATAATTGCCGCGTCGTTGTAATCAGTGCTCCTTCTCAGAGAAAAGCAGTAGTGAAATGTGATTATCAAACGTGTATAATCTACGTGATAAAATATCAGTTGGCATACAGTTGGTCCTAAGATTTCTCGTGGGTGATGAAATATGTCCTATGTTCTACGGATCCAGCGCTGCGAACCTGCCCACCAGATTGGTAGGCTCTCTGGGTTAGAAATAACAGGCCGATGATTTTGCCCAAAAGAAATCTGGATAATGAAAACACTCTAGTATCTAAGAGTGCTTGGAATATTTGCCTCATAATGGTAACTACCTGAAACATATTGTTCCAAATCGGCCTGTTTTTTCTCCTTCGAAGGGGTAGGGTACCCGTCAAGTCAGGTATCTACTAGTATGGGTGCATCATACTGGCAAATGGATACCTATTTGATGAGTTGATGGTGTGCTGACCCATCGGCCGTGTCTCACATATTCTACCCATGCTTGGGTTGTTAGATCGGTTGTTGGGTGGGCTGAGGGTCAGGGTCCTCAGTGGGTACCCATCTCGCGAGCTATAAATCCTTGTATAGAATCCACAGGCTAAATTCCTAGTCAATATTATTCCAGATTCAACGTCCCGGTTGTAAGCTTTTTTTCCAAGGAAGCCTATTACTATTACGCTCGGTCCGTTTGAGCAAGTCATCACCTCGGACATCTCTGTTCGCGCTTAGGTGTTCTACTATAGTATATTAAATCATGCAGGCCGGAAATTTGATAAGTTGGCTCCAGGGATCGTACATGTACCGCTCTTTCGGAGTGTCTTATCATGATCCGACACTCTCTGGGGAACCAATTTGCTCAACATAGGGAAAGACTATATCCTAGAGTTAACACATCATATGCCTTGTTTCCCACCAGCTTGTCTTTTCTTCGCCCGATTTCTTTTTTTTATACGAGTTTTTCATAGTCTTCTTACCACTGGCGAAATCTTCCAAAAGACTGAGTCGAAATTCACTCGACGGCCATCAGAAGTATCACTTTGACCACGCGAAGCTACAACTTTCTTCATTATAATGCTCGGCAGAATTCTTCTGGCGATGGGCAGTTTGCCATTAGGCCTATTTGCTTGCCCTCCGCCAGGACAATATATCGTTCTACCAGGGCAGCTTTCAGCACCACAATCTGATATGGTCCCAGCGCTAGACCCTAACTCTACACTTCATAATCTTGGGCGTCGTTTTATGTACCAGGAGGGTAGTACATGGCCTGACAATACTCTCACATACTGTTTTGAGAATTCTGATGCCGAGAAAGCTCTTAGAAATGATCTGGTGTCAGCTTGGGGGTTATGGCAAGCAGCAGGGCTGGATAGCCGTATAAAGTTTGTTCAGGGATCCAGATCGTTTTGTCAGAAAAAAGACGTTGGTGATTATCTCGTGAGTACAAGCTCCCAATACCAAGTAGTCATCGAAGAATTTCTTCAAAACAGATTTTGGCTGCCAGTGCTAGTTCTCTCGTATCAAAGCTTTCTAACATTATCGATGATAGAAAATCTATCTAGCACCGACTCCTCAATTGCTCACAAGCTTGGGCAAAACGCCAAAAGATAAAGATGGCAATGGCCCACATATGATACTGAATCCAAGTGAGGATATGTGAGTCAGATTTCCGTCGGATTCTCGTTCTCGGTGGCTTCATTGGAAGAAAGACTTCAAATCATTTACTGACAGACAACTATGAAGTGGAATGGAAGATAAAATTGCGAATTATGCGCACGAAATCGGCCATGCTTTTGGTCTCATGCACGAACAGCAGCGTGCGGACTTATGGACTGGTGCTTACATGGGCAATGGAAGGACTAACAAGTTCATCTTCAATTGCGATAAACTCGCCGACTACGCGGAGAAAGTGGCACCACTGTCAGAAGCTGACCGTTATACGGTGTGCCATGCGCGAGGATCAGCAGCAGGACTCAAATTCAGCGCTATGGAATTCTTACCTGTCCCGGCTCGAACGATATACGGCGGGCAGTCAGTAGACAATCCTGATATGGATACTAAATCTATCATGATGTACCCTTCCAACGCCGGAGGTATTGGCGCCGGGCAGGACCGCGCGATTGTCTATACGCTACAGAATGGAGACACGATAGGGTATAATACACAGCCAACTCAAATTGATATAGACACAGTGAGTGCCCTTGAATATCTTTTCCGTGTTGCAGTCAGAACTAGGAGACTTGTTCAAGCACAAAGAGAAATCATTTTTCGTTGAATTGGTTAATTTTTCCTATGGAGACACTTCGCTAACTTGCACTTCTGTAGATGAACAGGTTATATCCTGCCACTGCTGTCCGAGCAACACCTTGCTTTTATTGGCAGGCTTGCAGTGCATTTAAAGCTAAATTCTCCGGTATCACTGGTTGCTTCACTGGTAATAATTAGCGGCACAGTGGGTGCAGTAATTTATTAAACACCCACGAACTCCAATAATTCAATGAAAAGATAAATTTTAAGATACTCAAATAAACATTATTTTATAGAATTCTTTTCATCTGATACTCTAAGCACCCTACATTATAGAGTATATGAAGTTGTTACGAAGTGATAATGTTTGGGTGAAGACTTGAGTCACTTGACTATTCAAGGTGATTATTCTGAAGCTTGTGATTTGTGCTTGAAAGATGCCAGTGCCAGGCCCTGGCGTAGCTGCTGCGTTTGGCCTTGGATGGCAGAGCTTTTATTTGAGTGGGTTGACAGAAAGTCGACAGAACAGCTATGCAACATCATATCAAATGAAATCTGAGTCAGAAGGCTGCAGGTAGAATAGCCAAAAGCTATCTCGGAGATGAACCTCGGCAAACGAATTCGGTAAAGTACCGCGGAACACAAACCCACAGTCTATTCTGCAGCCTAGTAAATATCCTGTACGGTTTTACAGCCGTCTCCTTTGTACCTGCAGGACGCCACTAACGTAAACCCAACGCCCTTCAATAGTACAGTATTTTAGCTTGATGTATGAAAACTCTTTGCGGGCCGCCATCCAGGGATCCCGCCCCGACTGTACTGCCAGTGTGTACTTTTGGCGCCCGGGTAAATTAAGCTTTGCGGTACCCCTAGCCGGCTATCTACCGCGCCGCCACTAGTCGCAACTGTCCCCTGTAGTAGTAATGTCGGTACCGACTGCTCGGGTCACCACCCCCGTTTTTTCTCATACTTCCCGGAGCTGTATGCTATATATGTTGTTTTTCGCCGATAAAGGTGTGACTATGGACTTACCGAGTTTATTACTTCGGCCGATTGGTTGGCACTTACGACGGAAGTATTCAAGCACTATAGGTCTTCCCAATAATGAGGACCTCGTGATTCGGTGAGACATTTTTCAGTTTCTGCGCAATCTGCAGAATATGCATGAAAGTGGAATGTGATCCAACTTTGAGTTTTGTGGGTCTGATATTTGGTGTTGCTCAAGGACAAGGGTTCAGACTGTATCTCTACGGCTGTGGGTAGGCCGGTAAAAGTAAACCACGACAAAGCTCAACCTGCAGTGCAAATCGCTTTTCCGTGCCGAACTGTAGGGCCTCGGAAGATGGAAATAAAAACGCATGTGGCGCCAGTAAGTTCACCATCTACGGATAATCCACCCCGAGATGAGCAGTCTAGTCATTTTTACTGCTTATACTCGTCCTCTTCAAATTCCCAGATCTCTCCATTCTAGTTCTCATATTCGTCTGTCCTTATTGTCTTTTCGTTTCGACTGGGTTCACTTAGGTGACCGATGATCACAAGCAGAATGTTGCACAAAGTTCTTCTACCGTCGATTTTAGTTTTGCTGCAAGCAAATGCGGTGTATTCTGAGAGCTATGATGACTTTACTTGGATCAAAGTTGGTTATACTATCTCCTTTTTTTATTTTATTTTTTTTTTTTTCAATGCTGACAATAATTAGAAATGGGCAGCTATTGGCGACTCATTCACAGCTGCTATCGGTTCTGGAAGCTTGTACAGCAAGAGTAAGAGCGATGTAAAATGTTCAAGGTACGACTACGGGTATCCTGCCATCATGAACCGATTCTTTGGCCTAAGCGTTGAAACTTTCTCCTACTTGGCCTGTTCTGGGGACACTTCTACGGATATCGCGGGCCAAATTAAAGCTCTTGATGCAGGTCAGGATCTTGTCGTGATGACTGCTGGGGGAAATGATCTTTGTTTGGTAAGAGAAGCAAATTTGAGATTTCCAACACGTTTGATACTGATATTCTATCTTTTTTCAGTCTAGCATTATAGCAAACTGCATTGTTTCACCGGGGGGATCACAAAGTAATTGCCAAAGCATGATAAGTTCTGCTCAGACGGGTATCGACACTTATCTCGTGGAAAACATCAAGTCTCTACTAGAATCATTGGATGAGAAGATCAATGACGGGGGAGTGGTTGTGTTCAATTATTATGCTAAGTATTTCAATGTCGACAACGAAGATTGTGCTACACAATGGTGGAATTGGCCAGTTTCAGCAAATGGTTCTCCATTGACCACAGATCTTCGGAAACAGCTCAATACCTTGGTTGACAACACGAATGCTGCTTTGAAAAAGGCAATTGAAGCCGCAAATGTTTCAAAGATGACTTTGGTCGCAGCGAACTGGGACCCTTGGGTCTCTGAGATGAAGGGGCAGCTTTGCCAGCCTGGTGCCTCGCCAAATCCGAATGATCCATCAAATGACAATGTAATGTTCTTTAAGCTCGACACAAGCCCGCCGGCCTATCTCACCCTCTACGAAAGAGATGACTGGAATGCTATGCAGAATCAGACAGCATATGATAGCTCTGCAATCGAGGAAACTTTGTGGAAGGGGACGGAAATGGGTCTTGAAATGCAATCGCGGGACATCACGGCACCTAATTGTCCTACATCAGCGATTGCAAATTTCATCCTAACCAGATTTGGTGGAGATGGGGTCGGAAAGATCTTCCATCCAAACGAGCTGGGTCACGAGGTCATAGCTTCTTTTGCCTTAAATGCTGTTCGCGAAGGTCGCTCCAAAGTCCTCGGAATATCTGCTCCCGCTTGTGAGCTACCAACAGGCCCCACCTGCTATCAAACGAAGGGATCGACGGCATACGCTAGTTCTTATGCACTATACTCGAACACCGCAGCTTTTTGCAGCGAAGTTAAGTCGAAACACCCCAAAAATACTAAAAACTGGGACTACTCCGTGACGTACAACAAGGGAACCGTCGACGAGAATACATTTAAGATTTCGCTTTCCAATGATGCAACGGCATTCAACGAAGATCAGTGCAACAAAGCCGTCAATGTCATTCTCGATGGATGTGACGGCAACGACCCCGAAAATCCATTGAATTGGAAGTTTGGAGGTGAACTTGTGGAAGGCAGCTACACTTACAGCATCTCGATAACAAGAACCAATCGGCCTTTCCCCATTATAACATACCCTCAACAGAAATGTACAAGCTGGTATAAAGTTTTTTGGGACCAATATGATATTTACGGTGCGGGTTGGGCAACATGGGACTCCGGACAATCGTCCCTGCAACCAAATTCTACAAGCTGTTTCGGGCTTGGACTCACAGGGTGGAACTTTGAGTATTATGATAAGCCGGATAAGGATGGTTATGAATGGCATGCCTGGTAAGATCTATACCCGTGAGGCTTCACTAGTATCCACTGACAGGAAATTAGGTTCAAGTCACCTATTTGGACACGAGCAAGGTGTTATAACAACAACAAGGTGCAGCGCAATTCCGGAGGTCCTGGGAATGGGGGTTGTGGTGGGAATGGATAATGAAGTAACATAGAAGCCGTGAGTTATTGGTAGATGTGAACCAAGGGAGGTTCCTTAGGAAGTCGAGAGGAGCATTGTACAAACTGTTGTTGCATAGAGTATTAGAGTCTCTCTTTCGGTAGAAAACCGACATATTTGCAAGAATGAAAATCACTTAGAAGTTTACGGGAAGCCTTTGTGATTAAAGTGACATAAGTCACCGATATCAACCACTATGTGCGCGTGGAAACCGTCACTCCTATCGTTCATTCTGTCTTGTCGGAAGACATATAACATGAGATAATGTGTGAGCTATCGCAAACGCATTTATGCATAACTACAGTATGCTAATGGCCGCCTTCTTCCGATGATGAAAATGGTGAAGTAGTATGCTTGATGAATGTACCAGTGTCTGGACACTCATGATCTAGACCATCAACTTTGTCCCTAGAATATCGCCCCATTTTGGATACAACTCGGAACTTGATAGCCAGTATAGGGATAGTGTGCTCGCGATTTCTATACTTCATTCGCACTCAAACAAATTCAAAATTTTCCATTTCAATTACTAGTCCAATACTTCGGTTACAACACAAAGTACCCCTGAATGCCAATCAATGCCAGTAATTTGGAGCAACGCCCTTCACTAGCAGCCAAGCTTGATCTAAAGCATGAACGACTTCCTCTGGCAATTGGTATTTCTCTAGATCTACTAGATTCTCTTCAAGCTGAGTGGTACTCGTTGCCCCAACAATAATAGCATCACCCTGCTCTTTCCTAAGTTGGGAATGATGCTTCAACCAACGCAAGGCACACTCCGCCTCTGTAATTCCATGCTTCTTTGCGGCTGTTCGGATGATATCCAACGCATCGAAGTAGGCATCATTCCAGTAGCGCCCACGGTGTAATGTACCCTTGCTGGGATCGAACCGTGATCCCGTGTCGAAGTCTGCTTGATCGCGCTGGTAGCGGCTAGTCAGGAAGCTACCAGACAGCGGCTGGAAAGCATAGAGAGATATTCCATATCGGCGAAGGCAAGGAAACAGTTCAGGCTCGATTGTACGATGAAGGGCATTATAGGTGCCCTGGTAGACCGTTGGTTTAATCCAGCCATGTTTATCGCAGATCTCGCATATTTGTGTCACTTCCCATGACATGTAGTTGCTGATGCCAAAGCGAGCAAAATAACCCTCCTTATGCAGCTTGTCTACCTCACCTAGTGTAACTTCGTAGGGTGTCTTTCGATCGGGTCCATGTAGGTAGAACAGAGTCGATTTTAGATGCTTTGAGCGCCTTGAGACTGCGCATGAGGCCCCTGCGTACGTCCGCTGCCTGGTGGGTGTATTGATCAACCGCGGTTGTGGCGAAGCCAAAGTTTGGATATAGTTTTGTGCCCATTATGAGACCTCGCTCTTCCCAATTGAGACCTCCAAGGAATTCCTCGGTTGTTCCATTGCCGTAACCACGGGCACTATCAACTTCGGTGTGACCATGTTTCTGAAAAACGTCGATGATGGCGGCTGCGTCTTTGACTTGATGAACACGAGCGGCCAATGTTCCTTTAAAGATTGTTAGTTCTTGAAAGCGTTAATTTTGTTGGGGCTATTGACTTACCCGGGAGACCAAATGTCATGGAACCGAAAACGACCTTAAGGTCGCTATTTTGCGAGTCGTTCATGTTTCCAAAAGTGTTGGAGTTCAGGTAACGAATGGGTGTAGGGATATGTGTCAGTTCAACTCAGTTGCCAGGCTCTGTGAGGTTTTAAGAACGCTTCGATTCTCAGTTCCACTTCGGGAACAAGTTGAGTCCGCTCTTGAGGCCACAAAGCGCGGATATTGTTAAAGTCCGTCCTGAATGCAGACAACGCTTGTAGTCTCCTAGGCTCACACCATACATTCGAGCAGCACGAAGTAGACACCATTACCGTGCAAGGCGGCAGTGCGACTATGTGGGAGAAATTCATGCGAAACATACATAACATTATTTGTGGCTTGCTCTCTCCTGAACTAGTACGTACGGCCACTCCACAGCCAAGAGGTACAGTACGCATTAATGCAGATGTTAGCCGTGTGCATTAGTACAGTGGGTTCCTGCAGACGTGTTAAGCGACTCCAATGAAGGTTACCGTGTCAGCATCATAACCTTAACTTAAAATTTTGAGAGCGCCGCATTATTGGCAGGAAGTTGGATAGGTCATGAATCAAACTTGGGAGATGGTTTCACTGGGAAGCGTGTATCATAGACGGCTCATGCAAGTTGCTGACAGGGCGGAGGCTACTGAAAGAGGATAGAAACACCACTATACTTCGTACTGACTCGTACAGGGAAAATAGAATGATATCAAACTTGAAACTTACAATTAACTATATCCGAAGAATATATATTTTGGCGGTTCTCAGCGGGTAATACACCATAAATAATGTTTATAAATTCGAAGTCGCCATTAGTTTCCTGTAGCCATTAGGCTATACTCTCGACCGATTTGTGATTTTATATTCGTTCGATAATCGCAGAGGTGTTCTCGTTCGCTTCGATACCGTGAAATATATATTCAGCATTACGTTTCCAGGAATCATACGATCTCAAGCTTTCGACCAGTTCCATTTTGATATATTTGATAAAAGGCTGATAGCAACATCTCTGCTAAGATAGCTTCTCAATATATTTCGCATAAGATTCCTTGCTATCATACTAGAACGACTTAGCTACTATACACACGATTCTTAGATTATTATACAAAAATTGCTAATCTGAACGGACGATGTTCATTAAAATTACTTACCTTAGCTCGATATCTTTTGCAGTTCAGATATACATTCTGTACAACGTGTTTCGGCTTCCTTCTCCTTTTCGTATCTCGAGCAGGGGTTTGTACTTCGTTCTGCGGAGCGCGTAGATGAGAGCTCGTCGAGATTCCAGAGGTAAACAATTGATTCGTACTACTGCTTGCTGCGTCGCTATGCCCTGTGGCTTGTATGAACGAAGACTTTGTAGGGGCATTGTCAATATGACCAAGCATTATCCGTGGACGTGGGAAATGTCTTCTATCCTATGGAAGAACAAATTTTTCAAGGACAACTCGATAAATATATGACAATATATTTACCTGGTAATGTATGGTAGAAGAAGTAAGTAGCCAGCAGATAGACTGACCGATGAGCTAGTGAGTGCAGATCGCTACTCTGAATGAAGAGGCGTTGCTGAGTTTCGTGCTCCCGAAAGCGAGCGACCGGTTCCGGTAATCAGGGTCTTATCGTGCAATCTACAAGTTGGTCTGAGGTTGGCCAGCGGTTGGCATGGATCAAAAAGGCCCTTGCATGGGTAACTTGGGAAGCTCGGACTTAATCTGTCCTGATGGAGACATCCTTGAACAACGACGTGACATAATAGAGAAGATCAAGCCTATTATTCTTCTTCTTGGAATGAGGAAAGACAGTTAGACTTATACCAGCAGGCTTTTCATCGCTGCCTTTCCTAATATGCTTCGCTGTGGCATTTTATTAGAATTGAGATTTATCCCATGTTTCAACAAACATTGCCATATACAAACGATCTGCAACAAAATGCTGATCCCTTGCTTGACTTGTCAATTGTCGTATGAGGCTTGTCTTTATTGCAGTGAATCCGAAGCCAGGTCTGGGCTGGTATTTTTTATAAGCGTGAAATGGCAGGTAATCGTAAAGGTATCGTCACGTCCTCCGAACAGCTTCATAGTTCAATCAATGATCAGATTTCATATCTAAACTAATCATTATCCTTCTCTTACTTGTTCTGAATCTCCTTCTTATACTCCAATATGAGATCTCTTCCTAACTCTCCTCCCACGTAACCCCACACGAACCCCGCTTTTCCGCTGACCCCTCCGATAAGCCAATCTTTCGATCCAGCCCTGATATTCAACCATGTCAGTTTTGAAGATGTGCCTACGACACTCTCCATCCGACACACAGTACACAGTACTCGGCGTATACTGGAGACGATGAGACTGCATCTCCGGGGAAACACAAATACAAGCCGACAGCATGCGAGCAAGTAATAGTCTCAAAACGGAAATGCTTGACAAAACAAAAGCTCGTCCCAATCACCGGTGGGCCTTTAACCTTATTGATTAGCTATACTAGTCTTTCCTTATTCTCACGACGGGAATATCTGCATCCCCACAAATCCACAGGGGATCAGAGTCTCATATACTTCATTCCTATTCCCCAGGTTGAACGACCTTCGCGATTGGGGATATCTGGAACTCTAATAGCAGATCCTAAAGGGCATTAATCTGGTTTTGCTGAATTTATAATGATTGTAGGGGTTAAAAAATATTCCATAACATCTTCTTTCAACGGTATTATCAACATGGTCCTGATCGGGTTGGGGCTACAACATGAACTGAAGTTGTGAGAGAAGGAGGCCGATATTATGTGCAAATCTCACAGGTCGATTGATAAGCCTAACTTATATGGTCGAAGATTCTGTAGGTAGAGAATATTTTCCGGGTGCTAAGCTCTATAGAAATTGTTAGGGGCCCGACTGTATGTAAATATACTATGAGAATTTTTAATTTTGGGGCTTTATCTATCCTTCGTCCCAAGGCACAAAATGTCCAACCATTGGAAACTCATATCTGAAACTACCTTATCGAGACAACATAAGCGGCGGCCTCGCCGCACCACCGCACTTTGTGAGAATTATCTCTTGGTTCAACCCTGATATTCGATCCTAGCAATCAAACGATTGCAAAGAGGTTCCAGAAATTACTGCGTCCTCTCAGTCCGAGAATTTAGCTCCCGATTTTGATAGATCCATTATTCGAAGGGATATTCATAATCAGCCTCAATGTCAAAAAGTTATATCAACATCTGCTGTTATTGTTCAGATACGAGTCAAATAATCGACCTCAAAGTTCCAAAGCTATCTGGACATTCGGCCTCGATATTCAAAAACCAATATAAAACATCGAGACTAATATGTCAAAATCGGCAGCTAATTTCTCCGATTGAGAGTTTGTCACAGGCCAAATAAAAGTGAATACAGGGTCTTGTTCTATTTTCCAATGAGTATTCAAAGTAGGACTAGTAAATCTTGAAGCATCTCGCTTAAACGGGCATCAATCCGGCTCCGTCGTGCACAAAGGCGAGACCCTGAAAAGTTGAGATCTTGAGGGGATCAAAGATTGGCTCCGACAAAAATGGGATCTTCGAGAGATGAAGTCTAATCAATAATGGAGTGAATAGGGAGTTTAGAGTAGATGAGAGCATATCGTCGATGGGCTTCCGATGAGCTGTGCAACAGAAGTTATTTTGTCTAACAAGCTAAGATCAATATCACAAGGGCAGGGTGCGAAGGAGATGAGTGGAATCGACGTTAGAGTGGTTTAACGATCGTAGGAGGAGATGGAGAGTATCGGCCATGTTGCTCCGATGAGATGTGCAACAAAGTGATTTTGACAGACGATGAGCAGCGGAGTGCTGAGATTTGTATTTAAGAAAGGCCTGGGAAGAGTATTGTGATTGGTTTTTAGGCTAGGAGTCGCACCACAATGGTATTGAAAGCAAGCACCTAGAACCTCATATTACATTAGATTCCATATAGCCACATTAAAAGGAATTGATGATTTTTCAGATCTCATCTTGAGCTCCCTACCAACCTTTGGCACAGCCTACTACTCATGATATCTTTCTCAGCCGCTGGTAACTCTAACTTAATCTTCACCTTACCCTTCTCTCCGGCGGCCCCATAGCCTTCCCCGCCACTGCAATCATAAAGAGTGTTTCAGAGTGGTAAAGGGCTCGTATTGAACGATGTAAAGACAAAGCTTTGCGCCTAGAGATAATGTTTCGCAAAGTTGTTCCACAGGATAATACTCCAAGACTTGAACGTTACCGTCTGGCTGTAAACATACTAGCAAACGGAAACAGGGTAGAGATTCTGATGAAAGGAATATTGGAGGATGTACATCACTTATAGGGAAATGTGTAATCAAAGAGGGGACTTGTGTGATTAAACCAGTAGATGAAACACAAGTTCAAGAGCTTATCAAAGCTATCGAGGAAATGTCGACAATGCTGCCATCGCTACCAGAGGATATGCCTGGGAATTCTATCATCAGCTACGGTTCTGGCACTATAAACGCTAATACTGGCCTCAGATGTATATACAACAATACCAGCAGTGGGAAACAATTCAATGCTGATAACCAATATTTTGGTAAGCAATATTAGTATCCTAAGAAATTCCTGTGATCAACATGGGATGATTTCCCTACTAACGCACTACAGTCCATCCCTCCGATGTCCCGAACCCTGCTCAGTTACTGGCAGAAGAGCAAAAAGGTTAGTGCGATCATTTCGAGATTTGCCTCTAATTATCATTGTTAGAACATATATGCTCTGCGGCTCTTCGGTGCTTTTCTCGATCAGGCACGGAGAAAGACTAATTTACAATAGGATGCCGACGTTCTCTTAGCTTCGCTACGATTGACGCTCGACAGCAAGACATAGCCTCCGCTTATTGACCCACTTGCAAGTGGATATTTCAAACCGAGAAGTTTCAACAGTGGTGTAATCGACGTAACCTTCAAAGCCATAATGGGGTACTGTGGATCAAGGGAAAACCGGGAGCAGGGAAGTCGACATTGATGAAGCATATTTGGCATCACCGTCTGGACTTCTTTAAAGATCACATTATTGCTATATATTTCTTCAATGCTCGAGGTGACAGTCTCGAGAGGACTATTACGGGCATATTGTGCTCACTGACGTACCAGCTAGTCGACAAAGATCCTCTTCTGTACGAACCATTTCTTCCTAACTTCCGCGATAAAGAGAAGAAGCACGAAAAGTGGGAGTGGCGAGAGACAGAACTCAAAGAATTTCTGTTCTTGCAGACAAAGACACTATAGTCGAAGCCTCTCCTCTTTCTTATCGATGCTTTAGATAAATATAGCGATTCAGATGTGCGAGAAGTTGTGAGATTCCTCGAAAGGTTGAGCATTAATGCTGTTGGTGCTGAGGTCACTCTCAATATCTGTCTGTTAAGCTGTCACTACCCGACAATCAGTATGAAACAAGAGATACTTGAACTAGCGGTGGACCAAGAAAAGGAGCACGATGAGGATATTGCTATATATGTCCGCAACAAACTGGTGAAACGGGACGCAAAGATTGAAAAAGAAATCCATAAGAAAGCATCTGGTGTCTTTATGTGGGTTATACTTGTTGTCGCGATGCTTAATAAACAATATGAGCGCGGTAAGATTGAAGCCATATACCAGCAGCTTGGTGAGTTACCAGGGGATCTCGAAAAGGTGTTTGAGATTCTCCTAAGCAAAGACAATCAAGATAAGCATGAGACTATATTTCTGCTATAATGTGTCTTGTTTGCGAGAAGAGCGCTAAAGCCGGAAGAATTGTACTTTGCTATGCAAGCAGGGACAAATGCACAGAACTTAGGAGCTTGGAATAGATCAGAGGTAACTAGTGAGGTTATCCAGAAACGTATCACTAATTCCTCGAAAGGCCTTATCGAGATACGCAAGGAGGAGAAGACTGTTCAGTTTATTTACGAGTCTGTCAACGACTTCCTCCTTCGAAATCGGAGGCTGCAGACTCTGGACTTGGCGTTGAAGTCAAATCCTATTGGCACTAGTTATGATCGTATGAGGGCTTGTTGCATGTCGTACCTCACGATGAGAGAACTGCCGTTACCAAAGGATAGATCAGAAGTGCAGGATCTCGCGTCCAGCTATCCATTCTTGCAATACGCGGCGGCTTACGTTCTAGAACATGCCGAAGAAGCACAAGCAGGAAATATCGAACAGAAGGAGTTTTTACAGTGGTTAGAAGAGCAGGATGGGATGCTAAGCGGGTGAGTCTGTTCCATAAGCTCTCCCAGCCCTTCGGAAAGTGCTGGGGTTTCGCATGCGGCAGTGGTATAAGCTTGTTTTACTTCTCATTGTGTCACAAGTACGGCGGGCTCGTATATGCCCTGCTAGAGAAGGGTACCGATGTTAATATGCGAGACGGGCCCTTGGGCAACGCACTGCAAATAGCTTCAGCAACCGGAGTAGAGAAGATTGTAGGGATACTGCTAGAGAAGGGTGCTGATGTCAATGCGCAAGGCGGATTCTACGCAACGCACTACAGGCAGCTTCAGTGGAAGGAAAGGAGGAGATTGTGAGGATATTGTTGGATGGATTCATTGGAAACACACTCGAGGCTCAAGATAACTGCAGCAAATCCGGTCCTCAGTGGCGAAGCCTGGTTGAATGTCAGCAGAGCGCTTCTTATTATGTGAGCGGGCTTGTTATCATTATTTGCCTCTGTTATCTGTTTCATCGACATTAACAGCGACGATGGAGATCCGGCATCCTGGATTACTGTAATCTATTTCTGATTACTAAGCTGTGCTCTCTTTGCCTTTGTAGCTCTACCCTTGGTGTAACATAGGAGCTACCCAGCTTCTACCGGCCTTAGTAGTAACTACTCTCTTATATATAGTAGCTACCCTCTTATACTCTTCTCTAAGCCAACCTTCGCAGCCAGCTCAATTCCCTCCACCAACTTGTTAGGGGTGCTCAAAAATGGCGAATGCGAAGCGGCAATGCTGAAAGTCGTGATATCACTTCCCATAGAGGCTGCAATGCCTTGCTGCACTGGAAGGGGAATTGCCTTATCGTCCTCGCAGAATATGTAAGTGCATGGCATATGGTTCCAAGGTTCGTATGTTGATTTGCCACTGAAGACGGCAGAGGACGTATGCGAGAGTTGTGCAACCCATTTCTGTTGGTCTTCCGATGATAGGTCGTGGTAGAAGATATTCTCTGGAGTCTCGGCATGGCAGTAGTCGCCCTGTGGAATGTTAGTAAATTAATTGATACTTTGAAAGTACTCATACCTTAAAGTTCATCCAAGGAAGCGGGTTACCTCCGAGAGCATCAAGAAGAGTGACGCCCTTCGGCAGCGCAAATGCACTCATGTACACAAAGTTGATAACACCACCTTCCTTTCCAGCACTCTTCCTCTGTGCAAAGCCCAGGTCTTCGACAGCACAAGATCCAACGACCCCTCCGTATGAATGAGTAACAAGGACGACTTTCTTTCCTGCATCGACCAGCTTCTCAATGGCAGCCCGGGTATGAGCCGCGTCGTCAGATAGGTCTTTGTTTGGAGGCTCGGCTCCAATGGATGGCAGCGCCACAGCTTCAGTTGGATAATTTAGCGGCTTAAGTGATTCTCTCACAGAATCATAGCCGGCAGGAAAGTGCCATGCTCCAGGCACGAAGAGGATGGTTGGCTTCTCAGTCGACATTTTGGATAGATCTGCAGGTTACTACTGGATATGTCTACTTCTCTAGATTATCAAATTTTAGGATCAGGAGAGAGAAAAGGACGCAAGAGATCGGAAGTCTTACTATCTCTATATATGAAGCCAAGCACGCCTCCGAGTCAAGAAACTTACTTCGTACTCGGCCGATCTGTCGCGCCAAGCTTTCCAGTAGGTTTTGTTTTCCGGGGGTCCGTTTCTCTCCCCAGGAATTATTGTTAGCATGCTCCATTCACGTTCTACAAGTATACCAAAGGAATTCAGCAAATAAGACACTTGGGATCTAAGTTCACACTAACAATAATTCATAGGGGTCTGTATAAGTCCATTGGCGAGAACCCTTGTTGATACCATTTCTTAAGCATAATTGGAGCATTATATGTAGTCGTGGCACACCAGAATCTTCAAATAAATGATTAAAAATATATTTAACTAATGTTTTTTATTTTTAAACTAGGTATTATTTCTTCGGTTTATATGGATCTTATATTTATATACAATCGTTTTAATTGAAATTTCCTTGAGAATTTAAAAATCATCAGAAAAAAGGATTAAATTGAGATTTAGAGTCGAATACCTTAGGTTTTTGGTAGGATTCCTTATTTTGGTGTGCTACGACTAAACGTAAGCGCATTTGGGGACACGGAAGTCAATGGGTTGCTCCGCTTCAGCTGCAAGGAAGTCTATATCAATATCCCAAGATTGAAATAGATCGGCGATTGACAGGAAATTGTCTCGGTCGTGCATAACACCACGGGTACTACCGGCCGCCAGGCTAACTTGCAGGATGTCATTTCCAGACCGATGGAAAGCTACTGGCCAATGGGAACTGTTTGGGACAATAGTCAATTCACTGACACTTAATTTCGTTGAGCACATAGTTAGAAAGAATCAACAACGAATTACTTTTACTTTTATAGCCTCTATAGTGATTAAAGTCGAAGCATAACCCTAACTAAACCAACAGGAACCGATTTGAAAAGATGAGACAGATGCAAGCTTGTTAAATCTCAATGTTTGCTTGTTTTGTTGCTCCTTTTTCTATCCGGAAGGTCAATTCTCTACTCAAGAAACAAAAGAAATTCAGTCTTCGATGAAATGCCTGGAATGGAAGTAGCACTAGCTTTCTTTGATTGCATCGATCGATTCGAGTAAGTAGAGTTCCCATTAGTTTGGCCAGTTTCACCAGTCGAGCCTTTCGGAGACTTACTTAGCTGCAGCCACTGTAGAGAGTAGCGCCTCGCTCGGGAAAGGTTCCGGCGCCGGTTGGAAAATGCAGAATTGAAGTTTCAATGCTTCCGGGGCACATTGTGGTTGCACCCGGCACCATATATCTGACTGATACATAGATAGTGGGTGTTGCGGGAAGATCCAAGCCCAGTTTGGAGTGGGGGATCTATAAGAGTGCATAGCCTCAATTTCGCTTCCCCAGACTTCCTGGTTCTCGTTTCTATAGTTCTATAATACTTTTTTTAATTAATTATCTTTTCTTATAATCTGGATCGCACAAGATTAGCCTTGATAGAAAGGAGGAAGATATGGAATGTTCCGTTCTTCGTGGCAGGTCGCGACATTATATATCATGGAAATTCTAGTTTCCATTCCACCAAATCACTACCGGTCTGATAGGTGTTAAAATTGTCGAAATGGCAGATTTGGGTCTCACAGACAACCGACAGTCTGAACTCAAAGCCACAAGTGTCGCAATCGTTTTGCTTGCAGTTGGTTTTGTTGTACTTCGGTTCATTTCTCGGCGAATGAAGGGGATTGGAATTGGGAGTGATGATGTTATGTTACATATTGCTTTGGTAAGCTCAGCTTACTGCTCTGTTTTCCTATAAAACGAGAACTGACTCCTTCTAGTTCTTCCTCTTCATGACTTTGGCAACATGTATAACCGGTATGTTTTTCTCAAACTGGCATAAACTCCAAAATCGCTGAGACCTTTGAAAGGAATACATTTTGGACTGGGACGACATATGGCAGCCCTGAGCACACCCGAGATTATATCATACGCGAAGGTAAAGATATTCATGAACGCTCCTGGAGACATTATGTCAGCTGACATAGATATAGTCGCTAATAGCATTTGAATGTCTATACGTCACCTGTGTATGCTTCACTAAGCTATCGCTGCTGTTGATGTACCGCCGCATTTTCCCAGTCCGCAGTATTAAGATCGGATCACTTGTCCTCGGCGGCCTTTCCGTGGCATGGTGTATCTCCATTATCATGGTGTCGGTCTTCCAGTGTGTTCCAATCCAGAAGATTTGGAATCCCACTCTCGAGGGTAATTGTATCAACCTGAAAGCATCATTTGTCGGAAATGCTATCCCTAATATCTTGACTGATGTGGCGATCTTGGCGTTGCCCATGCAGCAAGTCTGGGGTTTACATACCAGTGTCGCACAAAAGACACAAATCTCATTTGTCTTTTTGCTTGGTAGTTTGTAAGTTATGATCTGGTGCATCCATCTAGACTTGTTCAGCACTAACGATATGGCTAGCGTTATTTTCACTAGTATTTACCGCTTCACGACTCTTTTCCAGTTTCAGCCTGCAGATATCACTTGTACGTATCGTCGCGAAAACCATCCAGCCAGTAATAAATGAAACGGGAGCTGGCTGCTAACACCTTAACTACTTGCAGGGACACTGGCAACAGCGGAAGTATGGTGCGTAGTCGAATCAGCCTCGGGAATAATATCCGCCTGCGTGCCAACCCTGGGCCCTCTCGTCCAGTTCTCCGCTCGAAAGTTCGGTTTAACAAGCGGTCTAAATTTGTCATCGAAATCACGCACTCCCTCTGCGGGTACACATTTACAAACAATCGGCGGATCAAGCGGACCAAAGAAGACCATCCACACAAGTGGGAAGTTCGACAGCTCTAAAAAAATAACAGAAGACTCGAGGCCGTTTCGCAGATTATCTGCGCTGTCCGAAATTAATGATGAGAGAGGGAGCTGGAAAGGGGGAAGTAATGTGAGGGCTACTGTAAGGGCGCACGATGTGGAGAGTGCGAATAGTGTGGGAAGTGATGAGATACCGCTACATAAGATTGTTGTGAATACAGAGGTGGAGTGGGCTGAATCCAGCTCAAGGAAGACAAGTAAGGACAGTGATAAGAGAGAGGTGTACTAAGATTATGTGAGCTGTTAAATTTTTGTATTATGATCATAATCCGCAGCGATCGGGGGAGGTGTTCTTTGAGTTGGAAATAGAGGAAGTCTCTCAATTAAACCGCATTGCAAAGCAACGACGCTGAAGCTACTCGCAGAGGCCGTTCCAGTGATCTTATAGGACATAAATGCCATTCATCCAGATCTATAGGAAGGGGATGAACTTAACGACAAGGCGTCCGGAGATGTGATTCCAATGTATAGATGACCGTAGGATATAGTATGTAAATAGATGTGTTGAGAAATCTCGCACGCGGAATCCACCTCAATATCATAGACTGGCTCTCGCACACTGATCTGCTCGTAGAAGAAACTGAGTAGCACTCAGCTGCGTGCGACTTGCTCATATGCAGACATATCTACATCTACTCCACACAAGCGAGTTTGGGGATGATATGAAGAAGGCAAAGAGGGTCGAGCACCATAACAGCTTCTACGGTGGATGCAGCCTCTATCCACCACCGATCTGCCGGCCAGGGTACAGTCGTAGACAATGTGTGTATATGCCTGTGGGTGTACGTGCAGAATGGTATGGATCGGGAGTTCATGGTTGTATTCTGTATACTATGCAAGAGATTGAGAGCGTCAGCAGATTGAGCGAGAGCCGGGACCGTCGGAAAAAATGCATTGATATTCAAAGAAAACATGAGCAGCAAGAGCGCGAGTGACAAGGAAGGCCGAAAAGATAATTGACACCTGTACGCGAAAGAGGTTTGGGAGTCTCATACAAGCAGTTATGGGGAATGATGATACAGATAGCAGCCCTGATTCAAATCAATTTGAAGACGAAGATCTGGGCAGAAGCAAATGTCGTATATTTGATAGTGATGAGAAAGGCGACCGGCAATATTTGCCAATTCTCAGGAGATGCTTCTAGACCCCATAGAACAAATGTAAAATATCGAATATTTGCCCTTAAGCCGATTCGAATTCTACTCAGGCCTATGACAAGGTCCGTGAAGTTCCCTGTATTTGTTGTATTGGGGTCTCGCTGTTGCCCCTAGAGCTGGGATTAGACGCGAAAATTTCGCTTAGGATTATAGACGAAGATTTGGTCAAGCGAAGAGGTCATTCCTTGACGTACAGAGAAAATTTCAACCGGAGACCCCGAGGAAACCGCAAACCGAGTAGCTCCACAGTAGCCACTGTGTAGCTCGCGAGCTGAATATAAAATACTTGCTTGATGCTGTAATCTTCAGGTAATCAGTACATAGACTTTCGTTGCCTTTTCTTTTATATGGTCTTGAGTTGATATTCAGTTCGCGACGTATCGATCAAGGAGAACTCAGCAGAACCTGCGTTCCATTTGCAACTTCAAACACATCTTTAGAATTGAGATATCACGAACTTCCGATGTCGTCCCAAAGTAAAGATCTAAGGACCGAGGAGAAACGTGGTAGAAGGAGCCATCACGAGCCCACTGGCCAAGGATATGATAATAGTGATATTGTCGCTAAGAATCCTACAGAGCATAAGAGCCCTCACAGATCCGACTCCAAGACCAGAAACCCTAGGGAATCTCGAAGTAAGTCTCGTGGTCCCAACGACGGCGAGAATCGTCACAGATCCAAGTCTCAGACCAGCAACACCGCCAGCAGCAGCAGTCAGCACAGACCCAGGCCCCCAGTGAACAAGGGCGTCTGGGTAGCATCCGGAACTCCAGGTAGGGTTTCTGGGCGCTGGGAAGCTTACGCCGAGAATGACCCCAGATGGAGACCGAATTCATATTTCTACATCGGGCACAGCTTTAAAACTACTAAAATAAAAGATAAATTCGTCAAGTACCTTGAAGAGATTACACATACAGATCCTCGCAAACGTGGCTACCGAGTTATACAAAATGACGATAACAAATATGCGATCGTCCTGGACCGTGGCGCAGATAAGGCGCAAATTGGAGGAATACCCCTGGTGTGGAACAAACTCAACGGCTGGGTAGGTGACTATAAAAGGGAAAAAGGCGATGATAGCATCGAGAACTTAGAAAATCCATATGAAATGCCTTACGAAGTATGGCTAAAGATAAATCCATCTATTAATTAGTTGCAAAGATGTTGGATGGCTAGGACAGACACACCACTCGTTCTACTCAGGCATTTTAGTGAGAAGTGCGAACCTGGTGCATTTACTTCCACATCCTAGAGTTCTCGGAAAGGCGGTCATAGTAGGATCAACAGACAGGAACATGCAAAATGGAGTTTTGAGTGTTTGATTCTGCATTTTGGGATTTCTGTTTTTAGGATTATATTGGCGTGTGGGACTTTAGACTAGACACTCATTAGATTGGGAAATCGCACAATGATATTGAGTAAAGTGATAAGATTTATGCGCTCACTGCTTCTGGAGAGATTGAGTTGATCATCGAAGGAATTTACCACATCGATGCTGCTGAAAGCTCTCCGAGCTGCACCCTTGAGGACCTTCCTCGAACTCGGGCTCAACAATGGTGATGCTTAGCCGCTGAGACAGTATTGAGCAAGATATGCCCACTTCTACTATCTAGTCGCGCCTCGCATTTCTTAATGATGAATCGATGATCTACCAATGGATGTGGTCTGACTTGATCTGATTTAACACATGTGCCTTTTTGACTATTCCAAACGACTGAGGTCGGAGGACGGCTTCGTCCAACATAGCAGGGAGGAGAGAATGGAAAACAGAGAGAGCAAGGCAAGTTAAGTCCACTAGAGAAGATGTGGGAGTACGTAAGGCAAAATAAAACATACAAAAGACAAGTACCAAAACGAAGAGGCAAACATTTCGTGGACGGAGGGAATAAGAAATCGAAGCATTGAATAGATTCGAGACGGACTGAATGAAAGACTTGTAAGTCTACCTCCTAGAAGATATTTATACTCCCCTGCTAAAGGATCAAAACGGCCTTCTGCTTTCCAGACTGGAAATATGTAATTCGTGGATGGTGATCTATAAGCACTTCAACTGCTCATGTATCTCGGCAGACCAACAGGAGATGCGAGTCTGGTGTCCAAGTATGGAAAATCGTAGTCCTTTCCGGGATGACAACAGCTCGATGGTAGTCGGTGACCGGTTTCTAATTAGGGTGTATTATTCTATCTCTATGTCGTCTATCCTGAACTCCAATCTATGTTGCCTGAGCGTCTAAAGTGCCTCTATATATCGTTTGGTATCTACAATGCATGCCGAAAAATTTGCTGGAGGGGTTGGTTGCCGCTTAGAAGGACGTCGTTAATTGGGTTGGTTGATGATAATCATCGATGTCGTTCGTTTGGGTGCGTTTCATAGCTTAGCCATCGGCTTCACTTCCTTCAAAATAATGAACAGCGCATCTCCCGTAGCCAAAATCGTCCCACTGCCATCCTCAATCGTCGCTTTCCCGAAGAGCTTCCGCCCCTCTTTCCTCTCTATCCAACTCCTCCCTAACACGATCGACGGTGTCGGAATCGGCTTCTTGTAGGTGATATTAAGATAAGCAGTCATCGTCGTCTTGTCCGCCGGTCTCGCGCTCTCCGCCGCACACCCTATCATATCGTCCAACATCACACCGATGAATCCCCCATGACAGGTATCGATGTGGCCATTTACATGTGAACCCAGGCTGATGAGTTGGAGAATTTCACCGAAAGGGCGAGTGCTAGAAGGCGGCGAGTAGAGCTGTTGCAATTCTTTGATAGTCTCTGGGGTGTTCAACGCGATGCTCGTTAATGTGTCACCAGTGTGCGGCTTGAGGATTCGCTGGCGAGCTTCGAAAGGGCGGAGTGTGGGGTCGGAAATAATTGCTTGACACCATGGTTGAGAGGAGAAGTGCGCTGCCGTCGTGGCTGGAATGGGGGCGAAAGTATACAGCTCTTTGCGGACGGTCATGGCGGGAATCGAGGATGGTGCTCCATGTTAATTTAGGGGAAACGCGAGGTTATTCACGACTTTCATAAACCTCGGCTCCGATAGTAGTTCGGAATCGACAACCGCAATAGATCCATAAACCTCGGCCCCGGTTGTACAGCAGTTCGGAATTGATAGCCGCGAGGGACCCATCAATCATGACGGATAAAAGTGACGCCAATCTCCGAGAAGGTTTAGCGGTTGAGGCAGAAAGTGGCCCATGTGCTCAAGTTGAAACGATGAAACGACGGAAACGTCGGAAGATCATAACGGGATGAAACATGAGAGACATGGACGGGCATGGACGGGAGTCTGGAAGAGAGCGATAGGGCTTGGATGCTGGAAAGAGAGTTCAGAAGTGAGTGCGTGAGTGCGTGAGTGCGTGTGTACGAAATACTTACATTTGCATTGCATGACTGTCTCCAAAGTAATGTAAAGGAGAAGGGGAGAAGGGGAGAAGGGGAGAAGGGGAAAAGCGACTGAATATTGAAGGATGGGTTGATTCCGTAGAAGTATTGGAAATAATGTTAATCATCCTTCCCATCCTTCCAATAGCTTCATCATATCACATACCTCGTACAGCAATAGCCCCCCTTTCCTAACTTTGTCTGGTGAGTAGTGGTGAGAGTACGGACAGGTTGGCACAGGTTGGCACAGGTTGGCACAGGTTGGCACAGGTTGGCACAGGTGGGGTGATATCGGTGATGATCAAAGAGCTGCATGGACCTCTTTTGGAGATGAAGACTTCGTACTTATATGAAGTTCATATATGAGGGTTCGTTGGACCTGCAGACGCGCAGACTCGGCATGTGAAAGGTACCGCTGTCAGCAAATCAGCGGGCACACAGCGGGCACACAGCGGAGAAGCGATCGACAATAACGGTTAGCATACGAAAGTACCCCAATATTTATAGGCTATTCTCCAATATTTATAGGCTATTCTCCACTACCCAAGTACCCTAAGACGATGAAACGAGTAACGAGCCTGCTTTATGTGTCTATTTTAGAGCCCAGATGCCCCTGTAATCTATCAACACAGTACTTCGTACGTTACCGGTAAGTTACATGAGGGCCAGCAAAAAGAAAAGACTGGACGCGCCGCACAGTGCAGTATCAAACTGTTTTCTTCTTGCGCTCAGCATTGGTTGATGTGAAGTGGAATAATATGTGTTAGTTCCTCAGCGCAGCTTGAATAAATCTTGTCCATCCTGCCCTGCCCTGACCCAGCCCAGCCAGCCCACTTTCTAACTCTGAGCTTCTCCATTCTTTCTCATCGAAGCATTTCATCCCTCCCTGGACATAGCTCCAGAGCTTCAATTTCGAACTCCTTGTGGTTCTGCCCATTCATTGGCTGTCAGCGACACGCTCATTCTTTCTTGGTCATCTTTTTGAGCTAGCCACTCACTCACTCTTTGCGAATTGTTTCATTCTACGAAGTACCGACGCAAAGTTGTCGACAACAGCAACCTCTAATGCGACCATAATACCATTCACTCATTCCCCGAATCATTCGACTTTGTCCAGACTCTCCTTCATAATCACACTGCTTTCTACCGTTTCCAAGTCGTCTTGATTCACTTCTACAAAAGCGTATTGATATTATTTGTTTACTTCCAATACCCATACACCCTTTTTCTCACAAGTCGCGCAATTAAAACACCACCACCATCATCACCTACCACATACAGCTTACACAGCCTCGGCCATCCTCTTACAATCCTTCCAATAATTACGAGAACACGAGATACATATCAATTTCAGTGTGGAGGACACTCTGGATATATCTTAGCTACAAAAGTCTAGATCCCCCGAATCTTTCGAGAATACAGATCTACCCTCGGCTCAGGACCTTGAAGGACCTTGAAAATAATCTTGCGACGCGATCCCGAAGATCGCCTCGATTAATATCACGGACCCTAGCGACGATCATACTATTCTGGCACAAAGGGAGGCATAATGTGGAGGCGTCTGAACCCTCCAAAAAATGGCGGCGCACGTCAATCTAGCATCAGTGAGCCGGTACTGGTCGAAACGACGATCTATGAGAAATCCTATGGGGCTGGCGGGGGAATAAATGTCGATATGGATATCCCGCATTCTGGTCCCCCTCCGCCAAGACCGAAGAGAGACGATGCGCCAAAGGGACTACCACTTCTTCCATTGTAAGTCTTGTGACTTTCCTATCGTGCGGTTGGCTTTGAAGTTGGCGGGCAAAAGGAAATTGGGAGGGAGTCATGGTTGTTCAGCTTATGCTTCAGCTCTGTCATTTCTCGACTAATCGATGTCTCATCCTGAGAAACTTATACTGATGGTACAACAGTACTGTAGTTCCTCCTATGCATTCGCGCCAGAATTCTCACAACGATAGACCGGTATCTTCAGTATACTCACAGCAATCTCCAAGTGCTTTTCATGACCAGTTCCCTTACAATACATACGCGAAACCCATGACTCCTGATACAGCAGATGTCTCTCCGCCGAGTTCTCCCGAACTTGATGGCCATCGAAGGTATGTTGTGCGATTTATTTGGATACTGAGGGACTTTTGGTTGTACGGCAGATACCAGTCGGGAACTGCTGTGTGCTGTGTGCGGACCATACGTCAACTGCGCTAGTTCGCACGACGCGTTCATTCTTTTTTCTACTTGTTGTCTGCGTGGTGGAAACTGACTCCTAGCAAACAGTAATGCAAATCGATACCAAGATCATGAAGTCTCACCAATCGACGAGATACCGGATGTCTCACGACTCGGATTTGGAAAGACGAGGGAAAATGAGAACTCAAACTCCAGATTGAAGCCGCCATCAAGCAGCATTCCAGTCATGAGAAGAGAGAAAAGACGTAATCAAGTTGCCGCCGCCGCTGCAAACCTACTGGCCCGGAAAGATGCTGGCGATGGATCGAAGGGTAGAAAGACTGCCGATGTTAGATGGGATCCATATTCTGGCGAACAAACTACAAGCGAAAAGGGAAAACCGCAATCCGTCAAGCCTGGAGAGTTCTCAACACCCGGACATCCGTCAATCGGAAAGATGGGCAACACCTCCATAATAAGTGCAGCTCCAAAACCTCAGATGTCGTTTGGCGAGCGTGTTCGCAAATTGAAGAGCAATGCTCCGATAGAGAAACCGGAGTGGAAAGGAGCAACAGGACGCACCACAATTGTGCCTACACCTACAGACAACTACGATATGCCACCCCTTAAAATACCGCCAAGAAGCGAAAAGCGCATTACATCGCGCACCAACACCCCTGCATCATCCGTCCAAAGTCCTGCTAGTGAAACAAAATCGGCATCATCATACCTGGATCTACCTGGCACACTCTCTGTCAATGCAGGACAATCATCAGGCGGCCGAAACAGCCCGCAAACCTTTATTGAACCATCTCAACTATCTCAATCAGATTATGTATCTCAGGACTTCCAAGACTACACTTCCGCAGAGAACCACTACAAACATGCACAGAAGGACTCCACCGGTACCATCGAGCGCAATTTCCGCGAAGCTCTCAAGAATTCCTTCCCACCGATCGATCCCAATGAACCTTACGTGCAACCTCCCTCGCGATTCAGCATTTCCACTAGAGCGACATCTGAAGCCACACAATCCACGCGGGCCCCATCCTTGGACCTGACGAATTCAGAAACCATGCATCCACCTATGCCCATCCAGGCCTACACCATGACCACCCAAGGCCCCTCCTCAATCCTAAACCGCAAGCGCCCAAAAGTCGCTTCCGACTCTCCAACTCCCTCTTCCAACTCCAACTCTAAATCCGTTACCAGAAAAGCAGTTAATTCTTCAACCCCCATCACCATCAGTATGACTTCCTCGATCGCACCCCCGCCGCGCACTACCTCATTCACATCCACCTCCTACGCCGCGTCCATGAAGAACACCAAATCCCTTCCCAACACCCCCGCAGAAGCCCAATCCCACGATCTCATCAGTACCCTAGAAGCCAAACTCGAGGCTCTGGCGCATCGTAGACAGAATATCGAGAGAAGTATTAAGGCGATGACGGAGTTGATGCCGGCGGATAAGATTATTATGACGGAGGAGGTGAGGAGGAAAAGAGAGGTCGAGAAAAAGCAGATTGAGGGGTTGAGGGAGGAGGAGGCGGAGATTAGGAAGGAGGAACATGAGGTGGGGTTGAAGTTGCATAGGGCGTGGAAGAGGAGGGATAAGGATACGGTTTATGAGCCGACGGGGTTGTGGGTTAGGAGGGTGACGGGGTGAGGGCGAGATGGGGAGGAGATTGGGATGGGGGGGGTGGAGGGTATGTAGGATAGAATAGTGCGGTTGGGATATGATAGATGGATAGTTAAGTTGCTAAAAAGGGAGTTGTGGGTTTATTTCATCGCATGCGGGCAGCGAGCGCTGTGTTCTTTTTCTTCATTCTTGCCATGGTATAGGGAGGGAACCGGACTTGGAATGTGTGCTGGGTGTATAGGGGTTGTAGTGGGTGTGGTAAATAGAAGATGGATGTGTATGATAATTTTTATGTATATGTATGCACTTTCCTGGTTTCTGACTTGCTGGCTGTGTGGATGTATGAATATATGTGTGTGTATATGGATGTGACTGTATATAGATGTGATTATCTGTCTACTTGTGATATTGTGATGTGATGGGATAGGGTAGGGTATGGTGTGTTGGTGTTGGTGTTGGTGTTGGGTGGGAGAAATCAAGAAGGGCGAGGGGGTATGGCAATTCTGCTGTGGGATTTGAGGGCGAGAGTGAGCGTAAGGCTGTTGAAGTTGTATTTGGTGTAGTTTGACATATGGACTTTTGCTGTGTGGAATTGTAGATGAGAGTGGTGGTGGGATTCCGGAGACTGGATGGTGAAGGGGTTATGGATGAATATGATGGAGAGATGGGTAATTGCATGGGTTTGGAAGAGGAGTTCGCGGAAGGTATGGAAGAAATTGTGTTGGGGGAAAAGGTTCCAGGAAATGGTGTTGAGGTATTTGTGCATGATGGTATTATTATCGTTACTGAAGGAGATGAATGAGATAGGTGTCATAAGTAAGGAGTAGGGACGATATATGCCGCAGCGGGATCGAAGCTGAAAAGAAGGGAAGGGACCAATGAGTGAGTGGTGCTCCTCGGAGTCCCGGATGGAGAATGGACAGGCTAGACTCGGTGGGAAAAGTAGTGCTACTGTGGTGTTGAATTGATTTGATTTGATTCCCTAAGCTAAAGAGCGTTGGTGCTTTAGTTGTCTTCTTCGTCTGTATCATAGGGTTGCGGACAAGTTGATCTAGATATATCCCATTTCCGATTCCATTTCCGCGGTGGAAGAGCCCCTTTTCCCTTCTTCCCCTCTTTCGCATTCCCTCTCCATAACCATCTGCTCTCCCCCAATCCGAAATATCCGCCCCCAACCCACCTACTCCCCCTTCTCCCTCTCTAACCTCTCCATCTCCTTTACGCTAACCAGCTTCCCCACCACCAAATACTTCTCCTCAAACCTCTCCTCCCACCCCTTCAACGCCTCCAATTCCTCTCCATTCAAATCCTCCAGCGAATCCAGCTCAGCATGTAGATCCTCCGTCAGCATCTCCGGATCAAAACTCCCCTTCGCCAGGCCGCGGCTGGCGTCCCGTCCCGCAAAGTTCTCGTATGGTCCGCCGGGGCCGTAGAAGTTCCTCCCGGTGGAGACGTCGAAGACGCGCCCGCGCACGGCGAGGTACACGGGGGTGTTGTTTTGCCCGGAGTAGGGGAGGAGGGTGGGGGGAGTGAAGGTCTGGAAGATGATGGGGGTGGGGGCTGGGGGCATTGGGATGGCGCGTTTGGGGCGGAGGGTGGTGTAGGTCAGGAGGGCGAGGAGGGAGAGGAGGAGGAGGTTGAGGGGGGTGGCGAGGGAGGCGCTGGGAGGGGGTTAGTTATGTTGTTCGGGTATGGTGGAATGGAGGTGTGTGGGTGGAACGTACACTTCTGCGCCGGCGGGCTTTTGAGCTTCTGTGGTCGCGGATTGGTCAGCGGATTGGTTCGACTGGTTTGTGTGAAAGGATCCAAAGGATTGAAGATTGCTTGATTAATCACGGGAAGGAGACAAGAAAGACACACCAGCAGCCATTCTCTTCTCAACGTAATCCATCTTGCTGATGTGGTCTCACCAATTTCCAAATCTGCTGTTTCGTATATTGCGGCTGGCGGGCACTTGCAATTCCTAGTCAGTAGCAGGGAACAGTCGCAGAACGGTATTGGGGTGGATTGCGCTCCAATCGTATGTCTGTAGAGTGTTTGTCGTAGAATATGCTGCGATGTGAGAAAGTAGTGGTGAACGCTTACAGATTTATAGATGATATGGAAGCTTCGAGCTCGGTGTCCGCGCCGCGGAAGTTGCGGGGATTCCGGAAAGATTAGATAAGGTGATTGATTGGCTCGATTGCTTGACCAGCGGGGTGTACGAATTCATTATATGTCAGTGCAAAACCCCGTCTTTATTTATTATCTTTTCAATACTCTAATCGATTAACTGAACCCTAGTTATAGACAATATGAATGATAAGTTTACATGAAATCATTATTCTGCTTAAATCTTCGTCTTGATCTCCTCCTCAATCTGCAATATTAACGACTCCAACGTTATCTTCTCTCCTAACAACTGCAAAAACGGTATATCGACTTTAAACACCTGCCAAACCCACGTTCGGAATTCAGCTGCCAACATGCTGTCCATTCCATACGCCGTGAGCCTTTTCTCCAGCTCTACTTTCTCCACTGAAATTAATATAAGATTGGAGAATCTCTGTTTGACCAACGCTGTGATGGCTTCATGCAGGGACCCTGCAGTTTCTAGAGCAGCTTCGAGATGGTTGGATATCTTGCTTCCGTGGGAGGACGAAGTAGTCGGTGCTGATGACGACAAGGTCGACGAGAGTAGATTGGCGCGAGGATCGGAGAGAACGATATGATCACCCTCGAAGCCTTTCTTACGAAGCTCCTTGAGACCATGTGGCTCAAGACCCGTGAGAATATGGCTACTTGCTGCCAAATCGCCACCAAGCCCATCAGTTTTACCTTGCGAGCTAAGCGCCAAATCGACAATCTGGATGAGTTCGTCTTCGTTGATAGCTTGGATACCTTTGCGAAGTAACAAGGCTTCGATCTCTGGGTTCTCATGAAGATAACCAACTTCTGAGATCATACCAAGACCAAGTGCTGTTGCAGGTAGACTCAACGAGTGACGATAACGTGCGAAGGCGTCCAAGAAATAGTTAGCAGCGCAGTAGTTTGATTCCGTTGCGGTACCCACGGAGCCCGACACAGAAGATGTCATCATGAAGAAATCAAGGGGGTCAGAAGCCTCACGTGAGGCGATACTGTTGTGAAGATTCCATGTGCCGATGACTTTCGGATCGACACCAGTGTGCCACGCCGAGTTGCTCATCGAAGTCCAAAGTGCCTCGGAAAGTCCCATGGCAGCTTGGATGACGCCTCCGAGGACCCCAGAAATCGAATCCACGGCTCTCTGTACATCTGCAGCATTCGCGACATCACCGCGGACGACATCAACTTGCGCACCGGTTCTTCTCAGGTCTTCTACAAGGTTGCGCGCCGCAGAACGGTCGGTTCCAGAGCGGCCGAGGAAGACGAATTTTCGGGCACCACGATCGAACATCCATTTGGCAATGGACTTGCCTAATCCTCCGAGACACCCGACGAGGAGATAACTCTTCTGGGCAGAAAAGGTGGTTTCGTATTTGAAGGGGAGTATCTATAGAAAATCAGAATGGACGTTCGGTTTTCAAAAGTCAAGAAAGACTCACCTTGATGCGAGATTCGGGATTCTCAAACGAGACCGCAATTTTTCCCATGCGGTCCTTCAGCGAAAAGTACCGGAAAGCATCCGTAACTTCCGAAACGTCGAAAACTTTAAGCGGCTGTATTGATTGGATTTGGCCTTCTCGGTAGAGCTTCATAGTCTCTTTAAGTAGTCTGAGAAACTCAATGGTTAGTTTCTAGCTGCGATCATCCAGGCTCAGATGTGCTTACCTTGCCCAAATTGCCTGCACTTTAGGACTCTTGCTGTAATACAACCCAGACAAATCGAAGGCCGTGAAAGTAGCATTCTTAAGGAAATTCCTCATGTCAAGATGTCCCGCATCGAAGATGTCTTTCTTCCCAACCTCGACGAAACGTCCGAATTCAGCACATGCCCTCCAACTTTCATGAAGAAGATCACCAGTCAGAGAATTGAGAACCACGTCAACACCTCTTCCGTCGGTAGCAGCCAAGATCCCGTCCAAGAAAGACGAATCTCGTGAGTTGAAGATATGGGAAGGCTCAAGACTAAAGGTGTTGATTAAGTATTCGCGCTTTGCTTGGCTTCCGACGGTGACGAAGATCTGGTCATGTTAGCAACTGTCCTGAGGGCGAAACATTTCCTAACGCAACTCACCTCTGCACCAGCCAGTTTTGCGATTTGAATGGCTGCGATACCAAGCCCACCAGCACCCGAATGGATGAGAACCGTCTATCCAGGTGTTAGTGAAATTCCCTAAAGGGGATGAAAAAGACATACTTCTCCCGCTTGGATCTGTGCTCGATCGTGCAAGGCGTAAATGGCAGTAGAAAAAGCCACCCCCAACGTGGATACGGTGTTGAAATCTTCCCCATCTTCCAGCTTGACACAAGCCCAATGGGGAGCTCGTTCCACCAATCTGAAGTCGTTGGGCGCCATTACCACAACCCTGTCTCCGACGGCTACGTTGTTGACCGATGAACCAGCAGACCTTACAACACCACTATACTCTAAAGCGCAAGTACCGTTTATCGTTTCGGTCTTACCGCTTAAAACATAGATATCCTGGAGCCAGTGTCAGTGTCAGGGTGACAATCAAGGCTCATTGAACATACCTTTGCATTTAACCCAACGGACTTCACATCGATCTCAACATACGTGTCAGGTAGAGGTTCTTGGTGAATCTCTTGCTTGAAAGTCAGAGTGTCAAACTGTCCAATATTCTGAATGATAAGTCGCGCATCACGCGCATCTTTCAGCGCCGCTTCTCCGACTATACGTCCCTGCTTCTGCTGGAATTTCTGGTTAAGATCCTCATCAGGAACAAATCTACTGACATGAATTACACCATTTCGCTGAAGGAATTCATAGTCGATCGAAAATTCATCTTGGTGAAGGATGTCTATGATATGCCTCGCTGTCGTGGTCCTTGAGGAAGCACCGTCGATGTCCAGGGTGAAGAATTTCAAGGATGGCTGCTCCAACATGAGAGCTCTTGAAAATCCGTTCACGAGGGCTGTCTCTGGGTTTTTGCAATCCATAAAGTTTGCGTTGGTGAGCCAAACTATATTTGCGGCGTTGTCGGTAATGATCTTGAGTTTTGACATCTCGGTCTCGGTCACAGTAGATAGAAGATTCTTCTGTGTTTCGGCGGTCAAAATGACAGTGCTTTTTGACGGAATGTTGCTCGAGGCGACTTCAGAGAGTGTGATATGCGTAACATTCACAGTATTTTTCAGGTTTGTTAAAGCTTCTGAAATAGTCGTTCCCAGGTCACTTATGGTATGCTCGACCTGTAAGAAGCGGAAGTCAGAAATCGATCCATTTCGAGGGGAAGGGATTCGGTATCCGAATCCAGCACAAATGACTCACTATGATAGCTTGGTGAATACTGGTAGACCTTTTATGTTCTTCATTCGCTTTTCTACCGGCGAGGACAACGCAGGAGTTGTCGTCTATTTCGGACGTCCTGATATCAAAGTCATTCACGGTGTGCAGGTCCGAATTAGTGCTTCGAGACACAGCTAGAACTAGACCTGTCGATGACAAGAATCTAGCAATGGCATCGAGGCGAATTCCCAGAGTTGAGTCGGCATTCTCGGTCTTCAATTCCATTAGCGTATAACATCACAAGCAGCATTAGAGGGACTCACCTCAGGTAGAATTATAAGATCAAAGGTATCTGTGGCCACGTATGGCGCCCATTCTTCTACCTTGACAGATGAGGGCGCTTTTGAGGGCTTCGCAACTGCTATGCCCCCTTCGATCAACTTTCCAATCGTAAAAGATTGATGTCGAGGGAACGCGCTAGTGGATCGAAGCAAATCTAGACAAGACTGTGTGAAATCTGGGTGTTGACCACCGCCAAGCTCGAGTATCCGCAAGGTAGGAGTTTTGTGAGTGATGAGATCGAGAGCACTAAGAACTTTGAGCATTGCGACATCTTGAGTGCCTGTTCCAATGTTCGCGGATAATGCGGAATCTGCGAGAACTGAAGAGAAAGTCTCGGCATCTGGAAGTCCTAGCCCGTTGATGTCCGGCTTCCATAAGACTCGCAAGATCGGATGACGCTCAACAAAGCTATCATTGTTGACTGCACCTTCATAAGCGACCATGCGAATTCCACTCATTTGCGCATAGACATATCCTTCGCTGTTGTAAAGCTCCGCAAACATGTTCGTTTGTCCAGCGCCTCTCGGTTCAGACTTTGCGTTTATAAAGCATTGCTCAGGCGGGCCTTGGACAGCTGAAGCTCGGACTGTGATACTCTCAATCATCACAGGTATCTGTCCTCGCAAACTTCCGATCAAACCACCTGCAGTGGATATGATGCCGGCCTGAAGCATTGCATCAGCGGTTATGGGATGGATGTAATACCGATCGTCTTTCTTTTCCGCACCGGGTGCCGCTTGAAGGTGGGATACTTCAGCAATAGCATGACGAAGTGATTTACCTCGATGTACCTGGAGCTTCTTGATAGACTGGAACTCAGGACCGAAGTTAAGGCCTTCCTTGATCAGCTTCCCGTACCAGTTACGCACAGCATTGGGTTCCATGGATTCTCCAGCGAACTTGAGTTGTTTCTCTAGCACGTCTCTCGAAACTGTGCGTCTGATCAATCCTGTGGCGTGAACAAGAGGAATCTTGTCCTGTATAGAAGTTATCTCGAAGCTCAGCCAGTTTTTCGATTTGCTGGTTTGAGAAAGAGCTTGAGGTCGTAAGGTAGTAAACAATTCAATACCAGGGCTAGTCAGGTTTGGCGATAGTGTAAGCGCAGCAAGAATATTGACATTTCTGAGTTCAATGGATTCATGTAGTTTCAGATGTTTTCCATGGATTTGAGACACAGCTTCGATGGCCATTCCAATGAACGCAGCGGCGGGGAATACTATTTGTTGGTCCAATTTGTGGTCTTCTAGCCAAGGAACGTCCTTCACGTGGAGAACATTTCTCCATAAACGGTCCGTCAGATTTCCTCCTCCGATCAAGGATCCCAAGAGCTCGTGACGCGGATACTCCCTGTATCGGAATTCCAGACTAGCCCGGCTCTCGTTCCATAGCAGCTGGTCGTAAGTCCACTGATAAGTGGGCAGGTCTTTGACCATGACGCCCGCCGAGGTGATGTCTCTATGACGTTCCCCAGATTGTAAGGAGTTGATTTTCTCGAAAGAAATGTCCGATCCACTGAGGAAAAGTTGGCCCATTAGTTTCAACAAGCTAGTCGAGGAATCTTCTCCTCTGTAAAGGGCACTGTAGTATGGGAGATCAGCTTCGGTTATTCCTAGCCGTGTCCGAATTTGATTAATCGGGAGTTTGAGAGCTGCGTGTGGTCCCAGTTCGATGAGCTGAAATTTGCGTCCACTTTGGAGAACTTGGAGAGCCTGTGAGAACAGGACAGGACACTCAAGGTTTGCTCGCCAGTAGCTGGAGTTCGCGGCTGATGTCATGGCCTCACCGGTCACCGAAGAGATGAACAGGGGACTTTCAGACAAAGGTGATATAGCATGTGTCAGATCAAGAACATTATTGATGAGGTCCTCATATTGTTGTCCAACTGATTTCACGTGATGAGAGTGATAGGCTCGTCCACCAGTGATGAGCTTTCGCCTGAAGGTATTAGTGGTGCCCAATTTCGACATCATGATATCAGCCGCATCTGAATCCCCACTCATTGTGATGCTCACGGGAGAGTTCACACAAGCGACGGTTAGTTTGCCTTCGAGACCCGCCTTCTTGATTCCTTCAGTGCCTTCTTCTTGAGAGAGTCCAACGGCCATCATTTGACCGGTGGCTGGCAGTTTCCCAACGGCATATCCACGGTAGTAAGCAATGACGATGGCTTGCTCGGCTGTCAGGCAGTTTGCAGCATAAGCTGCTGCAATCTCGCCTACTTCGGTGTTAATGGCATAAGTATGAAAGAGTGAGAAGCTTACCTGAGGAATGACCGACAATTCCCTCTGGTTTGATGCCCCAATGCGCTAGAACATCAATGATTGCGATCTGTATAGCAGTGCAAGCTGGCTGGGAGTGAGTCACTTCGTTCATTTGACTATCCTCGGCTGGTTCGCTCAATACATCTAGGAGTACCGAGTCAGCAGGTTGAAACCGATCTTTTGGGGCTATATGTACCTAAAAGTTTCCAGGATGGTGGGTGAGGTAGCTTTTGTAGAATGGCATCCATCTTTTGGATACTCAAACGTGCCACTGGGAATTGCTCAATTAACCCTTTACCCATCTCGGCCCATTGAGCTCCTTGGCCAGTGAAAACAAAAGCAAATGGACTATCTGTGCGATTGTTCTGAGACGCTATTTTTGTCTGAAACTCTTCGCTACGCAGGTTCTGCGCCAGTTTACCTTGACGGGCAATGATAAAACCACGAACAGGTAGTTTAGACCGTCTTTTGCTGAGGGTATACGCAAGATCTGCTATATTAAGATGATCGGCTTTTAATCCTGAGACACGACTCAACAACGATTCCGGATTTGAGGCGGAAAACGGTAGCAGGAAAGCCTTGTCGGTTAGTGAAAGAACCTCGGTCGAAATAGAGCTCTTTTTATGGTCTGCTGGGAGAAATGCATCCGCAGCTTCAAGGACCACATGGGCATTTGATCCTCCATAACCGAAGGAATTCTACAAGCCAAGCTAGTTAGCGAACCTGTAAGATCCAAAAGTGAGGTCACTCCTGAGAAGTGATAATTGTGGTCTATATGGCTGGATTTTGCTTCACCGAACCCCATTGAACAACTGAAAGAAATACTTACTACTCCTATCCTACATGGGCCTCCATTGTCTAAGAATGGAGTATTTCTAGTGACGATCTCAATATTCCATTCACTTGTCTTGATCTTTGGGTTTATAGTCTTAACGCCAATAGTTGGTGGGATCAGACCAGTTTCCAGGGCGAGTGTCGCCTTGATGATGCCGGATATGCCACTTGCGGCCTCGCTGTGCCCTAGACTTGGCTTGATCTGCGAATTTTATAGTTAGATGGGTATTATCCGCTTTTGGGACATAACTCACTCCTCCGATAAGCAATGGTGAATCTTTCGGTCTGTCTGCAAATGCGCGTGACAGAGCTTCAACCTCGATCGGATCACCTACTAGAGTACCCGTACCATGACACTCTACGTAAGCGGTATTGCTAAGACTTAACCCAGCAACCGCGTGGGCCTTTCGAATCACGGCTTCCTGGGCCCTGGCACTGGGAAGTGAGATTCCTTGGGTTTTCCCGTTCCTAATGCAGTTGTTAGTATCGTAGCTAGCCGAACGCAAACTGTAGAAATTCACGTGTTTATTGCAGATGCCCTTATCACGGAACGGATAGGATCACGATCGCGGATGGCGTCGCTCAGACGTTTCACGAACAAGGCACCAATACCATCAGCTCTAGCATATCCATCTGCAGAGGAATCGAATGTGTGGCACGTCGATGTGCCGGATAACACACCGGCTTTCATGGTAGCCATATGCTGCTCCGGTAGTTGAACGAGGTTTGCACCCGCGACCACTGCAGCATCACACTCGCGATTTCTTAAAGCCATCACGGCTGTATGCAGACTAACGAGGGAAGAAGAGCACGCAGTATCGATGACCATACTGCATGTAGTTAGTCAGATGTTCTAAAGCTACGTGCATCTTTTTCATACCTTGGCCCTTGTAGATTGAAGACATGATTGACACGGTTGGCGAGGATAGTTGTTCCCATGCCAGTAGCCGTGTAACGATGGAAATACTCGGGGTCTCGGCCTTGCATCATTAAGAAATCCATAGTGAAATTTCCCACGTAACAACCAGTGTTTGACCCTGACATGTCCTCGAGAGTAACACCAGCACTCTCAAAACATTCAAAAACAACTTCTAGGAGCTTCCTCTGTTGAGGGTCCATGTAGGTGGCCTCCAAATTGTTGATGCCAAAGAAAGTATTCTCAAAGTTGCGAATATCATCCTTTAAGAAATACCCGCCTTTGGTATCCCTACGGAGGATTAGATCATGTGTCATTGAACGAGAGATATCTCACTTACATGCTACCAGGTCGGTCACCGCCCTTAGGATGATAGAACGCGTCTATATTCCATCGATCAGATGGCAAGTCACATTGCCCTGATCGACCATTCACGAGCATGTCCCATAACTGACTGGGAGAGTTGACATCTCCAGGCAATTTACATGCTTTGATCATTAGCTATGTTCAAATAGTGAAAGTAACAGTGTGAAAGAGAATCATACACATCCCAACAATGGCAATTGGCTCCACTGGGTCATCTCCCGGGTGCTCCGTCGGTGCCCATGTTGGCTGAGCATCTCCATCGACGAGAACATAGCGACTTGACGACCTGCTAGTATCTGTCGATTTCGAAGGCATCTCTGCGCATGTGGGTCGAAATCTCCCCAATGACGATAAAATACAAGTCTTTAATGGTAGACAAAAAGCTGATGTAACATTGGTGGTTTATGGTTCGTAGACATTTATATCATTTCTGGCGTTCAAGCAATATTCTGGGTCACCGTCCATCCCATGTTACAAAAGTGGCAGGAGAGGTCTCTCGATAAGATCTAACACATAATCGAATTAGCTTCGGGCGTTTTGGCCACCGTAACAGCGTAACATCCTGTCTACTCCCCATGTGGGCGTGGGGCACAGGGTCGGGTCATTCAATGATCCCGGAGATCTCCTGAAGCTCGACGTCTTAAGACTAGCCAGAACGAGTATTATGCTCTTGTCTCTCCTATTGCTTTGTAGTGGGCCAAGTCGAGCTCTTTTCATCACACATCGCTCGCACCGATTTACCTCCACTTAGGTGGTATTGTACGGCTAATTGGCCAGGGTTACTAACAGGGAGCTCAGGCATATAAAAGAATCATTTGTAATTAGTTCTGCAGCTCTTAGTTTTGGTGCTAAGACTGAATCTTTATTGAGCCTCTGACCCAAGGGAATGCAGTTGTCACGCAAATCGTCGCAATCATATATATTTCTGGAAATTCATCAAAATTCTGACAATAATCTCAAGTCATGGAAAAACAAAGAAGTATCCTTATAACAGGGTCAGTTGGAAGATTGATTAAAGTGAAAGCTAGCTAATAACTCTTTGCTTTAGTTGTGGGAAAGGAGGCATAGGACATGCTCTTGCTATGGAATTCAAAAAGAACGGTACGGAAGCTCAGTGCTAAAATTGATAACAAGAGCTAATTTGGGATTCTAAGATTATACTGTAATCTCAACTTTACTCGCACATGAGAGTCGCGAGCATCTCGAGAGTATCGGGGTTCATGTCTTTACATCTGATGTAACTAGCGACGAGGACGCCGAATCCTTGAGAGATTCTGTTGAGAAGTTGACAGGAGGCATGCTAGATGTTTTGGTAAACAATGCGTACGCATGATATCATCCCTCATGACCGAGTAAGCGGTATTAACTTTTATAGGGGAGTTGGTATGTTCCACGTTGAAATTATCTACTCGGATGTTGACACATCGTCAAGTCTATACCATGACGGCAGTTGATACAGACGTCAAAGAAGTCGAGAGAATGTTCGCCGTGAATGTTTTTGGTCCTATGAGAATGGTACGCGTCTTTCATAAGATGATTGTCGCAGCACAAGGAACCATTGTCAATATAGGGTCAGTCGGAGGCATCGTGCCGTATATCTATGGTGGTAAGATTGATCTGTGAAATCCTGTGAGGGCTAAGAGTATAGATTGACCGATTTTTCAGCGGCCTACAATGCGAGTAAAGCAGCTCTTCACCACTGGGGAAACACTCTCCGAGCAGAACTGAAGCCATTCGGGTAAGTTTATCAATACTATATGCGATATCAAGCATTCTAATTGATACGCAGCGTTCGCGTCTTAGTCGTGATTTCTGGGGAGGTAGGGACGAACATTCTAAAGCGTGATAGTGGAAGAATGTTACCCGAGGGTATTGTTTCCCCGAGCCAAACCCCGCGTCTGTCGTTCATCTCTACTAACACTTCCACTAGATTCTATATACCAGCCCCTAGCCTCTGAGTTCCAGGCCCATATCAATCGTGTACCGAGTACCACCACACCAGCTGTCTATGCTGCAGGGGTCTTCCGCGAGGTTGTCAAGCCGTCGGTCGGTTCGTGGTTCTGGCATGGAGCGCAGACATCCTTCGTCCGATGGTGCGATGCACTCCTGCCACGGACATATTGGGTAAGTTACGAGTCCTTCCCACCTAGTTGTAATAGGAACCTGATATTATCCGAAGGATGGCTTGTTCTGGAAGTGGTTTAATTTCGACAAGTTGAAGAACTCTAGAACCAAGCAGGATTGAAGGATTGAAGTGGCAAGTTCGCGTGGGTGGTGTTATTAGTAAGCCTAAAATTATATACTGGGCCTGTAATTCTCTAATCTCCCTGCATATCGTCCGTGTCTCACGGTTGATCAACTAAGGTTAATGGTTCCTTGAATTATTTCCTCGACTTAGTATGGGGAATCTGATATTATCAAGTGAGCATGATTCCACTGATTTGTATTTGAAATTATATCAGATTCTCTGACGTCCGATCATCCGAGCCACAATATGCATCTACGTCTGCAAGGAACTTCTCAGGGCTTATCTTGGTTGTAACCCCTCCCCCACTCCACATCAACATCATCTCTTGATAGCCGACAGAGTGTAGACGAACTCTGAAGGTTGGCGGTTAAAAAGATCCCTACATATCATCTGTGGCTACCATTGCATGGTGGCTGTTGATAGTGCCGCAACCTGTCAACATTAATTGCTTGGCCTCACCGACGTCTATTCGGTAGCACAAGTGGCCCCGGGCGACCCGTGAATATTGCGAGCCAAGCATCAACCTTGCGTACCATTTCCGCTTATGCTTACGACTTTGCGGATCTAGCCATGATCTTACTCCGCAGGAATCGGCACATAATCGTTCGCTGATGGCCGTCAGCAGTACCCCTTTCGGGGTTTACGTGTAACTCTATAAAACTCTATAAATTTAGTAGTGTTCTAGGTGAGCTGTCACGTCGTTTTGTTATCAACTTAATTCAACTTGCTGATATTGCGCTTATTGTGCAGTAGTTTTAGTCATGAATATTACCGGCTTCGCATTGGTGACTGGTGCTGGTAAGTGTTCCGCTGACATAACGTGTCATTAGCTGACAATCCTACCAGGAAGTGGAATAGGACGCGATACTGCTATAGCCTTTGCAATAGAAGGTGCAGCAGGGGTACTCTTTGCTGATATCGATGAAAACACAGCAACTGAAGCTGCCAACGAAAGCCGCAATCTGGCGCAGAATCCTTCATACCAGGCTTATTCAATCAAGGTCGACGTCTCAGATGAAGCCTCGGTAGTATCAATGGTCAACTTCGCGGTGGAGAAGTTTGGGAAGATTGATTATTGTGTCAATAGCGCTGGGGTAATGCATCCTGAACTGATAATCACACCATCATCTCTTTACGCGCATTCACATTCGAACTCAAATCTAACTTACATAGGTAGGAGTGGAACATCCACTGGAGGTTGCAGAGGCATCAGTTGCCGAGTTTGAGCGATTTTGGAATGTCAATGTCAAGGGAACTTTGCTGTGCCTCAAAGCCGAGAGCGCCGCCATGAAGAAACAAGACATTGTCACTGTCCCAACTCGTAGCGGTCCCCGAAACATTGGCCGGGGCACAATCATCAATCTTGGGTCCTGTAATTCTTACATGGCCACTCCGAAGATTGTACAATACACCTCGGCCAAGCATGCCGTTCTGGGCATGACTAAAAACGCAGGTATCTTATCCTCACTTCCAAGCCCCTCTCGATTAGCCTCTACCTCGGTCCATTGCGGCACAGCTGATGTGACTCTATTGAACAGCTTTAGATAATGCACCATATGGCATACGCGTCAATGCTATATGTCCTTCCTGGGTCGACACTCCCATGGTGACAAGGGCGGTTGAAGGGGACCCATCCTTGGGAGAATTGATGAAAAGAACCATTCCCATGGGGCGTATTGCACAGCAGCAAGAGGTCTCGGACATAATCATGTTTCTTAGCTCGCCAAGATCTAGCTATGTGACCGGAGCGGGGTGGATTGTGGATGGTGGCACCACGTTACAACTACAGCGATAAGACCGCCGTTATTGTGCGATTTCCGGTGGGGTAATAACTCAACGCGAGCTCCATGCAAGAGAGTGGATCCGTGAACGGTATTCCGTACGGAAGTACATCATAGTAGATTCTTTGGTCTTTGGGACAAATAAGTGGACCGCTCGAGCGGAGTCAAGTTAGCGGGAGTGGAGCCTATAGAACTGTCAGAACCGCCTTATTAGTGGAGTAGAACGTGCTAGGAGTGAAGTGCCAGGGGTATATATTTATCCTCAAGACTAATCCGAGTCTCACCTGCATTTCCATTTACAGTAATTTTGATGACGGTGTGCCACGCAGAGAGCATAACATGCCCCTCTAACTATTCCGGCTTCTTCAGCGGCATTCACGATCTGCATGAAGAGTATAGTACAATACAGTAACATTGAAAAGTCGGTCGATTTGAAAATGGGATAATCCCACTTTCCAATTTCAGCCAAGCACTTGGACAAAGAAACACACATCCCTGAGATGCGCTCATCTCGCCACTTGTTCACTCGTATTCTTTTGCCAGATATCCCAAGTCAGTTTCCAGTTCTTTCCCATTGACGACCACTGGCTTCACATCCAATAATATAAACACCATTCTGCCGGGTTTGTCGCCGATGTTGTGCCACTTATGCATAGCTGAGCGATTAACGATCATATCCCCTGGCAGCATCCTTTGAACCTCTCCACCACCCAAGCTAACTTCAAATTCCCCTTCAACTACAACCCCATAGACGAGGGCCACTGACCGATGCAAATTGGATTCAGTGCCAGGCGCAAAATCGATCATTCGTACGATACTACCATTTTGCATGACGGACCCCGGCTACACCGACGCGAAGGATCAGTTAAGGTTGTATCGCGCAGTGTGTAACTCGTCTAAACCACGCCACGCAATTCTTGAGGTATGAGGAAACTTGTAACATACCCTGACTTCTTGAGCCCATTTGATATCTTTATCACCATTAAGGTCAACGGGAAATCCTTGGGTGCTGTAGATTACGTTCTGCGCCGCAATTCCTTCGACCATGACTGCTTGGTGATCACCACCATCCTTTTTGAGAAAGACCGCCTTGCCCTCTTCATCGTGTCCTGTGACAAGACGTTTTGGGGTCCGAAGTCCCTCGGCGGGGAATCCGGTGATTGGTCCTGACATGGTCTCCGGCATTTTGACTGACTCCTTTGGGGTTCACGAGCGCAGGATTTGATTTGGATATCTGGAGTTTTCGAGTAACGAAGTTTAAGGAGACGCGAATGTTGACCACAATTTCATTCATGCTCATTGTACCGACACTGTCCTTTTATAATTTTCCTCCGCTATCCCGCCTCCCCATTGGTGCATTGAACTTCTTTGCTGATTATTAATGTCATCGATGGAGAGGTTGGATGAAAGTCTTGGTTTGCAGGATATCCAGCCCACTTTCGAAGTTCTCGATTTATTCTCAATCTATGCAGTACTTCTCCGCCAATTCTTTTCCAGTCAGCCCCAAACTGACCGAAAAAGGTTCACAACTCCCGAAAATATTATTACATGTAGTTTCCTACCTTCAATTTATTGACTCTTCTTTAGCCACTCGCAAAATTTGATGTCCATCCGATAACCACCAAGGTTATCTGGTGAGTGATTAAGTTCTATTTCTTTCTTTTCGTTCATTTAAGCGCCTGCGGTTGAAGGTCCCAAGAACAGCTTTTCTCTTTTCATGAACCCAGAACAGATCACGGTCAAAGCCCCGGCCGCAATGATCATGATGTAGACATCTTTGATGCTGGCCACAATTGAATTGAGCACCATAGTGTCTTGGCTGCTCGAGAGAGTGGAGAAGAAAGTTCCTCCTGCGCCGGAAATTGCTTGTCGAATACTCGCAGCGTCTGCATTGGGTAAATCGGCCGATATTCTGTTTGTCGCTTTATTAAGAAAGATGGCATTTGCAACAGAGAGTGAAATAGCCAGACCACCGATTTGAGCACATCCAATGAAGCCTGTCGCCGCAGAAAGTTGAGTTGGCTTAACTTTTGCTTGCGCAACAGGAAAAGATGCCTGCGAAAAACATCCTGTTCCAAAAGCCAATATTACACTGTAACCGTAGACTCTGCTAGTTCCAGAATCTAGATTCACAGTATACATCAGAGCTGACCCTATGGTGACAAATATGCCACCTGCCAAGTACCACGGCATATAATAACCATTTTTCCCCATCAGGACTCCATTCAGGATGACAGCGAAAACTAGGATGAACACAAATGGTAGCAATCGTACAGCTGCTGCCAACGCTGAGTCATTGAGGGCGAATTGGAAAAAGATCGGAATGAAATAAATTGGAAGGAAGCAGGCTGTGATTGACGTTGCTGTTAGAACAAATAATATCGTCAATTCGTAGGACTTGAACAATTCAATGGGGAACAAACGCCTTTCTTTGTCGGTAGTTAAGCAGGTGATTTGTTGAGCTGCGAAGAGAATCCACAAGGCTCCCGAACAAACGAATAGTCCTATGATTCGCCCACTGTTCCACGAATACACAACTCCGCCGAATGAGATGGCCATTATTCCGGAAAGAAAGGCCCCGATGATAAGAGTGGCGCCGAGGAAGTCAATCTCTCGAAGCCGGGTTTTCAAACTGACTCCCGGACGGGGATCGTGAGAAGGTAGCATAAAAATATACACTGGGGCTCCCACTCCACCCACACAGAGGTTGATATAGAAGGACCATCTCCAAGTTGCGCTACTATCTGTGAAAGCGCCGCCAATAATCGGTCCTAGGCTGGAAAGCATCAGTCGAATTCATTCGCTGAGTAGTTTGTACTCACACTGTACCTATTCCCCACATGAATCCCACCAGACTCAAATACGCTGGTCTTTCTTGATCGGTGGTGAGCACAGAAAGGATATTCATACAGCCAAGATAGATTCCAGAACCTCCTAGACCACATATCGTTCGACCGACGATAAGTGTATTCATTGTCGGTGCGGCACCACAAATGGCTGATCCAACTTCAAACACTAAGATGGAGCCCATAAAGAGATATTTTGCGTTGAATTGCCCATACATCTTACCCCTTCAGAGCACGGAACATTAGCCCAGCTAAATCTAGGACCCTCTGATGGCATACTTACCAAATCAAGTTCACACTGACCGCACCTAGAGCGAAAGCAACGGACAGCCATGGTAGCTTTTCGATCTCTCCCAAGGTATCCACGATTTTTGGTTGAACGTCGGCGACGATAGTATTGTCGAGCGCAAAGAGAAAGAATGGGGAAATCACAGCAATGACAACAACCACCCAGAGGACCCCGCGCAATTGGCGAACGGGGGGGCCGTCCGCAGCATCCCCATTTTTGGGGGCGTCTTCTCCACTTTGATGGCTGGAATCTATTATCTTTTCATCTGCAGATATTTTTCTTTCCTCATTGTGCTCTGCTACTTCTGTCATAGTGAAGTTCGCTGGTGCAATAGTGGGATGAGTAACATGCTCTTCTGCAGTGGCGCCGAGGTCGTGTCTTCCAAGTGTGATATGGTGATTTCCAAGTGTGATAGGCGGTTGAATCAACACTCTGATTTGCGGAGAATGGGCTGTTCAATGCCAGCAGCCGGAAAAGAGAAGGAGGATAGAGTGTAGTAAGCTCCTTCAAAATCTCGATAATCTAAGGGGCAATCAGAGTAAGCTCTAGAGGAGTGTATGTTTTGGGAAAACCTAAGAAAACCTGGATGTGTCCAAAACTCAGCACTACTTAAGGATCCTGGGAAATAGAGTGTGACATGGTATATGGAACCCCTGCACTCCACTAATGCTTGGTGTGGTAGTATTTTTGAGGGGGAGCACTGCGCATCTAAGTGCGGGCAACCGCTTCAGCTAAGATCTAGTGGCCGACAGATTGCTGAGACAGTTTGAGCGGGCTTTATCCATGGTGGATGTCACACACACCAAAAAAGAAAGAAACTAGACGTGAAGTAATCCGGTAGGTAGTATCACAAAAATAGAAGGCGAATCGTTCCATCGAGGTAAACATGTGGGATTGCAATCCAATGGATTCCTCAAGATGCAAGCAGAGTAAGCATAAAGACATCATGCTATCTGTACATGAGTGGGTTCGTCTTTTCTTTTCCTCTTCTACTTTCGTTTTTGCTTGCTTGCCCGTCTGTCGTCCCTCGCCCGTCGTCCGTCGTTTATCGCCCGTCAGACCAACAGTTGGTCGCGCTTTTTAGTTTATTCATCCGCCCGCACCCCGTGCGTTCGCCCGTCCGCTCGCCCGTCCACCAATAATTCGCCAATCATGTCCAGTGCTGCTGCCGCGGCCGCGACTTTACCGCCCGATGTTAATCGCGGAAATGTTTACTTTGGAACCATTGTTGGTTTCCTGGTGCCTTCATTATTAATCATTATGCTTCGTACCTGGGTGCGAATCAAGTACACGAATCTATGGTGGGATGACTTTTTGATGATTGCATCTGTGGTGGGTTGGGAAATTTTTCCCTTTTGATGTAGTTACCCATTACTCACAAGAGATATAGCCGTTCTTGATATCCAATGCCAGTTTGTCTATTGTATCCATCCAGCATGGCATTGGTAGACATATCTACTATATTCCTCCACTGGATGTCATGGAGGCCGTGAAAATGAACACAATCGCCCAACCGCTGAATGTCTGGGCATTGTTCTTCGTCAAAAGTTCCATCGTATTTTTCCTGCTTCGATTGAAGCCAGGGAAGAAGTACGTCGTGATTCTATATTGTACCCTTGTTCTTCTTATTCTTATCACCATTGCGACCTTTGTGGTTACCATGGCCCAATGCCAACCTCTGGCTAAAGAATGGAATCCGACTCTGGATGGTTTTTGCTGGTCACCAAACGTCTTCCAAGTAACAGCCTATGTACTTTCAGGTATGCTAGCTACCTTGTACCTTGAGCTAATAGACAAACAACTAACATACACAGGTATAACTATCTTCACTGATGTTGTCTACATCGTTGTTCCTATTATATACCTATGGAGCGTGCAGCTGAAGAAGTCTGTCAAATATGGTATTTGGGGCGTCTTAAGTCTGGGAAGCGTGTAAGTTCAAAATCAATCTCTCAAGGTACCCACCTGACTGACCATTTCAGATCGATGGGATGTTCCATTGCAGCGATTCCTTTTCTGCATTCCCTTGCCGTCAGTACAGATCCTACCTGTGAGTTGTCGGCATATACCCAATCTATCCCTGCGCAAACACTGACCTTACCCCGCAGTTGAAATCGTGAACCTTGCTGCTATCAAAACGTAAGTTGTTATTCTTCTAGCCAGCACAATAAATCCATTCCACAAATAACGAGAAAAGAATTTCATCTAACACATGTGTTTTCTTTGCAGTGGCGAACTCAATGTAGCCATTCTAGTCGGCTGTCTTCCCTCTCTCCAACCTTTCTTCAAAAGAGTCGGAGAAGTAGTTACTAGCCACGGTAGCAAATTGCTCGCCGATACATGGGAATCTCGCCAAGCCAGCAAGCAAAAGCTCCCAGATTCTGAATACGAGATGCTTTCAGGCAAGACAGCCGTTAGTAGTAAGAAGAGGGGAACTTTGCATGGTAGCCAGACAACTACAAGTAGTAGGGGATATAAGAATGAGTATGCGCATCCGAGAAATTGCACGTGTGGAAAATGCTTGGTCGATTGTGTGGAGGAGTGTGTGGAGACATCTTCGAGGCACTGAAAGTATGAAAAGGAGTGAAATGATGGAACAGGGGATGGTCTGCGAGAAAGCCGTTTGATCTGACTGCATACTATAGCCTATAGGATGCGACTGAATTGGATTTTACAAGTACATAAGAAAATCTTGCAGTAGGCTATTCTTGCTGACGTGTTTTCTGCTTGGTTTCAAAACTAAAGAAATGCAGCCTCACTCGCTCCATAGTTAAGTTCTAGCTAATCAATTGACACAAAAGATATACTGTGTAGCAGATGACTACAAATAAAAAGGTATCAATACGAAGAGTAATTCATTATTCTTGAGTTAGGGTTGGCTGGTAGGAAATGTTAAACATCACTAGTTAAACAGGTATAATCAGGGCCTAATGGTAAAGGTTAAGGTTCGCGTTAGTTACAATAAGAATTACTACTATTTCCCTTTAATATCCGCCTGAATTAACTGTATTTCTAACCTTAACGATACCCTCAATTTTTGACCCCGCTGTCCGTGTGAACGATGGCTGCCGCCCCTCTCCTGTGGGAATGAACCTTCTACTTTTGCTCTAACACTGACAAATATGTTCGAAGGAAAAAGAAACCCGCAGTCTCTATCTGGGCTTTCATCTGTATCCGTCATTCCATTCATACAGAAATCAAATGATCATTGTGGTCTGTCAGCCCACTAACATATGGCTGCAATGCCCCAATCGCGCTCGCGAAAGGGGCCGTTAGTGTAAAGGCGTTGTGGGCGTTCACACTCTGCCAACCCACTAACGCCACATAAGCTGCAGTTTTGATACCCGACGGGTTTGTGACAAGTCCGCGAACCGCACCGGTTATTACGTACACTTCCCCTGCAGCTTGTTGCACAGCAGATTTAAGCCCAGAGAATGCCGTGGTAAATGAGGTGGTTTGTGCGGAGGTGGCTGCGGCGGGGAGCCAGAACGTTGCGACTTCAGTAGTGGGGGCCGAAACCAGGTTGTTGAGGGGAGAGGTGAAATCGATAGTGTAGATTGTGGGGGTGCTGCTGAGATAAGACTGGATAAGGGATTGGATGCTGCCGCTGGTGATGGAGGTGCTGAACGTTGATGCAGCACTGCTGGACGAAAATACTGGATAAGCAGACGCTTGTTAGATATTGTACTATACATGTGTGGTCTTGGGGTATTGGTAATTCGGGTATTGGACTTCTTGGCAATGGGGGTGGGGTGGTGGTTATTACCAATGATAACGTCCAGGGTACTCGGTGTCTCTACTTGCTGGGAGTAGTAGATATTTGTGATGCCGTTGCATTTCTCAAACAGGGTAGTGAAGCTGCTCCAATGGGAAGCAGCTGCCGCATTAATGTTGAAGGAGTTGCTTAGAGGCAGCGCCGCGTAGACAGCGGTGGTGGTGGATGTTCGCGCCTCAATGGGGTGACACCCGGAGAGTTGTGTCACAGTGAAGGTGATGAGAGCACATGCTAGCTTAAAGATCTTCATCCTGGGTACTGTAATACGCAAGTGTGCGTATATTTTCTTTGTGGGAAATTCTGAAAATTGCCTGCTTGCTTGTGATGTGATACAAAAATTGAAAGGAAGTACTTGTCGATTTGTACACGACTTCAACATCCTAGAGGCCACGCGAGCTACATTTATAGGAACCACGCGGTGGCTAATTATAGGATTTAGGATTGTGTTATTGGGTTGTTTTCCGCATCTCATAAGATCTCAAGCCATCATCTAGCCCAAGACTGCCATGTATCCACTTCGACGAGGTGGTACACCTGTAAAGAGATGAGCTCTGCGAAAGCTCTCGTCCGAGCGAGTTTGAACTTTTCCTGTTGCGGGAGTGCTACAAGGTATGGAGTCAAAACCCTGACGAGAATCGATATTAACCAGCATTCGAGGTAGGAATCATGATCCTTCTTCGAAGCATCTAGCCTACTGCACGGTAAGATCCAAGGGACGAATCAGGCAGGTCTCAAGTACGAAGGATCAAATAGATTGACCTGTGTGATATGATCGAATGAGATCTGCCAAAAGAAATGGGTTACAGAAGAGCATGAAACCCGGTGCTTATGCGCCCGAGTCGAGGGGATTAACGATGATCATATCAGGATGATTCAGACGGGACCTATTCGATCCATGTGAGATACTTCTTAAATACAACCAAGGCATTATCAAATTCTAGCTCGCAAACTTTTCCACTTTGCCATCTTCTCTCAATCTTGCAGGCATTGGCAAATAGATATTGAACTATGGCTACCAATAATTTCGGCGCTAACACCACGGCTCTAGAAGTTGCGCAAGCCTTCAAAGACCAGATCCGAGGGAAAAATGGTAGGTGGCCGTATTCCTCGCCCGTCACTCTCATGGAAACTGATACTAATCACGACTTTTGTTCGATCTATAGTCCTCATCACAGGGACCAACCCTCGAGGATTGGGAGCTGCCACTGCTCGGGCCATAGCATCTGAGAGTCCAGCACTTCTGATATTGACATATCGTACAAAAGAGAAAGCCGACCAAGTGGTAGCTGAACTCAGCGCGGCATATCCAGATGTGAAGATCGAAACATTGCATCTAGATCTCGCATCTACGGCCTCCGTTCGAGCTGCCGCAAAGGAGCTGAGCTCAAAGATATCGCATTTAGACATCCTCATCAACAATGCCGGTGTGATGTCCGTACAAGACTTAACCCTGACAAAAGAGGGCGTCGAAATGCATTTCGCAACTAACCACGTTGGGCATTTCCTATTCACGAACCTGATCATGGGGAAGATCATAGCTGCGTCGAAGAAGGCGCAACCCGGATCAACTCGAATTGTCATGCTTTCTGGTGGATGGCATCAATTCAGTCCGGTGCGATTCGACGATCTGAATTTTGAGGGAAAACCAATTCCTGAAGACCAGCAGCCAGATAAAGCATATTTGGCTAAATTTGGACATCCGACTGATAATTCATACATACCGGAAGTGGCGTATGCGCAGTCGAAGACAGCAAACATTCTTTTTGCCACTTATTTGACGGAACACCTGTATAAGAAACACGGCATACTATCATTTGCCGTCAATCCTGGTGGTAAGAGAGATATCCGGCATCACCATTCTTCATAGAAGTGCCACTAACACCTCTGTACAGGAATCCTCACGGAAATTGCCCGCTTCCTACCACAATCCACTTTAGATCGATTGGTAGGCATGGATATCGTAGACAAGACCGAAGAGACTGGTACATCTACTACCATGGCAGCAGCATTTGACCCAAATCTTAAAGGTCTGCGCTACTCCCACTTTTCTTTCTTTTGCCCAAGTTTCCAAGAAAGAGCTAACACCCAATCCTCCACGCAGCTGAATCATCACGTTATCTTCATGATTGCAATCCCACCCCACCAGCGCCGTATGCGGACGACCAAGAGTTGGCCGAGAAGCTTTGGAAAATTAGTGAGGAGATAGTCGGTGAGAAGTTTGCGTTAGATTTTTAGTAATCGTTAGTTCGCACAGTAATGTACTGTACATCGTTTCATTACTTTTGTGATGCAACGTAATTCCCGGTCTTAATTTAAATGCACAAGGATTTGAATTGCCCGTTTCTCCAATACCCGTCTGTTGAATGCCCGTGTGTCAAATGCCCGTCTCTTGCCCGTCTGCCAATGCCCGTCGGCAAACGCTCGTCCTTTGTGACTAATTGGAACGACAAGACTGCAACCGTAACGGCTACTGCACCATTAATCCCACCCTCCTATTGCAACATAAGCACATGTTGCATTACGCCCACTTATGCTGAGGCTGTGTAGTTAGCACAGTAACATCGCATACTATATCACATGTTAGAGAGTAGAAGGCAAAGGCTAATTGGAATATTTACACTACTACGGAAGTATCACCATCACCACTATCATCACCACCACCAAAATGGTCATCATAACCAAAGTCGAAATCGCCGCCTCTCCAGAAGTTGTACGAAGAGTAGTAAGCTTACCTCGTTCTATTGCTATGCTTCCACAGTCTTCAAAAAGCAATTCAATGCTGATTTACCCCTTCAATAGCTTCTCGACTTCCCCAAGATCCCGGAATGGCACACGGGCCTCGTGAAGACTATCACTCCCCTTGATAACGATGATCCCGTTTCCGTCGGCAAGAAACTACATTGTGTAATGGAAGGATTCACGTTCGATTCCGAGATCACGGCATGTCTTCTGCCCAATTGTTTCTCTTTTCCTCTCTTCCATTCCAGTTGCCTTCTGTCACTATCCCAGCTTCTACTTCCCCTAGCTAACACCTGCAACACAGACCAACACCCCCACCAAGTTCGCCTGGCAAGGACCTCCAGTGATGTCCGTATCAGGACTTCATTCCTTCCTCTTCGAACCCAGCACCGTTACTCCTGGCAACACGACTTTCACACAGATGGAGGAATATTCGGGTCCAATTGCGTTCTTGATGCAACCGTGGTTGATGGGAAGAACGATTAAGGGACAATTTGAGAAATTTAATGCCGATTTGAAGGCCAGGTGCGAGGGATTGTGAGGGGTTGTGCGGGGTTGTGTGGGTCGTGAGGGAGGTTATAGTGATAAGATGGGAATAATTTATGTTTTCGGGATGCATTAGTGTTCAGTAGGGTGCGGGAGTGCAGACTTTAGTTTGTTCTAGGGACTCGATTTGCGTTTTTAATAAGAGTGGATAGCGCTGGAGCGGACCGGACCGGCACCGACTGAATGGTTTTTGGAAATTATTTGATGTACTAGTATTTGCCACATTGGAAACACCATTAGGATTATTTATCTCCTGTGTCTATAGTATCTTGCGTGCATAAAGAATCCAACATTCCCTTAAGTTGGTGTAAGATTCATCTATATTATTGGTGAAGAACGTGAATCTTGTTGTGTTCCAGTCGTGAGTTGACTTCTCAAACGTGGCACCCGAATCACTTCAACGAGTTGCTAGGTGCTTGGTTCCAGTAATTCTAAATCGACTAAACTAATCGGCGAGAAATGAAATCAAAACAAGTCAGTGTCTCGTATTATATAGACATAAGTATTGCCATTGAATCACCTCTGGTATACCGATGCCATATAAGTGGTTGTCATTCGTAGTCTCTTCTGTAGTCCATTGAGTCTCATTCCGACAGCAGGTCTGCATGGTGAGGTGACCGGTTCGGGCTTTCTATGTATACTCCGTAGGTAAGACCTTCTAAATTCTACAGGGAGCAAGAACGGTATTACGATACCTACTACTTCTTGCCTCCTGTTTTGCGCGCCGTCCCAGGCTCCCCTGAGTTCTCTTTCTTTCATCACGATCAACGCGTAGAGCTGGTATATGGAAAGAATTATCTCTCGATCACGAGACGATAATAAAACATTTCACTTAGTTGAATATAGCTATTAGACATTATATATATATAGTTGGCTGATATCACCCCAAGATATCCACACCCCGCATGTCGTCCCCCTATCCCAAACAAATGAATTCAACCTTTGGGTTCATGACACGCCAATTCTCCTTCGCAATTCTTCCAATCCCCTTCCTATAAGCGACTTTATACTTCTGCGTCACGTTCGATACAACCTTGACCTTCTCAACGAACTCTACAAGGAGGACATTGTATAGATAGCACCCTGCTATATGATCGTACACATCTAAAATCTCATTAAGCCTTGGAGTTTTGAAATATCGAGCCGACGATATCACCACCAAAGCTTCGTTGGGCTCTTTCCTGTTTCTCTGGTGACTCTTTCCATCGCGCCATATTTCACCCACCACCTTCATACTTCCGTCGTCTGATGTCATGTAGATATATCTTTGCTGAGGAGACACTTCCAACGCACTAGGGGGATTGGCAATCTCCCCTCTGGAATCCTTATTCCCAGACCTGTACCATTTACCGGGGCCAGCTCACCAAATGCTCCGTCTGGGGTGTCCGTGGAGTCGGGGTACTTGCGAGGTTTATACCAGTCGGCAAACGGACCAAGGTACTCTGGATATGATCGTGATCCGCCAGAAGTCTGTATTTGCGCAAACTTTCGCGTATTCCGATCAAACTCTACCGGCTTATCGTAGCCTACATATCCTTTCCACCCTGCCCAAGACCAACTTGGTAAAGTCGCTTCGGATGTCTGTGTGCCTCTACCCCGAGGCTCCAAGATCCTTTCGCCTCGCCAGATTAGTGCAGCGTCGAGCATTGATTCAGGAAGGCCAAAGATAACTTCAGTGTGCATGCTGGCTTTGATCACAGATAATAACCCTTCAACAGCGTAGATGGCATCGCCTGGATTGGTCATTTCTCGAGTCGAATACAGTGAAACGATAGACTGGTACTCCGTAAAGATTGGTGAGCGCACCACAGTCAGAGTCCCATCTATGTTTTCGACAAGATCATCTTGGGACTCCGACTTTGATTCCTCTAGAACCGAGAAATCGATGTTGGTATCTTTGATTCGGCCAAGGACCTGATTATTTTTGTCCCCAAGAATCGTTTGTTTTTGTTCCAGCGACATGTCTTCAAACCACATGCGTTTCTTGCATTGGAAGTAGATTTGATTGTCGAAGAAGACCAGATAGCGTGTCGAAAACAGCTGCTCCTGTAAACACCATGCACAACTTGCCCATTTGGATTTACTAATATCACCAGGCATTGGTAACGGAACAGCTAGGGTGGTCGTGTCGTCAAGCTCCACACTTCCTGGCGGAACGAACTCGGGGCGCGTTGATGCAGTAGGTTGGTTGGATTCGGGGTCTCTGGCCGTACTCCATAATCCATCGTTAGCAGATTCCCCTCCAGCAGCGACGAAACAGAAGCACGCCTGGCCATATATCTTATGCATGTCCTGAACCTGTCTATCCTCATCGGCTTTCATGGCTTCTTCGTCACCTTCGACGCGAGATTGGATACAGAGAGCGTCCACCCAAAGAAAATCCAGCCCCATTTCTCTGGTGGTAACAATAGCATCTTTGATGGTTTTTGGAAGCCGTTGGTGGTAGGGAGCTAGATCAATTTCTGTCCTTGAAGGATTTTCAATTTTCGTTTTCTGAACGCCGCCCCAAGTGTAACTAAGCACTGCGTACTTGTATGGAACCATACTGACGTGCGCTGGTTGCGCCGGGAGCATAAAAATTGTCATCTTATTCACATCAATAAGACGCATACCAGGTGGATTTGTGGACGCATCAAAAAACAGCTTCCATCGGTTCTCGCACGAATGCGCATGGTGGTCCTCACAAGCTTGTAGCCAGCCCTGTAGCACACGCCAATCGATCCTTGATCTGACAATATGAGTGGCCTCCAGCTCTACTTTCGCTGTAGAGTAGGTTGTCCCACGATAGAGCATTAGAGCTGTGTCCTTCGCCTTGCTCATTGCTGTTATACGAAATTCGAACCCCCACGGTTTCGAAACAGGCACGACAGGTGCCCAACGAGCGGAGTAGCTACTGACGCTTTCTTCCTTGAAGAGCTGAGCTAAAAACGAGCAACAACGACACTTCTCCGCCTTCCGTAAAACCTCATTCAAGCTTCCCAATCGCTTGTGCTCGCCGCGTAGGCTCTGACCCAAGACGTGAAACGAGGTAACAACTGCATGCCCAGCACAGCTTCTCTGACATCGCCTCCCATCTCTCGTGTGATCGACGCTCAGCTACATCGACGGCTTCCCGAGATCGACGCGTAGCTTCGAGCGCATCTTTTGCCCTCTTTGAATCCGCCGCTTCATCCGCTGCTTGACGGTAATAGGAACAAGGGAAACACAAACTCCACCATATGCCAGTAAGTGTATAATCTATGCACGGCCCACAGCAGCTACAATCATCACCACCGCTTTCCCTGCCCCTAGTAAGAGCTGTTGTGCTATGAATGGCCCCGCCCAGCGTCATATTGACTGCAGGTTATCATATAAGTTAGATCAGAATATATCACCCGTAGATATATAAAAGCAAGAAACAAAGCAAAATATTAGAGCGAAAGAAGAGAGTATTAGGGTATATACTAAGAGTAGGTAAATGATAGATCAAATAATTTGCCAAGCGAATACGAAAACTTTACCAGCTCTGTTCAGCTTCAGCTCAATCGTGGCCCCATATACTTCTAGCCATTTGCGGCGTAGAAGGCCGCCCTGGCGCATCCAGGAAAGATATTGCCCATTGAGCCCGAAGTCAAATCCGGGGCGGAGCAGATGAGCAAAGTATAATCAAGTTATCACTGAGGCAGTGCTCCGATTATCACATGATGCAAATCAAAGGATCAATTTCCTGATCTCTACCAAGCCAACCAGACCTGAAGTGACAATACTCCCTCCAACTGGCACACCCTTGCGAACCAACCACACAGAGAAATATCCAAGGCAAGCTATGCACCTTGCGGTACTTGCAACCAACCAGTATGCCGCCGCCGGACCGTCACCGCCCTTGAACACCGTCTGGAAAACAAAACGCCCTAGTACAATATACAGCCAATGTAAATAAAGTAAGTATGTATGCAAGTAAGTTTATCCTTTGCTTTTTCCGTTTTCCGCCTACCCCCCGACCTTGTAATACTTGGCCCTCTCTTCTTCCTCCTGGCTCCTTCCTGACTGTCTCGACACTATCAGTTGCCTACTAGCTTCTTACTAGCCTTCTTGATAATATTGGCAGTCTTCTCAACCTGCTCCTTCGCAAGTGCCCAATCTTTTGCTTCGACCGCGTCTCTGATTGCCGGGAAATAAGCTTCGTCGTAGCCGGACCAGAGTTGTGGTCCAAAGAGAACATGTTTGAATTGCGTTCTATTCGGGATCTATTATGGTATTGTTAGCACGAATGCCCATTCACGCTGTGTGGGAGGATGCAAAAAGGAAATCGAGAAGATCAAGAAATGAAAAACAATACATACCCCACCACCCTTCTCCAAATCCAATAAATGCGTCTCAAAGTTCGCCATCCTCGCATTATGACTCTTCCTCCTTGCCCTCAGCGCCGAGCTTTCAAACCCACCACTCCCCAGCACCAACCCATCCCATTCCAGCTCCCACTTCTCAAAAAGCTTAACATCATTCGCAAACTGCAGCGCCGCTTCTCTCAACGGTTCCGTTGACCACGGGACATCCCCCGGTAAATTCGCGCCTTTGTTTTCCGCCCAGTTCTCCAAGTCCATGACCCAACTCGTGAGGGAGGCAGAATAAGCCTTCATATCGAAGGGTAAGACGGCTCTGTCGCAGAATTCGAGGATGAGGAGAGCCCAGATCTGAGCGAGGAGTTTGTGGTAGCGGAAGTTGGGGTCGCCTTGGCTGGCCATCCATTCGAAATTATCGTAGGCTGAATGGTAAGGGAACTTAGGTCCCTGGAAACCGAAATCTATAGAGGATGTACCGGCCATGTCTTGGAATGCCACAAAATCACTTCCTGCTCCGAGACCTTCGAGCTTGCCGTTTCTGTCGTCCCAAAGTTGACGGAGAGTGGCGTTTTGATAGGGGTCGGAGGTGCGGTCTAGAACGCGGAGTAGAGCTTTCTTGAAAACAGGACTTCCTGCTGCATGGAATTCCTGACCCCCGACACCCACATCGACATTCATGTAGACGAATGCGTCTTTCCGAAGCTTTTCCATATTTTTCTCGACATGTTCTGTTGAGCCAATGAGGTTGTACTCTTCACCATCCCATGATGCAAATTCGATCGTTCGTTGAGGGCGCCAGCCACGTGAAACTAGATCTCCAAAGATGTGCATGACTTCAAGGAAGACAGCAGTTCCAGATCCTGGATCCGTAGCACCGAAAACCCACGCATCACGATGATTACCAACGATGATAGACTTCTCCTTTTGCTCCATGCCAGTGATCTTGCCTACAACGTTCCAAATTGGCTGCTGCTCCACTTCATCTTGGTCATTGAGGAGATGTACTTTAGGTGATGATAGATTGCCGGACCAGTATGTAACATCAGGCACTTTGCCTTTCCAGCCGTCAGGGCATTCGTCACCAAAACCTTGGATTGATTGCAAGAGCTTTTGCGCATCTCCCCATGAGATTGGGATACTTGGGATTTGAACAAGGCCTGGGTTGTCTTCGACAGGTATGCGCTTAGCCCCTTTCGTGCTTGCCCACCCTGGAGTGAGAACATCTCCGACGACCCAGCTCATGAGACTCACTGCGCCTCTTTGTACTCCGTCCTTTGGCATGAATCGACCATTGGGCGCAGTGTCTCCAAGAGTGAATCCGTCATCCGCCGGATCGCTATATATGATTACACCCTTGAAACCCCATGGCTCCGCAGCCTTGACTTTCAGTGCTCTATCACCCTGTGTTCCATAATATCTGACCAATGCAATGGCGCCTTTGGTATCGATGCCACTATCGTATAAGCTTTTGTAATCTTCTCGCGACCCGTAATTGCAGTATATCAATGGTCCAGTAACATCTCCGGATTTAGAATGTCCATGGAAAACAGGCGTTTGTTGTCTAGGTGGGTTCGAGTATAGTTGAGGTTCCTCGATTTGTGCTGCCCATGTCGGCTTTCCATCTTCCCCGAGTAACTCCACTTTCCTTCCCCCCTCCTTTGGATAGTTGAGATAGACCCCATATTCATCCATCTTGACATCCTCCAGTCCATTCTTCTGCATGAGCTCCTGCACAATCTCAGCCAGGATATAATCACCCTCCGTCCCCGCCAAATGATCCGTCTCCGTGATCCTATTCAACCACCTCACTATCCTCTCTTCCGAAACCGATTCCTGCACGAATATCCGCACACTTTCGGCTGGGAACATCTGTCCTCCTAATCGATTCGCCGCATTCGAGAAGATATCACTGACGAATAATATATAAACTACGGTCATCACCAGAAACACCGCGAATATCCTGCCGATGATTATACAGAAATTCGCATCAATAGTTGGCCACCCAATGCGCCAATTGCTTGGTATTCGCGACGAGAGCGACTGCGAAAGACTCGATATGCGTTTTCCCCAGGTCGATTGTGATGATTCGGGTTCCTCCAATTCCATCTGTTCTACCTCCCTCCGCACCTCGTCGTCCTCTTCACTTCCCCTCTCGCCATGTTGATTTAAGAAGGTATCTCGTTCTAGACTATCTCGATTCGATGAACCATCTTCGGTAGGGGGAGGTCGATACCCGGCTCGTCGGGTTGGGACTGGAAGTCGTGCGCCTAGATCTTGACCGAGAAGTCCTTCTCGTTCTGAAGGATGGGATCGTTCGTTTGTGGTATCGGTGCGGGGTGGTATGGGGGTAGATCCGCGAGACGATTCGCCGACGGCTTCTTCGTAGGTGGGAATTGGTAACGCTTCATATCTATGCTTTTCGTCGGGCATTGTGCTGATTATGGTAATTAGTAGGCGATTAGAAGAGGTCGAGCGACTTTGCTGGTTCTATGCGAATGATGCTTGTTGAGACCAATGCAGTGAGCTCGCAGACCTCGAGAGATGCCCGTTGAGCAGATGTAAAGATAGGTTAGTTCGATATGGTTTGATCGATTTCAATATCAGTTAATGGATTGTCAGACCAGCTGTTGTTTCCGCCCACATCGTAACTCCGATTTGACTTCGAATGGTTGTTGATGTGTTGCGTGGCTTAACTGTTTGGAAAGTTGAAATCAAAGAGTACGAGGTCCTGCGACATCACGGACTCAAATTCGCGTCAGGGCCACTTCTCGGGAAATTTTCCCGAGGATTACGAATATAGGGATCATCGTACTGCTGCATTATCCCTCATGAAACATCTTCTTTGGAATCTAGTAAGCTGATGAATTCATGTAAACTGTACACAATCATGAGCACAAATCAGTACTTTCAACACGGAAATTCTAGCATCACAAGATAGTACTGCATAGTTTCAACTAGTTCAACTTAGTATCTTTTTCAAATGTTTTGTGATTACCATCCCATGATCCATAGCTCATTGCCATGTCTCGTCATTAATCAGCTCATTGCTTTGTAGTGGGAGCTATTCTTCAGTCTAAGTACATTCGCTGCATTATTTTGGAATCTTCGTAGAGAAGTGCATGCTGCTTGCTGAAATATCCGCGCACCCAGCGTCCTCTCAAAGCAGAACCCCGAACCATGAGACACATAAATTTACATCGAAATAGGATTCATCCTATGCTCCAAGAAGGTATCTAGAGAAAAAGCACGAGAAAATCTTTCATCTAGGGCGCCGCAGCTGTGACAACACCATCCAACTCCCGATTAGCGATGTTCTCAAGTGTGCGCTGGAAATGTCGTCTTGGCATGTCAATCGTCGCTGAATCCTGGTTGCCTTGAAGATTAGAATGGATCAATTCGATGAGGCCGTTGAGATATTTGGTTGTAACCTGTAGATTATGTTAGCTGGTGTCCCTGAAGATAGGGGTCGAAAGATACGGACAGCTTCATTCTTCTCCTCGAAATAGTAAACGTAACGATTGAGAATCTCCACAAAGAGTTCTACAGAAACAGCAGTGTCCATGCACGCATCAGCAACTCTTAGCGCACGCTGGAGACACTCAAGAACACGCTTGCCATCACGGTAGAGCTGCAAATCGTCAGTTATTCAGTTCCAGGTAACTTGGGCAAAAAAACTTACTTTATTCTCCTCTTTATCTTTCTCTGTTTCGCCGCGGGCAGCAATTGGCACTGCCCACCAGAGATGGCTTGCCAAGTAAACAGCACGGCATTGATCTGGCTTCTTCAGTAACTTACTTCCGTGAAGTGCGCACTTGGTGATAAGAGTATCGTAATTCTCCTTGCTGAAGTTTCGGGTCTCATGCAGAGCAGCAGCAATTACACAAACGGCTTGGAACTGAGCCCTAGAATCACTGATAGCCTCTTCGTAGATGGTGAAAGCTTGCGCAAAGAACTCATAGCTGACCTCCTCGAAGCCCGTTTGATCAGCAATCTGTCCACAAGCTACGAACAGTCGAAGACAAAGCTCCGCCGAAGTAGATACTCTTGTGTACATCGTTGATAGCGATGAGTGCATGAACTTGAAAAGTGCCGAGATCTGTGACTCCCAGTTATCTTCGTAATGTTCCCTAGCTTTGAATCGTCGTGCAAGCTTCATTGCAGATGTTATAAGCGCGGGCGTAGTGAACTTGACACGTTCGTTGCCTTCTGAATAAGCTGCCTTTGTGGTTTGCAATAACTTAAACTGTATGTCATTGTCATCGTTATGAATAAGATGGATTATCCTGGCCAACCAGCCTTGTTCTTCTATCGTCTCATCCGTCTCAACCGCTTTACGCTGCACTCCAGGATAATTAGCGGGGCTCTGAGATCCCTCTTTGATCAGAACTTTGAGGACTTCTAAGACGCCCTCTAGAGATGACACTGTCGTAATTTTGGTGAGATTCTGCTGTAATGTACGCGCAAGCTCGCCTGCGACAGCTCGCCTTGTCGGATAAGTCTGTAACTGCAATAGCGGAATGTAGGTTGGGAGAGATAACGCTGTGAATATGGAAGCATATGAGGTAATGGGTATCTGGAGCAGGTTCAAGATGTTTCTCTGTGCCTCGGGGGAATGTAACTCGGGGGTATTCGCATAAGCTTTGATACGCTCCGCCGCATACTCGAGTACTTGATCAACGTAGTCAAGACGATCGGGATGCACCTTCAGTGCCAAATTTACCAAAGACACCAGCAAGGCTAAGGTGTCTTGAACGGATAAACGCTGAGAGGCGACCAAGTTCATGACTTGCTCGAAAAAGATCTCGTATAACTTGATGTTTTCGGGGATTGCCTTCGACCTCTCATTGGTACCATCATTACCAACCGTCGCTTCCGATTCAGCCAACGACTCAACCTCTGTTGGTGCTTTGCTAAGTGCGTCGTCATCTTTCTCCGGTGCTTTTGAGTTCTCGTTATTGGTCTCTGTCGATGGGGAATGGCCGTTGGACTCCGACGCCGACCCTGGCTGCGCAGGTGATTTCGATTCAGCATTTTTGCTTTCCTTACTCAATTTACTGTTTTCAAGTAGTCTCCTAACAGCTTCCTCCTCCAACTTGCTACGATCAACAACAGAGTTAGAGTCGGTCTCTCGCGCAGCGTATTCCGAAAGCCTATCCATCATTGCTATTACAATGACTTTCATGTTGACTTGTGGGTTCAACCTCGAAACAGCTCCTAAGAATTGGTCCAGGGTGTGAAGATGGTATTCGTCAGGGAAAACCTGGGTTATGACTTCCAGCAGATACTCTTGCGCCAGAACATCGCGGCACTGAACAACTTGCTCGAGCAGTGGTTGGAGAATAGTGTTCTTGTAAACATCGAGGTCTACCAATTGACTCAGCCGCACGAGATTGCTTCCAACCAGTAACTGCAGCTCTTTCCGCTCCTGTGTCCTCATTTCCCGTTCTCTGGAATGTCCCTGATGTTGTAGTCGAACCCATAGCTTATTCATTTCCACGAAATTTGTCAAGACAAAGCTTATCGAGTCTGTCAGGTTTCCTTCTGGTCCGTCACCATCGGTTTGAGGTAGATGCTCTCGAGCTTGCCCGGAAAGGTAGTATCGCAAGAACAACCCGCGTATTGGGTGCTGGACCCCGCGGCTCATCTCCATCATATCTTTCATAATCTCTTTGACCGGCGCCTCCGGTACTCCCATATAGACCGTTCCAACCGTGATCATTAGGTACAATCGAGGGACAATGTTGCCTGCATACTGGACAAGCTCGTAGAGGTCGGCGAGGTGATGAGTGGGATGAGAATCTTTGAGATGGGATGATAGGTGTCGCAAGGCATCAAACACAGCCATATATAGTTCATAGTATTGTTTCGGTCCAAGGCTGCTTGTGCGGAGCTCGGAGACAAGTGTAGAACTGCAGCAAGTAGTTAAATCAGCACAAAGCCATCTCCCGGGCGCATACAGCTTTGGCGGTGCGCATTAGGCAGATCGATGACGAGGGCTGCCGTGCAATAGACATACCTGCATTTCAGAGCATCCATAAGCTTCCCGGGGCTTTCTAAACACCTCCTCATGAGTTGTGTTTGCTGTCGCACAACATTCAAGGCATCTTCGAGCAGTCTTGCTTGGTCCTCCACGACTTGGGGGGGAGTAGCCATTGTGGCAGATTTGCGGCTGCGACTGCCTGCCCAGTGGTGGATATTCAGGGCTGAAGGGAGAGAGGAGTCAAAGGACGTGAAGGTGTTATCGTGAAATTTGAAGCTCGTTGTTCATAGCAATAAGTGATTCGCAAGCAGTTTTGGGGGAAGGAACGCTAAGCCTCCTCAGCATGTTTACTGGGATCAGCAATCGGTCTGAGTGGGTGAACTGGTAATAAAGTTATTCCGCACCGAATTCCGCACCGATTTTAGAAATGGATTCATTCTGATATCATCAGACATCAACAGCATTCAAAAGCAAAGTACCAGTATTGATTCGATTAATTTGTTATTCTTTTCTTTAATTCATGAGTCTTTACTCGTACAAAATCATCGTATCTTGTTCCCTTCTTTCTCCATTAACCATTAACCACCCCGAAATAAATAAGACTTCCAGCACTTGGAGTCTCATCTCAAAGATCTATAACAAGGACGCCAGTCAAATTACCCCTCATATTTCTACAAAGAAACGAATTCATCTCGTTGAGCTCCAGGACCGTACTTCTGATCTATCCCGCTGGTTTCGAATAGCACCGCATCAACCATCGCTCTCGCCCCGTAGCACTCCGTTGCCTACCAGCAAGTGGTCTTGTTTGACCACGAAACGAAAACTCATTTTCATCTTCTGGTAACTGTAGAGTTCCATGAAGGGTAGGTTGTGTGCCACTGTCCATTGTCATAGGAAGTACTTGTCGAAGTTGGGGATGATGTAGGCAGACTTGCCGAGCTCGAGGTCACCACATAAGATGTGTACCATGGCTCATCGCTGCTAGAAGTACTGGTTGACACGATTGACAAAGATGATGAAACCTCCAAGGTACTCGTCAATGATGACACGGGTACCGACGAGCTGGTTGCTGAGGAGCTTGTCTGAGCTGGAGTTGTGAAAGAGCTTGACTCGAGAGGTACTGTGGAGGAGGTCGACGTCTCCAGACAAGTACTCGATGATTCAGTGGTAGCGGCCGAGGTGTTCGATTCAGTTGTAGGCACAACCACCGGTGTCGTTATGCTGGCCGATGTTGGTCCTGTGGAAGTAGAGACTGAGGAAGACTCCACTGTCGAGGTAGACGACGATTCAATGCTACTCGATGAAGATGACGTTGATGCGGAACTGGTTAAAGTAACGGACTTCGACGTCGATGAACTGGTCGAAGCAGGAGTCGATTTCGGAGATGCTGTTGAAGTTTCGACTACGGTGATAGGGACAGTGATGTCGATTACCGAATAGCTGGTGACTGTTGTGGGGCTCGATGAAGGGGTGATGGTGATCACCACTGTCTCCGTTTTGTCGGACCCTTCCACGGTCTGTGTTGAGACTACATAGTCTGTCGATGCGGGAAGAGTGGTTTTATCTGTTTCGATGATAGTTTTCGTTGTTGGCTTCTCCGTTTGTGTTTCCGTCTTCACAATTGTGACTGGGGCAACGGCATTCCCACTTGTGGATTTTGCGGATCCTCCATCCACATTAACAACAGAGTAGGTAGCTCTTCTGACGTTGTTCACCCAGACCACATCCCGAGGAGAAAACGGCAGTCCCGATGACAAGAAAAAGAACGACGAGCAAGCAAAGAGCGTAGAGGTTGAAGTATTAAGACGCATGATTGCATCGGTTTGCGCGCGTGTAGTAACTAGAGGACTTGATATCTTTTATTTGGTCTGTGTGAGAAGGGACCTACCGGGGGATAAATGCGATGCATCATATAATACCTTCATACAAAATATCATGATTGATGTTTTGGGGGGCTGGGAAATTTTTCGAGCACGCGAGGAGAAGGCTGGGATATCTGCGTTTCTCGCGATATTGAAGAGGCTGGGAGCATTGCCTGGATGCCAAAGACCAACAAACAATCCTGGGTTTTCTTAATATAGAAGGACCTTTCAAGGAAGGATGTTAGAGCTCTGAGATGAAACTTATTAATTCTTACTTTCAGCAATCAATTGCGGAGAAAATTCCAATATATAAATCCCACGGTGAGTAGTCGTCGCTTGTCGCTTGTCGCATCATATGGAAGCAGTAAGCTTAGCCGAGATACTGATAACCTACTGACACCATCTGCGGGCTAATCTTTCAATCATCAAAAGCGGTAGGCACACCAAAAGTCATTCGCATGAGTTGATTGAGAGTTGATTGAGAGCAGGTGATTTGCTGCAAATTTGCTGTTTACAGCATTCTCGGCTTGATGTCGTTACCAGGGAAACTACCAGGGAAACTAACAGCTGCCTTAAGGAGCGCCCGGAGCGAACCGATCAGGTTTCCGGTACCACGGCTGCGGGGTAAAGTTAAGTTAGAAGTCTGCATTTTCGGATCCTTCTCGTCTATCGTTCGTCCTCCAGATAACAAAGTCTGCCCGATTTGTGAAATTGTTCATATTTCCATTTTATACAAGGTCATGTCAAGAAACCCCTTTTTCTCCTTCGGCACGGGTAACTATGATTGATGACGCAAACCCATGAATTCGCTTCACTTCAAGCTACTACTGCATCTAGTTGTAGCTACAGGAAGGTTTTGCTCTTGATTTTCGCCGAGGAATGCCCTCCGGAAAACAACAACGATGATGCTCTTATCGTATTCACACTTTTTCACACTTTTTCACACTTTTTCAGTAAGACCGTCCTTGATTTGATTCTAACTAGCACTAGCACCATGATTCAGTTGTTCTCCGAACCTCGGAAGCGCCAATTGTGGGCTATTCGTGAATTCCGAGCACCTTGATGGATAACCCCAGTACGACGCGAAATCCACTCCGAATCAAATTTCTAACTACCTCGAGAATATCAAAAACTTCACTATAACTGGGAAGAAAGAGAATTCAAGCTTTTCCTCCTCTCATTCTTCCTAGCGACGAACATTCCCACGAAAGGCGCTCCTCCACAATGACAGACGCAGAATCTCCTGCCCCCTTCATGCGCATTCCATGCGAGATCCGGCTTATGATCTACCAGAATCTATTCGACAGCAAGGGACACAAAGTTTTCGAGATTCGCAGTGTGCAGCCAGAAGCGTATGCGGCGCGGTCAAGCCAGCACAATCGATCATCTTACTGCATAGACCATTCACTTATGCGACAGCGAACCAAGACGACATATAAATTGTGCACCGATGTCGAAATTCATACCTCCATTATGAGCGTCAATCGCAAAGTCTACGAGGAAACCACACATCTGCTGTATGGGAATCGCACGTTCAGCTTTTATAAGGATATCGAGGCTATAATACCGTTCTTTTCAGACCTCACACCTCGCACGCGACCTCTTGTACAAGAGATATCTCTATACAAACAAGGCTTTGTTTTCTGTCGAGAATCGAATCGATGTGAATGGAGCAACATCTGCGAGTTCCTAGCAGACAAAATGCAATTGAGGAGTTTAAAATTGATAGTAGAAGGCGGCCGTCCAAGACTCGGTTGGGACGACTCAGCTCAGTACACGTTGGCAGATTTTATAACCTTGTCTCGAGTCGCATATGAGCCACTGGAATGGGCATTACAGCTACTGGAAATCAAGGGGATCCAGAAATTAGATATCAGCTCAGAGATACATTCGATACCTCCACCAAGTCACTCTGCAGCAATGGCTTTCTTTGGGGCCTTCTCCACGTCGATCGAGACTGGGTTTGCAGAATTCTTGCGGCGTGAGATGATTGCTGCATGATCAGATACCCTGGGATTAGGAGTTCAGGTTGCGGTGTAAGCATTATACGAGGATATCATAAGTTCACCGTTAGTTTGGGGATAGCAATGTCATTCATAAGTTTACGTACGATGTCAGGTTCAGCCGCATGTGGTGTCTACCATTCGGGTTGCTCTGGATTACTTTCCGCTACTTGGGTTGTGATTAACGAAATGCTTATTCGGTCTAACGTGTGATACTTGGAAGTAGTGATTACTGTGTTACGACTGCGTCTTCTTTGATCTAGACTGGACGGCTCAAGTAAATATAGCTGAGGTACCTCTATCACTTATCCCTTGCATCAAGATAGAGTATCCTGCGCAGCGCGTTCAACTTCTATATCACCAGCGCATTCCCCCAATCTACATATCAAAAGCATAGGAATTAAACCGAATAAGGTCGACCCTCGCGCATCAAACATCTCTGAAATCTCCTTTGGAGTGTGTTGAGAGTCGAGTCAATCTTACGCCAGCCGCAACCACATTCGTCAAGAAAAAGGATCTCCAGCCAAAGGCCAAAGGACTACGCATATTGACCAGACCTCATATCACTACCAAGTCAACTCCTTCTAGAAGTATTCTTCCTGAAACACGTTTTTGTGTCCCATTAACGTACAATTGCGCAACCAACTGCATCCCAAAACGCTTGTGGAAAAAACCCATCCAAAATCCGGAGCATTCTACCCATTCTACTACACAGTTTCAAACGGAGGACCCAACATACTTCGATTGACATCACCTGTCCGATCCGTCTTCCGACCTCCCCTGTCCGCCTTACTCGCTCTCAACCCAAAGCGGCAAAAGGGAAAAAACGTCCGAATCATGTCACCCAAATCCACCTGCATCCACTCCTGGCCCGTGCCATATGGAACTCCGGAGTTGTTAATAAACATCCATTATGCACAGAAAGTTTCAAATATAAATCGCTGCCGAAGTAATTGCCGTAGTATTCAAGTCAACATTTTATATCCTGCGTCTTACATTGCCCTTGATCCAAAAACAAAGATCCAAGAAGACGAGCAAGAGAACGACAGCGATAGTTCAAGTGCCGTCGACGACGCCCGTGATCTAGATCTCCCAGAAGAACACGAAAACCAAGATATTATGGATATGTCAGCACTAAACCACGCCGGGCGGCCGCAATCACATGATCGATTTGCGTTTCCTCCCGCCCACGGACACAACAACCAATTATGCCAAGAACCACCCTTCCCCTTCCTCTCCCTCCCGCTCGAACTCCGCCTCAAGATCTACGGCCATCTCCTCCCCGTCCGCCACCACAAAATCACCACCCAGCTCCCCCACAACGGCTACTACTACCCTGCGAACGGCGTGCCCGCGCACGCAACGCAATCGTTCTATCCCGTGTCGCCGGACAAGCCAAACAAGCTCACAACCTACAAACTCCTCTCCGAGAACTCGCATCCGAATTTCCCGCAGCCAAGCATCTGCACTGCGATCTTGTCTGTGAGCAAACAGGTCAATGCGGAGGCGGAACAGGTGCTATATGGCAGCTGCAAGAGTGTCTGGGATTTTGGCATGAGTGTTGAGGCTGTGAAGTGGTTTTTTACGGATCGGAGTAGGGCTGCGAGGGGGTGTGTTAAGAACTTGAAGCTGGCGAGGGATGTTTCGGGGGCGGGGGTGGAGGGGGGGAAAGGGGATGTGGTTTGGGAGGAGTTTTGCAGTTTTGTGGGGGAGGAGATGGGGAGTTTGAGGGCGGTGGATTTGACGGTTTGGGGGAAGGGGGAGGTAGCGCCAGGGCCGATTGTGGCGGGGGGGAGGGAGGTGGATGTGAATGTGGATGGGGATGAGGTGGTGGATAAGGAGAAGTTGGAGGAGAAGATGAAGCAGGAGAAACAGGTTAGGGAATGGGAGTATATTATGAAGTTGGTTGGGAACGAGGGATTAAAGAGTGCGAAGATCACATGGTGGGGGTTTGCGCCGGGGGTGGAATCGTTTCTGGCGAGGTGGATGCTGGATAGTTGTCATTTGAAGGAGCAGGTGGTTCAGAACGGGGAAGTGGTGGAAGGGATTGTGGTTTTGAGTTTGGATAAGGAACGCTCGAAAGTTTGAGCTGGAGGGTGTGTATATTTTGGAATGTGAACGGTTAAGAAAAATGGGACAGGCATTTTTGGTGCATAGGACAGGCGAATTGGGACACAAAAGATGCATTGTACTATATAATATAGGATTGATACCATAAGAAATATGAAGAGAAATATCATGATTTGCAAAAGGACGCTGGGCATGAAGGTGACTTACCGTGAACTGCTAGATGGATGATATGGAAGCGAAAAGGGGCGGCATACAGTTAGACATGGCGGCAATAGGGGGTAGTTCAGCTGCTGGACGAAGGAATGTTGCTGGTGAACATGGGATGATGAAATAACGGTGCTATGAGACGAACGGGTGGAGGGTTTGCAGTGTGAGATTGGTTTCGTTGCTGGTTAAACTACCTTCCCTAGAGGAAAATGTTGGATATATGTAAAAAGGTACCAGGTAGAGGTGTGTTATTTCGGATGTGGTCGACCTGCTTATACTACATCAAGACAATTCTGGACATAGCACCTGTGTACGAAAGTAAACTGCTTACTGCAGCTTTCGTTACAGAAATAGTAGGCCGGCGGCCACACTCAAAATACATTTTGACAATAAAAACACTATAACACCTTAGATTCCCTCGGATATCTGTTTGAAAACATAGAGTCTTCTCTGCGCTTGAGAGTGTAGTTACAGTGTAGAAGTCGCCTTCGCATCCTGAAAGTTGCGTCAGACTGAGCTCTCGGCACGCACGACGTCATCTGCCACTAAGGTTAGCTTTTCGCAGAGTTCAGATAACCCACCGACCTTTACGCGTATTCTGAATACAAGAAGTCTGGAAATTAAAACGAGAATCAGCGCAAATTGAAGAGAATGTTGAGTCTTGGAAATCATCGCCTCTAGGCTGATTCATTGGATACCTGGTGAGTAACTCGAGACCTCGTCATTGACTGCGCCTCATCCTCAGGTCCAATGTTGTGTGAGTGATGACCCCTCACGCCCCCTCACTGCCACGCCGAGAGAAGGCTTTCCTTGGGACTTCCGCGTAGCGATAACTTAACTAACACCATTCTTAAAATTTAGGAAAGGCCTCTCTCATCCTTCCTCGAACAACACTATTCAACTTTGCGTCAAAGATTGATTACACGAACAGACGCCGTCGGAATACATTGAGCGCAATCATGTCCTATCAGAATTACCCGCCTTACGGCGCACCCGGACGTTAGTTATTCAGATCCTCTTAATTGCGACAGTTTCTAACTTTTAGCAGTCGCTCCGCAGCCCAACTTTTCATCTCGTCCCAGTCGTAAGTTCAAGGCGCCTTTTGGAAATTGTGTTTCGCAATGAACATCCTACTGATTATCAAGCAGATTCACCTCAACCTTATCAACAATATCCCCCACCTCGACCATCGTCGCATAGCCCATACCCTCAGCACCAACAACCATACGGAGCTCCTCCTCCTCAGCAACCTCCATATCCACCTCAGCAACCATATGGATATAATCAGCCATATGGGGGAGGAGCGCCAGCGCCATACCAACAACCACCGTACCCTCCCCAACACCAAAATTCATTTCCTCAGCCATACGGCGCGCCTGGTGGAGGAGCGCCAGCACCATACCAACAAGCTCCATATCCTCCACAACAGTCAAATGCCTATTCTCAGCCATACGGTGCGCCTCCACCAGGCGCACCAGCACCATACGCTGCTCCTATGAATTACGGTCAACCTACTCCTCCGTCGCCCGGATATGAGCTACTACCGCAGCTACCGTCGATACCTTACAATGCCGACCTTGATGCGAGAGCTTTGCGAAAAGCCATGAAGGGCTTCGGAACCGATGAGAAAACTCTGATAGACGTACTTCATAACAAGGGTCCATTACAAATTGAGGTTTTGCGCGAAACGTTCTTCGGCTTGTTTAAGAGGAGGCTGTTAGCCGATGTGGAAGGTGAGACAAGCTCATGGTTCAGAGAAGGCCTCGCTGCGATTATCCGCGGTCCGCTTCTGCAAGATTGCCACTTGCTTTACAACGCAGTGGACGGGCTTGGGACGAAGGAGTCGCTATTGAATGAGGTTTTACTTGGTCGGTCAAACGCGGACATTAGAGCCATCAAGACAACATATGAGAAACGCTACCGTAGAAGACTGGAAAATGATATTAAGGGCGACTTGAGCGCTGATACAGAAAAACACTTTTTAATGGTTTTGGAGGCCAACAGAAACGAGGATAGCGCACCAGTTATTCCACAAGAGGTCGATAGGGACGTTGCAACTCTCTGGGGCGCAACCGAAGCCATTCGCGGCAAGCAGCGGCTCACTGTTTGTGAGATCTTTACTAAGAGAAATGACAATCAACTTCGAGCCATTGCGCATACTTACCAGCAGAAGCATGGAAAGCCGTTGGAATGGGTTATCAAGAAGGTACGTTTGTTTCCCCTTGCGGCGAGGAGCTATTACTGATTTTCAACCCAGGAATTCATGGGTCACATGGAAGACGCCCTTCTATATCAACTAAGAACTGCTATGGATAAAGCTATGCGCGATGCCAATCTTCTCGAAGCTTCTATGAAAGGCTTTGGCACGAAAGACCATCTTCTTGTAGCACGTGTGGTCAGAATACACTGGGATCCACGGCATATGGGACAAGTCAAAGGAGCATATCAACATGCTTTCGGCAGAAGTTTAGCCTCCCGGATATCTTCCGATACCAGCGGCGATTACGAGAGATTGATGGTTAAATGTGTGGAATGCAGCGATTTTGTACAACCCGGGGTGTCATGGTTCTAAAAATTCTAATTCATGAGTGTCGGGGATTACTTGCGTCGGGTATCTCCTTTTCGTCGGGACTACGATTTTATGATCTGGAGTTTTGGTGTTTATGGATGGGTATGGAATGGGGACCCGGGATATTGGGAGATACCAGGGTATGGGGCTTTTAGAAGGGGCGAGCAATCGCAACTAATGTAAAGATTCGCCGAGCTTGGATCTGGATTGGGGTTTTAACTTTGTGTTATTGGAAGTCGGGCTTTGGCTGTTTATGTCGGGGATAATCACAGATTTATTACTTGTACGCTTTCAAAATGGCGATATTCTGGAAGAGAATGATGACCACTTGAGACTTCCCACAAACTAGACAAATTCCGGCACTGAATTAATCATCTCGAACACAGTTTACAAGGTGTAGAGAAGTAGCTTTGCTTTCGTACATGGGTAACCTAATCTCTTAGGAGAATTACACTACCCCGCATCTGGGTCAACCTTTCCCACTGTAAAAGTTAGACGGTTTGTATCGGTTCGTATGGTACGGCAACACCGAGCGTGTATGTAAGAACATAGGCAGGAGAGCCATTGAGCTGTCCTGCGATCCTGTGCTCGGGTCTGGCGTTGGTCGACTTCACGAGACGCAGCGCTTGCTTGACTATGCCGGCCCTCGGAGACCAATTATCCTTACAGGTCGGAAGTTTGCTGATGAAGAGGATGACCTGTTACGATGTTATGAATCATAAGTACATACACGATATATAGGTTTTACATGTTCCGAATGGGTACGTACACTAGCAACTTCGTTGTTGAGTCACTTTCGAGGCCGCGTAGTTCCGCCTTTACATTAAAATCAACACGCGCCGTAGTCGCCGTATATACTGCTGTCTCCAACACTAAGTTCCGAGGCTCTGGATTGTTTATCCTTAATAGCTCGGGCTATACGAGAGTCATCATGATAGCAGAAATAAAGGATTCATTGTAACAATAAACTACTATTTAACCATAACAGTTGCATCCTATTGTTGCAGAAGTACCCGGTTCTTACCTTGTTAAACAGTGGATAGATAGACGGCCAACTGCGACCAGGACATTCGATGCGACCTACTTCGCCGCCCCCTTTTGTCAAAGCTCGGTTTTCGTCTACCAGGTTTCAAAGAATTCTGCCTCAACTATTTTTATCGCTTTGTTGTGTCGCATTAATACTCCGTACTGTAGAGCAGCAATAGCAGCAACTTAACTATAGTTAACTTAATATGCTCCTCAATCTAACTCAATCAACTCGGCGTTCCACACCAGATTGCTTTGTGTATTCTCATTTGTCATGCCACGACCTATTTTGTAAGATATCTAAGTTAAGCACCAGTTCCACCAATATTAATATTAATGTAAGTATAATTGAAGAAAGCGTACTTGGAGAATCACGCTAGCAGATTTTAGTTTAGACTTTTTATTATACTAAAGTTATTAATTCACTGTTTATCAAGTAATCAATAATAACTCGTATGTTCCTTTTTTTCCATTGTTCTTTTACATTCTGTCAACTTTTCACGATCGCCGGCACGCGATAGAATTCTGATATCAAAGAGGATCTTATCTGTAAGTGTTTTTTGATGTGTTCCAGTCCATTGTTTAGGTCGGTCTTGTAAGATTACGTCGCGACCCAACAACTCTCAGAAGTGCTTGCCGGATGAATGCTAATGAGCCTTAATGCATAGACTGAATGAACTTAATGGATGATCACTTCGCGCTGCGCAAAGAATTCTCATATTTCCAAACAGACTTCACTTATTCAATTGTCAAGAGCCCTTCGAAGGGTTTTCAATACGCGCGCAACATATAGGCTTTTTCAACAACTGGCATTGAGAAACACGCTCGATCACATGACGTAAAAGTCACATGCTACGGTATCACTTTTGGATCAGTGCTTAGTATTGCTGCATGAGAGCTTTCTGGGGAGATTTGCTGGTCCAGAGACATATCTATATATATTTAAAGCTGAAGTTTGGGATTGGTGAATCTTGAGCGCCGACTACAACTAAACTTGGCGCCGACGATGTCTTTGGGATCGACTGAGCGGGAAGAGTCGAAGCCGACGGACACAGTGAAAGTGGAAGGTGCTGGCTATCCGAACATGGCAAAGTCTACGGCAGTAGAAAGGGACCAGGAAAGGATGGAGGTCACATCGAACAATGGCAGCAGCAGTCGTCGTTCCATGGACGCTGGCGAGCAGACCAACTCTGCCCTCACAAACGAATCAACACCGGTATCCGCCAGCTCAATGGAACAATCCGAGGTCGTGATGCGGGACTCTAATAGCCGCGCTGTGGATGCCAACGGGCACAAGCAGATCTCCAGGGTAACAGTCGAATTTCGACCAAATCCTCTAGTGTTGACTTCGAACGTACCGCCCCCGGGGTATGCCAACCGCCAGACGAACCACAAGGATGCCAATTCACCAGAAGGAGTGTCCAACCCACGGAAACGAAAGAGCTCGCAGTCTATGCAAGGATTGCAAGAATATCAGTCCGCGAGCGAATCCACGTATCTAGCAGCACAAAGAGCATCTCATCCCCGAGATCTCTCTAATCCTGGTCATATTTCCGCCCCATCTCACCAATCTGAAGGAAGCACCGAAGCTCGAAATGAAGAACCTAGTGCGCTCACGCCGGAAAGAATCGAGGAGGAAAGAGCGCGGTTGAAGGCGGTTTTGGTCCACACGTCTCCTGAAGTTGCACAGATGGTTTTGCGTGAGCAATGGAGGAATTTCCTCTTCCCATCTGGAAGGGACAACGATGATAACCTATCATTCATACTTCGCGCGGGGTTGAAGAATGGAACAAATAATGCTATCACGCGCGTTTTCAAGGACCATGCCGTGTTCAAAGAACCACTCATCGGCGCCGTGAGCAAGAGGCAAGCTGTCGTGGAACGAGTGCTGAAGAATGCTTCTCCCAACCAGCTGTCAGATCTTGTCCCTGAGAGAGTCCTGGATCAGGTACTTGCGGAGAGATTGAAGCATGTTCCAGCGAAGTCACTGATAAGGTGGTTGGCTGAGGCAGATCGATTGGGCTACAGTCTTGATGATATTCTCGATGAGGCTGACGAGAGTGTCATTCCCAAAGTGCCCAGTCGAGCGCAAAGTCACGATAATGTAGATGTAGAGATGACGTATGCTGAGCCTAGACCCACGCTGGTATCCCTGGATCCTCTGCAAGCGGATCAGGAACGTGTCATCGCTGAGCAGAGAGCTTTGCTCGAGGAGCGTCCAGTCGTGCGGTCACCTTCACCACAAAACTCCTTGACCTGTCCGACATGCTTTTATAAATTCGACAACATCAAGGGCTATAGCTTCGTAAGTTCTCGTGCTCTGGTGGGATGTAATGGGACTGACAGAGAGTAGCATATAACGAAGAAAATATGCACGAAAGCGCAGCCAACAGGACTGAGATTTTATTGCGAGAATTGCGCGCAGGGTTTTACAACTAAGCAAGGAAAATTATATGTCCGTTTACTCCGGCTCCTTTGAAACAATTGCTAACTTGTTGAAGCATGAAAAGAAGCGTGTTTGTACTGGCGAAGAAGACGACAGCGAGCCATCTCCCACCGAACAATTACTTCAAGAACCTAATCCCGCAGTTCGCGCAGCTGCGGATCTTCCACCTCCAGCACCTCAACATGTGCGCCATCACGAACCATTACCTCCCGTTCAGACATTCGCCCAGCCTCCACTTAGTACTCCGAAGGTAGCCCAACCTCCACTTCATACTCCAAAGGTAGCGAAGCAGGGGTCATCAGGGTCACCTCTAGATGGCAACTTCCGACAATCCCCCTCGGAGCTTGAACCAGCCAAACTAGCCGCTCTCAACGCCGCCCTCGAAGAAGTCGAAGAACGCTACCAAACCGCCTTAGCCAGCATCCCCTCCGACATGAGCCCCGAAGAGCGAGAAAAACGCATGATATCTCTCAAGAACGGGAATGCATCGCGGAAATCCCAAATCCGGAAATCCTTCGGCGTCACCTTGCGTATGCGTGAGAAAGATAAAGAAGCGAATAAGAGATTCAAAGATAGTATTGGCTCGCCACTTGCGAATAGTACGACTACTTCTAATCGATTCGAGGAATTCAGAGCCCCGCCGTCTTCGTCTGCTCCTGTGAGACAGCCTCCACCTGCTCGTGTGGAGCCGGATCGTCCTCCTCCTCCTTCGCATTCTTTCCCGCCGATTAATGCTGCGCAACCGCCTCGTCCGCCGATGACTTATGCGGCTACGCATCCGCCTCAGCCGCCTCATTCGCATCATCCACCTGCGAGGACTTACTCACCTAGTTATCCTCCGTCTCAACAACTCCCTGGTCATCACCCACCACCACCTTCACTTTCCCAGACCCAACCCCAACCACTACCACACCCCCACCTCCCCCGTCTCCCTCCCCCCTCCGCCATGCCAAACTACGACCGCACCGCCCTCCCCCCTTATCCCCACCCCCACCCCACATCGAATTCAACATCCACGCCCCCCCTCCCCGCCATGGCCCTCTCCCGCCCAGACGACGACCAGCACGCGCATAAGCGGCTGAAAGCTAGTCCGCAGCTAGCATCTCAGCATCTGCCTCGCGACGGAAGGAACTTCCCCCCTCCGCCGCAGCAGCATAGACCGTATGGGAGTGAGAGCGGAGGAGACAGTAGGCCGGGGTCGGCGGGAGAAGGAGGGGGGCCCGCGAAGAAAGTACCTGTTAGGAAGGCGCAGAGGATGTGGGAGGCTTTGAATGGGAGTGCGGGGAATAGGGACGAGAGAGTGGGTGGCGAGAGAGCAGGTGGGGAGAAGAGTATGAGTGGGGGAATGGGGATGGGGGTGGGGATGTTGTTGAATAGGGATAAGGGAATGGAGAGGGAGGTGGTGGATTTGAATAGTGGGGGGAGTGAGGGGGGTGGGAGTGTGGATGAGCGGTGATGGGGGTTGGGGGAGTGGAGTGGGAGAGTGTCATGGTCTCTTAGGAATGCATCTTCGTCGTGAGTGGAAATGGTTGATTGGAGGAATCGAAATAAAGGCTTGACATGGCCAAATCGAATGGAATCCTGGTTTTGCAATATATGTGATAGCTTTTCCGGTTCAGCCTCTTTTTTAGGATGAGAGATAACTCAATCCATGGCGCTTTATAGTTACATAGTTCAGAATTAATGACTGCTGGATGGATGGGAGATTTATATCATATTGAATACAAAAACAAGTATAGGATTTATGGTCCCTGCCCCCAAAAGTCCCAGAATTTTGATGTGGTATCATATTACTCTATTCCATCCCCAAGTTCCTCCTCCTTCTTCCTCTTCTCCGCTTTCTTAACCATCGCCTCCCTCGCCCTAACCAGCTGCCTCCCCATCCCAACCCTCCCCGCCTCCTCCCAATTCTCCCCCACAAACCTCTTCACCACCTCCAGATCATAAAACCCGCTCTCATCCTTCTCTGCCGCATCCGGTATCTTCCCCTCAAACTTCTCGCCCTCCAAAATAACCCCTTTCAAAATCCTAATCGCAGCAGCCCGCAATTGTCCATCCACGCCATCAACTGGTATAGTGTTTTTAATCGCGTCTCTAGTAAGTTCATCTATATGCCGCGTATAACTCCACTCTTTCAGTTTCGTGTTATATTCTTCCTGAATTCCGAATTTCTCAAATGCGTCGGTGAGGATTTGTTCCCGGGTTGTTCGGGGGATGTCGTATTTCCCTTCTTTTAGACACCGGGGTACGAAGTCTTCGAACCAGGCTTTGAATATGGGTCGCTGAGCTAGGCGGCGGCGGTCATTATGCTTTAACTTTTTCTTTTCTTTCTCCTCCCCCTTCTCCCCCTTTTCTTCCCCCTCCCCCTCCACCACATCCACCTCCTCCTTAACCCACACCATCCTACACGTCCCCGCATACTCAAACATCTCCTCCTGACTTCCAAACCGCCTCCACCACTTTTCCTCATCCAGACCCAGAAAATCCAAAACTCGCACGGGGTCATCTGTTAGGAACACCATACTCTTTTTCCTTTCCACCATTTCGATCTCCGGGATCCGGATGTACAATCCGTGGTTATTGACTGTTAGTCCATAGGGGCGGATTGTGGTGCCGAGAATATTCCATAGGTCGCCGTGCGCGGAGTGGAAGAGTTCCCAGTTGAGTTCTTGGGTGCTTTTACAGATATGTACGTCTACTTGCACGTATTTGTTCTCCTCCTCGGTTCCGTTGTCAGGTATCTGGGTTTTGCTCTCCAGTCCATCTTCCGTATCTATCTGGGCTTTGCTCTCCAGTCCGTCTATCTGTGCTTCCTCATACTCCCGTGGCCAAGGAACAGCAAAATTAATAGTCGGGTTCCCCTTATCTTGAATACACGCTTTAGCATGCAGAGCCTGTTTGAGCTTTTCAGCAACAGAGATCCCAGGGGGGAAGGCATGGGGAAGAAGGCCTGCTACGAGAACATCCACGTCGCCGTAGGTGGTCTTGCCGGGGCCTTCGATCGCGCTGGAGACGTTGGTGTAGTAGGTGCGGAGGATGGTTTGGGTTTGCGTTAGGACGTGTTTGTAGATTGCGAGGCTCATGCGGGGGGTGGGGAAGTGGGCGGCGAAGGCTTGGCCGCCCATGGTGAGGATGAGGGAGGAGGATGTTGGGGGGATGATGATGATGAGGGAGGAGGATGGTGATGAAGGAGGTGGATGGTGATGAGGGAGGAGGACGTTGGGGAGATCAAAATTTAGACATCGTTTTTGGAATAAAGCACTGGTGAAGGAAAGAGGTGTTTGTTTGGTTCTTCAACTACGTGATGGGCATTTAGGAAGCGTCTGTTGATTAAACCAGTGTTACATCGAGCTATGCAGTTGGCCGTTGGACTTGTTTGCTTCCTGCGTTAGTTGTGGATGAGGCTGAAGTGCATGTCAGCCACGGGAAGGGTGATTAGTCATGAGTCACTCGGGGTAGGACAACGTTCGGCAGAGAAATTCCTATTTTGCTCGCGGTCACCAAAGCGGTCTGAACCGTGTGAACCTGTATGCCGACCAGTCGGCGACCAGTCTCAGTGGCCATGAGGCCCCATATAGATAACTCGTCGACATATACGAACAAGAACGAAAGAATGCGCGCAAATGTAGCCCTGCGGGTCATGCCGGCACATCCAGCTTGTCCTATTCAGCTCAAGAATTGGCGGCGCAATAGGCTCTCACTCAGTCCAGTAATAGAAGAAAGTGAAACATTCTACCGCTTTTCGCATGAGAAAGGAGCCAGTTAGGTGCGTAGACATCGTAACATTCGTCTCGATTTAAAATAGAATAAAGAAGTATGCTCGTGTTCCGCCAAATTGCCCTGCAGCCGCATAACATTATCCTCCCACCATGAATTCCATACGCCTTGTTCTCCGCGCCCTCGTTCGGATCCGCTCTATGCTGTCACTGTTGCACTCATCTATTATTTCTTGCCGCCCTTCTTGATTCCCTGCTGTCCCATTTTCATAGCACCGGGCTTTAGGGCCTGTTGGCGCGCTGCGGCGTCGGCTTTCTTGGCTACATGGCATACCGTCAATATGATATCGGTGAGAATCGGCAGAGATGCAGACTTACCCTCCAGGAGCTTCGCCTTGTGTGCCTTGTCTTCATCATCTTCCTCTACCACCTTCTTCTTTGGCTTCTTGTTGTGGATTGGGTTTGTGCCGCCTGTGAAATTCTTTTGTCAGTACTGTGTGCTGGCCCGCATAATGTGGATGGCAAATACGAACTTCCTCCTGCCATTTTGAAATATAGTTATTGGACTTTTGGGTAGAGCGAGAGAGATGCTTTGGGTGAAAAAGGAATGCGGAATGCTCGTGGCTTTTTCGGTGGAGAAATCTGGGGGTTTGCCTTTTAAGGAGCTGACAAGGACATCGAGGTAAGAAGGACTGGACGGGTAGCGGACTTTCCCCGCTAGTCTGTATATGGTTAGGATTCTATCGCCATTAGCTGCAACTGACCGTCATATGCGAGTAAATTTATTACCAGCAGTTGAATGGTCTCTTAGCCTTCACCTGTCCTAAATATACCGACACTTCATCTAGTTATCGCCAAGTTACCTTCCTTCCACTGCTCATCGCCCTAGAGTTGTCCTCCATATTTACCCCACAGGGCTCACGAAGCTGAAGAAGAGGATCGTACCATGCACTGAAAGACAAGACAAGAGGCGATAGATACCCGGTTGGGCTCTTCTCACTTTGGGATTCTCTTTCTGATCTTTGGCTAACACCAATCTTTCCACAACCAAAGCAGGGGCATCTTGCCGTCCTAGATCAAGCAGAAGTAGACAAGATGGGCCCATCAGGTAGCTCTGACGAGGGAGAGATACGAGACGGGGTAGTGGAGAAGAAGGCAACTACGTCGCTGCATAAATTCGATGGCACTTCCGTTGACCGTCAAGACAGAAACCGTTCTAGTACTTCGACTTCCGTTTCACCACGCTCCCCAGGCAGTTCCTACCGTTCAAGGGATAAAAGAAGCCGTTCTCCTTATAGTGCGCGCCAGCAATCTCGAGGCTCTAAGCGCCCCAGAGATGACGACTACTACGACCGCAACAGTCACGACTCACGACGATCTAGGGTACAGTATGAAGACTCTCAAGATTACAGACGCCGGTCTCGAGTGTCCTACGGAGATCTAGACAAGGGGCCATCGTCCGAATTGCGATACGATGATCGAGATGATTACAACGGCAAACGAGCTCGAACTAGGAGTCGCTCACCATATCGTGCCAATCGCAATGGTGACAGGAATAGGCGTTATGAAAGCAGCAGTAATGGTGGTCGACACGGTAGCTATGCCGACAGAAATAGGCCGTATGGGTATGGGGATTCAGGCCGAAGTTCAAGGGACCAGTCAGTGAGCAACCGGGATAAAGGCCCGCTGCCTACTGATAATACGGGACAAGACGCTAAAACTACTCAAGGGCAATTGCAACAGCATAAAAATGGCAGTGATGGGATTAATTTAGAAAAGTATGTTGGTCATCAGACTCGGCGTGTATATCATCTACTAACGGGTTACAGACCCCAACCTGCATCAGATGACTCCAATGAAACACAAGAGGAGCCTGTTGATGAAGCAACCTTGATAGAGCAACGACGAAAACGTCGTGAGGCAATCAAAGCTAAGTATAGAGGTTCTGCTACACCGTTGTTGGTACAAGCTTTGCATTTGGGTGATAAGTCAGGAGGCTCTACTCCAGGTCGAAAAGATGAAGATAGTCCCATGGCGAACACAGGTACGTTTGCTTTGATACCGGGAATGGCTTTTGCTAACCATTATATGCTAGCTTCCTCCACGGTCTCGACTCCATCGACCCCAATGGATATTGGATCGCCTTCAGCATTTGCAATCACCAATGACCAAGATCTGGCAAATTCGCACGTGAACGAGGGGACAGGCAATGATGATGGGCCATCGGCTGCAGATTACGATCCGACCATGGATATGAGGGAGGATAGGCAAAGAGATGATCAACGCCACGGCGAAGAGGTATCCTCAGCAGTATACGAGGAGGTCAAGCCGACTACCGAACAAGATGTCCTCCTACCTGTCGAGGCAGCCCCACCTGTTGCACCAAAGCCTACAAAATCCAAGGATGACTTTGACATGTTCGCGGACGATGATGATGATATGTTTGCAGAGAATCCTACCGAAACCGAGCAACCTCATGCGGAAACCAATGGCGATGTTGCAAAAGCAGTCCCTATTCCACAAGCGAAGGAGCTTGATGTCGGAATGCTTGACAATTGGGATGATCCTGAAGGTTATTACAAGATTATTCTCGGAGAACTCCTTAACGGTAGATATCATGTGCAAGCGAATCTTGGTAAAGGTATGTTCTCAGGTGTTGTTCGGGCCATGGACATCACAACCAAGAAGCTGGTTGCCATCAAACTTATTAGGAACAACGAAACCATGTAAGCTCTCCACTGCCTGTGAACTGTGCTGCGCTGACCATTATACAGGAGGAAAGCAGGTATGAAGGAGATTGAAATTCTTCAGAAGATTAAGGACGCAGATCCAGAAGACAAGAAGCACATGATTCGATTAGAGCGTTATTTCGAACACAAGGGTCATTTGTGCATGGTTTTCGAGAACCTCAGTATCAACTTGCGAGAAGTGCTGAAGAAGTTCGGTAATAACGTCGGCATCAACCTTCGAGCAGTTCGAGCATATGCCCATCAAATGTTCCTTGGATTGAGTTTGATGAAGAAGTGTAATATTTTACACGCGGATTTGAAGCCTGACAACATCTTGGTAGGTCCCCGTGCTGCAATCATACAAGCTCCTGCTGATTTAAATAGGTCAACGAAACACGCAATATGCTCAAGATTTGTGATTTAGGTTCAGCATCTGACGCATCAGATAATGAAATTACCCCATACCTAGTTTCGCGTTTCTACCGAGCACCGGAAATTATTCTGGGTATGCAATACGACTTCGCCATCGACATTTGGTCTATTGGCTGCACCCTGTATGAATTGTATACAGGAAAGATTCTCTTCACAGGTCGATCAAATAACCAGATGCTACGATCTATCATGGATTGTAGGGGACGATTTCCTGTCAAGATGTTGAAGCGCGCGCAGTTTGCACACATTCATTTCGATGAGATGGCTAATTTCCTCAGTGTCGAGCCAGATAAGTTAACTGGAAAGGTAAGAATCCTCTGTTTTCTTGTCCTAGTCTTGCTGGTTATTTATCGATCTGTCGACTACCAATACTTTGAAGGACATTACTAATTTATTGACCATAGGACGTTGTGAAAACCATGACATTCGTCAAACCAAGCAGAGATCTTCGAACACGACTATTATCTGTTTCGAAGGGCTTGACTGAAGCGGAGAGTAAGGAGTTGACATTATTCACGGATTTGTTGGACCGATGTTTGGCTCTTAATCCGGAGAAGAGAATCACGCCCATGGAAGCTTTGAAGCATCCGTTTATCGACAGGAGTGCAAAATAGGCAAGCGGAGAATCCTGCTAGGTCTAGACATAGGATGGAAGCAGAGTATATGCGTCGATTTTTAAGATTTCGCTAGGGGAAGAAGGAACGAAAGAGCATTGAGAGCACAATATTGCTGCAGGTCATAAATTGCATTCGCTTGATAGGTTGACGGATTCGAGGAGCATAGCTGGTATTGCGGTTAGTCGAGCATAGCATCTTAATTACTTTTAATCGCGTTTCACTAAGCTCTGATGTGAGGATTTCATAGTGGTGATGTTTACAGGAAAGGTAAGTTTTGCACTCATAGTGTTAGGCCAAGGGCTCTTACTCTTCCTCATACTCGTCCTCCGAAACTACTCCCCAAGTACCTGACTCATCTAAGAGCTGACTCTCCAGACTTTTCATCTCTTTCTCCATAGCCTCCCTATCATCCGATCGCTTCGCTGTCTCAAAATCAATGAGAACAGCCCTTCCATCCGAAATCAAGAAGTTATGCTTATTCAAATCCCCATGCACAATCCCCAATCCATGCAGCCGTCTAACCAAACTTTCACAAACCGGAAGATCCGAGATCCCAGCATGCCGACCTTCAACAAACTCCATCAGAAACCCAATCGCCCTCCCCTCCTCAGTCAGGTACCCCAAAAACTCAGGCCCAATCCCATGCCCATCGATCCACGAATATACTTGCGTCTCAGCGGCATAATATCCAATTTCCCACTCGAAGCGTGCGAATTTAGCAATGGTCCGCTTGGAGAATTGGGGAGATGAGGCTGAGTATACGTTTGAGCGAAGTCGTGGACCGGTGCTGAGGGATAAATAGTCGTGGGATTGGGGGTGCCAGAGGGGTGTGATGGAGGGGAAGGCTTTGTGGGAGGTTGAGGAGAAGAAGGCTGTGGGGGGGTGAGAGGAGGTAAGGGAGATGAGGCCGTGGTTCCAGGTTCCGGGGGGAAAGACATGTCATCGGGTGAGAAGATTCCGGTTGAGATGGTGATGTATTTGAAGTGCTTGTTGTTTACGAGCATTCTGTAGAAGCTGGGGGTGGTGCCGTCGGTGTTGATTTCCTGATTTAAGATGGTGATTGTTGAGGGATTGGTGTCTACTTCTTGATTCAAGATGGCGACTGTCGTGGGATCCGTATCTTTAGTTGACGCCATTGTTCATATATTATTGGAAAGATACTGGTACCATAAATTTGAGAAAATGTGTGTTGGAGCCTGGTTGTTGATCTCGTTCAATGTAGGTGTAACCGCGCTAGGCCAGAAAAGTTATAAGATGGTGAATAAGTAAGCGACTCCAGGGGTACTGAGTACAAAACTGTTGCACCGCCGTGAATCTTTCTTAGCTACAGATCTGTACTTCAATCACGATCAGAGATGGCTTCACCTATCCAATTGACTACAGAGGATTTCGATGTTTTGACCTACACACATACTCATTCAATAATGTGTATGGAACCTAAAAAATTTCGAAAATGTTGTCCACTTGACAATGACCTGGGTCGACCAGAGGGCATGAAAGTTCCTGCTTCTTGTTCCAACGTTGGAACTTTAGAAGTCCTCCCACTTGAGCTCATACAGGCAATCCTTAATTTGCTCGACCTACAGTGTCTGACAGACCTCAGAGCAGTGAACTGGCGCGCTCGTGTTCTTGTGGACAGTGTCCCCGAATACAATGCGTTAATTCAGCACTTCCCCGATGCACTGCGCGCATTGCTCTCGACGCGTATGGCTGGTCACTTTTCTGCTCCACAAATATTTGAGGCACTCTGCACGCGAGATTGCATAGGCTGTGGGCAATTTGGGCCGCTCCTCGACTTGTTTACTGCTCATCGATATTGCATCACGTGTCTGGTGGATGTCGGTGGTCTATTCACAATGGAGGCATCTGATGCGATCAAAGAGTTCAGTCTTGACTCGGAGACGATACAAAAAGTACCAAAGTTATTAACCATACCGCAATACAACAGTGAGGGGATGTTCGTTCGGGAACGACTATCTCTAGTCCGCATGCTGCCAATTAGTGTCGCTCAAGCACAACACGATTTCAGAAGCATGCACAACACACCATCGCTGCCGCCAACTGGAGTTACCCCACAGCAGTCACAGCCCCATTCGCTCCAAATCTCGGATCAGGTGCACGAGCGGCTCCTGCACGAGCAACATACATATCGTACCATGTCAATGTTAAGGGTTCCCCTTCTAAATAGACGGACAGGGGATCTTGACTGGGGAGTTTCATGTCTAGCATGTTCCTTTGGACCTCAAGATGAAGGCCATGGACGTTGTGATCCGAACAATCTCTACACTACGTCTGGGTATGCTGAGCATTTCCAAAAGTGTGAACTCTCCCAGAGAGCGAGAGCTAAGATATCGGAATGCTTCCGTCTTGGTAGAAGAGAGGATGAGGTTGGCAATGTGCTACTACACTTCCTCATCAACTTTAATTACTGAGAACACTGTCGGCATCACTGGTACCTTTGACTGGCCACGCGTAAGTCTCTTCCCACATCGTTCACAAGCCAAACCTGTAAATCACATTTAACATTATGTCAAGTCCGGATTTCCCCTTTGCATCATCGATTCTTCATTCGGCATCCAAACTTTCCATATATATACTGATAAAGTAACGTATAAAGTGCACTCGTTCGTCTGCATTCTTCTGCCAGGGGCTCTGAGGAGGCGTTCGTCGTAATCAAGGTTGAGATCGCAGAAACTTCCGAGACAGAGAAAGAGGAATGGGGATTTGAAAACGTGTCTCTTCCAAGTCACGAGGACAGAAATAAATCAATGAGAACAATCGTTTCGGACACAGGCTAGAAGCTTGTGTAGACACTGGTATTCAGTTTATGGATTCTTTTGCTGAGCCAGAGGGAGCGGTTTAGGGGAGTCAAAAATTTCATGCAAGTATAGTGGTAGGATTCGCACGACATATATCGAAGTTGACCGGTGTTCACCTAGAGCACCACCATTGAAATCATATAGACAGAACATCTCTCGGGTTTGAAATTCAGTTATCACATAACTTCTCGAATGGTGTCAGAACGACGAAAATTTCGAAAGCCCAACCGAATGAGCCATGCATTGGTTCCTGAAGTGTTGCCCGAGGGTTGAAGATGTCACGTGTATGGCCAGAATCAGCGAATCAGCCACGACTTGCAAGTTTTTCCAGCAGCTCTTGAAGCCAAAACGTAACTCCCTTCCGCCGAAGCGCATAGTTCACTAATTAGACGATCGATTAAGCGATCTAGCGAGGGACTACCCAAGCAAATTCGGGCCCGAGTAATTTTTGCGTTCCTGTAAATCGTCGATATCACAACCACTATGGGAATTCGAAACGCCTAGAACTTTCCATTCAATGTTTTATGCTTCAGGATCACTGAAGGTTCTCTAGCAGCTCACAGTCACAGAGAATAGAAAGAAAAATTCCTTTTATTGATGTGGGGGTACCCGGGAATATCGGCTTATTGGTAGAGATAGTTCTTAACCATGAAATCGCATATTGTCTTCCTGACTTTATCGACACACGGTGTTGCTGCTGGTCTTTAAATACCGGCAGAACCTGCTCCAAGAGGATAGCAATATTCAGTTTGCGTTTCCTCTTGCTTTCACGCTCGTAATGGCTCGGAGTCTGGACTTGCACTTGCAGCACTACCAGAGATATTGAACAATATACCATACATTGGAGGTAGACGCCAGCAGGATCTTTCCATCTTGTGTCCAACAACTGCATGGCGCACTCGAAACCATGTTCTGCATTCTGAAAGTATCAAAGCCAAACAATTTGCTAGCAGAATCGTCCACCATGTTGTAAGGACACTTGAACACTTCCAGTGCAGTCGAATGCAATCGTTAATTCATTTGAGCCATGCTGAAGAGACCGTCAAGAGCCCAAAAAGGTGATCCCCACAATATCCAATGTCACAAACATATACCAGTGCTGGAGCCATCGCATACTACAGCGCTGGCTCATCTTTCCACCACGATGATATCTTCATCGCTCAACTGGCCAGGCCGCCAGCCTTTTCTACTTTTTCACATTCACATTCCAAGCCCTTAGCTGTTATCTTCTCGCACAACGCCAAACTCCCGCGAACTAAGCCTCCGCGTCATATTCGCTAGCTCGCACTCCCCTCTCGGTACCAAACAATCCCAACCGGCACTACGTAGGAGCTGCGGCTACCCCTTTCCAAGCTTTCCCCTTCAACCACGGAACCTTTCGAACGGAAACACTTAGAAGCGACGTCTATGAACCCTAAAACAAACACCACACTAATACTCGTCCGCTATTGCCTTCCCTAGCCCACACTTGCCTCCTAGTACCAAACATTCCCAACCGGCACTACGCAGAAGCTACGGCTACCCCTTTCAACTGCGGAACTTCTTGAACAGGAACACCTAAAAATGACATCTACAAACCCTAACACATACCCACATACCCCACATACCCCTAAACCACCAAACTTGTCCCAGTACCAAGCTTCCCGCCGCCTAGTTCCTGCCGCCGGGTCTATTTTCCGACTTCATGGATATCGAAAATTTTCTGCAAAGCAACCCGATTCGCAAAATCTCCCTATATTTGCGTCAAAAGTGGACTTCTTCGCCTAGACTGATAGCAATTGAATCAATATTTGATATGTGTCCTGACCATATATACTTCGTATTTGGGTAGACTTTCGTCAGGAATCACGAAGCTATTTATATATGTGACCTGACCATATATACTTCATATTTGGTGTAGATAGCTTTGGTGTAGATGGCTTTGGTGCGGATGGCTTTGGTGTAGATGGCTTTGGTGTAGATGGTTTTGGTGTAGATAGATTTGGTGTAGATAGCTTCGGTATAGATGGCTCCTTCGAGTTGGGATATGTGAACCGGTGGATGAGACGGGTAGAAGTCTAGAAAAATGAGACTATAGAATTGCCATAGCAACACTAGTCTTAGCCTCTTAATTCGCTTATTAAAAGGGGAGCAGACGTCGCGTCGTATACTCTATAAACCTCATCTCGTGATTTTCAGATTCTATCGACCGAGTCAGCTCATCCTCATTTCGATTCAGCCGCAATCGTATCTCATCTATCCACATCTCATCTCACCCGTGATTCCAACAAATCCCTGCCCCCCTACCCCTCTCTCTGTCCAACCCTCGGTCGGTCAACGCCTCCAATCTTGACTCGTACATACGTAATCACCCCCTCGTATCTTCCTTTCCACACGCTGGCACGCATAGATTACGAGTGGTAAGCCCGCCCAATCACGCTTTCTTCTCAAATCACCTCATCTCCCATCTCATCCCACCCACCCATCACGGACGGCTATCATCTGACCCCTCTATTGCTCCCCTACCTACAGATGACATACATAAACATCTCACCCCCTCCCACACCACCCACGCGCAACCACACCTTACCAAAAAGCAAAAACGACAAACCAAAAAAGCAAGGCGAACGGTGGCTTAACCCATACACCCATCCATACAACCGTCCACCCACCCATCTAACTTACCATCCACTCACAACCACCCATCCACAACCACCCATCCACAACCACCCATCCATACACCCCCTTCACCCCCCCCAACCCCTCCATCCCATCATACCCCCATTCTCCCGAACCTCACCCGTTCTAATACCACCCACACCCACCCACCCAACTTATCGTATCTCCTCTTCTCTGTACGTCTACTCGAGTCATATACACACATATACACACATAGCCCAGCCCTCTCCGTCCGCGCCCCACGGGTAAAATACTTACATATTACATACATAAATGTGGAGATTACTCATCCCTGCCCTGCCCTGCCCTGCTCTGGTCTGGTTTGTTTATCTGCCTGTCATTGCCTAACCTGCTTGTGTTACCAATCTGCCTACCTGCAAAACCTACTTGACTAAAGCGAAGCCAAAACCGCGCCACCCACCCCGTTGTCGCCCTCCTTGATATGAGATGGACACGGCTGTGTACTAATTAGTCGCTCGCGCGCTCGGTGGCTCGCATCATCGAAGTGGAAGAAGAGGTGAGGGAAGAGAGGGAGGAAGACCAACCTTTCTTTCTTTCAAACAGTTCACTTCTTTCTTTCCTGTAAGTACGAAGCCCCAGCTTGTAAGAATTCATGAACGCACATCTCATCTGCTTGTCTGTTTGTGTGGTGATGGTATACATTGTATTTAATAACTCAAATGGTATCTTATTCATAACATCCCCCAATCCACAACCGCCTAGCCCATTTCTTCCCCCTATCACCACCCCCCCCATCCCCCAACCACTCACAACGCTGCAACTCCATATCCCATAATCATACCAATACACACCACATACAACCGTGAATACATAATTTACTCATAACACATTAATCATATCATTCCAAGTAAAAGTCTTATCTTCTTGGGCTCTCTTGGAAAAAAAAAATGCTCAATCGACGACCAAACAGATTTGATTGTACACTCCTCTTTCTTTCTTTCTCTCTGTCTCTCTTCCCCTAAGAAACCTTCCCACCAGACAGAAAAATATGGTCGATATTCATCGCCCAAAACGTATTTGTTCAACGACAGGAAAAGAGAAAACCGCAACCTCTTTTTTTCCAACCCCGAGGTTCCCCCAATTTCCCAGGTCCATCTTGTTTGTTCCGTGCAGAGAATATCAAACTCCCCGAATTTCATTTCCATGATCCCCTCCAAATCCTTTCCTTTCCCTTTCTACCCATTTCCGTGCCCAAATAGAAAAATATATACCCCTTTGTAAAATTCATCCCTTCTCCGTTTTCCCCCTTCCGAATCCTTGAAGATTGGGTATATAAAAGCGAAGGTGGAAAAATATGTAAAAACAAAATGTCGAGGAAATCTATTTCCCATGATTAAAGAAACACCTCCAACTCCGAATGCTAGCGAGTTATCTCTTTTGTCGCTGCATTTAATGCTTTCCCGTCCCCCCGATTCGCCAGGGTTACAAAATAAACCCCAAATCAACCCAAACACCCTGCGGAATGAAGTATTAGATAGATATAAATCAGATCTTTATCTTCCCAACCTCTTCCCAACCGATAGAATAGTAAAATTTGAAAGAAGTCCCGTCCGTCATTTTTATCGTTTCATGAAAAAAAGACAAAGCCGCCGATGCGCCTTGCTGATAACAAAGGAAATTGTGTACAATAATTTTATAGAATTAGGTATCTTGTGAAAGAAAAGTCCCGGTATGTTGTGAAGTCCAAATGGAGGATAAGGTAATTCCATGCGGTCCAATAGATCCAAAAGGTCATTGTTGAGCATCCAAGCACTGCAGCGGATGCCTACAGTGCGAATCCAGAACGTCCTGAAGGCAGGAGTTACATCCATAACACGGCTCAAGGATGGATCCAACAGTGTACTGGTTTACCACTAGAAATGGAATATCCAAAGATCAAGGTATACCCGGGAGTAAAGAAAGATGACATGAACTCATGACATCGTGACTAAACACCTGGATACGAGATGTGTTGGTTATAACACTCCCTTGAGTAGTATGTGTTATAGGATGGGTTGTAAGACGGGTAATAAGGATGAACAGGGGATGGAGGAGGACTAGGATAAAATGAACCACTGAACTGGTCATGACTTTGTCCATAGAAGTTGTTGTAAGAAGGCCAGGATGGCTTAGCTGTCTCGGTCCATAAGTTACCCTGTGGATTCTGTGGTGGAAGAGCGTATAGTTGTGGCGGAACAGGACGATGAGCTGGTATACTTTTGGCAACGGCTGGAATGGCCTGTGGCTGAGGCTGGAAGATTTCGGGTTCATATTCTTGCTCTGATTCGCAAAAGCTGGAATCATCATTGGACATTGTCGTGCTGCTAGAGCTAGAAAGGGATCCACTTGACGAAACCGAGTCCTCGTCGGCCGAGTCGAATGACTCATCATTGGGGGCGGAGTAGTTGATGGGTGAAGGTGGTGGAGTCAACTCGTGTGCAGGTACAGGGGATTGCGAGAAGCTCGAACAGGTTTGGATGCGGTGCTTGAGCTCTGAAACGGTTATGCGTTGACTTGGGTCGCGCTCGAAGATCATGCCGAGGATTTCGTTGAGCTCGTCCGACAATGGTAAGATGGTCTTTAAGAAGTTTGGGTTCCTGGTGAATGCCCTATAAGTGGAGTCTTCCGTCGAGGCTTGCTTCCACGGATTCCTTCCACAAGTCAGGTTGACTAGGATAACACCAAGGGACCAGACATCATTGGGAGCACAACGGTACTTCTGCCTCCTGGAGCTTTGATCCAGACACTCTATAGGGAGCTGGTTAGTGGGTGAAGGGGGGGGGATGGAGCTGAACGGCGCCTACCTGGAGACATGTAAAATGTAGATCCACATCCATGGTCATCAGATTCAATATCCGTAGTGGCCAAACCGAAGTCCGCAAGAAGAACATCTTGACCTGAATTGGATACCAAAATGTTCTCGGGCTTGAGATCTCTGTGGTAAATTCCAAGGCGGTGACAATGCTCCGTGGCATCCAAGATCTGTAGGAATACTCTTCGGACGAGAGCATCATTACTCACATATCGACCCCTTTCGGTAATATTAGAGAATAGATCTCCCTCCGGGCAATATTCCAGAATGACATAGGTACAGTCTGGGTCGTCCACGATCTTGAGCATCGACACTATGTTAGGATGCGCAGAGGCTTGGTAATGAAGCGATATTTCTCTCTGCTGGTACTCTCGCGCCTTCTGTTCCAAGGGACGTCCATTGGCACTTGTCTTGCTGAGAGCCTTTACGGCATACCATCGGAAAGTTTTGGTGTCGAGGGCTGAGTACACAACTCCATAGGCTCCTGTACCTAATATTCCCACCAACTTTAACGACTCTCCAAGGTATGTACCTATCCTAGATTCCGGTGTATGGACTGGTTTGTATAGAGGCGGCGATGGTGGGGGAGTTAACTGGAAATGAACATTATGCATTGCTAGAAAAGGAGAAAATGGCAATGTCCTGGCAGACGAAGAAGATATGGGTCCTATCCAAAGGGTCCAAAAACGGATGAGAATATGTTCAACAGGTGTAAAGAAATATGGCCGTTTGGGAGTCCGGTCAAGTCCAAAAATGGGGTATATGTAGCTGTTGAGAGAAGGCGATATTATAAGGTGCTCAGCATATCGGGTTATGCGAGAAAGATGCTGGCGCAAGAGATATATGAACAAGAGAGGCGAAAGGGATAGAGTTTGACGTTATTCTGCGACGAAGAGGAGAGGTAGTGGGTGGAGGTCAAAATAGAGAGAGAGGTTCCCTTTAGGATGATGAGGTGTTTTAGGTGTTGTAAACTGGTGGGTAGTGAAGTAGTTGAGGTGGGGGAAGGCAGGGTAATATCCATCAAGACAGACACGATGAATTTCATGCTCGCCTCATTAATTACATCCAATAAAAACGGACTAGCAGCTACTCCACTCATTAGCTTCCAGAATCGCATGGTCTGCGTGTGGGTGGTAGACAGAACCGTAAACTTACCTGGTGGATACTAAATTAGTAAGTTCCACTGAATCAACGGACCGGGACCAGCAGCTGCTCGTATGGGTTAGTCGAATTAATGCGTCACAATGATTAAATAGTGCTGCATGGGCCCTCTTGTCTGTGCTTCTGCAAGGCTGGGCGAAGCGGCAAAAAAAGACTTGAGTCCTGACGCTGATGGCCGGGTCCACACGGCACAAATGCATCCTTTTCTTCTCGATGGGTGGAACAGGGATGGGATGACTGGAGACATGGGCGAGGGTAGGGATCCCGCCATGGACAGATAAGGCCAAAGAGTCTTGTGGTGTCGCAGCCATGGTTGTTTGCGTGTTAAAGTGGCGGTCACTGTGTTCCATACGCTGGGCTTGCCAGGCTTGGACACTTTGCGGGCGCTGGATTGGTCTCGCATGAAATTCGACAGACATCTGAGACCACAATGTCAGCATGAGACCAGTGACGCCGGATATTCTTTTTTGAAAAGCTTTGCCTCACACTGTAAGCTGCCTCGTGGCCAGCAACACCAAACAAGTATGGATTGAGTGACTACGGGCTTCAGCGAAGGATCCAGAGCTCATCTGCTGAGACGAGCCCAGGCGAGAGTGTGTGCTAGATCTTACTACTGTATTCGCTGCTATTTTCCTTTCAAGCATAGTGCTCATCAGCATTTCTTCTTGCAAAGCTGCGTGGCTGCAGTTTGTACACTTTGTGAATCCATGCTGTTTTGTGTCATCCTCGGCTCTTCCTTCAATTTGGATAGGTGGATGTTTTTGTTCGTGAGGACGATGATTGGTTGGTTGTATGCTGAGGGTTTCTCCCTCTTCGGAAATGTATGGACGCTAGGATGGGGAATCTGGCTCTTGTGGGCAGTGAGTCTACAAAGTCGTAGCCTACTGGGTACTCCGTAATTCAACCTTCTGCACCTATGATGTGTCATCGTCTCTCTTTCCTCCTACTGTAGGTAACCAATCTCCGGGTTTTGACTGTTCAGGCAGTGGCCGGTGGCTTTGAGCAAATCATCCGCCACGTACGAACCGTATTCAAGGGAGCAATAGAAAAGATTTGCGACCAACCCGTTCGACAATCCCCCAAATCCACCCTCTACAGGGGACTCGATAGGCTTGGAATAAAGTATTGACGTCTCGTTTGTGGTAAGGTCGGATTAGAACAGCGCTGCAACCCATGTCTCCATCTTCTTCCTTTCTTCCAATCGTTCCCCCTTGGAGTGTCTGGCCATCATCCTTCATCCTTGTCGATGGTGAAGAATCGATCATCGGGCAAAATCTACCAAGGGTTTTCTCTTGACTCACCAGTTAAATGTCCGAATTTCATAAACATCCATGTCCACACCCAGAATGCTTCGCCCTAACAATGCATAAAGCAATGACCAGCAGCCAGATCAATACTTATCGACCAATGACCTCAGTAGGTAAAGTGGGTAAGACCGATAGTGAGGCTGTTTTTCTCGGAGGCTGCAGACGCAGCAGGAAACGGTAGAGACAGGCGCTGATTGGTGTTTGCGTGAAGCCATTTGCCAGACATTTGAAGCCATGTTGCAAGCATGCAAGGTAGCTTCCGCTATTTGCAGATTGCAGATTGCAGTGCTTGGGACCGTATGGGGCATCAGTAAAAGTGGATTCGAACATGGCCAATTTGAGTGGATAAAGGGTATGAAGGAGAAACGCTGTGGCGTATGCGGAAGTACTCCGTATAGAAAAGATGACTCTAAAGGTAGAGATGCTACTCTGTATGCTGTGCCACTCTGGTAGTCCTGAGATAATTCCAAGAAAGTCCGCGGCGACGAATGAGGTTGTGCAAAACACAAAAAATTGTGATGATGTGAGGAATGCTGAATACATTATTAAAAAAAATGTTTCCAATGTTAGCTTCGTGGGCTAAAGATATTGCAAGAGTCATTTGCGGTCTCTGATTGGCCGCTGAGCTCCCTAGCTCGATTTTTTCACAGACCAAGGTCTCCAACGGTAGGGTTATTTTGCTGGTCAATGAATCAGGAGTCGGCTTCATTGGGCAGAATGAGTGACCTTCAATTTGGGCTTTTGCATTTTGTCGCCTGTCGTCGGCCAGATCTTCAGCACTCGACGCATAGCTTCACCAATAATTATTGGCAGCCATCCTATCCTCACACTTCATTGGCCCGTCCATCGAATAGTAACGGTGTCAAATTTGACAAATTGGCTCGAAACAGGACAATTACCTGTTTTCCCCACAGCCACAACACATATCCTACTCGCAAAACACAAGCCGACGACTTTTCTTGCTTTTTTTGCTCGTCACCTGCATAACTCAGTCTCCATACATTTATGCAGCTAGATAGTTTACACGGATGGGGATGGGCTACATGCACAAAATCCGACCAGTGAGTGGCACAGGCCGCGCTCTGGTGTAGCTGGCGGTGGGAGGAGCATTGAGCAACCGACGCTGGGCAAACGGCAAAGGCGAAATGTCGAGAGGCTGGACTCAGACCTGAGAATGACTACTGACGAGACTACAAGGGGACGCAACGCACCGCATCGCAGCTAACGAGGACATCTCCGCGAAAGAGGGCGCTCACCATCAGTGACCACTGACCAGTGTCATCTCCAGCCATCCCGACTCAAATCCGCCGTAGCCATTAGCCAAACGCCAAACGCCCCGGGAGAAAGCGATCATCTTACTGTACTGTACGTCTCGTTTTACCCGTCCAATTACCTGGCCACGTTGCCCTGTACCACCCGAGCAATCAATCAATCGATGACCGACCAGCGACGGCCGACTCAACTTGCCAGATCGGTACGAAATGCGAAGTACGAAAGGGCTGTAATTGCAACACGAACGAACGAACGAACACACGGACAAGCAGATCGTCAAAAACATTGCTTTCTCATTTCGAATGAATGGACGGATTGATCCAACCGAGCCAGCGTATCCGCCTACCACCTACCACTGCCACCAACCACCAAACAAATCAACCTCGCACACTCAATCACCGAACGAACGCCCACCCTGTTCCCTCTTTTGTCTCTATTTCATTACGGCATTGCTGTTAATGTAAGTTTCAGGGGCCGAACTGGTAAAACGGTGCCCAGGCCCCCAGGCACATTTTTGTCTTTTTCCCATCTCCCATCTCCCAGCGTCCCTGGCCCATCGCTGACCTTGGTTGGACCTTGGACCAGGCGTTCAATCAATCTCGATAATACTTGCAACTTTGCAAGTTGCAACGTCCCTCCCCCGCAAGCCGCCCAGCCCAGATACAAATGAAATTGAAATTATTCGAAACAAGCTTCAATATTTCCCTATTTCCTATTCCCTACTCGGGGCCAAAACTTACACGACCCTCACCCTTCAAATTTTTTTAATTTACATCACACGTTAACAGTAACAATACCCGAAACAATACCCGATAGATCTCGAAATGGATCTCGGGCTGGAAAATGAAAGGATTCGTGTTTGAATCTATTGAATGAATCAATCTATCGGCTCTCTCCTGAGGAGGTGAGGCCCAAGTGAGTCCGTCCTGCCATGTACGAAGTATTATTATCGTGCTCGTGCAGCACCAAAATCACATGTGGTCTCTCATCTTTGGCTGTCCGGGTCTCCGCTCGTGATCCTGTCTCTGCGTTGTGTACCGTACCCCATAATATCTCACCTTCATTTCCTGTTCCCATCGCCCACGTAACGCAACGGATGGGACCTCATTCTTAGGGCATGAAGACGCTCATGTACGTGAGGTTGCAATACATATCGACAACACCCAAAAAAGAAAAGGCTCGAGAACCGATTCGTGTGAAGAAATGCATGTCAGATGGGTGGATGTAGGTGAGATGGATGTGGATGGTGGTGGTTAATAGATGCGCTATACATATCATTCATGAAGAGTATGCTATGGACTATACTGTACCGCAATAACAAGCTCTCGACCGTCCGCGCCGTCTTACTTGCATCGCATTCCCTTCTCACTCATCTGCGTGTGTGCGTATATCCCGTGCTCCGTCTTACTGAACCCGCCCTTACTTTACCTTGCTGCTCACTGGCGTTAAAGGATGGTAATGTAATGTACGACGATCAGCAACTCTACAGTACTGTAGCGCCAGTGCAGCGAGGAGGGTGAGGAGATCTTCAGCTCGAGCATCATACACGGCACTCAATCCTTCCCAAGTTACCATCCTTTGTACTTCCAGCGGATCGTCCGTCCGTCTTCGTCATACCCAGTATGATTTCATTGGGTACGTACCCAAATCAAGGCTGCCTGCTAATGTACGTTAATCGGCCTGCATGCCTATCTCGACCATACCGTACCCGCTATTAGGATCGACATGAAAAGCATCATCACCGTCGTCATGAATCACATGGAGTCTAATTCGCTGCTGAGGTACGAGTGGAAGGAAGAATGGAAGATTGAGAGAAGCCTGAAGCCTGAAGCCTCCATTCCATACTGTAGTTTAATCATCCCTATCCTTCCCATGATTCCCCATCACATCAGTAGCTCAATCCATCCATCCCATCCGTAACCTATACAATATACAGTACGTGAAGGCGACGTCAAAACTCGGTCGGGATCTCCGTCATTCCATTCCATCCCATCCCATCCCATCCCATTCGAATCCCCACTCCACCCAGTCATCCAGCCGTTGGAATTGCTGTTGGATAGCTTCCTTACTGTACTTATATTGAAATCCTTCTGGAATCGTTGCCCGGATACCTTACTGTACTGACTAACCGAACTAAATTGATTGATTGCGATGGATAGAGATGCGATAAAGTAGATATCCACTTTCCCATCCCATCACAAGCTCAAGCTCTTATCTGGCTGCATGTAAACTTACAAGTATGTGATATGAAATGGTCTTGGCAGTTAGTGACGAGAGACGACCTTTGTTTACTGTACTGTGCCTTTTCTGTCTCGTATGTTACTGTATTTTGAATTTCCGGCTTTAGACTAGAGTAACTTGAACATACTATCCAACCTCATAACAACAACCCGTTATTTACCGTTGGGGGGAGGGAAGGTAATCAGACTACCGCCTCAATAAACCCAAAGCATAAGTTACTCGTAGGTAGCGCTTCAGTTTGAGAATATGCATCCAAGCATGCAAGTTACCTTTCCCAATTTCATTTCCATGCACCCGATGTCTCCATTGCATCAACAAGCCGCCGACCGGAATGTAGACCCGAGTGCGTCACTGCAATATCTTAGGGTGTGGTTTCGATACTATGGGATGGAATGGTATGGTGGTACGGTATGTATGGGCTGGAATGGCATTCTGATAGCGGGTACGTTAGTTCGACGTGGTAGTACAGCGCAGTATTGAGTGGAGGTCCGCCGGGCGGTAGAGACTGAGGTAGAGGAGGTTGGGGATGGAGCTGGGGATAGGAAGGGAAGAGGAGAGGTCGGTATGCACGCACGCACGCACGCACGGATGGGTATCTGGCTATAGCTTGTTTGCGGGTTTGTGCTGTGCTGTGCTGTTTTGGCTGGGAGATGGGGATGGATGTGGAGTGGAGGTCCGGCGGTAGAGGTAGGTCGGTGAAGAGGTCTGTCGGCCGGGTCAATCACTGCGGGCCTATTCTGATGTGTTTGCGGTTTGTAGAATTTGCTGTAGGATTCTCTTCTCACAGTAAGATCCAGATGATTGCATACAGAATAACTAAGACAAGGTTCCCCACAATATCTCCTTCCCTCTCCCAAAGATTATACGGTGCATCCAGCCAGCCGCAGGATGCCAAATCCCATTCCCATCTCCATCTCCAATCCCATTTTTGGATCTCGAGTTACTGATACGCGAGTGAAAGGAATGATTATTCCGCATTTAGTCATCCAGTTAGTTAGCTGAGTGATCCTAAAACCTGTCTTGTCGTGTGTTGTCTCTTCATTCCTGTCTGACCGTTTTCCTCGTCCAGGAATAACTACGCCATCCATCTATCTTCATCCTATAAAACTTTAATTCATACAGTGCATGCTGTTCTATCAAAAGCAATGCTTGAAGTCTGGTTGATCTCTGACAGGATCCCCTGACATGAAAAAACTGCGCCGTATCGGAAGGATTCCGGATGGCTTCTGTACCGGTCGTCGGTTAGGTATGATGCGGTAGGGCGGGCAGATGGGCTATATTTAGACCCACTCTTACTATGTATGGAGGGGTGGTGAGTGTACTATGGCGTCTGTCGTTTATTCTGTAAGCTTGGGGATCGATTTGTGCTCCTTTTGGGGAGGGGTGGAGGGGTTGCTATCTTGGGTATTGGGGAGATGATGCGCTGGAGGGAGGGGAGGTAGTTGGATGAGGAGGGGTTCGGATCATGGATAGGATAGGTGAGTATGAGTTCAGGTTCACATCCGACGAGAATAGTTTCTCACAGGACTAGACAGACTAGTCTCCGGTATCTATCTATTCCTGGCATATCGATGTTGCATGAAGCTCGTTGTCTGCATTGCACTTTCAATTTTCTCATACTCGATCACTTCACGGATGCTGGATGTGCTGTAAATAGATCATATCTGGACCCAACAGCAAGTGATTGCAATCATCGAGCTGTCTGGGTTGGAGCAGTGGAAGACGGTTCGACCGGAATAGTGAATCAATCATTGGGCTCCTCTATTGTTAGATAGACATGGTGCGATGCAGTGCAAGTGACTGATCGAAGGAAGTCTCACTCGGAATGTTTTTGATACGGGATTTACGGTTTGCAAGTGGCGGCATGTCACATCTCTCAAGTCTAATACTTTGGAGAGTCCTGTAGAGTCTGTGAGGTGAATCGAAATGTCGGCTAGCATTGGAATCTTACACCGGCTCAAACCTTTTTGTTCCTGCAATAATTCTACTTCATGTTCATTTTCTGTATGATTGTTACGTCCTCACGCTGACTGCACACCTGGAACCAGCTGCGCATGGAGGTCGTCCCATATGCACGAAAAGCTATGCTCCTCAAAGTGGACCTCTGTATGTACTTATTGAGGATTGTTCTCATATTTCCCAGGTTGACGTGGTGTATCCTGGTTTCTGATATTGCAAACAATGAGCTGCGGAAGATAGAAACTCACGAGGGAAGATGTCTGCGCGGGGCGTCTTGCTGTATGGCAGCTCTATTATCCACTGGCCACTTCCCTCCTTTCCTCTGACCCTCCAGAATGGCCTATATATTGTCTCCAGGAACACGTAGATGTTGGTCACTACGTGGTTGATATTTTGTGGAGTGAAAGGAGCCTCATCATCTGCCGAGAAGCACAATTCAGGTTTGCCCCTCTCCTCACTCACTCATCATCATACCTGTCTGGTCCTGTATCATTACGATTTGTTACATGGAAGATATTCAAGGGCAGTGATGCTTGTCTACAGTTCATCACTAGCATGAGCGGACACAAAGCAAGAGTGAGCGGTTTGCTGGCTAGAGGATTCATGTACCCTGGGAGCTCTTGCGATGACATATCGCAAACGTTCTTTTGCCTGTGCGTCAATCAGCTCGGACATACAATTTACAAAATAGAATCATACATTTAATCATATCCATTCAACAACATCGTGATATCTTCCCCTTAATTAGTACGTACCACCACAATCCCCTCAACGGTTCAGCCCCTCTCGCAGCCCACCTCCTATGACCCCTGGACCCATCGATTGCCTCGCTTGCCCCCCTTTTCTGTCATTTTCTTTCATTGTGGTTCCCATCCACATAACCAATATTCCCAGCCGGCCCTACCAAGCAAACTTTCCCATGCCCGCTTCCCTAAAAAGAGTTCTAGAATCTACCCCACCCGTCCTATCCACTTATCCACCCACCCTATCGGCAAATGAACCAAAAACCGCTGCCGAAAGCATGGCTCTGCCACGAGCTTGCCTTTAGCTTTGGAGTATGACGAATGCAGCACTGTAAGTAGCACCGGTTCGTATTTCCAGGGTGCGGCACAGTACGTGTGCGCGTGCGTACGAGGTCCTAAAGAGAGCAACTCTACTCTGCCGCAGCGCACGCAGGCTAAGGTTTAGCTTAGCTGGGAGCGTGGAAAAAGACTAAGTTATCGAAATTTTTGAGATGGTACTGAAACATATGGAAACACACAGAATGCAGTCACACGGAGATCTACTTTTGACTTTCGCATTGCTTCTAGCTTTCTTCGTAAAAAGTTTGTTACAGTATCCAATCTTAGGGAACTCAATATATTGAGCGGCGTGTAGCGCAAAGACTAGGCTATGGGATGTGCCGCTGTGACCAATAAGATGGTATGAAAGGGGTAGATTTTGGTTGGGATAGTTCCGTGTCAAGGTGCTTGCTGTGACGAAAGACAGGAACTATTCGAAACTTACGAACTGTACGAGACAAGGATGCCAAGATACGAGGTTCGACTTTGTCTTGGACGAGGAACTTACCAAAGTAGCTTCTGGGAGAAAGGGTGTATGTGTGAGGGACGATGTCACTTTGGGATAAGATAGCATGCGACACGACACGTGTAGCAGAAGGAAACTAACGTGCTCTTGCACACCCGGAACAAACGGGATGGGATGGAGTGGAGGAGGGTACGTTCTGGCCACGAGGAGACCTCGTCGGCTGTGCAGTGTGCAACATTGAACATAAACAGATACGATATAGACTTTTGCCGTGTGTCCGTCCGTCCACGAATGCTCGTGAAGTTGGCGAGCACTGTGCTGGATTCAATTTTAGCCCCCAAACTAATGGTTACATATTCATGAAAGACTGATATTGACTTTGCTGGAGCTGGAGCTGCTCTTCACCGCAATTTCCTAGACGGACAAAGCGCACGCGAGGGAAAGGCTATCGCCCGAATCAAGATCGGCTATGATAAAAGATCCGCAGCTAGTTTTCAGTAGCAGATGGAGCCTGGAGGTAGGCATTTGAACCACTGCTGTCAGTGGCTCAGGATCAGGGCTCAGGAGAAAATAGTCTCGCCTTGCGAGGACCGAGACTCTTTGCGGCATGGAAGATACACTTGCTGGACGCGGGTGTTCAGTGGACGGGATTCAGATAGAATTGATGTAATGGATCATCTGACAGATTTAGAATAGTTGTCTAAGCGTAACAGTGTAGCGTTCCACTGTGATGGATAGACAGCCTGCGCTGTCATGAATCGCTGGTACGATTGATTGAGAAGGCTGCATCGTGAAAGATGAAGTGTTCTTGCAGAAAAGACAGATTTGGTACGAAGTAGGCCGGCCTGCGGGATTTTTTTCGAGGTGGTCGATGGAGTGAGTGGGGTGCATGCAATTAGGGGACATTTTTTGGCTATCGATAAGGAAGCTCTTGTGTGGCACTGGTGGATCGATGGATCGATGACTGCTCAATGTGCTGCAAGCCTGCACACTGTATCGTACTCGGTCAAGCGTCATGTAGGACACGACGTCCAAGACTCCAAGAAGCTGCGTGCATGGAATATGTCTGCCGGGCGGATGTCTGCTCCAGCCTCCAGCTTCCATGGGAATTCTGACTCTACCTTCTTTGTATCATCCATGGTCCTCTGCAACCTGTCATGTCCCAGCTCCTGCACTCAAGACTAACCGGCAGAACCATTCGGCGCCCATGGTTATGCCGCATTGAGTGGATCAGCGAATCGTTGGTTTGCCTGCGCTTCCGTCGCATCTCGAAAAAGCAATTCATTCACAGAGACGCACCAACGAACGCTGTTGAGAGTACCGAGCAACAACAGATGGAGGCATGGAAAGGCAGATCGGTGATGAGCTGACAAGGCTCTCGGGATTAAGAGACAAATTCGGTCCAATACCCGGGATGTGATAGGAACCGCACGATGGAACCACGTTTTCTTGCAGCCAACGCATAAAAACTTGTTTTTCCTTTTGGAAAAGAAACTCTTTCTCGTGGGATGTTGCATATCTTGCGCTTTTCGTCGGATTCTTGACGGGAAGGAGGCATTTTATGGAGCTCGGGTCGTTTTCGATCAATCCAAGGTGCATCGCAATGTGAATTGCTCGCATGAGTCTCAGAACATGTGATTTCGGCCGCTGAGATTCTCGGGAACGGAGATTCTTGCCGTGTCACACGGGGAACTGTTTCATAGTTGTCGTCCTCGTTGTCGCTTGTGTCTCTCGTCCCAATCCTCCACTGCCTCGCTGTTGATAGGAATCCCACTGTTTGTTGCACGTGATGAAGCCATCGCGCTTGTTTCAAGGAGCTCATGTCCCAAAGTTGGGGGCAGTCTCCAGAAAGAAGGACACATCATTCAGTGTCATATATCTGGGTCCCCAGGCTAAAGTCTCCATCGCGTCGTGTCGTGGAAAACACTTGAATCTCACGTGTCAGAGACCTGCCCAACGGGACACGATCGTCCTATGTGCCCAACGAGATATGACAAGATTTTGGGGGGCTTGTTCGATCTATATATATTTCTCCTATTAGTCTATGTCAAGAATGAAGGCATTTCAAGCTTTGGGTCTTTTCGCCATCACATGAGTATGATTTTTTGCCCTTAGTGAACCACAATCCGAAAGGGAGCGGGCCGGATAGGAGATCATGGGGTATCTGATTAGGGCTTCGACCTGGGGTCATACAGTCGTCGGTCATGAAGACATTTTGGTGCGGTTCTTCCCTAGCCATTCGCTTGATCGAAGTGGTCTAGTAACAACTTGGTACCAAGAAGTGTACCAAACGCATTGAGACGGTTTGAGAATCGTTAACTGAGTAACTGGACAACTCGATAGAGTGCAATCCTATGACACGTCTACTCCACTGCATCATCCATGTTTCCAATATGAGAAATGCATATTAACTGCTTGCTCTGGTCTTCTCAACTTGTGTGAAATCTTTTTACTATGGTTCTTACAATGAGACGACTCGCTTCGCCATCGTACCTTCCGTTTAGCAGTTCGCCCTTAGCTCACCACACAATGATGTCAAAATATAGGATATTTGGTTTATTTGCTCTAACTACGGCATCGAGATGTCCTTAATTATTCAACGATTCTAATATATTTATTGGCAATTTCGTTTCGTCATCTTTCATTTATGTCAATAGTCCTTGATGTCGACGACATCTCCTGATAATTGACACAGCATCACTGGTATTCGGGCTGTCTCTGAGAGCGCAGTTGGTAGATGACTCAAAGTCACTGCAGTGGGAACCCTTCATATCAAGAATATATCGTTTCGTCGACTCATTCTCTTCACCGATCTCCCCGGACTCACTTAATACCCACAACCTCATCCACGTCAAGTTTCTATCCCGTCACCATGCCCCCAGTAGAAATCAGGCAGGACCCGAAAATCCTGGCATGGGCACACGAAACCTACATCGACGAGCCATCCAACATCACCGAAGACCTCCCCCCATTCGTAGCCGCCACTCTAGTCGAAACATGTCGGAAATTCGTTCCATCACGGCAGCCACCGCCGCAAGACTCTGAGATAGTAAACTTCGAAATGCCCTTCCGCATAACATTCGGCTGCGACGAAGACGGCGAATACGTTCGCCTCATACGAGACGTGGGCGTTGCATGTATGACTGTAGAAAATGGAAAAAGAACCGATCTAAGAATGCCGATGAAGGAACTCCCCAACGATGAGAGGAACACGGGAGAAGGGCCGAAAAATGTCTATCTGTATACCCCGCGGCCGGAGATCACGCATCTATACAGTTACAGTCCCAAGACTGGGATGAAGCCTGTTTCTCTCCCGGAGTATTTGCTTCTTCAAGAGCTGATTTACTGCCGGACAACGGTCAATACTTATTTCACTGAATCGGAGAGAGCGAGAGAGATGCGCAACAACATACGGCATGATTTGGAAAAGAGCTCACCGATATTCCAGTGGAGGATTTTGGATCTTTATAAGCGCAAGCCAACACCGTCATGTTCTCCAGAGGATGCCGAGGCGATCAAGAAGATGCGGCAGTGGCAGTGGCCCGAAGACCCGGTTTTTACAAACAGACATAGAGGCGGAGATTTCACCAGGAGATACATAGAGAAATACAAAGCGAAAAGGGCGGTAGTATCACCGAAGGAAGAGGTAAAGGCCGTAATGTCACCGGAGGAAGGACACAGTAGCACAGGCAGACTAAACGAGGAAGATGATTTTGAGGTCGATTGGATAAATCGAGAGAGATACGTTGAGTGCATATTGGTCTACCGAACCCAAGAAAGCGACCTAGTAGCGTCGAAGGGCCGTAAGAGAAGCCCGGAAGAAGACTACTTGATCTGCATAGCTAAAAATTTGAAAACTAGGATCACCACTCGAGCGGAGAAAGTCTATATTGTCACAGATACGGAGTATGGCTACGGTAGTGCGGTCAGAGGAGGGCGAGAGCGTAAGACCACGAAGGCCCGGAAGGTTGGAGAGAATACGGAGCTTCTTTCTACCGGGAAGAAGGATTCAATCGGCTTGAGTTTAAACGGCAGGGAGAGGAGCTGGAGGAGGTCAGTACTATGATCACTCTGGACTTGGCTTTGACTAAGGATACGGACAGGTTCCCGAACTGCACGATACAGCAAAAAAAGGAGTTGGGGTTGAGGTTCGGCGTTTAGGAAGGCACGGATAGAGCGGTAATACCCTAGACACTAGTAGCAATACACGGGAAACATAGAGGGGCACATAGGAAGATACCTAGAGGGGCACTTAGAGGGACAGCGTTTGAGTTCACTGTAGAGTATACAAAATCTTTCAACAGCGTCAAAATTCTCACATTCATGGTCTTGATGAAAACGCCTACAGTGCTGACTACGTATCGTATGAATAAAGCTTCTTCACACTAGACATTACATGAAATATCCGGGCAGATATCCGAAGAAATACATAGGAGGCTGCAAAGAATTCAAGGTCGATATGATCCAGAGACAAGCGCAAACGCAATAGACGAGCCCGGCAGTAGGTGGCGTCTGAGAGGACTGCCGAGTCTTACGTTGCGTGCAGTGCGTTAGCGGGACAGTGGGGAACCACTATGCATATCTGGGTATCGATATGCTTGGCATGATATCCTCGCGGAGGTGAAGAAAATAACAGAACCCGCATATGATGGTGGGAGAGATATGCTTACTAGCCTGTCACATCCCAAATATAGCTGTGTGGCATCCGCAGGATCATGAACCACCTGGATAAATGCAGGTCGTAAGGGAATTGAAAGATGTGCAGCAATCCTTGTGAGCAGCTACTATCAAAGGTTACTCCAACGAAGTCGGTAACAGAGCACATAGAAATTGATGGGTGATTGGTAGCCCAGGGGCACAAAGCGCAAACTCCTCGACTAGCCGGCCAAGACAGGAAGCAGTTCGCAGTCCAGATGCAAATATTGCGAGATGCAACAAAGCTCCCTTTCCATTTCTCTTATGATATAACTGAACATGATAGGTTGGCCGATGTGGGCTAGATTGTTACAAGGAAATCGCCGATTAAACTAAGTACAGTTACCTCGCGGATGACCTAAATGATAGCATCCTTGGTCCTTGATCATCTAGGAACGCATTCCCACGCACTTGGTTGATTACCTCCTGAACCAGAATACTGTTTAGGGACTCCTTGGGGCTGACCTTGGTAAGGCCTAGGCGGCTATGTGGCTGTCCTCTTTCATCGTCAGCATATATGCCTCACCAAAAAACGATGGAAGTGGTTGGGAAATGACTCCAAAAGATGCAGCAAGGTGAATGGAGGTCCAAGCAATGTGCAACGGCCCAATCGGTGTCAAAAGGGGACTCTCTAGGATCCAGTCAATATACGATCCAAGGTACGGAGAGCCTGGGAGCACCATGGATGTGGCGAGGAGAAATAAAAGCCTTGGGGCTCTAGTTTGCTGCTTCTCTCGTGTGGACAAATCGCAATATTTTCCTTAAAGTCATTCTGGAAATATCCACCTGGACTACGATGATATACCGTGTTTCACGGCATACCATCTCTCCAGGGCAGTGTCCCAATGCGCTTGCACGTGGATCCAGCGGGGCCCTCGGGATGATACGAACTGCTCTGATGCAAGGACGGAGGATGGGTGAGGCAGACGGACAGAGTATAGAATAGCTCTGAGAGAGTGGCCTGATTCCTGGACAACTTGGTTCAGGTTATATCCGATACACGGCAGTCAGTGACAGGCATAACCCAGCACGGAGCGCAGACAAGGCGCACAAGTGAGATTTCAAGTCGTGCTTGCGAACAACTTCTTCGACGGTCAAACACTGAAGACAAGCAAGTGTACCAGACTGACCAACCGGGACGCCGAAATGGCTTGGTCAAAGATGGATGAATGCGAAGGCATTGCCAACCAACGAGCTCCGCCATACCAGGCTGGTGCTTACCGTTCGAGGCAGCGAAGGCAGCGAAGGCAGCGATGCGTGCCCAAATAGGAAATGTTGAACAACTTTGAGATATGCAACAAGAAGACGACGCGCAATCTAAAGGCAGTTGTAACCGTATGAAGCTGTCCTAGAAAGGAAATGCAGATCAATTTCAGACGTGCAACACGAACGGTAGAGTTGGATCTGGACATGGCTATAACCACATGCTGAGCTGATGTTGGTCTGGAAATGGAATGTTGATCAATCTCAGATGTGCAACACGGAAGAGGTGTTCGAGTCTAGACACACCTGTTCTTCTATTGTAATCTAATATCGACCAGAAGAGGGAATGATTGTTCATGAGAGATGCAACAAGAGTGGTTTGAACGGCGGGAAGAAGGAGCACAGAATCTTAATTGAGGTAATCTCCGCATGTCGATCCGTCGCTGAGGTCTGCAACGAAACTGAAGACGGAAGTGCTTCGACGCTTCGAAGAGGAAAGGTACGAAGGCATTTCCAAAAGCGGAATTGATCGAAGATGATCAAGCGATGAGGAGTGCAACAAAAAAGCAAAACCTAGGTCTAGCCTCGCCGACGAGGAGAATCCCACCAAAAGGGGAATTTCCGGTAGACGATCAACAGTTTTGAGATATGCAACAAAAGATACAATCCTCTTCAATTCAGTACAAAGGCTTGCAGTATCAAACGATGAATGTCCAGAAGTAGAAGTGGAAGTAGGAGATCGCGCGCAGAGATGTGCAACATACGGCAGCTCGTACGTTCTGGACTGCCAAAGACCGCTTGGAAAGATCTACAACAGTACGATCATACACCCAATATAGTAATATCGTCTAGCTGATCATCCATCAGACATGCAACAAAGGCGTTCCAAGGCTTGAAAAGGCATCCGAGGAGACGAGTTACAGAGTTTCTGCGGCCTGATGTTGGTACGAGGGAGCAAAATGATCTTCAAATAATCTTAGGATGGCCTGATTTCTGGTTGATTTGGGGTGGAGTCTAGACTCCCCTCGCTAAATGTTTCCTTGCTTGCTCCGTTGGTGGCTGTGTATTATAGTATTATGCAATAAACCACCCAATGCTTGCTGACCCGAAGGATCTAGGGCGGTCTTGATCGACGGGTGAAAAGTAAAACTCACCTGTTGAGGTTGGACTCTGCCCTAATTTCGAATTAATTGCGATATGCAACAAAACTTGCTTGGATAATTTACATCAAATGACTTGCAGACTGGGTGTGGTCGAAACTGGTTGTGTTGTGGTTGGTGTGGACCGATTTGCTTCAACTATAGCCGAATGAGGATATATTCTTGTCGCTCCCGATCCGAGTTTCCCGGATCAGCTCCCGTGTTTGCCGTTTAGTGTCACAACTCACGGGTGCCACGGCATACGAAAGCACTCTACGAAGCACCGTCAAAAGGATTCAGTAGACTCAGCATGACTGAAAAACCGCGAGACCTGCTCGGCAAGACTCCTGAGTGGGAGCATGTGAAAGTATGGGCACGTGAATAAATGGTGTTCACGTGAGACTGGCGGGATATCCATGGATCTTCTGTAGCTGTGCAGAGTTACACAGTACACCAGTCACTAGCAGGATGGCGAGCAGGGGCGTGAGTGAAGTAGTATGCACCAATTAAGTATATCCATTCTCGTTATGCACCACCGGTCTACCTTCCCCCATGACTGTGGATGATGGTTTGCAATCACTGTGGTGTCCCTGACCACCAATTCACTCAGCCTGATGACCCGAGTCTCTAGTCCTGTGTAGTACATAGAATCACAATCCAACCAGCCCTCACCACCCGGGCACCTGAACAAGTTCGAGGTTACAAGCCGCTATCCCCCAAAGACGACAATTCCAAGCAAGTATCATATTTCGAGGAGGGTGAGTCGGTGAAGATCAAGCTATCTTTAGCTTGATAAACTGAGGAGTGAAGATGCTGAACCTGTTTCCACAGTATGTCTTCGAATAAATCCCGTGAGTTGGCGCTGGCATATATGATATTCGCCAATATTGATGATTATGTCCGTTCTCTTGGAAGATTGAATTCGCTGAGGTCGTTAGACAATGTTGAGCATCTGTTAGTGACCACCTGAAAGAACTACGTACCTGTATTAATGTGTCGTTACAATTTTCCAAACATAGATGAGTAATGATGTATGCAGTCGTCTGTGTTCATCGTGAATTATCGTGCCTTGGGCTTTCGAATGACGACCTTTGTGCCTTCCAGTTGCCAGCCCACCCCGTAATTCTTTGCCAGAGATGCCCATGGTGTATCCGTAAGTTGTTCCAGAGAAGCCAAGTCGATACTGAGATACGTTTTCCCGATCGACTTCAAAGCATGCAGCTTCATCTCATCTTCCGCGAACTCCATGATCTTAGCTTTATGTCCATCCACGCCTCTTTTTATCCTCCAGAACAGGAAGTAGTTGTCATGAGCTATGGCTCGTAAAAGCGAATCCACCGTCGTGTCTCGAAGCCCAAGTTGGAGCTTCACAGAGAAAGCCTTTGCCAAGTCCCTTTGCCTGCAAGCGAAATCTAGTACTTGGTATCCGGCGAACTCCTGGAGCTCAGTGTTCGATAGCGGGTGGACTGGGTGCATGACTTGTAGTAGATGGCGCATCGCTGGATGGTATGATTCCCAGTGCTTCAGCAGTATCGAAAGCCGTATACAGAAAATGTACGCTTGAATTGAGAAGTCATCCACCCTCTTCGAAGCCACGATACCCTCTCTGAGTTTCCTCATTCCCATTATTATCGCGTCTAATTCGTTACTAACATCGGCTTTGCTATTTGGAAGATCGGACGCCTTAGGTATAACCTCGTTCTCGTTCTCTTTCGATAAATCAAGTTGGGCAAGTCGTCTATGTAGCTCATCTCCACGCACAGCGCTAGAGCAGAAGACCTTATACCGTTCGACTATTTTCTCGTAGAAGCGTTCTTGTGTTTTATAGTCGAGTAACCTGGAAGGATAGTAAGTAAACAAACAGACTTAAGAGATGGTAAAATGACTGACTGTGCGTCGCCTTTTGAACGTAGACCCATCTCCTCGAATATGTCCTGATTTGCAGGCTTCAGCCTGCTCCATGATGGATTTCGTCCTCCCTTGGCGGACATCGAAGGAGAAAGACGGCGAGAGGGTTGTGGTTGTCGCTGGCTGTAAGTCGCGCGGTATGACGAGGTTCCCGCTCGCAAGTACCCCTCCAATAGCGATGCCGCTTTAACGATCCTGGCGCCCTGGGAAGGAAGTCCGAACGTCTTTTTGATGAATGAAAGCGAGCGGCTCCACAACTTGTTCAGCAAACCGGTCTCCATGATGGTTTACGAATCCAGTATCAGGCCGTTTGGTTATCTCACTGTTCTTTATATTACATACCTTGATTTCGTCAGTTGATGAACACATAAACCAAACCAGAACTGTACCTTTAATACGAGCAATATGTCGGTTCGCGAACGCCAAAGAAGATCTTCAGTCACTGAGACTCTTACGGAGACTGCCAAAATAATCGAAGGAAAAATTGAAAGTGCTCTGACAGTCCTCTGGGATGATCTCCCTTCATGGCAACAAGACAACCAGTACATCCATTCAGGCTACCGGCCAGCATCGGGATCATTTCAGAAGTCATTTGCTTCTCTGGGTTACCTGCACAATGAGACCGTCAACATTTTTTCTCACCTAATTGGAGCCCTGGTATTCACACTGTCCGGCGGTCTCCTCTTCACCACGATCAAGCCGAGATATGACACAGCAGAGAAAGCAGATATTCTTGCCTTTAGTTGCTTCTTTGCTGGAGCTGCGTTGTGTCTTGGTATCTCTGGGACTTATCATACTATCTCCAATCATTCTCCAGTGGTTGCAAAGTTTGGCAACAAGTTGGACTACTTGGGAATCGTATTTCTCATCACTGGTAGCAATGTTCCCAGTCTCTATTATGGGTTTTACTGTCACCCTCATTTGTTTGAGTTCTACGTCACAATTGTAAGTAGCATTGCTCTATCCACGTTTTCACTGCTAATGTATGTTTAGACGAGTATTCTTGCAGGAGTCTGCGCTGTTGTTGTCATGCTGGAAAGATTTCGAACACCCGCCTGGAGGCCTTATCGAGCCGGTGTCTTCGTCGCTCTAGCATTAGCTGGTGCTGTAATTCCAACCTTGCAAGGCGTTGAGATGAATGGATTCACTGCGATGCGCGAGAGAATGGGGCTGACCTGGGTATTATTGGAAGGTTTTCTCTATGTTCTCGGTGCTTCACTATACGCAGTAAGATCTCTAAAGTACTTGAACCAAATGATATTCTGACACGTCCCAGGCTCGCTGGCCTGAACGCTCATCACCAGGATCATACGACATATTTGGAAGCTCGCATCAGATCTTTCACATGCTAGTCCTCGCAGCCGCGGCATCTCATTTGTATGGATTGACCGTAGCATTCGACTTCCATCACAGTATTCTCGGCCCAAGATGTTGAGTTGCATGCTGTGAAGGCTACTGGACGCCTATAAGGCAAAACCGTCTCAACAACCACTACCATCAGAATCTCATACGTAGGGCGGCACGTCCAACTTTCCTAATGGGCATAGTTCCTTCCGGAGCAAGGTACCAGCCCACAACGGATATTTTAGAACTGAGCTGCGCATTCTGGCTGCGTGAGCCCCTTGCAGGTAATAGAGTGAATCATAACAAGCAATATCCCATAGATTATGCTATAGAGGAGGAGGTGTGTCCGCGAAGTGGTCAAGCTACACGGTATTTTTAGCGGACAGACGTTCAGATATAGAAAGTCAACATAACTGGGACATACAAATAGATGACACAATAGATTTCATAATCTTGCATATCTTCCACTTGCTTGCATCAAGACATCATCTTCATACAATATCAGAACGTTATAGCACTTCTTCGATCCCAAAACCGCATTTCCAAAAATAGAAACCCGGTCAAAAGTACCTCGGCGTCGGGTCGGTAAACCCAAAGAAAACCTGGGGAAAGCTTCCCCACCCCAATGACCTTGCTCTATTTATCAACAACTCTCGTTTATACCGCATCGATGTCTCCTCAGCATCGCATCTCCTCTTACTCACAGTTACTCACGACACAATGGCATCCCGCATAGCACAGATCGCCTCCCATCTCAATTTCCCGCGTGGTCTCCTCGCCGGCCAAGTAGCTATCATCACTGGTTCCGGCCAAGGCATTGGAGCGGAAACTGCCCGATTGTTTGCGAATGAGGGCGCGAAGGTTATTATTTCTGATATCGATGCTGGTGGGTCTTCCTATACCAATCTATACGAATCTTTAAGCTGTAAGACTTCTCTAACATCTCATCGAAAAACAGCAAAAGCACAATCCGTCGCAGACAGCATCAATGCGCAGGGCAGCGGACGAGCCCTCGCAGTACCAGGGGACATGTTAGACGATGCATATATACCCGAGCTGGTGAAGAAAGCGGCGGAGTTTGGGAACGGGAAGATCCACATCATTGTCAATAACGCGGGGTATACATGGGACGGGGTAATCCACAAGGTCAGTTTGAGATGAACAGCAATTGGTACTGGCAAGCAGAGCAGAGCAGAGCGGATACAATTTTCGGCGATCAAGGAATGTGAAGAGACCGAGAGCAAGCACGACGAACACAGACAGCTAATTGAACCCTCGCGACACTAGATGACCGACAAGCAATGGAACAACATCCTCGCCCTCCACAACACCGCACCCTTCAAACTCATCCGCGCCGCCGCGCCCTACTTCCGCGTCACCGACGGCGAGCCCCGCTGCATCGTCAACATATCATCCACATCGGGTGTACACGGCAACGCAGGACAAGCCAACTACGGGCTTGCAAAAGCGGGGATCAACGGGCTGACGAAAGTGATTGCGAAGGAATGGGGCCCGAAATTCGGGGTGCGGGCGAACTCGGTTGCGTTTGGACATATTCTGACACGGCTGACGGCGGCGAAGGAAGAAGGGGCGTTTGTGACGACGCCGGATGGCGAGAAGATCGAGTTGGGGATACCGAAGGGGAAGGGCAGTCAGAGGGAGGGCGCGAATAGTGATATTCCGTTAGGGAGGGCGGGCACGGCGGAGGAGGCGGCGAGGAGTATTTTGGCGGTGGCGAGTCCGTTGTTTGGGTATGTGACGGGGCAGGTTATTATGGTTACTGGGGGGCGGAATATGTAGGTATGTATATATGTGGTGAGCATGAGTTAGGTATTTAGGTTGCAGGCGATGCTTGTGATGCTTGTGATGCTTGTCATGATTGTGAAGATTTTGATGATTGGGATGAGTTTGATAAGTTTGATGATTGAGATGAGTTTGATGATTGTGATGATTAGGATGATTGCGATGATATACTGTTCATATTGCATTGCAGTGAATATATCTACAAGACAGTTTTCCAAAGCCGCCTGCTCATCCGTCTAAACTCCAAGAACTCCGCTACCGAATATTTTCTTCACAGCCAAACAGAACGTTATACCGCCATGACCAAGCCCCCGCCTAGCTAACTGCACCTTCCCAAACCATCTAACATCCAACCCCCCCCACTCATCATCCAACCCCCCTCACTCATCCTTCACTCCCCTCTCTCTTCACTCTATCCCTTCGTCTTCACTTTCCCCCTCCATCTTCATACTTTCTCCCTCTTCCTCCCTCTTCAAAGCCCACAGCCTCTCCGCCAATTCCCTCGCAAACTACACCCAACAGTTAGCAAAACGTCACTTCCCCCGAATATATAACTCAATCCGCACTACTTACTTTCTCCCTCCTTCTCTCCGAATCCATCTTCCTCCTCATCCTCCTCCGTCGTTCCCTAACTCCGCATCCAAGCTAACTCATTTGGCCTCGAAGAATTTCTTTGCGTCGTCGTCTTCTTCGGTTTTGACCGGAGTCGAAGGCTCCTGCTTGATGTGTGGAGATGGAGGTGGTAGGGGGTTTGGGGTGGGTGTATGACTTGAGGTGAATCTCCGACTCGAGATGGATCTGTGTCTGGGTTTGGATGTCTGACTGGGGGTGGGTTCCTGACTTGGATTGGTGCATTAGGAGCACTAATGCCCAGCACTCGACCGCTTCGGAGACGGACCATTGTTGAGGATGAAAGATATTATAGATATCTATCTTGGAATGGATTTCTAACTGGCGTTGGATGTTCGACTTGAGGTTGTGCATTTTCAATAACTATTCCTCTCAGACCAGATATAAATACTACACCGGATAACTCAGTCCATATGCAAATCACTGGCAAGCGTACTTTGCAATAATTGGGAAATTTTCAGTTCTGGAGTTTAACAGTAGCGTTTAAAGTTGTCCCAACGACGTTTACCAGTTGATCCAAAACAGCACTGCAGGAAAATCCAATCCATGAGAAGCAACATTTTCAGATTCCGTTCTCGCTGATGTAATGATAGCTGTGAATATATAATTTGTAGCTAGAGAGCGATTGAATCAACAGTTTCTCTGAGGTTATATAACTGTCCGAGTATCTCGTACAAAGTAATTCTAGTTGTCCCGTGAGCTAACTGCCGCTAAGTGATTTGGAGCAGATCACCAAATCCTGTAGCCAATCAAAAGACCTCGAAATCTGACCCCGGATTATCTGGTAGTGATTCCGTAGGGCTGAAGTCTAAAAAGATAGTACTAGGAACGCTTCACCACAAAGCTAGGCAGAGAGCTTCAGCTCACGTGACTGGCAAGTAAACATCACATGCTTTCAGTGATCTTCCATCCACCACCGGTAAAGTCTCGCTTGAGAACGGTGTCTCATTCAATCAGAGAGGGACCGCTTTTCCTCTTTCCCTTGTTATTTGGCACATATTCCGCCAAGTCGTTGCTGACGAAGTTCTTGGGATTCCGCCGAAATTATCGCCCTGCAATCCCTTTAGTGAGCTTGGCAATTGCTTGAAGTTCTGGGCCCAAGAACATATCTCCGCCTTAAAGAGGGTACGAACTCTTGGATAAACTCGTATCTTCGTTGTCGTTTGTAAGGCAGCGAATATCAGGTATTCCTGCCCCGCAAAATACTGCTTGTCGTTGTTCATGGCAGACTTGGCGCTCTCAAATTGCTTCGGATTGGTGGAATGCCTTTCATCCCAAGGGAGCATCGTCAAGCTTATTAAGAGTTAGAGAAAATTCAAATGTCTTGGTTGATGTGGGCTATACTAATGCTTGACCACTGCCATCCTGCTCAGGCCCGTCTTCGGACTGTCTACGCTGATATTGTGCTCTGCCTCGTAACATCCAATCCGTTGAAATAACACCAATTACGATGAAATAAATCACGCTGATATAGTTCATACCTGCTACACATAAGGAAGAATCTTAGTATGGGGATAACTGTATAACTTACTGGACGTTGTAACTGGTATGTGGACAGGAAATGAGAACCTGTGTCAAGATTCAGTAACATGCGTGCGTGCTACGGAAGTGTGTGGAGAACTTACATCACAAGAGCGAACATCGTCCAACATATCGTAACCAGGTTGGCGAGAAATCCAAAGTTTCCGAGCCAGAAAGGCCCATGTGGGAGCTTGTTCCGTCCTTTCTTCAACATGCAAAGGAGAGGTATCGTGTAAGAGAGGTAAGGGAGAACGATGCAACCAATGACCATGCTTGCGAGATGTTAACATATGTGAATATGGCGACGACGAAACTGAAGATAACTTACCTATTGAAAGCGGTAGTAGATACTAAGTAGAGACATCCTAAAATGGAGACGACTGTAGGAGGATATTAGAACAATCGTCTACACTGCCCTTAAAACACGAGACTTACTTGTCGTACTTAGAATATGTGCCCGAAGTGGAACATCCAACCTCATATTAACTTTTGCAAACGATTTATGCAGAGGAATGCCTCCATCCCGAGCAAAAGTCCAGCAAAGTCTGGACTGCCATGTATGACAAGCAATTAAACAACCAATGCCCGTAGTCATGATGAGTGACTCAAGAACGATTGCCCCAACCTGATGACCCAGGGCTTGGTGAAAGAGTTCAAGGATAGGAACTCCAGTCGAAGTGCCAACCACCGTTGCGAAGTCATTCAGACTAAAGAACATCGCAATCACAAAGAGCCATGCCGTGCCAAAACCAATCGCAATGGTCGACAGAATGGCGATGGGTATCACAACCTCGGGTCGGTGAACTTCTTCTGCTAGGTGCACAGCGCTATCGAGACATGAGAAGGCCCAGTTTGTGTTTACTAGGCCAACAATGAATGCAATGGTGTTGTTCGGCCATCCCGTATTGTTGATGAAGGTCGCAAATACAAACTTGGCAGACTCGTGGGTTGGGGCACTCGAAGGCACAGTAACCAAGATAATAGCAAATGATATTAAAGATATGTAGAGTGTGGCGGTTCCAATGGTCGGCAGCACTCTTCCATAGCAATTGAACATGAAAGCAAACACATTGACGCATTGATATCCAACGAAAACATGCCATTCGGAGATTTCACTTCCATAAATTAGCCTCAGGTGCAATGATTGACTCTCGGAAGACTCACAAAGTGGGATGACTTAATTGCCAACAGCCTACGCCTGCTGTTGCGACCGCCAGAGAAACACTCGCTGACGCGAAGATCGAGCCAGCCCATGCGAAATAGCCCGTTACATACGATAGAAATCTTGCATATCTCTTCGGCGCCAACTGCATGGTCCAGAAATGTTGTCCCGCAGCATTGGGCATCGCACTCGCCAATTCGGACAGCGAGCATCCAATACAGACGGATATGAGTGCGATTAAAGGTATCCCATACACAAACAACGCGGGACCACCAGAGTCGATGCCGGTTATCAAAGCACTAGAGATCCCAAACCACGAGTTTGTGATGGAGAAGCCCTCCGCCAATATCGACCATACGGTGAATTTACGTCGCATATCATGGGTGCCGGCCACCTCATCAAACTTCGACCTCTCACTGCCGATGTTCGGACCGTGAATTCTCGCGTCGGCGATAGAATCATCATCTTTGGGGATATTCATATTGCTTCGGATGGATATGAAGAATGCGTGACTTCTTCACAGAGTTTGCCAGATGGTGAATGTCGGCTGATGGATGTTTTGCGAGTGTCTCAGAGGAACAGTCAGCACTCAATGCTGGCGATATCCTCACTTGGCACCAAGATGCCAAATCGTCCGTCGCAGCTGTGGACAAGAGGAAAATTGGATGTTATCCCTTGGCAGCCGAGTCAAGAAAATTTGTTTATTTTGGGTGGACGATGTTCCCGTTCACTGCCTTGGCATGAAACACCCAGAGATTTGCCGTTTCACAGCCCCTGTTGGCTCTGTGTATGTATGGACTTTTCCTCCCTTTGCACCTCAGACGATGAAATGCGGCTTCAGGAGTCGAAGAAAGGGAAGCCATGAAGATGAAGACGACGATGATATCTGTGTTCTATCGTTATCGCTGGAGATCCCAATCTGGTAATCTCGTCCAGCACTTACCCACTCTTTGTTGAAAGGAGAAGGGGGAAAGTTCGAGACATGATGTTGATAGATAAGGGAGTTCTCAAGTGCCAGAACTTATCGCTATCACGTCTCAAAGCAGCGAAACGATAATTCCATCGGCCTACTCATATGTAATGTAAATGTTTCGCCGAAACCTTCTCGCTGCGAGGTCGGCATGACTTCGAAGTCATCCCGACCGACCAGGACCCAGTTTTCCTTTCGACCAATCATCGCGGCGACGGTAATGTGTCAGACTCCGACTTCACGGATCACAAATGACGTCCTGTGTCCAGCTTTCCGATGAACTATTATCCCGTCGAAAAGAAGAGATGGAGTATCGTGGTCCATATGTTCCACAAGAGCGAAGTGGACCGGCTGCGTTGCGCGACTAGGGAATGAACCAGCATCTCCTTTCGGGAAGAGATGCAGAAGTTTCTGCTTCAGCTGCGGATCGCTGTCAGTGAACATCATTTGCATCGCTGGATATTTGCCGGGCGATAACCCAAAAAGACGAGGCTGCGCAGTTGATGATTTGATTTGTTTATGTTTTATTCGAGCATGTCAGATAAAGGCTGTTCAGCAACGTCAAATCCTTACGAGTAAAGACAGTTTCCTTTGGGACGCGATTAGTTTTTCGTTGGTAAAGGGTTTCTTATTGTTTCATCCTAAGCAATCTGTTTTCCAACCGGTTCACCTTGAGATACATGCATTTGCTTCCCCTATTCTTCCAGACATGGTCCATGTTCCAAGCAATTTTCCCTGAACTCCATCTACCCAGAATCATCATCTCCAACTCCTTGAACTCCCTCTACCCAAAATCATCATGTCCAGCTCCTCACATGTCCACTGCATTACCTTCCAGAATGAACAGTATCAATTTAGTCAAACCTATAGTCTGTACAAATGCCAAGTCTATGGCCCCCAATCGTACTCCTATTCTCCTCGCGTCAGCCTGTGCGCGTTCCTGCAATCTTCGTTCATGGTCCCGATCAAAATCAAGCACCCAAGCGTCCCCCTGCCTCGTGCGTCGTCTAGCTTCTCTCGATCCCGCCAACCAATAGGATTTCTCAACGGTCAGCTTCTTGAACGACTTGTTAGTAAGCAGCCAGCTGACGATGATTCCGACGTTGAGAGCCAACTGCACGGAAGACGTGTCAGTATCCATGCTCGTGAGAATAGCCAAGTCCTCGTAAGTTATCACCAGGTTTTGGATCGACGACCGCTTCCACATTTGCTGTCGGTACGCCCGTAGATGAGCTCGTACCACGGGGGTATCTTCAAATGGGACATCATGGGTTTTCTGCAGTCGAATATTCCTTTCCAAGCGGCGCCGTGAATGCAAGACTCCATGAAGTTCATCTGAATTGATGTCTTGTTCGGTAGATAGCGCGTGTGTAAGGCCCGGAAATATGCGAGTTGCCATGTTGGAGAACGGGTCCATATAGATGACATCGGTATCGGGACTGAAACGAAATATTGAGAGGACAGGAGTGGGATCTTGGTAGATACCTGGGAACGGGATGGGGAGAACGTTGAGAGTGCCGGAGAACTTTTTAAGGGCAAGCTTACGAGAAAGATAATTGACTTCGAGTAAGGCTCTGCTGCTTGTCCTGGCCATGGAAGATCGATCCTTGTGGACATAATAAGCATCGTTGAGGAGACTGGCAGAGAGACTGATGTCGTCAGGCTCGTGGGCTTCTAACATGTACTTGAAGATCATGATTTGGAGGTCAGTTGAGATTCCGTAGAATGGTTTGGAGGCAGACACTGGGCTGGGCCGTCGTTCAACGGGCCATGATGCAATCCATGCTTGCGTCGCAGGATCTGCAGTCCTTCGCTTTCTCATGTTCCTTTGCGCTTTTGTTGGCCTGCTCTTAGGCATGATGGTGGTAATGTTATTGGTATGTGTAAAGAAGGGGTTAAGCTTAGAGTGGTTTGTGTATGAATAGAAGGGATGTATGTTAGGTGGAGTATGTATGAATAGAAGGGATGTATGTCAGGTGGAATATTCTGGGTGGATTGGATACAGAGGGTAAATATATACATGTTTCGCGGAAGAACTCATAAACAATACCAGTCCAAATGAGAATTTCTCCTCTGTTTGTTCCTTCTCAGTTTGTATACGAATCTCGCTAGGTTAGGTGCTAGCTTTGTGGTCCGGGTTCGTCGTAGCTAGTTCATACACTAACGAGGTGACCCTCGCCAGCGCAAGCTGAAGACTTTACAAGAAATCCCAAGGGCGTGCATTGATGAAAGTCGAATACATCTAATCATCAGATAACTTGTGGCAGCAACACCGGAGCCTGGGAATTTGGGAATAGCCCTCGATTAACTTCCCCTCAATCTCTACCCAGCACCTATCAAAGCTGCAACAGCAATGCATCCAACGAAACAACAGTTTAACAGAGACAAATAACCGTTTAACAGCAAATAGCCTAGCACAACCAGTTACCAGAAAGCTGCTACAATTGGAACGCAAATATAGGGGACCTGGTCCCTCGATCGTCCATGTCTACCATCCTACAGACAAATATCCGCATATGGCAAGTGAGAACGGACGCAGAAATGTAGGAAGTTACCCAGTGAACAGTAGCAGATCACTTGCATATCCTTCACATTCAGCACGCACCATCAACGGCACGAGATTATAATGAGAAACACATCTTTAATTAACGATCAAGACTACCCCTCCCAGCACCTTAATGTAACATGCTTCCGCCAACAGAGCTGCTGCTTGCCACTGCATATAATGCTGTAACCCAAGACGTAAAGCCCGAGAAAGCAAACAGCTCCGTGTAAGTATTTTGTGTAAGAACCCTAAGAGCATATATCCAATGCCGCGAGCGCATCTTCTACATGTGGTTCTTTCAGAAAATATTATCAAATGATAATGATCTAAGTCCTTCACCACCGGTTGCCTCTCTCACTCGATCCTCAACAGTGACCTTAGTTCAGTTGTTTGAGTCAACCTCGCTAGTTGGAATGCTGAGCATCTAGACCCAGTGATGCATATAGATTCTCAGCGTCCATAAACATTTCAACGAGAGTTTGCTGTTCTGTAAGTAGACGACTGTCACGACTCATAGCTTCGCGGATAGCTTCTGATTGCTCATTGTCTATTCGGAGCTGGACACCAGCGATAGCATCTGTGTCGATATTTTCCCCATCTTCGCCAACCCCGTCGATCTTGATTGTTGTGGAACCATCATGGAGCCAAAATTCGGGCTTGACTTGACTCTGACGTTGTGTTAAACGTTTAACCATGAGAAATCTAGCGAATGCGATTGTGTTAGAGCAACGGGCGATCAATGATGTTGCGGAAGACTTAAAAGCTGTTATTGAGCTTAAATTCGGGCAAGCCTCGATGATCCGACGCCAGCATAATAAAGCAGAATATCGTCCTCCGAAAAGCCATAGATTACATTCGAGATAATTGACATGAACCATAAATGGGGGAACCGAGTTAGTTTTGAGATAGCGAACCAGAATGTGATGACCAGGAGGACCATCAGACTCATCAAATTTCAAACAAACAGTGGTGCGTGAATGAATCCGGATAGGATGACCAGGGACAGAAGGAAGAGCAATTGGAAGGTAAGAGACCACGAAGTTTCGAGCAATTCTACAAACCATAGAGACTGGTGGATATTTTGTAATGCTGACCAGACCTATAGTTCGAGGTCTTTCCTTAGGCTCTGCAATGATGAAAGATCGAGATTCGTCTTGTTGAGGTAAGCACTCCTTCCAGATCATCACCTGAATTTCGGTAGCAAGCTTTGTAAATAGATGGAAAGTGAGACAAGGAATTTCTTTTGGAATAGTAGATAGAGCAGCTTTGTCTGAGGGTAAGGTTGCTGCTTGCTTGGCCGTGGGGGTTTGCTTGTCAGGTGCCATGTTGGAAGTGCCGGCGGCGACGATGCTTAAAGAATGATCTAGGAAAAGGCCACCATATTAGCCTCTTGAATTGCGAAGGTATCATATGTGCTCTGAAGCTCACCTGTGGTTTCCGTGTTGGCTCGAGGTATTGAAGTGTTCTGTTTGTGATTCTGGGAACAGTTTTCTGTGTTTTGGATGGGCTGAAATAATGAAAACGACAAACCAGAAGGTTTATATACTACTAGAGTTTTGAGAAATTACTGGAACTGTGTTAGTGCATTGTAGCTGGATGCGGTGAATGTGAATACGGAAATGTATTCACTCAACCGGGAGATTACCACCTTCAAAAGTGGAAACACCTTCTATGGTTGGCCACGATGTCTATCCCAGGTTCCAATCTAATTATCTAACCGGACAGTTAGCTACCTCTTCGAATGCGAGTTTGTGAGAACGATGGTAAGATTCTCTGACGAACTACGCGATGATGAACCCGATTAGAACTTGCCGGATCCTCCACAGAACAGTCTTTGTCGTGGAAAAAGCAGCTCCACGAGTATAATATGGCGAACCCATCGTCGACTAGGGGAAGTGAACATGCAAATTAGCACTGCCGTAACCGTGATTGCATTCACTGATACAGCATTGACAGCGAACCACACTGAGCAGGCAGTTCTGAACCCATAAAATTCTTGATATACCCCTTCTGTGGATTTGGCAGATTCTCAAACGTGCCATTCATAACAACTCGATATCACCTCAACAGTTTCCAGAGAAGCTGAGCCTTGTATGAAGCCTCCGTATTTTTTCGCCGAGTTCATCCCGCACAAGCCTTAGAATAGACCCATCGAGTTCGCTAGAGCTGCACTCGGAGTGAATTCCAGAGATAGAAGATGAATAAGGACAGTCAATTCGAACCGAGGAAGATACCCGAAAGAGGTAGATCGAGGACGATGACTCTCGAAAAGTCCTACCACGAATGTGCCTCGAGAATGTATGAAATCAGCGTAGAGGTTGTAACAATACTGTCTGTATGCCCAGAAAGATAAAAGTGGCATCGATTGGGACTCCCTCCAGATACTCAGTGCAACAGTCCAGCTTGCGCGAACCAATCACCTGAAACTGTCGCGACTGTGTCTCCTCCTGTTAGTCTTTCAATATCTCCTGTCTCTTCATCTGCGACCCGTCGAGCATCCACCGCAGCCGTAAGCCTAAATGACGAATTCCCAACCGAGATCGCACCTCAAGCTCCAAGTCCTTGCGCAGTCCCAAAGAATCTGCGACCGTACGAATGTAGGGACTGCTCATGCGCCAACATGTTTGCTAGACCGTAGTTCTGCAGTCCGAGATGATTTCTCAGAGAGCCTAGAGACTGGGTATGTTGAGGTATCGTCTGGATCGTAGAATGAGAGACGATGTTGGAGGTCAGAACCGACTGAGATGGACTTGTATTTCTAGGTTGCCCATTCAGAATGTGTTCTTTTGTGACGAACGTGAAAGGTATTGGTTCTTGGTGACATGATCGTAACTTAGAGTGAAGATTTCGGGTTAGATGATAGACATCAGGAATGAGGCGAGGGAAGCAAGTAAGAAGTACAAGCGAATAAAGTGTGATTGATTGAATCTTCATGAAACGATAGAGTGTTGGGAAGGTACCTTCATTATCGGGACTGAACGTGTGTCCTGGGTGTACCGCTCTTTCCTCCATTGCAGCACAGCTGCGGGAACGCTGGTAGCGAGAAGTCCATAGAAAAGAAAGAAGAACAGGAAATAACTATCCAGAGGAGGAGACAAAGACAACAGTAAGACAGAAACTGGCGATGTCACGATTAATTCACACATATTCAGTCACAGTCAAGTCCCAAAACGCAAGCAAGAAACAAAACAATGGAGAGAAAACGTTTCCTGGATGTCATAATCTCTACCAAAAAGACCTTATTTATCCAACCACCATATCGAGAGAAAGAATTGTGATCTCTTATCGAAAAAGTACTGCATCAATGTCAGTTTACCGTCTACCATGATAATGTCATGTTCAAAGGCAAGAACTTACGTTTTCCACTCCCAGACCCCACAGGCACAAAAAGCCTAAATGTATCCTCCGCGCGACCTCCACCAACCCTCACCTGTCCTCTGTATGATGTTGAATCCAGAATATGACACGACCTATTTGCTTGTTAGATGAATTGAAAAGAAGAAAGCAAGATGTGAACATACCTCTTCCAGAAAACCCATCCGCCGACACAAGAAAGTTTGTGCCAATTGAATTTTACTCTCTTCGAGTATCCCCTGTCTAGAATTGAGAGGTTGGAAACCTGATACCTTGTGAATGAATGACAATCACCTATGAATTGTTAGTTTAATGAGAAGTGGAAAAAGAATGAGAAATGAGTAATGAGGAATACTTACGAGTGTCAAACAAACACACCACTGACCCTGCCAGGTCCGAAAATTTCTCCCGCTCTTCAAGTATCCAGCCTGTGTGGATACCTGACACCTTTTGTTGTGAAGAAGTCGAGTTGAAGCGAGGTAGATTGTCGTGATTGTCGTAATTGTCGTGATTGTTGTGCAACTTGTGCTCTTCGTGCGAGCAAATCCGGCCTGTTTTTAGACATGCATGTGTGTATTTAGAGTTGTCACCACAACATGGCATCTGCTTGCCCTGCCATTTTTCATATGACAGTTCCAATCTCAGGTGCATGCTAAACAGCGAACACGAGGATCCAGACACTTCATCTGATCAGGATGACTTCCAAACGACCCCCATGACACCTTCCCGGGTTTACGAACATTGACAATTCGACCGACGGAAAGTGATTTGAAGGTATGATGTTCATCAACAAAGCTTTGAAATGCGAGTGTTGGACTTTGATCCGTTGCGATTCTGTTTTTGGTGGAAGAAAGGCAAGTTGGAACTGTTGCATGAGGTTCGTTTGGGAATCGAGAAAGGCTCCAATCTGGCATGATTGGCTGGCTGGGGTCGTATTGGAGTTCTCGTGAGCTTGTCATCTGTTTTGGGTGATCATGTGTTGTTCCAATGTAGGCTGTGTTGTTACGCAATTATCGTGATGAGGGAATTGAGCAGTAACGGACGATGAAAACATTCCGCTTCGAGCTATCGTAGCGAGCGACTCGTTCATCTTTGGTTGAGATTCTCTTCTGCGTCAAGCAATGGCGAGCAACTGGGAAGTCTCTGAGAGGTGGAATTGTTTGGTATTCAACGCACGAGGTGGTGAAGGGTTGCTTCCATTGGAATGATCTTCGAATCGATTCGATTTGTCGTCGACATTGCTGAGGATGACTGTTTGGCTTCCGAGCGAATTGTGGGATAAGCTGTGAAATCTTCTCGCCGGACGTGGTGTAGCTCCTTCGTTCCAGTGACTGGCCGGACGTGGCTAGTATGGAGGAATTGTCGCTGAGGGTTTTTTTTGGTGGTTAGAAATTCCAGCTGGTTCGTTACAGGGACTGGCCGGACGTGGCAAGTATAGAGGGCTTGTTCCAGTGACTAATCGGACGTGATAAGAATGGAGGAACGAAACCGAGCGTGGAAGCTTTTTTGGTTGCTTGATTTTGACTTGATTTTGACACCGGTGCAAGCTTTTGATCCAGGTAACTCATTGGACAGATGAGAGGTTTGCTATGCTTTTGGACGGAAAGCTGAGGTCCCTGCTACGAGCCGAAAAGCGAGCGCGCAGGGTGGATCCTTAATGAAGGAAAGGTGGCCAAGATTTTCGTCGTTCGATGGATAGGGCTTTTTTGGTTTTGCATTGGTCTCCGGGTAGAGAACCAAGATTGTGGTGGTTAGTGGGTTGTGGCCGCCAGATCTCCAGGAGTCGAGCTGTTCCACGGGTTATCCTCGAACGGTGTTGTCATGAAATACAATCTTTCGAAAGTAAATCAATGGCAGTTTCCAAAGAAGTAAAACTTCAATTTGAAAAGGGTTGGTCAAACGAAACCGGGTTTTGCGCGTGAGCGGGGTCTGGAAAGTCTGCCAGCAGACTAACCAGGAACTCGTGATAAGCAATGGTGGTAGCAAATCTGGATGACCCGGACGTGGGACATCCGGTGAGTTCTTTGTGTGGAATCCAAATGAACCTGCATGGGTAACAGGAACATTATCTGGCTTACAGATCGAAATCAGGCAGAATGGAGGAAACCACAACACAATCGAGGGCGTCCCCCCAATTGCGTGTGTGCGCGGTGTGGCATGCCGTTGAGAACGGTAAAAAGCAAATGGTTTTGAATTTATACTGAGGCTCATTCCAATGCTACTCAGTTGCCTAGTCAAAGCCAATGATCCCAATGCTGTCTTCAACTGACACTGGATTGGACAATGACCTTTGTTCTCGGGATTGAGCTCAAAGGACTTAATGAAATTTTCCATAGATTTGTGCTAACTCACTCCGAAGTTGCACTGGAATTGTGCCAGATTGTCGAGGGGTTGAAATAGAAGACCAGAAATCCGGACGTGGAATCCTGAGGTACAACTGGGCTTTTCTGTTCTGGCGGAGTGCAAATTCTCCAGGGGGTGTTCTCGGTTTGGTTCGTTTGTTGGCTTGGTGATGTCCTCGGGTCGCTCATGATCGAAATCCCGATTAAAGTGATAGTTTGTCCATAAGGACCGTAAGATGGTCGACAGGGGCCAATTGTGCAGCTGCTCCACGAGAAACCAGGGTTTCAGCTCGGTGCACGTCGGATTCCGCAGTCGCCAGACGTTCGTTGATTCCTGTCATATAGTCGAGGATCAACTCAAGCTTGGGATCTCCAGGCTGGGCATGAGCCACTGCCTCATGACCCATCGCAAGCTGCCGTCTAAACTTATCCACGCGTTGGAGGGCCTGGTCATGGTCATCGATTAAAGTGCCAAGAGGCACAGTGGTACACCGACGAACAGCCATTCGATGCGGGGTCGGTCCGTTGTTCTTCTTCTTCTTCCTCCCAAGGCGCTCGTCGTTAAGGGCCATCTTGTCCTCGAAAAAATCGAAGTCGACCTCTTGTCGTCGAGCAAGGGACACTTCTCCAGGACAGCAGTCCTTGTGGAACTCAACCACTACGGAGACGGGTGAAAATCCAATCATTTTGAAGGCCGAGGCGTTCGCAAAGAATGAATAGGCAATAAGAAGTTAAGAAGGTTTGAAGATCGTCGTTTTTAAGTTAAAAGTCGAATAATCGAAATTAAGCTGTAATAGAAGTCTTCAATGAAATTGTAATTACGGTGAGGAGAAAAGAAGAAAGATTGATGCATGAGAAACGAATATATGCTGAGCCTGGGAAATACGCTAGAGACAGGTTGTGTGCGTATGACTGCTCTGAATCTAAGTTTTTATTTTAGATGATCTAGAGGCAGCGGTGTAGATGAGAGCCTTGGATAGTCGGAGATGGATGTATGGCTGAGCAGAAAAAAACATCGTTGGAAAGCAGATCGTATGGTCGAGTTCCCCCTTAGCTCCCTCGCTTGTCCGGAAACGGTGCTGGCGACAGCATCATGCTTTCTTAAGGGCGACTTAAACATGATCGAACCATGAAACTTCACTGGTGACGAGAAAATTCACGGCATAGTAGTACTGCATATTGGTAGCGTGATACTTTGGTAAACTGTAAATGCTGTCGACAGCAACGTAGATCGGGGTGAACATGAGGCTCTATCGCAAACCATGGATGCGAGATCGGTGGTAGAAAAGGAAATATAAGCCGAATGAGGGGGTACGCTAGAGTCGACTATTCGGACAACAAGAGTTCCCGAGAGAATACTGAAAATCGAGCGGAAGACGGGTTTTCATGATCCGGTAATGAAGGTCAGACATCGAGTGGGTGCGGACTGTGTTAATGGAAGCCAGGCGTAAGAGGTGCTGTGAAGCGTGTAGACTATTCCCGTGAGGGTTTTGATTGCGGAGACGAATCTCGACATAAGGAGTTGACGATCCATCATCGCAGTGTGGGATAATGGTATGCTACAGGTTAAGATTGGTGAAAGGGATACTCAGCAAGGTAACATAAACAAGAAAGCATCACTGTAGAGGAGGGAATGAGAGGCAAAGGGATAGAGGAAGGGATGATCGAAATAAACATGTATTATTCTGTACGAAGGTGTGCAGTTCCTGTCAACTAAAGCAATACTGAATTCAAACACGTTCATGTCTGCTCAGTTGTGCGAATCCCCTTCGAAATAGATCATAACCGCACACGAGCATGACGCAGACCACATATCACCGCAGAACAAGAAATAAAAAGATCCATCAGGGTAGACAGCAGGTGTGAACGTGCTTCACCTTATTCAAATGCTGAAAAGAACTGACACAGTCCATTTTACAGTCTACACGGAGATTGCAGGACGGGAAATTGCATTGTCCGTACATGCCGATTAAGTTCGAAAAGTTCTCAGCGCTATCAAAGTATCTCACGATCGTACCTTCCACACGCCAAATTCGGGACCCGTTATAAGCACTACTGAATGCATGATGGGAAATGTAAGGTAAATTCAAATAGACAGCAGCAGTTGACATAAAGCAAATATATATATGGCAGAGAAATTTTAGAGATATAACAGAGAAAATAGCAGAGATACAGCAGAGCAGATCGTAGAGTAAATAGCAGAAATACAACAGAGCAAATCGCGGAGTAAATAGCAGAGACATGGCAGAGAATTAGCAGAGAGAAGAGCATAGTACATGGAAAATACATCGCAGATAAATCAAATGTATCATTAACCCGATACCAAGCACCAAAGAACAAACTTTCAGTTCTCTCGCGCGACCCAGCAACACCTACCTTACCAACGGCGATAACATACCTCCAAGTCCTCACTTACTTCGATCAACTATCCCCATTTCCCAAATATGCGGACATCACTCCCTCCTTATACCATCCACGCACGCTAATAACCATCTAGACCGAAGCGAACTGTAATCTTACAGTACACCGTAGAACCGAGTAAGTAGATCCATGGTCAAAGGGGACTACGCGATTATAAGTATGGCGTCTGCTACGCGCGCCCCTTCCGCTAAGAAAAAGTTACGCAACTTCCGGTGAGGAGGGGCAATACCTGGCTTCGCACAAGAAACCTAATCCTGATCGGTGAGAAGTGAAAAATGTGAAAAAGCAGTAGGAAAAACACTATACAAACTAGCACGACGCGTAGCGTGTGGAAAAGAGCGAGCCTACGTCGCGTGCTCGGAAGCAGGAACAGACATCCGCCCGAAGAACGGACCAAACTTTACAAGAACATCATTCCCATCCGGACTCCGCACCAACTTCCTCAAATCTTTTCTCCCCCCTCGAAAAGCTCATGACGTTTCGGTCGGGGAATAAAAAACCCCCGCACGTGAATCCTCCTACGGCACGGCATTTACTCACCTCCCCGGCCGCTGTTGCTTCCCGTACCGTAACCTTATGCAATGCAACAACCAGCCACAACCACAGTGATATTGCACTCGACCATCCATAACCACCGTATCATACCCCCTCCATCCTCTCGTAAACCCCGCCTACCCCTGCCCGATGGCATGGTGTGTATGTAGTACGTCTGGTTTTATCTACGTGCATTATCTGCTGAACTTTATTCTCAATAACTAACTGTAGCTGTGTTTGCATGTGAATGGGGAGGGGAGTTTGGGTATGGGGTTGAATGGGGTTGAGTGGTAGCTACTCGTACATTGAAATCCAGACCACTATGATGGGTTCTAATTCGCTGATGCAAGCACGGGAAGTTAATCATCTATATATCTCCTCATAGGTGGAGGGTTAGTAAAGTCATCTATCGTGCTGTGCTAAGTTTCTTCCTTCGTTACTTTCAAGAGGGGGAGGGGGAGGAGTATCATTTGTGCATCATATCACATCATCTAAGTACATCCGTCCATCCTATTCATCCACCTATCCTCATCTACAGCATAACCCAACCTATCCCCAAAACAAACCCCCCCAAAGAGTAAAACTCCAACACAAATAACTATTTAATTCGTGATATCATAGCCTATCCATAACCCTCTCTTCAAGCAGGACATTCATCCACCACATTATGCAAGTAATCAAAACTGTCCACCAAGCCCGCGAAATGCGCTAGCGCGGCGAGCACAACCATCGTGTGTAGGATCTGGTGGCTGTTGCCGTAGATGTCGAATTTGCCTGGGTACCATTTTTCGGGGATCTGTGGTGGGAGAGTTAGTGATGGGGTGAGAGGAGAAGTCATGGTGGAAGAGGAGGGGGATGAGAGTTTGTGATGGGGAGAGTAGTGAGGGGATGGAGGGCAGGTATGGCATCTATGAATCTGAAAACTCGAGAAGGCAGAAGAAGAAAACATACCCTCAAACTATAAGCCAACGCCCCCACAAAATTCAACCCCGCCATCGCAGCAATCCACTCCAGACTCAATCTATGATACTGCAGATTCCAACCATAAATCGCAATACTATGAATAATGAACACCAACGCAGAGAGCCCAAGACCAGCGTACATGAGCGTGCGGTAGACGCGGAAGGTGGGGGTGCGGAAGGCGGGGATTAGGGTGATGAGGATGCAGGAGAAGGCGAAGAGGGTGATCTGGGGGGTGTTAGTATGGGGAGGAAGAGGGTTGGTGAGTGGGGGCTTCTGTTGGAGGAAGAAATAGGAGCAAGAACGAAAGGGACACAGAAGAAAAGACTAACCATCGACCAATAAATCTTCTGCAACTTCGGATCACACACAAAACCATGATAAACCGTAGGCACCATACTCCCCCACATCAACACCACAATACCCAGAAAATCGAACTCCAGCCAAATCTTCGCTACCTTCTCGCTATGATTGGACAGCGTATGGAACCTATCTCTCATCAATATCATAGCCAAATTAGAGATGCAATGCAAAAGAGACTCACAGCGAAGACAACGAAAAACAACACGCCACGCCGAAGAAAAAGATCCCAAACACAACCAGATCCGCGACTTTGGCGTCGCCCATCCGAGGAACTGCTACGCAGTAGATGTAGATGGGGAGGAGGGCGAAGAGTAAGGCGCCGAGGAGGTGCGAGTAGATGTTTACTAGCGATGTATTAGCCACGCCGCAAGCACAGAGGAGAAAGAAGGGGGTAGTACGGGTTTCATTGTGGAGTTTGAAAATACTCCGCAGAGACCGCCCTACGGAGTTAGTTTCGTGTCTGTGTTCATTAGGTTAGTTTACGGTCATTTGCGCAGGAAGAGCACGACAAACCTGTATCCCGTTACCACAAACTCATTATCTCTTCGCCAATCCGCTAGGTCGAAAAGCTATTAGCACACTGCAGGATTAAATCAGTGCTAAAACTCACGCAGTTCGTCCCATTTCATCAATAAATACGTAGCAGCCTGCGCTTCCGCGTCTGTTAACGTCGGATCAGTACTAACCGATGTCTCGAGGACATTCATCGAAGCATCAGCAGCGTCTTTCTTCATCGCTTGGGCAGTTTCGAAAACTTCTTTGGTCAGGGGTAACTCGCGAATAGCGGTGTCGCTGGAGTCTTGTTGGGAAATGGGGAGGTGGAGAGTGGTTGCTGAGGAGGCATGACGGATGGCCTTTTCGACGACGGGGGACTGGGGAGCTGAGGCAGGAAGTTGGGGGGGAGGCATGTTTGCTTTGGGATGGGTGAAAGAGTGAGATGGGGATGAAAAAGGAGGGGGCTGTAAAGATGTTCGAGAAGAGGATAAAAGTGCCGAAGAACAGGAGAGGCACTGATAGTATGCTGCCCCTTCAGTTTGACAAAGGAGGAAACCCAGTTCCACAGGGAGTCATTCATCAACTTGATTCTTGAGCACGCTGTCAGTGATGTTTTCCCGTGAGGTTGCCGCGAAAGTGTGTATGACCGCCAACAAATTAGCAAAGCTACGGATCGGCAATCCGGTAGCACAGAGTATATCACTACACAGCTCCCAGTTCAAATGTTGGAACACTCGGTCGCTCTGCTCGTAAAGCAGGTCTGTCCCTTCAAATGCCGTGAGCACGTCCAGCAAATCGCAAAGTAGATCTCAGGCAATGCGACCAGATATTGGTCGTCGGGAGAAAATTTTAATACTGGACCAGCCGGGCATCGAAATGAGTGGGCCAAACCGTCTATTATGTACATTTGTGCATGGAAAGAAGAAGAGCCAGCTCCGCGACCTCAGCCAAGACTTCGACTGGAGCCCAACGATGCTGACCGCAAACACAGTCAACATAGCACTGCCAAACCGTTTGGCACGCCCAAGACTAGCGCAGCCAACCGCTCCTAGACCTCTTCGAAAATACACGAGGAAGAATGCTGTAGCGCGTCCGTAAACATGGAGAAGATTTGCGGAGAGCGCGAAAAAGTGAGAATACCTACCTAACCATCAATATGAGGTTTTTCGAATGATTAGCCTAATGGAAGACTTGGGAATAAACTGCGAGTATACATTCCAGAAATGGCTTTCACGCTGCCTGCACAGCCACAAGACTCACAGTCAGGATGTGGTAAACATAAGGTTACCAATTCCAATGTCCACGACCGTTGCCGCATGCTGAGGTGGGCAATCTTATAATATTGAAGAGTCCTGAGTTGAGGTACGGAGTGACAGTCGAGAGACCAGGATAATACAGACCGCGGTGTTGCTCATCTTCGTCCAAAACCTTATCATGAAATTGAAAGTTGGTCTTGCGATTTGATTTCTATACTGTACAATGTAGTGAAATCGAAACTTAATTGAACTAACCATTATAAGATTGAATCATCTGGGATTCTTTCGACCTTGCTTGGACGGAAAGATTGATTCAAAAAACCTCGTTGATATGCGAGTTTGATATGGATACCTTTCTCGTATCTTAGGTCAGTGGGCCAGCTTTGCAACCGCTGGCCCATTTTGTTGGTTGTTGGTGCGTCCAAGGAACCAGATGCGCGGGCGAAAGCGCTTAAGGGGCCGTGGAGCTGCCTAAAGACCTACCAACACAGTGGATCTAGATTTCATTGGAGGATTTGATGAAGATAGTAGAGCCTGACCGTTTTGTAAATGACTTCTATATCGAATACTGCTTCAGGAAGATATCTTTACTCCTCTCGTGCAAGGTGAAGCGTTTGGTGGTAGCGGTGCGGAATCTCAATTTCTTTGGCTGTAGAATGATTTATCTGTGAATACACTGTGGGTGGCGTATATGGCATTAAAGACGCTCATATAAGGCCTCGCGGGAACCACGTTGCTCAGATTCTCCTTTCTGCCTCAATGGATTTCGGTACTCGGTGATTCCAAATGAAGCTCTCCGTTAAGAGTCAAAGCATTACGCCGATTAATCTGTCGCTGAAGAAGGTCTATTTCATTGTTAGTAACGTCGACGATCTTTGTTAATTCTCTTGAGGCCTCTGCGTTGTGGTTGTTAAAGATGCCGTCGAGGGAGGTCTTGTATAGCGAAGTTTTGTTGTGATATGTTTGGTATGATTCACCGCCATGGTTTCCTGGGTGTCGCTCGCCGGGCTTTGAAACGTATGCGGTGACAGAAGTCTTATCGACATCAACTGATATTGACGCGTTTGTGCCCAAGACTACGTCCACAAATCTCTCCTCGAGAGATCTACCTCGATCAGCAGGCTCGTAACGATCGTAGATCGGATCTGGAGACCCGAGATGTCGGCGAGTGGTGTGGTATGAGAGCTTAGTAGCCCGCAACACTTTTAAATGTAGTTCTTTAATATGTCGCAAAGCAGGTGCGACCCAAGTGCACTGATCCTCCATCGGGGCAGTATCGGGATAACCAATCCACAGATCATGGGTAGCTCGGTGTCGACGGGGGCCCGAGACTTTCAGTGAAATGTCCTCAATGTAAAGTTCTGATAATGAGTTGCAATTTTGCTCGATCATTAAATAGAACATCCTAGCTTCGACCACGACACTCTTCAATTCCAAACATCTGAGATTCTCGAGTCCAGGTCCAGGGCTTGGATCATATGGCAAAGATCCCATGATCCAATGCCTGATTGGCCATCGAGGTGGCAGTTTCAAGTGTTTGAGATGCGTCAATCCACTTATGGATAGACTTTGCAAGTTTGTAGCCTTGCGGAGCATCGACCAGAAATCCTTGGTAAAGGGATTTAGTGGTATAAGCCGGGGTGCGGATCTCTTCAAAGTGAGGACGAGAACCTCCAAGTTCTCGAACGTTTTGAGGGCGTTTCCCATAGAATCAGAACAACTGAAGAGAGTTTTGAGTGCCCTGTCGCTCAGGTGTTTAATAATGAGGGTATCGATCTTCTTGTATCTCTGCGATCGATTTGCCACACATGAGAAGGTACTAGCAAGTAATCCAGCGGCTGTCGTATTGCCACTCCCAAGCATCTGTAAAGGTAAATCCACCTCCAATCGAGTTATGTTTGGTCCATTTGTTAACGTTCTCCATACCACCAGGTTGTAATCTCTCTCCGTAAAGGTGGTTTGCTTCAAGCAATACTTTTGCAATGATTCAATGAGCTCTTCCATTTCCGAACTATAGCTCCCTACGCTGCCGAACATTTGCGCGAGAGCTTCGATCTCACCTATAGCATACATTAAAAGTCATTCAATGAAGAGAGAGGACTGTGCGAGCTTACTTGGATCTCGAACTATGGTCATGTCTATGTAGAGGTTTTCTATCCATGGGCTTATATCATGCAGAGTGGATTTTCGAGCATCGTTTCTATCAATATCCCTGAACCGGTGCATGCGCTTAAAGTCGAGCTGAACTGTCTTGAGGGCAGTCTGCTTCAAGCACTTATTGAATGCCTTACAGACCAGTCGCAACTCCAGGACGGACTTTTTGTCTGAGCGGCAGTCGTCCTCCACATGCTGTAATATCATTACAAGTGTTTCTGGTGGTATGGTATTCATGGCTGCGACTTAGGGAAGGTATTGGTGTGGTGAGATCTGCAGATGAGGGGTGAGTGGTGGATAAATAATGAGTTCGATATGCAGGAGGTGATGTAGGAAGAGCTTCAAGTAATGGCGGATGGGCAATGGATGGAGTCTGGTGGGGTTGATTCGAGTGGTTTCGCGGGCAAGCAAAAGGTGAGATACGTGGTGGAAAGCATTGATCGTGCTCGACTTGGGAGAATTGATCATGTATATATCATTCTGGCGCGAGGCTAAGACGGCGTAGGGTTTGCGCGGTAGTACTGATTTCGCGCGAAGTTCATCGGCGTCTGCTTGTCGGAGGTGTCTCCCGTACCTGCTTGTCGCAAGGTCATTCTCTCAGCATTTTGAACTGGATCGACTATAGGTTTGTGACGCAATGTTGGTCTCCAGCTAGCTACGAACTCCAGCGGGAACTCGCTCGCTCTACATGCCGTCAATGTATGAAGCTCTTGTTTTCCCGCCAATTTTGCCGGCAACAAGACCTCTGGCCACCGAAATAAAACTAGGCCTGTGAAGGCGGGATGGGAAGCGATGTTCCGCAAAATGCTGTACTGTACATTGGTAAGCAAGGCTGAGCGAGAATGTCCATCCAAAAAGAAGAGGAAGGCTGAGTGAGAATTTCAATATGACTGGGTTGTCGAAATAGTCGTATCCGCAACGAATTAATGGTCCTTGTGGTTCCCTACTAAAGATTTGTGATAAGACCATATTTCAAAATTTCAAAATGGTCTCAAAATTGTGGTTCCTCAGAAAAGGGTTATCTTCTATCTGGTACAAAATGAAACTATTGCCCCTTTCATGGCAGCAATGGGCAATCATATCGATTTAACCTTGCTCTCTATGTATATCCCATCGAGCCAAGCAAGCATTTGTACATACATGCTCCTTTCACGATAACTGCTGAGGTTTTTACAGTGCGAAGGAACTAGCTTGGCTGCAGCTTGTCAAGCTGTCAGACTGGATTAGCTGGATGAGATGCTGGTGGGAACGTGTCTGGTATCCACACCATGAAGTAGTACTTCGTGGTCGTGGTAGTCGCAGTAAGATGTTACGATGAAAGGCTGCTTGCTATTCATTCTGTCTATGTAATGGAGCAACCCTTTTTATATATAGAATACTTCACGGGGTCAGTCTATCAAGACCTCATGAGTCTATCAACGGCTATTTGTGCCAAGAAATTGTTGTCTATGATCTACGATTGTGCGTCGCACCCAACCCGATACTTGGACTCAAGGATAAATATTTTGTAGTCCTTGTTCTCGCACCTTCTTTTTGTCAACCAATCAGCTTGCGGCAGTAACCTCTGCTATACTACTTGATTGGCTAGAATTAAAATCGTGGAGCAACAGGGACTACAATTATTTATCCTTGGGACCAAGTACCATCCATCCTTTACGGAACTACCAACGAGAGCGACATGGGTAGCAAGCAGTAGCGAGCGCACCCTTCACCAACTGCGCAGGGAACAAGTGCGAGAAATTCCATCGAATTCGTAATGTGCTAGGGTTGGTGCCATTTGAGGATATCGAATTTCGGTGAGAAAGAGAAAAGAGAAAGAGTCTACCCGAGAGATCCGATTGATATCCACAATAGGAACGATTAGCCAGCTAGTGAAGGAAGACAGCTGCGAAAAGAACACCAACGAACTCGACAACGTGCAACGATAACATCATAACATCATAATTACAGCGGAACATTTCGACATCCGGACCCGTTTGTCTCCACCGCTTGCTAAGCAGCAAATAGGAAAGCTCAGAGGACTTGCATTGCAGTTGCGTTGCAGTCGCGTTGCAGAGGGTTGGATTAACGCCCATCCCATGGATAAGGAAGACAAGGGAATGAGGTTAGCAGCCAGACGTACCACTTATAGGCTTTTCCTGAATGCAACACGGCACTGCGGAGGCTGCGCTTCCTCTTCATCTGCATTACCTGCATAGAAACATGCAGTGGGACTGTTCTTGGTATGACAGACAAGGGGATGGACGGCCAAGGTCGCAACGGCAAAAGGGAGTTACGTACTAACCTAGCATGACTTGTACTGTACCTAGTCCGTTAGCTAGGGAGATAATGCAAGCAAATTTATTTTTAAATTTTTGTTTGAGATAGTGATGATGATCTTATACAAGTAACATGAGGCTGCTGCTTACAGAAGAGACAGGACTCGAGTAAAATAGGTTTCCAATGGTTCCAATGGTTCCAATGGTTCCAATTATTGACTATGGAGGTGTGAGATTGGAGATAGGGATCGGATCCTTTTTTGTTGAGAAGAGCAGAGAGGATGGGGATGGGGGAGGAAGATGATAAGGACGAGGCCGAGCAGGGAGTTGCATATGCTGTGCGACTGTTGAGCGTGAACCTTGAAGAAACAAGTCGACGAGATTGAAAACGGTGCTGAGTCGAGATGCCATTTAGACTTTTATATGTAAATCGTTTGTAGCAAATAGCTGCAAACCGACACGATGATTAGACAAGTAGATACTAGATATACGCGTCGAATGCCACACGCATACGCACACATACATATACTATACATATACTAACGTCTGCCCAATTGAGCAAAAGCGGATAGTGACACTCGACTGCCTCATCTGAGGGAGCTGTCTCTCCCCTCCCCTCTCCTTTATACAATCATCGCATCCCCTTGGCCAGCCTTCTCCCCACCTACCTCGACCACCTACCACTGACCACCACCCATCATCACCCACCCAAGCCATCTACTTCCGCCATAACGACATAGCGATATTAACGAAACGCTACTATTGCATGTGCTAGGAGCTGTACAAGTACTGATACTGTAAGGTTATATGCAAACTTCCAAGTTTTCTCCTCAATTTCTACTTCCTCTCTTCTGCATCTTGCATCCTGCCTGCATTTTCCATACTCGTCGCTTTTTCCATATTCCCCACCTCTTCTACTTTCCTACCTCTTTTTTATCTCTCGTTTCCTTGTCTACTTTTCTCTATTATCTATCCATATCTTTATAACCTTTCTGCGCCCTCTATATGAATTACACTTCACACTCGTTTGTGCATACGACTATTTCTATCCCATAAGGCTGCTCGTAGCTGAGCCCTCAGAAAGAATTACCATACCCGGACATCCTCTCGAAATCCCCAATTTACGTCGCACCCAAACGCCATAGTAATTAATTCGCGACAATACATACCTTCGTCCCAAGATCCTCTCAAATCCACTCCGAGGGAAATTCCGAATCTCGTTTCAATACGAGAAACCGTTTTGAATTAAAAAGAGGCTTCAGCCTGGTTTCCTCTTCTTGATTGCTTAGAAAGGAAACTCTCTCAATCAATCAAATCAATCAGTCAACCATACAGTCGTTAATTCCAACTTTTAACCCCAAGGATTCTGAAACGGCTATTCGGGGCATCCTCCTTGCCTACGAAGCTCATTCCACATTTCCAAAGGCGAATTGAATTTCTCCAAATTTTACTCAGCCTCATATTCATCTAGTCGACACCTCTCATTCTGCCGGCCAGATAATCGCGCGACTATACATGACATTCGTTTATTGACTTGTATTTTATCTCTTAATTTCTATTGAAATGCTCACTTAGACTTTCCTATCCTTTTCTACTTCAGTGTGTTACGGTAATGCATGGTTCTACCTTGACGATGTCTACCGTCTTCGAGTCGAATCCCGCCTTCCCTCGTTCCCGCTCCTCACCCAACATTCCCGATCTAATCACCGTGGACTACAAACAGTCAGCGATACACACCGATAGCGAGCTTCCCAGATCTGCCAGTTTCAGCACATTACCCGGCATTGAATCGAGCACCGAATATATCCCTGAAGGAGACTTACAAAGATTATCCTCTGCAGCGAGCACCCCCGCCCTACCACTACCTCCTCAAGAAGAGCCTCCAAAGTCGAGAGGGCTTTCAACTCAAGATGGAAAGTCTGGTAATAAGCTTACAAAGGAGGAGCGGCCGAAACTCGAGAGAGTCGGGAGAAGAAAGTCGTTAGTGGCTCGTCCAAAGTCGTGGATTCAGAAAGTCAAGGGGGGCTCCCCGGAGAGAACTCCGCGCGCTGAACAATTCATCCCGGTCCCGCACGATATTCCCCCAGTTCCGCAGCTCACCAGTGCTTCTCGCGAAAAGTCAAAGACGGTATCGGGATCTTTTGCCAACTTTGCTCGGAAATCATGGATCTCGTCCTCCGCCTCACGGTCCCCGTCTCCCAGTGGTCGCAAGTTGGGAAAAGAAATTGAACATGATGGACGAAGTGAGGGGGCAAAAATGGCAGCGACGCTGGGTACACCAACGCCGCGAGGATCTCCTGGGAAGGTCGATCAACCTTCTCCATCCAAGGATATCGAAACTCCCACAAGACCAGCGCCTGCACGAAAGGCTACGACCCTCCAGAAGATCAGGCAGAGGCCGCAGAGTGTGCTCGCGAACTTTCACACGAGCTTGAATTCCACCAATTCGTCTACCAGCAGCCTCCCAGCTAGCTCGATTGACAACAGGTCAACACCGCGGACTTCGATGGATAAGGTGCCGCCGTTACCGAACTTCTCGCATGAGAAACTTGCATATGTCGATACGCCGAAGAAGCGCGACGAGCTATGGTCAGCATTCCGTTCGTTAGAGAATGATTATGCGAAATTCCAGTCCAAATCACTATCACTGAAAACAAATGTTGTACGATCTACACTCTTACCATTCCTTCGAAGTCATGTCAACCACCCATCGAATACAAATCTTCGGGCAGAGGACATTGATAGGCGTATCAATATTTTCAATAAATGGTGGCTTGGGCTTTTAGAAGTGCTTGACGGACGCCAAAACCAGATTGTTTCCGGCGTTGATCGGCCAGTTCTGCTGGAAGCCATAGTGATGATTATGACCAGACCGGAATGGAGAGTGGGCCCATCACAATTTGCACCACTATCCCAGAGGTCTCCGAATCGATCCCCGGATCGTGGGTCTGTTCGACCTAGGAAATCTTCAAGTTCCCTGAATTCGTCGGGATCACAATTCTTGGCGGAGTCTGTCTACCATAACGTACGGAATCTGTTCATCCAGAATTTGACGTCTCAGATGAACTTTGTGGTTTCTAAAATGTCCCTTAGGCATGCTCCGGCAAGTCTGGTGACGTTCTGTGGTAAAGCGGCGGCTTATGCATTTTTTTTCGTGCCTGGAGTAGCAGATATTCTTATTAGGATCTGGCAACTTCCGCTTGATACTATTAAACGCGTTGCAGATGAATTAGGTCTGCCAAAACGACCTAACAAGTCAGAGACGGATGAGGTTGCTGCAAAATTCCCGCCGCACGTGCGACCCTTGGGTTGGACGTCAGTGATGTCAATAGCCAATCAGCTTCGACGAAACCCTCCTCTGTCCATCCTGATCTCCAAGATTCCTTGGTATGGACCATGGGTGGCCAGATGGTGCGGACGAGACAGTGATCTTTTCTACGTGTTCTCGAAGCATTATCATATCCTTGCAGAAGAGTTCATGCCTTCGGAAATGCCATTAACCTCCAAAGCGCGTGCGCCTGGCTTTGTCCTTGTGCAAGCACAAATTTTAAGCACTTTGGATGCCACTATCCATCGCCAACCGCCTGGAGAACCGCTTCCGATCACTTTTGATGACGTTCTTGCCGGAACGGATGCTTCTGCTGCCACGTTACCTTTACCCTCTACAAATTCTGCTAGGCTGATGGCCGAAAATCGTCTAATTATGCTTTTGCGAGACTTTTTATCGGAACGACCTGGTGACTTTGAGTCTGCGAGACTTACCTTTGCTGAGACTTTCAGCAAGATGATGCAAGCGTCAGCTCGGAGAACATCACTCTTCGATCATAACGCATGTTTTGTTCTGTGTGATTTCATGGATGAGGCCTTATCCTTATTCGTTCGTTTCCATCATGCCCACGGGTATGAGAATGATTACATTGATTGGCATTTCTGGTTGGATGTTTGCAAGAAGATGTTGGAAAGTCAAAATAGCATGTCTGAAATTCGGTTGTTTGCGTTCTTATATTGCGCTTGGAATGTTATTACGAGCGATGAGTATCGAAAGGAGATCATTTGTCTGGACTGGTTGGTGACGGAGGAAACATTCGACAAGTTTTTTAATCATTGGTGCCCCATGGTCCGAGCATATTACATGCGTCTGTTGTGTTGGCGGTTATGTCGAGAGGACGGAGAAACCACAGATCTTGACACGTGAGTACTACGCCTACTGTTCATGATACCTTGCTAATAGCGTCACAGCAAAATCTTTGGTGTTGTCTCCTCTCGAATCAGGACAACCTGGGCGCATTATCTGTTCTTAAGGAAAAATGCCGAAGAATCGAACTTACTACCTCCATCTATCACTCCATGTCATCCCGCACCTGGCCGACGTCTTCTCATCATTCGCAACGATAACCAGTTACCTGCCCCTGGTCTTTTCTTGGGCTTCGACGGTCTAGTGTCTCACAAAGCTAAACCTGCGGGCATGAACAAATCATCCAACGCGAACAAACGACAATCTATGATTGCTGATCTGTCCAAACTCGACACCAAGGAAAACGACCTCCCTAAACCAGCTGCTGAGACCGCTACAACACCTAGCAAAAAGAGGTGGACGTTCATGGGTAAAATAATACCATCCCTCTCCACCTCTCCCGAATCCACCTCATCGTCCAAATCCACCACTCCAACGAAAACCCTCGAAGAAGCACGCAAAGAAACAGCCTTACTTCGCACTCGCCCAACACACTCCAAAACCGGCTCCAGCGACTCCGAAACCCCACCTGCGACCGCAAACCACCGCGTATACAGCTTCAAATTCTCCCTCGAATGGACGCAGCACTTTGAAAAAGCGCAACAGATCCTACAAAACGGAACCCTGGCTCCTCCCAACCCGCACCAGAATCCATCCTCTGAACGCAGACTCATCGCGCCACGTCTTCCGGCTCCAGCTCAGGCGTGGCTGGGCGCGAGACTGCCGAATGCTAATAAGGAGGTGGAGCCGAAGGATCCGGTGACCGAGGGCAGAGAGAGATGTGCGAGGGCGAAGTATGCGGGGAGGGCATTGGCGGAGTGGGGGATGGTGGTCGGGGAGTGTAATAATTTTGTGGATCGGAGGAGGGCGGAGGGTGTGCCGACTATGAAGTGGGTGGAGGTGCCGACGTTGGGGGTGGAGGGGTTTAGGAAGTTTGGGGCGTAGGGGGTGCGAAGGGAAGGAAAGGATTACGGGGGTTTCTTCGTGTGTTTGTTATTTAAATCCTTAGGGTTGGAATAAGGGTGGGGATGGGAATGGGTGGGTATGGTTAGGGATTGGGGTTGCGATGCAATATTATAGACAGGTTAGGATAGCATAACATAACATTGGTGGGATGGGATGGATAAGTGGAAAATGATAGGGGAGAACGGGGGGATGGGAGAGGGAAGGGAGAGGGAAGGGAGATCTTATCGTATAGGGGAGAAGAAAATATTCAAAAATCTTAGGACTTGTCATATTCATTATACCATGTTGTGTTTCTTTTTTTATGGGAAATAGGGATGGGATAGGATGGAATTGGGAGTTGGAAGTCTAGGAATGGGATTTATTGGGTAAGGGGAGTTGGGATTTAAAGTTATTTCTTTTGTATTGCCAGTGGGTAGAGTAGGAGATAGTATATATAATATACTGTTGTTTACTATACCTTCCTTCTCCTGGTTATTGCTTGAGTTTCCTTTCTTGGGAAGTTGTATAGCCGAGTACTCTCCGAAGTAGTATCTAAGATGTTGGGATTCACTGTTTTGGAGTCTAGCTGCTAAGGTGGAACTTGGAGAAAGAGTAAAGAGATTAAGTTGATATTACTAACTTATCATCATTCAGTATAACTGTATTCTATCCCCATCCATCCGTTTCCCTCCTATCATACCACTTTCTTGCTTTCCCCCACCATCACCCTCAACCTTCCCTGTCCCACCACCACCAACCCCTCCGCCCTCCTCCATAGTCCTGCTCTCCACAGCTATCTCCTTCAAGACTCTCGGCTGTTTACCCAGTAAATGCATTTTCCTCCTTCTGCTTCGTTTCATGATCCCGTTTTTCCACGACAACAGATCAGCTACTTCTTGTCTGCTGACAATCCCCTGAGCTTGATTCACACTCTGCGGTGTACTAACGCCGCGGGAGGAATCGCTCATATGCGTGCCTCCGGAGGGGTGCCCGGTGAGGTGGATGCGGGAGTGGCGGTAGGGTGGTGTGATTGGTTTGGCGTTGGGGTTGAGGTGGGGTTTGGCCTTGGGCTTTGTGGGTTGGGATTTGAGGTTGCCGTTTTGGGGAGGAAGTGCGGAGTGAGGATTTGGTTTTGGTTGTGGAGGGTGTCCTGGATTCGGGTTCGGGCTTAAGTTTGCAGGTTGATTCGAGATAGGCGATATATTAACGGTTTTATATTTCGCCTTTCCATCCAAGTTCTGATTTTTCATAACACTAGATGGTGGATCATGACTAGGCGACTGCGTTATACCACGCCTACCAATCTCCCTCCGTCGAGGTAGCCCATGGGAAGGGTAATGATTCGAAATATACTCATGCGGCACATCTTTCGGGATATCATCCACGTCACCAGATTTCGAAGAAGAGCTGAAAATGGAGACGGTGCCGGAGTCATCGCTGCTGGTGACGGTGTTCGTCTCGGTGTTGGCGGTTGAAGATATCTGCGCCTTTGTATGGAGTGAAGTGCAGATGCGGCGGACGGCAATAGGGTCGGAAGTGCAGAGGGAGAGCTGGATGGCGAGGTTTGAGGACGGGAGGAGGTAGTGTGCACAGAGGGGTGGGGTGGAGAGGAGGGAGGAGAGGCATTCGAGGAGGGGGGTGGAGGGCGGTGGTTCTGGGGGTTGGTAGATGAGGGGGGATGCGGAACAGAGGTTGAGGGGGGTGATAAGGAGGATAGATAGGATATAGATGTTAGATAAAAGATTCATGATGGTTGACATTCATGATTCAGGAAATGGGCTGATGTTGATGCGGAGGTATGTTGTATAAGGGAACTCTAGATGTTCCGGCATGCTAGGCATTTGAATCTGGTGGCTTGGAGATTTGAAGATCGGAATGTTGATATTGTGGATTGGGTTAGTGAATTGTTGGCTAATGATTGATGATAACATTTGATTCATACAATATGCGCAGCACATCCCTTGCAGGCTTTCAAATCCGCACAATAGGTTTGGACATATTGCAGAGAGAGAAAAGAACCAATTCTTGATATCATCGACGTTCATGCATCGTTGGCATGTATAAGGATGCAGTGGCTGTTTGAGCATTGAGCATTGAGCTGGGAGTGAGGGAGAGAAGTATATCTTCATATAAGGGTAGCCACAGAATATAACGTCTTTATATCTGTCCTCGTCTGCGGCTGTCTTACGCATGATAGTTTTCTAGAACTGTAAAGCTCACAACGCTTTACGTCGGCTCGCCTCGCATGGCTCTCATATGCTCATATGCGGGCACGTAAATGACGCGCAGCCTCGTGACCTCACCAACTTTCCGATGGCGCTAAGATAGGTACGGTGACATCGAATTTCTCCTGGTAAAAGTCCAGCCTTTCCAGCCTTAACCTCTGTGTTTATTGGTGAATTGCATCCCAAGCTATGAAATCAACAGAAACCTCCATCGAAACGCATTACGAAATCAAATTTGTATAAGTCGCCTCTGACTGACTGTCTTCTGCAACTACCATTCGCGAAACGCGCTCATGGTTAAGTGCACTATTCTCGACCTCTACCCATCCATTTACTAAACCCATTAAACGATCTTCAATTCCTCTTCCTATGACAGCCGTAGGACCATATCCCATCAACGAATTCGAATTCTCAGATGATCATTCAATACATACTCGATCTCGGCCTACATCGTCTTGCGCATCCTCTATAGCTGGAAAGTACGTACCACCTGCGGTCCCATCGCCTCCGCGATCTTCGAATCGATATTTCCCTCCTGAACTACCTCTGCCACCAAAAGATCATTCTTTGATATTAGACATGTCGGACAGCGACTTCAATCAATGGCTCTTCACCGATGCGGAAATCGACAGCTCACCTTCCATTCTGGACGGTTTGTCGCCGGCAGAAGAACGATACCGCAGAACGAGAGGTGTGGCTTTCATCAGCGCAGTCTGCAATCTTCTACAAATTCCTCAGGTCACCTTAAGCGCTGCAAGCCTTCTGTTCCACCGATTCTTCATGCGCAAGAGTATGATTCAAGAGAAAGGTGGAATACATCACTATGTACGTCCTCCCTCCCCATGTCTTAATTCTTGATCTGTCGCCGTTCACTTGCATGTTGCACGCTGCTCCTACAATATAGTCGGTTCAACATTACCTTCCTCAAAGAAGTGTCAAGCATTTCCACCCTTTTTTTTTTCTAACAATTTTCGTTTGCACTGGTGTTTTAGGATGCAGCTGGGAATCGCAAACCAATGTTACATGAACTAATACCATGCCATCAGAATGTTGCCGCAACGGCGCTTTTCATTGCCATGAAAAGTGAAGAGACCATACGTCACACAAAACCTTTCATCTTCGCATGTGTCAAGGTCGCGCAAAAGAATCCACGTCTGGAAGTAGATACCACATCAAAGGAATATTGGCGATGGCGCGATAGCATTCTCATGTACGAGGAAGTGATGTTGGAGTTGTTGACCTTCGATCTGTCGACCAAATCACCGCTGATCTATCTCAATAACTTCCTGGAGGAAATTCGACTTGCCAGTATCAACAACACGCTATGGAAGGAGCTTCGAAATTATGCATGGGCATTCATTTGCGACAGTAACCATTCGGTCCTGGGACTTTTGGTCAGCCCGAGAACTATCGCGCTTACTGCGCTCCTTTTCGCTGCAACGGCCAGGAAAGTCGAAATACCTCAGATAAATGGGAAGGACTGGTGGGATCATCTGGGTGGCAAGGAAGATCAAATTGTGAAGGCGGGGGTATTCATGCACGCATTCCTATCGGATAGTCCATTTCAAGGATCTGAATCGAGTCCTCCAGCGAGCATGGCAACGAAATATCTTCATCGATCAAGTGGGAAGGAAGAAAAGAACGGTATGGATTCGACAGACAGTCAGATGGAAGATGTGCAAGCTACACAAAATGGCAATGGTCATGTTCAGGGAAATGTTCCCAATGGCACGGAGAACACTTCACAACAAACTTCAGAGTCTCAGACGCACACCAAGGAGGAGTCTGATGCATCGGCAGAGAAACTTGACTCTATGCAGACATCCCAGACCGTTTCAGGAACGGACGATACAGCTCTGAAAGCGGCTGCAAACAGTCTCTCAACTCACGTGCGAAACGGGCCAGAAGAGGAAGCAAATGGAACCTCCGAAACCACCCCCGCTGACGTCAAGCTCAGCCCGAAGCGCAAGGCAGAGGACGAAACAAAAGCAGAAGAACCGGAAGCGAAAAAACCCAAATTAGACGAAAGCCAAAGCCAAAGTACAATACAAAATGACGAAGAGAGGCCGAAACAAGAAGCCGAAGCTGCACCGGCTCCACCGGAAATCAAGGCAGGAACAGGGGAGGAAGGTGGGGTTGTCGAGGTGGAGCTGCAGCAATAAACGTCTCTTTTTTTTTCGTAATTTACATAAGTTATCATATCCTCAAAAACTGCGGCTTGATTCACAGCGATGGCGTTCTTGGAGTTTCGGGGGTTCGGTTATGGCTGGCTGGTTGGCTTTTGCTTGCCCCTTTTTTGTGTATTATTGAGCTCATGGATCGGAGTTTATAAATGATTAATCGACTGACTGGTCGAGCCGCGAATATATCATATGGGTGGGATAGAGGATGCGGGAGGAAGATGAGATGTTGTGCGGTAGGGTATGGTATGTGAAGGAAGGCGTTCGTTTGGATTTTCAGAAAAACTTTTTTGAAAATCTGATGGTTATGTAATATTATTCGGTATCAGAAAGAGGGGGTGGGGAGGGCAGCTTTTGGTGTATATTGGAGGGGAGATGAATTGAGGCACTAACAATACTATGGTGATGGGTGCAGAAAGGGAAGGGAATATTTGGAGGGATAAGGGGTGAAATGTTGGGTTTGCATGCGTGATGGCTTTGCTCCCTGGATGGATGGATGATTGATGGATGGATGGATATGAACACATACATATACATATGGTGAGTTGAACAAAACAAATGATATTCACCTAAAGCAATATATTTCGAAGTCAGAGGTGCAAAATATCTGTTCTTCGAAGCTCGTTGAATGGACGCCTATTTTCTATTGCATATATATGCATTAGGCATGTTATATATATATACACATCCCTATGCATATATCTAATCCCCCGCCGCTGTTTGTCGCAAGTCAAGCCATCATCTGATCTAATACCACCCACCCTCACCACTAATCATCACCTCTAAAGTCCGGCTTCCTCCTATTTCCAACCCAGCACATCACACTGCAAAACCACCATCCACGCATCCTCCATCCCCGCCCATTTCTCCACCGCCCACAACGTCTCCTGTATCTCCTCCCTAGTAATCCCCGCATCAACCCAACTCCGATAAAAAGCATCTCCGTCCCTCAACTGGCCCTTAGCGCGCTCAAACATCCTCTTGCGATCCTCAATCCCAGCGTATACATTAGTCCCAGCATCAACTTTGATCTCTTTAAACCCAGCAGCACGAAACAGCGCCGGCATACTCATCGCCGTGGTATCGACTTCCGGCTGTCCTTTCCGCGAGGCGCGGAATTCATTCTGCCCCCACAAACGATCAAGATCCAGACTCCGCGGGTAAAAATGCGGGCCCAGCCCATCGCGCGTAGCCAGAATACCGCCTGGTTTTAGGACGCGCCGCATTTCGATCAGGGCTTGGAGAGGCAGCTCGGGTGGTGGCATGTGTCCCAGGAGTTGAGAGCTGTAGATGACGTCGAATGTGGCATCGGGATAGGAGAGCCCGGCCAAGATATCGCCTTCTTCGAAGACAACGGAGCCGCATCCGTGAGTGGGAATGTGGAATTCCGAGGCTAGTGTTTGCGCTTTCTGGAGGACGATCGGAGAGATATCGATGCCGGTTATTCTGCCTTCGGTGACGTATTTAGCGAAGCTTGTGGTGATGGTGCCGGGGCCGCAGCCGACGTCGAGGATGTGGTCTGTTGGCTTGAGGTGTGGAAGGAGGAAGGGGGCGTGGGACTCAGCAGTGCGTAACAGGTGAGTTGAGATGGTGTGGTCGGAGTGGCCCCGTGTATAGTAGCTTGGTAGATCTTTTTGTGCCATGTTTACTACCTCTCCGGTAGGTTTTCTGATTTCTTGTGAAGTGTAATATTGTGCCAGGACGGGTGGTGGTATTGAGAGGAGTATGAGCAATGACAGAAAAAGTGCAACATTGGTCGTTGACATGGCCATATATATAGCTCACATGCGATGGAGCAATGGCTGGTAACTGACGTGCCATATAGTGACCTCATCGTATACTATTGGACACACTCTCGGTATGTCGGGATTGTATCTCCTAATCCGGTTGACGACCCCCCCCCCCCCCCCCCCCCCCCAAAAGCCGTTAGTTGTTTGATACTACTACCAAGCCTACACTGAAATGTGCCGAGCGTGCTCTTCATCTCTTTCCGAATGAAGGATTGCAAGGCCGATCGGAATGGGAGACAGCCGTTACTGACTGGCATAGTACCGGGCTCCGGGTCTGTGTCTCCCAATTTGGTTAGTCGGTTCCGAAAGCCCGTAGTTGCGTGACAACAGTGCAAGCAGTTTTGGAGTTAACCAGTCGAGTGATAGCATCGACTGAATTTCAGTCTGTACCCTCCGATTACGATTTCACCGGTTCTTTGTGTCCGCATGAAACTAAGGGGCATTGAACGCCGCTAGCCCAGATCTTGCTATGAGTATAAGAGAGGGCTTCGACTGCAGCATGGGGACACAATTAGTAATAGTAGACGTAGAAGAATGAGGTGTCCATGTGTGCGCGATCAAACCTGCCACAGCTGTGGGAACGGTTTGCAAATCATTTTGCTGAGGTTGGCTCTAGATATCTGATTGAAGGGTGCAAAATATTGTATCACTGACACGATCACTCCTCAACCCAACTTGATACTGCCCACTCAAAGTTCAAGTAGACTATCCCAGTAAGGGCCATCTAAGAGGTCCTCGTATGTAAAATTGTCCATAAGCCCAGTCTGCAGACCTTTCATATCCGTTGGTTCAGTCGCAGCCCCTATTTCCGCCCTCGATACCAGCAAAATCTGGATGAACATCGGTGCATCTTCTCCTCTGAGTTCTAATGCTCGCGAGCGCGCTTGCCATGCTTCTAAGATTAAACCCGCCAGCGCAGTATAAAATTTGTGATGACCTTGCAGCGTCACCGGCTGTTCCTCGTGAATCTCTTCTAGCAGGCTCCATCCTGTTTCCACCAGTTGACCACTAGTCCGCACCTTTAGTTGGCAAACCATATAAACCAAAGCTTCGATCTGTGTCCGACACGCCATGTGATCCACTAGTTTCATCGAGAAGCTGGTATTGCGCACATCGCGGTCAAACTCTAGCAGTTTAACGCTGCTTTCGAAAACAAGATCTTCATCGGCCTGGGACATGTATCTGCCCCCTTCGGGCTGGTTCCGCGGGTGGAACATAAGGAACCGCTGGCGGTGGATCGTAATTCCCGCCATGGTGGCAGATAGGTGGTGCAGCGGTATGCTCAGGTCGAGGTGTGCGAGATATCTTCCTTGGAGCATGCTTTCTACCTCTCCGAGCACCTTACGTTTCTTCGCCATACTCTCAGCGCTTGTTGATGTGACTAGCTGAGAGGCTGTCTCCCTAGGGTTGAGGCTGTCGGAAAAGTTGGATGACTTCCGCACGAATGTCCATAGGTCGTATTTCATCAGACAGTAGACCATCTCTGTGGCGGCCGTATGCTGGACAGCGGGTGGTTTCGTCATATACTGGTGCAGATCCGCATCGTTAACATTCATTGGGAGCCGCACATCACCCAAGTCGTCAATTGTCGATATTAGGCCTATCCCGCGTCGGGCGCGAGAGTTCAGGCCGCGTATATACCACCACAAACGTACTTGCATCTCTTGCTTGAAGAAGGGCATGTCAGAGTCTTCGGCAGCGCGGTGCAGTTTCATTTTGTGAGCAATGCGCAGGGCCAGCGCGACTGCCGTTATCGAGAATTCAGACTGAGGATCGATCATCTTGCAATCGCCGAAAAAACGTTAGAACTTTTGTATTCGGCAAAGCCACTTAGATTAAACTTACCAGAATGAGAGCCAAAGCCTGTAGAACTTCCAAGTCCCGAGTTGAGAGTAGATCGGTGCTAGAAAGTGCCCATAATGCCCCCGTACGGAATCGGCTCACAAGCACTTGTTTTCGCTCTCCTAATATGTGGATGCAGTCGGCTGGCTTCAGTGAGACAACAGCAAGTGCGTATACAGCGAGCATTATGGCCTCCAATGGTCTTGGAACCGATTCTACAGCCCACGCGGCCTCAAAAATCCGGTCTTGAAGGGTAGGTGCGTGGATGATTTTAGTTAACGGGTTGACGTTATCCACAAATGTCTGCCACAGCTTGAAAACTTGTTTTGGGTCAGGATGCAGTTCTAATCGTTCTCGTGCTGCAGAAACATGGACAGGAATAAGTAGAGTAGGCATGGTGGGTGCTTCGTTAGTATCCATGGATTGATCTTCTGTATCCCTGTCGAGCGGTTTGAGTTGCGCGATTTGGGGTGTTTTCAACTTCGGGGGCTCTTAGCATGAATCCAAAGCTGAGCAGGGAAGAACATACTTCTTCAGGGAGCTCAGACCAAAGCCGTGATGCCCCATACCGCTCATCAATCAGGACGTCTCGACTTGAGTCTTCAGCTTGCGTTGCAGGATGTGTTGCGGCAGCTCTTATTGCCTCCACAGAGGACCCCGAGTGGGTCTGGATCTGAGGACTGGCGACGAGCTGCTTTTCCCATGGCGACTGAATCCATGAATTACCTAGTGGATTGAACGATATGCTATGGCTGTGAAGTAGGGCTTCGAGCTCCTGGATTTTGGAAAGTAGATCACCTTGCGTTAACTGTTTCCGATGTCTCTGGGACGGCGCAGGGGTTCGATAGATGCATGCTGCCTTCGACTTGGAGCAACTCGAGCACGGGCTCAGCTTGTCGCATCTGATCTTGCGCCCGGCACAAGCTAAGCAGGAGTTCTGGTTTTGGGGTGGCATTGCAATTCCGGTGACGATGCGTCAACAGCAAAGCACATATGCCTCGTCTCCGCCAGCTCCTTAACTTGACGCCGCGTTAGGAATGATTTTCAACAGCCGGTGTCAGATTCCCGAGTGAAGCCGCCGGGCCAAAATTCAATTGAAGATCGGGACGGTGGTTCACTATCGATCGATATTAATTGAGTAAAGCATATAAGTTTTATCAAATATCTTTCCTTCAACAACCTAGCCGTTAACCGGTTACTAAAAACAGGCTCGTCTGTGTGTATTCTTGACTTGACCCGCCAAACAAAGGGATCTACGGATCATATCAGTTATTTGCTTCGTCAGAGAAAATTCAAACATGGAAGAGGTCGAGACTGCATTGTGGTTTGCCTTTGGCACCTACTTCTGGAACCGGCGTACCAGAGGTGCTCGAAAGAGGGCAAGACTCGCCGGTCACGGACAGTCAAATAAGTGAACATCCTAAGGCAGCACTGTCACATGACAGCGACGACGTAACGTGACAAACTGATTTGTTTCTCTTTTATTTTACTTGATTCTCCTGGATGAGCATTTTTAATTCTTCATTTATTCGCCAACCGTGAGTATGAAGTATATTTGAAAAGTTATTTCAAGAATTTTTCTTATCATATTAATATGTTTTTCTCAACTTCAGCTGCTTGGCCAGACAGTGGCGCATCTAGGCAGCTGAAAGCTCTCCTTCGTGTCTTAAAACCAATTCCCCTCCACCACGATTAAAATCACCAAAGATGTCCGCTCAACCACCAGTGTGTATCATAATCGGCGACCCTGACCTCTACGGTCTCGGGGTCCGTCTTACCGTTTATGCCCAAGCACTCGTCTACCTCTGCGCAACCACTTACTCCAAATCTCCGCGCATGATCCTCGAAATCCCCTGCGTCCTCCTCAACGTCTCTATCAGCAGTATTCTCATCCTCCGCGCCCTCCAACGCCGTCTCCGCCCCTTCGACACAATGCTCACGCTCTTTACCGCAGGAACGTTGAGCCTTGTTGCTCCCCTCGGAGAAGACGCTTTGTGGGAGATGCGCGCGAGGACGATTGCGGGTAGCATTCTCAGGTGGCTGCAGATGGCGTGTTTGAATGTCCAACTGGTGTTTGGGACTTGGGCGGTGTTTAACGATCTGAAGGTGGATGCTGCTTCTGAGGCGGAAGATTGTCCGGTTTGGATATACTTGTTCTCTAAGCAGAGGAACTCGGGTTGGGCACTGAATTCTTGGAAGGCGGGCTATTGCATTTTCATTCCGTTTTTCATTTTGCAATCGTTGTGGACTCTGAGAATTGTGAGGAATAGAGTTCGTATACCTCTGCATTTGTGGGGTTATGTAATTGTAATTGGCCCAAAGTCGAATGCGCCTCCAGCGAAGACTGCTTCCAAGGCCGTGGAATTGCGCAAAGCTCCTCCACTCACCCGACCTCCGGTTGCCCGCCTTCCGCTGGGCACTCAAGCAAATCAATCAGGCATCGCTCCGGGAAGCGGGCAGGCAGGGAAGTTAGACAAGAGTTCCACTTGGCAATTGTCACAAAAACGATCCGGATCACGCCCAGAAACTTCCGCTCTATTCACCTCGATGTTCATGTTAATCTTCTGGAACGTCTTGGGCGTCGAATTTATGATACATTGGAATCATGTTAAGGGAGTCAACTCATTGGATTCATCGGGGCAGGTTCTGTCTCTAATAGGTGGAACTTTCACATTGGCACAGTTCATCTGGGCTGTTAGCGGCCTCTCATTCGACTCGGGCGGTTGAAGCGTGTTTGAAGAGTGAAAGTCCTCTTTCTGGAAGGAAATGATATAGATGGGATAGAACGAGATAATGAGCTGCCTAGAACGGGTATTGTATTCGTTCGGCTGAAAAGCCCAGTGTTATGTTCGTAGAATCTTGAATCCTAATATAGTATACCTTGTGATACCTTGTGATTATCTAGTATTGGTAGGCTCCTCATGGCGCAAACATGAGAACCCCAAGGATTTCAAGTAGTACTCGATCACCGTTCGCATGAAGCCACTCATAAAGAAGCATAGAATAATGGTACAGACAATGGCAACTGTTCCGACCCCTCGCACGTGATACAGCACATTGATCCTTGGGGCGGTTTGGCGGCTGATGGCGTTCTAGAAGTGAGCTGAGAAACAACTACATATCATTGTTGCCTTGGACTTTCAAAGATTCGTTCTGTTGTATAATGCGCTGGCGGATTGAGCCTCCGTCGTAAGAGGCACACCGGCATGTAAACCCAAAAAGCATAAATAAAGCAAAAGATGCGTTGCTGGTAAAAACACATGAACTTTCGCACGGACCGTAGATCTTCATAAAACCAGTTCACAGCCCGCCCCTGGCAACGTATTTGTGCCGGGTTCCTGTGCCTTGCCCCGTCTGAGCCGGTTTTATGATTGGCACAACATCTTCCGGCCCGAGTAATGTACAGCCCACAATAGCGTCCGAGGTATTTCGTATTGCGATTGTTTGAGATGATTCGGTCGTCTGAGATGGTGGTATTCCTGGAGCCGTGCTGTGAGGTTACGAAAGCTAATATGGTGGTGGTGGGCTGGTAGGTTGGTGGCTATGGGTAAATCTGCTTCAGTGCTTCTCCAATGATTACGGAGATGCTTCCCACGTCCGAAATCCTTCGAATCATGAGACACAGATGGCATTTCAGGCGCCTCCAGCTTCATGCTCAATGAGGTGAGAGAGTCAACCACGCGGACACCTTTGCATCCTGCTAGACCTTCACTTGGGAGGTGTAAATGATGTGGCTGATGGGAGACTTTGGGCTGTGAGAAGCTTTGCCTTGCAGGACAAGAAGCTGAGTAACCTTAGTTATGAAGAGAACATATATACGGGATAATTCCACAATGCAAATATGGGGTACGATGCTATCCCCAGATTTCGACTAATTTCAATAACTGGTCGTGCGAGCAGAGCAGGCCAATATATGGTCCCCTTACTTGTGCTATTTGTTTGTGGTTGAGACATCAACACACGAACCCCAGCCATGCAGCGACGTTTGCGTTCTTCAATCGATAACCTTACATGCATGAACGCGAACCACAGTAGCGAACCAGTTTCGCCTCCTAGAATCAGTTTCGGGGAAACCAAGTACGTGCCATTCTCCTTGCTTTGGTTCTGCTGCGACGGTGCTTGTTGCAGAGAGAGACACTCGCTCTACTCGACGGTTGGATTTCGACGTTTTGCTACCTCAAGACTTCGCGCCCGCCACTATCAAAAACAATGGGGACTTCGTACCGTTCCTTAAAATAGCAGTGTTTTCGGCGGAAGGAGCATAGGTTTGGGGCAGATTAAACCCTTCCTCACGCTTCGGCCGCTGTCGGGGATAAGCTCCCATGTCTCTCTGCTCCACCCTAATCTTACTTCTGTGCTCTATCCATCCTAGGCGCGCGATCAGTACTTTGTATGGAGTAGACCCGTGGAGGGAAGACCAAAACGGAAAAGAGCTGGGATATTGGCGTCGCTTTCTTCGCTCGTCTTCATTTATTAAGATAGAGATTGGTTCAGGCTGACGCAATGTACGAATTTCCTTTAGAATCTCAACTTTCCCTTCATTCTCTTCTTCTTCCTCGTCCTCCTCCTCCTCCTCCACCACCTCCGCATCTGCCTCTACCGCATTCCCCACGCATTCGAAATCCACCTCGTCGCACTTTCATTGGGAGAAGGAGCAGGAATCCTACAGACTCGCTACCTCTAAAATTCGACAGGATCGACAAGAGTTGAGAAGGTCACGACGATACAGCGAGAAAAGTTTTAGAAGTCAATTCATTCAAGCTGCACAAGCTCACACCAATCATACATCCTCGCTATCATATCCTACATTTACACCGTATAGGCGCCCTCATCACGATCTCATAATCTGGGAAGGAATTACATGGGAAATGCAATCCCCGCGACGAACTGCACGACCGGCCTCGTCTGGGAGCGCGTCAGCCTATGAATCCCGATCGCGAAGTCCTCTGAGCACCAGTGCTTCGGTCGATGATGTTTCGAGCTTAGTTAATGATATATCTTCCTGGGCACAAGGTGGATCAAGTCGCTCAGAGGGACGAAAATCAATTCATGGTGCAAGTGGTTGGGCGAGCAAACGATCTTACACGGACCCTGTTGTGCCCATACACAATCGATATGAACTGGAGAAAGAGGGCAGACCACCTGTGCCAACGACCCTACTGGCCCCGCAACGATTACGACAGGAACCGAAAACTTGGACAAATTTTGTGCCGCATGAATATTGGGGTGATGGTTTTCAGAAACTTCCTCAGGAAGTACTTTTGGTGATTCTGCGAGAACTTAGGAAATTACATGTGCATGATGGCAGTCTGAGTTGTGCAACTTGCTGCATGAGAGATTTGCATAACCTTGGATTGAGCAGCAGGAAATGGTGGAATGCCGTACAAGTCGTGTTATACGAAGACATTCAGCTGGTTGGAAGCGATTCTATCAACCACACCAAGAAAAAGTTCAAGATAAAATATGGAACGAGACTCAGACTGCTCAGAAGGACTCTCCGAAGTCGACCGGACCTTGCGAAATATGTCAAAGTCTTGAAAATACCATCCATACCAGAAGCAGCCAAGACGAAGCAGGAGCAGGAGGAGTATCTGGACCTGGTGGCTTCGATACTGATGGCATGTCCCAATCTGGAGCGTTTTCCCGGGTTTTACCAACCATATGACCACGAATTCAATCATTATTTTCATGCCCTAACGACACGGCGGAAACTTGTTGAGAACGTCTGGTTTATCGAGCCTAGCCCATTTCAACGCAAACAGCGTTATAGTGTCACGGAGGAATCGGATACCTCTGTTTTTGTGCCTGGCCCTCTACATCCCGAACAATACACCAATTTCCTCGACGTTCACTCAAACTGGCCTCAGTTACAAACGCTAGCTCTTCATTGCAACCCAGGTGGAATGATTGACTCGAGCCTCTTTACCAAAATACTTCGACAACTCCCATCACTTCAGGATCTATATATATCATGTTTTCCGGCCACATCTTTCAATGACGAGAATTTAGTATCATTACCCCCGCTCAGGAAACTTCGGCTTGACTCCCTTCCAGGAATAACATCCAATGGTTTATCTAGTTATGCCGCGTTACCAAATTCTTCCTCCCTAGTCTCAATGTCGCTCATATCATTACCGCTTCGATCACTTTCCGCTCTTGCTCGTCTGCTTTCACGTCTAAAGAATCTGAAATCATTCACCATATCCCAAGGGCCTTCTCTTCTACTCGACAATCGAGGTGAAATATTCTTACATCCCTATCTTGCATCAAGCACACTAGAAAAGCTTCATTGGGAGATCACAAATCCAGATGACGACAAAGCCTCAGATATCCTCGTCAAATCGATTGCTTTCTCCGGCTTCCCTTCTCTGCGCTCTATCCGTGCACCAACTGATTTCAATGGCTCGATCCAAAAGCTATGCAAGCCCAAAGCACGAATCGAATTACCTGGGGATAAATACCGACAGATGGGCCTCGCTGGTCCAAACCGAGCATCGACTATGCCTACTTTACCCTCTCCAACTCGATCCATGTTTTCCCGTCAAAGCAATCGTGATAGCCTGATGAAGGTTCCCAATGCGTCCTCTTCATCGCTACCTTACGATATCTTGATGGAAAGCGGAAAGCATGAAATGATGAGTCTCGCTGCTGCGCGACAGTTGGCGCAACTCCGCATTGAGAACGGAACGAAAGCTCAATTCGATATTCTTATCTGGGATCACGACGAGGGGGAATGTGTCCAGAGATTCAAAGTGGGAACGTTCATTGGGAAGGTGGAAAGTAAAGTCGTGTATAATCTGAAGCCGGATCTGGATGGTAGTGATGAATCGATCCTGGGTATCGAATCACTTTTGGAGAGCGGTGATGAGAAGAATTTACGTGATGGGTGTACGGGAAGTTGGAATAGCGATCTGGATACGAGACTGGGGAAGGCGTCGAAGGGAAAGGACAGATGGTGGCATACGGAGAGGCAGCGGTGGAGGGAGGTGAAATTAGATACTTTCTTTTGATTGTTTGGTTGGTTGTTTTTTTGATACCCTGGAAGCTGGAATTGGGAGTGTGGGATATCTGCATCACGGAAGTGCTAAGATCTTGGAATAGGTTCCATGTGTATGTTATGTAGATGGATGTAATAATAATGTTTCTTTCTACAGCAAACTGGATGGGTTGATCCGTTCATATGCGAAATTTGTGGATTCACGCTAGACCTTCACTCTCAGCTCAGTGAGACTTATTCACTCTATATTCAACTTGTCCGAGCACTGTTTTCTATCCTATTGTCTACTTTGACTGCCTTCGCTTACCTGAATTCATCCTCAACAATAGTCACAGCTTCTCAGCCTGCGAACTTTGGAATCTTGCACCATCCTTTCTGCTTCGACCTCACTTCTCCTCATTCTCGCTCACCCAGCAGCAAAAAATATCAAGGAACTTCAACCCATCCTCCGATCTGACCAGCCAATCCTGTACAGCACCATCTCCCAACCTCAGCTCCCAAAAACATCTTTCTCATTTCATCTCCAACCATCTCAAAATGCACCACCCGCAACCCGCAAATCAAAAACCCAATGGAGTCCTCGTCCATAGACGTGTCGTTCATAGACGTGTCGTTCATAGACGTGTCGTCCATAGACGTGTCGTCCAACGACGACTCGAAATAACACCACCACGGCGCCTCGAACTCAAACGAGTAGTCAGTCTTAAACTCCAGGCAGTCAAACCCCAGCAAGTCAAACCCCAACTCCTTAAACTCCAACCTGTCAAAACAAAACCAGATACACTCCATCTTCGACTCCAACGTCTCAATCTCCAGCCCCAACTTAAACATCAACTTCTCAAAAACAAACTGCAGCCAGATAAACTCCAACTCGAACTCCAGCTTCTCAAACTCAAACTCCAATCCTAAGTTACTAACCAAAGTCCGTGAGCAATAGCCGAACGATTATACTCCCGGGTGGTTGTATCGCGGTGTAGTTGGGGTGTAATTCTGCTGTTAATATGGGTGCCAGGGTAAAAAGGAGGTGGGTGGTGGGGAGGGAGAAGTAGCGAGGGAGGGGGAGGAGGAAATGGGGCGGGAGAGAAGTTAAGGTTGTGGTTGTTTTGATTTTCCTTCTGATTTTGCTTTTCTTTTGCTTTATTATGTCTGTTGGATTCTGTCATGGGATAGTGGTGAGGGGGGTGGATGGGATGAAAACAGATTGCAGTCTGGCGCGAGAGAAGCAGCGGTGGCTCATACTGTCATACATAGTGTTTCAGCATGAGTTCTATGAATATGAGAATATGCAATAGTATATGTGGGAAGAAATCCACTTGATAATACACAAGTGTAACTCTCACATGAGGGGTGTTGCTTTTCGTTTCACGGCTTCCTCGATCATGATGTTGGTTGTCTCAGCTCTCACGGCCTCGTGGATATGTTACTATACTCTATCTTGTGGAAATGCCTTAATAGTTCCAAACCTTTTATCCACAGGCCTCTAGGGTCTCGCACTCTTGGTGACTTTGAACGCTGAAGATGAACATTGAAATCACGGACAAACACTAGAAATAGAATAAGAAGGCAATGTAGATGCTTTGGCATGCAATGTACATCTACTAAGATTCACACCACAAGAGTGTGATTCATGTCAAGAAAGCTTTTCGCACGAAGAGTTCGACGTATATTGAAGATCGACAGCAAAACTGAGTTTATCACTGTCACTGCCCTAATTTCGTTGACAGCAAAATGAAATTTCGACAGCAATGGAACAGTATATGATATTTTCAGGTCTATATTCGTCTCTATATATTACAAACACTACCCTGGACACTATTAGCTCTTCCAAACACGAAGGAGTTGAGATACAAAACCCCAACCGCCAGATGTTGATGTCAGATACTTGTTATCTATATTTCATAGAATACTTCCAATGGACCCAAACGTATCCTTTTATACTCATTTTCTAGTCACCAAAGGATTCACTTACGAGCAAACGACAGATGATCCGAATAGACCAGAATCCACTACTCCAGTACTCCAGAGACTTGTAACTTAAAACTAAGTTCTAACCAAGCTTCCTAGCATTCTTCATGCTTTCTCAACGAGTATATAAACTTGATCTTTCTATACATCTCCACGGTGTCTTTCCCACGTAGACTCACTTGAGCAAAGAATAAGAGATCTTGGAGAGAAAAATGTATGTCTGTAAGGTTGTTGTTTGAGGGGTCTGGTGGAATTCATACCAGATACCAGTAGAGAGGAAGAACAACGTTCATGGAGAGGATAATATGATGATGATTCGGGATAATCGACAATGATAGATAGATGATGGTGGAAATGAAAATGACAGCGATGAAACTTTCTTGACAGAGTGAAATACTGCCGGCACTTAATGGTTTACTCTACTTAGAAGAATAATCTCGCACAGTGACATTGTAACAGAATGCTCCAATAGCACCTTACTCTTCAGGTGTTTGGACGTATCTGCAGTATATGATTGACTGAGTCCAGCTCTGCCTTATTCGACTTTATATAGACTTTTCATCCACACTATATCACCACGCTTCACTAGAAGCCATTCGTTCTCAGGTTTTCGCTCCTCGTGATTGGTGCTTTCACTTATATATTCACCTATGATACTACTCATCCACTCAAAAATCCATCTCTCTGTCCCTTCACTCATATATTCACACGTTCCAGACTCCGACTTCGCCCCTTTCGATATAGTTCCCTTGCACGGATTTCAAATTCTGGGTATAAATACGTTTCCAACGGTAACATGATAGAACACAACACGAAGAGAGGAATTCGATCCTCAACTTGGTAGGAGAGTGAGTAGTGAGCTGCTATAGTGGAGATATTCTCAGAAGTCAAAGGAAGAGTTCGTATGAGGCTATTGAGAACCAATTCCAGTTGATGCTACTGCGGCGAAGATTTATAATGACGGCAGTCTCAGCATCCAAAATGACAGTAAAATCTCACAATGACAATGAATATACTAGGATATGATTTGGTGATGACTGGTAGTATCATTGCTGTCAATGGGCTATATTTCTCACATGTATTGAATTATGCAACTGCTGCTATAGCACAAACTATACAAACATTCCCTGAATTAGACTCCATTGCTAATTGCTCACCACCGATTTACATGGACCACCCCACAGGAAATCAATACTCCTTTTATAGATGGGTCAAGACTTACCACAGTCTATAGTGGAGATGCGTTTTTAGTCCGAATATGGCGTGATTGTAATTGGCACGTTGCAGTGGAAAGAGTGAATAGATAGGCCGAGGCGCCGAGCTGATTCAGCCTGGTTGTATAGATGAGAATGGCTTTACATCGATAGTGTGTTGTATACAACCACCCCTAGAGATCCGAAGATAGAAGGTTTCAGATTTAACACAATTGAACTGAAATGGACGTTTCTTTAGTGAAATAATGCCCAACTCTTGATACCCGATCAGCTCGGGGTGCCCTTTCAAAAACGATTTCGAGATTTCTACTCACTACCACCAAGACAGAGTTCAGACCGGTGTCTCCTTGTAATACTTCCACTCCTTACCCTTCCAAAACTTCTGTCCTCCTTCAAAAGAATGCTTAATCTTCTCTTCCGCCCTTTCAGCCATTCTTCTTTCAAATGAGCCGATGCTATCTTCACCGAAACCACTGTCTTTAAGCAGATCACTGCCAGTCTCTCTGATGGCATTCGTCAGATCTACTGCACTAGTAACCGCTGTATCAGCTCCCGATCCGCCCATAGGACTCATAGGATGAGCCGCGTCCCCAACAAGTACCACTCTAGGACTCGATGACGAAGAGCGAGCAATAATTTCAATATCTGGCTTGCTAGACAAAACAGGGACACAAGCACTCAATTCGTGATTTGCTTCTTCGAATATCATCCGCAGCATCGGATCCCATTCCCGAGTAACATGTTCCAAAAAAATCTTCTTTTCCCGTGTTGATTTAGGAAGCGGCAGCGCCTTCTCCTCGTGTGAAGGTGTGCAGACTACCCAATACAAATAGTCCTGATAAGAAGATAGTTTACCAAGCGACTCTTCTCCAACATCCCGATCCCACACCATAGGGTCGACAATAGCCTGCACGTTGGCTTCACTATCAGTAGCCATAAACCAGGTCATGTAATCATCATTAGCTTTCAGCTTTTCTCTCAGCGAAGCCGTCAATATGGTTCGTCCCCACATGATCCAGCGTTCAAGATCGAGAAGTCGCCGACTTGGCTGGAGATAAGATCGCACGCGGGATTTGACACCATCTGCGCCGACAAGCAGGCAGCCTTGGGCCGATGACCCGTCTGCAAATGTGATTTCCATCTCGTGATTATCCGGCGATGACGAATACGATACGAAGTCTTTGGAATAAAAAACCGAGTCTTCGATTCCTAGCATCAGAAGCTGACGTAGCCATGTCCTGTCCATAGCTATAGACGTCTGTGTCTCATCAGAAAGGACTGGAGCCGGAAAATTTCCAATCCTCGCATCGATATATCGCGGCTGAAAGCGATTGCGTTGAACGGCGGTGGGGGTAAGAAGGTCTTGACTTGCTGGTGGAAGAATACTGGTAAGTGCAGGGAAAGCGTGGGAAATTCGGAAACGGTGACCTTGAGACGTGTGGGATACGGGATGCCGCTCAAATACTCGGAAAGGGATGGAGTGTTGGCGAAGACCTTGAGCGAGGGTGAGACCTGAGATACCAGCGCCTATTATAAGAATTGGTGATTGAGGTGATTGAGGCATGGTAGTGCATCAAAATGAATAAAGATATTGAGATCGACCGAAAGAGGTTTAGAAGTTATCAATAGGCGACGTAAACTTCATCAAGATAATGAAGATAGCATATACTGCGGGGTACTTCCATCTATTAGCTGTGTGTGACCAGTCAAATGGTAGGGTAACTATACCGTGAGTAGAGCAACGAATGCTACTAAGACTTCATTTTCTTCAAGGAAGGTTGCTATCAGACCAATGTTGGATGTAGGATTGATTAAAACCGTCAAGCAAGAAAACCAAAAAGTACCCGTGTTCTACGCGGCGCAGCAAATGCACCTCATTTTATCCAACTGTTACTCATACGATGCAGCCATATTGGTGATTGCAATATCGTCTCTCTCCCTATCTCCATCCACTAGAAGGAAGGAATTGCTTAGCTTTTTCTTGTTGACTACCCTCCGGATTATTTGCATTCGATGGAGGATTAGGGTTCTTGTCCGCCGACAAGTTTCGGACATGCTGAATGCACTTTCCCGGGACGACCAACCTTCTGCTCTTTAACCCTAAGTAACAGGCCGACAACACCACCCAAATACCACCAAGAAAATGAAAACAACAAACCATCTCAGATCCTCCATAACACTCTTTAAAAAACCCAACCACCAATACCACCTCCCCCCAAGCCAATCCACCCTCTCCACCTCAGTTAATTCTCTATCCTCACCCAAACACTCTACTATCCTCATCCCCATCCCCATCCTCATCCCCTCTCTCGATCCACCCACCCCCCTATCCCCAAGCGAGCGTGCCCTCGCCCTCACCACTTTCCTAACCCGTATCTCGCACTTTGAATCCCACTAACTGCATCCCGAGAGGGGATACAAACGCAGTGAACTACTTGCGCTTGTAGACCAGTATGCAACCAGACGTCTGGAGATCTATTTGGAAGCCGATAGGAGCGCGGATCATACATATACCAACCGCGCGTCTCCTTGCAACCCCTGGAGCTTGATGTTCGATACGGCGCAAGCCACTTTAAACAAGGTTTTGCAAGACATGGAAATGGGCGTGAATACTGACGGTACAACGGAGTTGGGAAGTCTTGTGAGCTTGAAACATAATGTAAATGGTAGAAGTACTTAGTATACTCACGATGGACTGATCGACCTTTTGTATTCTCCAAAGAGAATATACCGACAAACTTATACAACTAACCACACGCACGAACCAATACACTTGTAAGCATCTGCATTTTATTTATTCGATCGCTTTCTTTATTTCTTGATCTATTTCAAAAGTCCTCTCGCATTCGTATTCAAACATTGACCATCCATTAAACCACAACCACAACCACAACTCCCACCACAGCTTAAAGCACACCTAAACCAACACCTACAAACCCCCAGCAATCGCTTCCGCAGCCGCCTTATTCTTCCCCGCACTCCCCCCAGCCGACGGAGCCAGACCCTCCTCCGTAGTAACCATAACTTTCTGCTCGCCCTGCCCCTCCTGCTTCACACCCCCCTCCTGCACCACCCCGCCCTCACTTTGCCTCCCAGCCGCCGCACCACTCTCCCATCTCTTCGCCTTCTCCTCATCAAACCTCCAAATCCCCCCCGTCTTATCCGCATCCGGCGCCAACGCAATCACCGGACCCAGCTTCTCCAAAACCGGATCCTGCTCTACCCTGGTAAAGAACCTCCTCTCCCAGCTCCTCCCCTCATTCTTCTCCTTTAAACGCAGCTCCCTCTGCGCGACTTCGATTTTGCTCTTCTCATTCCCCGTCGTATCCATATCGCCGACGGCGATCGCAGCCGCGACTTTCGACCACGCGCGACGCGACTCCATCGGGTCTTGTTCTTCGATTGGCGCGATGGTGAGAGGTGTGATTGGGGAGTTGTCCGCGTCGTAGGTATCGACTAGGCTGCCGCTTTTCTTGCTGCCTTCGCGGATCTCGAAGGCTTTGGTCCATTGCCCGGTGATGGTGTAGAGGGTGTCTTTCTCTTTGCCGGTTGGGTACATGGTTGCGGTGAAGCTGTTCTTTTTGCCTGATAGCCATCCTTTGCCGCTGTAGTCAATCTTGGCGGTGAAGCCTGAGCTGCTGGTGATGAATGTGGTGTCGTTGAGTTCGACGAATGGGGAGCCGAATATCAGACCCTCGATGTGGAGGTTGGGGAGGGTGATCAGGTAGGTTTCGTTGTAGGCGGGGATGCTGTAGACGGCGTGGCCGATTTGCTTGACATTGATGGTTCGGGAGAATGATGCCTTTTGTGCATTGTAGCCTTCTAAAAACACGCCATGTTGCTTGTTCGAGATTTGGTATGCGGTGGCTGGTGGATGATGACTGCCAATGAGTTAGAAATGTTTAATAGCTTGGTATTTGTAATATGACATACCTGACTTGCTCAGAGATCAACTCAGTTGTTCCACATGAATCAATCCATTTCCCAAGGAACAGCTCACCCAAGAATGGGTTCAATGGTTTCTTCTCATTTCCAAACTTCTCACTTCGACTGGCATATTGTTGTTTTAGAGTACTGAGGAACCATTTCAATACCAAGAGTGCCCGTTTCTGCGGATCCTTCTCTGCAGCGGGTGCGACAAAAATGTTGGGATGTTCTGCCCAGTAGGAGGAGAACTCGACTAATGACGTTGAGGATAAGATAAATGGCGGAGCTGTCAACGAAGACAAATCACCCGAAAATGAAGCAATCGATTTCAGAAAAGCACTCCATGATCCTTTATTCTGGGCAGATACACCTGCTCCCTCGGTTTCGTTTGAAGACATTTCGTGCGAAGGTTGCGAGAGGCGTGAAGATTATGATGGAGCTTGAGCTAATGGATTTTGGGATGTCGTTGCTATGAGGAATGTCGAACCGCACTTAAGCTGTTAGCTGTTAGCGGATGGTGATAGTTGATAAGTGAAGCTCAAGACCAGAGAAACGAAGGCCTAGAAATTGCGAAAAACCGTTTGGTAGAATTGTGATTTATAAGAATGTTTCAAAAAGAGATTGCCCAGTTATGAAATACAGGACAACAACAATGTTATGTCGAAGATTGAATTGGTGCTCCAGGGATCGGCTTTTGTCTTGGCCTTCGTTGCCCCTCGTTATCCAACTCCAAGTTGTGGAGACGTCATCCACCTAGTATTACCAGTATTTCAAATGTACACAGCCTCACTGCTACCGCGATAATTCGTCAGATCGTTGTACCTGCAGAAACCATCAGAAGCTGATAGCGTCAAGCGCAAGGAAGGCGACTTTAATACTTTCTCCGAAAAGTTGGTAGAGTTACAGTACCAGCAAACGGTTTAATACGCCCTGACAATAAGATCTGTGTGTAAGGTTACTTCGTCGCTCGCATACAGAAGCATTTTTATGGAGAGAAAGGTTAAATGTTACAGGAGTGGAGAGCTGTGTATCCATTCGTATGCTGCTGCCACGAATCACTGAATCACCAACTTCATTGGCTATCCTTCGAAACATATCATTATCCATACAATATTGGAATGTCATTACGAGGAGAGCATGGTTAATGTTTCGTAGGTGGCTTGTACGCCATACAAATCATTCAGCACGAATATGAGAAGCCGCGGGTGAATGACCAGCGGTTAAATGTTGAAGGATTTATAGTTCGGAGCTCCGAGTACTTGGGATGAATGTACCCATTTGATCGTTCGATTGGACATAAGACAATATAGATTGCTGAATTGCTCGTCTTCCACTAAAGGTTACTTCCGACATCGAATTGCAGGCGGATTACCTCACGGAGAACAAAACCAGCCCGTCCGAACAATTGAAAAGGGATCGAAGCAGGAGCATCATAGGAACAGTTTCAATGACGCCGCCAACGGAACGACAACAACACAAGAAAACGGACAACCGACACTAAAGTATTTCACAGGTCATATCTTTACAAGTCATATCAATCATGCGGTATCAAAACATTTCATTGCATTATCACTGGTCTGACCAAAACTCCCCCTCACCCTCCACCATTTCTTCCAACTCAACATGGATATTGTTCCTTATAACATAGTCTTAAAGCCGTGATATTTTTGAAAATGTAAAACCAGTAACAACTAGAGCTTCGTCGTTATGCTCTTATAGCTGTCCTGCAGTGTTGAAGTCTTCGAGACCCTCCTTGAGACGGGCAGACATGGTTTTCTCTCCTTCGCGGACCCAAACTATGACCGTTAGCATCGATGATGACCTCAAAAGATCTGGAATACTCACCTCTTGGATCGAAAGATTTCTTGTTTGGCTTATCAGCTCCGTCTGGGTTGCCAACTGGTGTCATGAGATAATCCTTCTTCTTGAGGATATAATCTCTGATACCACTGAGGTAAGCGAATTGCATATCAGTGTCAAGGTTGACCTTGACAACACCGTTGGAAATGGCCTCCTTGAACTCTTCCTTGGTAGATCCAGATCCACCGTGGAAGACCAAGAAGACTGGCTTGTCTTCCTTAGCTCCGATGTTGTCCTTGACATATTTTTGGTGCTTGCCGAGAAGCTCTGGGTGGAGCTTGACGTTACCAGGCTTGTAGACACCGTGGACATTACCGAATCCAGCGGCAATGGAGAAGTATGGGGAGATAGGTGAGAGAGCCTTGTAGATAGCAAGGATATCTTCTGGCTGAGTGTATAGGGAGTTGTTGTCAACATCCTCGTTGTTGACACCATCTTCTTCACCACCGGTGATACCGATTTCCTGGATATTATATTAGCCGAGTTCGTCGTAGATCTTACTATTGCTAATACTAACCATCTCGAGCCACTGCTTCATTGGTGCAGCGCGCTTCAAGTATTTTGCGGTGGTCTCAATGTTGTAGTCCACCTCCTCTTCACTCAAATCGATCATGTGGCTGGAGAACAATGGCTCCCCGTGTTCTTTGAAGTACTTCTCGTCGGCATCGAGGAGACCATCCAACCATGGGAGGAGCTTCTTGGCGCAGTGGTCGGTGTGTAGGATGACTGGAATACCGTATGCTGGTGCAATGGCACGAATGTAGTGGGCACCGGCGATACCGCCAGCAATGGAAGCTTCTTGGTCACCATTGGCAACCCCCTGGTATCATGTTAGTAACCACACATTTTGTTGAGGGAAGTAAGATTTTCCAACCTTTCCGGCGAAGTAAGCAGCACCACCCTGGGACATTTGCAGGATGATTGGGGCCTTTGCATCGCGGGCAGCTTCTAATGATGCGACGACGGTGGAGGAAGATGTGACGTTCTGCGAAAATCAGTTTCTTATTCATAGTAGATCCATCTCAACTGGGCGCAAACATACAATGGCGGGAATGGCGAAGTTGTGCTCCTGAGCATAGTTGAAGAGCTTGAGGACATCATCTCCGACGATGACTCCGGACTTTCGGCTGAGAACGTCAAGGGCACCCATATTGTTGTATTTTGTGAATGTAGATATTGTAAATTGTAATCTGATTGTTGTAGTTGATCAGTAAAGAGCTGAAGAAATAATGTCTTTGTTGATAGGAAGGAAAAGGTTTTCTCTAAGTAGTAGCTGAGATGAGGAGGGGTGGAGTAGTAGCTTTTTCTTCAGGACCGATAACATGAAATGACGCTAGTAGTGGGGGTTGTTTCTGACTTCCCAACCACTTGCTGGCAAGCAATTGGATATCCGAAAAAAGAAATGGAACACCAGGGGGGACGTTTTTTTGGGGACGGGTGACGTACATCTTTGCTTTTTCTTTCTAGGGATTTCTCTGTTGATATGATGGCAGACGGGGATGGCAGATAATTGTTCGAGTTCAATCTCAATTGTGAACTTGCGAGAGGGGGTCCGACCAGAGCTACTTAAAGCAAAGTCAACCTTGCGAGCCTTGGTAGTCAAGTGGTGCGGGTGGGGTCTCCGGTGAAATAGGTGCTGGAATTGACCTCATCCCCTCCCATTGCCGAAGAAACTACGGCGAGATCCCCCGATGCCTGAATCATTTCGTATGTATCTGCAGCTAGAGCAAGCAACAACATTCTTCCGGTCATGGCTTGCCTCGTTGTTCATCCATGTGAAACTTCGGTGGAATGAAGCTATTCAGGTAAGGCTCTTGGCGGGGAAAGATGGTATGACATTGCAAAGCGTTTCTCAGAACGAGTCAAGCGATAGCTGGGTCCTTGAATGGTGGTGTGTATATGTCTTGGTGATGTTAGGCGTTGTTTGCTTCATTCGCCGTCTATGCGCTACTCTACTACTGAATCTCAGGCAGAGGAAGTTTGCTGGTACTGTTTTATCACGGCCTGCGTACAGAATCACAACCAATGAAAGCGCTTCCGGAGCAACCAGGGTCGCTCTCAGCCATCAGTCTTCACGAGGGGGTAATCTGCGAGTCTGCAAACCTGAGTCTACTGCTCTTCCCAGTCTATAAAACAGCTCTACCATTGACATTGTCCTGGTTGAAGCATAGGAAGATGATATACATGTCCTACAAGCTACTAATCACATCACACGAACAGGTTTCCGTTGCATGCCAGCCTTGAGCGAGTCCAGATATCTATGCTTTGATTATTAGGCTCTGCCCTGAGCATTTACTCGTATCGTCCTCCGGACGGCATCGGTAGCTCCCTTGACTTTGATATCAATCTCAAATGTCCCAATATGTTTGACCTGGTCTTTCTCTTCTGCCTTTCCCACAAATGTGATATCCTCTGGTCCGAACACAACCCGTTTCCCTTGTTCATCCTCGGCCATAATGGCCTTCAGGTTCTCAGCGATATCGGTTGTCGATACTGAGCCGTAAATAGCCACTTTCTCGGGTGCTCTTTTCTCGTTCCCTCCTGCTGCAGCTGAAATCACAGACGATGCGGGTATGGACGGTGATATTCTCTTGACTGGAGGTGGAGCAATTGTGATAGCTGTTCGGGAGAATTCGAGACTGGGCGGAAGTAGACGCGACAACAATTCGGAAGACTGTTCGGGCTATATGAGTTGATGTTAGAAAAGCAGGACCTCTCATTTGTGGAAAATTATGGCACAGCCTTACGCTCAATATATCACCTCGAGCTCGAGTGGGAGCTCGTTCCTTCCGTAACTTCTTCGCCTCCTTTGGTTCAGATGAAATGCTAACTGGTGCTTGTACTGCGACTATGCGACTTCCATAGCTGCCATCTGGAGGAGCGACAATTTTCCTCGAACCCATTACCTCCAATTCTGCTGGTGTTACATAAATAGCCTGACGTCTGGGATACCACTTATTTCGCATCAATCCAGGAGGAACCTGAACTATTTTGCCTACGTGATTGTTAACTCATGGCACTCATCCGGACTCATTGAATACCACCTTTCGCGCCATACCCAGGCATGCGGGATAAGAGTGTGACGGTAACAGTATGATCTTTCTCCTTCGCAAGCTGCTTTTTGCCTCGAATTTGTTGTCCACTTGGGAACGATGACCCGTCAACCAGGCCTGCCGTTGTACGTCGAAGGCATGACAGGCAAGATGGTGCCCGGTGCTGTAGTAGAGATGCCATTGAGCTTGATCTGACAAGAAAACCAAATCTACGTGCCAAAATATCTCCAGTGCAAACGAGCTTTACTCACTATATCCACTCCCGCAGTTTACCCTGGGCGCACCCCAACTAATGTCGGACACTCGGTGAAATGTCCGTCCAGTCGGCTTAGAGATTTGCGAATTGAGGAGAATCAACTTTTGTATCCCACGACAATTCTGTTCACAATCAGAACTTGAGGATATCTTCAGTTCTGCGCATCTCTGCCTCCCTTTCAATGGTAGAGAACTATATATTCCTTATTCTAGGAGTACAACTTTTGTTCTCTTTGAGCATTGGCGCATAAATCGACTGATATCCGATTTCCCTTGGTTCCGCAATATTGGCAGCGGGGACCTTGATCTTCACTAGGAATTCCACCTACGTTTAACACCCTTTTTCTCCATCATAAAGAATCTTCACGTATGCGTGCAGTGAGAATCTTCTCAGCTGGGGCTTTGTCGTAATGGAACCGTGGTATTAAAACTTATTTTTCAATTCTTCTAATTATCTCACCTATACATCGATATCTCGGACTCTGACATATCCGGTGGCCTCCTCAACCTCAACCTCGACCGACCCTTTCCTTTCTCCACAATGCCCGATAAACAATTTACCACACTGACATATGCGGCTGGCGCATCTCTTGCGGCGATCACTCTGGTATACGTCTTTGCCCCGACCTTCTTCATCGACGAACAAAACGGAGCATCCTCCTCGAGCTCGCGGAAGAAAGCCGCCGTCGGACTGATTAACAACGCCAATGATTGCTTCATCAATTCCGTGCTTCAGGCTCTTGCTGGATTGGGCGACCTCAGAGTATATCTGATCAGGGAGACACATAGAAGGAAGTTGGATGGAGACGAGGTTTACGTACAATTTGTGGAAGATCCGGCGCGCAAAGAGTTGCCAAGGTGGAAGGTAGAGGGTTTGCAGAAGGGACTTGTTACAACAGGCCTGAAGGATATACTCGATGCGCTAAACGAAAGGCCAATCACGAAGAAGACAATATCCGCTGCGCCGTTCGTGACTGCATTGGAAAATGCTTTTAAGCAACGGATCAGCCGGCAGCAGCAGGACGCCCAAGAGTTTCTACAAGTTGTCGCAGAAAGACTTTGTGATGAATACCACGCGGGGCAACGGGCAAGGGATCATGCAAGAGGCTTACACCTTACCAATGGCGTTGCTTCCGAAGAGCATATTCTGGATGAAAAATCTGTGAACGAAAAATTAAACCAGATTGTGCATGAAGAGAATACAGTGGTTGCGATAGACTCTGCAACCAGGAAGCCAGACTCCAGCTCATCCGACGGCTCGGGCAAAGGTAGTTCAGTTTCTTCCACAGCGCCGCGTCAGGATGCGCAAACAAATGGCTACGTAGAGCAAGAAGAAGGCTTCCCATTTGAGGGTGGCTCTGAGTCTCAGATCGAATGCTTGACCTGCGGTTTCAAGCCGAAGGCTACACAAAGCACGTTTTGCTCTCTAACATTGACAGTTCCGCAGGTGGCGTCCACTACTCTGAATGCATGTTTCGATGGGATGTTTAAAACAGAATATATTGAAGATTTTAAATGCGAGAAGTGTCGATTAGTACATGCGCTGGAAACTTACGAGCAAGAATACGCTCGTTCCAATTCGGAGAAGTTTAAGGAAAAGACTAAGATTACTATAGAAAAGTTGAAGGCTGCTATAGAAACAAACCCCGAGGAAGAGCTCCTTGATGTTGAATTGCCCGATTCAAAGTTCGCCCCCAAACGGAAAATTGCGAAACATGTCCGCATTACCAAATTCCCAAAAGTTATGGCAGTACATCTGTCAAGGTCTATTTTTGATTATAGGTCAACAATGAAGAATTCGGCAAAGGTAGCATTTCCCGAACGTTTACCCCTCGGGGGACTTTTACAACAACGACAATATAAACTACTGAGTTTAGTATGCCACAAAGGAAGTCATCATAGTGGCCATTACGAGTCTTTTCGAAGACAGAATATCTACGCTCCGTACTCCACACGAAACACATTTCAACCATCTGTTGCTTTCAGCAAAACTTCGACTCCTATCCCTTCACAAATTTCTACTCCTCAAATCAGGGCCGTGCCAAAGGACGACACAGATACCGCTACTTTGTCGTCCACACCAGAGCTGTTATCACCGACGACGGCATCGACCACCTCCTTGCCAAATACAAACGGTCGAGCTTCGGTAGATTCTTCACGGAATGGCCGGCCTCCCCTCTCTACGATACCCTCTCAAACTGCGACTAGCTTTTCGACCCCTTCAAAAGCACGAGGACCTACATCGGCCCCCCGTGATTCAGATAGCGGAAGCATACGTTCGATGGGTCGATCCGCCAGAGAATCACTTTCAAAAATCTCGAGCACACTCAGTCGATCGTCGCCTACTCCCTCTCCAGCCCCGAGGAAATCCACCTCCAACAGAGAAGGCACCCGAACATCGATGGGTGATGCTGTGCGTGCTAGGCGGAAGAAGAGGGTGTCTGATAGATGGTGGAGAATCAGTGATGACAAGATTAAAGAAAGCAAGACAAGTGAGGTCTTAGGTATGCAGAAAGAAGTCTACATGCTGTTCTATGAGTTAGAAAGGGGAGACGAAGATGCTTAGATGCATGGTTAGGTTGTATTGGGAACAGGGTTGCATAGATAGGTATGGATGCTTGTACATAAGGTTTCGGATCGGCAATTGGGACATGTAGATGACATAAAAGTCAGTCTGAATATTCAATAGAGAAGATGAGCAGATTTGGGGCTCGTGGGTTGGATTGTGCTGGTTGATATGGTGCAGTGTTATAAGCTCTGGCGACGGGAAGATGTAATAACGCTGGAGAAGTCTTTTCTAATGACTGAGTCTCTGAGTTGTGTCTTGAAAGAAGGTGTAGCTTCCATCAAAGACAAGCGTGTTAACATTGACCTATCAAGTAACGTTATCTTATGTCGTGAAAATAGGTGAATGACTGAGAATGATAGGATGAACCAGAACCCGAAAAGTGATCGAGTGAAAAATTCACGAAATTCACCGCTGAACAGCTTAAACAATTTACGAGAATCACAGCTTCACCTTGTGTCAAGAAAATCTGCTCCAGTCAATACATTCAATTGAAATAGTAGATGTAAAATTCACCTAAAGTAGACGTCTCCCATACCCCTAACAAAGGGAATCCAACAACCGAGCTTCATCGCGTGCGCCCCTCCCTCACCAAAAAAAGAACGCGCTTTCGCGTTCCTCATTCCGCGACTCCCCCAAATCCACGAAAATTTCTCAACGAACAATTTTGCACCACGTTAATTTGCTCCCGAACATGCGAGCAAATGGCGCATACTAGAGACAACCGCTACAACAGCTCACCCTCGCCGCGCGTCCGTCCGATCGCTCTCGCAAACTCGAATACCAATGGCGCAACATGGGCAGGAAGCAAGTCGCGGAAAACGTCTGCGGGAGAGCATTGGATGAGGAGGATTGTGGACGAGGATGATGGGGATGAGGGGTCGAGTGAGGTGGATGTGGAGGGGGTTACGAGGGATATTGGGAAGATGAGGAGGGAGAGTGAGGGCGCGGGCAATGGGACGGGGAGGTGGGATGCGGACTTCGATTTTACGGCGAGGAGTATGGAGGTTAGTGAGAGTCCGAGGTTGAAGACGAGGGGGATACCGAGTAGGATTGAGGAGATTATGGACCAGGAGAGGAGTATTGCAGAGGATGACGACGATGAGGAAGATGGCGCGAGGAGGGATGCGGTGGAGGATGTGTTGCGGGTTTTGGAGCGACCGAGAAGAGGAACAGGAGGACTGGCTAGTAAACCTGAAGAACCAAAAATTCCAGAGCCGCCGAACACAGAAGAGAGGAAGGCATCAATTCGCGCGCGATCAATAGACCGGAGAAATGCTTTGCGCCTGGAAATACAGGAACGGCGGGAGCAGCGACGTTTAGCCACATCGTATGACAGTGAAGGTAATAATGCTCCAGAACCAAGACTGGAAGGAGCGGTACGGAATAGACCACGCCCGGAACAAAGATCCCAAAGCGAAGATTTACCTAAACGCGATGTATTTGCGCGCGACTTTGGAAACAGTAAAGAGAACGATCCGCCACAAGGAGAATCCGAGAAGCCGATGTCGCGATTAGAGAAGCGTTTTCAGCGCGATGATGGATTGAATGCTATCCAGAGAGCGAGACAAAATAGGCTACGGAATGACCATAACCAAGGAATTCCAGAGCGGGAGAGGGCGCGATCGAGACCGAGACTAATGGAGCAAGACGATGTCATTGATGATGCGGAAGCACAAAACCATGATAAGACAATACTCGAGGAGGAAGGGGAGCGGATACCAGGGACTCCGATTACTATATTCAGCGGCAACGAACGACGATTGACGGACGCAAATGCCAAAAACGAAGATTCTCTGCAGATACTGCGTAATCTCTCGAAAGCAATGAAGACGGAAACAGGTGGGAGTCAGAAAACTAGTCCAGGGGGACAGGAGATCATTCCTGAGACACGAAATACAAGAGAAAGAGCCTCATCATCGTATGAACCCGAGATCAAGTCCGAGAGAGAAAGAGAAAGAGAAAGAGAAATAGTACGCCCCCCACCAACACCACCACCATCCGCCCCCATCGATCCCTTACTTCTACCCACACCCCGCGTCACAGGAGCATTTATCGAAACCCCCGCCCCGCCACGCACCCGCATCGAGAAGCCGATTTACCGCGACGAAGACAGCTCCTCCATAAAACAAGAACCCCTCTCTCCCCGGCCCCAATCCTCACGCCCCCTCCCCAAAAACAGCGCCCCCATCCCCTCCGCCATCTCCGACCTCCGACGCATCGAACAAGAAGCCCAAATCGACGACACCACTCTCGACCGGGACATCTCTCTCATCCTCAAAGCACAAGCCTCATCCGGGACTTCCTCCACTCCCCCCCTACTCCCGGAACTCGAGTTCGACGAGAAGGGAAACCCGCTTTCGAAACAGGAACGGGAGAGACGACTTGAGGAGCTGGCGTTTGATCGCATGTCCAAGAGCTTGAGACATACTACGTCGAGTATTCGGGACGCGAGACATGGGATTGAGAGGTTGGAGAAGAGGGTTTCGAATTCTTCTTCTTCTTCCCGTCCTGTTAAGCGGGAGGAGGAGGACTTTCGAAAGATTCATATAAATGGAATCCCCCCCCTCCTCCCAAACAGATACCTCCTCCTCCCGATCCCCCACCTCCGGCACCCGCACACCAAAAAACTCACCCTACTCGGCCTCCTTCTTAGTATACTCACAGCCTGGCTCCTCCTCGAAAGCGCCACCTGCTACCAGTTCTGCCATCCGAGGTACGCGAGTAGAAGTGATTGGTTGCCAAGCGATCCTTTTTGGGGTAGGGCGCTGCCGACGAAGGTGGATCAGTGGACGGGGGGGGTGCTGGGGAGGGGAGTGCAGGGGTTGGGCGAGTGGTGGAGGGAGGGAGAGGGGGAGGAAGAGGTGTTGACTTGGAGGGAGAGGGTTGCGTTGGGGAGGGAGGAGGCGGGGTTTGCGGGGGAGGGGGATGAGGAGAGGGAGGTTAGAAAGGGGTGGTGGAGTGGGTGGAGTGGTGGTGGTGGGTATAAAAGCGGCTCGGGGGGAGTGGTGGTTGATGGGGGTTGGGATGGGGATGAGATTTTGGGGTAGATGTGGAGGAGGGTTTTGGAAAAAAGGGGGATAGTATTGGTTATACAAGAACGAGATGAATGGGATGTAATGTTTCACTTCCATGTCCATAGTCATGCTCTTTTCTTGACTAGAATAGGGACTTTGGTCATGTTTGAAATTCGTTTTATGAATAAATACTTGAGGTGGATTGTATTGGACAGGCAAGGATAGCATAGTCTAGGATAGCATAGGGTCAGTGGCATATCTGGAGTTGAGGTTTGAAGGTTATGATCACCTATTCAGGCCTGGAAGATAACAAAAGGTATTAGAAATCCATAAATTCATTCACAATTATTTATCAGATTCAAAGTCACAACCCAATCATCAAGCACATAAAGACATCATCAAACAGCATATTCCCAATTCTCGACTCTCAATCGATTGATTTCATTTCATATCAGGTCGAACATCATCATCCTCTCTCCAGTCAGTGGGCCCGGGCCATCAAATCAGTCCATGCATCCATCCAGCCAGCCAGCCCAAATACATTCATACACAATCATGAACCATGCAAGCATTTTCAAACGATAACCCCCACCCTTCGATCCCCCATCCGTCCTTTCCATACCCATTCCATTCCACCCTCATCATCAATGTCATCGTCATCATCAATCATTGCCCTAGCCAGCCCGCCAGCCCGCCCCACCCAAAACCAATCACCAGGCAACAAAAGAAGAAAAATAAACAACCTATGAAGATACTTTTTGATCTCATGTCCTCATTTATTCAGCATGAGAGATGAAGAAAAAGAGAGAGTTGGAAGAGTTGAGAATAAAAAACAAGTGATGAGGCAAAAGAACCTATTTGAAAACAGAGTTTGCGTGTGCTTTGGTCCTGAAAGAATGCCGAAAAAAAAAAACGAAGAAAACAGCAGCGTGGGGGAAAATAACAATTACAGGACGGAGGACTGCCCAGCCTAGCCCATGGGAGACCACAACTTTGCGAATTTAGTATGCAATCAAGATAAAGACGAATCCAGCTGTGCCAAGCCAGATCAATTGTTTCCCTCCGTGAATTTGGTTTGAATCCAGGTTGCTGATGCGCATCGCGACATGAAGTAAAAAAACGTGAAAAGTAAAACAGTAGAAAGATGAAAAAACGTCATGGTAGTAGTAACACAGTTAATTTGTTGTATCAACGGCTGATCCCGTCCAAATCCAAAGATAGATGACTACCATGGGATGTACAAGCTACTCTTGGCTCAATAATTAGTGTCCGTAGTTGCCACCCCATCCCCCACGTTGCTGGCTGTTACCATAGTAGTTGCCCCCAAAACCTTGGTAACCTCCATACCCGCTGGTCTGATGTCCTTGTCCAGCTCCTTGGTGGCCCCCAGCAGCTCCTAGACTGCCGTATTGACTACCGGTCTGACTGCCGTGAAGTCCATGGCCTTGTTGAACGTGGCTTGGATATCCACCATATCCACCTTGTTGAGATTGTGGTGGAGGCAGGACTGAACCAGGTGCAGTATTGGTTGCAGATCCAGGACGACCAGCTTGAGACAAAGATGGGCTTGGTCCATTGGCGGCCTTTGATTCACCAAAGGGCTTCAAGTCGTCACTTCCAGGTTGGCTACCTTGAGGACCGTTGTAATGCTGATTAGAAGGATAAGAGCCCCGGCTGAATGCATCATGAACTCCACCAAACGCACCACTTCCACCTATCGCTTGCGGTGCTTGCGAGGACTGAGCGGATCCGGCTCGGCCATAGTCACCTAAGCCTCCCCCAAGTGCCGAGTCTCGACCATGCAAGGAAGAACCTACAAATCCACCAGCAGCTGGGGATGAAGAGTGATCATATGGTGCACCAGGAGACATGTAGCCCTGGTAAGGCTGAGCGTGAATCCCGCCTTTTGCACCGTAAGGTCCAGCGCCATAGCTACCAGCACCATATTGCTGGAACTGGTTCATGTATGCTGCATAGTACGGGCTTGAATAGTAAGGATGGCCATATGGATAGCCACTTCCCTGTTGAGGTTGTTGAGGATGTCCGGACTGGGGTTGGGCAGTCTGGCCAGCATTCTGCTGTTGACTTTGGGCTACAGGGTTTGGGGTCGTGTGTCCACTATTCTGGCCCTCTCCAGCTGTTGCGTAGCGGGATTGAGCTTGTTGACCAGAACTTTGTGGGAATTGAGATGTTTCGCTTTGAGGTCCAGAATAACCGCTATAAGATCTTTGAGGAGCTGAAGCATCCTGCTGACCTTGTCCACCTTGCTGTAAACCGTATTGTTGTTGGTAGTAACTGTTGTAGCTTTGCCTTTGTGGGTCAGCCGTGTAGTAAGAGGAATAATCGTTCGGGGCGGAGGAGAAAGCGCCAGAGGGTGGTTGGGTCTGCGCTTGCGATGATTGGCTTGGATACCCTTCGAATGGACTTTGGGAGGTTGGGGCCTGTTGGCTGAATGCGTCGTAAGGCTTTTGTGGCAGAGAAGATTGTTCTTGAGATCCTGGCTGTCCGTATCGACCATACTGCCCAGATTGGGAACCAGTTTGCGGAGCTGGTTGCGAAGCAGCTATGAGCAGATTAGCATGGGTCATTAATGAAAGTGCTTTCAAGCTTACGTTGAGAAGTTGTGTGAGTTTGGGGTGATGGCAGTCCCGGTGCAGCTAAAAGTTTGTCAGCATTTTGTCTTTGGCATATTTCAAGAATATATGGAGGGCAATCGCTGACCTGTTGGGTGAGTGACAGCTGGTAATCCGGCAGATTGCTTTGGAGTAGGCAATGTTTCCGGAACAGGCGCTGCTTGTTGAGGAGCAGGTGGTAAAGTAGCTCTGGGAGCCACGGGCGAGTGTTGAGGTGGTTGGGCCCTTGTCTCTGGTTCTTCTCGGTCGCCATCAACATCTTCGTCGCCAGAACCGTTGAGGTTGAATGCGCCGAATTGCACAGCAGCTCTGTCTACCTCGCGGTTTCCTGGCATGCGAACGGCCTCTTCTTGATCGAGGACACGGCGCTGGAAGCTTGGTGTGCGGCCAGAAGATCCTGTAGCCTTCAGAGCTGAAGCTTGGAACCCACTTGCAGGAGGACGAGTAGAGGAGGGTTGAGTTTGCGAGGCTGAATATGGAGTGGACGTTCCGGCGGTGCTTCGTGGGTCCCATGAGCTAGCAGCTGTGCTTGCGGCAGTTGCACTGGGTTGAGGAATCGATTCATCGGGAACTTGTTCGAGGTTCGTTTCGGTCAGTTCGTCCTTTGACGGCGTAATGTCTGCCTCGACGACTTCGGGTTCCGCAGGGGTCTCAACAGGCGTAGGTTCAGGAGTTTCCTCGACCTGAGGTTCGGGAGCCGGTGGTTCTGGCTCTGCAGGGGCAGGCTCTTCAACAGGTTCCTCTTGCTTGGGGGGTTCAGCAGGTCTGCTAAAGGATTAGTTTCACTTGCAAAAGTAGAGATTGATACCGGAAAACATACTTTTCCACGGGTTCGGGTGCCTTCTTGGGTTTTGGAGCAGGAGCAAACATGCTCGCCCAACTTTTCTTGACACCATCCGGAATGATACTCGAGGCAGCGGCGACAGCGGCGACAGCGGCAGCAGGGGCAGATGTTACATTTGCAGCAGGAGTGTCCGAGCTGTTTTCAGCTTCATCAGATTTTGCCGTTTCCCCGCTAGACGTTTCTTCGGTTTTTTCAGGTTTGGCAGTTTCCCAAGCGTTCGATTCGGTTGTAGGAACAGAGACTTCGCTGTTCTCTTTGCGGGTGCCATTGGTATGCGCAGTGGAAGCCCCACGAGCTCTACCGCCTCTGCCTCGATCGTTTCCGCGTCCACGACCTCTGCCCTCAAATCCACCTCGGCCACCTCGAGCTCCTCTGCCAGTGTTGGTCGAGTCACCAAGCGCAGCAGAGCCGGAATCATGAGCTTTGGACTTGGATCGATCTTTCTTGGAATTCGAAACTGCTCCCCATTGTGAAATCGTGCCTGGAGGTGATCATTAGCGTTCCAAAGTTTGGCAGAAGACTTGTTAAAGACTCGAACACAATCATAGAGATAGCTTACCCTCTGTGATGCGCTCGACAGTACTCTCTAGGTCACCGTTAGTTTCCTCCAAAGCCATAACAACATCTTCATCTGTCCAATCCGGGAACATTTCTTGAATTGTGGAGACTTTGGAGCCATGCTTCTTCTTTAGTTGGCCGACTTCGTCGTTATCGTCAATTGATGCAGCAGAAGTGGTTGTGTCTGGTTTGTCGCCGTTGGTTGCGTGACCTCTCCCACCACCACGTCCAGCTCTGGGAGCAAAACCTCCACGACCACCACGAGCTGAGCCTCTGCCACGAGGCGCTGGGCGTGCCTGTACCTCCGACATCTTATGAGGTTATGTGTGTGTAAAGAAAGAGAAGAAGATTAGGGAAATGTAGAGGAGATATGGATTGGAGTGGTGTTGATGTTGGTGAATTCTTTTCCAAAGAGTTGTTCAAAGGACCTTTGGAGGTTGAGGGAAGAGGAATGACGCTTTGGTTGGGTGTAGAAAATGGCTAAGGGCTTTTGAGATTTAAGCTCTCCTGAAAATTGACTTGTCGCGTCAGTTTGCGAGGTGGTGCGGTACAGCAGTGCAAGTGTGGGTTGTGGGTGCGCTTTTCCACGAGGCTGCAAGGTTTGCAAGGTTTGTAAGGCACTCAAGGTCAACAGAGAAGCCGCTTTGTAGTGTTTTTGAGAATGTCTTCTACTACCAGTAGTTTTCAACACATATAATAGATAGATTTAATACGATATAAGACAGCCCTCCCGCTTAGCTTCTCACCCCTCCAAGAATTATATGTTTCAGACAATCGGTACTGTCATAATTAATTATCAAATTGCACAATTGACACAAAGCTGGCTTCGACGCTTGGACCAGTGCCCTAAATCTTAAATAACAATGGGTCGGCGGTCGGCATCGGCGATTAAGCGACTATTGAGCCACCACGGCCACCACGGACTAAGCCACACTGTGCGGAGTACATACGGAGTGACGTTCCGGTGCTTTTTCGGGAGAAGCTGAGGATGACTATCGCTGCCATGGGACAATCACATATTTCTTCATGCTGTCAATCAGCAAGTTTCATTGCAGCTACCTCGAACGCAACATAAGATACACACGGGATCAAGCACCATGAGCATCGCCCCTCAGCAGTTCATGCGTGAGAGAACGCGCCTCCGCCTTATGTGCTTTCATATCAAGCTCATGAATGAACCCCCATCTCGTAGCCAGGCTCGCTAGCAACTTATCAGGTTCCACTCCAATTTCCGGCGCGCTTCCACACAAGATAACACCAGTTTCCCGGCTGGAGGCAACCACTCGCTGGGATCTGGGTCTGCACGTGGCGTCGTATGCTTGCAATGCTGCCGCCAGCTGCGAAGCATCCCGGACATCGGCGAGCAGAGTCTGCAGGACCATGGCGTCTTCGAAAGCCATACCTGCTCCCGAACCCTGCCACGGCGTCATGGCATGCGCGGCGTCGCCCATCAAACAGACGTTGCCTTTTATATAGGTTGGCGCGTCGAGGTGGTGGTACTCGGCATATGCGAGCGGCTCGGGGTTTTCCAGCAACAGCTATTGTGGAAATTAGAGGGATGACGGACTTTGTACCTATTTTTCGCTCGAGCGATTCAAGATTTGAATAACGGTATTCAGGTAAGAGGAAATGCTGCAACTTACGTCGATGATACCTTGCGTTATTGGGCATTCCTTCCATGTTGCCAATGCGTCTTCCAACTTCTTTCTGTCGATTGGTGTCTTCCACGACTTTGAATCCTCAAACCCGCTATTTCCGTCAGAAAAGATCGCCGCTACGCATTGCACAGTTTTGCCATTATCGAGAACATCATGCAGCAGCATGGCTCCATCACCAATCCACCCATACTGTCGATCCTCCTTGAAATATTCTTCTCCCAGCAGCTTCTTCGCCTTTTCAAATGGCACTAAAGAACGACAGTCCCAAAATCCCGCGAATTTTGCATCAGTTGCTGGGTGGTTGTCCCCTAGTAGGTATTTCCGCACGAAACCATGGATGCCATCTGCACCAATCAGCAGATCCGCATGCTCCACGGAGCCATCTGCAAAGGTAAGTAAAATGCCCTTCTCTCCATCTGGAGCATCTTGAATCTTGACAAGCTTTTTGTTCGCGTGCAAAGAACCACTCGGAATAGGTTTGAGCAACTCTTGCAAAAACGCTGCTCGATGCACCACCAGTGTCGGCTCCGCGCCAGCCAAATCAAAAAGAAGGCTTCCGGCAGCTGGACCTGTTGCCTGAACGGTTTACAAAAGTTAGCCATATTCATCCCATAACTCTTCAAGATAGAAAGAAACATACAATCATCAAACGACTAGAATTCATCTTCACCGCCCCGGCCTTGTCAAGTGCATCTCTGACCTCAGTACTGATCTCCTCGAGCGCTCGTTGACCATTGACGGAAATTCCCACCGCGGCGCCACGTTCGGAGAATTGTGCTGCAGATTCATAGATGTTAACTTCGAGATGCGGATTGCTTTGTAAAGCACTAGCTATGGTAGCACCGGCTAGTCCGCCGCCTGAGATTGCAATTCTGAGACGGTTTGTGGGTTTAGAAGCTTCCATTTTATGTTGAAACTATGGGTGCTGGTGATAGTCCAATGGCGATGCAGGTATGGAGGCAGAATGGAATAATGATATTTTGGCTTTCTAGTAAATAAGTAAAGTAAAAGCTGGGGACCTCTGAGCAATATAGCAACACTCTTATATAAGTAAGCCAAAACACCTAAGTGGTGGTAAACGTACAGCGACGCTGTGTAACAATGAGATGATGCATTCGAACGGCATTCATCACTGTACGTACATGAGCATATTATTACAAGATTGGGCTGCAAAATGTTGAACCACATAACCGCTTACAATATACGTATTGAAGCTAACCATTTGTGGGTCTCTTAAGTTCTGGAAGTACGTCCAACTGTTGGCCATTCCATTGAACAGGGGATGATGTGGGATATCATCTTCCACCTGCGTTTCTCATCCAGAAAAGAACTATTAATGTGAAAGCTACTACTCTATAACTTTTTGTCAAACAAAGTCCATTTTACCTATATTTCTTTTGTTGTCCCAGTAAACTGCTCATATAATTGAGCGAGCGCCTTGGTCGATTTGTGCTTTTCAACTCCCGGATTTCATTTCATTCTCCCAGTTTCCGCGTCATATATAATCTATACGATTACAAGCTTCTATGTTTGCTTAGACACCGCCCCCTAAAATCACGAGAAATACCCAATATGAACAAAAATAGAGCGAACATTTCCCTCATGAGCTTCTCCAGAACTGAAAGTTGGTTGCTATTTTTCGGGTATTGAGTGTATTTGCGTTGAGCGCCGCAATGTTTCCTTGAGATTGGACACCCTACCGATCTCCAAACTGAAGATTATTCTCATGGAGTTGTGACTCCTGAATGTGTGGATCGAAGTTGTCCGTACAATTAACCAGTGGGTGAGGGAGGAGGAGAACTACATAGATGGGCCATATTTATTAATGGAATCAGCTTTGATCACGCAACCGCTGCAGAACGCATCTTTATGAGTGCGCGCAGTAAGTGCTGTAGGGAGTGTATTCTCGTGATGCTGTTGTGTCAGTGTTGACCACATATTCCGGTGACACTCCTGTGAAAAAGAAACACATGTTTGAGAGGCAGGTAGCCAGAAAATCTGACGGTCATCCCATTCATACTTCAATATAGTATTCCGGTTATTGTGTCTATGAAAATGGAAAGTAGTATTGTGCTCGAGAAGCGAAAGACTACTGTTTGACGAAGGAGCCTGAAATTACAGTGTAGTCTTTGTCCCCACGTCAATCAAAACGAATCGCTTTGAGCAAGGCGATCTTGGTAATGTGTAACATCTTAGATTCGGTTATATGATAAGTAAGAGAGCTCGATCGTGCTGTTAGAGATAATTTGAATATAGAGAATGTGGGACTTTTACATTGCCCAGAAGGAAGAGAGCGTACTAGCAGCTATCATTCTCTTGGAAGCTGAAGTAGTGAAATCTTTGTGAAGTTTAGTTATCAGATAGGTTGTACAGGCCTGCTTAGGCTGCAAATAGTGTTATGAGTATACTGAGTACTGGTACGTACTGTACACGAAAAGTAAAAGGGGGAGTGGAATGGCGATGAAAATAGCCGACAAAAGCCATGCAACAACTCGAGAGGTTTGGAAGCATTTTGTAAATATGTCACCAAAAGATATATACTACGGACTGACATGACATTTACATGAAATTACAAATGCGAATAACAAAGATTTGGCCTATGGCTTCGTAAGAAAAAGAAGAAATCGGCCAGTTTTAGCACGTTGTCAAATTGTGAACATATTTCTAGCAAAATGAAGTGCTTATCGAATATATACTTGATTTGTCTATCGTCTTTCAATAATCATTTAGAGTGTCAGTTCCTAACCCCCATCCTTGCCGATTTCTCGGATTATGACTTGGTAGCAAGAACGATAGCAACTGGCGTTTCGAGTTTGGCCTTTTGCCCGTTCAAAGCCTTCTCCAGTTCGTCCCATAGATCTTGAGCTTCCGATTCTGGAAGAACTGGTACCCAGGTACCAATGTACCCTTTCAGCCAAACAATGTCTTTCTCGTCAATCCAGTCCGCGTCATTCTCCACCCAGACTCTTTCATCTGTACTTCCAACTTTACTCTCTCCAACTCGCTCATTCGTCTTGAAGGAGTCGATGGTTCCTTGAGCGTTGATGTATATCCTTTTAACTGCTTTCCACTCATTTTCTGGGAATTCCAAGCAGTCAAGACCAGTGTTTATGATACGGAATGCATGAGTGAGGAGATCGCTCTGCGCCCTTTGGGAATAAACTTGGTAGATAGCGTTCCAAGCCTTCTGCGCAGCCTCATTGCCTACAATACGGGGAACCGTATAGTGGGTGATAGCTACGGTTCCTCCAGTCTTGAGAACCCGTCCGAACTCTTTAATCGCCACTGCGGTATCTGTCCAATGAATGCATTCGCATGCAGTGACAAGATCAACAGAGTCTGACTCCACCGAGCTCTTCTCAGCTCCTTCTTGCAAAAATCTCAGTCTGGATGCTGGGATGCCAACTTCCTCGGTGAGAATCTTTTGGGCGAGTGTGGCGTACCCATCATTGGGATCAGAAACAATAACGTTCTTGAAGCGATCAGCGAGAGTTGAGGACACCACTCCACATCCGGCTCCGTTGTCATGAGCTGTTAGCCACTCCGTACCGTTTTTCTCAGAGTGGTATTGATATATGCGCTGGAAAAACGACTTTGGGTAGATAGGGCGAAACGCGAGGTACTCGGACCAGTTGGCTCCTTGTGCCACTGAAAACCCAATCTCTTCAAAGGCACCCGCAGCATTCGTTTTGGAAGTTGTTGTCGTTGACATCTTGAGTTGCTGTCTTGTAAGGAAAGGTATGAAATAATTTTGGTGTTGAGGAGGCAGTGGATAAAACACTCAAGCTCGTGTTAAGTTAATTTCAGGCTTGTGATGCTTAGCTATAAAGTCGCCATCTCTTGTGGACTGTCGTGATATAAGCGTATCTGGAACGCTCACCTGGCCTCAGTTGAGTAAACGTAAAGTCCGAGAATTACCTCATCCAGGTCGTTGGTAAATTTTCGGGAAATTACCATCTGTTTTCAAAATATCTGGCGACATCGGAGACCCAAAATGTCAGCGCGGTATTTTATTACTTAATTAGGCATTTTTAGCTACGATATGGCCTCAGAGAAGACGCTGAAGATCAATTACTTGAGCTGGTGCGATATAGACTATAAACTCGTCAATCACGAAGAGGCACAGTATTTGAAGGTGAAAGGAAGTACAGTTAACGTGCAATCAGTATCCAGAAAACTTCTCAGCTTGCAAAATGACTTCAACACAATCACAACCACAACCACTTTCTTCACTTGGAGTCGGAGCTCCTGCGACGCCAACGGAATTCAAGAAAAGTCCGGAATTCACAAATGGCATGAATAAAGCACCCCGAGATGTTGCCTGGTACCAGGCCGAATTGAATAAAGTGCCCAAGACTGCGCAAGAGATATTCAAAGAATATTCTGGCATTCCAGAGGAGGAAATTCTTGACCACATACATCGTGTCAGAGACCAAGCCTGGGAAATGTAAGAGTCACCATTATTCATGTCTGTATCTGAATTCTAATTATCATAGTCTCCCATATCCATGTATTGGTCTTTTCAGATTTCTTGACCTCCCCGCGTGTCTATCGCCCGTTTACCCTGAAGTTCTGAGCCGAGTTCGCGCTGGTGAAACTTTTCTAGATCTGGGATGCTGCTTCGGCCAGGATATCCGCAAGCTTGTGCATGACGGAGCATCTTCTGAAAACATCGTGGGTGTTGACACCGAGTCACGCTTCATCGACCTAGGCTACGAGCTTTTCCGCGATTCGGGGAAGCTCAAAGCTCAATTTCGTGTTGGAGATGTCTTCGCTCCTGATTTCCTCGAGGAGTTTTGGGGTAAAATCGATATCATCTTCATCGGATCCTTCTTGCATTTGTTCAGTTTTGAACAGCAGACAGTTATTGTAAGCCAGCTACTTAAGCTATTGCGAAACCGTAAGAACTCTCTGGTCTTTGGACGCCATATGGCTATGGAACAAGGAGGTACACTCCGTACGAACGCTTGCGGATGGTCACTCTACCACCACAGTGATAAGACCATCCGTGAATTATGGGATACGGCTCCAGAAGGAAAATGGGAAGTGGCGTCAAATATGGTTGAGTATCGATCGGAGGGGTGGGACAATGGAGTAAAATGGCAGGGTAGTAATGAGGTTAAGCAGCAATATTTCTCTGCTAGAAGGCTGTCATGATCGGTCCGAGGGCCTTCGATTAGAAATTAATATCAGTTCTAGTTAATGATCAAAGCTGTTCAAGAAATTTGTGGACAATGTGTTGTGGAGAACGAAACCTATCATTCATTTTAGGAAATTCTTTCTCCGACGTAGAGCCTTTTTCGGAAAATGAAATCGGCTTGTAAATTTAGGTTATTGTATATTATGGACCATCTCACTTGAATTATCTTTTTGAAAAAGAATATTAAAAGAAGCTTTGTCACTTACGAGAGTTGTATGCAGAAGAAATCCATCGAAAATCATTCCTTGTCCTCTTAATCAGTGAAATGACTGAATACGCAGAATATTCGAAAGTCAGCCCGCAATGGCTAGAGGTAAGTATATCAGAGCTCTAGAAGCCGATTCTGTTGAAGTTAGATTGCTGAAATATGATAGCTTGTTTCGGAATTCCCAGAACTTGATAATCTGGATAGAATAGGCATAATTGAGCGCCGTCAACTTTTCGAAAAGATTGAAGCGAGCATTCCACCACGAAAGCTACCGGATGATGTGAAAGATGACTTGATCACGGTGCGGACATTCAACATCACCGCCCGTGATGGGTACGATATTCCAGTGCGTAGCTATGTACCCAACTCTACGGAAGAATCGCGTGCAGTACTTGTTTACTTGCATGCTGGCGGGTTTCTGTTCGGTGACTTGGAAAGTGGGGACATGAATTGCCGGATGCTTGCCACACGACTTAACATAAGCGTCCTGAATGTAGGCTATCGTCTGGCACCAAAATGGCCATTTCCACATGGCGTAAATGATAGTTATGATGCCACTGAGTGGGTAAGTCTCTCCTGAAGTGAAGGTTTTCTGCCCGGGTAACCACTCAAAGTGAGTACTGATTAGCATCTTCGCAGGTTGCAGCCAACGCTGAGAAGCACTTGAAAGCCTCACCCACTAAGGGTTTCATAGTCGGTGGCATATCTTCAGGTGCAAATTTCGCTGGCGTTATCGCATATATGGCTCGCGACTCTAAGCTCTCCCCGCCAATCACAGGTCTTTGGTTGTCTATCCCGGTTTGTATAATGCCGGATGCATACGAGCATCTCCAATCTGAGCTAAGAGACCAACTACTCAGTCTCGAGCAAAATAATGACAATCCGCTATTGACACGGAAGTCGCTCAATGACATTCAAGGTAGGTCTACTCTAGGTAATTGGTAATCATGTAACTGAAATTGAATTCTAGGGCTTTACAAGTGCCCTCCGGATGATCCCAGGATCTCGTTTCTCCTGAATACGAATCATTCAAACTTACCAAAACGAGCATACTTCCAGATCTGTGGACGAGATCCCCTACGAGATGAGGCATTTCTATGGCGAAAGCTTCTTCAAAAGCATTCAGGAACAAAGTCTAAGACACATTTGTACTCTGGAATGCCTCACGGGTTTTGGCGCTTTTTGCAAATGAAAGCCAGTAAGGAATGGCCTGATGATATGGTCGAGGGCATCAGGTTCTTGGTTACGTCAGAAGAGCAAGCAGAAGAGAGCGTTATAGAAGTCAAGGCACTTTGATAGTTCTAATTAGATTTAGCTGAATTTTTACAATGAAGAGATTATCTATCAACCTGCAAGGTTATACAACAGTACCATTTACTCGTTGCCACCAATCTTCCGCCACTTCTTGCATTCGGGTTTTGTCAAATTTATGACCATAGAATTCAAGTGAAGGCTTGAAAGTGGCATCATCGGTTATGTGCAACACTCGAACTAAAACATCAAACTAAAGTACGAAGGTCAGCACCGATATTTACAAGTAAAAGGTAACAAAGTAAACAGTCAACTTACATGCCACGGATCAGAAGATTTACGAAGGTCATCATCCACTTTCAAGCCACCCAATTCTACCGCCGTAGGTCGTCGCTGGAAATTTAAAGCCGTATTGAAGAGAGCTTTGTTTCCCAAATGAGTCTCGATAACCTCTCTGACATTGCTGGAGCTATGCAAACCATCTTGCGCTTGTTGTTCTTGTATCTGGTGCGCTAGGTGAGCTAGAGCACCATTATCATGCTGAGTTGGGATGTCGCGCAGATGAATAGGGAGGGCATTGATTAGTGGACCAACGATATCAAAAACTCCATCGATATCTTCTTCACGCCCAGAAATGATGTACTCAAAGGCTGCATCCTGTGATTGAGTGTAGGTGCTGAGAGTCTGTGCCCAGGCCGCATTGAAGATACTGGCATATGTGATGCTATTTTTGACGCTGAATGGAGTCAACCCTTGTGAAGTAATCTCTGGCAGGTAGATGATGGTTTTTGCCCTGCTAGGGACGACCTCAATTTTTCCCGAAGGAACAGGGAAAGAAAGCAAAGAAGACCGTTGATCTCTCAGTACGGAAACCCAGTACTCATCATCATCCTTGGCACGAATTTGATCATGGGCTGAAACAAAAGCTTTATATGGTGCAGGCTGTTGAGCGAGAAACTTTTCCTCGTTTTCATAAGCCTGCAAAAGGGCCGTCTTGATGAGTTTGAGCGACCACCCATCAATGGTACGATGATCTAGTTCAATATGAGCAAAGTACTTGTTGCCATGCTTGATAAAATGCGCTCGATGCGGCAAGAAGCATTCATCTATGTGGGGAGTTCCTGCGGTTTCGAAAGTGGGTTCAATCTCATCTTCTGAAGCTGAAGATATAACTATTTCTGGTTGAGCATTCGTCAAAACCACCTGCAGAGACTCTCCGTTTCTTTTAGAGTCTTCAAGATATATGCTTCGTAGAACAGGGAATTTCTGTACCACATGGCTCCATGCCTTCGCGAGTTTATCGAGAGAAATTTGAGGTCCAGAAAGGTGGAAAACCTCCATTTGCCATGAAATTATGAAAACGTTTGGATTGATTGCTCGCTGTCTCATTATCTCACGCTGGAATGGCGCCAAAGGGTAAGCATCTTCGACCTGGACAGCACTGTTGCCTTTCAATCGTGATGCGAGAACATCTTCATAAGGCTGAAGTAACTTGGCTATCGAGTCGGTATCTTGTGATGGCTGAATAGCTTCCCTCGGAGCTTCTTTGACCACCTCAGCAAGGGTAACTAAATTCTCCAAAGTCTCTCCACGAATAATTCCCCGAACATTAATGGAGAGACCGACGTTCTTAGCTCGCGTCACAATCTGAATAGCAGCGATGGAGTCGCCTCCGAGAGCGAAAAACGAAGTTTTTAGCCCTATAATTTCAGATGGCACACTTAAGACATCACTCCATATCTTGCGTAGTATCTCCGCTGTTGATCCAGGAACTATTGTAGTCGCATCGTCGGTGTCAGGAAGTTGCACTAACTGTTTATATGTGTCAAACTCTATACTATTCACCCAAGTTTTTAAAGCCTTTCGGTCAATCTTTCCCGAGATAAGAAGAGGCATTCTATCAAGCACAATCCAGATCGTGGGTATCATATACCCGGGAAGATGGATAGCCAGATGTTGCTTCAAGAGTCCAAGTTTGTGTTCCGTGATCGACGAGTGCAATTCCTTTGAAAGCGTGATATCAGAACTTGCATGAGAGTCTAAGCTTGATAGTTGGAAGCTCAGAACTACCACAATTTGCTGTGCGCATGGTCCCTCTTTTGGTAGATGAGCAAGAACAGCAGATGTGTTACCATATGCCATAATCTGATTCTCAATTTCGCCGAGCTCGATCCGGAATCCGCGCAATTTGACTTGGGTATCACGTCGACCAACAATATGCAGACTGCCGTCGTCGTTGTATTTTGCCAAGTCTCCCGACCGATACAACATGTTATACGAGCTCGTAGGGTCAATTTCTTTCATCCACTTAGGAGCAGGTACAAATGCAGCTTCAGTGGTGGCTTTGTCATTGAAGTAACCTTGTCCAAGGAGTGGTCCCGAGATGACTATCTCTCCTATGCAGCCTACCGCACTCAATTCATGATAGTTGTCCGGATTCACAATCCACATGGTAGCTCCGATGTTCTTCCCAATGTGCGCTGGATGAGCGTCTGAAGATACTCTGAGATTTCCTGAGCAGTACACAGCGGTCTCTGATGGTCCGTAGCCAGCTGTCAAGTCAACATGATCAGCCCACCTCACAATAGTCTCTTTGGTGATAGGTTCGCCTGCAAGGACAATCGTCTTCAAGGTTGGAACGTCCTTCGGGAACAAGAGATTGGCAACCGTAGGAACAACAAGCAGCGTATTGACGTTTAAGCTAGTTATTGCCCCTGCCAGATTGTTCATTCTCTCATGCTCGGACGGCACACAGATGCAACCGCCAAAAGCTAAAGTAGTGAAGAATTCGCCTATTGAAAGATCGAATGTATGAGCTCCGAATTGAAGGGTTCGCCAATGCTTTCCCGCACCATAGGCGGTTCCATGATGAATAATTGAGGTGCATATAGCGAAGTGAGACATCAAAATTCCTTTGGGCTTTCCCGTGGTTCCTGAAGTAAAGAGCAGATAAGCAGTGCTGTCTGTTAGAGGCTCTGGTGATTCAGTCCATGCCTCATGAGAAGGTTCGTTATCGAGAGTAACCACTTTAACACTAGTTCCCTCAAAGAGTTTTGCGCCAGACGTCGAGGCGATTACCATGCCAATCTGGACAGTGTTAATGACTTCAAGAATGCGAGCATGAGGATGAGCCGGGTCAAGAGGCACATAAACAGCACCCACTTTGAAGACAGCGAGAATCGCAACTACTGTCCAAATCGACTTCTCGAAACATACTCCAACAAAATCTCCATGTGCAATGCCAAGCTTAGTCAACTTCGCTGCTAGATATGAGGAGTATTCATTCACCTGTCGGTAGCTAAAAGTCCTCTCCAGATCGCACACGGCCGGTGAGTCGGGTTGTTTCAGAACTTGTCTGCGGAAGAGATGGTGAATAGTGGTTCTCTCTGGCGGAGGTGTGTTTTTATTCCAATCACGTATTTGATGGATGTCATGTTCACTTAATGAGGTGATAGATCCAACCAAATCGTCTTCCGTTGCCTGACTTAGCTGAGAGATTATCTTCTGAAGTTGATGGGTAAGATTTTCTGCTTGTTTGGTCGAGACAACTCGAGTGTCGTGTTGTACTTCAAGCTTGAGAGTCGCTGTGGTTGAAAGGGTGAATGTGACGACCAACGGATAGGAATGCTGCTCTTTCGTCCCTAAGCTATCGATATACTCGAGGCCCAAGGTATGTGTAGAAGGTTGTATTGCGTCTGAAAATTCCATTGGTTGAACAACCAAGAGAGTTTGAAAGTCCATGGTTGTGTTCTCTTCCCCTGCTAAATATTTGCGAATCTTCGATATACCGGAGGACTCATAGGCCATCATATCAACCGCTTGCTGTTGAACTTGGGAAAGAAAGGAGCGCACTTTTTGATTCGAATCGATTTGCAAGACAAGCGGAACTAGGTTAATTGTTGGACCGGTAATCTGAGCGACTCCGGGCACTGGAAGGTTTCGACCGTTATTAATGAGACCAAATACCACTTCCTCGGTTCCTGTAAGGTGGGAAGATAATATTGCCCATGCTGCCCGAAGTAAAATAGATTTAGTGACGCCAAAGGGTGGAGGAGCCTCCAAGTTAAGATGTCGTACGACCGTTGACGAAGGAACAGGTTGAAATTCAAGATTTTGTGGAGGCTGTGGATAAGGGGTTGGATTCTTGCCACTGAGAGCCTTTCTCCAAAATTCTTGCTCTTCTTTTTGGTCTGAGAATGGAGGAATTAGTATACGATATTATTAGTTTTGACAAAAATTAGAGAGAAGATTGAAGAGTTGGCACCTGGACTGGGGGTTGCACCATTGAATGGATGCAGAGCTCACAATCAGCTCTTCCTTCTGGGAGTGACACAACCCAGAAATCCAAAGACTGTAGAATAAGAAATACTTACTGCTCATGGTAGCGTGTTTGACAAACACATCAAAGGCCTGTCGCTCAATGACAATTTCGTTTCTGTATCGACCAGCCACTTCATGGAGAATTTCTGTAATTGAGGTTCCATCGCATATAGCATGATGTATAGTCCAAATGAAGTATTTCTGGGCTTCGTCCTTGCCGTCAGTATCGAGGATGATGTTGTATCGAGCTAAAGGGTCACCAGCTGCCATGGTAGCATTCTCATCCTGGTCTAGAAACTTGTCCAGTGGCATGCTATGAGTTTCCAAATTTGTCTCCTGATCTATAACAACTTGAACGTAACCAAATTTTGCTCCCAGATAGCATATTCGCGTACGCAAGACTGGATTTGCCTCGATGGTTGCCGTCCACGCTGCTTTGAAAGAGCTGATAGAAACATCCTCTGCTAGTTTGAAGACAAATTGGCGTACGTATGAGTTCTTTTCTTCTCCTATCTCTGTCACTAGACTCTCTTGCATAGGAGTGCAAGGGTACGCGTTTTGAATTTCCCGAGGAGATATATTACATTTAGTAGCAATCGCCGTTTTCAGATCTTGTAAGGGGATGCTGTCGTTCAATAGACTAAAGGCCTCTAGAGTACTTTCAACCGTCTCTTCTGTAGGCCTTACGACACGAGCTACCTCTGACATCTCCTCTAAGGAAGGGTTGTTGAAAACCTGTTGAATGGTAAGAAGAATCCCTTGCTTCTGAGCGGCAGCTACAAGACTCTGGGCTGATCTCGAATCGCCGCCCACTTCGAAGAATATATCCTCATCAGTGAAGTTTTGAGGGTCATCTTGAAGGATTTCAGCCCAGAGAAGTAGCAAACGGTGCTTAATAACGTTTATGTCGAAATTTTCACTGGAGGATGTGGTGCTAGCGAGCTAAAGTCACGGTTGACAAACAAGAATCAGCATTTAGTGCCTCGAAGCTCCCAGAGAGCAACGTACCTTCCTGTGGAAGTGATCACTATCTAAAGAGTTATAGATGTTTCCTTCTATAGATGTCATTGTGAGAACATGTATCTGAGTTGAGTTGAGCTACTCGATGGGGAGACTCTGTAAACTTGCAAAGTATCTGGATATTTGAGGAGAATCTGGTGTATTTGATACATAGTCTAGTATGAGATGAACTTGAACCTTCAAAGGTTACGTAATGATTTTCAGTGAGGCTTTTTGATATTCGCGATCAGTTCGGTTCATTCATAACTAATGCGGCATTGATATACCGACACAATTCCAAACAAGCAAGTGACATTCCGGTGATGACCGGGAAATATTTGCTTACTACAGAAGAGGAAAGATTTGAGTTTTGCTCTATCATCATTGACGGTTTTGTAAGTTTCACATTGTATATAAAGCTGTATAATGAGGTGTGTGGTTTAGCAAGATTACACCACCCATATTGACATCTGACTTGAACGGTTCTTAAGTAACATCTGATTAACATTAACCTCGATTTAACATCGAAAATGTAAGTTCCCTATGATTTTGACCAAGGAGACTGTTTCTGATCGACCTCATCGTGGCAGGCTCCAAAATCCCGCACTAAAGTATTCTGCTTTTCCAAAGCTGCATCCAGTCAACCGGAAGTGGCCAGAGAAAAGCATCACAAAGCCACCACGGTGGCTATCAACAGATCTGAGAGATGGCAACCAAGCTCTCCCACAGGTACTTTTACCCTCAGCTATGAAAACTCATTGCTGACATATCTTGAAGCCTATGGATAGCGACGCAAAGTTTCGGTATTTCCAATCCCTCCTGAAATATGGTTACAAGGAGATCGAAATCTCTTACCCTTCTGCATCACAGACAGAATACGACTTCACTCGACGACTAATACTTTGTGACGCTGTGCCTGACGATGTCTGGATACAAGTCATGGCACCATGCCGAGAAGAACTGATTCGAACGACCATCGAATCGGTTCGAGGCGCAAAGAAAGTAATCCTTCATTTGCACTTATCTACATCGGCCTGTTTCCGAGAGATCGTCTTCAACATGACGCCACAAGAAACGATTAATCTAGCAGTACGCTGCGCAAAGTTGTATCGTGAGCTCACAACAGACTCCGGGGACCCAGAGATGATGAGAACTGAATGGACTCTGGAATTCACACCGGAGAATTTCCAAGACACGTCCGTGGAATTTGCACTTCAAATCTGTGAGGCTGTAAAAGAAGCTTGGCAGCCTACCGTGGAAAACAAGATTATCTTCAATCTTACCTCGACAGTTGAGGTGGCTATGCCCAACATTTTCGCCGATCAAGTTGAGTCGTTTTGTGACAATATCTCCGAGCGAGAAAAAGTTTGTGTATCATTACATAATCACAATGATCGAGGATGCGCGGTAGCAACATCTGAGCTGAGCCAGTTAGCTGGAGCTGATCGAGTGGAAGGCTGTATCTTCGGAAATGGAGAGAGAACCGGAAACGTTGACTTAGTTACTCTCGCTCTGAATCTTTACACTCAAGGTATACACCCAGGGATTGATTTTGGGGATATTAATCAGGTGGTGAATATGGTGGAAGAACTTACTAAAATTCCCCTCCACTATCGAGCTCCGTATGCGGGTAGACTAACATTCTGCACATTCACCGGAACACACCAGGATGCTATTCGTAAAGGATACAAAGTACGAACAGCTGCTGAGGAAAAATCGGGCCAGGTTGTTCCCTGGAGGATGCCGTACCTACCAATGGATCCAGCCGACTTAAATCGAAAACATGAAGCTATCATCCGCATCAATTCCCAAAGTGGAAAAGGAGGAATTGCGTGGTTCGTGCATAAGATATTCAACATTGACATGCCTCGAGGCCTTGAGCTTGATTTCACCAAACTTGTCAAAACCTACGCCGACAGTACAGGTATCGAAATCATGTCCGGCATGATCGAAGACCTTTTCCGGTCTTACTATATGCTACCTATATCCTCTCAAGGCAAATCGATTCGCTGGGAGCTCGAATGTCCCGAAGTGACTGCTGCATTAGATGCGTCTAAAGGTGGAAGCGGGAAATCCAATGATGAATACGTCACGAATGTGACTGTGATGAGGTTGGAGAAGATTCACGGCATCGAAATCGAAGTACTTGATCGAAAAATGCAGATTATCGGGAAAAAGGATGGCTTTCAGAAGACAGCGAACTTTATCCAGCTAAGATCAAAGGGCAGGGCTGCGGCATGGGGTGTTGGTTTACACGAAGAACCTACACTCGCTTCATTACAAGCTGTAAGATTATCATCCCATGGTTACGCATAAGACACTAACTCTATCAGGTCTGGAGCGCCGTGTCGAACTTGACAGCAGATGTCGGAATGTGACGATGGACCGTTGATGGTGGCTGATCACGTCACGGTATGGGGGAAGGAATAACTGATAAACCTTCTAGCGAATGAAACGCAGACGCAAATCCGTGCAAAAGTACGCTCATTAGACTAGATTATTAAACGATACAACCACAGTACTTGCTGTTATTAAGAGGTTGATTGGGTCTCAAAAACTGAGCGAGTTCCGGGCTTGCTTCCTAAAATGATCAAAAAAACATTATAACACTAAACATGCCAGACCATTAAGCTCTAGCGTTTCGCGCAATTCTGACCTGACAAACGCAATTCTGACCTAACAAACTTAAACCGCACGTCTTTTCGGTGAAGCCGATCAACATTCCATTCTAAGCGAGAAAGGGGGGCCTCGTCGTTTGTAGATCTCACCCGTGTCGGCCACTGGTACTGATCAACGATCTTTTGTATGATAAATTACTTAATTTGGTAAATGAAAAAACCGAAATCCTCCGAAATTCTTCGAAGCGTAAGAAGAGTAAGCCGGGCCGCTTAAACAGGCAGTCAAGAGCCGACGCTTACATGCAGTTACAGTACATGGATTCTCCCCATATGCCGCAACGGTCCGATGATTACAAGGACTAGGAACATTCCCAGAAATGACAAATAAATACTGATTGCTAGATAATCAGTCAAGATCATCATGCTGAAGGCTTCCGCACATACAGTCTCGACAATATTGAAGAACCGCTAGTTCTCCTATCATATAGTCATGGAACCCGAGCTTAGCAAAAATGGGGAGAAGGTGGAGGGAGAGTCGTCAGAGGGGTCCATCTTCAAAGGACCTACGGAATCATCACTTAAAGACCTCACTGTTGGCAAGCTGCTTGATACACAGTCCAGGCAAAACCCAGACAAGGTCGCTGTGGTGTCTCGATGGCAAGACACCAGCCTAACTTATCAAGCCCTGCATAGTTCAAGCCGTGAAATAGCACAAAGGCTTCTTGCACATGGAGTACGTCCAAAAGATCGAATTGTAGTGATGGCTGGGAACGCAATTGAATACACGCAGTTGTTCTTTGCTGTTGGTGGAATAGGAGCTGTCTTTGCTATCGTCAATCCTACTTTCACACAGGATGAAGCATTGGCTGCTGTAGAGTTTTTGAGTAAGTCATTCTCTCATTGTGATTTTGAGCAGCAATGATGGTTACGTAGAGATTGAAATATCTATTCAGCACTGACTAAAAATTGCAGATCCCGCTGCCGTGTTTGTGGCTGACAAGATCGGATATCGGAAAAATGCGACCCTCCTTAAACAACTTGCCAAGCATCCTGAATATGCACCACTTGTTGTGCAGCTGGGAACTACCGAGAAGGTGTGTGAGAATATTCTTACATGGTCTGAGTTTAGCCAAGGGGAGCTCAACGCCTCCACTTCCGACCTTTTGGAGCAATCTTGGGCAGTAGGAACCTCAAGCGACACAATTTGTATCCAGTTCACAAGTGGTACTACAGGTCCCAGGAAAGCCGCAATGGTATCGCACGGGTAAATACCAACCTTTCAGAATCACACTGGTGAGCTGTACTGATCTATTCAAAAGGAACCTGCTCAACAATGCTTTCCTCGTTGGAGAGCGTTTGGAAATCGTGGCGAGTGATGTGATTTGCGGCTGCGCACCATTATTTCATTGTTTCGGATTGGTATGCGGCCTGTTGCTCACACTTATGTACGGGAGCACAATCGTTCTTCCATCCGACGTTTTTCTTGCAGACGCAACTCTGGAGGCTCTTGCCGAAAATAAGTGCACTGTTATCCATGCGGTGTCTTCCATGCTGCAAGCAATTCTAGACCTACCGAACATGAAGAGCCAGTCGTCAAAAGTGAGTTTACGAACTGGAATTATTGCTGGCTCAAGTTTTTCGAAGAATTTGCTCGTACAACTTAGTGCGAATTTCGGATTGAAAGATCTCGCATACGGTTACGGTATGTGAATCTCAGCTGAAGCTCACAGCCTTGTAGAAATTTGAGATATGATAGCTAACTTTGCATAGGCATGACTGAGCTTTCGTGCATAGCGTTTCTCACAACCCCATCCAAAGTTTCACTGTTCGACAATAATACCTCCGTTGGCACTGTAATGTCGCATGCATATGCCAAAGTAGTGGACAGTAATCTAAGTACTCTACCTCCAGGGTCGTCGGGTGAACTGCTAGTGTCTGGCTATTCCGTATTCCAAGGGTACTACAAGAATCCGGAAAAAACAAACGAGGCGATCATAAAAGATTCGCAAGGACGGGAATGGCTTCGGACGGGTGATCTTGTGACAATAGACACCTTGGGCCGTTGTACTATCATTGGAAGAGTGAAAGATATGATAAAGAGAGGTATTTAAAATCATCCCAGCCAGATTCGCAGAACTCAATACAAGACCGGCTAACACATCAACGTATTTCAGGTGGAGAGAACATATTCCCGAGCGACATTGAACAAGTACTTGAGTCTCACCCTGGTATCAAAGCGGCAGCTGTGATTGGGGTTCAGAACTCGTACTGGGGAGAGATTGTGGGTGCTTTTGTTCAACGCAACCAGGGTTTCGAGATAGATGAGAAAGGGCTGAAATCCTGGCTAAGAACGAGAATCGCTCCACATAAAGTTCCTGAGCGCTACTTCTGGATTGGAGAAGGACCAGGGCTGCCTGATAGCCTACCAGTGAACGCTACCGGAAAGATCGAAAAGGTGAAACTCAGGGATATTGCAAACAGCTTGGTGACAGTGAGAGCTTAAGCAGACTTGATTCTCGGACGAAGGGTAAGGAGGATTTGGTGGTGGAAAGCGATGCCGAGAACTGCAGTCGCGATGAAAAGGTGTAAGTTCTAGGATGATTGGTATGAGGACAAGAAAGCAGGTCTATTTAATGGCCTCTCCGAAGAACCAACAGTTGGAATTGAAAGTTTTGGTTGTATAATCGTTCAGGATGTTGTATTTTCCAAGTTCTAAACATAGATTACCTGTACGGCTGACTATTCCATATGGGGAAGTCGTGACCAGTTATCTCCGAACTGTGAGCACATATCAGAACGTCCCAAATAGGCAATGAATATTCCGGATTGTCCCCCGGATTCACCACATTGAGGGTCGTACCGCGCAGATGTTATTGCTTCTGCATTGCCGTCCTGGAATATCTCCTATTTCGTAGAGTGTTGGATGTTGGGAACAAAGGGTTGGAAAATTACAAATCAGCTTCTTACAAATCATGTTGTTTTCTCGAGCCTGTTGTTATTTACTTCAAATATGCCCAAATGGCATACATCTTCCTTCGTTCTATCATTCTCTCTCTACATTCATCGTGTGTACCAACAGAAAAGTCAATGCTTTCTGATATCATTTGAGCCTCATTTCTTCGCATATTAGACCGATTCTCATATTTTTGTTTGGCCGATAAACACATAAGTGAGTTTTCCGGAGGCAGAGAACCACGTTTGCCTATTCTGACCTTGCCCTTTCACAGACTATCATGGCGGTCTCAAGCGACCATGAAGTTATCACCGATGACAAGCCACCTATTAGTGATGTGCCGTCGGACAGCGAAAGACAACTCGAAACCCCTCCTGCCGAGGAGCCTGCCCGAGAAATCACCGGTTTCAAATGGGCGCTGGTAATCAGTGCCATTTCGTCTTCGATCTTCCTATACGCTCTCGACAACACCGTCGTTGCAGATGTGCAACCAGTCATCATCACTGCCTTTGGTGAAGTAGACAAGCTTCCATGGCTGAGTGTTGCTTTCCTGCTAGGTGCCACTGCAACGAACATGGTCTGGGGAAAAATCTACACCCAGTTCAACGCAAAATGGTTTTATGTCTTCAGTGTCTTCGTCTTTGAAGTAGGGTCCGCTGTTTGTGGTGCTGCTCCATCAATGAATGCTATCATTATCGGACGTGCACTTTGTGGCGTTGGCGGTGCTGGATTGTATGTTGGATGCATGACACTGATTGCCTACACAACGACCATATCAGAACGTCCTTTGTATATCTCAGCAACTGGACTTACTTGGGGCATTGGTATCGTTCTTGGACCGGTTATTGGAGGTGCTTTCAGTGAATCCTCTGTCGGATGGAGATGGGCATTTTATATCAATCTCCTCATTGGTGGAGTCTTTGCGCCAGTGTATATCTTCATGGTTCCCAGGTCAGTACACTTTCTTTGATCCATCTCTTTCCTCCAAGTTCTCCGTGGTGCCCAATACTGACGCGTTGAGTAGTAAGGATGCTCGTCCAGGAGTCGCGTTCAAGGAACGTGCGGTTGAAATGGACTATGTGGGAACAGTTCTTCAAGCCGGCGCTTTGACCATGTTCGTGATGGCCATCAACTGGGGCGGCAACATCTATCCATGGAAGTCCGGACAAGTTATCGGTCTATTCGTCGGATCTGGCGTTTTGTTCATCATTCTCGGCTTCCAACAAACCATGACCATATTCACAACTGTATCCCGTCGCATCATTCCAGTCGAATTCTTCAAGTCTCGTACGATTATGATCCTGTTCGCTATGACCGCTGCGTCAGGGTCTTCTGCGTTCGTTCCGATCTACTTCGTTCCGATATTCTTCCAGTTCACCCGCGGCGACGGACCTCTAGAGGCAGGTGTTCGCTTGTTGCCCTTCATTGTCGTCATGGTCGTCATGGTATTTGCCAATGGTGCCCTTATGGCCAGATGGGGATACTATATGCCGTGGTACCTGGTCGGTGGTCTCTTGGCTATGGCTGGATCTGCCCTCATGTATACTGTTGACTTGGAGACTTCTTCAAGCCGCATATATGGATACACGGTCATCATAGGCGTGGGCGTTGGAATGTGGCTTCAAGCTTCCTTTTCCGTCGCGCAAGCGGTCGTTAAACCGGCGGCCATCGGTTCCGCTGTTGGCTTCATGACTCTGGCGCAATTCCTTGGTATCACCATTACTCTCGCCATTGCCAATGCTGTTTTCATCAACAGCAGCCAGGATCGCATTGTCGAGATTCTACCAAACGTGCCAATTTCGGAAATCCAGGCGGCCATGCAGGGATCGCGAACCGACTTCTTCCAAAAGCTTAACGAGGATCAAAAAACAGCTGTGCTGGAGGCCATTGTTAAGGCTATCGACAAGACCTACATTCTAGTCATAGTCGGTGGCTCATTGGTCGCTACTCTGAGTCTGTTCATGAAAAGAGAGAAGTTGTTCATGGCTAGTGGTGTTTCGGCTGCTTAGGCTTGATCGTCTTTGGCTTCGAATCTCGTGTCCCAAGGCTTCTGTCCCTTGACTGAAGAGTTTGAATTTGGATTGCTGGCTCACTGTCAACTTTGCACGGCAGCCTACTTTTTCATGGCTTGAGCACATACTCTCCCGGTTTCTTTTCTACTGCTTGATGCAAAAAAGTTTCACCTTCGTTTTTCAAAACTCAAATAGTGCATTATATCCTGTACTTATAAAACTAACTCTACGTACCCGCATGTCTCACTGGAGTTGGGGGCTTCTAGATGTATTTTAATCAAGCGCTTATGAAGCAAATGAATTCATATTGTACCTTCCGTATTAGTCTATATATCATATTAGTGCTGGTCACAAAACAAGAAACATCAAATGTGAATTTGGATACATTACTTTAATTTCCCACATCCACTTCATTATCCAAAACTAAACTTCTTCTCCAGATTTGCCAGGCTTGGAAGTTGCCGCATCTACTGAATCGATAACTAACTGAAGATTCGTTCTGAATGCATCTTTGACCTTTCGCAAATACTCCCCATTAGCCTCATTCAGACGATTTGCAGCACACGGGGATGAAGAAAGTCTCTGCTCTACAGAGGCGATTGAGTCCAGTAACGTGTTAGCCTGCCTTCCTAGGTCCATAACAAGCATCTGTCTCGGTGTGGTATCGTTCGTGACTGTGACTTTGTATTGACCAATACTAATAGTGACGGGATGAGATAGGTCAGCCTTAGCTATGTGCCCAAAACAAGCGTCTGTATGTTGAAAGACTACCAGGATACAAAGAAGATCCGAACAAGTGATCTGACACCTTGTACAATCAATCATATCTTGGCAACTTTGAATCACGGCCCTCGTCACTTTGAAAACCTCATCTAGTTTTGGAGCTGGTTTCTCTTCCATTATAAAGGTGATTTTGGGGATATAGAGGGACAGTCGCGACCGGCATTGGCAGTTATCGAACGTCAGCTCTTTCTGTGACGAGTGATTGTTTGAGGAAGTCTTGGCGGTAAAATTTCCATTTGGACTCTCGTGAAGACCATTGTAGGTTTCCGAAGATGCTGGAGTTGGATACTGAAAAGGCGGGTATGCCGAAGACAACTGAGAGAAGTCCCAGCCTGCTGGGTCTAAATGTGTTGGTGAACGAAGAGTTGTATTCTAGCCAAACATTCAAATCAGTAATTTTTCTGTAGGGGCTATTTGACTGTTACATACTTGGAAGTTTAGATCTGGTGTGAGCCAAGGGAACTGTTCTGTAACTTCTTGTGGCCACGCCGCCAACTCCCCCAGGTCCAGTTCCATGCCGTCCGGCATTGATAGATCTGGGCCATTGATTTCAAGATCTGTCGGGATATCTGGTGAAAATTCATGGGCTGAACTCTGCCTTGACCTTGGTGGACTCCGGCCATGCTGCTGTGATTTTGCGTCCGATGAATTGCTGGGCGCAACGTATACGCATTCGATCCCCCTATTGCTGCATCGCTGGCAGTCTTTCTGAGCGTTGCATTTGACCTTCGCCGCCCGGCAGGCCTCACACGCGGTAATGGGTCGACGGATTAACGGCGTCGCGCCTTGATTCTTGGAGCTTTGCCAGTTGAGAATGAAACCGCGAGGTATTCTCGATTTATTTGGGGGACGGTTAGGCATCGTGGGAGACATGAAGAGGGGTTTCCGGCAAGTCGAGACGAGAAAGGCGGGAGTAAAGCGGGAGAAAAGCGGGGTAGCAGAGGCGAGGCTGTCTTCTTAAGCTTTTATCACATTTATGTACTTGGCCGTGCTCGTGGCGAAGCGAAGCAAGCTCGCCTTGAGACTGCAGAAAAACGGTGAACTAGCTCTTTTCGACACAGTTGCATCCTACGGCTTGCATATGTCGGTGGTCCTGCCTAATACCGAAAATGTTACTCTACTCTAGGGTGTTCTTCGGCATAGAACAAACAGGCCGATCGGAGCCAACATTTTGTAACGGGCTGCGGGTCATCGCTGTCAGGTCAGACCAACATCCTAAAGACCCCGAAATATTTATAATCGTTTGACAGCCCACATATCTGTCGAGGAATTGTGGGTGCTTCGGTGACCTGACTTAAGCTTCAATCATGCCATCAGGTGTATGCTGGCACGATAAAAGCTTAATTCTTTCTGCACCGGAGAGTCGAGGTCGAATGCGGCGAGCGACCGTGGGACGAGATGTGCAGTACCAAGTATAAGCTTATGGGCCATGGTAGGATCAGTCATGTTCGGTCAATAACTTAAGCTATGCAGTTGCCAGTGGGATCACAGCAGATATCGGCCAAGACAGTAGAATCTTCGGCCAAGTGAGAGCTGTTTCTCGCACAAGTTGCTGATCGACCACAGATATTTGAGATCTACGAAGTATATGCGGATATATACTCCCTTGCTCCCGATGGGAATAATGTATGCACGCAACACGATTCTGCATGAACCTAGAATCTAACCATAACTGCAGCAGTCGAGCTAACTTCGGGGCCGGCAACTGGACGGGCGGCAACTGTCACCCTGCGCTGATGGTACTTAGTACTTGTCTCGTATCCAATCCAACCGGGGCAATAGATGCCACCTGCTTATGAGCTACATATCACTCCAAGGAATCCTTGGATTCCTTGGACGTCACCTGCTTATGAGCTATATATCACCCCAAGGAATCCAAGGATTCCTTGGACGTCAGCACTATTACTCAATGACCTCCGCGCAAATGCACGTGCTTGGTCTCGAGGATAAATAGGTGTACCCCTAGCACTTCACTTTTCGCACTTTCTACGCGACGAATAGGGCAATTCTGACGATTCTATGGGCTTAGCGCCTTGGCTGCGATTAGTTTTTAGCACCCTCAAGGGGTACAATTACTCATCCTTTAGAGCTAAGTAGCATCAATACGCTGCTGGCTCTAGCTCCATCGCGAAGTTTCCCTAAATTGGTCAATGCACAGGAATTATGTTGCTGCAGAAATGCAGTGTGGCCCTCGACCTCGTGCTGCGTGCCTCTCGCTGCGTGGCCCTCACGCCCGTGCTGTGTGGCCCTCGGCGTGCCGCGTGCGCAACGCCGCAACATCGCAGCGTCGTTCAGATATGGGGTACGTAGGAGGCTGCCAGGATACAAAACATGGGAGTTATTTAGGCAAAACGACGATCCATTCGCAATCGTATAGAGAGAAACCAGTCCCCTGTGATTGTTTAACTGGTTCGAATGATGCAATTTGACCTTCCATGTTAGTACTGTATCCCGACTTCAAAGGATCGATTCTGCTGCATACCCATAGAACCTTGAAACAGACTCTTACAGTGCTGCACTGCCAGGGGTAGTGTGTCTACTTGGCGCATAGATCGTCGCTGCTGAGCTACTACTGCTGGTTTACTGGATCGGGAATACCCCAGCTACGCGTCGTCTACGGAGATAATGTTCAAGTTACTTGGAGGTTAGCAGCGTTCCCAATGGCATCCTCCGTGTTGCCACGTGTTCGGCTTGATATAATTTGTTTACAAAGCAGTTAAAACATGATGCAAATTATAGCGGGAATGGCGTTTGCGGGGTGAGGTTACATTCTACATCCTGTGGAAAGTAGTCCTTGTTATCCTACCTTCTCTATGGACCAATCAGCTCGCGGCAGTAACTTCTGCTATACAAGTACTACTTGATTAGTTAGAATTTAGAACCTGGAGCGACAGGGACTACCTTTATTCATCCTTCGGAGCAAGTAGATGTTTGAGAACTCGAAGTGCACACATCTCCTGTGCTATCTGCCCGGCGTGCCCGCACTCATATGTTGTCAGTCTACTTGGGCTTTCTAATCCAAAAGAAATGTCTCATTGGATCGTTCGTGGTCTTCATGTAATATGCGACATCGCAGTCAAATCCTTCCGATATTCTCAAAAGAGGGGATTCATCGTGTATGTATGTAGACTACCACTTCACATGATAGTCTATTCATCCACTGTAATCCACACGCAGAACTGTTATACGTCATCACGATACGCAAAGTACGTAAAGTACGGCAAGTTATGCCTGCGCTGCAAGTTCTCCCGCAAATTTCAAACTCCGCTACCACCTTTGAAGTTCCTATTTCGAGAACATCTTCTTACTCACAGCCCTGGCAATGATCTGGCAAAGAGGGAAGAGTCGCTAACAGTAAAGAGGTGCCCATTAAACACCGGTATTCCACAGACTTCAAACTCCAACATCTGCCTTACTTTGCGAGCTTTTTCAGGATGACTCCCATCCCACCCAGAGATTGGAGACTCTAGTCTGGCCATGCTGCAGAGCCCTCTGTGGTTGCTATCCTGATCTGTGCTTACAGAATCCAGGCCCCTGTGGTGGCGGCTACGAGCTATGAGCCCCAACAACTTAATCATCACTATGCTTATAGTGATTTTAATGATATGCCGGCTGACGCCTAACGGCCGATGGCTGACAGGATGTGATGAATCGGCATTTAAGAGGCGCAGTTGAGGCTCTTCTCTTACACCAGGCTTCTACTTTGTCAACAGTAAAGGAAGGAGCTTGATTGACATATAGTGAGAAAGACCGTCCTGCTAGGTTGCATTCAAACACAAGGTTATTTCGCAGGCTACAATGAGCCGCAATTATTTTTAACAAGTTAGATAATCATGATGAATCACTCTCATGAAATGGAGATAGTAGCTTGCCTAGACAGATTCCCCGACCACGAAGCCAAATGTGAAACCAGTGTGTGTGGATGGGGAAGTATTTGACAAGGCATCTGGTGCACAAAAGGTAGATGTGAATGTGACTAAATAACGCTCTAACAACGATAGAATGAATGCTTTCACAAAGATAAAATATATTTCTTCAATTTATAGGAAATGAAAGATGTCTCCTTGTTTCTAGAAATGCGATGTTTTCAAGCGTGCACGTGGCGTGCTAAGATAGTGGCGTGTTGCCTTATATTTCGGGAGCTATGAGTGAGTCGAGGCACATAACCCAACTTAGCAGTACGGAACGTACGAAGCTAGCTACTTGCTCATGAAAGCTCCCGACATCATATCGCTGGAGAAACATACACATAGGTCGCTGATGAAGGCATAATTGGACGGTTATCCTGCGCATCTCTATACATATCGTCTGGCAGAGGTATTGTCTCCTTGTCTATTTCCGCCATCCACCATGGGCTCCCCGCATCTACATGCTCATCTTATCGCTGCGAAATGAGGTGTAGAAACATATCGATTGACCTTTACAGTACAGGATTCTTGCCAAGAAAGCATCAAAGCCACCGCTCACTCCCGCTCACGAACGGACGACTCAAAGTTCGGGACCTCCACGACCGTACACAACCAGTTCCCCCTCGATATGCTTCAAATGCACTGCGCAATTTGATACCACGAACGATCCGCCTACTACCTTCTACCAGCAGAATTGAGATATCATTACCTCCATCATGTTTCGAGCTACGCCACCAGCTTTCTTCCATCAAATACCTGCCCTCCTTAAATTCAAGCTTCACCAACCTCTTCCCCTGACCCCCCGCGAATCCAAACAACTACTCGAGCTTCTTACTGTATCGTTTCGAGAAAAACTTGACTCCGAACATGGACCCTCGAACGTCGCAGATACTCCGTCGGCGCATCAGGTCAAAGCCACCAAGACTACCATACAGCCAAAACCACACACGAGACCTGCCGATAAACACATCGAGTCGATTCTGACCAATCCACTATTTCATGCCCGCAGAAACGCTGAAGCCACTCCGGCAGCAAACCCTATGGGCACATTTGATCGAGCAGTGGGAACCGGTATGATGACTGTGAAACATGCAGCAGCTTGTTTGCGGGCTGAGAGACAGCGGCTGGCCTCTCTGTATCCAGTTGATTTGACTCAAGGACTCAAAAATTCCGGTGCTGGTCTTAAGGTTGTAAGATGGCTGAACGCGAGCGGGACAAGCAATGATAACTCCTTTCTGGACGAGCCTTATTTCGCTTTCAATCTTTTCGAATTTATGCAGGCGGAAGGCTTGGAAGATGTGTTCTGGGTCTGGATCGATAGAGATATCGATGGATTGCTTAAGTCGGTAGTTAGTCGGGATGTTGTGAATCGTCGTATCTGCTCTCTTTTTGGGCACAAGAAAGTTGCGATGCGCTCCTTTGACGATGCGGTCACCATTTTACAGAAGTTCGCAACTAAAATTCAAAATCTCGATGCTAGAAAGCAACGATCTCTCCTTTTCTCTCCTGGGCAACAACTCTACGAGCAACTTTCTCACAGCCATCCAATCGTCCGGAGTTCTGTGTCGTTAGAAGCTTTCGAGGCTTTTCGACGAATCCTACGCACCATCTATATGTACGAAATCGAGTATAGTAGTTTGGACATCTACCATCCCACTCATCCATCCGCGGATGGATGCTTAAAGCATCTGCGATTTCCACCTACTACTTTATCAGTTTCTGCTGCGCGGAAAACAGTCTATATGCAGAGAATCATCAACATCTCCCTCACAGCAGCCAAGATACTGTTCGAGCAAGAGCGGGTTGATGATGCGCGTTGGATCATGGAATATTTGCGCACAAACTATCCAGAAGAGGTCGGACTAAAGCAGTCATCCGTGGAGCATAGAATTCAGAAAGCTCAGGAAGAGGAGTCGAGTATCCAATTACTTGAATCTTTAAGTATTGCTTAAGCAACGTTGAACGGCTTCATCTTACTTATGTTACACTAGCAAATGACTGCTGCGGGTTGGTTTGGTTTGGTTTGGTTTGCATGGGGGGCGGTCACTCACTTTGGGCGTTATCTTTGGGCGTATAGGGTCATTTGGGCGGTAGGATACATTGTGTGCGATTGTGTGCGATTGATTAAGTCAATGAATGAGCCAACTCTCGTTTGACGTTGATCCAGGTATGGTTGTCAACAATACATTATCACGAGACGAAATGACCAATATGGGTTCACAGCCTATGCGTTGATATGTTACCGACGGTGGTAAAGAAGCAAGTAAGTTTCGGATACTACATCTTTCCTGATTCCTCAGCAGTCTAGGGGACAGCAACATTGTCTCTTCCTATGCTTCTCAGACGTGTGCGGATTATTCATCGTGGCCCATATAGGCCTGTGGTTGATTCAAAGAAACTTGCTCCGCGGACAGCCATGACGTTATGACCGGCGATTAGTTTATATCACGTGAGAACCACTCCACCTGCATTAGCTCGTGGCAAGGCATTTCCCGTCCGGGCCGACCACAGCTGTCAGCAGAACCTTGGTTGTCGAATTCCCTTCACGGTTGAGCTTTTATTGTTTGCTCAGAAAACGAGCTCTTTGTGTGTACGAACATCAATTGCACTGCGAGGTCATCAGAGAAGAGAATGGAGGCTGAAGGGAGGCAGATTATGGAATTCCAATTACCAACACTTCAAGGTCCCACGCAAAATAGCTCAGAAGCCCTGTGCGTCTTCCCCGCATTTCGCGCGCAACCTTGTCGCTCGATTCTCGGAGGTTAAATGTTGGTAACTCACCAAGACAGAATCTGGTAGAAATGAATGGCTCGATTCGCGGTAATCAGCAGCCTTCGAATATACCGCATAATACCATTATAAATTATATACAACTGCGCATTCCTCGGATCTGATTCGCTCTTGAGAGGCTTCCCATCTCCATATTATACGACGAACCTTTCCTGACTAGGCCTCCCATCTCGGATTACGAAGTAAAACGGCACGATCTGATCTGATCTGGCTAAGGGTTGGTTGGTTTTTGTGCCGACTAAGGTACCGCGACCAATTAATAGCGTCATTCCTCGACTTCTGAACATCAACCTCACCACAACTTCTCCCTCTTTTCCTGTCGCAATCCATCAATTATTCTTGCGCATTCGAAGAAAGTGTATCAATTGAATCGCTGCGCTTGATCGAAAGCTTTATATAAGACTCATTGACGACTTTTACGGCTGAACGTCCGGTTTTGAAGCTTTGTTTCTTACGTCATTCATACAACATGGCTGCTGACAAGGTCGAAGAAGGTGATAAAGGTGTGTGTTTTTGACGTGTTTTCTTCCTTTTACGCATCAGATTGTCACTTGGAGCTGCAATCACTTGAGGGCTGGGATTTAACACCTCAATTCCTGTCCATTCACCTACTTCGATGTAGCTTTCACAATTGCATTCTCACCTCCCTCATCTACACCCAGAATTTCATTGTGCTAATTATGATTGTTACAAACAGTTTCCTGGCAATGGGGTGGCGCCAATCCAGACGGAACAGTAGCTGAAGTCAAAGCTGGAGAAGTTTCAGTTACGAGCAAGAAAGGAAACGAGATTAAGAAGCAGGGCAACGAGAATGACCCCGCTGTCGCCATTGAGAGGAGTGGAAATGATGTTGTTAAGAAGGCCAGCGAACTGACTGTGGAGAGCAAGGGCGAGGCTGAAGGCAGTACTGGAGAGGAGAAGAATGATACAAATGGAGAGAGCGGGGAGACGGAGGAGAATAAGGAGATTAGTCAAGAAAACAAACCGGAAGCGAATGATACAGAGGAAAAAGCGGATGTGGAGATGAAGGATAGAGACGAGAAGACAGAGCAAGAAGTCGTGGAGAACGGCGACGCCAAAGATGAGGAGAAGGTTGCATCGAAGGATAATACGAACGGCCAGCAGGAAGAATCCAACGAGAAAGAAAATGGCTCCGAGGCCGAGGCACAACCGGGTGACAAGCGCAAGGCCGGCGAAAAGGTTGCCTCGGACGAGGATGTCGAGGATGATAAAGATGCCAAGAAGCAGAAAACCAACGGCAAAACAAACGGTACTGCGGAGAAAAAGAAACCTGGGAAACCCAAGGCAAACAACACATCTGAAAAGAAAGCGGCGCCAAAGAAAGAGAAGAAGGTTCCTGCTGTGGGGCGGAGTCAGAGGAAGACGAGAAGTCAAGGAACTGTTTAGGTTGGCGGGACCGGGCCTGGGGGTTGATTGTGCGTGCGGTTTGATGGGATGGGACGGTTGGTTGGAGAGAGCGAATGCTGGATTATCTACTCTTTTATGATTTACTTTACCTTGTATATAGGTATGAAGTTTTTCGCGGGGACAACTGCTGGGTGGTGCTGCTGATAGGATATTATGGGGATCATGATATGACAAAACAAACAATCTGAAATGATACGTACGCATGGATATGGACGATGAGGAAAATGAAGCAACAAAATATCACTTACTTAAGTTAACTTGAAAATAATCTTTCTCGTGATGTTCCAATTGTAAGCTGGCTGTTATCATTCACTTCGACAGTCAAGAAGGCGTGAGTACCGTACAATGATACATGCAGATGATGCGAAATACTGCGTCACACACACATATGGTTACTAAGTTAAGGTTATCCCGAGACAAGGAAACCAACACGAGGAACGGGAACGAAACAGCGTGATTTGTTGTAAACTTTCGGATGTACCGAGTGATGCAGCGCCACCAAGAAAGAGCTGGGCCCGTATTCAGATAACGAAAGGTGAGAAAGCAGAGCATAAGTAAGTAATGTTACATTGCACAGCCACATATGGTTGAAGTACATAGTACATTGCATTGAGCGTTGGGATGGGGGATTTTGGTTAAACTACGGGGCTACGGGGAAGCGAGGATGGTGGTTTTTGTGGGTTGGGGAGTGAGGTAAGGTGGTTCTTGAGAGGAATAGAGGGATGAGGAGAGGAGAGCAGAGGAGAGGAGACGATAGTCAGGTGAATGGTGATATTTGTCCTGTGATATCGTACTGCACCGTACAACCATCCCCTCGTACCCGTCGCTATTAATAGACAATCCGATCTCTCTGCTGATGTATGGATAGGATATCAAGAAGACCAGAAGAAAAAGTTAGAAGCAGTAGTGCCAGCCCAGCCCGCTTCGAGTATATGCCAAGAGGCTCGGTAGTCGTGCCCGGCCAATCAGGCACGGTGGCGGGTGGGAAGCTTTTGCGTTGGATACGATGGCGATGGTTTGGGATGGTTTGGATGTAGATCTTGTGAAGGGAGGGTTTTGGTATGGGATGAGAGAGGAGGTGGTGAGGTGGATGGATGGTGAATAAGAGAGCTTGCTTTGTGCGAGGAAGAGGATCAAAATAAAGTGTTCCATAGGACTTCCCGAATTTAGTATTCCTTTCATAAAAGGGCGAAGCATAAAGGAATTTCACCACGTGCTACTTGATGGTTGGAATATCAACGTAAATCATCATTTATCGCAGGAAAGACGTTGGGTATTATATAATATTGGTACAGTACCGTGTTAAGGCCGGCCCAGAAACATCAGAACATAAGGGCCACTCCATCGTCATTCCATAAAACATCGAAACATCCATGGCTCATCCACATCCACATCCATATCCACATTCACAGGACCAAACTTCATGGCATAGCAAGCAGGGGTGTGGATTTTTATTGCTTCTTGTGCCCTGTCTACCCCCCCGTATTTTCAACCCATATCTAATCAAGGGAGAGACACAAACGGATACTCAATCTGAAATCTGGGATTAAACGACCACAACCACAACCACAACCACAACCCACGCTTCCCTCTCCTACAGGAACAGGAATAGGAGCTTTTCATTCTTTGTTTCTCCTACTTACACACGCCTTCGCTCGCTCGGTTTTGTCGGATTACCTGTGATACTGATCGATCTGATTTAACACACAAACCTTCACTTTTCTCTGGCCTCTGGCCTGTCATCGCCGCTCGCTTTTACACAAACACCAACACGATTGGGGAGATGGAAATGGGGACGGGGACAGGGCCAGCCATGGCGATGCTGTCGAAACGAGAATCCGACGCCCAGAAAGTGCTCGATCTGTTAGCAAATCCATTTCGGAACGTAGTACGTCTCTCCCTCCCTTCTGCCCATCCGCCCGCCATAATTTCTTATCTGACTGTGACGCACTCGAATAGATAAACCAGAAATCCATCTACGCCAGTTTCGGCACATCGATAGGCTTCACGCTGCTCCTCGCCATCGGATTCTCCCTCCTCCGACCCTACAACTCGGTCGTCTACGCTCCGAAACTGAAAGTCGCCGACGACAAACATGCACCGCCGCCGATGGGGAAGGGACCGCTGGCGTGGCTGGGCCCGGTGCTGAAAACGAAGGAAGAGGAATTGGTGAACCTGATCGGACTCGATGCGACGATTTTCCTCCGTGTGCTGCGGATGTTTCGGAATATCTTCCTCTGCATCGCGGTCGTGGGCTGCGGGATCCTCATTCCCGTTAATATGATTAAGGGGGTGCAGGCGACGGATTTTGTGTCGAGGATTACCCCGGCGAATGTTTATGGGAACGCGAATTGGGGCATGACGATCTGTGCGTGGTTGTTTGACATCATTGTGATTTTCTTCCTGTGGTGGAACTACAGAGAGGTGCTTCGATTGCGGAGAACGTATTTTGAGAGTCCGGAATATCAGAATAGTTTACATGCGCGGACTTTGATGGTGGGGAATCTTCCGTGTGTTTCGGGGGGGTTGCGCTTCTGCTAATGGTTTTTGATAGATCAACGATATCCCGAAGAGCTTTCGATCGGATGAAGGGATTGGGAGATTGATTGATAAGGTTGCGCCCGAGTCGTCGTTTTCGAGAACCGCGATAGCTCGAAATGTTAAGGAACTTCCGGAACTCATTGAACAGCATAATCAGACGGTGCGGGATTTGGAGGGTTATCTAGCCCGGTACCTGAAGGATCCAGCGAATTTGCCGCCAAAGCGACCAGAGTGCTCTCCCTACAAGGACGATCCGAATTATGGTTCTTATCCGAGAGGCCAAAAGTTGGACGCTATCGAGTATCTGACTGCACGTATAAAGGAATTGGAGTTGGAAATCAAAGAAGTTCGTCTTTCTGTGGATAATCGCAACCCTCTCCCATATGGATTCGCAAGTTATGAAGCTATCGATGAAGCCCACAGTATTGCGTTTGCTGCCCGCAAGAAGCATCCCCAAGGCACAACTATTGTACTCGCTCCTCGACCGAATGATATCATCTGGAAGAATATGCCGCTCAACAGGAGTACGAGGAGGAGGCGACGAATGTTGAATAATATGTGGGTTACGCTACTTACAATTGTCTGGATGGCGCCAAATGCAATGATTTCGATATTTTTGGTCAGTTTGTCGAATCTGGGAAGTGTGTGGAAAGCATTCAACGACTCTTTGGCAGCTCACACTACGTGGTGGTCAATTGTGCAAGGTGTTGCATCACCGGCCATCACCTCTTTGGTCTATTTGGTTTTACCCATCATTTTCCGTCGTCTATCGGTGAAAGCTGGAGATCGTACTAAAACCGCTCGCGAACGTCATGTTACTGGAAAGCTGTACACGTTCTTTGTCTTCAACTATTTGCTTGTTTTTTCGATCTTCAGTACAGTCTGGAATTTCGTCTCGACTGTTATCAAGAAAACGAACAACGGACAGGAAGCATGGAATGCTATCTACGAAACGGATTTGGGCTACTTGATCTTCGTCTCGCTTTGCGATATTTCTCCTTTCTGGGTGACTTGGCTTCTGCAGAGAAATCTTGGTGCGGCTATAGATTTGGCTCAGCTATGGACTTTGGTGTGGAGTTTCTGTTCGAGAAAGTTCTCGAGCCCTACACCACGTGAGATGATCGAACTGACTGCACCACCTGCGTTTGATTATGCAAGTTATTATAACTACTTCTTGTTTTATAGCACAGTCGCTTTGTGTTTCGGAACCATTCAACCTTTGGTCATTCCCGCCGCTGCGATGTACTTTTCACTTGATCTCTACTTGAAGAAATACCTTCTTCTCTACATCTTCGTCACCAAAACGGAGTCAGGTGGTATGTTCTGGCGCATGCTTTTCAACCGCATCATCTTCGCCGCCGTCCTCGCAAACCTCGTCGTCTTCCTCGCAACCTGGGTTCAAGGAGACGGTCAACACATGGAAGCCTACAGCGTCGTTCCTCTTCCATTCATCATGCTCGCATTCAAATTCTACTGCAGTCGCACGTTTGACAACAAAATCCACTACTTCTCCGTCCGCAACGCGCTCAAAGATCCCGAATCCTCCCGCTCCATGCCCTTCGGCTCCAAAGGCGACAGACTCGCTTCGCGATTCGGTCATCCCGCTCTCTACAAACCTCTCATCACACCTATGGTTCATGCTCGCGCGCAAAATATCCTGGCTTCTATCTACGGCGGCCGGCTTACAGATTCGAATCAAGCGGGCTCCGGGGACGTTATGTCTGTGTCGGGATACTCGGACACCTACGCTCTGGACACTATGAAATCGGGACAACCCGGGCGCTCGGTGTCGAAGGGCGGTATGCCGGGTTTTGAAATCGTTCCGGAGAATCGTCTTGATTTCTCATATTTTAAACAGAGAGCGGAGTTTGGCGAAGAGCATGGTGGGGGTGGAGGCATTTATGGACGGGCGGAGGATATTATTCGTACGGATACACCCGGTAGTAGTCGTTGGGGCGGACCGGATTCAAGACCGGGAACACCGGTTGGAGGGATGGGCGGTGCTCGTTGGGGCGGGCCGGACTCGAGACCGGGGACGCCGGTCGGCGGTATGGGCGGCGCGCAGCAGATGTATGCGGGCGCGGGCGATATTGGGGTGGTGGGGGGTGGGGGTGGCAATGGGAGGTATTGGGGGGATGAGAGGAAGGATAGTACGGAGATGATGGGGTTGGTGCAGGGGGCGAGTACGCCGGGGATGGTGCCGGATGGGGTGCCGTTTGCGGCTACGTTGGGGGATTCTATGAATTCGAGAGCGCCGGGGATGTTGGGTGGGGGGCCGGGCGGGTATGGGGGGTTGCCGCAGGAGGAGGTGGATTCTGGGTTGGGGGTGGAGCATGATCCGATGAGTTATGATTATTTTAGGGGGAGGAGGGGGAGGTAGATGAGAGGGTGGTTGGGTAGAAATGGGGGAGGAGATGATGGGGGCGGAAAGGGGGCAGGGGTGTTGTATTATAGTTGGATGGATGAGGATGGTATCAACGAACGATGAATGCATTGGGTGGAGTTCTTTTTTAATCACTTATTTCCTTTCTTTTACTTTTACTTTCCTTAGGCCTTGGTAGGGTACGGAATGGCATGGTATGGCATGGGATAGATCGGATACGGTTGGCTGGGTCTATCTAAATGCATGGATAGATGGGTACTGGTTGGCTGGGACATGGCTTTTTCCTGTCTGACTGGATGATAGACGGTGGGCTTGTCTGAGTTGACTTTGTCTTTGGGTTGGGTATTTTACAGTAATGGGAGGGGGGATTTGCTTGGGGTGGCTGGCGTTTGGTGGGGAGGGGAAGGGGGACGTGGGGGAGACTGGGGGCGGGGAAGAATAGGTTGAGGGGTGGTTGGTGGGTGGGAATGTGCGGTGGTAGAGTAGATTGGGGTATGGTAGAGTGGAATGGAGTGAAGTAGAACGGAGTTAAGTAGAATGAAGTAGCATGAAGTGGAGTGGAATATAATGCATTGTATATACTCTGACCCAACCTGACCTGACTTGCTTGACTTGAGCTGATTTGACCTGACCTGACCTTACTTGGTTTGATTTGACTTAACTTGACTCGACCTGCTCTGGTTTGGTTCAGTCCGGTGTCTCTACACCTAGCCAGGTAAGTTACTAGTAACGTGAAATAGAAATAGATTGTTTGTCTTGCTGGGTAGGTGGGCTGTGTGCTGGATGGATTGTATATATGTTGGATTGATTGTGGGGGATAGTAAGTCAGTTAGTAAGGTTAATAGAAATCGATTGTTTTTCTTGCTGGGTAAGTTAGGTTCAATGGAAAGGATGTTTGGGTGGGGTGGGCTCCTCTGTGCTGGATGGATTTGGGATAATGGATTATATGGCTGTGGGGTTGAGTTTTGGTGAAGATGGTGGAGAGAATGTGGGGGGAGTGTCGACGGGTTAGGTGGATTTGGGGGGGGTGTGGATGGACTTGGGGTGGAGAGGAGGGAGAGAGAAGAGTATGGGAAAAGAGGATATAGGGGTTAGGATTGGTGTGGATGGGTTTTGTTGAGGATGGTTTTGCTGAGGATGGGTTTGGTGGATGGGTTTGGGGAGGATAGGTTCGGGGGATCTGGTTGAGGTGGAGAGGGGGGAGAAGGGGAATATGAGATGGCCAGTTAAATAGTATAACAAGCACTTCGCTAGAAGTGATATCACTTTTGGTGGTTTATTGGGGAAGAGAGAATACAGTGGGGCCGGGGGGGTGGAAGAGAAGGGGAAACGGTAGAGGAATGGGTATGCTAGTGAGAGAAGAGGAGTTGGAGTGTCACAGAGAGGGGGAGAATGGTGTGGGAGGAAAAGAGGGAGGGGAAGAAGAGATGGAGGGAAAGTGGTGAGTAGGAAGGGCGGAAGGGGAGGGCGGGGAAAGAAGTATATAGGAGCGAGGTGAAGTGGAAAAGAGAGAGGAGTAAAGGGAAAGTGAAGAGAGGGGAAGTGAAGAGAGAAGAACCGAAGAGAGGGGAAAATGCGGTGAAGCAGACGGAGAAGAAAGAAAAGAGATATAGTTCATTTTCCGTCGTAGTATTCGAACTCGCCTATCTCGAAGCAGGTTTTTATGAAGACGTGACATTTGATCGATATATCACTGATCTGCTTCCAGCCTTCAAGCACCTCTTCCAAATTTGTATATTGATAAATCTGGGCTTTATTGAGCGTATTAACTAACTACCATTCATATCGATAAAGGGCTCTGGCAGCCTGGAAGATCTACTGGTATATCGTCATCGTAATCGTCACCTAGAGTTCTGTTCGTGTTGTTCATCATTCCCACACCCATTCATTCAGTTACCAGGACTCCACGAGCTGATTAAGTAGAACTGGGGAAATCAGGGACCTGGCAGGTGACGGCAGGAATAACAGTTCCTCGGGGTGCGAAGGCGTATTCAGCCTTCTAGATCAGCCTGTCAAGGCATTTTGCAACACCGTTTGCAAGACCGTTTGCACCAGCGTGTCCAACGCCGTCCTATTGAGGCAATCATAAGCACTCCGAGTGGGGTCGTTTAGAGTAGCAAGATTCAAGTTATCGGCAGATTCCTGCAAAGCCATAGAAAATTTCTGGACAGCTAGTGTCCGATCGTCTAGGGATTGTTCCTCGTCGAATTCACGGATAAAATCTCCGATCTGAAGGTAAATCTTATGGCTTCATTAGCTTTCTATCTCCATTACTGGCTGAGAAGAGTCACCTTGCCAGAGACTTCCCCACAGAATGGATTATGATCGCGGGGGTCGAGTGTCTGAATACTGGCTGCGAGTTGGATCTGCTTGTGCTCCAAGGCTTTCCGCTCATGAGAGGGTTCCTTACGGGTTTGGTTTGGTAGCTTCGATGGTTTCTTCAGCACTCTTGGACAAGTATTCGGCACTTATATCTCTTTGTTGAATGACTGTAAGAACCACCTATGCAGCGGGCAGCTGTAGTGAACATGAAAAGCTTAGAGAAATGCATGATAATTAATTGTTTCAGGGAAATGCCGCAAGAATAGATGTATTCCAAAAGATTCAGAGGCTGAGATGGTGAAGTGATTTCGACTTGATTGCGAACTTGATAATGAGAATGATGAGAGGCTATTCCCTGATCATACCTACATCGAATATTATCCCTTTATACTTGGTCTGTAACACAGAACACTGCCAGCACATTTCTTTCGACTTAGTCTCCCTAACACTAGTCTCTGTAGTGCAGGAATTAGCACTTTCAATAGTCTGTACACGCTTGCTACTGATATGAGACATTATATGAGAATGGACAGTGACCGCCAGTCAACACGACAATCTCAAACATATATCATACTAGCTACACTGAATGTGTGGCGTCACCTTTTGGTTTCATATATTGTCTCCAGATTGGTGCCACCAACATTAACTATCTACTGGAATGTAGGACAATAACCTTGTATCCCAATTGCCTAACTAGGAAACGGAATTCCATGAACAAAATGGAAAGTATATAAGAGGACAAAACAGAACTTTTGAAGAGAAACACTATGAGACAGGATTTGGGGCCGCCCCACAAGTGTGACTGCCATTCGTTATACCGTAGGGGGATAGGGTTAAACGTAGGATTCTCAAGACAATCCCCGGATTATCCGCTGCGGAGCGAATAGTTGAGACCCCACGGGTACCCGGCGGATATCCGTCAACCCTTCCCGGTACGGATAATCCGTATCTGTATGAAATAATCCGTCGATTTGTGGACTTCCCAGAATAATCGGATCTTAAGTTGAAGGGTGTTATGGTGATGGGCTGATGGGGGGGTAGGTTATGGTCAAGGATATAGAATTTTTGGGGTAGAAAATGGGAAAGTTGGTGTAAGTAGGGTATCGCAGATTGTAGACAGTCTCATCAATAGTTTTTCCAACTTGTAAACTAAGAACTTTTCTATCTACTCTCATGAAAAGGCGATAATAGTATATACTTTATATTGGATTATAGTAATCTGGAATTATTTAATATATTGATCTGTAGGAAGTTATTTACTTCTGAGATCGATTGTTAGATGCTCGTTTCCAGACATAGGGGGAGGGGAGGGCAAGGAGAGGTGTCGGCATAAGATTCACTGAGCTACAAGAGATATTCAGGATCTATCACTTGTACAGACGTTACCAACTGGGAGGTATTCGACGCGATCGGTTAGATCCATATAGTACGGGAGTAGTGGGATATAGAATAATCTCACCCGTAACTATATTGGCTGTATGAAGAACTTCTAATGAAATCTACAACTGAACCATAAGTCCTACTTCCTTTTCTCTCTCGCTGGGATGTTTAATAGATTTCCCTAGTATATTATTTGACTCTTCCTCCTTCATTAACCATCGGCTCGATCTCTCTCATATAGGTTTTTCACTATATGGTCCAATCTTCTCTGCCTTGAAGCAAGTTCTGACAAGAGAGCACAAATTCACAATTGGGGCTTTATATCACCGAGCTGCTTCTAGCCTTCCATCACATATCGCATATTGAAGAATAGCAATAATTATATTTTCATTAAGCATATTAATTAACTAAAACCATCACCAACATCAATCGTATCCATAAGGAGCTTCGGTAGCACGCAGTGAATTCAAGTAATTGCACATCCGACCAATATTCCAAGAAATTATTTTTACCTCTTCCTCATAGTTAATCATCATCAAGGATCCTATTCGTGTCGTCCAGCAATCCAAATCCATCCATTCAATCACCGCGAGCCGACTAGAGGGAAAGCGAGGAACAGAGGCTTTGGAGCGAGCAGGAAGTTCCTCCTCGAATAACTACTCCTGCGGGTGAAAGGGGGGGTTGAGGCATACATAATATTCCTCTCACGTCGAAATTGCAATTTGGAACAGCTCTGTTGATGAACGAAGAAAATTCATCGATGGTTTCCCCGGACAAGCCAAAATCAGCCGCGAAACATCCGTGGGAAGACTTGTCGAGTTCGGTAACAAGTTTTTGGATAACACCGAGGTACTTGGAGCTACATTAGCTTTCCATATTTATAACTGACTGAGAAGAGCCACCTACATCTCTATATGTGGTGCAGACTGAATTTCGACCGTTGCTGTCAAGTACGCTAAGCCTAGTTGCAAGTTAGATTTAGCTGTGCTCAAAGGCTTTCTGTATATGATAGTTTCTTACGGGTCTGATTCGATAGCATTGATATAGGAAGATATAATTGTGTTCATAGAACTTATTTTATCGACCCACTGGTTTGAGGTGTTAGTCTTATTCCTAACAGTGAGGAGTGAAATCGTATACCAGGGCGGGATCGAATGAACTCAACGCTTCTTCTAGAGTTTTACGTAATCTATTGACGACGTCTTGCGTTCCTGAGATGGTCATGGACAAGTCGTCGGCAATCGTGCCACTTTGTTGAATAGTTCCAGGAAGTCTAGGAAATAGAGCCTGAGGAGCGGAAAAGGCAGCGCCAACCATGGCGAATATGATAAGCTTGGAGGAACGCATGACAATTATGGTAATTAGATACTGTAAGCACAAATATATATCCAAAGATTCAGAAGTCGAGATAGTGGAGCGATTAGAGACTTGATTGCGAAGCTGATAATGAATTGATGATCGAGTTGATGATAACAATGATAAGATGCCAGTGCTGTTCTCTCCTCCTGCTTATGTGGAATTACATCCCTTTATAGTTGAGTCTGTAGCACAGAATACCGTGATTCTGTCTTTCAATGTTGTACACACGGTAACACACCCCACCCACTAAAGCGAGACATTGTTTCTTGTGGATATCGTTGATGGGTTGGTATTCATAATATTGATTGTATCTTGACGTACTGGACTTCGGTATGGAATGTCCTACAATAACCTGATTAGAACAAAAGCTTGCCTCATAATTGCCTAATCAGGATGCCACATTCTCTGAAAACATTGAAATGCACTACATTCTAGTATTCCACTAACGTATGAGACGGAATTCAGGGTTGGTAACTGTGAGATCGAAAGATGACGCCGCTCCAAAATTGTGACTGCTATTCGATATGTCTCGCCTTCTCTTATAATAATACTCTGTTCAGATCGTTTGGAGGTCTTCTCACGTTGACTTTCTACACGAGGAAGTTCTGACGGCCCCCCCCTGATTCCGTTCATTCGAATTTTCCGGACTCGGACATCACTCCTCGGAATCCGTGCATGGCCACCTCTCCGACCTGCATCTCGAGGTGCGTTAATGCCAACAACTCGTGTCTGGCGCAACAAACACAGCACGTGTCTCAAAATTTATATCTTCGTCCAAACTACAGACCCTACATATTTGTGTTGGCCCTGCGTAACCAAGATCTCCAACAGGTCTTGGATGGGTCCAAATCTGAGTCGGTTCTACCCACACTTACCTTAATCGTACCTCATGGTTTCATAACACGTCTCACACAGTTCATGATCACCCACATGTTGCGGCTGCAGAACATCGGGGTCTTTGATGATCGGCGATCGCACGGTAGAACTTAGTCTCTGCATACTACACTAACACCAAAGCCCCATGAAAGAGTCTTTTTACCTCTATTTTGCTTGGTTCTAGTATGTCTTGCGCTTAAGAGCTGCAGAGTGCTAGAGAGGCTTGCAATTGGGCACGATATATTCGGAATGTCAGGTACCCGGCGTGTCAACGCGGGATAGGACGTGGGACTGACTATTGATGATTTTCAGCCGTGAATAGCTTCATTCTATCCGCTGCGGGAAGGGTGGTGGGAAAAAGTGCCAAGGACGTGCTTATCATTCGGTCGGACCTAGTGCAACAACGACGAGATTCTTAGAGGGTATAGAATAGGTACAGAATAGGTGCAGAATAGATACAGAATGGGTATAGAACGGGTGCAGAATGCTGTAGAAAGAGCGCAGAGCCGTGCAGAAAAAAACAGTTGTATGCGTTTACCTTACTGAAAAACACATACAACAATTAGACATGCAACAAACCGAAAAATCTAAGTCGGCTGACATCTAGCCAATCAAATCACCCCACTTCCCTCAGCTTCCAGCCACACTATCACCCCTCCTCCAGCCACTCTCCACGGTGCGGAAGTACGTCCAGGGGAAAGAAAGCATCGCCTGGTTGGGAAGGTTGTCGTGTGCTTGATCTGCATGCAGTAGTGGGGGAAAGTATAAGACCTATTTCAGATGTGACCTGGCTCAGCGCACTATTTCCTTACCTAGCCTTACCTACCTGCTTTACCCACCAATATGGAGGTCTCTCCTCCTGGATTTCTACGGTGAATTACTGGCTAATACGCTGCTGCAATCTGACATAGCAGCATTTAATAAATATCTATTCATATTCCCCCCGTTCCTCACCCAGTAAGTATCTTTCTCCTCCTTTTGTTTCGTTTCCGACTTATATACCCCCCCGCCTTTCCTTCTCCTGCATAAGTTAACTTAACCCCGCTCACCAAGGAATAGGTGACACAAACTTCCTCTCCATACTACCTCCGCAATGCACAATCCCGACAACAGCACGAGCAAACTACATGATGTTACCTTCCCATTCCATCATAGTCTGCACATGCGTCAACTGGCGCATATGCTTGGCGGCTGTATTTGTATTATGATGCGGAAGTGACCGCGAATCAAGGGTCATGATGGATTGATGGCGGGAAGGTGCAGATTTGTCGATGATGAATGAGCGAATCGAACAGCTCAGTTTAGAAGGCACTGGATGTACTTTTGCTTGGAATTTTAGGGGTTTAGATTTGCGATTTCCGGCAGGTGTTTTGGGCAGGACTTAAGTGGAAGTACTGAGGGGATGAAAAAGAGGGGATTGAGCAAGCTTTAACAGGAAGGCAAGTAACCACTCCATACTTTTCATTGATGGGAGAATAAATAATATGTATATTGAATATGTGATGGAGCTGCGCCGGGCGCAAAAACGACGAAAAGAAGCAGGCGACAAGACAAAACCAGTTTGATGTTACCTGCCGGTTACCTTTCGCTCGTACCATCGCATAGGAGGATATGTTACAATGGTGAAGACGCCGCTCAGGAAAATGCCTACATCTCCTCCATAGGGTCCGAATTTGAGCGCAATGGGTCCTGATGGGATTATTAGTCATTGAACGGAAGGGGAAAGTGAGAGGAAGTGTACTTACCGACATACCAAACTTGTGCCATACCGGGTAAACCACCAGCGAGGTACCCAATCAAGAGCGACATGACAGCGGCTAAACCCCAGGGTAATTTACTCGGCACGTCCCAAACATTCAGATTGTAACCCTCCTTGCGACGGAACCAGACGTCTTCGATTAAGAGGATAAATGTGAACGAGACGGTCCAGTACCCGAGCAGGGATACAAAGTCGCTAACAATGGTGGATAAGTGCGAGCGGCCGGCAATAGCCAAGACGGCGATGACGAGGGCGTTGACAAAAGACCAGACGAAGCGAGGGATGGCGTGAAAGTAGTGGCCGAGAAGTTGGAGGGAGAGACCGCTGGAATAGTTCACTGCGACGTTGTTTCCGATGACAGAGAAGACGAGGAGAACAACGCAGAACTTGGCGAAGCGGTATGGATGGTAGGATTGGATGAGGAGACCACCAAGTCCGTGGTTTACGTAGGCGTCTGTGAGTTCTGGGTTGGCGGTTGATGCGAGTGCGGCATTTCCAATGCATGCGCCGATGACGGTTACGAATACTGTAGGGATGGAAATGCCGAAGATAGTAAGGAAGAATATTTTCCAGCCCTTGGTTTTGGCGGGGTAGTTGCAGTAATAATCCGAAGCCATTGAGCACCATCCAGACGCAGAGGAGAAGCAGACGGCGAAGAAACTGAGCCAGGAGCCAGAGAATCCAAGACCGGTTTCAACACCTGGAATACTTGCATCCATCTTTGGCGCAATTTGACCAATCAAGATACACATGAGTATGAATGTCATGATCCATGAGTATTTCTCCCATGTGTGAATTATCTTGAATCCGAAGATGGACACAACATAACTGAGGATTGCAATAATGACGATTCCGACAGCAATTGTCATGGTATAATTCGAAACGGCAGCGAGAATTTGTCCCACAACGACCATGTTGACTACAGCGAAACCCCCACCAATGATGACATTGAGAAGCGAGCAGAGCTTAGCGCCGTAGAAACCGAAAGAGTATCGAGATGTCGAGATAGCACGCAGACCGAGCTTAAGTATTGTCAGCCTCATCTTCACCACATATCAGAAGAATTGGTATGGCACTTACCCTTGGACCCAGAGTACCGCAGTAACCTGTGCAAGCAGCACCCAAAATAGTTGCGACAACAATTACGCTAACCGATGCACCAAGAGATAAACCGTAGACTTCAGGATCCGGACCCAGAAGACCAATTGGAAGGGTACCGACATGGCATGTCATTGACCACCAGAGCAAGAAGACGTTCAGAATAGACGGAGGTTGCTTGTCCTCTTCGTGAATGCGATCAATTCCCTGGGTCTCGATTCCCATCTTCTCATCGAGCCATTCTTCCCCACGTCGCAGCTGGCGCAGGAAGCCTTTCTTCTGCTGGAGCTCTCTCGCCAGAATTACTTCTTCGGATTCGCCCACGGAATCAGGCGTGCCGTCGTCGACCACCGCAGTACCGAGGTCCTTTTCGAGGCGGCCGGCCTCCAAATCATGCGAATGCTTGACCGCATGAGCATGCTTGAGGTCGGCTTGTTCACCATGGACGAAGTCTGACATTGCGCCGAAAAGGATTTCTGACCACTGTTGAGAGTGCAGAAATCGAAAAAAGAGAAAAAAAGCGGCTGCGGAGGGTAGGAAAATCAGACAGAGGGGGATACCACCAGGCTACATATGTATGCAACGGGAATCCGAGGCTGGGCCTTCTAGAAGATTAACCAGCAGCATGGGAAAATCCTTCCAGATCTCGGCGACGAATCAATTGCACGAGCGCGATAGGTGAGCCGTACGAGCGCTTGATAAGGACATGATGGGCATCGCGGACATGGCAGCTTGAAGCAGCTGCAGCCGTATTTAGTGGTTCGTGGAAGATAAGAAGACTGGTTGGTCGAGTCTTGGCTGTTGCTGCATCGGGAAGGTCTTTGGGTGAAAACTGGGGATTTGGCGAGGGGCAAGGTACAGAGTCGGACGCCCCGTTCGCGATATCTTCATTCGGCCGACAATGCCCCGGCTAAGCTTGCTTCGCGTACTATCGGCAGACGCCGCGCACCACTGCTTGGACACGTCTCGTTGGACAGATTGGTAGATTATGGGCACTAGGAGGCGAGATACGGGCCACAGAACTTTAGTAAATAGATAAATCTCCACGAAACTAGATGAAGCTTCACGATAGTGGCCACCTAGAGCGTTGGCTATCGTGTACGAAACTACTTTTCAGCTAATCGGTCTAATTTAGTCGATAGGGGAATTAGACGAAAAGGGCACAACGCAATAACTGGTCAATCGATAACGAGAAAGAGGAGCCACGAAAATGTGTCATGCGGGGCATCGCGTAACAGCATAACTTATAATGCTGTGAACGGACAACGTTTTCTTGTCTTCGTCCGGTGGCACGAAATTTAGAAAGATCGTTTTCGTACGAGCTTGGCTGACACGCTGACAGGCAGGGTTTTCGTGCCACTGTGTGACGGTGCGACGTGATACAGGCTCGAAAGTGGCGGGATGTCATCACGTGGCGAGGTTGGACAATGTGTGATTGTTGTGTAACGTCATGGATGTGTTGTTGCTGTGGGAAGACAAGATGATATTTACGGAGTATATATAGATGGGAAGACACAGCTCCCGAGACAATCCGGGAGTTGATATCGGAGTATTGGCGCCAAGGTGCTTGTCGCGGTGACGGCAGTACCAAGCTTGAACCCAAATTTGACGACATCTCTTGGAATTTGTGTTTCCGATTGAAAGGCTGGAGAATCGTTGTAAGGTGTAGCTGCACGGTGCTGCTGAGCTGGCCATTGCCAATGCTTTCGTTAACTACCTGAAGTCTCTGATACATTGACCTGGTACCTACCAGTCTTGTTTTTGTTTTTGTTTTTTGTTTCTACTTATTTTTTGTTGATGATGCGATGGCTGAGAGTCGCAATTCGCCGATGAGTGCATCGTGCAAGAGCTCTTGATTTAGTGTTACCTCCCCAAGTACGTTGAGGGGCGTGTCTGTAGATTATATCGCCCCCGATCACAAATTGCGGGGTTTCTGTATTTCAAAGCTCGCTATTTCTTTCGGGAACATTTCATGGTTATTGGTCGCATTCTTCTTCTGCAATGGTCGAGGAAGAGCCGCAAATCACCGATGGGTACAACGTGCAAGATCTCTTGACTGGGTAGCACCTTACCAAGTACGTTGTCGGGCGTGTGGTTAGACCAGGTTGCGAAGTGCGGGGTTTCCGTATCTCAAAGGTCGCTGCTTCTTCTTGGAGAATTTCATTGTCAGATTCTACGTCTGTAGTGGTGCAGTACTTTGCGGCTCATGTCATCCATCAAAGTACAAGATTGCGTTGGTCCGGGCGGAAATATGATGAGCACATCTATGCATTGGGTCGGCATCAAACTGTCCACACCCACCTCACCCGCCCACTGCATCCGTGTGTGATAGTCTGAGGTTTTGAGTCCTTGAAAATGTCTGCTATACTGTGGATTTTTCCCGTAGACAGACTTTTCCTATGTGGGGACGTTTCCTGAATGATTCGATGGATCTTATTCGGCTGCTGAACCTCCTTGTAGATCTGAAGATCGTGGTCTCTATATAGCTGAAATCTGCTTTCCACGACTCTCTATGAATGCCATCGAGTTGATATGGGTTGGGTTCACGGACAACAACGCACTCAGAGTGCAGTCATTGAAGGACTCATGTAGTGAGCTGTTAGTACTTCAGATGAAACTCTCTTTTACGATTTTCTTTTCCATCAATCGCTTGTGTTATCGAGTAGTCAGTCATCAAGTTAGTCTTTCTTAGAAATGACGTGAACAGGCCTAGCTGTCTTACTGTTGCAAGTTTGGGCTGCACAACGGAGATCCGGATAGGGGCTGGATAATCCGCGGATAATCCGTTTTAAGCCGGAGCGGATTGCTTCCCAAACGGATACCCAACGGAGCTCAAAATCGAGGCGCGACAATCAGTGGCGTGGAGCGGTTCAGAAATCAGGATATCCAAACGGAGCGGATTCTTTCTGCGCAGCCTACCTGCGACCATGCGCTTCCAGAGCTTCTTTCTGGTTCTAAGTTGTTTTAGGTAGACCGAAGACGTGATGTATCGGGGAAGGTAGCTATTCCTGGAAACAATCGGTAGACTCTTGTGATAGTTGATGTTTCACCAACCTGTTGGGCACATTCTGTTCTTGCGAAGTTGCGGCTGGAAATACATGGTATGAAGTTTCTTGCTTGAACACAAAGACGTTATCTTCCACCCAAATTGCTCTTACAAGCACGAAGAAAGATCTTATCCCGTTCATTTAATTGTTGTGTTGGGAACCAATTTCCAAAGGGAGGTGGAGCCCGCTCAATTAACCATGCAATAACTCTACACCCGCGTACAGGAAGGAGAAATCGAAGATAGTTAATCGCTGGAATATTGGCTGTATCTATGTCTTTCACAAGATGCTCGCGAAGACCTCGTTATATTAAACAATTATGTTGACCAATCGATTTGTTCCTATCAACGAATTCTGCTTCTTCTCAGCCGAGTATTGCACTTAGAACACGGAACTGACGCAATGAACTGGTATGAAAAGCATGCTATGTATTAGTAAATTGCTGAATAATGTAATCGCCTCGTACTGATGCTATTTGTGCTTTCCTTTTGCGAGTTGAAGATCACAGCGACGCGACGGCGAGACGCAGTGGTGAAGTAGCCATAATAAGAACGGAAAGACTACAGTGAAGAGTAAGTTATTGCACATTTCACTCAGAAATCTCCTCATTGTGACATGTACATGAGTAATTGGATACTTTTCTTTTTTAGAAAACTTGGTCCCACGCTGCCTAAATAATATCTAACATTATTCCGGCCACTCCCAATACATGATCCCTCATGCAATGTGATTTATATGGAACGTTCAAATGTTCCATTAGCTCATCCATATCTTTGAACCTAGTATGGCAACCTGACATTCTGGAGTAGGGGACATAGCAAGCAGGGCTATTTCCAACAGCGAGTCTCCCACTTCGCGTCCACGCGCCCTTGATCCAAAGATTAAAGCAAGAAACATATTTTTCTGCGCATTTAGCACCAGTTTTGGTATCGAAATGAGCCATCAAGCTTTCCTTTCTCGTGAACCGACGCCCACAGCCATTGCCATCGTCATCGGCACATGTATATCCCTCACCATCATGGATCCTCTGATGTCGATTGCGATCCTTCTTTCTTGTGAAAGCTTTGTCACAAGTGCTACACTTGTACCACCTTTCCTTGGAATGAACTCTCAGGTGCTCCCTCAATGTACTACCCCTCGTGTAACTTCGAAGGCAATGCGGACAATGAAATGCTTTCCTCTGTCCCGGATCCCCAAACGTTTTAACACATCCCGGACAGTCGAGTGAGCTCGACATAGTGCGATCCTTGCCACATGTCCGACAGCAACGTTTATTCGACGCCTTTTCGGGGCTTTCAGGACTTTGGCGGCTTTCTTCCTGATCGGCGGTGCTACCAGAGGAGGGAGGCTCTTGGTGAGGAGATGAGGATGCAAATGATGGGCTAGGGTGTGTGGCTGGCGGTGGAAAGGACATCAGATCAGGCGTGTTCCCGTTATCCGTAAACCACAACCTTTGCGTGTCCACACGTTGGAAAAGACTAAGGGCACCTGCAGCTTCCACGACATGTCGATGTGGATCCGGAGCTCTCGGACTGTTTTGAACCATAAGCGATGTTGTTCGGTCTGGAATTCTCCCTTGCTGCTGATGTGCTTCTTGGAAGACAACTTCATCTCCAAAAGGACGCAAGGAATTGGGATGTGGGGATGCAATGATTGGATTTTGGTTGGTGTCGGGTCGAGAGGAAAACTCGACATGTTCGTAATGTTCATAATGATTGATGACAGCGACGAATGCTCTGAGTTGAAAAAGAAAATACGAGTCGATCTCGTCGCGTCGACGGCCAAGAGATACAACCAAGTTCTCCAGTCTTGCGATAAGTTCTTGGGTTGTCGTTATGGCACATTCTAACAGCGGCGGCGCTGAAAAGCTGAAATCCTCCGCCATGAAAGCATTTGTTGTATTTCTCCAAGAAGGTGGCCAATAACCGATAGAGTAACTGGAAGTTCGAGAAATTTAGGAGGTGCGAGGTACTCGAATGAATAAATCTTTGCGGGTCTTTCGACGAGGTAATGTTAAACTGTGTAGGTCTGCGATTTACGGGGCCATGATATTGTTATTGTATCTGCGAGTAAGGATCCTGACAGGGCCATGATTCGACCGACATACTTGTTGCGCCAGTGATTGCAGGGCCGGAACATAATACACAGCCGCGATTCTTTGCAGGACCGCGATACCTTTGCAGGACCGACCGATACTTTGCAGGGCCATGATTCTCGAAGGCTCTGATCCTTTCCCGGAGGACCAGAATGATACGCGGCTGCGATTCTTTGCAGGGCCACGATTCTGCAGTGCGCAGTGCAAATGCGACATGAAAGTGGAGAACGGCAAGATGCAGGTACATAGTGACCCCCCAAATAAAGATTAAATTTATTCTGGTAGATTCTATCAACAAGCGTAGTTTTATCGAATCAGATCGTCAAGACTCTGCAATACATAGTGGAATTTTAACCAACAACCGGGGTATACTTATTAACCTTTATTATGGCTGTCACGATGGATCCATGACATCTATCCACTTGGGCCTTCGGAATGTTCTATAGATTAGGAATAGTGGCAGAAATACTTGGTACCCCTGTGCATGAAACCGGTGTAGAAACCAGTTGCCAGGAACCTCAAAGGAAGATCATTTATTGTCCGTGCTTCCAAAAATTCCCAGAATCCTTGCCGACTTCGTCCAAAAGAATCCACAACACCACCCACCAGGGCCACCACTCCCTCCACTCCATCACCGCGCTCACTGCTAGCATGCTTCAGATTCATTTTACCGTCGACTACACAGCCATTTCCACTGGCCATGTCTTACTCTTTCCATCCGTACATTCAGATCCATGACAATCGAATTGTATCCCTTGGTGTCTTGCATCGTGCGGACATGGGCCTTCGGAATGTGCTCGACCCAAGGACATGTCGAGCCCGCGCCCGCTTTACCGGAACTGATGGTGCGGTGCTGGTAAGGATGCTTTTGGTTGGCATCCAATCGAGTGCTACTGTAAGTGGTTGTCAAGTGTTATGCGAACCCCACTGCAGTCGCACTAGGCAACTTTCGTCTGGCTGGCAGTGTGGGAAACATCATCGAGACCAAGGCAATCTAGCGCTGCTCCACGCAGGCCGGTAACCGCCCTCCACAGTAATTTTATTTCTTAATGTCCTAAGTACTATACAAGTAGTATCTACGCCATATGGAAGGTGAACGGGTAACCAAAACAGATTCAGCTACAGTAAATTCGTCTTGGCCAAGGATAGTGGAGTGTGCACACGACCGTGCAGGGAGGCATTTAAATTCAGTCCCATTTATACTCAGGCGCACACGCACACGCACACGCTCACACTCGCAAACGCTCACTCCATACCTTCCACTGACCGCAGACCTTTCCACCCGAAAATCAGCCTTCTTTTCTATTGAACTTTCTTGCTAAACCTTGCCTTTTTTGCTCACCCTCTGTCTGACCTGCTTTGTACATTCTCTTCCTCGCCTATCACATACCTAGAACACCACATTCGGCCGGAATCTTCAATTCAGCATCGCCTGCATTGTCTTGTCTTTTCAGCAACTTAGCAATGCCGACGGCGCCGCTAGTGCCGGGAGGCATACACGTTGCTCCAAAGCCGCGTTCTTGAACGAGCAGGGCCATCTGTAGGGATGACGGTAGTAGGTGCACCTTGCCATTTATAAAGTATCTTCTTCTCTCCTCGTATTTCACTCTACTCACTTCGAGTTTTCTACAGCAATCACCACCACGCACAACAACAATCTCCTATTTCACTTTACCATCACCATAACATGGCTCCTCTATCGACCGAAAGTCAACAAGCTCAAAACATCTGGACGCCTGATGTCATTGCAACTATTGTTTATCGAGTTATCATGGTTATTGTTAGCCTGATATACATTTGGAGGAAAACATATTATTCGCCGCGTCCGGTAGATGGCAGTAAGCCTAACTGATCCCTATCCCCCACTGCCCCTTACAGTTAAGGTTACGTCGCTAATCGCTTATTCCCCAACAGTGGAACAATTAAGGTTATTCCACCTCCAGCTCCTCGCGGCACAGACTTCTACATTGCAATCGCAATCTACAACACACGAGCCGATAGACTCTTCCACCACGACTAACGCTCCGAAATCAACAACTGCGGCTGATGTAATAGCAGTTGCTGCGCAATGCCTTGGATCTGTCGTCTCAACGGCACTCAATGGCGGGAACGATGACGGACCTTCTTTCATATTCAACACCAATTCATATACTGTACCGGCGTCGCCCGAGTGCGCGAAGCACAGATCTGGCGGATAGTTGAAATTAGAAGCTATGAAATAGCATCTTGGGGTGGTGGTTTTAAGCATCGTGTCAAACATGTAGCGTGGTGTTAGGCGCGGGTAGGCTAGCGGTCAGGCTAGTAGGACCTATACATTTGAGCGCGGAGTCAATTGTAAAACTATTTTTGTACATTATTTTTCACTGTCTGGATAATTGAACTCGGGGTCGAGATATTCAGTGTGAGGTCTCACTACAAAATTATTAGCTCTTGATAATGTTCTCCCTGCCCTGTTCATTGTCTGCTGCAGAAATCTTGGTAGGCTGCGAAATGGGTACCCATGAGTGGGGTTTCCAGATGTCCAGCTACCCAGCACGGGGGACACCTACCTGAAATGGGTAGGAAACATGGCCCCAACCCACGCAACGGGTACCTATCAGCAATGGGTGCCCCAACCCCGCGAATACTCTCCGACCTCCGTAGTACGGGGGTTCTCTCCCGGTGGGTAGGTTCACAGCCCCTGTCTTGGCCTACGCCAATTCTCGAAGTTCCTTTATCATTGATATTTCTGCAGTCTCGTTATTGAATATCGAAACAAAGATCATCATCGAATTGCTTTCTGAATTCAGTCGCAAGAGGAACAACCATAGGCATAAAATCCCGGGCATGAACACCATGATGTACTCCTTCGCTACTGCAAGCCTGTCCGTGCCCCAGTATCCCTTTGGAAGTGCGATAAGGCCTTGCTATTCACGTTTTCTTTCGCGAAATGAGATCTACCACCAAATCGGGAATGGGTGGGATCTCCAGAAACACCTGCTGCAATGCCTTATTCTCGTAAGGTATTCGTCACATTAAAGAATTCAGAATGCGTTCTGCGAGAGAGCTAAAACAGTGGAGACTCATGTGGGGTATAAGAATCATATAACCTTAGCAGTTGCTAGTTAGGTTGGCCTCGCTATTCCCCGCATTTTTCCCATAGCTTAGCATGCTGATGTTCCTAGCTCACCACTCAGGCACAGCGCCTGAACTGGCCTCTCAAGTAAGTTAACTCTCCAGGCGAGTTATGGTTCTAATGAACCTTAGATGCGCAATCTTACAGAGATTTGAGATCCAGTAACAGGACCGTGTGGGGAAATAGCCGATTTCACTAGTTGGGTCATCCTTGAGGTTCCACGGAATACTATGCAGATTGTGTCACGATAGGATATGATGAACATGTCAAATAAGATTCAGTAATTGGTTTTACATTTGCTGAGAACATAACTTGAGAGGCCGCAAACGGTCCAAGTAGTTTCCTAGCTTCGTGCTACACTAATTCATCCACCAAAGGCAAGTGGGAAGATTACCTCACATAATCAATCTAAGCTTCAAACTTTCTCACACTAATCCATCTCAGACAAGTAGAAATTCTCACTGGATTTTCGTTGGCATCCCAATAGCTGGACGGGGTGACTGATTCGATCCATCCAATGTCATCTGAGCGTTTCCATAGGCTCCGTACACGGACCCCCCTACGGCATGCGCCTGCCTTGGAAATCTCATCTTGGACGCCGTGGCCCATCCATTTGGCCCAAATGCTGAGTCAATCCAAGCTCTATCCTTTTTCTGCTCAGCCGTGGCTGGGTGCCGCGCTTGATAGACACGTGACGCATCCGCGGCCCAACGCGCTTGATTATCCTCGAGCTTAGCTAGATGATTGTCGATAAAATAGGCATATAGAGCACGTAGTGAGGCGGTCTGGCCAGGAGGAGCTCTGGGTTCGCCGTCATAAGCGTTTTGATTCCACGGATACTGCTCGTCGAACACGTAGCATGTTAGGTCAATCCAGTTGGAAACGCGCATCCACTTATTCCAAATAGCGTCACCGTTGGGTGGTTTAAACGCAAGAAACTGGAAAACTCCGGCCTGGGTGCGAATACTCTGTTGCGTCTTTGTCTTACTTTCCTTAAGGATACTCGGATAGTCCTTACTAAATCAATGCCCTTTGGCACCATTGATCGGTCCCCACAACAACGCCAAGTTAGCTTGCGTGCGCTTTACAGTTAGTCGCGTATTATATTCAACGCCATCCGAGCGCCCAAAGCCGTAGGCGATCACCAGGATAGGGAATTCGGATCCATCTTCCGCGGTAGGTGTGTTAAGCTGCGCGCTGGCCATCTTGAATGGGGCGCCAGACTGCGTCTGTCCCATGACCACCTGCAAGACTGCGAGGTTATGGGAGTCAGTAATTGCTTATCAGGAAAACATTCTGAAGAAAGACGAGTAACACCTATAACGATGATAGGGAGTGGGATCTGAGATCTGGGAACCAGGACTAGGCAGTGAGAACATAAGGGTATTCAATGCATTAAGCTTACCCCAATTGGTCGACGGCATAACCCATCCGCCAGGTAACACAACACCACTGCATAGCCATATCATAAAATCTCCTAGAGTTTGTGCTTCGTATACGTGGTCGGCTGATAGAAACATCATAACGGTTAGTTTTTATTTGTGTCTCGAACAGTGAACTTGTGTGCAGTGACTGGACTCCTAAGGAGAGAGAACATATGATTTGAGTAGACTCACTTTGAAACCCCATGCCCCCCGCATACTTTTTTGCCTCAGAATTGGTAAGCTTGACCATGTTGGGCGTGCACGCGGCCGCGCTATTGTCGAAGAGGAAGTTCTTATCGATGGTGGAATCCGCCTGGGCCGCGCCACACTCCTTGTACCCACCTACGCTAATCCAATAACCCACTCCATTGATTTTCACCATCACCTCCTTCGTCTTCAGGCGCCTTCCCAGAATGCTCTTTGACTTTGCAGGCGTGTTCCCGACTTCAGATGATGTGCCTTGGAGCCAATCACTCATTGGCCAGGACCAACCGTCATCAGACTCCTCCAAGTCCCGCTTTGCCGAAAATGAAGCGTAGTTACACTCAACCTGACCGTCGCCATCAGTTGATGGGTACACTATCTCACAACTTGGAGCGGTGTCATCCTCGTCGTTTTGTCGAATGCCGAGGGCTGCATACTGCCATCTCTTAGATACTAGCGTAGGGTCACTATTTGTTTGATTGTAATCTTCGCCGCACAAGGGACAAGTAGAAACGTTTGGTTTAGCTCCCACATCATCTGCAGTGAATGGGCAGCTGAGAGTAGGGATTCTCAATAATGGCCCAAGAGTCAGACTCCTTTTATTGAATTCCGATTCCTCCTTGTAAGGGAAGTCTGCTGTGAATCTGCGGGTTTCTTTGTCACTCAAACCCCGTTTTGTGCTACCATTCGTGTCTGGTTCTGTTGCAGAGCACGTCTGCTCAATAATGGCGTACGGGGGTGATGACCACAGAGGGTATTGTGAAGCTCCACCAGGCAACACCCATTGCAGAGATGGTGGCACATCGAGGGAAACGTAAAGCGAGGCACCCGCATTGACCCCGTAGCAAAAGTCTGCGTCGGTGGAACTGTAAACAGCGGAGGCATAGGCGGTTACCCAGCCATCGGCTACAAGATTGATGGTCGTTGATGGAACACTAATAAATTTGGGGTTGAAGTCGATTCCAAAGCTAGCTACTGGTTTGATGTGTGCTGTAATCTGCCCGTTTGCATTAATGCTCCAATCGATTGTCGGCTTGCCAATTGCCTGAGTCCCATCAGTGCCAGGGGTATCGGTACTCTTAGGGTCGGCGTCACTCCCTCGATCCGGCAAAACGAGTTGCGTGTCCCAATCCGCTAGGGTGACGTGTGCCTCAAATTTACCACTGAGAGAGAGATCAAAGTTCACGCTGCCGTAGAGCTTAAAGTTTGGGCCCACGGTGACAATCCCAGGTATAGAAAATGTAGCGCCGAAGTTCTCAAGGCCAAAGAGCTCCACATCTTTTGTGTCGTAGTGGGCGCTCACAAGGGCGTCGATCATGAAAAGGGCCTGTATATTGCCTGAATTCTTAAACCATAGATAAGATCCACTTAGGTCAACCGGAGTACCCAATGTACCAATCATTGTGAGTCCGAACGAGGTGTCGATGCTAACGCTAGTTTGTGCTTCGACAAGGAGATTTGCAGAGATGTCAACGCCTTTAATAGTGCATTGGTATGTCTCGTCCAAAAGAATAACGTTGAGTGTCTCAGAGACAGAGTGCGTAATAGGGGGCGTACTGACTTCGACTGTAAATAGCTGCTTTAACCAGGCAATAGCATCACTGCCAAACCACCGGGCATGGAGCTCATCTCGAGTCAGAAGACCAGAAAGGTGACTGGTCAAGTCTGTGTGCCAAGAGTCTTCCAGAAATTCGCGATGATTGCCTCCATGCTCTTCAAAGGATCGCTTGCGGCGTCTCATTCCCGGCGAGTCGACAACGGTATCCCAGTAACCCTCTTCATTGCTATAATCAAGTCGCCATTGAGTATCGCCGAGATCACGCGGTACCCTGCGAAAGTCATAATCGAATGTAAGATCATAAACGACTGGATTCGGCTTCGTAGTACGCTTCGTAATATGGCCAGGTACCGACTGGTTCTTGGAAGGAACCATTTCGACCGCGACGGCATATGGTCCAAGGCCACAACCAGAAGGCATATCCAAGATCTTACCAGGGACACCGTGCCCCAGGTAGATTTTATGACAGTTTGAGTTAAGAGAGTCATCGTTACAGAAGATCCGGACTGTCTGAATCTCGTCTGATTGGGTGTTCTCACAGTCGAACATCTCCCAATGCGTTCCATCACGCTTTCGAAGAGAGACCTGGAGCGCTTCGGGAGATACCATCACAAAGAAACCGAATGTAGCAGAATCTGGGCTGGAGTCAGAACCGGGAATATTATCCCCGCCTCGGCCCCAGGTATCATCAACGCTGAGCTCTGCTCGAGTGGTTAGCATTAGCGTCCTGAATGTGCTGGAAAGAAAACTTACTATACTTGGCGTTCACATCATCACCGGTCGGTGGATTAGGAAACAGGTACTCGAGAGGAACAGGCAAAAAGGGCTGAACGCCTCCAGGAGCCGTGCAGCAGAATACTCTGTCTCTAGATGATTGTGAACCACAGCTGCCCCCTCCTCCATCCCATGACTGTGTGAGCTGAACCTCAGTGTCGAAGGCGCAAACATTATCGTAGCAACTGCCATCCTTGCCTTTCCAGTGGCAGACGTTGGCTTGATACGGGCTGTTCTTGGGGCAGCAGAGTTTTTTAGGCTTCAGGGCGCAGTTGTCAAAGAAATCGCCTGCGATAGAGTTCTCATCATCGTTACACGACCCACCGCATTCGGTCGTACGACAGTGACTCTGAAGGCTACTCTAAATAAAACGTTAGTGCGAAACAAAATGAAGATGTACCTTTGATATGTCGTGGGTTGAATATCTCACCGGCAAAGGGCAACAGTAAACTTTGTTTCCGTCGGTACATTTAGCTCCGCCGCCTCCCCAAGGATTTTGTTGTAGTGCGACCTCGTTTTCATGGCATCGGCCATTACATAAAGTTGGGTTTCCTCTCCAGGTGCAGGTACTCGGGTCAGGAGCTGAATCTGCTGGGCAGCAAAGTTTGCTCGTTCCCTGCTGGCCATACTTATCGTTACACTTCTGAGTGGTTATGACAACTTCCCCTATATTACATGCTCCGTCACAATCGGAGAGGTGGCCTGTCAATTAAATTAGTTGCAAATTTCATCGTGAATGTGCCGGCGAGTCTCTGAGATCAAGGGAGTGATTTGGACTCACATTGACCTCCCTGGACGTCTCGCCAATCTGCAGAGGTTGTAACATTGTCGTAAAATGAATTCAATCCGCCAGGATACAGCAAACCTTGAAGAGCCTGAAGGTCGTTTGTATCGAGGTCAATGGCCCACACAGAGAGACCACCTATGCCTTGCGAGTTGGCCCATTCGATCTTTTGTTGAAATGTATCTTCGTCATCAAAACTGTTCTCAATCCGTCAGTCATCGAATACCAACTAAGTGAGACAAATAGACTTACCTAACCCAGTATTTGTCATTCCAAGTAAGATACTTGACAGCGTCAACCCTGTCCCATACTGGGGTGATGTCATTCTGGGTCATTATGTCCATAATCTCCTTGTATGACAGGATTCCTGATGTTTTAGTACACTAAACAAAATTACTGTCAGCATGACATTTCCAACACAGCATCATAGTAGTTCAAAGACTAAGTGGGGTGGAACTAAACATACAGGTCCTGCTTTGGCGCCACCAGAGAACAAACATCCAGGCTGATAGCAAGATGGATCTGTTAGTTGATAACTTCGCCCATAGAAACCGACGCCTAGATTAAAGACATCAGGCTTGATGCCGATTCTCCAGAACAGCGCGAAGGCCTGCTCTATCTCGGTCAAGTTGGTGTGGGCCAAGACTACATTCCCTATCTGATCTTTGGGTCCATCCCATGTGCCGTGGAGATCATAGGACATTACGTTGATGAAATCCACCAGGCTTGCCATGACGAAAAGATTGGGATTATTTGATGTATCGTCGGGAGTGGCGTAGTTCTGAAGGTAGTAAAAGGAAGTGGGAACGGTGAAGGAGGTTACATAGTCGGTTTTGGCGTAGAACTGAGCGACTCTGAACTTTTGCAGAAGTTTCAAGTAGCCTGCGGCGTCCCCAGAATTACCACCTCGGTCCGGTGCACCAGGGTCTAGGTGAGATCTAAGTCAGCCATCTGTCACTATGGTGATTTGGTAAAGGGATCCAATATGAAGACTTCAACCCGAAAGTTGAACCCCATGTATGTGATGCGAGAAACACGGCGCATAACTTACATTCCCAATCAAAATCAACCCCGTCAAAACCGTAATGGGATAGAAATGCCAAGAGGTTTTTTACGAATGTATCGATGTTAGCATCGTTATTAACCATCGTCGTAAACACAGCTTGAGTATCGGCACCGTCATCAGTAAATGCCCAACCCCCGAGTGAAATCATAATCTTAGTGCTCGGATTTGATGCTTTCAGGGCTGTGAAACCCATCAGTGTGTCGTCGGTCACACCTGCCATAGGCTGGATTTCATAAGTGTTCGGCGTTATGGACCCAAATGATACAATCAAGTGGGTGAGAGACCCTAGTGGAATTTCCTTCAACCCAAGGTTCAGGGAGGCACAGGTATCTTTAGCCTTCCAGGCCTCGTAGTATCCGACAATTCGGGACTGAACATTGCTGGCAGCCGCACGGCCCGCACCTGAGCCATCAGGCATCTTACAGTTGCTCTGACACCCCTACAACGGAAAGGATCATCAGTCAGAAGAGAACATAATGTGGTGTTGAATGACCCGAAGGCATGGAGATTGAACTTACCGCACCGCAAAAGTCAGATGTTGTACCACAGAACCCGAACTCAGAGCAACAGACGTTGAGGGGACAGGTGGCATTGAAAGAACTCGCATCGCGGCCACATTCAGCTTTAGCATTGCAATTGCTCCAGCAGATATCGTTGGGGATGGATCCATCGCCACAATGAGTGCCGCCGTAGCCGCAGTAACCACTATTACCACAGCATGCTCCTGGGATTGACAAATACTAGTAAGTAAAGTACCATGTTACATGCGGTAGTGATACCTTACCGGTTGAGCATGGGTTATTGGCGTCACAGGTATGATCTCGCTTCTGAAATCCCGAAGTGCTTGGAAGTGAACTGGCATCGCAGATTGTGTTGGTTGTGTCTTTTGCGCGTACTTTGACCGAGTAATCCATCCAAGTATGCAGAGGCGCTGGTAGATTAGGGCACTGCATGTCTCGCGTCGCCCGCTCGACATTTTGAGTGTGGCCTTTTAACCAGGAGCCAACCTCGCGATGCAGTCTGCTATGGGTGTTATGCGGAGTCGTAACGACGACAGCTACCAGGGCAAGCAGCAATGCAAGCAACGATACAAATCTTAGGTAGAAGGTCGACGCCATGTCGACGCGCAGATGAAGTTGATGTCTCGTGTGATGAATGAAAAGTGAAAATAAAACCCGGATTCGTAGAAAGAAAGGTGTGCCGATCTCAAGAAGGAGAGGTTCTTGTGAGCTTAAATGTGAAAGCAGTTCTCCATTAAGCCCTATGGTGTATGTCAACGTTCAGTTCTTGAGTCTTGGCATAAAGTTGGGAAATACCATGCGGTGAGATTAGAGGGCCGGCAACAGAAACCGCAATCTCCTCGAGTGAATGTATGGTTTTGATTTAAATTGCACTATTAGCAATCAGCTCTCGCTTCGAATATTCACTACGAGTATCGAATTCCACCGATTGAAAGGGAAAATTGGTCAAGTCTGTTCGAAGAATCTGGTCCGAATATAGTTAAAGACCTGTTCGTTCTTTGAAAAACCAATTCTCACAGTATTCATAGGGTGGGTTTTGTTTGCAATTGCAAATGGGGTGAAAGCCTCCACCCTATAACCAAAGCAGTACTGGGAGGAAGTATTGAGAAGCACATAAGGATTGCAGGATACTGCTCGCTTTGTCGGATGCACGCCACTGTCACCGAAACATTGGTAGGTTAGTATTAAACTCGGAACCAAATGCAGGACGGGGCGGACCTTTTGCGATGCCAAGTTGTGAGTGGTGGAGAGTGCTTTCGTTCGTAGTGAATACCTATACGAATGCGATTTAGACGTATACACTAGTAACATCCAGGATTTTGAGGTTATTCAACCTCACAAATTCACCGAAACCGACGGGAAATTTGTGTCAGGCCGGTTGCTTGGTAGTTGGTGTGAGGGCGATTCCTTATCAACAATTATATTAGTGGGACTCACGGTAAATTCTACGGACGAAATAAGTCGTCTATGTTTCTGAGCCCTGGTTTACATGCAGAATCCCACCAAACCATGAAACATGAAGTAAGCACGCTCCTTTCAAGACTCAAGAGTACCAATCCCAGTCGAAATTTTGCAGTACTTATAGTCGGTTCATGACTGCTGCCCATCTTTTCGATCTACAATCTTGGCCTTCGTAATACTACACAATGGTTTCATTCACAGCATTCGTTTTTCCCGTTTTCGCCCTTCTGGCCTTGGCTTCGTTCGTCCAAGCTACAGTTTACGTTACGTCGAACTCTTCCTTCAAAACTATCACCACCGCCTGTTATTCGGCTCTCACAACTGACCTGGAATGCGATACAGCAATCTCCCGGTTACGAAAGGGTTTATACTATCCTGGCATTATTCTAGATTCCCTGTGCACGTCAGACTGTTCGAATGCTCTTGCTGGATATGAAACCAGCGTAATTGCTGCCTGCGCTGGGGAAACTTACGATTCTCTGACTGGTACTGGAGATATCCAAATGGATACAATCCCGCAGATGTTAAGGTATCTATACGATTACGCTTGCTTGGTGGACACTGACAGCGGAGAATTCTGCAACGTTCTCGCAGCCGACTTGATCGGCATTGCTGATGACCAGGGAAATCTGAGTGAGTTGTGCGAGCTATGAAATTGGGTCTTAGAATAGTAAACTGACACATCACAGACTGCGTTGACAATGGCGGATCCTTCAACTGCACCGACTGTGGGTTGAAGCAGTATCAATTCCTGGCTGGTTCGGCTTTCTATCACGATGATGACACCGTCTCGGCCTATTCTTCACTCACGTCGAGCTGCAAGGCTACTGGATATCCGTTGACTACATCTACTTTGCGATTCAATGCGTAAGGCTTAAATCAACTTGAAAGCTTAGGAGCGGATTGCTAATGCGCACTAGAACTGCATCGACAACTGCGAAAACAACTCCGCTCAGTCCCACGTGTACTGGATCAACGTATGCTGTACAGTCAAATGATACGTGCACATCGATTTCTAAAAATCAGGGTGTTGGCACTTTCTGGCTGCTTTTAGATAACGATCTACCAGCCTACTGTGCTAACTTTCCCACCAGCGCCAACCTTTGTATTCAACACCACTGTAAAACGTACACTGTCCGAGCAAATGATACGTGCAAGTCAATTGCACATGCGAATTCCATTAACTACGCGCAAATTCTCGCCTGGAATCCACAGTTTGGCCTGACCTGTGGCAACATCAATAGGACCGTCGGGCTCGAGATCTGCATCAGTCCACCAGGTTTTACCTACAATGCACCCCCTCCTCTTCCTGCAACCACCACCGGAGGCGCTGCTCTCACTGCATTACCGGTGCCTACAAATCTGGCAAATGGTACCACGACTAATTGCGGGTTATGGTATGAGGCCATACCAGGAGACTACTGCAACTTGATAATATTGAAGTTTGGGATCTCCTTGAATGACTTCCTTGTTCTGAATCCCAAAGTTTACTCCAAGTGAGTTGCATTGCCTACACCGATTTACTTCACGCGGGATTGAACTCTGCTAATCAGAGCTCTCTAATCAGCTGCACTAATCTGTATGCCTATGAATCTTATTGTATGAAACCTGTGGGTGATAGTAAGTCCTCCACCACTGGCAACTAAGTCCTTCCCCTCTTCCAACACGTAATAAACATGTTAACAAGATCAAAGTAAGCAATTACCCTGGGGCTTCGGGTTATATAAGCTCCATCACCTGGATCACCACACCAGCATCGCTAATGCCCACCGCGACGCGCATACCTGCGCTTTATGTGTCACCCAAAAATGCAACGATAGCCAATGGTACTCGCACTGACTGCGCCCAATATGTAAACGGCGAAAGCTTCCAGATTGATCTCACCAACACAAGTTTCGTGAGCGCTTGCGATCTGGTCTTGTCAGCATTGGACATCACATTCGCAGACTTCACGACGTGGAATCCCAGTCTGGCTAGGTACAACCTTGCTAATTGTACACTTGACGCCGGATCCAAGTACTGTGCACAGTGGTCCAACAACCATGTGACAAACACAGCTGTCAGCTTGCCAACGGCATTACCTACTGGGGTAAGTGAGATTCGGTATCTTCTTCTTTTGGAATTCGAATGATCCCAGTTCTAACGAAAGGATGAAAAATCAGATTGGTTCTGCGGTCAATTGTACCCAGTACACATACGTAGGCGGCAGACTTGGATGTATTGACATCATTCAGGTGTGGGATATCACCTTGGAGTATTTTGTCTCGTTGAATCCCGAAATTGGCGCAGACTGCAGCGGACTACAAAACTGTAAGTTTCCCACTCGCCATAACAATATCTACTTCCATGGCAGATTTTGTCGCTGACTGAATTCGACACAGATACCTACTACTGCGTCAACACTACGGATACGGTATCGCTGGTTTCCACTTAGTTTTACAATCTACCGCAGAGTGTATTTGAGGAGGGACCGATCAAATTTCTTCCGGTCGAATATGTAGCACTCACCACGGATATACCAGAAAGGAGCTTGGTAGTCTTGTAGTATTTCAATTTAACTCGCAACATTTGCGGGAGAGTAGAAGCGCGCAGCACGTAAAGCAGATTTGTAGCGAGCATTAAGAGCAAAATCCCATGCCATTCAAAAATCTTATTACATGCAAATGACTGTTTGTATCCTCTAAAGGTGGCAATTGTGTCTCAAAATTTGTGCTCCGAAGCTTTTATGGGCAGGCTGAACATGTTGATATCGCTACCAGAATCGGTTTGATTATTGATTGTGGAATGCCATATTCTTGCCACAAGCCACATTCGTTCATTTTAAACTCAAGGAAAGTTATGTTTCGCAATAGAGAGCTCAGTACCGCAGCGAGCATTCATCAGCTTTACATGTTCCCAATTCCCACCACTACCCCTCAGGTGTAACTCCTCATCAATTAATCCATGCCCAGCATTACATGATATGCATGATCAATATCTCTCCTGAGACGGGCCAGATCTCTGTCCAGATGCACGAGAGCATGTGGCGTAACCTCCTCTGGTGATGGCACCGTCTCCCCCGTCTCATCCATTCTAGCTTGACGTACTCCAGTAATTTTCAGCTCCCATTCAGCCAAAAAGTAAGTACCGTAGGGATTTGTCGCCCAGTCTGGTGAATTGAGATTTTGACGATGACTCTTGCCCTCCCACTCCCAGTCCAGATAGACCTTTTTCGGCTGTTCAAAAGAAAAATTAGATTCAGAGAACTATAGAACATTTCAATGGAATGAGGTGTAGGAAACCGATGGAAAATTGGATCAACCTTACCTCAAACCCAGTTTTATCAATCTTAGAAGGACGATCAAAAGCTTCCTGCCAGTCTTCTCCTAGCCGATCAATTACGATGATAGCCCTCTGATACCCATCTTCCACATAAGTCTTTGGTAGTCGCCAATCTCCCGTACGGGTCGCCAGCTCGGCAAGATGGTGTACTTTGCACTTCTCTGCCCTCTCTTCAGTCGTCGCAGCCTCAAGCATTGGCAACGCTACGACCTCAATACGATCAGACTCTCCAGGGCCATAATCTTCACGATATTCCTTAGTCTTCTCGCAGATGACCTTCGCTAACTCTACCGCGCGTCCTGGGAGAGCTGCATCGGGCGTGGTATCGTAGATTCGATGGGCGTAAAGAGGGCGAACTAGGGGCTCAAACTGCCGTCTGTATGCTGCTACCGTTAAGGTGCCGTCGTGGCTGGGTGCTTCTTCTGTGATGATCTCGCGGGGAATTTTGCGAGGGGCACGCCCACCCGTTTGTCTAGGCTTTTCTGACATCACAGAAAAGGGTGCTGAGGATCAGATTTGTTGAATTGAAAACAAGTTGCAGAGTTGAGATTCACCAGGGCAAGGAACGAGATATATAAGATGGTAGTCACGGGCTTCGCTTACTCGGATTCGACGCTTATCCTCATTAGTATCAAGCGCAGTATCAACAGGACGGGGAGAAGTAAAGATTCACTTCTGTAATACAGGTGAGTGTCAAGGAATACATATTTAGTTTACTCCATGTTCCGGAGCCTTTCCTGTAGGACCCCAAACCGATCTTTCTTTTAGCCATTCCATCTTCCCACTCTCTTTATCCACCTTCGCAAACATGAAGCTCTCAAACTCGGTGTCCGCGCCATCGACCTTAATAGTTCCCGACATTCGTGCCGCAAGTTGGTCCCCATCGCGGAGAAATTCGTGTCTTTGCGTAAAAGCCATGTTAGTTTCGGGAACCGTGCAAACGTTTGAATTGCCGCAAACAAAATACATAGGGCAGATGCTACTACTTACACCACTGGCTTGTATTCGCTGATCTTCCCGCGCCACTCGACAATTCCCTTGATGAAATCATCATATGGTAGGCGCTGACCATTCATGATATGGTAGAAGGTGGGCAGTGAGGTGGCCTCAGCGTATAGCTTGGAATCTTCGGGAGGGCCCGTGAGACTCCACTCCATTGCGCGCTGGAAGCCTTCGAGCGTGGAGGTGTATTCGGACATGCCGAGATTGCGTGTTATCTTGTAATGGAATTGTAAGGCAGGTGGAAAATTCACTTTATTTTTGTTTGCTTTATGGAAGACGGTTGTTTAAGAAAATGGAGGAGATAATTGTTCTGCGTGTACGTCTTTTTATGTTGTGGGTAAAGAACCGGGCGAGCAAACCCGTTACGTGCCTCCCATATGCATTTTGAGCTGTCATTAGCTACTTCCGAATGTAGGCTACTTTGATAAATGGTATTACTCTGATTGGACATTGATTACCCACTGGAACTGTGCCCCCCACCTGTTATATTCCTGGACCGCGTTGGTTGGGCCGAGGCCATCTCCTGGACTAACTACAGGCGGCGCACTTTGATGATTGCATGTGGTATGATGCGGCTGTCGTGGTTAAGTCTTTATACGGATCGGGGCAGTTTACAGATATTCGTAGGTAGAATTTGTTTTTGTGTGGCTTGTATTGAACATACCAGTGCTACATATATATATCTAGCTATCTGACTGATCTTAGTGATTTAGATACCGTGTTTTTCCACCCAAATATGCTCCTCAAATTCACAGACTTTAAGAAGAATACGCCTTACTTGCGCTCAACAACCAGCACTCCGTCATAAAACTCAGGTTGATACAGATACTTCCTCACAGCCTTTAGTCCGACTGAGTCAAGCAAGGTACCCCACATTGCCTCTGTCCGTTCAATGGAGGCAAAGCAAGCCATCATTGAAATATCAATCTGGGCCATCTTCCAGTTGACATTAGAATCTGGGAAGATCTTTTCGTCAATAAGGATAACCGAATCTTCACCCATTGCCGGGACAATATTCCCAAGAATGGAACGGCACTTGTCATCTGGAAAGTCGTGGAACACGCTTCGAATGTAGTAAAATTTCGCATCTGTGCTTATCAGCTGACTGGTATCTATGAAAGAGTTGCAAATAACACCTACTTTTGACGGGCTGGGGAGTATGCATGTCATGGACAGTGGTTTCAACAGCAGGCTTCGCGGCAGCTGTATCAGGTTTATGTGGCTGGTCCTGTCCAGATCGCAGATTGCTGTCTTTGGGCGGTTCTTGCAAGATAACTCGACCTTCGATTCCCGCAATCTTCGCCTTCAATGCATCCAAAAGAGGGCCAATATTTCCACCAACATCGACGAGAAGCACATCTTCACCGTTTTTGGGCTTCCAACTACCCACTTCTTTATCTATCGGGAAGGTATCCAGCCATATCTTTTGGCCTTGCATATACTGAGCCATCCATTTCCCAAAGTTTGCCGCTACCTCAGGGTGACGACCAACCCAACTAAAGATATGCTCATCCGTTTTGTTCGCAGAATGCCAACATGTGTCATTGCTATCAGTCATATCACGATACTCATGGTTCGAAAGATAGTTTGGAAGATCGGCCCACATAGGTCCGACAAGATTGAATCTGCAAAGTATCAGGCTTTAGTTCTCAACAAATCGAAAGTGCCAAACCTACTGATGATAGACACCAGCTTTGTTGCCCTCAACCGCAAGTGTTTTGGTGATGTTGGTAGATGTATACTGGTCTTTTCCAGTCTCTTTAATAAGCTTCATTGAAGCGAGATACCTCAAGATACGACCGAGTAAAGTAGGTGCAGCACCAGTCTCTTTTGAGAGTTTTTCTACTGTCAAGGGGCTCTCACTAGAGGCCAAAAGCTCGAAGACCTTCAGGTCCTCGCCTACTCTAATCATGACAATTTCCAGTTGCTAGGATCGGATGTCAGTACGTGAGTTGAGCATATACCATAGAGTTACGGTGTGACTTACACGGTAGGTTAATCGCTGCATAGTATCATCGCTTGACTCGAGGGAATAAGCCAGTTCATGAAGCTGATCGATCAACTGCCGGCGGGTACTCTCATCGGCTTTCTCAGCCAGTTGCTTGACTTGTGGAATAAGAGCGTCCATATTGAGTCGAACTATTGGTGTAAATCGGAAGTTCTGATATTGATGTGGCTTGGTGTAACCGTGTACGAAACAAAAGCTGAATGCTATTTGCGCTCAAATAGGCTTGTTGGGAGAGATATCTAGCGGAATGACTGACACCTTTGCGTGGACAAAGACGATGCTGAGGAGTTCATCGTAGTTATATAGGCAAAATTCGTGATAAGTCCTGTGTCATATCAAAATTGTTAGCAACATCTGGTGTTTAGAATCTGCTAGGAGGCGCCTGGAAAGAGGGCCAGAAATGCCTGATGAAGTTGTAAACGCCGGATTTGGACTTTCTGGGGCTTTTAACGTAAGGAGATCTCACGATGCATATGCATGGATATGGTACTATGGATGGAGTAGAATTGATATTTGGACTTGAGAATAAATAAGTGTACCCCTGGCACCCCACCTCTAGCACTTTAGACTCCACAAATAGGGCAATCCTGACGTTCTTATGGGATTAATGCCCCTGCTGCGGCTAACTTGGCAGCCCTTCAGGGGGGGTACTAATCTGTTCTCAAAGTCCAAATATCAATTCCTTTAATATCTACAACTCCAAACCAACAGCTACGCCGCAGCGCGACAGCATTCCAACAATTGGAACACAACCAGCCAGCACTTTCAATATAATTTCATGCCGCAATTCGGCAAGCTTCATGGGTAGATTTTGTCATGCAAAACAATTACTTTTACTACTCACTGGATGGCATTTCTTCTTTTATACGAGTAGAGCCGATGAAATGTTTGTCTCCGCACTCACTATTTTGAGAGTGGTGTTGTGGGGGGTTGGGTGGGGAGGACCTAGCCTCGCAATCTGTGAAACAAGGCTAGCCAACAACAACTAACAAGATGATATTAGAAGTGCGTATTCGGGGAATGTGACTCACGACTTCATCATTACGGCGGTGATCTTGAGGCGATCCATGGCAGTCTGCTTGGGGTCCACGCCGACATACTCGACGTATTTAAGGCCGAGTGCCCTTTGTCAACCGCCCTTTGTCAGCATCAGCAAACTTGATCTCAACATACTTTCTCTTGTCAGAGACTGATCATTACCCGCTTCATCTTGGCTTCCATCTCGTTGAGATATTTCTTTACTTCTTCACGATCAAATCCATAAGCTAATCGCACCATTTCTTAAGTAAGTTCTTCTTCCATGCCGTCGAAAACGCCGAACTTTTCGAGTATGGCGTAAATTCTGGATGCAGCACCGTCTAGCACATCGGCTATTGACTTCTGTAAGGGTCTTCCTCTACTCTCGAGTGCCTGCTCCGCATCCTGAAACTTCTGTCTGTACATTTTCCGTACTGCAACTTGGCGGGATACGTTACGGTGTGCTATGTGGTCTGGGTTTTGTAAAATGGACTCGATCTTTGCGTCTGAAGAGATGAGCGGAAAGGGCATTGGGTAGTGAATGACCTCCCAGGCGCCGTCTGAGCAAATTCCCAGTCGATTATGGCGAGGAAATTGAAATTCTGATCGACGAGAATATTCTGTGTTCCCATGTCCATATGATCAAGGTGGAACGGTCCGCCACCAGTTTTAAAGAGGGTTGTATTGTGCACGATTTCTTTAAACACGAAAGGACCCAGCCTAGTAAAAATGTTGCTGCCGTCGTCAGCGACATCATTCTTACAGGCCTGACGGAATTTGGCCTCCGCGACAGCAGCGAAATAGTCCCATGCTTCCGTGAAGGGACCCTCATCTGAGAGGCCTTCTGCTACGGCTGTAGAGAGTTTGCCAATGATGGCACCGGTGTCCTTGGAGAAATGGGAGATTGAACCAATTTGTGGAAATGTGAAGGTGGCTAGTTCGGCTTGGACGGAAGTCCACTGTGTGATAATGTGCTCCTGCGTTGAGATCTGGTCCAGCGGGATTAGGAAAAGTAAATACGGGAGGAATACAAGAGGGTCGCACCGGAAGCTCGCAAATATTAAATTGCACATCTTGTATAGTGTTACCGTAAAATCCTTCAATGAGCATGTACGTCGCGCCGACATTTGCTGCCCTTTGCGACCCTGGGCCTTCATAAGCGTATAGTTTGGGGAACGGGACGCCCGTAACGTTCTCGTGGAGGAACTTCATTTGCGCAACTTCGCACTCAATTGAATACAGCTCAGAATGCTCATTGGCGCTATCAGTGCTATCGGGATGCCTAGGGAGCCGCACGCGTGCAATGATGAGGCGGCCGTCGACCGCCAGGAGTTCGAAGCAGCACCAAAATTGCCCAGCAGAGAATGCTTCACTAATCGAGACCGGTTGACCGATAATGAGTTGGGTATGCTCCACGAGAGAGACTTTGTTGATGATACTAATGAATCTCTCAAGGCGTTCTTTCATGCCGTTGTAATCCCAACCATCATAGGATTTCCAGCCTGCGCTGGGGGGAACATTTTTAGGTTCGACATTCTCCATAATCAAATTAAGAGGAAGCATTAGCGAATCAGTGTAGATCGTTCTCGAACAAGAGGAACAGAGTTAGGCATTTAGAAGGCTACGAGGGCTTGAAAGCTTTCTCAACGTTTTGGAAGATACGTTTGTAGCTGTTGAATAGGATCGGGAAAGCAGGGGTCCAGAGTGTAAACTATCGCCGTGTGACTCAAAGTGTGCTATATATATACGAGCCTCAGTAAGCAGGGTTGCTTAACAAAATATAGATATGGAAGTAACGCTATAGCGGTTTTTTTTACTATACCTGAGGCACTTAGGCTATATATTATAATTTAATAGATCTAACTTTATTTACAAAGTATATTTAGATTATCTCACGCCAATACCTGACGGATGAATGCCGGTAGAAAAATGTGCTCATGTGGCGCAACGTAAACCGAGGTTAGTGGGGGTGTCTTCAAGATAGTGGGGGATTGCTCAAGCCATTGGAGGTAGACTTATAATCACCGGCATCACGTTGCATCCTACGATTACGATTCCCAGGCTTCTTTCTTTTCCCATACAGACTCGTTGAAGAAAGCTTCAGGTATTCTCGAGCTGAGACCAGAAAAGATGGCGCCCATCATCAAAGAAGTCACCACAGAGGCTGAATTTAGCGGTGTAGTTGACTGCTTCTGGGACGCCAACTACAATCCTTACCAGCCTATCATGAACGTCTTATTCCCCGTGTATGAGGCCACTGACGAGGGATATGCCCGTGCTCTTGCCGAGGCCAAAAACAGACTGTGGGCAATCCATCAGAGCGATCCTTCGAGTCACTGGGTCTATGTGACCGATGATTCGGACGGCAAAGGCGAGGTTTATGGTGGTGCTCATTGGAACTTCCATCAGACTTCTCCATACAAACAGGGCGCTCCTGAGTTGGTTGCATCCTGGTACCCCGAGGGCGAGGGCCGCAAGTTCGCGAGTAGAGTCTTGAATCAGGTGTATGCACGACGTCAGCGCTTGTGGAGACCACATTGTCGTACGAGTCCAATCCCGCCTCAAACAAGACGAGATCTTATGCTAATATTTACTAGAGCTGAATTACATGTTTACATATTCGCGCCAACGCGGTAAAGGCTATGGGAGCATGGTGATGCAATGGGGTATGGAGAGAGCTGATAAGATGGGCCTAGAAGTGGTTGTGGAGGCCAGTCAGTATGGGGTCGACCTATATGACAAGTTTGGATTGAGATCTATTGAAAAGGTTGCAATTGATATGCACATTGAAAACCCAAGCAATACGTGGAGAAGACTCGAGTCAGATCTTCGTGATTTCTCGTTTTGGTGGATGTGGAAACCTCATGGCGATGTTTATGAAGCTGGGAAAACACCTTTGCCGTGGGTTGCAAAGCGAGACGTATGAGTACTTAACGATGTAAATTGGATCCCCAATGTCTCTTTGGTAACTCAACATGTATATTACGTCTTCTTGGTGGCAGTGGGAATTGCGGTGCATCAAGTGTTCCTCCGAAATGCGTTGTTCAACTTGAATATGCAGTCTTGTAGAAGCAGAAAATGCTCCATTGCGTGGGATTGGGTCGCAAACTTTCTCCGTTGACGTAAAAGTCTTCTAGAGAACCTCGATCGCATGGACTATACTTACAGCATTCATACAAAATTTCCAATTACAGCTTGATCTGAGCAAGTTTTCGTGGATAGGGAAGGATTAATAATGACGCCGGATCAGATTCTCATAAGCCAGATTATCTAGGTACAAGAATGAATCTATTAGGTCCTAATTCTTGGCTTAAATAGAAAATGTGGAAATAACTACCTATTTCGCAGCCTACTACACTTCTGTGCATCGTTTTCCAAGGTTCATCATACCTACGTATGTATTACTATACGGTGACATTATATAACAACATTGGCCCTTAATCATATTGGGAGCAAAGTTCAGGCTACTTGTGGAGAAACAACTTCAATTTGGGTCAAATCATTGGAAATCAGTATCGAACCCCAGGCCCCCAGAAGCTCAACACAAGCCGAATTGTTCTGTTCTGCGCCAGGAAACAGACATGGGCCCCTGAAGCGGCGAAGAGGGGTTGGAGCAGTGCTGCATCATGATACTAGTAGCTATTACACAAACAACTTAAAACCTCCAGATACGCCACGTTGAAACAAGCCATCTGCATCATACTTTTTACTAGCCGCTTGTAATTTTCCTTTGTTGCTTTCTCCATATCCATCAAAAGGCTTCTGAACAGAACCCAGGGCGTAATTCAAGTACGTGAAACTCCTGTTCACACCATACTTTGTTGTCAAGGCATTCAATCCCTGAAAGAAAGTCTCCGCTGCGTTCATGACAGCCGCATCGTCGGTGGACTGGGTATAAGAAACAGTGATAAGCGCTATCACTAGACGTTGATCGGATGACGATAGACCGAGAATGTTCGTGCCATTCAGCAGTGGCGTTGGTTGCAAGGTCATATAATAACCGACTCCAGTTATGGAAGCAACGAGAGCTGTGGAGCGCTTATAGCAGTCGTATATCTCAGCGTATATATCCGGTGTATGAGCGAATGATGCGGTCATGTACAGTTGGCTAGATACTCATTAGCTCAGAGCTTTCATGTAACATGAAAGGGCTACTTACCGAAAGCCGTATGGATTATAAGTATCTTGCTCGGCGACAAAATCTGACATGTTAGAAATTCTCATGGTGCTGAATTGTGCGGCCGAGGTGTTGTAGAAAGGCTGAAATACCGGAGGGGCGACGATTGGCTTCGTATAGTACGGAGCCACAGTAAGGATCTCTATTCCACCTGGATTGATGTAACCGACCGAAAAGAGCAAATCTGCATGTGGATCATAGCCAGCAGGACTCATGAAGCTAGAAAAAGAAGCAAGAAGACTCTCTAGTAAAGTCAATGGATAGCTTATGAAGCCACCCCATAACTCGCCCTGATTATACGCAGTCAAATCAAAGCGTGTAACGACTCCAAAGTTGTTTGAGCCACCCTTGAGTGCTAGAAATAAATCGGAATATTGATTGTTCGCAGTGGCATAGACAGCTGCTCCACTTGCGAGCACGACTTCATACCCAACTATATTTGATGCATCGCACGCCCATCCACGTTGTTGACCGACAAAAGAGATCCCGCCCCCAAGGAGATAGCCACCCACTCCGATGCTCGTACCGCGACCTCCAACTACTGTGAGATTATGTGGTTGTAGAAAATCATATACAGCTCCCCATCGGGCACCAGGACCAACAATGACAATGGACTTATCGGAGGTCAAGAATTCGATACCATTTAGATTTGTTAAGTCAATGGTTACACCATTAGCAATGTTGGCTGCTCCAGAGAATGTAGCGTGTCCTCCAGCGCGGATGGCGAAAAGTCCATCAGAACTTCCAGATAAAAGGCGAGTGTTGAGAATCGTTATGATTTTTGAGACATCAGCCGTGCAAGTAGGAGCGACAACACAGGATGGCGAGAGAGATTGTTCTTGGTCCGAGTAGTAAGAGTCTAGGGATGATATATACGATGTGCTGTTTGGGAAGAAGACTTTTCCAGGCAATGAAGAGGAGAGGATCGAGCATGCAGATGGTATGTCGGTTGCGCAGGTAGGAGCGACAAAACATGATGGTAAGAGAGACTTTCCTCCTCCCGAAGAGTAAGAGCATAGCGATGTGCTGTTTAGGAGAGAGAGCTTCCTACTGACCGTAGAGGAGGCGATGGTGGATGGAGGTGACGGGGTTTTACTACCTGTGATCAAAGCTTTCTCGATAGCCATAATTACTAACAAGGTAAAATATTGCCTTAGAAGGTGGTAGAATCTCATATTGATGGAAATAAGACGACTGTGAATCCTGAGAAAGTCTGAGGCCAAACGCTTAGATGAGCCGTTTTCCAAAAAAGGATTTAAGTTGAATTAAGTACGCAAAAAAAAGTCTTGCCGTAATGGTGAACATAGACCTTTCCGCTGAATTTACCCATGTTACAAATCATTTTATGATGAGGACCAATTTGGGAGGCGCGGAATGCAACATGGTCAATTCCTTGACCGACATGTGGAAGCTACCAAATTAACATATGCGAGCCGTAGTCTTATCACACATATCTATGCATTTCATGCATCATAGGGGCACGCACTTTGAGATCGATCGATTGGTTAGAGCCATAGAGACTTGTTATGTAAGGTAGCTGTCAAGCTACTCGTAACGCTACCTAAATGTGTCTTTATCGCTGACTGTAGCATTTTACCCAAATTGCAGTCTTCCACAATAGCCACCAGGTTACCATAAAGAGCTATTATCGAACGTACCTTGGGCTCGGGCGATTCCAGAGGAGCTGATATTCCAACCAAGAGTTAAGGACCATTTCGATATTAGAATCTTACGGTAATACAACATGTGATTCACGCAGATGATCCAAGTAAAATGTGCCTCAGTTAAATGGGGCTCTTAGACCCAAATTAATCATCTTACAGAGGCAACTAAAGGTTGACCTTCGACAAACTCAACCCACACTGAGGCACTGAGGCCATGAGAGAGTCGAAGCTTTTCCAATATCTTCACCTTTTCTCCAAATTCGAACCCTGCTTTCCGCCAGTATACTTCTGCTAAATCTCTTTTGGCTTTATAACCAGCTTTACATCATATCCATGCATTGGTGCCATTGTGCCAATTCCTGCAGTTGTGTCATCAAGGCGTGGAAACTTTTGATTGACGCCGCCCTAATCTAGTGTAACATCATATCGACAAAAGAGAACGGCGACAATGGTGTAGATGGCTTTTCGGGCCAAAAAACGGCCAGGACACAGTGTCGACCCTCCTCCAAAGGGTCTGTAGTTATGACTACGTGTGAGGCTTTTGTCCCTGAGAAATCTTTCCGGGTCAAAGTTATGCGTGCTTGGTCCCCACGCATCGTCATCAAGATGAAGCTGACGGTAAGGAATCTAGGCCATGAATTCAGTATGGGAGGCTTGAGAGGACGGTTATCTTGCTTACCATAAGTTTCGTGCCCTTGCGAAGCATCTTACCAGCAAATAATGTTGGGGCGATAACCTCACGGGCAAGTGCCCCTGCAGAATTGACTCTTAGGGCCTCATTGAAAAGAGACTCAAGGCGTGGACAGTTCTCTGTAAGATGATTCAGATTCACTGATTCACCTTCTACAGCTGGAGCAACTTCTTCCCGAATACGAGCGAGCAAGCTTTGGTCGTGGACAAGATAAGCTATAATCCAGAATGCGGCTTTATACACATTTCCGGTGATCCTGCACTCCCGTTAGCTAGGAGTGAATGTATGGTTTGCCAATATACTTACGCCCATAAGTGTAGCATATGTATGCCAGCAGTTTCGCGGTTACTGAGGCCACTTGAACGCATTTTAGCTTCCATAGCTGTTACAAAATGCAGCATACCCGGCCTCTCCTCCTGAGGTGTCTCGAAGTATCTGCACAATGTGTCAATGACCTCGTTTTTTGCGTCCATCATGTCTCGTGCCATGAAGTTGGGGAGGTGATAAAAGAATTTCCAGTTAGTTTCCTCCCATGTAATGATTACTCGGAGAAGATGCAGGTTTATTTCAAAGATTTTTGGTCCATAATATACCTTAGTGGAGCCATTGATAATGACTTCATTGCACCACGCCCACAAAGAGAGTGTAACTGAGTCTTAGGACTTTCGTACACATACAGAATATTGCTTCAATACATTCCACGAAAGGTTTTTCTGAAGACCAGGTATGAGACATTGGAGGAGTATCTCGTAGTTCGCTATAGAGAGCAATTGTTGCCGATGGTATTCCGAAGTCATTTCATATGCCGATCGAGTGGGAACACCGAAACCTGTGAAGCCCGGCTATTCACGATCTTCACTGAATATTCCATTGATGCTTTTCGGAGATAACCCAACGAATTTGTACATATCCTTAATCAAATTTTCCCATATTATAGTCGAGGTGTTTTTGTAAAGTTCACCGATATCATCTCCGCCAGTGATGACACAAATAGTTTCGCCGGCTAGTGTAATTGAGTAAAGAGCTTTCGTATTGCCAAAATACACCCTAATATCTATCAGCAACATCCTTTCACCTCATGCGGATTTTCAAATGGCGTACCTTCCTCTTTCAAACACGCCATTGGCGTTTCTATAAAATCCCCATGCGTGACCTTGGGATGTTAACTATCTTCCTATCAAAGCCAAGGGAAGGTACAATGAAAGATGAGCTAGAGACTGCTCTGAAAGCTTCTCACCTATATCTACCAAAATGATATATCAGCACGAAACATGTGAAGTAGGAGTGCCAGTGGGCGATGTATTCAGACTCACATAGTATCCAATAAGGCAGCTCTCTAGGATTCTGGGGATAAAGCCATGGAGTAATCGTAAATCGATAGATTCTCCAAAGTAATAGTAGGAAGAGTATGCAAGCAAATGTTGAGAGTATGAAGGCATCCGTGCCCTGCAATGGAAAGAAAATCAATGTCATCATGTTTGTCGTGAAGAGCGAAAGAGTTTCTCCAGGTAGTCTCAAAGGCATGTATCACAGTGTGCTTGATGTCCATTTCTCTTTTCTTTCTCTTCTTGTTCTTTTTCGTTCGGAATTTGGGGAATGCAAAACTCCCCTCCACCCCACAGTATCCTTTGGGATGCCTGTGCGGCTACTCAATACCTGGTCCCTTGTGCAATTGCGATTGGAGAAATGTACTGCATGCCATCCCAGCAGTGCATTCCGAGGGGTCCTGTGACAAATGCTTCCTTCTTCAACCACTGTTGGTAGACTCCTTCTTCTTATGTGGTTACATTGCTTGTACAACACCTTGTCGGCTGTATCAGCTGTGCCTTCCACGTCATCTTCCCAACCTATTACTTGTAAACTGGTGGTGCATGTTATCCTGGAAAGGATCGAGGCGGATGTGGCAACCTGCGAGTTTGGGCCCGTCACAAGTCTGAGTGTGGCAATCTGCAGCTTTTTCAATAATTAACCCATGTCAATGCGCTCGGGTATGTTTCAGTGCAGCAATAATCCTTGAGACCCGGTGGTTTGGTAGCGATGCGGTGGTCCAATGAAAAGAGGGCTCCTAATCTTTTTGGACTCGAAAAGTTAAGCATCAGACCCCACGGCTGCGGAATGAGTACCCATGAGTGGAGTTTCGAGCACTTCAACCTACCCACGAGTACCCATGGTTCCCATGCTGTTCCAACCCACCCAATACCCAATCAGGGGTGGCACAAATCATAAATGGTCCCGTGACCGCCAATGAGTACCTATCAGTCATCATGACCCACTCATTGGTGCCCCCGCCGACCCGGTAGGTAGGTTCGCAGCCTGGACTCTATGCACAAAATCGGACATGTAGTTCGCCTGACTCTGAAGCCATATACTGGCCAAGAATGGTTCCAGGGGTGGGGATCTGGATAGGCATGAGCATTCGTCAGGTTCCCAGTGCTTGCGATAGGCCTGCCCCTTCATTCAAACAGTTCCGGAGATATTTGAGAACCGAATGATTGAAGCTGAGACTAAGACGCGGTGTCTCCCTGGATTTTCTGATCATCTCTTGGACGCCGCATACTGTAGATCCCAAAATAGCTCAACGGAAAAGAATGAATCGAATTCATCTGGCATTGATAACACACCCATGCAAGGGAAGTTGACGCAGCCTGCAATAGCATCGATATTGACTTTCAATCCGTCTGCAGAGATAACAGGGGGTATGACTTTTGGCTGAGAAGTAGACCGATCCAGAATTTTATCTCGTAAATCTCCTTAGCTTCAGCAGGATCAGTACCTCGCGCAGGAGGACTTGTTCGCGTCCGGCGTTGTTGATAAGGTATCATGAGAACTTGCAATGCGGGTAAGATCAACCGTATTTCAGATTTTCCGGGCGTTAGTTACATCAACATCTAGTGGGTGGCGTTTGCTAGGCCTTCAATGCTACATCTCCGAGATGTTCAGATCGCTGACAAACATGTCACTTTTTGCATGCGAGTGCGACGGCGCAGCCAATTCCCTCGTAATTTCTGGTCACCGAGCGGAAATTGCTGCCCAAGAAACCGTTGGAGATGACGTCAGGATGTCAAGATGAGAACAGCCGAAGGGAGTCCTGCCGCGGAAACTAATTCATTCGCATAATACTTGAGGAAGGTGCATTGAATGTTAGATATGTGTTGGTGGCACTGTACATATTGAATTGTGCGTGGAGGTGTCTGGTGCAGCTAGATAAGCTGCAAACTAGACTCTGCTGTTGGTACCCCGCCCAGATGACCAATGAATACTCATTGGTAGGGTACGCGGTTGGATGGGGTGGAAACCACACCCACGGGTACCTACTGTATTCGCGACCCACAGTAGTATTAGACGCCTGTTGGCGGCGCTGTGCATATCAAAGAAGGGAACTTCGTATTGGCTACTGTAGATGTGGGTATGACGCCCTCTGTTATTTTCGTATAGTGCATGATATTACCCGGGGGATGCACCAGCATGCAGAAGAATGTTGAAGTAATGGACATGCAAGCCATGTACTCTTCTCCCGCTTGTGGTCTCGAACACACCAAGCGGGCGACCTACATTATCAGCTCGGGGTAGAGTATGAGTCCGTAAGGAGGGTTGCAATACCGTACAATTTCTGGGGCGGATCCTAGTAGTCAAGGCGTCTGCAGATGTCTCCTATCCGTTAATCCATTCGCGTTTGGCGAATCTGTGCCATCAAAAATGTGCGGCTGTGCCTCTCTGGAAATTGAAGGATTTGAAATGATTGGTTGTCCTTTCGAGCTATTCGGCGCGCGCATAGTTATCAGACGGCGAAAGGTCTTCGAAAGTTCAAATTTGAACCTTAGAGGTGAGTACGAGACCGGCGTTGGCATGCTGAAGAATGGCGGGAAACCTCATTCCGGGACATATTCCGGGAATTCTTCCAGATTTTCATTGCCTTGGATGATAATCACCACTTCCAAATTATATCCAATCTATTTCATCTACTGGGAGTTTGGCAAAGCGATATCTTCGACCAATTTGGGGTAGGCCGAGTGGCTGAGCCTCTCATAACCAACAGAGCTATTGCCAGCTTCGTCAAGGTTTGCTTGAGCAAGGACGTCAAGGAACGTGAACCAACAAGCGGAGGATTGTTTGGAAGTTTCGATAATAGAGCGTATAACATCTTAGTAATCACATTCTTCGGGCTTTGGCTGATGTTTCTCGAGCAATTCCGCCTGTAGCTTCCGCCCTACAGGATCGGCACACTCTAGAACCGGCATAAAACCATGGGATTGCATACCGCTCATAGTCTATGGACCAGATCTATGCTCTGTGGGATGGTTATGGGCCATCTGTAGTTCCTCTGGCTCCTGCCGCATCAGAGAAGTCAGGACCAGTGGTCACAACTCCATCTACCACTCCGAAGCTTACGCCAGTCATCAGATGGTCCCGCAGGCTGCATCTTCTCCCCAAGAACCCCAAGAACCCCAAGAACCCCAATCGCAGGATTGTTGATAATCGTCGAGATACGGTGTTTCTTGAGGAGTTCCTCATTCCCAATTCCCGAAAGTTCAAGGAGTTTGAGAGTGTTGGCTAGGTGCTCCTTCCCCAATTACTATGCAGTCGGCGATGATTGCAGGATTCGGCAATGCCATAATTTCTAGATTAGTGACGTTATGAGACGATCATGCGTTTGATGAATCTGATGTACATGAAAACTTGTGGTAAATTTCCAGACTTGGATGGCCAACTGCAAGTCTAATAGTGCAGATAATCTTGGCGAAGGCGGCCCAGGAGTATCTAAGTAAGACCAGTAAGCATTTGTTATGGCAGCATTTTGCTGTGCTACCACTGCCTACCAGCTGTTGCACTCGTCTCAGAATGATCTTTTCTTTCAGGCGGTCTCAATCCACACTCTTATGCCCCTGCAAAGGATGTCAAACCAAGTAAGATACTAAGATGTCAAGTCAACGATACCTTATTGGACGGGTGTATAGTATGAGCAATTTTCTGTTGGATTCCAGACCCAGTATGAGGATAGGAATTCACATACTGGGTCCTGAGATTAGGAATTTCGCACGTAAAATATGAGGGGGAGTAGGCATATCCTACACATAAACTTAAGCAGTTTATCCGGCGTAACCCTTCTCATTCATACCAACACACTTTCGAAGACATTCCGACAACTCTCTGCATCTTGCTTTCCTCTTCGTATGCACACTGCAGTTCTAGTTCTGATAGAAATCTTGGGCAATTTCAAAAAGCAGGAACATATTACTCACGCGCAATGTGATGTTCCAACGTTGAGCTCTGCGCAGTGGAAACTCGGCATAAACTTTGTAGACATGGTTCCATTGGTAGGCGTTTGCTGGGTAGCGCGGGATATAAGACAGATTCAACGGCGAACATTGATATTCCTCAGAAATCTTAGTGTGATCATATTTCTCTCACAAAGATGAGTTCCGCTCGTCGACCATGCTGCTTTTCTGTTGCGAGCCCACTTCACCGCCGCCACTCCATGGCGAGTGGATCTACAGAGTACGGAGTAGAACAGCTCCACGGAAATCACTCTTGGCTTGGAACGTGCACCAGTGCGTGCTTCGGTCAGCGGCCAGCCATCCACGTGCACGTGGAAGGATCGCTTACTTTGAATTAAGGTTATCGACTCTCCACCAATCAGCGAGTCAGCTACTTGCCCTAGTTACTTCATGTTAATTAATCGACGTGTTCTTGCCAACTTCTCTGTCAGGCATAAACAAACACCACAAGTCTTTCCCCACCGATCGCACAAAATACTGTACGAAGTACGAAGTACGAACTTCAAACTTCAAACTTCAAACTTCAAAGTAACCGCCTGGTACCGCCCCTGAAAATGCTACTCTGCCTTGATGCCTCGCTGCATTGTCCAGGTCCGAGCAGCCTGTGCCGTGTCGAATTTGTTCTTCGGTTCCAGACCGACTTTGTTAATTTTAATTCCAGGCCCCAAGTGGGGACTCAGCCGCCTTCTAGCTTCAAAATCCCATGAGATTCTCCATACTTTGCGATATGCGAGTCGGTGACCCCGGCGACAAGAAGGCGATGAAGCTCCCAAAGAGGAAATATGCCCCATCATGCTATTGGCTTTATTCTTCTTGCGGCTAGAGACGAAAACCTTATACCCCGAGTGGGTAAGGTACTCAGCTGAACACTACGGACCCTGGATCGACATGTAACCATACGGATCCGTATATATGACAGGAGACTGGGTACCTTCTTCAACATTGTTTTTGAGAAGAGAAGATCACTCTCGAATCCATTCGTTTGGTTCACTCGCTGTCGTTATATTCTGCGTCTTTGTTTGTCTTGGGTTTTCTTCCCTTCCCTGTCGTTCATTTGAAATCCCAACGATGGGCCGATTCTTTGCCGGAGGACTCGTCCTCTTCGCCAGCTTGGCACAAGCGAGTACCAGAACGACTATTGACTCAATACCTTCACAAGCGGCAGCTACACCTTCAGCTGGAGGCGGAGTCGGACAATCAGTCGTTACGGTCACATCGAGCTACGCCAGCACGTACAGTAATATCGTCACTATCGTTTCCTCGGGCCTCCAAACCACTACAACTTGCACCCCAGGTGCATTTGCTTTCGGCGAATGCCAGAATGGGCTATACTCGGTTGGTACGAAATATTTTCAAAGATACTGTAGTGGCGTATCTATAGCTGGCAGCGCTTCCAGTTTTATTCTGCATGGTGCGGCTCAAATCCAGGCATGCGCGGTATACTGCAATGCTATCGGAACTAGATGCAGTGGATTCAACTATAATACAGTGGGACAAGCATGTACAGTGTTAGCGGGACAATCTCTTTATACAACTCCTGCTGGTGTAGCCTTAACCCCAGCAGTCCTAGCTTATACCACAAATCCTTGTGTTGCGACTGTTACGGACGTCGAGACTCAATATTCGACTCAAATACTCTCAAGCGACTTCGTGACGGTGTATGAGAGTACTATCACGACTTTGATTCCTATTCCGAGTGTCACATCCTCGGTCCCCGATTCCAGTCAATCAGTTCCTGCCGCTAGCACCTCGACGCAGGATGATAGTACACCAACCGCTGCTCCGACCTCGTCGATTATTCCGGACAGCACACCAATCGCTGCTCCCACCTCGTCGATTATTTCCGATGTCTCCTCTAGTGCCGCTCCTTCAAGTGCCGCTCCTTCAAGTGCCGCTCCTTCAAGTGCCGCTCCTTCAAGTGCCGCTCCTTCAAGTGTCGTTGATATCTCATCGATTATTTCAGATAGCACACCAATCGCGGCTCCCACCTCGTCGATTATTTCTGATATCTCTTCTGTCATTTCCGATGTCTCCTCTAGTGCTGCATTTACGCCAAGCCCGATAGATACTTCATCGATCGTTTCGATTACCTCTTCTTCTATTATGAGTTCAGCATCAGTCAGTACTTCCCAGAGCGCCGCGCCTCAACAGACTATAAGTCCATCAGAAATCACTGTCACATCGACCTACGCTAGTACCGTAACCAATACCATCGTCACCACTTATCCAGTTATTACAACGACTGCAACCTGTGTAGCTGGAACCAAAGTCCCATCAGCCAATACCTGCGCAGAGGCTGTCTATTCTTTGACAGGGGGCAATTACTACTCTCAAAAATGCGGCGCATCTTTGGTAGGCGGCACCATTATTCGCGCCTATGTCGAGCCAGTCGGGGCTGCAGCTACCTCTATTTGCGTTTCATTCTGCAATGCTCTCAACAACCTCCACACAGCTGCAAGTTCATGCAACGGAATTGTCTTCACAACCGTTGGTGGTCTTTATCAGTGTTTCTTGAATAATGGACCTGTTACGACCGCACTAGCTCCTGCTAACGTGTTCGCTATTGAGCAATTTACTGATAATCCTTGTGTCTCCACGGTGAGTTCGTCAACTGTAGAGACACTCTACGATACATCAACAGTTCCATATGAAATTACTTATACCTCGACGATATCCATATCGACCTCAACGTCGTCTGAGGAACCTTCGTCTACAAGCTCTTCTAGTTCTTCGGACTCTTCCTCGGCAGCCCCAAGTACTTCAGATTCCTCCTCGGCAGCACCAACAAGCTCAGCAGCAGCTCCTAGTTCTTCCGACTCTTCCTCGGCGGCCCCAAGTTCTTCGGATTCTTCTTCAGCGGCGCCAACAAGCTCCAGCAGCTCCTCGGATTCCTCCTCGGCGGCACCAACAAGCTCTGTTGGAACTTCCTCGGCAGCTCCTAGTTCTTCAGATTCTTCTTCAGCGGCTCCCCCAAGCTCGACTGAAATTCCCCCAACGACTTCAAGCACAATTCTCGGCACTGCTCCACTCCCGACGAGTGGCTCACCCCTTCCTTCAAGTATCAGCGTCTCTGCTCCGTACACCAATTCGTCTATCGCAGTGTCCACTCCTTTCATGAATAGTACTTCGATTTCAACCTCAGGCATCTCGACTTCGGGCATCTCGACCTCAGTCATTTCGACCTCAGTCATTTCGACCTCAGTCATTTCGACCTCAGTCGTTTCTTCCCAAGTTAGCGTGCCATCCTCTCTAGATTCTCAGTTGACTACTTCGACTATCTTCACAACTCGGACCTCGACTATTACTGCCTGCCCATCGAGCATTCCGAACTGCCCTGCTTCATCTCACACTACCTTTTTGACCACCGAGACTATTGTTCTCTCGACGACCATTTGCCCGGTCAGTCAGGTCAGCACACCTACCCAGACATCCAGTACCATCGCCTCAAGTCAAGCCGAAGGCATTTCCGCATCTTCTTCCGGAAGTAGTTCCGCTCCACTTTCACCGACGTCGAGTGAGGGAGCTAGCTCCGCACTCTCGAGCGGAGTCCAAGCTACATCGACACCTCCCCAAGGATCTAGCTCTATTGTCTCATTGGAGATTCAGTTCACCACTTCTACAGTCCTTTCGACTCGAACAACCACGGTCACAGCCTGTCCCCGAAGCGTTACCAATTGTCCCGTCCGATCTCAAACAACCTTCTTGACGACGGAAACACTCATTGTATCAACCACAGTGTGCCCTGTGACGGAATCCTCGCCAAATTCCCAGCCAGTAGCCACCTCCCCTGGAGCTGTAAGCACGGGTGGTTCCAGCGGCCAAATTGTCTCTCAATCTAGCCAGGTCCAGTACACTACGTCAACCGTGTTGAGCACACGTACCGCGACCATCACCGCTTGCTCTAGTGGACTCTCGAGCTGCCCCACGACCGCACAGTCGACTTTTGTGACCACAGAGACTCTCGTTATTTCGACTACCGTTTGCCCCGTGACTGAGTCTTCTCAAGCCCCACAAACTGCTCTCTCTAGTTCGTCCCAATTGAGCCCTAGTACCGGAAGCGCGTCAATCGTACTGCCAAGTTCTTCGGCCATTGCCGGAAGCTCGTCAGTCGTACTGCCAAGTTCTTCAGCCATTGGAGGAGTCACCAGTAGCCAGACCCCTCAAGCAGTATCTCTTTCTTCCAGCCCAGCAGGCCCAAGCAGCAGCCAAAGCGCCGAAGGAATCTACAACTCCCAATCTTCAGCAGCAGCCAGCAACAGTGTCAGCGCTTCAGTCGTACTGCCAAGTTCTTCAGTCATTGGAGGAGTCACCAGTAGCCAGACCCCTCAAGCAGTATCTCTTTCTTCCAGCCCAGCAGGCCCAAGCAGCAGCCAAAGCGCCGAAGGAATCTACAACTCCCAATCCTCAGCAGCAGCCAGCAACAGTGTTAGCGCAGCCGATTCTTCTTCCCAGAAATCCACTATCCTCTCCACTCTTACCGTGGTGCCTGAACCCTCTTTGCCTGCTTCTACCCAGAAGTCCACTCTTCTCTCCACTCTGACCGTTGTGCCTGAACCCTCTCTACCAGCTTCTGCCGCGACTAGCATTCTCAGTGCCTCGGGTATTCCATCTGGATCCTCTTCACCAGCTACCGGTAACATCGTTCTACCAAGCCCCACTGCGGCCTACTCCCAAAGCTACAACTCTAGCTCGATCTTCGTCGGTGGAGCTAGTGTATTCAGTTCCAGTACTCTTGGCTCGAGCTCAAGCTCGGCATTGTACCCTGCGAGTCAAGCCTCGTCTCTCGCAACAAGCGCGTCTCAACCTAGTAGCGCTTCCTCAGTTTTGGGAGTCTCTCAACCGAGCAGTACTACTTCGAGCTCCGAGCCAGCGCTATTTACTGGTGCTGCGGCATCCATGAAGTGGGCGCCGGCTATGATGTTCGGATCTTTGGTTACGGTTATGATGGTTATGTTTTTGTAGATATGATGTATGTTTGTTTGTATTTTAGCGAATAGATGAGATGATATGAGGTGGGATGACATGGAAAACTATTTGGAAAGTGTAAGTATAAGCGAAAATTAGACTTAGATAATTATTAGTATGTAATTAAAGTGATATTTATATTCAGACGAATGAACTTATCAATGTCCCAATTGCAATTGATCATTCAGAGCATCCAATTATTTCTACCCTTATCAATCTCTACAATACGAACCTAAATCGAATTGTGCTCTACTTTCTTCGAACATCTGGTACAATTGGATTTATTTAAATACTAAGATCTACCCTACAAATAAAAAGAGGCGATGAACCTACTCATCAACACCAATCATGAAGACTGGCAACTATATCACGATAAATTCCTTTACGAGTATATTACGTCGGTGGTAGCTGCTATGGTAGCACCTCAGTCTCGAGCTGTTGACTCATTGAAAGACAAAGTCAAGAAGAATGCCCTGAATATGCTTATCAATACAACCAATGAAGACTGGCTTCTCTTTCACGGGAAGTTTTACTATGAATACATCATATCGGTAGCAACAGGAATGCTTGAGCCGCAAGTTCGAGGTACTTAAGGCTTCTTCTTCTTTTTCCCAATTTCTACTTCTCTTCTTTATAGATTTGTATAAATACTATTCCACCTCTATTACTACAACCCTGAACCTTCTTGTACTCCCCCTTTCCTCGCCGCTCCCTTAAATTCTCCCTCTAACTGTATAATCCCAAATGTACTTAGTTTGGTCTGGCTTTCTCAAAGACAACCCACACCAGACCAGATCCATATAACACCCCCCCTCCCCTCCCTCTACAACACAAACCTAAACCCCGGATGGTCATCCCCCATATTCCCCAACTCCTTCCTTTCCTCCCCGCTATACCTGTAATCCCTCCCGCCCCTCTCCCTCATCGCATTCTCCTTCCTCAGTCCGAAGAAAAATGTCACGCACATACCACCGCATAAGAGCAGCATACCCAACGAGGTGCCGTACCCGACGGGATATAGTGGTGCTTGCGTTGTGATGAAGATATTGGATGCGACCAGGCCGCCGCAGTTGCCGAGGCCGATTTGGAGCGCGGAGGTTATGGAGCGTTTGTAGTGGCCCGAGGTATTCTGTGGGGGGGTTATTTGAGTGGGAGAGAGAGGGGAGGGAGGGAGTGGGTGGATGGGGAAGATAGGGTTGGGTAAGTGGATGCGTACATTGGCAAGCCAAGCCCATGTCACGGGTTGCGTGATATATCCCCCGCCCACGATGAAGAAACACGCCATGTACTTAACACCAGTAGTGACGTGTGTCTGGCATAAGAGAATAATATATCCAGTCGTTCCGACGATGACACCAATAATAGTGAACAAAAACCGATGCTGGAAATAATCCGTCAAACGGGCCGTCACAAGCGCCTACGAAAAGTCAGCAATGCAATCTCTCCTCCCCAAAGCCATGAAGAAGAAACAACCAACATACCAGAACAGCAGCCACACAAAATATTGGAATACTCCTAACCTGGCTCGCAATCGCCGTATACCCCATCTCATTTAAAATCGTCGGAATAAAAAAACTCGTCGCATACCCCGTATTCACCACCCCAAAATACATAAGTGCTCCCACCCATATTTTCCAATCTGCTAATATCCTCTTCAAAGACTTTTTATTCAACGTATCAAGTCTTCCAATCTCTTCCCCCCCAACCCCCGTATCGCTCGCCAGCCGCTGCAAAACCAAGACTTGTTCATTCGGGGTGAGAAAGTGGGCGGATTCAGGCCAGTCTGCTATCCCTCCGAAAACTTTGAGGGAAAGTACCACGACTATGGTAAGTAGTCCTTCGATAATAAAAATCCATCTCCACCCCCTGTACCCACCTACTCCGTCCATGTGCGCAAGCGCATAAGCAAATAATCCACCGAATGCTCCGGCTAAGATACTCGCTGCGAAGAAAACACTTAGGCGCCATTGCAGTTCGTAGCGTTTGTAGTACATGCTAATAAGATAGACCGCCCCCGGGGAAAACCCCGCTTCGAAAAGACCGAGGAGGAAGCGCAGTCCGATGAGAGCGGAATGAGTGTGCACGAGGCCTTGGCCGAGGGTTATGATGCCCCAGGAGGTCATGAGGAAGGTGATCCATGTTGAAGGGGAGACGCGCCGGAGGATGAGGTTGGAGGGGATTTCGAAGAGGATGTATCTGTGTGGGATGAGAACTGGAGCGATATTCGAGGAAATAATCATGAGTCTTCTTACGAAGGGAAGAATATCAACAACGCGATATTATAATCATTTCCTTGCATGTGCAATTCCTGGGTCATTCCTTGGATTTTCGCATTCCCGATATTGACGCGGTCGAGAAAGGCAAGGAGAAAGAGAATCGCGAGGGGGATAACGACGTGGATGTCGAGTTTGCGGAGGAGTGCTTTCTCGAGGGCGGGGTCGATTGGTGGGGGTGGTGGAGTGGGTGTTGAGGATGAGGTGTCTATTATGTTTATATTTGTGTTAGGTAGTTTCTCTTCATCCAGAGGAGATATGGGAGGATTAGATGGGGAAGACATGGCGAGCACGGAGGAACTAGAAAGCAAGACTGACTTCACTCTGGACGTGTACATTAAGTCAGCTATTTATTCCATAGTGAAAGCTAAGTGATCGCCGGTAGCCCAGGATAACCCGCGCGGATACAGTCAAACAGAGTCTGATAAACCCCGAAGCCGAATTGCTATTCGTCAGCTTGGACTACATGCAGCACTTGGCTCTGCATTGGTGTGTTCATTATTCCCCAGATGGGTGGATGACTGGTCGTTGAATGCGGGGTAATCATACCCTACCCACGTAAGCTTCGTCGTGGGATGCAACGGCAGTCCATCTAGGTTGTGGTAAATGCGAAACCCATGATTGGAGTTGCAAAACTGTTCAGTGGAAGAATATCTGTCCTACTAGGCTATGGGCTGCCTGATATCTTGTCGTAGATGGTGAGATATAAACGTACGTCACGAAGTTGTGGTGCCACTCCTGGCAACTGCGCGACTATGTATCTCCCCGTACCAATATGTTTTCCATGTTAAGGCTCACTTTTCACACAGAAATCATAAGCCCAGCAAAAGAGCTTGTTAAATCCGAGATTTCTTCCCCTTAACGAGAACAGAACCTCATAGAAGCACAGGTGATCACTAGATATTTACCACACCATCTTTTTTTCGTCCTCATGTTGCTGGGAAGCTTCGAGTAAGTGTCTGGCACGGCAGCCTTTCAGTCAAGAATCTCATATAGAGAACCCCGAAGTTGAAGTGCGCAGATGGAAAACGTACTTTTGGTTGTGCTTGTGGGCCCTTCCATTCCTTCCCTCCCCTTCCCCTCTCCACCTCCGTTGTCCCTTTCCTCCCCACTGCCTCAAATCCTCGCCTTAACCGGCATAATTCCAAACGTACTCCAAAAATCCCTCGTATCATAGCATCTCCCCAACTCCTCCATACTCCTCGGCAGCGCTCTAACCTCCTGCTCCTGCATCAACTCCCCGATCCATTTAATCTGTTTCCCCTCCCTCTCCCTATCCCCATTCTCTTCATCTATCTGCCCCGCATACCCCAAGATCAGCTCCCACCAATCGTAGACCATGAGGTCTGTTAGCATCTGTGAGAGTCGTTAGCGCAAACTTTCATCTTCTTCCCGCCCCCCAAATTGTGAATAAGATCCCAACCCCAAGTCTCAAGTCCTAAATCTGAAGAAGATAATAAAACCATCACTCACCCATCTCTCCCCGCTTGCCTTCCCCTTATCCCAACCCTCAAAAACCCCCACAATCCCCCTCGCCACATCCATCCCATGCACCATATGCAAACTCTTCTTTCCCCCCAAAACCTCCTTCGTCCCCGCAACCCTATCAATCCAATGCTTCACCATCCTCTCCCCACCCCACAGTCCGCTCAGATTCAACACGCACCCGCCCAGCGCCAACAACTCATCTTCTGCTATCGCGCGCGGATCTTTTTTGTTGTATGGCGAGTGCCGCGTCACCCATTGCTCCTGCCCCTCAATCGACCATATACCCGAGCTTCCCAACTGGATAAAATGAAAATCTTTTCCCGTTCCCTCCTCATCCTCCTTCCCCTTCAAATCATGCGTCTCCTTATACGCCCCCACCAGCTTCCCCGACTCACCAATCCCCTTCAACGGAAACGTAATCAGCACTCCCCTGGCAGTAGGCAGTTTCTTAAACTGCTCTTTCATCTCCGCATCCGACGCCTCGGGATCGAATTTGAATTCTAAGGTTCCATCCCGCCCGGTGGTGGTCGTGGCCGCGTAGGATATTTTGCGGTCTTGGAGGAGGGGGATCAGGAAGGTGGAGGTCCAGCCGGCGCCGAGGATGAGGATGTCGAGCGGGGAGGAATTGGGGGATGTAGGGGAGGGGGAAGGGGAGAGGGGAAGTGATTGGGGAATGGGGAGATTAGTACCGCCGCCCTGGGGGAGGTGAGTTATGGTTTGTGGTGGGAGGGAGAGAGAGCGCGGGGGTACGGGAAGGGGGGTGGAATTAAGTGGCTTACCATTTTTAGTATTGTGATGTGATATGATATGATACGAGTGTTGTTGTTTGGGAAGTGATGGTTTGTTTGGATTGAAGTTTGAGAAGGAAGCTTTATAGTGACGTTATTGACATCTCGGGTACGCGGTGTGGTGGCTGGTGGGTGGATGCCCCTCCAAAATGCTCGCGTCTGCACGTGCATTTGGTGAAGCTACATGAAAGCAAAAATCACAAGCATCGGAATCCATCATATATTAAGGAAGGAACGAATGTAGGAAGCAGAATAATCAATTTGTACTCTAACTCATCATAACCATTAATCCATCCATCCCATAGTCCAAAACAGACCACCATTATCACTTTTCCTACCCTACCCTACCCAATTAACAAACCAACGCCAAATATAACATACTCATCTATGATCTAGTTCTAGGACCAAGATCTAGGTACAGCACTTTTTATCTCATACTCCAATAAAGATAGACCGGCCGACCTCACACCGAACCCTTCTGACTTAATCAAGCCATCAAACCATTCTGATTCATACCCATAAACCCATCCGAATCCAACAAACTCTTACTCGCAACATACGAAAACCCACCAAAAGGATTATTCTCATTCGCCGACGTCGAGCTCCAAGGGACTCCGCTGTGAGTGGTCAAGACAGGACTCAACGACATCTCCGTAAACTCCTCCGAGAAATTTTCCGCGAGTTCCGGATCGGTGATCATGGGTTGAATCGGTGCTTTGAGTTCTCTCTTTGCGAGTTTCTTCCAATCGATTCTGCGGAAGAATCGGTGTTTTTGAATAGTGACCAAATCCTTCGGCATACGGGCTCCGAGTCGCTTGGCGGGTTCTTTGCGAAGGAGACGAGTTAGGAGATCTTTTGCGTCTGGGCCGAGGAAATAGGGTAGAACGAGCTTCTGCTTGACGATTCTTTCTTGGATCTTGGCGTGATTTTGACCTTGGAATGGTGGGCTGCCAGTCAAGAGGTCGAATCCAAGAGCACCAAATGACCACCAATCGACAGCCATGCCGTATTTTTGTCCAAGAATAATTTCAGGAGCCATGTATTCAACTGTCCCGAGCATAGAGTTGCATTTGTCATTTTCATCGACAGCAACCTTGCTGAGCCCAAAATCCGTAAGCAGAAGATGTCCATCGGCATCCAGTAAGCAGTTCTCGGGCTTGAGATCGCGATAGACTACTCCTAGATTTTGGTGAAGATGCTCCAGCGCCAAAACCATCTCTGCCATGTAGAATGATGCGACTTCTTCCGTAAACATGCGCTCTTGCGCCAAATGAGTGAACAATTCTCCTCCCTGAGCATATTCCAGAATCAAATACAATTTCTCGTGGTCTTGGAAGGCATAGAATAGTTTGACGACAAATGGGTGTCGATTGACGCTTTCGAGGATACTTCTTTCAGTCTTTGTCTGCTCAACCAATCTCTTGTGGACCGTCAAGGAAGCTTTCTTGAATTGTTTTTGCGCAAAAAGTCTACCGGTCGCCTTTTGTTTGACTAAAATGACTGTGCCGAACGTTCCTTTGCCTAGGCATCGTAGTGATTCGAAGTCGTCCGCCATCATCTTTCTCGCGACAGTATCTTGCACCAATCCGCCTTCAATCGCGCCAAACATTGGTCGTTCGCGCATGCTTTCGCTGACGAACTCGTGCTCCAAAGGTATTTCATAGCTGGTACTGTCCGATCGTTCATCGTCGCTCAATTCGTCAGAAGTAGCTGTACTGCTTTGCGGGTGCGACCGAAATTGATTTCGGATCAGGGAATTGGATCTGGACTCATTGGCGATGCTCAGAGTATCTAGCTGTAACTTCAATTTGCTGATGCCGCCCATGCCAGGAGAGGTAAATGGTTTCAACGAGGGGCTGCAGTTTGCGCTGACAACATCGTTGATTTTGTGGACATATCTTGCAGGAGTATTACACCCATAATCGGAATCCTCATCCCCAGAGGCAGTGGGGGTTTGGAAGCCTCGAATGGTGGTAATAGCTGGGGGCTGCTGTGATTTGTTCATGGTGCTCCTCGTCGTCGCTCAGCGTCAGCTCGGATTTGGGAACGATAATTTCGGTGCAGTTTTTGATGATTCTGTGATGCGCGCATCAGGTTACTCAGGCTAAGAGAAAAGACTTCGATATTGTTTCTGTCGATATGCATTTGCTGGTGAAATAACTGTAGATATTGTCACTTGTTAGGGGAATTGAGGAGGTGGTTCGTCTGCCTTTAAAGGTAGAGAGGTGAAATGAAGGAGGAGAGTGAGCGGAGGAGGATTCTGGAACTTTAATTATTATTTTTTTCGGTTACTGGAACTGGGTGGCTATCGATTGCTAGTGGTGGTGGTGGTGGTGGTTGCTTCCCGTATTTCCTGGGGTTGGAGGGCTGGTGTGGATCTCCCGGGGCTGAAATCCGAAATCTTTTAGGTGAAATCCAGGGATGTTAAGGGCTGATTTTCCTTGTTTCTGTGTGAGTTTCGGTGCTCTTGGGGCCCGAGGGGCCTTTGTGTTTCTTTTCTCGCCTCGCCAGCCTGACTGTGTGGGCTTAGTAAGATGTCGAAGCCTCCGAGTTAAAATTATCTGCAAATGGCAATTCATGCACATGCACCAACCACAAACAGAGACCTGAAATTACACGCAAACACGCAATCCATTTGCAAAGAATGCGCCACGCGCGAAAGGGACAATTGGGAGTCAATCTGCTTTGCTTCTTTGTTCCTCAGCTTTGGCCTCACACACATCGCATCGTGCACATTCAGCGAGTGAGTGACAGAATATACAGAATATACAGAATACCCGCAACGCCCGTGGTCTTGACCCACCAAACACAACTAGAACATGGTCACAGCTGAATCACGATTCCTGGTCTCGCTGGTCAGGCACCTGAGCCTTGGTAGCCATCCTCGTCATCCAGTCATCGAGCGAAAATGCCCACCGGATCAGCGATTGGCCCCGATTTCATCTGCCTACGAGCTTACGAATCTGAACGTGCCGATACCAAGGACATCCAGTGCCATCCTACAGTTGATGGAAATTAATGGAGGTCGATAGCCGCGATTGACGAGCCAGTAAGGTATGGGATGACACAGGATAAGCCTCGGGTGAGACCCTGAATTGTGTTTGTTTGGGTGATGCATTCAGTGCTCATGATCTCTTGTGTGAAGCATTTCCAGATGGAGTCACCAGACGATCATTAAAGGTCAAAAACGCCGTGACGGCACGATAATACATCTGTCCTCGATTCCTGCGACAACCACCTATTCCGCGACGTTTATCAACATTGATTTAGTTGTCAGGTATTCTTGGATTCCTTGTCGGCCACCTTCGCGACCATACCCACTCTCTTTCACTCCACCGAACGGGCTTTCGCAAGCTAAAACGATAAGAATTAGCAATCAAAATACAAATATTATGGCGGGGTAACTGAGGGGATGAATGAATAAAGAAACCATCGACGCTGATGGTAAGAGTACTGATGATGAAGCAGCCAAACAAGAACCCAAAGAAGACGAAGTTTTCGACGAGGGCAGCGCATTTTCGAGCGACTCTCAAGACAGTTGCCAGCGTTTCATCGTGAGGAGCCTCACTTGCGGTACAGTCTTTGCCTCGCAACGCTGTATTCACTCACCACTCAACAGACCCAGATTCACAGCAACCATTCCTACTTCCAGGGCTTCTGTTACTCTCCAAGACCTCGAAATACTCTCCGTGATGATGAATGCACCCAATCCAACATCACAATCGTTCGCCATATCAATTGCCTCCTCTTCCGTCTCAAATATATACAAGCTGCGGAGAATTAGTGGATGAGCCGACGCTGCGAAAGTTGCAGACGTACCCAACCACAGGCGCAAACACTTCTTCGCGAGTCGTCAACATTTCGCGCTTCATGTTACTGATCACAGTCGGTTCGAGGAAATAACCGCCCATTCCATCCATCGGGTTACCTCCCAGGATCACCTGCCCACCGTGTTTCTTTGCATCTGTCTTCGGTTAGGACTTACATGCCGGCCTTCCAGTCAACATACCGTTGATATGACACATTGCTTTATCAACTGCTCTTTCATGCGTCAATGGCCCAATGAACACACCTTCTTCTGTGCCATTTCCTACCTTTAGTTCCTTGATCCGTTTCGTTAGGGCTTGGGCGAACTTCTCATAGATCCCACTTTGGACCATGATGCGGTTAGCAGTTACACATGTCTGTCCAGAATTTCTAAACTTGGCAAGAATACAAGCTTCCACAGCGGTATCGGCCTTCGCATCATCAAAGACGATAAATGGGCTATTTCCTCCCAGTTCCAAGCTCAATTTCTTCAAGCTCCCAGCACATTGTTCGGCCAGCAGCTTTCCCACTCGCGTGCTACCGGTGAAGCTCAACTTTTTCACGAACTTGTTTGTGCATAATTCTTTTCCCACTTCCGCCACTAGGTCAAGAGTCGTTACAATGTTGATCACACCTTGTGGGAAACCTGCTTCCTGTGCTAAGAGAGCTTGAGCGAGACAACTTAGTGGCGTTTCTCCGGCAGGTTTCCATACTGCAAAGGTTAGATGAGCTCATAGGTTTGGTGAGATTGCACCAACCTGTCGTGCATCCGGCAGCCAGTGCTGCTCCGACTTTTCTTGTGATCATAGCGATTGGGAAATTCCAAGGCGCTAAGCAGGCAGCGACACCCAATGGCTGCTGGAATGTTAAGATCCTTTGATTTTGGTTCGCAACTGGTACAACTTCTCCATGGGTCCTTTCGGCTTCTCCTGCGAACCACTCCAGGAAAGAGGCTGCATAAGTAACCTCTCCTTTTGCTTCAGTCAATGTCTTTCCATTCTCCAAGGTTATTATGAGGGCTAGATCATCGATATGCTCCAGACATAGGTCATTCCATTTTCTCAGCATGCGTGCTCTTTGTCTTCCAGTGGTTTTCTTGAATGTTTTGAATGCTTCATGTGCTGCGTCGATGGCTAGGACTGTTTCTAATTGACCCATTTCTGGAATGCTGGCAAGTTTCTCCAAGTTCGCAGGATTTAGGACATCGAATGTCCTTCCGGACTTTGCGTCAACCCATTCTCCATTGATATATCCTTTGGTTTGAAATAGATCTTTGCGCTTCAGATCTGATAAATGTCTGCGCGGCATTATGAAGATGATCTTGGTATACGTCGTTCTACTTGCAATGCTGTGTTCTAAGGAACTAATATACAGCAAGGAAGATTATTGATAAAAGATTTGTACCAGGTAGTACTGTTATCATTCTTGATTTCGGGACGAAGAAAAGAGTTTGGTAGCTGCGCTGGTCTTCATTATGATAGCGGGGTAATTGGTGCGGGGTAACTGCTACATTGTGTGAATCAATGCTGGGAGGGGAGGTGCTCCCCCAAGTACTGCTGGGTGAAATATAGACGATTAAGAGTATTTGGAGTCGTTCAAATGATATCTTTTGCTAGATAAAACGACAATATCTACAAGATACCCTACAGCTTCTAGGATGTCTATCGATCGGTACTAACACAGATAGCCCTTTCCTTCATTAATCTCGCCTTGGAGTTGTAGGAAAGTTTCCTTGTCATGACCTGGAATTACTCGACCTCTTGTGGTAGCTTCCAGTCTCTTCAACCTTTGAGTGCTTTGGAACCATGCCGGATGGTCACTAAGAATGTTAGCAATGATACTATCGATTTTAAGCGCACGCGTCCTCACCGTGCGAGCCAACCTTGCGGTACACCATCTCTCCACTGGACGGCATGTTAGCTGTGCAGGCGACATGGTTTCTATTTTCTTGACTTACATTCTCAATAACATGGCAATGATCACTAATGAAGAAGAAAGCTCCGCTCTCAGGAAGATTCAGTTGCATACCGATCAAACCATCAGTATGACCTGGAAGATGATGCAACGTAATCCCCTGACAGAAGTCTACCGTTCTCTCGTCGAAGGTCTTCCAGTTTAGGGACAACTTCACCTTGTTAGCACGTGTCCAATGTATGTAGTACGGGCTCCACTCACGTCCATGTAATGCTGGAGATACACGCCAACATCGGCGCCCGTAGCAACTGACCAAAACGCTGATCGCAGTTCCTTATCATGCACCCAAATCTCTATATCCTTCCGATCAAGAAATTGATCCAATCCTCCCGCGTGATCCAGATGCATATGTCCCAAAATACTAGCAAATCGACGAATCAGCATATTCCCCTAGTACAATACAACACAATCATACTCCTTACATTTTCTTCACATCCTCCAACTTATGCCCCGTAGCTTCAATCGCCGCCTTCAACTCATGTTTCGGCTCATACTTCACTCTCGCAAACACATCGGCGAGCTGGGGTCCCCAGACTGTGGGATAATCGACTCCGGAGCCGGTTTCCCATAAGATCACTCCTTCGTGCGGATGATCGATCAGTACAGCGTACATGGGCAGCTCGCGTCTTTTATTGACGAATGACTGCCCGGCGGTGGACATTACTGAGCTGTTTCCACCGCGTGTTACGAATCCTTCGTCGCATTCTAACCACCCGAGTTCGAGCAGATAAGCGCGGGTTCCGGGCGGGCAGACGTTGGAGATGTGGCCGGGGACGGCACCGGCGTCGAGGGCTTTTTGGATTCCTGCCATTTTGGTGGTTTGACGATGGGAGGGGTGGTTTTTGTTAATTCTTGGAGTACTTATTTCTTGAATGGGGGAGTAAAAAGAAGGGTCGAGAAATCAACGTATTATCCACCCCCACCGTACGTACATCCCCGGTCTCCTGCAGTCAGAGCTTAACTGCGTACCAGGCAGGACGTAGCTTACTACCTCGCACAAACGGAGTCTGCATTAGTCTCATCCAACACAGACTTCCTGTTACTTGTTATTTGTACCAGCTGAGTTCGGACCTATCATTTAATATTTCGTAACACTCGTTCTAAGTGGCCGCGAAAAACGAGCACGTCGACGTCAGAGATGCGAGCTACCCCTCTTTAAACACCCCGCATTCTTGGCTCAAACCAATCACAACATCTCCTTGAACATCCCTCGGTATTTCCACTGTGCTAATTACGATATATGATTTCTTCGTGCTTCCCCGACTCACCCGCTGATTTTCCAAGAAGTTTCGTGTTATTGTTGTATACATATATACCTAGATTGATTAGAGTTGCATTGAGAGAAAGAAAGAAAGCAAGAAACAAATATGGCGAAAGATACTATGAAAGCAGTGGTCTTCCACGGCAAGCTCGATGTTAGGGTTGAGGATCGCCCGGTCCCGAAGATTGTCGACCAGACGGATATTATCATTAAAGTGCGATACTCAGCGCTGTGTGGGAGGTAAGTCGCGTGCACTCATGCTATGGATTCCAAATTCCAACCGACTGACATTTCATCACAGCGAACTCCACGTATTCCGCGGCCACCAGCCGTCCAAAACAGACTTCATCATGGGCCACGAAACCACCGGCGAAATCGTCGAACTCGGCTCCGAAGTCAAAACCCACCAAAAAGGCGACATCGTCGTAATGCCCTTCACTGTCTCCTGCGGGGAATGTTTCTACTGCATCAGAGGCTACTCCTCCCGCTGCGAAAAGTGTCTCCTCTTCGGGTGTCCCCTCCTCGACGGCGGGCAGGCAGAGTACATGCGTGTCCCGCTCGCCGATGCCACAGCCGTGAAAGCACCCGAGGGAATCGAGGAGAAGAAATTAGTTCTCATGGCGGATATCTTTCCTACGGGGTATTTTGCTGCGAGAAATGCATTCGAGGGATTTTCTGCTTCGACGATTAGTGAGAGTGTAGTAGTACTAATCGGATGCGGCCCAGTGGGGCTATGCGCATTGATTAATGCGCTGGAGTATAAGCCGAAGGTGGTGATCGCGGTGGATCGTGTGGAGAGTAGACTGCAGTTGGCGAAGGAGTTGGGCGCGGAGCCGTGGAATGATCAGACGGATAGGGAGGGCTTGATTAAGAGGGTGAAGGAGCTTAGTAATGGGAGAGGAGCGGATTGTGTGATTGAGGGGGTTGGGCATGCGGATGCGCTGAGGACGGGGTTTGATTTGTTGAGGCCGTTTGGGAATATTTCGAGTTTTGGTAAGTTGTGTGATGAGGATTAGGGATAGGTGAGGAAGGAAAGTATCCCAGCTAATCAAGTGTAGGTGTACATCAGGACGAGATACCATGGACGGGAGCGGAGGGGTATGGGAAAAATCTGAAGATCCAGATGGGGAGATGTCCGGTTCGAAGTGTTTTCCCGCATGCGTTAGAGGTGTTGAAGAAGAATCAGCATAAATTAAAGTAAGTTGACTTTTCGAACTGCCACTGCTGTGCGAAGATTTGCTAACTTTGAATAGTTTTATGACCGACAAGATCATGCCAATGAGTCAGGCTATTGAAGGTTATGATATCTTTAATAAGATGCAGGTGCATAAGGTGATCTTTGAGCCGGAACATTAATCCATGTATTTTGGTGCTCTACAGGGTGCAGGATGGCGGATGTGATCAACATATAACATATATAACATATGGAATACATGAACCAGGGTTGTTACTTTTGCGGTAGTATTGTCACCTTGAGGTTCATGGAACGTTAGCGCATGATGGAAAAGACGTGGTACCAATTATTATTATCATTCTTTTCTGAGAACACATAGGCATGCCGAGCTAAGAAATTGTAAACAGATTCCATATCTGGGAATCTAATCATCAAGAAACCACAAGAGGATGGCCAGTATATAGGTAGTCCCTGGTCTCTCGCTCCTACAGCATCTCAACTCCTTTGCAAACCCCAGAAATTATTTCACCTAAATATATAATTTCTTGAAGTTGAATCTCTTATTAGTTAGTATCCTATTGTTTATTACACTTCTCCGACCAGCTTCCGAATCCTTCCTTCTATATAAATCGCGTTCCATCATAGTATAGATTGAGGACTTATAAGGGTTGAGAAACTTGATCTCTTTGCCGAATAGTATTTTTAGAACATTGGCTCAGGATGGCTGCTCGATTTTAGGATTTCATATTTGTTTTTCGTGTGATGGATTCCAGTTGCAGCTTTGTATAGGCCAATTTCATCAACGGAACTGGCTTATCTGAATAATTTGATGCTGTGTATTGGTGGAAAGAGGGTTAGTATCGAACGGAGTATATATATCTTCGGTTCTAGGAGTCGGTAGATATAGGTTTATAGCCAGCGGCCCAGCGCCTTATACTGACAAGGACGTCACTGGCTATACAGTAGTAAAGATCCTTCTGCTGCTAATTGTTGGTGTTAGTAACTTGGTGTAAGTCTTTGCAGAACTATTATAGTACCTATATGTGACAAATCAGCCTAAACCCTGGCTAATACATTGACATTCAAATCCAGCCTAAAGCACAATACCACCCCAAGTCGTTTTGGGACTCATAAGGGACTTAGAATATTTATGCTAAATAGAGACCTCTCTTTCAGGAAAACTTTATTTGATAGAGTTGGCCTGATTTGTACATCGAATTTTGGGGCAAATTCATGGGTCTAGAACAGGACAGAGAGACACCACAATATCGTACTTCTATCATTCCACTACAGTACATACACGGATATCCAAAATTTACACCACAAGCGCAACGGCGACAGTCCATCCTCTTTTTGAATTGCCCATGAGAGGTGTCCCGCCTCCTGAATCTCCACTCACAAGCATTGTGAGTAATAATCATTTCCGTACTTGCAGCTGCCAGATGCACAGCAAGTCGCACCCGACCAACCCTGTCCACCGCACTGGCTATACAGCGCACCGCACTGCGAATTAAAAATCAGCTACATCATCCTTTACACAGATCGAAGTCAGTCAAAATAACTCACCGAAGCTCCACCACCAGGCGTACTCGTAGGCGGAGTAGTACTACTAGTCGGGGACCCGACCGGAGGCGTGCTACTAGTAGGCGAGCTTGCCCCTCCAGCTGATACGGTGATGGTCGCGGAACCGCTAGAAAAGTATCCTTCGGTGGCCATAATCATGTAATTCATAGTTCCAAGCGGCATGCCAATCGCGGCCCATGCTTTGAAATGGGTGCCGGTGTTGATGGATCCGGAGGATCGGTGGTTTTGTCGTACGGACCAGTATTGGTTGAAGGTGGAGGTGCCGAGAATGGATGGTTGGTTGACTCGTTGGGTTTCGTAGATGTTGTCTGGGTGAGTTGTGCGAGTTAGCAAATTTTTCTTGCGAAAAAGAATGGCTGTGCGTTAAGTTAAGTGGTGGAATTGAAGTACTTACACACTGATCCGTCGCTGGTCACAGTTCCTTTTAACGTTGCGCCGGTGCTCGGGTTGTACGTTCCAAAGTTCTCAACGATGTAGTATTCGACGAGGGGGTTAGTGCTCCAGCCGTAGAGCGAGAGATAACTGTTTCCGTTCGGGTTGTACGAGCCACTGTAACCGACGTTCCTGGAGAAAAATACTGTGAGTTTATGTTGAAGAATGGAAACGAGCAGAGGACCTACATGGCACTTCCTGGATTCCAACCTTTGCCGGCAACGAAATTGCCATTGCCAGACCATGTCACGCTGTACGAGCCAGCGGCACCGTTGGTGTACTAAGTTGAGGCAGTTAGTTCATGTCACGAGTTTCTCATACTTTCAAAAATACTAACGGTAACAGCAGCTCCACCATCTGTCCAGAATGAATAATAAAATCCATTGTTCGTTCCGGTACCGCTGGGAGTTCCCGAACGAGGGTCAAGCACTTCTCCTGCTTCAGGCTTTGGGAGTGCAATGACTCCAGTGACGGCCGCGAGACCGAGAAGGATAGATTTGAAAGATCTCATTTTGACGACTCGAAGATGCTTGCTTGAAAAATCCTACCTATATCGCGGTCATGTCCGTCTATTTATACGCATAACCCATCCCTATATTCCCAATACCGCGTCCCATAGCCGTGGCAAAATAGCCAATACTACGCTGCTATCTCAATAGATGAAAACCGAGTCATATTTACACGGCCATATACCCGTCCGCAAGTGAGAAGACGAGTTGTCAAAACTCGCCGCGCAATATAAATTGTCCCAATCTGCCACGAAGAAGCTTTTCTCAGTCACACGTCGCCAAGCGCTCTGGGGTGCATGCAGCTTTAATATGCAAGCTGCACCCCGCATTTATACGGAACCACGATCACCAATTGCCTATGTGTTGGTATGAGCCGGAATTCATACCTGGGAAAGTTATGCAGCGGGTATATGTCGGGGTGGAACTTTGGGTTTTGGATAAATCGGGTAAATTGAAAAGGGGCGAGGGAGCTTCGGCAGACGAGGCTATTCTCCTAGTGTAGGATTGTCTTAGTAGCCGTGCCAGTGAGTAGCTAGAGTTTATTACAGTGGTATTAGATCATGATGGGAAGGAAATAGTCATTTGATCTTGACCTTATCGGTGGCGAGTAAAGATCCTAAGAATCGGCTCAAAGTTGACGCGCTTGGTCTTTTCCCACAATTTTTGGCTTTACTCTCAACTTCGTTGTCAAGCTGAATGGCTCCCCTGGCTGACAGGTGGCCACACCTGTCTTACTCCAGGGGCCGACTTGAGTTGTGATACCGTCAGAGGTTCTATCAGATTCTTGATGTCCTTCAACCTCAGCTCGAGTGTCTTTGAACGTGCGTAAAGGTTAGACCGACAACGACGCAGAAGTACAACCAGCCCACGAAGTTATCCGAAGCTACAGCGCTCCAGAACAACTTGAAACTCCAGTGCCCCTAAAGCCTTCAAGGAAGTGCAAAGCACAAGAATACAAGTCGTATATATACCTTCGCCTCCCATCATTACTTGCAAGTTTACTTCTGAATCTGTTAAAGTTCTATGCGGACCGACGGACAATACACGACGGGAAACAGGTGTCACAACATTCTGATCTCAGCTCATACAACACAGTAACGTATTGACTGACGCTCACAGTCGCCATTCTCGATGGGACTGTTCGCTTTCTTAACATTTTTGTCGTTCTTCACAAATCATCGACAGACAGTGGCACAGTGCTAGCTACCCAGCTCCAGATTCTTTCACCTTGTTCTCGATATAATGTCTCAATCGACACACTAGGTCTAAGGTCCTGATACACTGTCAAGCTATGCAGCCCTGAAGGACGAAGGGTTGGGCTGGAGAGGGTTATATTGTGATGAAAAGGTACGGTTCTGATGGGACTCGGAATGACAGAATGCTTATATTTCGCGGTTTGTGCGGCTGGGGGCCCAAGGTAGTTAAAGTGCGGTTGAAGGAAAAGGTTGTTGAAGGGTGGGAAGTTGTTTAGGATATGTGTGAATGAAGTGTTTGGAAATCTGGTAAGGTCAGCGGGAGATTGAGACAGACTTGGACGAGTACAAGGACCTGGAGAATCTATTGGCGAATGATTAAAGCGTCAAACAAAGCCCTAGATGCCAGTTAGCATGTTAGGCGGGGGATATCGAAAAAACACTTATAAGGGAGTCTTAGATGAGAAGTGTTAAAGGTTAAAATAGTTACCATCTATCGAGAACTGTTCATTTCATGGTGATATATTCAATCATTCATTCATTCATTCATTACTTTAAATCTTCAGCAATTTAAATACAACCACTTTATTCACACTACTTATACTAATACCTCTCCCCACACATAATCCCCCTCTTCCCCTTATCGCTCTAACTCCACTTCAGCACCCAATCCGCAGCCCAAGCCCCACTTGCCGTAAAATTCTTCAACCCCTTGACCTCCAAAACCCTACTCTCCGCATCGTACGTCCACCCACTCGTCAGACTCGCTCCATTCAACGTCAGATTACTGACCGCAGACGGCACACCCATGATGGTGATATTAGCCAGCGGATTGCTGTCTACGTATTCGCCGCGGGCGGAAGCGTAGAGAGAGTTTTGTGTCATGGAGAACTATTATATTTTGTTAGCTACTGTAAATTTTAAAGAGGATAGAGGATGCAAAAAACTTACGTCAACCCAGAGTGTAGCGTTGGGTGTAATCGACTCCCCATCGTCGACGTACAAACTCCCACTCGCGGTCCCCTCGATACTAGAAGCAACAATCAAACCCCAAGGATTCTGTCTGCATTCCCTTGTCGTCAACGCAGGTTCCTGGATTGGAAGCACGCTGCCGCCACGCACGTACACCGGGATATGACCCAGCGGGGCATCGATGGTGATATTCTCACCCGGTCCAGCAGTGATAGCGGATTGATTGTACCAATCGTACCAGATTTCTCCCTTCCCAGACCCAGGGAACACACCGTTGACGCTGGTAGCGCCTTGTGCGAGCACTGGGGTGATCATAAGCGAAGACCCGAAGAGGAATTGCCTGTCTGCGCTAGCGAGGGAGGGATCGTTGGGAAATTCCCACGCAAGGGCACGCATAACTGTGGAGCCGGTGGAATGAGCAAGGTACATGGTTGTGTAGATGTAAGGGAGGAGAGTATATCTAATCATCGCAGCGGTTTTGGTGGCTTCGGCGACGGAGGCCCAGCGATATGGCTCTTGCGGGATGGCAGCGAGCACATTGTGGTTGCGGTAGAAGGGGAAGAAGGCCGACAGTTGCATCCAGCGGTTGCAGAGTTCTTCGTCGGTGTTGCCGTTGAAACCGCAGGTGTCGACGCCGAACATGGGAATGCCGAAGAGGGAGAAGGAGAGGGCTTGTGGAATCGAGAAGAACATGTAGGCCCAGAGGGATGCATTATCACCTCCCCAGTGACCGGCCCATTTACCGGATCCGGCGAAAGTGGAGCGACCGATGATGAAGGGTCGCTTGGTTGGCCAGATATTGAGGAGAGCGTGGTATGTGGCGTTGAGGATTTGGGTACCGAATAGATTGTGGAAATCGTATTCTTGGGTTCCTCCGTGATGGGTTGCGTTTGGTGAGACCGCATGGACATCTAGAGCTCCTTGGACATTGTTGATGACGTATGGAGGATATTCGATGGCGCGAACTCCTGGAGTGGGGGTGGTACGGAGATAGGTTGTCGAAGTGGACGAAGCTGGTATGGCTGTGGCAGATATAGCTGCGGCTTGACTCGAGGCTGCAGCTATAGCAGAAGCTGCTTCGGTGGCATTAGTGAGGTTGAATCCCTCGGGGTAACCGTAACCAATGTTTCCTGGCTCGCCTGGAAGTTGGAAGGGTGGATGCACGGGGTTCAGAGTGAGATTTTTGCTACCGCATGACCCAACACAGAAAGACGACACTTCACTCATATCGATCCAGATACCATCAAACGAGACATTTTGGTGCCAATATGTCATCTCATTCTTCCACCATTCAAAAGCACCGGTACCGTTCAATGTAGAACCAATCCAATCTGGGAAGACGGTGTAACCTGGCCACACAGATCCAATGTACAGACTGCCGTCAGGATTCAACATGAAACTATCCGTCTCGTTTCCTCGGTTGAAAATAGGGTAGGCATCGCTTGAATTGTCTGGGTTAGGGACATAGATTGCGGAATCCACGATTGGAACGTAATGTTGACCATTTGCGTGAAGTTTTGAAAGGAACTCAGCACCCTCGGCGTATGGGAATGTGTTTTGATCATTCTCAAAGTCCCGATACTGATTCATGTAATCAATGTCTGTCCAGATTGTCTCCAATGGCAGACCGAAGTTGGCAAACTCATCAACGACCTGGCTGAGTTCGGTCCAGTTCGCGTAACCCCATCGACACTGATGGTATCCGAAAGTAAAGTATTGTTGCATCGCGGGAAGCCCAGTGGCACTCAACTGGTAAGCTTTAGTAACCTTTTCTTGGGTTGGTCCAGCATAGAAGTAGAGGTCAATGCTTCCACCAAGAGTTCTCCACGTGATGTTAGATGGCTTCATCAAGATTTCTTGACCGTGTGCATTACGGAGGTAAACACCATGGGTGTAGGAAACATATTCAGCAGTCAGGTTTGTAGCATTGGCTGCGTAGGTTAAGTTGCCAGTTGTTTCGTCAACCTCGTAATATCTGGTGTCCAGGTAAACTGGGTGATCGCCATAGATGTTCTGGTCGATAGGATCTCCAACATCTGCCGCCCATAAAGTACGGGTGAAGTTGTTGCCCATACGTAAGCCATGAATGACTTCACCTAGACCGTAGAGGTTGTAGTTCTCGGGCAGAGAGCTTGCAAACTCAACAAATTGGTTCTCAAAGACTAACTGGGTCCCGCTGGTTGAGAAAACGATATCTCCAGTGGATTGACGAATCACTTGGAAGGAGAATGTGGGGTCGTTGCTCCAGACAAAGTTGAGGTCATTGTCCAAAGTGGTAGAATCCGCATCGGCATCGATGGTTGGTTTGTCCACAAGAGCTTCCGGTAGGAGGAACCATGAGCTGTTAGAGGGTCCGATATAGGTTGGCACAATTTCGACATGCAGACGATCATTTGACTGATACTCGACAGTGAGATCGAGATATTCGACATCGGTCCCGTAGACGTTGCAAGCATCACCAGCTAGTGAGAGAGAAGCAGTCAGACCGTATGCTGTTCGCTTCACATTGGACGCAGTATAACCTGGACATACATCCTGGGCATTGACGGCTTCAGGGTCGTTGATGTTTGGTAGCAGAGGGACAGAGTTATCAACGGAAGCAGGAATTGTAAATATTTCCCGATAACTTGTCGTAGTGCCCGTGGAAGAACTTGTCGTCGACGATTGAGCCAGAGTTCCCGTGAACAAGGTAGCTGCCAGTGCAGCCACGCTCACGCCCATTTTGCCTGCCATACTTTTTCGACCTCCGTGGGAGTAAAGATGGTAGATGAAATGGAAGAGAACGAGGATGGGAGGGAACAGCCATGCACTTATATACACAGCAGAGTGGAGAGGGAATGGGGTGAAAATGGACCATGAGGAGTCTCTCAATTCATCTATGCCATTATAAAATGAGTAGACGGCCTCGGTACTCCGCACAGCTCCAGCCACCCCGCAAAAGTGCCCCGCCAACCAGAACCACGTCATGGATAGGTTTTACCTTAGGGTTTGCCTTTTGTGAATTATAAACTAACGTTGAGATGCAAGGACGGCTTGACTACTCACTCTGGACAGGTACTGCTCGAGAAGGGCCGAAAAGAAGCTGCAATGTAGAACCGAGAAGAGTCTGTCTGCAAGGGGCGCGGAACCGTTTACCAGGGAACCTGTCTATGAACTCTGGAGGGTTTCGTAAGCGTATGTCAATTCGATTAACGTTATGCCAAACAGTGTTTGTTAGTCTGCTGCTATGGCTGGCAACGTTATTCTAAAGAGACTTAGTAAGATCCCTCGTGGATCTACACAGTAAAGTTGCTGCCATCTTACCAACAGCGGTTTACCGATTTGTAGAAATCGATGTCAATAGGCGGTCAATGGGTCACTTCATAGAAGTTCATAGTTGGGGATATGTAGCAAAAGGGGAGATGGTTAGAAGGTGAAATGAGGAAGGTCTCGAAAGCCTTTCAATGATGGATACTGAGATGAGAATGAATTCGGCGAAAATTTGATTCGAGTGTGGGGAACATTCCGTGCTTCCCCAGTACCCCGGGCGATCCCAATAAGTATTGGAGAGCGACCGGGGGTTCGGCCGCTTTCCGGAGCAATGATGTGGGGGAAGAGTGGGACAGCTCCAGGTTTTGCTGATTTTCATGACGAGCTCGCGAACATTCTTCCGAAAAATATCGCGACACCACAGCTTTTGTACGACTTTTTCGCTCCAATTTCGACGAGTATTAATCGACAATGTATCATCGCATGGTGAATGTTGAGATGCAGATGGAGAATCACATTTGTTATACATTGGATGGCGGAAAAACCCCAGCACCAGCCAGTCTCAATACCCCCCAGAAAGAAGATCGCCGCAGCTTCAAAGAAAACGGGATTTTTGAGTTTACCGAACCGACTCTATTCCGTCCCAACAAGAGACAGATCCCACATCTCGTATCGTGGCAGGACATTCTGCAATGTTGGTCCTTATGGTTCCTGCTACCAACGATTCCTTGACGTAAAGCTTCGCTTATTGAGCGGATGTGCTGCGCGTGTTCGTTCATCTCTTCGTTTCGAAATGTCGGCATAACTATATCCCGTTCTTGGCTATCACATTGGTACTTTCCGTACAATTTATAAGTGTCTCTTTGCGATGCAGACATTCGCTGAGCCCTTTCCTCTGCCGCGTCTCCATCTATGGAGTATCACCGAAGATACAAACTAGCTGCGATAGCCGAGGCAATAGGGGCTTGGCGAAAACTGTATTTCACGTGTCCTATTAACTATCTGGTCTCAGAGGCATTTCTCTACTCCACGAGGCAAAAGATTCTGGTCATGTCGAAGGGGTGGCATAGTCCAGGGATGCCGACGAGGTCGATATGATGTAAGAATCAAGAAGGTGTAAAAAGTGATCTGATTGAGAAACTATTTACTAGGTTATAAGGACCATTATATAGATAATAAAAAGAGCTGATTTTACGGCGCAGCTTGTATTAGAAAAATAACTAATTAAAGAAGAAATAAGGTTATTCCAAATATCAGATAGAGGAGCTAATATACTTTATATATCTCCTAAGGTTTATTAAGCTAGTTCAATAAAGCTTATAATATCCTTCAGTCTCAAAAGTTCAATAAATCTCTTATACTTCTAAGTAGATAATTCCTTTATAAATCTATTCGTAATTATATTATTAGTAGAGATCTATTTAATTTAAATAGTTTTTTTTTGAATCTCTTATCTAATTCAATATAAATATATATCAATATACTTTAGTTTTATAATCAAATATAGTATTTCTATTTGGAGAAGGTGAATTATCTATTGATTATTATAATAAATTATAAAATCCTTTTATAAATCGAAATCAATATTCTTGAAAAGATAAATTTACTAAATAAACTCTTTCGATACTAATAATAAAGTTAATAATTCTATTTTAGTACTAGATATAATAATAATTTATTATTTTATAACTTTCCAATAAATTATCTCTTTATATAGCGAAAAGTAAAAACTATTAGAATTATAATAAATATTAAGATTGTTATTATAAATAGTATTATTAGTAGTTATAAAAACTCTATAAATAGATTTCGTACTATTAAACTTAATAACGAGATTTTATATATAAAGTAAGTATTGAAGATAATAATTTATAGTTTTAATATATAAAAGTGATAGATTTTATTAATACTTTATTAACTTCGAAATAGCTTTCGCAATATCAGATTGCGAAATAATTATTATATAGATCAAACTATTTACTTTCTTTTAATATCTTTTAAACTAACTAGATATTATTTTCCCTTTATATTTTTATAGTTCGAGTAAAGATAATAATAATAATTATATAATATTTGAGACTTTGAATTATTTACTAAACTTCGCAATATAGGAATTTTGGATTAGGAAGAGTTTATAATATTCTCATTAATAAATAATATAAATATCTAGAAAGAGATTAACTTTTCTTAAATAGTATAGCTCGAACTTATTTATAAACTTTACTTTAAAATCCAGAATTCTCTATTTATACTTAGAATAATAAATCAAGATAATATTATCAATATAAAAAACTAGAATTAGCTAGTTATTTATAAATAGATAGTTAATTTCAGAAACTTGCAAAAGATTTAGATCTTTAAGAATTTGGATAAGGTGATAATATTATAAATTCAGTAAGATTTTGAATTTATAAAATATAAATAATAATTTGATAATACTACTTTCTCGCTTAAAACTAGATAAAGTATAGTAATAAACTGATTTCTTAAGTTTCATATTGATAAAAGTATTAATAATATTATACTATTTTATTTCAAGATTGAATATAGTAACAATAGTTATAATAGTTCTGAATATTTAAATTATTAATATTATAATATAGATATCGTCGTCGGTTTTCTATAAATCACTTCTTATAATAATATATATTTTGAACTTAGTTAAGAAACTATCTTTATCGAATTTATATTTAGAAATCTATTTGAGAAATAAAATCTCAATTAGTATTTATTTAGAGATATTCGCAGATATATATTTGAATATATCTTTATATATTAATATATCGACTTCGAACTGAATTATTTTAAACTATTCCAATCGAAACTTATAATATTTAGTTTCTATCTAGTTTATAAATTTAATAGGAAGTTTAGAATAATAGATCTTTTTCTTTAAATTAGAAAGAAAAATATTGAAAGTTAAGTTTACAAATTATATATTTTTTGATCTTTTTATATATTTACCTTTAATAATATTAATAATATTAAAGTTGCTGGAGATTTTCTAAACTTATAATATAGAGTTATTAAATTAATTTAGTACTTTTTCTTTGATTTCCTTATTAGTATCTAAAAATAATTATAAATCGGAATAAGATAAGGATCTATTAGAGATATTTTGAAGAAGTGATATTAATTCTAAAGTTGAGAGTTAATTAATAACTAAGTTAGAACTATTAATATATATATCAATTAATTCTTCGTTACTTTTATTACTTGGAAACTATTTATTAAAGAACTAATCTTCGATCTTATTAGTTTCTATCTTGATTAATTGAATTAATATTAAATTAATTTAGATCTCTTCAATATTTCAATCAAATATTGGTTCTATCTATATAATAAATATCTTAATTACTTCTTTTTTATTTTCTGGTAAAGATAAATAATAAAGAAGTTTAATTTTGATAATAATAATATTGATTTCCTTCTTTTCAATTAATAAAACAATATCAATATTATCTAGTTTATATTTAAGCTTTATATTAAATATTATATTTTTTATATAAATCACTTTATCCAAAGTCGGAATCCAAATATAGAAGATATTCGTTGATTTATATCCAATAAAATATCTAATATATATTTATAATATCAACTTATCTAGTTTTGAAATATCTTTGTTAAGTAAATAAATTCTATATTTATATAATTTGAAATATATATATAATGGTTTTATCTCTATAATTAATTCAAATAAAGATTTCTATCTATAATCTTTAATAACTATATAATTATCTAGATAAACTGAAGTTTTCAAAATCTCTAATTATAGATTTGTGAATAAGTTAACTTTAATTCTAATTATATAAACCCGAATTACGATCTACTTATTAATAATTTCAATAGTATTATTTTATATTTATATCTTTAATATTGAATATTATATATTATATCCTCTTATATTATATAAACTAATAAAATCTTTCTATAAAGTTCTTTTACTATTAAAAGTAATATAATGAATCTTGAAACTAAAATACTTCTTAATAAAATTCGTTATATATTTAAAGTACTTTAGATTATCTTTCAACTAATAATAAGTTTCAACTAAATCAAAGCTAATATTAAAATAGTGAATATATAATATAAATAGATAGTTATTATAATCCTATAATATATAAATAAGATTTTATATAATCTTGTCGAATGGAAATCTATTGCGAATATATTTTTTAAAAGAAGATCTAGAGATCTTTTAAATTGTTTTTAATTAAATATAATATTTATAGTTGATAATTGATTAAATAGAAACTTCTCTATCAATTACTTTAATTCTTTCTTTACTAATCTCCAAATAATTCAATATCTTAGAACTAGGATAGTTCAATATTAAATATAAATCTATCTTTTCGATTTAAATAATCTTAGATTGATCTCGAATAGTAATAATAAATATACTTCATTTTTATAATTAATAGATATTAAAGATTTAGTACTTACTGATTCGAATAAGATTATAAAAGAGAGAATTATTATCTCTTTTTAATTAAGTTGGATTTCGAATATTCTAATAAAGATCTTTATTATTAAGAATCTATATTGAGATTAAACTAGTTATAAAGCTTGAAATAAGAGTAATATTCAAAAATATTATATATATCTTTTCCCCTTTATTTAGAATATCGATCTTATAATTACTAAATACTTTAATTTTAAAAGTAATATTATTAGTATAAACTATTATTTTATTATTATCTCTAGTTTTTATAAAGATAGTAATATTATTATAAATATATATATCACTATTACTATCTAGTATCTATATATTATAAAGTTTGTAATTAGAGTTAGTTAAGTATATTAATACTATCTAACTAGCTAGATCTTTACTTTTTATAATTATTGATAATGATTTTATTATAATAATAAAAGTAGTGATATTATCTTTCAATATAAGATTTTAGATTTATATTTATTCGGTTTTATAATATTTTTCAAGAATACTCTTCACTCTAGATTTGAAAACTATAATATAGTTAATCTTTATAATAAAGTCTTTATTTAATTTCCAATTAGTAGGTTGTAAATTAGAATTAAGTTCAAAATATTTATATATACTATACTTCTTTTGATTATAAATATACTTATTATATATATATAGTTTCTTTAAACTAGAAGGGTTAGATAATAATAAAACTATTAATCTATTTTAATTATTATCTTTATATATTATATTTATATTAAACTGATTAATAGGATTATTATTATAAAGACGAATATATTAATAATAGCTCTCGATAATATATTCAATTATAGAAATAGTAATTAAGTTAGTAATAATTTAATAGAATATAAACTTTTATATATTTACTTATTAAGAAGATCTAGTTCGAATAATATAAATAAAATTATATTATATATAATTCTTAGTAATATCAGGAAGATCTAATACTTTATAGTTATTATAAACTATTTCCTAGTATTTAATCTAGTAATTAATATCTTAATTATCTATATAAATCTTATTTTTAATATATTTATAAAAGAGTTCGATTTCTCGAACCTCTATTAATAATACTAGATATTCTTTAAAAGTAATAAGTTTATCCTAAATAGATAGTTTATCAAGAATATAAAATATATTATAAGATAAGATAGTATTATAAATATATTGAATAATTATATCGATCTTCTTTATATATTTATTAAAGATAAAAAGAATATTCTTTTTATAAATCTGATATATATCTTTATATATTAGTTACTAAATAATATCAAGTTATAAAAGTAAGGTAATATCCTTTATAAATTGAGTATAGATAGATCTAATAAGCTTTTTAATTTATACTAGTTACTTCTTAAATATAAAGTTGATAAATAGCTATATATCGATATCTATTCCTAACTATACTTTAGATTTGATAATACCGATCTATTCTTTCCAGTTTTTAGAAGTATCGAGTATATAAGTTATAATAGTAGTTTTCGAACTAGTTATAATAAGCTAATATATAGCGCCGATATTGTTAAATTAATAAAAGAGTATTATAAAGAAGGTATATAATACCCCCTGAAAAGTATAAAAAGTGCTAAAAGTGTAAAAAAGTATAAGAAGTGCAAACCAGATATATAACTATAAGAATCAAGAAGATATAAAAAGTAATCTAATTGAGAAACTATTTACTAGGTTATAAGGACCATTATATAGACAATGAAAAGAGCCGATTTTACGGCGCAGCTCGTATTAGAAAAATGACTAATTAAAGAAGAAATGAGGTTATTCCAAACATCGGATGGAGGAGCCAATATGCTTCATATATGAGGGACTCCGCGAATCACGTGCTTTCGTGCTCCCCACCTGCTGCCTAAACAGAACGTCCAATTGCAACGCGTCAATTCGTGGTCTTGCCAGTACATTCTCTCCCATCAGCCCATGGAAGCTGTATTGAATTGACCTTTTACAAATGCCACCACCCTGGCTCTCGACAGTTCGCAGCCTCCTTAGCGACTTGACGCGTTCGAAGCGGAAAAACATCTCAGAACCCAATAAATCCCAGCTTGAGCTGTTGAACATAACGATCCGGCATGCCTATGACATTATGGCTTCAAGAATATCCACATTATCGAAGAATTCCTCAACAATGAGCATCGCCAGTTATCAAGGGAGTCTTCGATACGACTCATTGGTTACAAGCTGTCCGCTGATTCCTACTTTGAACAAGTGTCCTGGGAACTGTCTAAATGGATTACGGGGGATATGTTACGGCTGCTTCGTGGCCGTGTGAGAATCACAAGGTAAGGAAAATTTCCCTTGAAAAGGATTTTACTAACCCCAGATACTTACAGGAAGCCGGTATTGCGATTTCCGAACGATTCATACTCTGATGGTGTTGCAGCTGAAATGACCATAATGTTTCTACAGAAAACGGAAAGGAAATACCTGTATGTTTCACTGGTCACTCGAAAGGGACACAAATCAGGTGCGCTGATAACATCAGCGGAGCTATACACTTTATTCTCGTTGGCTGCGAAACAAGTGTATAGGCGACCGCTCATGGACTTGGTGGAGGTGAGTGAGCCAGATTGTACTCCGTACGATAACTTACATCAATTAATTTCATACAGGTACGTATGTTGGTAGTATATTCACAATGGGTGCAGGTTGTTACTGCGAAAACCACGCGATCTTATATTACTTCCATCGTCGAGGGGCGGGATAACCTTGCGAATCAAATGGAAGTTCATCAGACACCATGGTTTGACTTTTCGATCATTTCGGGCCAGCAATGTATATTACTCGCTGTATTCGAGTCAATCAGGATGAAAAGTCCTAGAGTTGAGGTACAAGGCCCTCTCAGAGATATGGCACCAGGAGAACAAAACTTGATGTCTCCAAAGCGTAAGCTCGAAGTCGCCGAGGAGTGTGACAACAAGAAGAACAAGACGACGAGCATATGATACACACTGGACGGTACAAAGGATAAATGACCTATGTTTTGAAAGACTTTTCGCAGCCTCTGCAACATATAGGATTACATTTTATCACCATCTGTTTAGTATCTATGCCGGCATAGGTCATCTAATGTTGCTGTCAAAAATGTAACGTGAAGTAAGTTCAATAGCTCCATGGCCCGAGATATACCTTACTTCGTGAATACCTTCGCTTGATCCTATTTGCCATGTTTAAGCAAAAGACTCTATGATCGGATCGGACTAATGCATAATCTGCTATCATGTAGATCTTCCGTTACATGCACACAAGAAGTCTCGTTATTGCATCAAGAGTTCAAATGCAGTTTTCACTTCTTGACTGCCGGCGCTCAGAATCAATCTATCCAAAGTTCTACCCAATCCATCAAAGTCGCGATAACGAAATTTCTTTTCAAATGGAATAATTGAGTAAGTCATCCAATAGAAATGAAATTGACAGTCACTCAAGCGACCTAGCAATGCTCCAATATGAAGACCCTCAACGCTTGGCTTGTAGCAATGGAGCATGTTGAGGCGTCTCAGATCGACTTCGACGGCTTCATCGAACCTTCAAGCATGGAGTTGAAAGAACAATCCACTTTGAGACAATTAGTAGCCGCCTTACTTGGCCTTACGGAGGAGATAAGATGATTCGTTCCATGTCGCCCTTATCGGTTGCACAGGTCAGTGATCGATCACACCTGATCTCGATTAATTCATATGTCCTACTTACAGTCCGCTATCATTTGATGCAAATCGGGCCTTCTGGCATAAACATATTCATTGTAGACTTGTAGTGCATAGCTGTGATAAACAACGAACATGAAACTTTGTCTCATTGTCGACATACCAATGATCCCAGCATGTCTGGCTCGCTTTACTAGGTACTCGAGGCTCCCCTGGCGTATATAAAGCAAGTCTTGGGCACTCCAGGGCCACTCTGGCTTCTTCCTCATCAATCATCAGCATCGATCTCGGTCATTCCACTGCCTCGGAATATCTTCCTTGGTCAAACATCCAAGTACTTTCACACGAAAGATAACACCTTTCATGATGCATCTCATGAAGATATTCGCATCCGCTTTTGCACTTTACACTTCGGTTTCTACTACCCCTTTCAATACAGCGGAGGTTGTCGAAACCTTCAAAGACCTTACAGCTAAGTGTCGGGCATTTGATGCTGCCATAGCAAACATCACAGGAAGCGATGGCGATTTGTTTCTTGCTGGGAAAGGACCTCTCGGGCTCCGTGTAAGTAGAACTGTAGATCCTTATAGCATTCGTCCTCTTTTTCTAAACTTATCTCAGGTAATTAGCGAGGGCCTTGACGATATTAATATGACTAGCCACGCTTTTTTATTGAACCTTGCCAGTGTAAGTTTATTGAGAATTTGAGATCATTCACAATCTCGAAGATTCCGACAGCTGATTGCCAAATGTCTAGAATGCCACCAAACTTACCAATGAGAATAATAGTATCAACACGGCAATCAACGATGTAAGTTTCTGAAAAATTATACTCAGTAACTGTAATTGATCTTTAGCTAACAAATCTTCACAGTTCGTTGCAGCCTTTCGAATCCCACTTGTCAGATTAGCTATTTTTAAAAAAGGAACCAAAAAATCGAAGTGATTTTCCTCGCTCACTTTCCATACCACTACTAGACCTTCTTGCAAGTATGAGACACACAATGGTATTATCTTTCAATTCGAAGTTCAAAAACATATGTTAACGAAACATATAGAACTATATTCAACTATCTATACGCGCCAGACTTCCAGAAGATAATAAGGAAGATCCTACTAATGAGAAATCATGGAATGAACTTGATCGTCATATTCGCGGAGTAGTAGAACGATTCTTCTTCTTTGGGGCAAGGCTACCTCGTTATTTCACAAAAGCTGAAATAAGGAGATACAAAGATGTCATATATGGAACTGGTTACTGGGCGTGAACGATTATTTCAGCCAGACCAATAGCCATAGAGAAATCATTGGGAAAAGGCTACAGGAATATTAGATTTCTGCGTATTGAAGAAGATATACAGAGGTAGCAACAAACTTGAAGCTGAAGGACCTAGAGCTGAATAGCTAGCTAGTTTATAGCTGCAATCAATCAGCTGGTACAGAATTTCAGAAGAAGACTTCGAGCTTGGAACCATATCGACGGCCTATTGTTTCTTGCTAGTTCAGACATTCTCAGTCATGATGGTTGATTTAGTGCAGCCAGGCATTGATTTCAAGAGTGTACGACGTTGTTGCGTTTTCTTCCCGTGGATTCGTCATACATGTTTTCTGAATGCTGCATACAGTGGCCTTGCTTTATCGCCGCAGTTTCCAGTGAAACACGGTGACCACTTTCCAGTGAAACAAAGTGGCGACTTACCATTGCATGGTTCGTGAAAAGTCCCGGAAATCTTACCTACCCCATAAGCCACAGGGAAATCGCTGGCAGATTACCTCATATCGTTCGAGACATCGATGCATACGCTTGGGAATAGAAAAAGCAGGTTGATTTAGAAGAATATATTTAAGCTGGCTACTTATCGTCAAACAGATAATCCAGATAGTATAAAATATTATCATGTTTTCATTGTCCAACTGTCGTTGAAGCATTTGCGGTCTGTTATTTCTGCACTGGAGAGGGATGTAAGATGTCGTGCAAGTCATTGCGGCACGGATCACCAATGAATCCCTCCACGCCCCACGTCCCAACTTTCAGGGGGTGAAGTGGTAGATCTTCAAGGATCTTATGCACCTCGTACTTAAACTCATTGATTCCACATGCATCTGCAACTACATGCACTGCTTATTATGTTTGTCCATTCCCAACAGTGAGATTGTTGCTTTGGTTATACTTTTCAAAAGTCCAACGCAAACAAGATGTTATACAAGTCGATTCTGTATGGATCAGCTACGATGCTGTGGGGGTCATGCTCACGGATTTTATGCATCTCGTGCTTGTGCCCGATAATTCCACATCGCGGTCAAGAAACTGTATATTCTCGTGCGCAATGATCCCACATCGCTCTTGAGACACTGCATGTGCTAGTGCTGGATGATTCCACATGGTTGCCAAGCGGCACGCATTTATTGCGACCAAGCGGTGTACTGCATGTCTCTCCACATGCATATCTACTCATTCGTCTCCATATAGCAGGTAAATGAGTCATGAAGAAACAGAACAGATCAATCAGTACTACTAGTATGGGTAAGATCTTACAAGTTGGAATACATGTCTTGGAAAACACTCCTTTGGGCAATAGATAAGGGTGTTTGGGGAGTATATAAATGGCACAGCTGGAACGAACTGTTGGCAATGCTGCTGCTTACAGGAAGAAGACATATATCTTAGTCCTGCATCTTCCGTGCGACCTTCCTGGATGGTGTCAAGCAGTCCTCAGACTCCTCACTAACTGCCCTCGATCTCACAACACGTTCCACCAATACAATATGTTTTCCACCTTCACATTCTTGCTCCTAGCCCCCTTAATCACAGCCCAATGCCCCTACGGATCCAACTTCCTCGACCAATTCACCCTCAACGACACCTCCACCTACTTCACCACCGACACCGGCACACCCATCCAAGAAAACGCCAGTCTCAAAGCCGGAGAGCGCGGTCCCACCCTTCTCGAAGACTTTGTATTCCGGCAAAAGATTCAACACTTTGACCACGAAAGAGTTCCCGAGCGGGCAGTTCATGCACGAGGGGCAGGTGTGCATGGGACTTTCACGAGTTATGGAAATTGGAGCAATATCACTGCGGCGTCGTTTCTAGGGGCTGAAGGAAAGCAGACGCCTGTTTTTGTGAGATTTTCGACCGTGGCGGGGAGTAGGGGGAGTGCGGATACGGTGAGGGATGTACATGGGTTTGCGACGAGATTTTATACTGATGAGGGGAATTTTGGTAAGTCACCCAGCACCTATCCCGCATCATAATTTTAACCATATTTCTAACAAACTCCACCAGACATCGTCGGCAACAACATCCCCGTCTTCTTCATCCAAGACGCTATCCTCTTCCCGGACCTCATCCACGCCGTCAAACCCTCCCCCGCAAACGAAATCCCCCAAGCCGCCACCGCGCACGACTCCGCATGGGACTTCTTCTCCCAGCAACCCTCCACCCTGCACACTCTCCTCTGGGCCATGTCCCCGCACGGAACCCCACGCTCGTACCGCCACATGGACGGATTCGGCGTGCATACATTCCGGCTCGTGACCGATTCCGGGAGTTCCAAACTCATAAAATGGCACTGGAAAAGCAAGCAAGGGCGCGCGAGTCTACTGTGGGAAGAAGCGCAGGAGTTGGCTGGGAAAAATGCGGATTTTCATAGGAAGGATTTGTGGGATGCGGTGGAGAAAGGATATGCCCCGGAATGGGAGTTGGGGGTGCAGGTTGTGGAGGAGGAGGATGTGTTGAAGTACGGGTTTGATTTGTTGGATCCGACGAAGTTTTTACCGGAGGAGTTGGTGCCTGTGGTGAAGTTGGGGGTGATGAGGTTGGATGTAAATCCGAGGAATTATTTTGCGGAGACGGAACAGGTTATGGTATGCTTGCTTGCATATGCAGCTCTATTCCCCCCCTTTTCGATGCAGATTTACTCTTTACTCCTTTTGACTTGATTATCGGCTGATCATCGCAGTTCCAACCCGCCCACCTCGTCCGGGGTGTCGACTTCACAGACGACCCCCTCCTCCAAGGCCGACTCTTCTCCTACCTCGACACGCAACTAAACCGGCACAACGGCCCCAACTTCGAGCAACTCCCCATCAACCGGCCACACGTCCCCATCCACAACAACAACCGAGACGGCGCAGCACAGAACTTCATCCCCCTTAACACCGCAGCTTACTCACCTAATACACTTAACTCCGGATCTCCCAAACAAGCTACTCAGTCAGAAGGCAGAGGATTCTTTACTACACCAGGACGTTCCGTATCAGGGAAGTTGGTGAGAGGGATATCAAGCACGTTCAACGACCATTGGTCGCAGCCGAGGCTTTTCTATAACTCGTTATTCCCAGTAGAGCAACAATTCCTCATCAACGCCATGCGCTTCGAACTCGCGCAGCTCACCTCTCAGATCGTGAAGCAGAATGTCCTAATCCAACTCAACCGCATATCGCACTCTCTCGCCGTCCGGGTATCCGATGTTCTGGGTCTATCTGCTCCAGAGCCGGATTCGACGTATTATCATGATAATAGTACGGCTTTTGTGTCGGTGTTTAGGGACAGCTTGCCGAGTATTCAGGGGTTGAGTGTGGGGGTGCTGGCGAGTGCGGGGAGTAATGTTTCGCTTGCGCAGGCGGCGGCGATTGTTAAGGGGTTTGAAAGTTCGGGAGCGGGCGTGAATGTACAGGTTATTGCGGAGAAACTTGTTCCGGGAGTGGATACAACTTATAGCGCAGCAGATGCCGCCCTGTTCGATAGTCTTATCGCGGTGGAAGGGACGGAGGGTTTATTCACATCCAACTCTAGTATTAGCGGTAAGGTGAAATCAACGCTGTACCCAGAAGGGAGACCAGCGAGGATATTGGTGGATGGATATCGGTTTGGGAAGCCGGTGGGGTTTTTGGCTGGAGGAAGGGAGGTGATGAGTATGGTGGGGTTGAGGGCAGATGAGGAAGGGGTCTATAATGGGACGGATGTGGAGGCGTTGGTGGCGAGTATTGAGGAGGGATTGAAGAAGTTCAAGTTTTTGGGGAGGTTTGCTTTGGATGAGTGAGTGACTAGGGATGAGTGAGTGACTATGGATAATCCCCGGAGGAGGAGGAAGGTTAGCACGCTGCAGAGAGTTTGCGGCTTACGTTTTGCGTCCAGAGGATTAATAGATTTCAATTTCCTTGTATTCCCGTCCGTGCGAAGGAAGGAACCTTCTGAAATTCGGATCCAGAATGAACCAGCTCCATGATACACTACTCCACGTCTTTCGTATTGTATGTAAAGAATCTGGACAGCAATACAATCCTAGAAAACAGTGAAGTCCGGTAGCCGACGGGTAGATATCTTCATTATACAGATTCGGCAAAAGAGTATTTGATTTGATGCTGCTTCTGGAGGAAGATGGTCAAGAAATGAGTAGTGGAGACTGGAGTAATGGAGAGGAAGAACACACCTCGGAAGGATTACTTATGTCCAGTTTTTCTTAAAGAAACGGAGTGTGGTTTGAGAGGTGCGGGCTCGAAGTGTTATGAATGGGTAGGGTATGGTTAAAAGGGGTGAGAACGCACCATCGATGTCTGAAAGCTGTTGCTGAGTGACAGACTTTTGAATTATCATTTTCTTGAGTATGATTCCCAATCAAAGCAGCATTAATCTGTATCGAAAGTTTCATTGTATCCTACGCTCCAATCAAACCGGTATACAGTAGTCTTCGCGACATACGCAATTCCCCAAACGCCTCCCCATGCAACCATTATATCCCTCCACTCCACCCTCCCTACGAAGTCCTATCACTCTCCCCCTCCCCCTTCTTCCTTCTCACCCCCTCTCCTTTCCCCACCTTCCCCCTCCCCCTCCAAACCCAAACCCCCACATACAACCCCCCCACCACCGCCGCCAACACCCCATAAACAATCATCCCCGCCCTCGAATTCCCCGCCAACTTTAACCCCAACCCACCATTCACAATCCCCAACACAATAATCACTCTCCCATACCAAATATGTACATATCCTGGTACTCCGCGCTTCAGTTCTCGTTTATAGGTATGGTGATGATAGAGCCCGATAAGGGGTTGGAGCAGGAAGAGGATGAAGATTACAAGACCGAAGATTGTGTGGGTTTTGGCGGGGGTGGTGAAGAGCTAGGGAGGGGGTTAGTTAGATATGTGAAGAGGGAAGGGAAAGGGAAAGGGAAGGGAAGGTAAGGAAGGGATGGAAAGGGAGAGGGAACGTACATAATCCTTAATCTCCGCCAACTTAACACCCAACCCAAACCCCACAACCAACAACCCCAACCCCGCCAGCTGCACAAACCCATGCACCCACGCCTTCCCCCAAACCACCATCGACAGCGCCCCCAACGGAAATACTACAACCATCACCAAGCCCATAATCGTCCCATGCGCAATATCATAAGCGTGTATCGTCGACCCCGAGTTTTGATTTTCCACCGCACCAACAGATGTAGGTTGGGATGCCGATGCCGACCCGGAAGAGGAAGTTGCTGCGGTCGAGATAAACGGATTACTATCGCTCTCGATCCGCGCTTGAGTAAGATCGTAGGTAAATTGCCGGTAGCTGTTATCATTATGCTGATTTATCGAGTAATCCCCCTCCGTACTATCGATAGCTTTGCCCTCAGCCCACGCAGCGATCCATTGCGAAGATGTAGAAGTCGTAGACAAGAGCGGGCAATTGGTACCTAAAAATTCCAATCAGTCATTCACATCCACACAATCACCGAAGCAAACCCAACATACACAAAACATTCCCCCTCATAACTCCCCCCACCACACCACTCCCCTCCAACAACCTAACATCCCACTTCGTATCCAAACTCGGCTCCACATGTCCCTGCCCACCGTCCCTCCCACTCACAGTCACGTTCCCCTTCCCATCACTATACATGACGAAAATCGTCGCGCCAGCCATCCGCGAGCCGATGCCCAGTCCCACCCATTGATACGTGTCCGGCGCGCTGAGCTGGAGGTAGATGTTTCCTGCGCCGGCGGCTGCCGTCGCGGGCGGGATGCCGACCGAGTATGTTGGGCCGGGGGAGTAGGTTGCGAGGGCGGATGCTTGGAGGTTAGGTTAGTGATTTGCGCATTTCGGCTTTGTTGGGTGTGTGTGCTTGCTTACCGAATTTTATATATGCGACAACTGTCGCTGCGACGCTGAGGAGCTTCATGTTCTTTTTACGATTTGCGCTGCGGCGCTTATGCGAAATTTCTTCCGGATTTAATTCTCTTCAATTTCGTCGCGACATGGTTTTTGAATGAAGGAAAGAGAGAAGGACCGCCCACGTATACCTTCTTGCGTCTGACTGCGATGCGATCTGAAATCCAGATCAATTATATTCACCATCGAACAAAAAGAGAAGGGATAAAGGGTGGCTTATGGCACAGCCTTCTCAGCAAATGCTTACTCCCACCCAATCACGACGACCATAAATGGATAAAACAAAGAAGCTGACCTCCATTAGGCTATACCAAATCTATAAGGGGAGGGATATATTTGAGGGTTTTTGTGGCTTATTTATTTTTTGCGAGTGCCGGGCTGTTGTAATCCATATCGAGACATTTATCCACATGCGACCAGGCTTTGTATGAAAGGATTCCAGAATGTGCAAGGGATAGAAATCTATTGATTAGTGATTCAAGGGACATTTCCTACTTAGGCTCAATTATTTTTCCAGATTGATCGGTGGGACTGATGAAGTTATGCGCGTCGGCGGAAATGGTCAGCGGAATCGAGCGGAGAAATTCGCCCAGGTACGAATGCGCGACGTCGGGCTAGTCATGTGCGAGGAGGCTCTATTCTCCCTAAGCAACCGCACCGTCGATTAATCCTGTAAGAATTACCTCTTTTCACGCAAACCACGACGAACTCGGAGATATTTTAATTTGTTTTCCATTGATTTTGTGCCAGAGGCTATTCATACTATAACACATCAAAGAAATCAAACGTAACGCTAGTATCAATCGTGATACTTACACACCGCTGACCATTATTCCAGGGGATATCAGTTTTCATGCCAACGCCAAAGTCTGAAGAAGATAGATAGGATGAACGTTTCCGACATCTCTACCAATGCTGTGCCTCAAGACAATAAGCATGAAACCGACCCAACCATTCGTCATGCAGATTACGCCATGTAGCCATTGCCCAGGTCAAATACCAATACAAAGCGTAGACACTGAAGCGGAAAAGAAATAAGTCTTCGAAAGAACAGAACTTTTGTAATAACAGTAGTCTGTCAGAGCAAAGTGCTCGTGCATAGCCAGAAAGTCTAAGCTTTTGTCTAGCCTCATCGATAGCTTGAAATACAAAGAACAAAGGAAAATAAAATGAGAGAATCTGAGGCCAGGGATAACAATCAAGAGTTGTCATGCCGTCCGTCAGTCGTGATGAGTTATCAATATGACCTCGAAGATCATGAGAGCAACAGTATAGCTCAGCGATAACGTTGGTAGTTGGGGAAGCAATACTCTAGAAGTGTCTTAAGCATTGCTTCGACTTCTCTTGTGTGAATGATAATCGCCAGAAGCATCTGACTTTCGTTTCCTATCTGCAAGAGCAGCAGCAGGGCTTGATGGCAAGAGTTGTTTGGGTTTGCGGCGAGGAGTAAGAGAGCTAGTAAGAGATTCGAGATGTCCGTTCTTGACACCTCTAATCGTATCGGTTCCAAAAGCAAGTGCCTCCTGGGAGATAGTGTTGCTGTTGATGAGACGTTGACTTTGTTGGTTGTGGCGGAAAGCGCCGACCGGGTTACGGTCCAGATGCTCCAGAAGTGGGTGGACTTGATCTTCGCTTCGTGCCGTTGTCGGGCGGGCAGGAGTAGATTGAGGTTCGATGGTATCATCATCATCTGCCTCGTCATCTCCATCTAGGGTTTCGTCCAGATGCAATAAGTCCTTCCACTGTAAAGCATCCGGCTTATTTGAATCGCTATCATCATAAGAGGACTCTTCTGTGGGACTATGGTAGCCAGTATTGTTGAAATCGAAGCCTGAAAAGAAAGCCTCAGGTTGGGAAAGAGATTGACCGAATCCGAAAGAGAAATCCAGCGGGGTGTCTTGCATAGCACTCATCATAACGTTGGCCTGATTGCTGAGCACTGGAGAGAATTCGCCCACAACGCCATTCTTGATAGGCGATGAAGAATTTCCAGGGGTCTGTAGTCGGGGAACAACATCATGAGAGAACATGAGAAGATCCTTTCCAGCCTCATCTAAGATGACGAAGGGAATGTCGGTGTTGTGGTACCAAGTGATAACATCGGGTTGGCCTTTGCGACGTTCTATGCGCATACCGATGGACGAAGGTGGTTCGGGTGAATCGCGGCGGACAACGGATTCAACAGGCTCAGGTCGATTATCTCTCCAATCCTCATCATCAGTAGTATCACCACCGTCATCAGCTGCACCTCCTCGTTAGCCATCGGCTCAACCATATGGTCAGGTCGATGCCACTTACATTCATACCCTGAAGAGGAACTAGAGTCACTTTCATTATCGACTTGCTCCGCATCACTACTCCCATTGCCCCAATAAACCTCATGGTCCGAGCCATCATTATCATCGTTGTCTCTATCGTCCTCCAATACTCTGGCAAGACCAGGAGGAAGAGCATCTGTACTCAGAAAGGGAGCATTGCGAGAGGTCGCAGCATCGAAAAGGTCAGGCCACCACTCATCATCCGAGGCGATATCACTATCATCGGAAAGGTCGAAAGTGACCCGCTTTTTTGGAGAATCATAAGTATCCGAGTCGTGTGTGCTTGAAATATTTTCAAGAAAGCCTCCATCGCCTAATACTTCGTCTGAAGAATCTGGAATCCCTTGCCACTCTTCATATTCATCATTTGCGCGAGGTGTTCGCTGAGAATCCGTGTCGTCCTCCACTGTTTCCAGATCATCGTCTTCCTCCGCAGATTCAAACATGGCCGCTTCTTCATATTTCTCCACTGGCCCCCCGGCCCCCAGAAATACATCTGGATCGTCGTCCGAGTCATTGTCTTCGTCGTCACTAATGTCATAGACTCCTGCGTAGGAAGAGTCAGAGGAGTAGTCGATTGTTTTCTTGGCTTTCTTGGCCGATCGAGGTTTGGTAGGAGTCTTGAAAGACTCGCGCTGAGTATTTCGGGAAGACATCTTGGGTGTTTGTGTTTGTGGTAATCGAGATATGGTTGGGGTTCTTCCGGAATTTTTGAGGTGTATTATAGTGATTCGATATATCTGCTAATATCAAGTATAGACGAGATACAGTAAGTGAATTGAGGTCGGAAGAGAAGATGGCAGAACTGCTCGTACTGTGAAGAGGTACAGCAGACTGCAAGGTCGGATTGAAATGCTAAGCACGAGGTGGGAGGAGGTATTCGTTTGCTCTTCGGTCGTCGGATTGAGCCTCACCTCTTGAAAGTGAAGAGGGAAACTCGATCTGTAAATGTTGTTAAATTGCAGACTTCAATATCTGTATCTAATCAATGCCTCTGATTGGAATGGGCCGATTAGACAGTAATAGTCTGATGCTTCGTCAAGATGTCGGTTAATTGAATTTGAATTGTACTCGTTGGCTGAAGGGACTATGGACACGCTCCGTGAGCATGCCCATAGTAGGTATTCACAGCTCAACGAAGGCCCGCGGCATTTCGACGAAGTTTGATGTGTATTTGAGGTGCTCTGGATAAGTTCTGTAATGTGACTTCGTTGTCTTGTTGGTATGGTTGATGGTTGAGGAGAGAGGAAGAGAGGAAGAGAGGGAAGACGACATAATCTTTTTTTCTGGAGGGGACATTTTTTTCACGATTTGGCGCTAGTGAATTTAGTTTTGGGGGGATTTCGAAATTCTGGTGCGAACCTTTTTATCAATTTGTAGGAAAGCTACGAAATTGTGCGCTTACATCGATAATGCCTGCTAGTGAATTGTGGAGTTAATCGAGAAACCGTTCGAGGGGGAAGAAATGATTGGCTGTAATTGACTGGCAACTTATTCTCACCGCTACTACGTATTTGTACAATTCTAAAGTCTACTCCGTACGGGACACTCTGCATTTATTCCCAATCGAGACTCCACTGGAGCATTCATTTTGCGTGTACGGAGGAAGTAAGGTAAGGAAGCAGTGACTCCAAGATGAGGGCGAGGAGAAGGATAGTCAGTGGTGTGAAGGTTTACACGCAGTCCGGTTCAGATATGGATGGATGCTTAAACCCGGAAGGAGGGATAAAGGCACAGATTGGCACGATGGTTGGAACAACCGCTCACTTCATTGGTTGGCGTTAACCCCAATACACTCATTTCGAAGGGGGAGTGCACGAGCTAAAGTAGAGCCAAAGTGTAAGAGCGTAAGAGCGTAAGAGTGTTACATGTTGGCGCACATGTATTCGTTGGATTTGGTGTCCATGGATGTACAATCGATGCAATGCGATGGAGTCATCTCCTACCGCGGCTATGTGAGAAGAAAGAAAGGATTTTCGAGAGGAAAGCGGCGCCCTTGGACGATGATCCAGGAAGTGCGAAAGTCTCGAATGGCGAAACGGACACGAGGACTCCTCCTCTAGGTGGAGAATGAGGTTGAAAAAAGTTGCTGATACTGCGGGGCAAATTCATGGAACAAAAATAAAACAGCTCATTACCTGAAAATTCTCCACATCTTTTTTTGACTTCTTCTCATGCATGCAAGACATAGCTTTATCGATAGTCCAATGCAATTGAATTGACCAGAGTTGAATTCTGCTTCGTCTGCTGTGGAAAGTAAGAGGGGTAACACAGTAAATAAGATGCTCTCTCCACGGTACGGCACCGGTTAGTGCTATGCGAATAAGACCGTCATCGTCATATCTCATATATCCCGAAGGTCTGTGGGGAGAGGCCGGTCTAGAAGTATAAAAACCGTTATAGCTTGAGCTTGGGGTGGCCGGAAATCGATACTTCGGCACAAGTACAGACCGTACAGGACCATTGCTTTTAAGTGAACCGGCCGACGTGCAAACTGGTACTGTATCCCTTCAGGGCCGAATAGGTGATGTCATATGACCAATGGCGCAGAGTTTGTTTGGGTTGGTTGTGCCGGTGAAAGCTTCTACCCCTTTTGTTCCCTTCGGCAAAAGGTGAAGGGACTATCCCTGGGTTCGAAAGAGGTGAAAGCTCACACGTGTAGAGTCGAAGGTACGCAAAGTACGAGCCGCAAAGTATCAGACGAGGTTGCAATGTCTCGGAAAAGGAAGTCAGAAACAAGGACCTAATCCTCCGAGCAAGACTTCTATCAACCCCTCACCGAACGAGTCATGCCTTTTCAGCCTCAGTTGCTGTGAGTAATAAAATGCAGTGACTGGACTCATCAGAGGAGTCACAAATTTGCTATGCTGCCATGTCCAGGTTTACTCGCTTCTCCTCATCAAGCTCCTGCTTCTCTAGCTGCGAAGAATCTTCCTTGCCCTTGAGAACTCCACATGACGCATCGTCATGATCGTCCTTCCATCGTGTCCAGATTTTCATCACTTGCACGATTCGAAGTTAAAAATTGGCAATCGAGTGGGGGCCAATTAAAAGTGGAGTAGGGGTCTTTTTTCCATTTTTATTTTCCCTTTTGGGCGATTCTTTTTCATTTTTCGTGAAGCGTTTTTCTGTGGGGTACTTTTGAAGCTTGGCCCGAACATTTCCCCGCCATACCGTGATTGTAGATCACTTGACAGTTTTCACGTTCTTTGAAATAATTGTTTTTTGGCATACAGGAAACCCATTTGGAGTCCTGGTACAAGCAGATCATTGTCCCTTATTAAACGAGTAGTCGAAGAGCTTGTTCTCCATGACTACGTCAACCTATGCTTCGCTCCCTCGAAATCATGGGCAACTTCATCGTCCGCGAGCGAGAAGCGATATACCTTCCCAAGTTCCTTCCAAATTATCCAAAGTTCTTGATACAAAGCGTTGGCCAGTGTCACCAATGAAGTTACAGTCGCAGCCGCAATTGTAAACCCTCATTGTTATCTCGTCAAATACGAAGCCTCAAAAGAACATCGGCGCTTTGGTAGTCCCCGTGAGCACGAAAAGAAAGAGGTGGAAGAAGCAGTATCACCGAAGGTCACTTCAAGAAAGCCCCTCATGTTGAAGAGATTCTGGATTCTGCCGATGAGGACCTGCTGCATTTGAGGTGATAACATAAACTGTGCTTCCTAGGGACGCAAGCTAAAGTGCATGTTCGGACATACAAAACTCGTGACGGTGCTCATTGAGAGAAATACAGCCTCAGAAATTGCCTTCGCTCAACCTACAAACATCTCATGAGATGTCCTTAGTTAGTGCTTGGAATCTGAACTACTCGAGATATTTGACTTGGAGGGCAGCTTCTTAACTTCACACCTCTCTTTGCTTCGGCACAGTGGCACCGCTTGGGGTAGCTAGTAAGATACATGATTCCTTTCTAGCTTTTACGGTTGACATCCATGCCCTCGCTCAGCTATTCTCTCAGACCAACCTGGAAAATGATGGAGTCCCCGCTGAGCTGGAAGAGGTAAATGTAGATGACTTCCTCTGGCTCGATTATGAGTGTGGAATGAGTCTGAGGGTGGCCGTTGGAATGATTTCTTAGGTATCTTCGTATACTGAAGTACGTCTATACTATAGTTTGCACATTGTTCTCACAGAAATACAGATTTTCCAGGACTGGGCTGATACATTCTGCCACTGGAAATCATGAATAGGCTCGAGGTTACAGATACAGCAGCTGTAACATCAACATGGCTTCTAGCCCAGTCATACCATATCATGCACAGGACACGGGGACTTCAAAATCCTCCGCATTCTTGGAGTTGGCATACGTTCGACATGACATATTTATCAAAACGAACATTGTATTTTCATGTCTATATCGGCTGAGAATGCCGATGCGACTATCTTAAAAGTTTGACGGGCTCTGAGCGATGAATGAGCCTCGGCTTCTTAACATCGCCCTACCTACTGACCGTAGCTAAAGTCTCATTAGGAATTTCATCCTGTCCTTATTAATCGCTACATTCTTGATCCGCCAAATTCAACTCATCAGTTCCAGTATCACCAATCTTCATACCACCCTCATCTCATCCGCCCCTCCCCCGCCTCTTTCCCCCCTCAATTCCAGCCTTCATTTCCTTCTAGCATCATACCTATCAAAAATCCGTTGACATATAAAATCGACTCCACCGTCGTAGCAATCGATACGCGTACAACAACGACGACTTTCATCGTTCGTGTAGCACGACCAATCCAGGATCTTCACTTGGTTTCGATTCCGGTTTCGAATCTGGTAGGAGTGTTGGCTGTGGATATTTGGGAGTGGTCGATGTTGTGATGATTCTGCTGTGGCTTCTTCGAGGGTTGGGAAATGTTTGCGATGTCGTGGTTCTCTGGGGGTGAGATCTGTTTTTAAAGATGGCTTTCCACATGGCTGGATTTGCACTGCTTGCAGGCAGAGATGTGCGTGGGGAGTGTGGTTGTTCTATTGGCGTTGGGGACCTTCAGTTATTCGACGTCTCCGTAATGATGTCGTCGAGGTACGAGATACGCGACTTCATCCGAGTCATCTTCAGGTCGGTTGCTCGCAAGTGCTGATACGCGTCTGCCGGTTGAATCCTTCATGAAAGTCATCGTGCTTTGAGCTCTTCTATTTTGTCAGACTTTTCGTTGAGAGACGACTAGGTCTCGGAAATTAATACATAAATGAACATCAAACGCAGGAGGGATTCTTCAAGATGGTCATTAGTTGTGGGATGCACATGGTCCCCGCCAGAAGTACATGTGCAGGTCTGCCGCAAATTTTTAGTGGTCTGTCGAACCAAGACTAGGCTGAGATACAGGTAGTCAATCTTCTATCTGTAACAAGATGTCATTGTAGGACGCGGTCAACGTTGCTGTTCTATCTTAACGATTGTGAATTGTATGAGTAAGCAGTCTCTGTACTACAAACTCGTCGCCGCAGTACCTCAACGTTCATTGAATGTAGAGACCATGAACTTCTCTGAGTGAGAAATAAGTTGAGCCCTAGCTTATCGATGAAAAAAACGAATATCTGAGGGCGTGCTGAATGGAACGGTCTCGCAGTCGGACAGATAGTCTGTCAAAATCTGGAGAGATGACATCGTCGTACTGCATGCTTCATTCAGAGACAAGATTGGCATGTACAACAAAGCCATCCCCGAACCATCATGATGTCTCTCATACTGGGTCGATAATTTCCCAACTTACTGTATCATCTCTCCAGTCTTTTTTACTGATCTTTTCGCTGAAGTCAAACCAGTATATCCTCACTCGAAGTCAACTGTACTGAGCGAGAAAAGAAATGGCAACTCCAGTCGCCAAACCTTCTGCAAGAAGTCGTTCATCATCTTCCGCTTTAAGACCCTCTACACCACGCCCAGCCACTCCTCGGCCGTCGACTTCGGGGCAATTTACACCACGTCCGATCGCCGCAAGACCCTCCACTCCAGGACTATCCTTTCTATACACGTCCGATTTCCTCAACCCACGACCTCCACCTCGAATCAATGCCCCAAACGCTCCCACTTCATCATCTCCATCACGCGTCACTCGCACTCGCGAGGCCGAGACACCAGAATTGAAATCCAAAGCGTCACTTACGCTTTCATTGTCCGAACAAGAGCATTTCGGGCAGCCAAGTATCAATCTACCCGGTTTGACAATCCCAAGAGAGGCATTTGCTTCACTGGGAATTGGCCAGCGAACGTTGACTATGGTAGTGGAGGATATGAAAAACGACGGGGAGTTGGAAGAAATGAAGGTAATTGTAAAGAAGGGTGAAAATGGCGGTATCGAGGAGCGGGACGTGATACATGAGAACGGAAGGCAAGAGCAAAGAACCGAATTCGACAACGAGGAGACGTCGGAAGAGACTCGAGACGAGTATGAGCGGAGATATGGGAGGCTGAGAAGAGGTTGGGGATCCATTAAATGGAGATGTTGTTGTCATCGACGGTCTTGAAAACATGTTTTGGGAGTTCTGGTTTTGTGTAGAAATTTTCTCGTTAGCTCCAAGTGTATTGAATCCATTACCATCGTTATCCACCCCTAATATATTTCATGGGAAAGCGGCTGGTGATCCACAACACAACGAGTAGAACATTCTCAGGGACAACATGACTACGAAGCAAATCATATTCGAGTGAACGACAGGCAAGAACGGAAAATCTTCCATCTTCCTTCCGTTCAGTCCACCGTTCTTCTTCGCCTATCTTTAGAACCCAGGGAAGAAAAACGGCTGACCCACCTTCCCGAATCGTCAAATACGGAGCGCATTCCGAACCAATGGCAATATAGGCACAGTCACCCGCTCCGATGCTAGTTCCTCGGCCAAACTCCGATTTGATATCGCGTCCTCTTGCGATAATTTTTCTTCCTTCCCAGCCACGAGAATTGTTTCTTGCTTTTTTCTACCTGACATGTGCGTGAGTTATGAATTGTCTGTTGACTCCTAGGTTATCTTACGAATAATCATGCAAATTGTTCCTCCTAGATGTTCCTAGGAACCACAATCAATCATGCCACGGTGAAATCATGGAAACGAGAAACCACGAGTTCGGTCGAAGTTATCCCGCAATATGTCTATCTAAACGCTTCTAGATGCCTTCTTAGCATCTCACTGCATTGCATTCTCACCGAGAAACCGTTGTACGGAAAACGCCACAGGTTTGTTACTGTACATGCAGCAGGTTGTGTCGCCCGCAGGTAACCTCCGTCTGGCTGACCCTGACGTGCAGTCTAGACGTCGTAAGGTCGAGTAGTCGTAAGCGATACAGTTATCGTTGAAGTAAGCTTACATATGAACAATACTAAGCGATAGCCTACTATCAAATGTTGAAGAAAGCGGATGCAAGGGACTAGGCTTCCTGATAAACCAAAGTGAGCGTTGATCTGGACCTCGACATCGTCCCTCGTTTTTCTCTTCCCCATATTAAACTTTCCTGCAAGTGCTCGGATATCTTGCCGATTTCGTTACGTGCGACATATGCCTCAGCTATCATTGTTGAGGCGAGTTCCATGAGCAAGGATCGGGCTATGGCCATAAGAATCCTGACCGCATGATGGTTTGGCGAGGTGCATGCGTGCATGCATGCGTCTATCGGCTGCAGGGAGAGGGATGAAAAGTCGATAGTCGGAATGGTCGGTCTTGATTGTACCAAGTTATGGCATTTTGTGTGCCTGTAGATCTCACCATGCGATTGGCATTGGTTATGATTTGTCGCTGAAGACTTGATGCTGGTGGTAACTTGTACCCTACAGTAAGCAAAGTAGTCGCCCTGGCTCGTCAAGCCATATGTGGACGCGAGGTTGGTTGTGTGGTGAGATATCCGGAGAATTAAATTTTCCATCAGACGGGATCCGTCGAAGGGGATCGCGGTGGCTTGTTGAATACGTATATATAGTGAAAGGCTTGATCTCTGTGTGATGTTCAGAAAGCTTTCTTGAACCATATATACCATCGAGTCTGACACATACCCAATCGAGTCATCCAATCAATCGCCTTACCATAAGCCAACATGCTCGCCTCAATCCTCACCACCGTCCTCGCCCTCAGCACGCTCGCCCTCTCTTCTCCCATCCCAGTTGCTCCTGCTGCTGTTGTCGAACGCGATACAGCTGAGCTGTACATCCTCTCCAACTGCTACAGCAACGTAACCAAATCCTCCTACGCCGCAGCCTTCTGGTACTACCCAGACTTCCTCCCCGACTACCCAGAGCCTCAAGCCGTTGCCAACATCTCCTCTTCCAAGGCCGTCACATTCGAGGGCAAGAAAATCTCCATCTCGTCGCCGTTCGTCATAAAAGCAACCATCCCAAAGAATGCCACCAAGGCCGAGTATCTGGCTATCGTAGCGCCGGCAACTACAAGTTCTTTTGCTGGTAACTCGGCAGTCATTAAGGGTAGTGGGGAGATCTTCTACCAGCCGGAACCAAATGTTAACTGTTACTACAACTATGGCGTTCGAGACGTAAGTGTTTTCTAGGGACGCGGTGAAACACAGGATACTAATGAGCACTATTAGAACCAAACTGAAGACCCATGAGCTGGTAATGGTTACTGGGAGAGACATCTGCCGTTGAGCTTTGTTTAGCTATGGAAGTTGTTAGAGCAGTGCGGTGGGCCTACCGAACACGACTAGATTCGATGATTTATGATGATATGACTGCATAACGGTGTAATGATTCACGACGGGTATAATGATATTGCATACATAAAATAATAAAAAGTTTGTTTCCAAGACTCCCGTTGCTCAATCATTGGTCCTGAAATGTGATTTTCAGAAACCATTCCATTCCCACCATGAATGCATTGAAGGCTTGAAGCTCGTTCGGTGTTCTAAATCCAGTTCTTTGAGATCGTCCCTCTAATAGTCAGCTTCTTCAACATATTTTCCCCATCTTACCAAGTGGTTGTGTTTCATGATTTTCAACACCCAATAGCAGAAAACCATCTGCATCATAAATACCCAACACCTCACTTCATCAACGCACTCTGCAAAGCTCCCACACTAACCCCCACAAACGCAACCATATACGCCGCAATCGCAAACGCATCCTGAACACTATGCTTATACACCGCCCACAACACCCCCATCAACAAACTCCCCAAACCCAGCACCACAAACGCAATCCACCATATGAATTTCCAGTCCCAGTCCTCGACAAACTCCAGCCCCCACCCAATACTCGTCGGCGTCCCGGCCTTGCACTCGAGTTTTTCCTTCAGCTTTTTCGGAAACCGATCTAGGCAGACTGTTTCTTCGTCTGCGTGTTCGGGATGCTGGAATAGGTGCATCATGTGGTTTTCCCCGATTGGGGGTACGAGATCGGGTGGGGTGGGTAGGTATCGGTAGTCTACGTGGCCGGGGGGAGGGACGTCGTCTTTTTGACGGACGTCGACGAGGAGGCTTCTGTACATCTCGAAACGTACGAACTTGATACTTGTGAGTGTACGTAGAGAGACACTAGACATCCATCGACCTCTCATTTGTCTGTAGTTTTGGCCCAGTAATCTGAAAATTGTTCGATCAGAGGTCGCTGCAAGATTGTGCAGGTCGAGTTGGAGAAGACGGGTGCTGTACCGTCCTTCGCCGTAACACAGTAGTAGAAATAAACTTTCGGTTGCCGTGTTGGAAGAATTCCCGGGATTTGAGCCCGTAGCGTTAAGTTGACTTAGTTGAGTGTTGGTTGGCTGGTGAGTTGGAAGACTGGGCCCTTGTCCTTTTGCGGATTGTGAACCAAGAATGCCGCGAAAGAAGGAGGAGACAAGGAGTAGAGGTGCCATGTAGCGATTTGTAGCTGACCCATTATTTGATGTCTTCTCTACATGTGATTCATTAGAATCCGTGGGACGGATGATATTAGTATCCTGGCTTGAGAATATACCGTGTAGATTATCGAAGAATGAAATCCATCTTGGCCGGTCGTTTTGTATCTGATGATGCAGAGATTCTCTCAACGCTTCCGCTGCCCCTGACTTTAGCTCAGTGAAATCATCATGCAGTCGTTGCCGCATTTCTATTTGACAATAAGTATGACTCTGATTGGAATGGATGAGAACTTACGCAGTGCCATTCAATTCTCACCTTTCCCTCAGCGACAGGTGCGACTCCCTTCCAAGGTATGTGAATTAGGATCCGGCCGAGTTGATGAGCAAGGAAAGATCTTCCCATTCGCATAACTGCAATTGCGACATTCACTTTCTCTGATTGTCCTACCTCTGGTACTAGACCCGGCGGATTGTGTGCTGAAGACATTGAGATAGAAGACGCTTCCGCTGATACGTCTTCGTTTTCAAAGCTAATGAACTCAAATAGTACATCATCGTTCTAGAATTGTCAGAGAGGTAAGTAGAAACAGAAAGACGTCGATCTAACCTGCTCGGATTCTGAGATCATTTCTGCCAGTGCAATATTTTCCTCACTTTCCAAATCATCCTCTCTTCGAAATGCAAGATGATTTGTCAGTCGTCTTCTCATGCCTTCATCATTCATCATGATAGAAAATTCCATCCCCGCCGTCACGTACTTCACGTCATCCATAGAAGATTCCATTTCGGGTTCGGTTACGCCAGGCATGATATCATCTACTGAAATTATCATTCCGTCTATCATATCATCCATAGGAAGTAATACTTTGGAGTCATCCAAAGAGCGGTTTATTCTAATTTCTTCAGATCTTTTATCAGGATTACTGGGGGTAGCTTGGTCTTGCTGTGGAGGGCCAGGCTCTTGCTGACCTGTAGCTACCAGGGACGACATAGTCTCTGGAGAATCGACTTTTGAAAAAAGTCGTTCCCGCAGAGTTTGGTGCGCTCTTGAGTCTCTAACAAGCTTTTCCAGATCCTGAAGACATGTGGAGATATATTTGGAAGCGTCAGAAGCGCTACCAGAGCTATGATCCAGCTCTACTTCTGACCTTCTATCTGGATCATGGAAGCCCGATGCTACTCTATTCCAAATCAAACTAGCCGTGGTACTTGCGTTAATCTGAAATTGTCGGGCCGCTTCACGTTCGTCAACGGTCTGGGCCTCTTTTTGTAGCTCTATTCCGAAATGTCTCAGACAACGGACCAATTTTCGTTTAAAACGTCTCCAAGATACTGATTGTGTTCGGAAGGCATATTCGCAAGATTTCTCTACCATAATGTCTTCTACCATCAGTTTCACAAGTCTTTCGGTAGTGAGGAGAGCGATCACTTCAGAGGACACCTCTTCAGAGATCGAGGAGAGCGAAGTCCCACTGATTGTTGAATTGGTCGAGATTGGAGTTTTACCGACTGAGCCGACAGATTCCTCGTCGGAGCTGGAGTTTCCACTTATAGTTCGACCGAATTTGTCTTCGCTGATGCGTTCGGTTGGGGTTCGCTCCATTATGCGACGAGTAGTGATTAGTGCCGTTCGATCTTCTGTTCCCCAATCGAGAAGTTCATTGAGCTCTGATGAGTGTCTAAGATTCGTTTTGAGTCCCCATCTGTCGATTTTCTCAACGAAAGCGCGCCTTCTATAATATTATCAGATTCGTTACTTAGGGAAGTTGGAACATCTGTTTATGTATATGGCACTCACGAAGGATAGATGTTATAGTCAGACCCGAGTTTGACCATGATTTGACGTAGTGTAAGTTTCTTTTCGAGATAAAGGCGCCAAACAACAGGCTTAAGCCATATCCAGTCCTCCTCGGCAACTTTTTTCTTGCCTTTCAGTGAGACAGTACTCCTAGACTGAGATGCAACCTTAGTAGTCAAAGGGATCGCTCTTTTTCCTAACGCCATTTCCACCTTACAATCCATAATGACCTTCTGGATGGCTCTCGTTATTTTATCGTCGTACAACTTGATATCGACCAGGTCACCAGGGTACCGGTGTTTTTCATGCATGCCGATACGAACTTCCTTCGACAGAGCATCAAATACATCACTCTCTTCTTTCCAGATACCATCACTATCGAACTTTATGTTCGCAAAACCTGATTCTGTTATCATATACCTCGCAATTCGCAAGGCTGCCTCGGTTATCATCTCTTCAGTAACGGGGTTACGGAATGGAGGCCTAGAAAGCAACATGCTTTTAAGGCTATCCGAGTCGCAAGCGTTGTCTTCACTGCCAATTTCCGGAGAATGATCTGGTCTTCGCTCTGTGCTACCGCCAAGCTTCTCTGTAAATGAACCCAAAGATGGAGATATTGTCTCAGACTTTGGCAGAGATGTCAGATCTCGGTCATATCTGTGTGCGGTGTGAACATGTCTTTCAAGCTCTCCTAAATTGAGGAACCCGCTTGGGTAATAGTTACAATATGTGCAACAAAAGGTTTCCTCCGATGGTCGTGGTCTATATCCATAGTCATCTGTAGGCACAAACGCTCGCGGCACGTCCTTCAACCCGGGGAGCTGGTCTTTTCTAGTCGATGGCTTAGTCGGAAATTCATCCACCTTTGATAGTGTTTTTTCCATCCGCTTTCTAATAGTTGAACGTCTATGTTCTAATTTGAGCTTCTGCATGGACTCGCCAGGAGTTTCATCGTTTAATGGATCAAATGCCAACGTGAGGTACGGCGGAGCATTGCCACTAATATCATAAGCTTTATGGATGTCGGTAGTGCTGTCCCTTCGGCGAACAGAGTCACGGCTGCTGTCATGCAATTTACGAACGTCGGTGCTGTCCCTTGGCCCATACATATCAGCGTCCCTCGGCGCATAATTATCGTCGTAGTAGCCTAATTTCCGAGTTCGAGATCCGGGATTAGAGGCCCAGACGGTCAAATGTGGCATATTGCGATCTCTCCTAACGACAGGTGTCTCAAGTGGTGATATATCGAAAGGCGTAGGATGTAACCTATCGAAGACAGGTTTCCGTCCTGCGCTCATAGAAGGTATTCGCTCATTTTCTGCCTTTGATCTGGAAATCGACTCAACTACCTGTGGTGTGTTTATTGATGAAGTAGCGGAGGTGCTAGTACCAGTCGAGTATCCGGAATCGCTATCTGCTTTGGAGACTAATCTTCTGCCAAATTTGTATGCTGGAGATGGTTGCTCAGTATCTGGCTTCGATTGCTCTGACTTCGGATCGATTTCCTCGCCCATGTCCAACTTCGATCCATCTCTTCTAGCCAACTGCCGCATCTTTACACTCCTCATTTTTTCGAAGCTCCGGAGCACCGCCGAATCGTTTCTCGACGCTCGTTTGCGAGAATTTCAATATATCGCAGCCGCAGAATTGCTGGTCGATTACACATTTCCCCCCATCGCCATATTCTCCTGTTATTGGTAGAGATCTCAAGGTTTCATTTATTTCAACCGTGAGAAACCATTTTGTGAAGTAAATGAAAAAGAGCAAAGTGAGCACCGGTGACAAACAGATGTGAGCATATTCCGCGGGGTTTTATTTCCTGAGCTGAGGCGTAAAGAGGCTGAGGAGAAGCTGACGGCTGCATGGAATTATCGAGACTACCCCTACCCAGGTCACTACCCAAGGAATCAGGAACCAATTGAAGGCGTGAGACAGTTACACACCACTTGCGACTAAAACTTTGCACAGTCACAACGAGATGGTATGTGTCTTGCAGGTTGGCACGACTGGTCAGAAGAACGTCCAATTTCTTGAACACATCTTGAAATCGCCAGGACCGATCCGCCTGCTTGATCATTCCAACCAAGTTCGCGAAAGAACAATGTCATAAGTGAACAGGGACGAGGGATCCAACTATGTATGAAGCTTATATTACAAGTGCCTCCTTCATCTTCTGGGCGATTGCGTGCCGTGCGGTATTGGTATGAGCGCCTTCCAGTAAGTGTAACATGGATTTGCACAGCCGTGAATCTGCCGTAAGCAGGTTGGGCCTCTTAACAGCTGGGCGTAGTACGCCACACAGTCCAGAAGAACATAGAACATAGCATTGTTTTCTGTGGTCGGAAAGCGTTCCATGCCCAAGAAGTCAATAATAGATTTTACCTATCGTTGCTATCGGTTAATTACCCACCGGCAGGCTTAGACCAAACAGGCCGATCTGAGGCTCTTACATAAAAATGACAATAGAACTGTATAATCTCCCAAAATCTTTGGATTATTTATCCGATGATAATATCCTTAATATATTCAATATTAGGACTTTATATGTTTGATAATAGTAAAGAGCTTCAATGTCGTCCTAAGTCAGCCTGCTTTTCCTACTCCGAAGAGCACGCTTTCCGGCTACCCCACTGCTGCCTAGAGGCATTGACCAACGCGTGGGTTACTGGATTACCAAGTATTTATTCAACCCCACATCATGAAGGTCATCTAAAACGTTCAGCTACAGAATCTGTTCTCGATCATCTGGCTATTGTCGTCGTCCAATAACACCATGGCTTCCTCGTCTCAAATCACGTTGTCAGAGGCTCTCCCATCCGACTTCGAAACCTTTCCCACAATCAGCCACCTTGCGTTTTCACCAACCCAAATAAACCAGCTCATGTTCCCTGCTGGTCTCGATGCATCAGATATATCAAGAAACGCATCAAAATACGAAGACCGGGCTACAAACGGCTGCTCCAAGTTCGTCAAGGCGGTTTCAGCTGAGGGAGAAATCGTAGGCTTTTCTGAATGGCTTTACTTCACCGAAGAAAAGGGCATGACCAAAAAGCCTAATGACATACCGGACTGGGGGCCAAATGCTAATAGCGAGCTGTGTGATCTGTTTTTCGGTAGTCTGCACAAGGCTAGGATAGAAGCAATGGAGGGGAAGAGATGTCTTGGTAGGTCTATTTACTTGCAAGCTTTCAGTTAGATATTGGGAGTATATTTTATTCTTCTTCTTGAAGTCCTTCTTACCACTACCTAAATAATGTCAACTGATTCCAAATAGTCCTCCAAATTCTTGCGATTCATCCATCCCATCAAGGAAAGGGAGTAGGGACGCGACTTCTTCAGGAAGGACTTCGCCAGGCTGATGAATTGGGGTTACCAGTATGGGTGGAAGCGTCGGAAAAAGGTAGACCATTATACAGGAAGTTTGGCTTTAATGATTTCAAGACGATAGAAATTGATCTTGCCGAGTGGGGCGGGAAAGGAATAGACAAGCATGTTTGCATGCTTAGGGAAGTTCATATTGAGAGTTAGATTCTGGAATCCTTTGGCATAGATTCTTGACTGCTTTTGAATCTGTAATCAAGAACATTCATAGTTTACACTAAGACTTTGAGGTATAGAGGAAGTCTGACGAAGTTAATGAGTGAATATAACTTATTAAGAAGTTCAGAGAACGCTGTGCCAGCTATAAGCCTATGGATTATCCCTCATCGGCCATATTGACCTCCCAAGGGGTCAAGGAATGTTATCACCATTATTCCCTTGGCTATCACTTGGGTACGATGATGGAGACTGTATAGGGGGCCGGGGCTAGGCAAAACTAGCCGACTACTATGAATTGACAGATGGCTTGCCAATCTATTCAGCAGCGACACTATCAACTAGTTCCTCATGAAGTGGAGAGAGATATAAATCAATTACTCTGAAATTTTGAGCGCTACGAAGGGGTATAGGTACTAGCAGCCCATGCGGGCTAGAAGAACGAATAGCTGTGCGGGGTACCTGCACCGGACACAACTGACCCCTTTGGGACGAAGTCTTCTCTCGCCCTTCCGTGTCTGCAGTAAGGCTAAGCGACAATACGAGACATTCCTTACTGACTCAAGGAAGCACATCCCTGATTTGTGGATTACTTCGTTATTAAGCGGATTGATTCGTTGTAGCACGTTGTGTTTAGATGCTAACGGTTGAAATAAGCTTAATCATGCTCGTACATGGTCACTTATAAGAATTTGTCGATTATGAAGCGTCCATCTTCCATTCTAGATGTGAATTCCGTGTTTTCTGTGGAACTTTGCATAGAGGAGTTTGAAAGATGGTGCATCTGATCACAACTTCTCGTGAGGGAATCAGAATGGGAGAATGAATGGAACCATGAACGGAACCAAAAGACCAAAATACAAGTATAAATAAGGCGTCTACCTGCTCTTTCACTCCTTTCACTAAAATCATCTACCATCATCACCCATCGATTCACCCTCATATTCACTCCAAAAAAGAAGCTGCAATCGTGAAGATGTAAGACCTTCTCCCTCAGCTCGGACAGCTCCAACACAACTGTACTAACAGAATCCCAGCTCATTCATTTCCACCCTTCTCCTTGCTATCATACCAGCAGTGTTCAGCACTCCACTTCCAATCACCGAGCCTCTAGCAATCGAAGTCCGTTCCCCGGGTCTTCGGTCAATGAGTTCAACGCCAAGAAACTGTACGGGCGGTCTGAAATTATGAAGATCAACTACGTACGTTCTGATCACCTTATTTACGCTCATACACCCACACATGTCCTTTCCTTTACACCCACCTATCTCCAATAACAATGCAACTCAACCCAATCATCACAATTTGCAACTTGCTAACCAATGATCATTTCCCAGTATCTCCAAGCCGGATGCGTAGACCATGCTGTCTCAGTCACCGTCAACGCCGGTCTCGACGGTGTTTGCGTGCAGTACTTCTATAGCAATGCTGTTTCTGTCAACATTGCCAATTGCTATGCTAGCAGTACGTTTTCACATCTCCTCTCTCCTCCCCCCTTGCTTTTCTCTTCTTCTGTCCAACACTCACCTCCAGAATATCATCCTTTCATCTCCTCACTAGATGAATTTATGAGCTAACAACTTAAACAGATTGCAAAGCAAGCTTCTCATCGACTGCGAACTGTGGTGGTCTGCAACTTGGAACATCGTACTCGAATGGAAATAACTGCTTCACGAAGGATAGGAACTTTTATTTCGATAGCTTCAAAGCTAGTACTTACTAGGAATGCGTCTGAATTTGGGTATTGGTGGTCAAGCTGAGGATTTTTAGTGTTGCATGCCCAATAAAGCGCAGTGGAAGGGTGGTTTTAATTTTTGTTGGAAATTCCAGACAGACACTAGGGAGTCATTCACGCCTCAATCTCCCAATACCAGTGGCAGGGCATGTCGCTTCCCCTCGTTTGGGGGGATCTCATGTCTTAGGCAATTTACCTATTTTATTACCTGCTTTATGAAAACCTGCATTATGGTTATTGATCTCCGGCACGTCCCATGGTGATACTTTCTACTATCAGGAGTTGATTCGGGTAGAATATTATTCTCGTAGAGGTCATCGTTACCCAGGTTTCGCCTCTTCCTGTAATAGGGGGGAGGCAATCATGCGAATGTGTTCTTTCTCAAAAAAATATATATTATAATAAGATTCCACTCTTCATCAAGAAATGAAGGGGCTGTAACTCAGTGGTAGAGTGCCTCGTTTGCATGATCTCTTAAGAGAAAGGCGTCGATGAAGTCCAGGGTTCGACTCCCTGCCGCTCCATTTCTTTTACTTTTGTATCTTCCACACCTGGTACATTATGTGCATGTTCTCTCGGAGATCTCGATGCTTACATGGTTTTTCTTACATTTTTGGCGGGGAATTACAGATTCTTTCTATGTGGGGTTGGTTACAAATGAGGGGCTATTTCCCAAATAACTCGCTGCCGCAGTGGGGTTTCCCTTCTAGGTAATTAGCTTGTTTTTAAGACAGCTGTTCGGAGTCAACACACTTCGCCTACCCCTTGGGATCATCCTTCCATGCACTCATAGTATTTAATAAGATTTCAAAAAGATGTATTTGAAGCCATATTCGATGGGAGGCGTAACAGCAGAAACTCCTGTCGAGCCACGAGCTACGAAAAAGCACAATCCGCCGTCAACTTTCAGAGATTGACGCAGAGCGTGAACGCGGACGCAAGCTCATAAAACCGCCAGATATTCCTCTCACGGTCACAAAAAGGCCTCAGCGACATCAATACACACTGATAGTTGCTTATCCCAGATCATGTTCCTTTGAAAGTAGCATGATCCATCGCAAGTCCCGCGGAATTGGCAGAGAGAAAAAGGATGTAACTGTTTAGAAAACTGTCTTCTCAAACAATATCCAGAGCAGCACCCGGGCCCAGAACTTCATGCTGATGTATACAAACAAGTGGTGGGACAACGTACTCCATGAGCGCTCGACCAGCGTTTTAAAGGTATCGAGGCTGTCACTACATGGAGCGCATGAGACTCGTGAATACATGAAGACCAGAGGCTTGCCCTTGGACGAAATGGTGATCTTATCCCCTTGGATCTGACATTAACATGCTCGCTCGTTTCGAGGTTGTAAGACTTGGTCTAGGAAGTGAGAGATGTGATTCTACATTCCGGGGAATGAAGACGTATATAGAATAGTGAAAAGTATGTCTACCTTGAAAAGCACTTCTCAGAAATCGTCTAACTTAGGATCATGGTCGGTAGTAGTGCCTCGTCCTTTCTCGTGATCCTTGACTTGCAGGTAGCACTGTCTCTTCCACCACTTGGCAATTGGATATAAACGTCCACTGTGGATTGAAAGCTGATAACAGGCGTGCGAGAACTGATACTTTATGCTCCATAGTCACAGCACACGTCTGCTTCTCTCGTTTACCTTGGATTTTCTGAAAGGATCCCCAAATCTGACGAGCCGGAATACCATAATGAATGTACAACGGTAGGCCACAGATGTCTAAGACCATGTACACACTGATACTCGTTCATAAAGAGGAAAAGTATCATAATGGCTATAATTTTCGTTTGGTTTGAAGATTGGTAATTCCTATTTGAATAGGGATGGGTCTGCCGCTTTTTCCGAAGGACGCGTCGATGAATTTCTCGTGATTTCAAAGACTCACAACGAACTATCCAATGATTAATTCAGAGTTTTCGACGCGGTTTAACCGGGATTGATATTACTCAAGCATTTCAGGTCCCAAAATCAATATGTTTTGCGAGCCCTCCAGAGACATACTGAATTAATTGACATCAACACTATTCGGAATTACGCTAACCTTTCAGTACCGAGATTCTAGCGAGGGGAATCTCACCTCAACCCAACCGCGAAATATCGTTCCACAAACACCACCCATCTTAACCATAATGATAATCCGGCAGAGCTTCACACTTCTAGTGTGCCTCTGCACACTCGCACTCTTCGGATTCGCCAGTGCATCCTATGGCGACCGATTACCCGAGTTCAAAAGATGCGTTGAGGTACCAATTTCCCTTCCATGAGCTCATTCGCATTATTTACTTAACAGCTTGCTAATACGACCACCCGCAGGTGTGTCAACAAGAAAACTGCGGCAATGGAAAAGACGCAACTGCCATTCGTACTGCTCTCCCTTCTATTTGTGCACCACCCGCAGCTAGCTAACCTCTCCAGCTCTCCTCCATCGCCTCCTCCTCTGGACCTGCCCCTCCGAATGCGACTACACCTGCCAACACATAATCACCGACGCCCGCGTCGCCCAGCAGGAATCGATCGTGCAATTCCACGGCAAATGGCCCTTCTACCGCTTCCTGGGCATGCAAGAGTCCTTCTCCGTATTCTTCTCCCTCCTCAACTTCCTCGCGCACCAAAACGGTCTTTCGAAAATAACCTCTCAAATCCCTCCTTCCTATTCCCTCCGCAAATACTACGTCCTGCTCGCATACGCCGGCATGGCAAGCTGGGTGTTTAGTATGATTTTCCATACCCGGGATACGCACCTTACGGAACAATTGGATTATTTTGCTGCCGGGGGAAGCGTGCTATATGGGTTATATTACACCGTGATCCGAATATTCCGTCTCGATAAAGGCGGCAAGAAAACGAAATCCGTACTGAGACTTTGGACCACTCTCTGCATCGCTATGTACACCGGGCATGTAGCGTATCTCAAATGGTGGGACTGGGACTACACGTACAACATGGCTGCGAATGTAGTAGTAGGAGTAATCCAGAACATGATGTGGAGTTGTTTTAGTTTCCAGAAATACAGGAAGTCGAAGCGGACGTGGGCGGCGTGGCCCGGGTTGGCGGTGGCGTGGATTATTATGGCGATGAGTTTGGAACTTTTGGATTTTCCGCCGTGGTGGGGGTGTTTGGATGCGCATAGTTTGTGGCATTTGGGAACGGTGGCGCCGACGATGATTTGGTATAAGTAGGTTTTTTCCTGTTCTGCGGTGTGGGTGAGATGGTGCTAATGAGAGGTAGTTTCTTGCTGAGAGATGCTCAGGATGATATTGCGGGGCAGAGGTTAAAGGCATAGAGGGGCTGGGTGGTATCAAAAGAGGTGGAAAGTTGAAAATAGGCCTAAATTTAATGATGTTGATTTCACTTCTTTAACTACTTGCTTTCAGGTGCTGTCTTTGGTGATATACTTCCTGATTATTCTTGTGTCTGTTAATCATGGTTGCGGTAGAGATGTTTGGACGGCACGCTCCTATCCCTCCAGTTCTATCTAACTATTACGAAGATCCACCCTTTTTACTATGAATTTTCTGTCTTACCACCAACAGCTTTAACAAGAGCTTCCCAACGCCCAGATGCCCTTTCAATTATAACTACGGAACTTTGTATCCAGGGGGCTCGGTGGTAATTAAGTCTGAGCAACTGGCTAAGAAAGTGCCCATGCAAACTACCAGGAATTTGGACGAGCTCTCTGTAACGGATACCATAACATAAAACGAACTTCAGAGAACCGGGATAGGATGCCGGGAAGATTTTGACTTGAGCACATCGCATCCAATATGGCCGGTTTTGTGACGAACAAGAAATGGGATTTATGGGAACGGGCAACCTCAGCCAAAGTCAACAACATACATTAAGAATCATCAAATCTTGCCCTTACGCAGAAATACGCAATATATGATGAAAGCCACCACCTCTACCCATGACCATCTTAACAGATCCATCTACCCTTAGGATGCCTCAGCAGTTTGACCCTTCCCTGTAATCCATCCTTGATAATCATTCTCGCAGCTCCTATCCAACGACGCTTTGTATTCTGGCATACCTCCAGCCCTAAACCGAAAATTAGTACAACTTCTACCCATCCCCAGTCAAGAAGAAGAAGAAAAATAACGTACCAATTCAAAGGCTCCACCTTCCTCCCCGGAATATTCGCTCCCTGATACCAGCTCTTCGCCAACGGAAACAGCGACTCATCCCACTTCTCCTTCAGCCGTCTCGACCAATCCTCCTCGGACTCGCTCGTCGCCTCAAAATACTCCACCCCATGCTCTCCCAGCCCCTTCAACGTCCGCTCAATCCACTCCGCCTGGAACTGTGTGCAGCTGGGCCCATTACTAAATGCCGTTGGTGCATGCGGTCCGTACAGGAAAAACATATTCGGGAACCCATGCATGGCTATACCCATACTAGTTTTCGTGCCGTCTTTCCATTTATCAGCAATGGTTTTCCCATCCGTGCCGCGGATGTTGAGTTGGGCGAGGGAACCGGTGACGGAATCGAAGCCCGTGGCGAGGATCAGTGTGTCGAATTCGACGGTTGTGTCTTTGGTGCGGATGCCCGTTTCGGTGACTTCGAGGATTGGGGTTGCGTTTACGTCGATGATGTCGACGTGCGGGAGGGAGAAAACTTCGTAGATGTTTTGCTCGAGGGAGGGTCGCTTGGTTCCCCATGGGTGGGGAGGATTTTCAGGGGCGAGGAGGGCGGCTTTTTTGGGGTCCGGAACGCGCTTAAGTACGGATTGGCGCCAGAAGTTGTAGGCTTCGTCGTTGGCTTTTTGGTCGAAGAGCATGTCTTTGTAGTTGGCGAGCCAGTATCGGAAACCACCTTGTTCGATCAAGAGGTTGTGGAAGAACTTTTCGCGCTCTTCGGGTGTGTCGTCGAAGGTGTTCTTTTCGCTAAAGTCATAGGTAAAGCCGGAGAAGGTGGTGCGGGTTGCGGCGAAGGCTTTCTCATATTCGCCGCTCTTCTTTTTCTCGGCTTCTTCGGCTTCATTGAGGGGTCTTTGGTTCATGGGCAGACAGTAGTTGGGTGTACGTTGAAAGACAGTGAGATGGTCGACAATAGGTCCAATGGTTTGGATGACTTGAATTCCACTTGCACCAGTACCAATCTGTGCTACTCTTTTGTTCTTCAAGTTGACGCCATGCTGAGGCCACACGGCAGTATGGTAAATATCACCCTTGAAGTTACTGAGTCCGTTGACTGGAGGTGTATATCGACGGGATGCAAACCCAATGCAGGGGATGAACCAACGACAGTAGATTTCCGAACCATCCGAACATTCAACGAGCCATTGGTTACGACTTTTGTCGAAAACAGCTCCATCTACATGCTTGTCGAATTCCATATCCTTTTTGACGTCCCATTTCTTTTCTATATGTTCGAAATATCGACGGAGCTCTTTGCCTCCAGGGTATCGCTCCGTAAAAGTGAAATCTTCCCATAGCTCCTTGTCGAACAATTGGTAGATAGGTGTATCAGAGTCTACTCGAGCGCCAGGCTGGGAAGGCCAAGTCAGTAATCGTCAGGGAAAACAGATCGAGGAAGCATACGTAACAGTTCCAATACCAAATGCCACCGCTCTTCGAACCCTTTTCATACACTTTGCATTTCAATCCCAGCTTCCGAAGTCTTGCTAGGGATTAGCATGTGAGATACTGGTGCCAGCATAGGACTCACTTATTCAGCATAGTAAAAGAGCCAAACCCGGCTCCCACCAGCAATGCATCAACCTCCTCTATCTGTACAGAACCCATAATGAGATATTTCTATGAGCTTGATTGTGAGGTAAAGATGAAGAAAGTGAAAGGTAAAAGTGTTGCAAGAATATCAACTTATACTGATGTTGCAGCACAGAGTATAACAGTTGGGTGACACCGAGAACTTATGTTACTGGAAAGAGCCAGCTGACATGCATGAGTAACCTTGCACACCCTTCGTAGATCAACTTGCATGAAGATCGATCCAGATCATGAGGTCAAAGGATGTCAGAATCATACCCAGTTCGTATCCCCTCCTCTCCACCCGCATACCAAGCATATAATTCCAGCGGACGGATGGGGAACCAAGCCGAATAAGGTGAGCAGACGTAGACTAAATCGTCTTGCTATGAATTTTTAGCAGTTTCATGCCCTCAGTTAGTCGTTGAAAGTTGTGTGGCTTTAAATTATACATGGATTCAACGGCTGTGGAGGTGCGGAGGTGGGGGAGGGGAAGGTTTGAAGATGTGGAGCATTTTGGTGCGGGGTAACACCGGGTCAGAGTTTATACTCATGGAAATAAAAGCAGGCGCATCTTCGATACTTTGATCCTCCGACCTCAATCCTCGAGTCAACGAATGAAAGGTCTTCATCTTGAACCTTCCAGGTCCGTAGCTTGCTTGGTTGGTAGATGGTTGTTGGCCGAAGGAGGCCGTTAATTCCGCACTCCTATCGGACTTGGTGATGGCCCAATGATAATGCGGAGTTTCATATATGTAAGATATTGCGGGGAAGGTTTGCCGAATTATAGCATTGACTCTTGTGCTTATGAGCATCATGGTGCGACTTCAGTCGGAAATGGGAGGAGCCAACGCGGGATAGATGACTTTGCTGACACCTCTTGCTCCGATCCCTTCGTCACATGGCGTATTCTTTTCTCTCTTCGTCTAGATGGCCTATGAGGGCTAGATTGAGTCGGCGAGAGGGAAAACAACTAGATCGTTCCAGATCTTTGAGCAGCAGCAAACGAGTCAAGATGCATGCACACTAATTTGCAAACTACCTCGTGAATAGTGCTACCTTGGTTTGTCCAGAGACTTAAAGACATAGGAGGGACACTGAATGAATGAAGTTACGAGAAATTTTGATATCTCTTTCAATGGTCAACTGAAGATGAGTTCCTGAAAAGCAACCATGCATCGTCACTGTATTGTGCCAAGAAGAGAGAATAGTACTACTCTTGAAATGGACTTTAATGTGCGTAGCAGTTTACCATTTCATGTTGAAGAACCCCAATAACGCTGAGATCAGTACAGATGTCTGTCGTCGCAGCGTGCGGGGGAACCGATGCGGCTCCCGATCCTTCATTCTGCGAGAGCAGATGTACGAAATCCCTCTTTTCTTAGAAGATTCGTTATCAAGAATTCGCATCGTCTAGACGAGAACAGTAGAGAGTTAGCATGAGAAAGCGCTGACGCCTATGGCTCGTTATGTGATTGCCTGATGTATGCATAGTTCAAGAGACGTTCGCGCATTAGCGAAGAGCACACAGAGATACGCCCTTTTGTCGTTATATCATGCACCTCCCATCAGAGTATTGTGCCGTCCGCTGATCAATCACCCCTCGGGTGTATCGATTGTGGCCTACGCTGTCTGCGAAGCGATGCTCGTCCTGACTGTTAGAGCCCAAGAACCGTGGCCCATCTCCAAGCAAATTCCTCGTCGATGTACACAAAACCCTGCACCATAGAACGCAGATGTATGCGTCAGCTTTCTGGAGATAGGCATCAATCGTGACGCGCCCTTTGGCCCTCTTTCCCGTCAATATATGATCCGGGCCGCAGAAGTACTTGCCTTTCTGCCTGCTTCGACCTTGCATAACACACTGCCGAGAGGGGTGAGTGGCCAGTAAGACCGCATGTTTCGCGAGACCGCAGTGTCACCGTGAACCAGAAGATATCGTCGGACGGTCCCCCTAAGAGTTGTAAGTTGATGAAGGCGACAACCACATGGTTAGCCCATTTAGACTGCTTTGTGACTGACTGCCGCACCAACACGTACACGCCAACAATATATGATCCTGAAGCAATACGTACGGTTGTGCGTCATCTGATACAGCTGATGCAGAAAATCAATATTTCATGTTGAAGCCTGGAAAGAGGCAGAAGAATTGTTTATCGCTTTCGCAAAGTAGGGCCGGGGTGGTCCGCAAAAGCCGCTTCCGATAAGCTTATGTGCACCCGCGAGACCCGCAAGTAGCTCGCTCCCCGTAGCCCGTTCCTCTTATAGACTCCGACACCTGTGCGACATCGACAACTCACGAATGAAAAGCCAACGATAGGAAATCGAGGCTGAGCCGCAGCATCGAAAACAAATCAAGCCATGAGGATATACTTAGTCCTTGCCTGGGGATCCCAATTGGGCTGACCGGGCAATCACGTGTACATTTGCCAAGCAAACCCAACCGCAGGCTTGCAAATATATACAACCACATCGCGCCCTCGATTCTCTTTTTTTCCTTTCCTCACCACACCATACTGGGTCGACCACCAACCACCAAGAATCTCATTATTGTCGTTAGCTACATTTTGAGATTTCTTCCGAGACCCAAGTCAATCCTTCATTTTGTGTGTCACTTCTTCCTCTCACTTCCCTCTCTCCCTCCCTCCCTCACACTCATTTCGTCACTCGTTCAATTGTACCCCTCCATATCCTTCGGACGAAAACCCCCCCGATTTCCCAACACAACCGCCACAATGTTCAAGCGTTCATACCGATCAAATGATCGCGTTGAGAAGAACATCAAGGTGAAGAAATCGCACAAGGATACCTCGAAGTTGTCGAAATTGCAGAAGTCGTTTGATCAAGGCTCTCCCGTTGCGAGGTAAGGCTGTGGCTGGCGCCTAAATCTGGAATCAATTGGGATGACATACTGACTCTCATCTGCGACAGTTCCTTGACCTCACCAATTGTTACATTCACAGTTGGAAACGAGGGACGACTTTTTGCGGCGCACGAAGATGTTCTGACATTATCGCCGTACTTTGCGACGGTATTGAAAGGCCAACTTTTGGATGCGCAGAGTAAGAGGATCTCTCTACCTGACGAAGAACCCGAAATCTTCTCCTGTGTTCTCGAATACCTTTACGTATGTCTGCTATTCCGCACATCTGAATCGCTTTCCATACTAATTCCCTCCATAGAAGGGCGACTACTACCCCCGTTTGATTCACAACAAACGCAGAAGCACTTGGGAACTCGAGGATGCAGCCGAACAATCCCCCAACCCAGAAAACCCTGGTGGTCGCGGATCTGTAGAGGCGACAAGTTACATATCTAGCGTGGAAGCGTATCTATTGAAGGATACCGTCATATACTGCGCTGCGGAGAAGTACGGTCTCGAGGAACTCAAACGACTTTCTCTCCGGAAGCAAGGTCTACAGAGTGGAATCGACGTCGCTACAATTCTACGCAGTGCTCGGTATGCCTATGACAACACGCCCGATACAGACTCTCGATTACGCGCTCATTATCTTGCTTTGATTATTAGATGTCGCAAGACATTTAAGAGGAGCGGAACCATGCAGACAGAAATGGAGAGTGGTGGTAAACTTTTCTTTGACCTTTTTGTGGCTCTATGCAACCATGTGGATGACATTGTGGATTATGGGTTAGCCCCTATTTTCCTTTTTATGAATTACTGACACTACTTTTCTGCTATGCTGTCGTTCAATCATGATGCTAACTACAGTAACAGAAATTCCAAGTCCCCAAAGACTATCTAAAAGGTTGCTCGATCTCCCACAACTAGGTACCGTATTTTCAGCACGGCGTTACTTTTTTGATTTGCTTTGAAGGATGAAATTTTCGCCATCTCCAACCCCCCTATCAAAATTGGAACCCAAGAAACCATTTTCGGAGATTTTGCGATGCTTGCACACCGATCTTAACTCCGCTTCGATGCTTTCATTAGTATTGAAGTTGGCACTGCACCTAATTTTGATGATACACATGAGATTTCAGATTTCTATCCTCCACTCTTGTCATACCCTTGCTTTTTCTCCTTTTTTCTGCTCCTTGTCATTCTTACTAGCGGAAGGGAAATCCTTACTTTTTCTTGTCTTGTATTGTATTTGTTGCTGTACTATTTTCTTCGAAGGAAACCCCCATTCCCCAGATGGTCTACTCACTTCTCATTTGTTTGAGAGTTTGGTTGCTTTATTTGGTGTTTGGTCGGGCGGAATCTTCTAGGGTTATGGGATGGACAACAGGCACACACACAGGGGAGGATACCACTGGTTGGACGACCTACCTCATCGTACCACTACTTCTTTTTTTCGAAACTCCATTTCTGTTGGGATGCATGGGGATGCCGTAGCTTTTAGTTCTTTTGTGACGGGTTTTTCATGATCTTGATGATTGTGGACGTTGCAAAGTGTGGTGATTTAGGCGGATTTCAGATCCCTAGTGGATTCGTTCTTCACCTTTTTACCTAGGTCTAGGCCCTCGTTGAGGCGAAATATTGAGAGATTCGGCCACCTCAGTTATGGTTTCTGGATGCTTGATGTGATTTGATGTGATGTGACGAATAAATTGCCCTTTGTAGACAGTGGAGGGTATATTGCTAGACCCAGCGGCCGTGAGTGGTTGTGTTGCCTTCCACCACAGAGGCTCTCTTGATTCGACCTTCAGGCTGAGACTTCTCTCAATTATCCTCAGGTAACTATTCAATATCCTCCTCCAGCAACTTTGGAAAGGTACCGAGGATCAAGTGTATGAGAGTTACACTTAGCTATTCCCAAGTGGCGTTCGTCTGTACCATTAGGACTGAGGCTAGTAGTTGGGCTCTCTTCACAAATATTCTTTAGAAAGATATAATTTGATTTCTTCATTCTGGACCGAGTGATTCTCATAAATCTGAATATCTACAGAAACAGATTCTCTCCTTGTAAGTATGTAATTTCTTCGCGTTAGGCAACTTATAACTAACCAAACCCCCCGCAGCTCACCACCATGACAACAAAAACAACTCTGCTCGCAACCGCAACAGCAATCACAATCATCTGACCTTGACCAAGTGGATATATCGATCCAGAAATCCGAAAGCAAAAATTTCTCCAAGATACTCTTTTCCAATTATTCTTATTTGGAATACTGGGCTTGTGTTTTGTTATGGCGGCTGTGGTGGTGGGATTGGTGGTCGCGGAGAAGAGATATAGGGCTCTGCTGAAGAAGATGCGGGATACGCCGGAGAGAGATTGGAAAGGGTTTTTGGCGAGGGAGTGTGAGAGGATGGAGGGGGTGGTGAGAGGGTGTAGGAGGGGGAAGGGGAATGGGGAGTTGGTGAGGATTGGAGAGGACTCAGGAAGAAGGGAGGGAGATGATTGGGAAGATTGGATTATATAAATGGTAGATCTTGGAAGTAGAACAAGATGGAGATGAAATAGACTCTCCGGGTTGGATATAAGAGGTCGATGATATTGCCAGAATAAGATTGGGATGATGAAGATAACATAATATGTTAGAGTGTTTAGAATATTTGTCTGATGATTGTAACTGGACGCAATATATCGTTCTAAATCGGCATGGTTTTTCTATACCGAAGAGGCAGGAGCGTTAATCATCACATGCACGCAAAGGACGAGGTAGGGCTTAGGGCAGTATGGGTAGCTAGGGAGGAGCTAGGCTCAGGGCAGGAGCTAGGCTAGCACTTAGTACCGGGTATTTAAGCTTCTCTTCTTCTCTGATTGTACTTATCTTCTTCCTAGATTTGTACAATTCCATATTTTCCTACTACTGAACCTCCGTGCCTGAACCTCTTACACAAAACTCCATTTCGGGACGGGTCTCGATTCCTTCCTATAATTATATTCCCCTATCTTCTCTGGATCTTTTCTCTAGTCGAATCTTCACAGCCACAGCACTGAATTTGTTCGAAACTGCAAAGATGATGCCGATCAGAATAAAGCAAGTATTGGAGCTTTTCATTACTACACTTGGTGCGCTATCTTTGGGATGGGCAACGGCCTATACCCATAATACGAAGAACCATCGGGATCCGGGATTCGTTATTGGACTAGCAGGATGCTTACTATCGATGTCTATCTCGTTCTGTGCTACTTCCCTTTGGGATGGTCAACAGCCTACGCTCACCATACCCAAAACCTTCGGGATCCTGGATTCCTTATAGAACTTATTGCATCTATCCTATCGATACTGATCAGTATCACTGCTACCATTCTCAACGTAGAGGTACGTGTCGCGTTGGTCATCTTTTGGCCACGATGAACTCAAAAAGGGTGCAGTGGCAACATATGGGTGATCAAGGCTGATTCTCATTAAGAACAGCATAAGGCCCTTCTTTATAATCCTCTATGTACAAGATCATCTGATGCTTATATTGCTGTGCCTCCCTTATTCGGTCCGACAGTACGAGAATCAGTTTTTTTTGGTAGTCGCAGCTTTTGCTGCTATGGCTCTGCAGATGGCTGCATTGGGGACGAACTAGAGTAGTGTGCCAGATGGCGATTGGCGTTCGCTGGTTATTGCCGCTGCTGTCGTCGATGGGTACGTTCTTGCGAATGATATAGCCTGGGTCGTATATTTCGTGTGGTATGGGTGGAGTGTATGGATGGATGGAGGATCTGTGGCAGCCGATGACGAGACTATTAAGATGGTATCATTATCAACGGAAGAACCAAGGGAACCTTTTATTACGAAACAAGTATACGACGAACTTAAGAAAAGCATGGACGGGGCGGAGCGCGAGCATGGAGAGGGGCCCGAAGCTCTGAACAGAGAGAGGCGATGGAAAGAAAGGACCTTTCGTGCTCTTGGGGCTCTAGGACGGATGAACGAGGATGATTGTGATGATATATGCGGACCTTGGTGGGGTAGGGGGCCTATTGAGGAGTAGAGGGAGAAAGAACAAGGCGATTTGGGACAATACAGTATAGTAGATTACTGTTGTCAAACGAATGTCCTATGGAATCTGAGAGATTGTCATGGTTCATTGTCCAATTATCGTTTGGAAATTGTCGCCGGCGTATTGTTTCTGCTCCGGTGGAAACTTTCGTGAGGAAGGGATTCTGTTGTCAAACAAATGTTCTAGAAAACCTAGAATATTATAATCTTTCTTTCATTATCTAGTCGTCTTTCCGATATTGTCCCCGGCCTGTTATTTCAGCACCGGAGTGAGTTTTGGGAGAATACACAAGGAGATGACGAGGTTGAGGAGAGACAAATTGGAAGGTTAAAGGATGGGAGTTATATAGAGCTTGCGTGGCGGTTGTTAGACGCAAGGAATTGGGTTTGCTTCGAGGATACATCATGGAGGATGGCATTGTGACCTTGAGGAAGTGTACTTGATCTTGATCGCGTGGTCGCTCTATGTTTCCAGGGGAGTATTTGAGGAACCGGGGGAGTAGTTGAGGAAGGCGCTTCACTCTGCTTTAGAGAGTTATATTTAATAAAATCATTGGGCTTTATATACACTCGTTTTTGTGAGAGGGACTTTGGTGGGGGGACGATTCCTCTACTGTAAATATTGACACTTAACCTTAGCCGGACGCCAAAACAAACAGATCCCCGATCCTAATCGGGGAATATCCTCAAGTTCAAGCTCTCGTTGGTATTTTCAGCGATCCCCTCAAGTTGTCTTGTTAACGGATTCACGCAGGCTCGATACACGCCATCGCTCCCACAGTGGGGTTTTTCAAGCTTCCCGAATCTTAGGTGGCCAGAACCAACGGTTGGTCAGATTGCAACATTTATACTCGCTTTCGGTTTCTTCTTCACGATGGCTTTTTTAGATACCTTCCATTTTCTCTTCTTCTCCAACCCAATGAGGGCATTTGGCCTACTTATGTTTTCGACATTTTAAATCAGGTTTACGTGATTGTTTATTCTGCCAGTCTCAATCACTATGCATCCAGCAACATACGCAGTCATTGCCGGACTGCTGATAGGCGCGTATGTTGTCACGCGGCGCAAATCAACTTCGTCCTTACCACTACCACCCGGCCCCAAGCCATTGCCGATAATTGGAAATCTTCACCAAGCTCCTAAATCCTATGGCTGGAGAAAGTATCGCGAATGGAGCAAGCAGTACGGGCCCATTGTTCACGTCAACATGCTTGGGCAGCCCATTATCATATTGTCTACAGATCAAGTGGCCCACGACATCTTGGCAAAGCGTGGGGCCATATGTTCAGACCGACCTCGTCTTTTTGTAAGATACTATGCTCCCCTCTGTCGACTCACCTCGTGTGTGAAGATGTGAGCTAATCCAGGTGGGCAACTACAGTTGGCGACGGAGTTGGCCTTGAAAGGGCTCAATATCCTCATGATGAATTATACTGAGAAATTCAGACAGCATCAAAGGCTACAAGTCTCAGTGCTGAATGCGACTCCCGCAGCCGCGTATCTTCCCTTGCAGACTCTGGAATCACAGCAATTGATGCACGATCTACTAGCAAATGCAGGCGGCGCTGGTGCTGATGTGCAAGGGCCTTTTCAGCGCACAGTCGCTAGTATCATCCACACCTTGCTGTTTGGCTTCCGTATCAAAGACTACAACAACCCGGTCCTTCGAGCTGTTGTCAAACTCAACGATGAGTTCTCGGAGTTTATCCAGGTTGGCGCGCATATCGTTGACCAATTCCCCATCCTTAATAATCTGCCCGGCTTTTTGGCCCCTTGGAAGGCAAAGGCTGAGAATCACTACACGACCAAATACGATCTGCGCGACAAGAACTTTCGGCGGGCCCTGGAATCAGATGCCTGGAATATATCCAAGCACCTCAAGAAGACTGTCGAAAAAGATGGCCTTTCCATGCCGTTGCACGAGTTGGCATTCGAGCTTGGCACTCTGATCGACGCTGCGCTGGACGGAACTACAGATGGTTTGATCTGGTTTGTAGTGGCTTGCATCACGCAAGACCAGGGCTTCGTCACCAAGGCACGCGCGGAGCTAGATGCTGTTGTCGGGCGCGACCGACTACCAGTCCCCAATGACAAGTCAAACTTGCCGTACATCACCGCTATCGTCGAGGAGATATTTCGTTGGCGACCTGTCGGTCCAGAGGGTGTCCCTCACTTAAACAAGGAGGAGTTTACTTACAACGGATATACCATCCCCAAGGGATCTATCCTTCTGCCCAACGCATGGACAATTTCCCGGGAAGAGGCTTTCTTCGGCGCCGACCCTGACGTTTTCATTCCGGATCGCTGGCTCGAGAAAGACGGCAAGACACTCAAAGATCTCCCCTCTCCGGCCTTTGGCTACGGGAGGCGGACATGTCCTGGGCGGCATTTCGCCCGCAATGTTATCTGGATAGTCGTCGCTCAGCTACTATGGTCATTTGATATCAAGGCTGGCTTGTCTGATGAGACAGGCGAGCCTATTCCGGTTGATCCCCTTGCATGTACCTATGGTCTGGTCATGCGAGCTCTGCCTTTCAAGGCTGTATTTAACCCTCGTGGACCTTGGGTGCTTGAAGTTATTGATAGAGATGGTGATACTTATGGCGAGGATCATGTAGCTATGCTCAACGAAATTGGAGCACACTTTGCTAAGATGTAGCTAGATCTTCCCCTTTGTCTTTCTCTCATTCATGCAACTATGTATGAACATCTACAAAGGTGTTGAGTACTAGTGATGGAGTTCTGTAGCGATGTGGATATGGCAAATTCTAATGCTGGTTAAGGATGTCAATGAATATCTGGGTTAATGGCGCCAACGTTCTACTCTGAATTCTGTCTTACATGATAAGTGGATATTTTATTCATCCCTAAAATAGTATTTCTTAGTGCAGAGAAGGCGTATTGAGGACGGGATTGTGTGCAGTCGTCGGTTGACTGCCCGCATTTACCCTTTGCGTTGTTCATACCTATCAACACCCCTATGCGGCGACTCCAATCATGATCTCTATATGCTTGATGAAGTGGGTGCGAATAGATGGAAGCCACGATCATCTGCAGATTGTTCTGTCTCTAATGTTTCCCTGGACGCCACCTTCTAACCTTTCGTGAAGTGTATTCATATCGCTCCAAATGTGTCCTCTCTCCACAGAGTAGTACCACTGCTGTCTAGGCTCTCGATGACTTAGATTCGCAGTCTTTTAAGAGACATGCAGGTTCATAGAACGCGTTGCAAACGATCTGGCAGGCGCTGCGTCCGTACTCTCTCTGCTAGGGCCAATATTAATGCTAGGGGCTAGGCTCTCTCCGCTTTCTCTCCCGTGTGAAGCCCTGGAGTTAATGCTAGCAACCTGCAATGCCACACCAAAATATGGTCCGAATATGGCTAATGCAAGAGCTCAGTGAGCAAAATGGCAAGGCAAATCAGCGCCTGCCCCAAATTTCAGACGACTTTGTGTGTGTGGTAATGCTGTGCCACGATGCCACATGCTATTTGATTGGTCGAAGAGAATATACAGCCACATCAGGAAATTCTTAGGGATTGAAATCCATGCCAAAAGGCGGCTATGCATGCATGAAGGCATATGATCATATTCTAGAGTAAAGTTTATAAAGTCTTTGGGTGCTAGTTCATCTCTTTCGATTATAGATCTTTCACAATAAAACTCTCCTGTTGAAACAGAAAGACTTTACATCACAGGTTTCATCATGTCAGATACAACTACTTCTCGCCTCGATGAAGAAGACTTTTTTCCAGCAATACTGGATGATATGCAGGCACACTACCACGAGCTTGACATCGAAGGCCCGGAAGCAATCAATGCCTGGAGGAGACACGATCTAGTCGCTCAATGGTATGACTGGTGTGATCTCAATTACCCCGGAATGAAGCTGGGAGACTGGACGAAAATGGCGACTGCAGCTAAGGAAGATGTTGACATTAGACTGCTGGTTCGGGCGCACGCGATCCCTGGTTATGCAATTTTGCTTTTTCTTGAAGCTTGCTATGCCGTGGATAGAGCTCTTTGCGGAACAGACACCGAGGCTCTTGCGAAAGTGCAAGCGTGGCATATGCCGCAGGAAATGAGGGCCTACAAGTACATTTTATCAAAGGACATGACATTTTGGTGGATCTCGGAGCTAACGCAACTGGAGAAAGAAATAAGAGATCCATTTTCGAGTCGGATATCTGTTTCCCTCAGAATAGAGGAACTACAGAGATGTATCTCAAGGCTAGACGTAATTTGGCTCGGAGACGGTATCCGGGCGAACATTTGGACCATGAACTCGGAATACGAGGATCCAGAACCACCGGTCGGTTTAGAAGATGCTATTGATGAGAGAGTAGGGATATTGAAAACCTCTGTGGAAATTCTAAGCAAAGCTCTACAAAAAAGCAAACAGGGGGAAGATGTGCCATCGAATACAGCTTTTCCCACCAACCACAAGTCTTCGGAACCGAGCGGCAAGTTTCTGGAGAGGAACCATAATATTTGGTAAACTAGCACTAATGATATCCTTAGGTATGAAACGACGAATACCACATGCAGCTTCCTCATCAGGCAATGGACATGAATCGAGGACTGCTCAGTTATCCTCTTCCAAAACTTCTGATGAAGAGAGAAGTACGTTCTAGAGCCAGGACCTTAAATATTGCTGCTAACAGTTCAGTCCCACCAGGGTTAGAGGTTCCATCGTCGGCTGTGATGGGACCCTCTCTAAAAGCGAAGCTCCCCGTACCTGATCTTCAACACCTGCAATCGCTCTTTGTACTTTGCTTGAATCGGTTTGGAACATCCAATTTAAGACACAAAGTCAGCAGGCTTCTGGCATGGTTTCGACATGGAGAAACAGCATGCGTCATAGCACTTTGCTCCGTGGTCATAAGTGTGTTCTTCCTGAGCTGGTCGGCCATCCTCGCCAATTCGCAGTCTGGAAAGTCGAACGAACATAGCTCTACTCCAGATCCAAACCTTATTGGAAACATATCTCAGTCTATATTATCCATTCTATCGAGCTATCTCGTTGTCGCCATAACGACTCACCCTGGATCTCTCGGCCTCCATTACAAGTCTTGGTTTTGGCTCTGGCTATGCGCAAGTGTCTTGTTTAGTGTGTTAGGCTTGAGCTTGTATACTACAAGTCCCCTAGCTTCGACAATACTTCTTTGGGCTGCAGCGTTTGCACAAATCGTTGTTCCGCTCTTGCTCGTTATTATGACTGGGGCAGCAGATAGAAGGAACAGAGATGATGTTGAACGTCATGGAGATTAATAGTAGGAGTTGGCTTCTCAAGGCACGTTTGTCTGTCTAAAGTGTATACCTGTCACCAATTATCTCTGTTAATGTGGAACAAACAATAACTTCACCGGACTGGTTATTAACTCAGACCATAGGACCAACAGCTGGTGCATGAAGGGTACTACAGCTTCTGGCCATTCACATTTGAAAAGTAAGAATCGATAATGGAGTCCCAACAATAAATACAAGAACAACGACAACGGCGGCCCCAATCCCTCCCTCGTCGATCACATCGACTCTTCCCCCAGTCAAATCACCGCTTGTCAACGCTTCTTGCAAAAAATGCTTTGCCCGTAGTGAAAATACATGGAAAGACGGATCTGCAGCAAAAAGAGTGTCTAGCCTCCACAATTGCAAGTCATCCACTCATCTCGCTACTCGTTGCTCGCAATATAAACCCTCAGCCCTACAATATAACTCGCCATTCTCAAAGACTTTCGACGAACATCTTTGAATGATTCTGCTTTACATCTTCACTCCAATCTGCTATCTATGAATCTTACATACGCTTCCTATCTATTGGTCAAGTGCCAGATTACAAAAATCGAAGCCTTCGGGTGTAATGGCAGCCAATCAAAATTTCAGCGCCGCCAACTTGCATCAATCCTTTGGCACCTCTATCCATCTTCAAGTATTTCTATCTTCATAAAGTCATTCCTTCTCCAAACCTCAACTCTACTCGCCCGCCCGCTTGTCTATTTATCCCAACTAAAACAGAAAACCATCTACCCTCAATATCCACCCAACCATGCTCCCCCTCCTCCTCCTGCCCTTCATCCTCCCAACCCACGGCATCATCCCCATTACCAACCCCTCCCCTACCGACGACCTCCGCCACTTCTCCAAACCCCCCTCCCAATGCCCCGGCCTAATCGGCGGACCTCAAATCCCCTCCTCTATCTCCCACCATAACGACGACCCCTCCTCCCCCAACCTGCTCACCGGCCCCCACATCTTCGCCCCCATCTCCTGCAGCGACCCCTCCTGCCGGGGCCTTTCCCATTCCATCCCCCCCTTCCGCTGCCGCTACCCCCCAGGCATAATATCCGACAAAGAAGTTTTCGGCTGTCCGTGCTGTCCACGCATCATCTCATGTTCGGATCCGCTATGTACGGGAAATCCAAGCAGGGAGATATGCGAGAGTGAGATATTGAGGGATTGTATTTGTGTAGCGGGGGATAGGGTGCTGGAGGGGAATAGAGAGAGGGAGGTTGAGGAGAGGTGGGTCGATGATGTGATGAGGTTGCTGGATGAGAATCCGGATTTGGTGGGTGTGGATATTCCTCCGATGCCTGTACTCAACCCCTGTCCCCACACCCCTCCAATCACCTGCCTCAACCCCCAATGCCGCGCCCAAGATGACTGGCAAATTTCCTCCCGGTGCAACCAACCCAGCGGATTCCTCGTCATCGAAGGAGTGGAAACAGCTCTGAACGGATGTCCCTGCTGTCCGGAGTATATTTCCTGTACGGATTCGCAGTGTGGAGGAGATGCGAATCGTGCGTGCACGGAGGAGAAGCTCAGAGGGTGTTTTTGCGAGTGGCCGGGGAGAGGGCAGGAGTTGCTGTATTTTGGGGGGGAGGATGTGATGGTGGATAACTTTTTTGACTCGTGGCTGGAGGAGCAGGACCAGGAGCAGGGAAGGCGGAGGTCGGGGGGGCACTGGTCGGTGGCTACGGGGGTGGAGGCGGGGACGAGGACGGAGATGGAAGCGGAGGCGAGTGCGACGCGGGGAAGTAGTGCGCCTCCTGCTGTCACGGGGAATGGGACGGGGAGGGGGGTGTTGTTGGATGTGGATGGGGAAGAAGAGTTCAGGTTAAGGGAGAATAGTAGTGTATTGACGATGGCGGCGCATTATGGTAAGGACGTTTAGAGGGGGGGTCTGGTCACGGTATAGATGTAACTAGTATGAATTAGTGACTGGAGGATCATCATGAGTGTTGTTGATTTATTTATGCTTATAGATAATAAAGCAGATGAATTAGGAACATGTACTTCTCACTCTCGCTTGTAGAAGAAGATTTAGTATGCAAAGACGTCCCAGAGCGTCGCCGGGATGTTGCTGTTATAGTAGATATTCAAGATGTTCGTAAAAACCTCATAATCACATTCAACCAATTGCATTCAGTTCCACTCCAGTCATCAAATCAAGAAATTCAATTCCACACTATCTATTAGTTCTGTACTATCCAAATTCCCTAGCATCCACATTCCACTCCAGTGCAGTCAATCTTCGCTCAAAGCCCACTTGAAGCTCCCTCAAAACTCCCTCAAAGCTCACTCGAAGTCTACTGTAGTATGTATCAATAACCCCCTATCCATCCATTTTTCCCACGCACACCCTAATTTATCCATAGCATCCCATTCCCATCCCAGTCCCTGACTTATCCCAAGCTGTTCCATTATTCCGTGTATTATAGTCCAGCCATCCCAACCCCAACCCAATCCCAATCCATCCCATCCAACACCCTCCCAAACCCAAACCAGACCAGACCAAGTCAATTAATACAACATAAATATACAACAAATACAAGAAACGAAAAAAGAACCCTATCTATCTATCAAACCACCCCTCCTGCATAAACCGCCTCTCAACCACCACGATTGAAAAAAGGCAATCCTCACATCTCCTCCCCATCTCCCAAATCCCACTTCCTCGCCGTCAATTTCCTAACTCTCTTCACTGGACTTCCATTCGCACTTGCGTTTCTGCTACCCACTCTGCTTCCGTTCGCACTTCCTTTCCTATTCGCACTTCCGCTTTCATTGACGCTTCCTCGAACCTTGTCTACCATCAACTGCTGTTGCTGTTGTTCATCCCTGACGTTTAATCGCTTCATGCTTTCGCCTAGATCGAATCCCTCGTTATCGTTATCGTAACCATCATTTCCGTATCCATTAACATTTCCGAAGTAATCCTCTGCTTCATCGTCACCCCTACTGGCTAGTTGTGAAGAAACCTCCCTTTCTCTCAGCACTCCTCTCTCCTTCATCACCCTCTCACTCTTCTTCTTCACCGGACTCCCCCCATTCCAAACCTCCCTCCTCAATCCCTCCACCTCCCTCTTCAACCTCCTATTCTCCTCTTTCAGCCCCTGCCCACCCCCACCCTCATTTTCCTTATCCTCTCCCTCCCCCGCAAACCCATCTACACCTTCATCCCCACCGCCCAGACCCCTCAACACAACCTCCACCTTCCTATCCCTCCACGCCCCCTCCCTCTCCCCCGCCTCCTCCACCACCACCCTCCACCTCCTTCCCTGCTCCTCGAGTCTCCTTTCCATCTCCTCCGCACACTCCTCCCTAATCTCCATCTCCAGCTCCATCATCTTATCCTCCAGCGCAAGCGCATGCTGCTCCCAATCCATTCTACATCTGGTTTCGCGGGACAGCGCTGCACGTAAACCGTCGATTTCTTCGGACATGCGCGCGATTTCCAGGGCTGCGATTTCCATGGTTTTGCGCTCTGTGTCGGTGGGTGAGGTGGGGCTGCGGGGATAGCGGGGATGGTATGGCGAGGTGGGGGAGTAGGTGTTTGTGTGTGATTGCGAGTTTGAGTGTGAGTGAGAAGACGAATGCGATTGCTGCGACGAAGCAAGAATAGTAGCAGTAATAGACGGAACGCGGGGAACTGTGATTTCTCTCGCCAAAGCAGAGTACCGAAGGATCTGAGACGTAGCGTTGAAATCACCCCACGGATCAGCCGTTACGATCATGATTGCCTTCTGCGGATTGCGAGGAAGGGGATGCTGCTGATTTGCCGAGGGAAAGGAATTCGAGAAAAGAAGTTCAGTGAGTTTGCATTGGCGAAAGGGTACGAGATTTGGCTTTTAATTTGAGCGTTGATGTTAGTTTTGGGGTCCGTTGTACTGCATATTTGTATATATATGCAAAACGAAAACGAAAACCCATAAAGAAGAAAGCAAACATACCTTAGTGTTACTTCCGAAATCCGACTGCATCTGTAAGCACTGTCCCAAATACATCAAACTCTCATTAATCTTTCCCGCCTCCGTCAACGTCGTACCATGCGTCTTCGCATCTCTGGCTCTCTCGCTCCCTGCCAGATCCACAATCGTAAGCGCGCTTCCTCCCCACGGACCTGGATTCCCGGACTTTCGCCTCCTCTTCACTTCCACGCAGAAGAATCCGTGTGACCGCGAGGATACGCTATTCGTGCCTGTACCTGCTACACGACGCTCTTGGAGTCCTGCTTCGAGTACCATCAGCGCATCTTTCATACTCGCACAAATAACCTTCCGCAATCCCGCCACGACTTTACGGTCTGGTGACTGCTCCGTAGGTTTAAACAAAAGTGGTCGTCGCCTCGCATCACGCGTCGATTTGTTCATCGCGGCTGGGGTAAGCAGATCGAAAATCCTGTCATTATAAACCTCATACATAGAAATCAAAATGGCATATTCGGCATTCGGATCCGCATCGACTGTAAGATCGGAGATGTCTGGTAACGAAGGAAGAGCCGAAGGCCGGCGTGGCATGGTCCGTCGCGGAGTTTGATGGTAATCGCCCTTTTGAGGAGTTTTAGTACTTATGTATTTTCTCGCAGCGGTGGCCGTAGCCTGCATGAAAGAGGGGATAAAGGAAGTCATCGATACTGTCGATTCCTCTCCAGGTGGGACGAGTTGAGTTGACCTTGTCGGACTTCCACTTCCACTTCCACTGGCACTGGCACTGGCAACATCTTCGTCCTCATGAATCACGATCCTGATACTTTTAGGACTTCCCTGGACCTGGAATGGCGGCAAAGCCGGGTAGAGTTTTTGATGAAAGGGATTGGAGTTGGGGGGCATTCGTACAACCAATGGAGTCGGGGCTCTTGAGGAGCTTCCTCGTGATAACGCTGGCTCGAAAGATGATGCATCTAGGAACATCTGCGCCGACAAAACCTGGGCTTCAGAAGGATCTGCTGCCGCGATGGAGGCATGCAGTGGCGAGTTCGTCGGAACATCTACGATATTTTCCTCAATCGAACGAAACAACAAATCAAGCGCGAGTTGCGTAAGACCGCGTTGATTTTTTGACCCGAGAATTGTATGGCTCTGTCCAATCGTCAGCATTTCCTTCCACTCACAACCATAATTTCCAATCCAATCCAATAAGAAAAAATGCCAACCTTTCCCGAGCCCGTAACTCCCAGAGTCGCCAACAGCCCATCTCTTCCCTCTCCTCCATCTGCCCCCAGCACCCCTTCCACCAGAGGCACCACACCCGACCCATGAAAGACATCCAGCTGGGAGCTCTCCTCCTCGAACACCCGAGTAAAAGCGAATTTCTCCACCGCCCGGCGACGATTATCATTCGGCGGATTCAGCGTAATGTGGGTCGGCAGCGCATTTCCATTTCCATTTCCACTTGCACCTGCACCTGCACCATCATCCTCCCTCTCCTCAACAGCCAGAAAGCGGTCAGTAGGCAGAGTGGGGTACAGTGGATTTCCCACCGGCGGCGGACGCAAACGCAGGAAAACCTGAAAGAGGGCCGATTTCGCAGTTGCAGGTGGAGGATCCATCGTTACATGAAGGAATTTTTAAGAACCACGCAACGACAAGTAAAGAAGGGTTTTTATGGTATGAATTAAGTTAAGTTCCTTTCTTTGCTGGGTTATGTTCGAGGATATGTATGATCTGCGGACAAGATGGGAATTTAAATTTCGCGCGAAAGGTTATTGACCTGTGAATTTCCCGGGGAGTTGTCACGGTAACGAGGGAGTTATATTTTTAGGACAGACGCGAAAACGCGTGAAATCATCCGAACGTCATATAAAATTACAGAAGTATAAGTCCTCTCCACAGGAGTCCACAGGAGTCCACAGGAGTCCACAGGAGTCCACATTCACTGATTCGTTTCACCAGAGCATCAATTTCACCAAATGTAATTGAAGGCATTGCACAAAAGCCACTTAAACAGTTCAAATCTTATCTTTCTAATAATCCTCCATCTCCCAAAAATCTCTTCTTCCTATCCCATCCCAATAGCTAACTCAATAATCTCAAATCTAATATACAACACCCACACCACCGAAGTGAATGAACAAAGGGAAAAATTTTCGAAACGCGATGTTTCCTCTATTGTCATTTGTATAAACCTCCCATATGTAATGCTCCCTCATAATCATCATGATAAAAACAAACAGAAGACAAGACGAGATGAACGCGAAAAAGAAAAATGAGAGCAGAAGAGAAAAGTAGAAAAATATAAAATGTCGACGCCGACAACAACGACGACGATAAAGTTCCAAAAAAAAAAAAAAAAGATCAAAAATGTTCCAAATTTCTTTTCCCTTTTGTCCTGCTTGCCTAATTCCGTACTCCTATGCCCGCCAATCTAAACGCCCGCCCCTTTTTTGTATTCACTCCAGTAAAATATCAGTCAGGTCCAAAGGGAATCTTGCAAAGACCAAAAAATAACACCGAATTATGTATGCACAACACACTTTATATCCGCACTCTTCCCAAAATTACCTACTCCTCTGATAGTCTAGTCTTCTTCTTCGAGGAGAAAAACGTCCCCTTCCTGTTCACCGGTGTCTCCCCATTTGCGATTGCTCGCTCATCCGCATATCCTTTACGACGCTCCGCTCTCCGCTGCTCAATAGTTTCTTGACTAAGATGACCAAATCCATTACGCCTTTTGAAGCACGCATCCATCAATGAACTGGCATCGATTAACCTCCTCGGGATCGTTTGCACCACCTGGAAAATCTCCATCGGATCGCTAACAGCCTTGATCTCCTGTTCTCCGACCTTGAAAATGGCCAACGCAATACGGAACAATGTTTTCGAGCCTTCGAAAAAGAACGAATCCCAGACTCTCAGCGTAGTTTCAATCGGTAGGGTACCGATGAAACACGACATGAACCAGGCAGTGGTACACAGTGTGATGGGTGGAAGTCGCATTGAAATCCTCCCATCACCTGCAGTACCGTCAAGTTCACCGCCAATCTTGGCCCAGATTGCCGGCATGGATTCCTTGATGCTGGTCATTAAAACTCCTAGATCCACATTTGCACCTTCTAGGTTGACTTCGTGGGTCCCTGGGAGATAGACTCTGGTTATGATGTTTAACATCCAGAACGATTTCTCTTCATCCATGAAAAGAAGCAGTAGCCCAGCCAGGAAATTTAACGATTGACAATAACCTATCCTTGGGTTGTAAATAGAAAACGCTTGTAAAACTCGACGTAAAGACTGTAGCATTGGCGTTTCAGGCTCGCTAATGCTTCGTGCGCTATTTCTCACCTCACTTGCCGGAGGTGGGTCTGGTTTGAATTTAATGTTATCCGGGAACGTACGATTGAGATCCCGCTCAATGATTTCGTCGTCCGTTTGACTGACGCCGCCATCCGCAGCCTGCTTTACCAAGGCATCGTAAACACCGTAATGTTTCGAGACCATCGCTGGACCACCTGCATACCAGAACCAAGCTTCTCCTCGCCAGTCGGGTGGGATACCTTTGCGTACGAATCGCTTGACCTTGGCAGTCTTTGGTGGAAATCGAATAGGCTTATCGGTGATTAGATTGTTGTCCCTCATCAACGCTATCCACTTCCTTCGCCTACGCTCAACATATTCACTGTAAGGTCCGTACCAAGCTTCATATTCTTCCAACGAGACATATTGCGTCTTCTTTCGAAACCCATATCTATCTCTTGAAGCATCTGGTGGTGGAGCAGTCGGCGGCAGCCAATTTGTAGGTTGTGGTTCAAAGTAATCGTCTTGAGTAACTTGTGCTTCGAATTCCTTAACATCTGGAAGGTCTCCAGGTGTTAGACACGGCGTAGGAGCGGGACTTGGTACATCAAGAGTTTGCGCATGAAACATCTCTGCAGATTCTCGAATGGTAAATCTCGATGGATCAATCACATCCGGTGGCGCCAAAGAATCACCCATGGCTTCTTCTTCCTTTTCCTTCGAATGGGGTATATCCGAATCTGGTGTCACAGGCCGGAGCTTTTCATCGTAGTCCTCATTGTTGTATATCCTCCGCGGCTTTATCTCCCCACCGGCCTCCAACAGCTTCTCATCCAGGTCGTTGTCCTCCATTCCTGAATCCATGAACCCCCCTTCGTACATCCCAATTGCATCATCGACCGTCATGCCCTCGTCCTTCCCTAGAAAAGAAGTCCTCGAACTGCTCTTCGTCAAAACACTACTCCTTTCCGTGCCACTTGTTCCAAAATAACTCGAATTTGTAGTCAAGGCAGATCTAAAGCTAGCTCGTACTTCTTCGTCGTCGAAGCCGGTAGGACGCATCGGTGGATCTCTTCGATAAATTGAGGAATTGTTACTATCGGGTCTGCCGCTCAATGCTGTTCTTGGCCTGAATGCGGGATTGTTTAAATTGCGCTGTCTTGCATGGGTCAAATCGGATGTATGGTAATCGGGAATGGACGCAGAAGGGCGTAACGGGTGAGGATGAGGATGATGGTGCTGTTGCCCTGATTGTGAAGATGATGTTGAAAGTCCGCGATCTCTTGTGCTGTAACTACCCCCATCATTGACTGGGCTCTCGTCAATTTGCGGCTCAGTTGGATATGTTAACCCGTGAATCAATGGACTGGGGGACTCGTTCCGTCGTCGCAGACTTGCTCCACGCGGTCGAGAGAAATTGTCCACTGCAATCTCTGGTGTTCGTCGCCCGGTAGAGGAGTGCGATCGCACGTTGTTAAATTGTCGAAGTCGTGAAGCATCTGAGAGTTTTCGGCGAACGTTCTGTTGTGGTGGCGGAGCAGTGAAGGATCGGTATGGTTCGTTGGGAGTGGTATGATGTGAGGTTGAGGGTCGTGGTGAAGGATGATTTTGGCGATTTTGAGAGGGCGAAAGATTCTCCCGAGAAGATGGGGTGGGTGACCGAGAGGGCGTCGGGGAACGAGGAGATCGAGGAGGATATGGAAAGGGACTTCTTCTACCGCTAGCATTACCATTACCGTGAATATCGAATTCTGCGACTTTCGGGGATGTTAAGGGTCGTGTTGGGTGTAGGTTGAGTTTCATAGTTCGCTGTTGGCGAGCCTGCATATTGGGACTCCTATTATCCAGGTAGTTGGGACCATAATTTGGGGACGACGTTTCAACGCCATTGTAACCATTTGCCATGTTCATCATAATCGATAACTCTGACATCTACAGTCTGGCAGATATTCCATCTACACTTTCCAAGCTTCCCAACCTCAGAGATACAGCAATCCACCTCTCCAGGTCCGCGACCCGAATTGTGATTGGCGAAACCTTGCACTTATTGTCCGTCAACATTAAAGCATTCGGGCAAGCTCTCTCGTTCCGTTCGAAGGGGGGATTCGATCTCGGTTCTCGTCGAGGTCGTACGGTCGGAGTGTAGGACGACGAGTGTATCGTATCGTATCGTCGGGGGCATGCGGCGTGTTCGAGTATGGGGGGATTCTATGTCTCTCTTCGTTTTGTCCAAGGGCGGGAAATATGTCCAGTATCTCCAGGAAAGTATCAAGGTACCGACCGATGTACCGATGCACCAAACTCAAGTATTATCGTATCGCAATGTCCTATGGTTCCAAGGTCGACCTGCTCATTTGGCTTTTGGTGATTCTAATGTTTCAAATGCCGGGGATTTGAAGTTTAAATGAAATAGGGAAATAGTAACGAAGTGGTAAAGGAAGGTGAGGAACTCGAGGAGAGTCAGGGTAAAGGAAGGAATGAAAAGTATAAACCGGGGGGGAAGTGAATGTGAATGGTGGATATGTATTCCGTAGATGGGTGCAGTATTGGCACAGTGGTATGCGAAAATGCAAAAATGGATAGGGAAAATGTGCAGAGCTAGATGGGGGTCTTCTAAGACGTCGCAAATCAAGCAGCAGCAGCACAGCAGAAGTAGCAGCAGCACTGGATCCTATGAGTAGTGTAGTGTAGTACGTGCGAGTACCCGGTAAAAGAATGAGCTTGGTACTGGTGGGCGCGCACTGGGCTGGGCAAGTAGCTAGGACGGTAGTTTTGCAGTTGCTTGGACGGAATTGAGTTTTGAGGCTGTGACGAGGGACGAATGATGAACGATGAATGGATGAATTGAATGCGCCGTCGGTAGGTAGCTGCTCGTGCTGCTCTGGTCAATGGACGGAGGGATGGTCTATGCTCCTCTCCCAATTGCTGGACTAAGCTTAAAGAGAATATAAAATGGACAAATGAATGTGAAGGTAGTGACAGGATGGAAGGTCGGACGAGAGGAGAGAGACGAGAAGAAAGAGTCTCGAGTCGAAGGAAAGTCTTCGTTCCGTGGGTTTCGTAAATGAAATCGGTTTCGTGGTTATGGGTCAAAGCATTAAGCACTGAGCAGCATGGAGCATTGGTGAGATGGGACAGATTACATATGGATAACATAAGTTGAGTTAACCTACACTTCATTGCGGTAGGGAGGCTCGGAAGACAGAAGAGAGCAGGGCAGAGCAGGGTTAAGCACAACTATACATCCTTCAAAATTTCTATATACCGCCAGTACCTGGGAATAAAGTAGCTATTATGTTATATGCCAGCGAAGAGCTACTTTGCGCCAAAGTCCCAGCTATTATGAACACCATCATATCAAAATACCATCATCAGAATAATTCCATGCGATGATTCGCTGGCTGCAAATCTCTTCCCACTTCTTTAGCATGTTCTTGTACAGTAACTCTGTACAACCAAACGAAGTTATACCCCCGAACCCTTTCTCTTTCTGCTCTCCGCATAACTACGTCGAATCAGCAATGGAACATAAAATTCATGATCGAAGTCCAATCAAATCTTAATCCCTTTTGCATCATCCATCCCTGTCTGCAGTGTCCGGCTAGGGAGCACAATGCCAAGCAATAATTACGAATGTCTGAGAGTTCTTTCCTTCCTTCACACATCGCCGCATCGCAGCAACAGAGACAGAGCACAAGACCAGTTTTTGGCTGGCTGGGGAAAGTTCACTCACCTGCCGAGGATTCGCTTTGGTTATGAATAAAGTGATTGTTTGCTTACCTGCTTGCACGCTCCACTATGATGAAAGAGAAGAGAGAGGAGCAAACAAGTACTTACTCTAATAAGAGAGATTACCTCCGTGCCTCCCTCGTCTCCCTTCCTCCTTCTGCCCTGTACTACCATAAAAACAATCCTCTCGCCCGTCCACCTGTCATTTAATCTATCTCATACAAACCCGATTATACCGTCCGTCCGTACCGACCGAGATCAGATCTTGTTTTCGTTCCCACCTCATCGCATCATATTTCCATGCTTGGAAACATAACTTTTATGTATGGAGTAACTTAGAGTTATTTATATGGATCTCAAGGTAGTTAATCCTAACCTAGTTAGTAATCATCTCATCTTACCTAACGTTAGACTTTGAAACATCCTCCCCTTCCTTCCTTTCCTCATCCGCGGTTGGCTACCGACGTACTCGACTTTACTCAGCTGGTTTGTTTGTACATGCCGAGTCTGTCATACCGTCCGTTCACCAGTCTGTCCGTTTGTAGCTGACCAGAAAGCTTTTTCATCTCCTCCTTCAACTGCCAACCAAAGTATCTTTTAGACGCCATGACCCCCCACACATACATGAACCTACCTGCATAAGGCTACCGTATCAGCATGCACCTCCTCTCCTTTTACGCGCCGCCTTGACGCTGCATACATCACACACATACGATTCCCCATCCCACCTCATCCCATCTCTACAGTCAATTCTCCCCAAGCACAACTACCGCCCCCAATTATACTAAACCTAAGCTCACGCATTGGCTTGCTTGCTTGCCTGCTTGTGTATACTGTCTCTTCATTAGCGCACTAGAAAATTTTCCCTTCCCATCCTTCAACTGCACTGTTCAAGCCAACCAAGTATATTCATAGGCGCCATGACCGAGCAGTATGTATTGTCTAATTGCTTGCTTACAGCCAGCTAGTTTGGTGGGAGAAATCACCCGCTCTTACAAATACTGCTCGCGGATCTGATAGACACAATCAATCAAGCACCAATCCAATCTCGTCCTTGCTCTTCGAATGCAACCGGCTACAAGGACTAGGATATGACCAAATCATACATTATCGCTGTATCTTAGAACTGCGTCCGGCTGGTATCTTGCATAATTACAACTGGTACATACCATCAACTGGCACAAACACATGTTACGTCCATGCTATCAGGTTACCTCCCTGTCTTTCAGGTCACGTGGAAGCGTACAAGGTCGAGCTCAATTCTAGTCAGCTGATTTGAATTGATCAGGTTATAGGTTCGTCGTCGAAGAATTGGTGAGTAACTGATAACACTCCAAACAATGAATTGGTAACTATATCGAGCCCGTGTCATGTGATCCTGTCAGGGGTTCTACTATGACTAGCCAGTCATTGAGCCTAAGGTCCCATAGTCACTTGTTGTGCAGCAGCATCATTCCTACGCCTGGCATCCTCACACAGCTTCTGGGTAACACACCCATAACTTGCCATTGTATTCCAGTATACCTTGTTCCCCGCCAACCTTCGGGCCCCGCATCACATGCGGTGCTCTTCGTGCTCCACCGCCACCACACAATCTCAGACTCTTGTGTTCACAGTGTTCATGTTTTTAGAAACTGGAATCGTTGTATCACCTGGAATCGTTGTATCACCTGGAATAGATCCTTGTTCGCAGGTGAGCCATAATTCGTGTTTGCCGTTACTGCCTCCATCAAACATGAATGATAGTTCATGATTAGGCCTTTCAGCCCAAGCATCTAGTCCTGATGTCGTGAAAGCAATCTCACGTCGATATACCAGATCATCGTCGTTTCTAAAGAATGCGACCAACTCGGCAACGAGAACTGTACAAATCGCAACCAGTGCCAATATAGCTTCTCCTTTTCCCGGTTTCCCCTAAACCAATTAGCAGGCTATCGATGACCTCTGGCAAAAGATAAAGTATAGTAAGAGAGATATTTGGAGGCAGAAGGAATATGCGCAATAACAATCCCAAATCCCAGTACTCGCTTAGATGTGAAAGCATAAATAGAGAAAGGGATATACTGACTGTCGAGCCTCCCCAATTACTACCTGCACTTTCCTGAGTTGCATCAACAGCTGCGTCCATCAAATACTCTCCAATCGATCGCAACGTTTCCACCATCTTGTTGTAGAACTCGCTGTCACTATCATCTGCTTCCCAGCACTCAATATGGCCCCCAAGATGTCCGTGTACTACGCCTTCAAAAAAGTCTATGTTCATCTGGCGTACATCTCCAGACTCAACTTCGCCATATTCTCCAGTTTTGAAAGACTTTTGAGCACCGCCATCGGCTCCTGCTGCGAAAGACCAGTAAACCTCGTTTCTTGGCCCGAATATACTATCGTTTTGTTTTCGGTGACACATGAAACGGTCGACTTTAAGAAAATATAGGGGTCCAGGATCTACCGGATGTACTGGTTCTTGATGGTCGGAACCCATGTTTGTGATTGGAGTATCTGAACCGTCTGGATCCGGCTCCGGGCCAGTGATCACCGTGATACCACTACCTGCTTTCGCAAGAGCTTTAGCATACTCAGCATCATCGATGCCGTCGCCTTCGAGTGATGAAATATCAAGAATCTTATTCTCAGGTCTTGCAAGAATTTCCTGAAGATTGGCTTGCGCGTCGGTAATCATGTCTGCTTCGGTGTATGGTGTCTTTTCATCCATCTGGAGACAAGTTCCTTTGCTGTTGGCAAGGAACTGTGGCTGAGATCTCATCTCAGTGTACATTTTACCGTATTGGGCGATCTCCTTGTCGGTGGAGTAGATCTTCAACATGAGGATGAAACCCTGCTCAATGGGGGAGAGGTCGAGGCCGGCTGCATAACGAGCAGCCGCATGAAGAACCGCAAGAAACATCGGATTGGGAGGGGGGCGTGATCGATCTGATCTCTTAGTTGGTGCTCTGAATGAGGCAGATCCAGAGAGGCGCGCCTTCAAAGCACTTAGACGTTCTTTGTGGGTCGTTAACTTCTCCATGATGAATGCTTGATGACTAGTCGAATGTTCAAGTGCAAGATGCAATCGATAGCAAAATGATTCTGTAGCAATATGATTCCGGGGCTTGTTGTGGAATGTGCGAGTCGATTTGAATCTTCGAAGTCCCAGTGGCTATTTATATGGTATTGAACATTTCCAACTTCACATGTCAATTTTCATTCAGGTTGTACGACATTCAACTATGTTGAGTATGATACAGTCTATGCTGTCCTACTTAGACACAAGACTAAATTATTCACCGATAACGTAGACGAGCGAAGACAAAATCTTTCTATATATACATGCTGCTGCATTGCTGGCTTCAAACCTAGATCATTTCCAAGGGAGCTGGATATGCAGAACGACCAAAAACTAATTTTCAGTAATGCATATAGTTGAGACACAAGAATATCGATCTTCTGAGGCGATTGTGAACACGAAACAGTATTTTAACCCTTGCGTGACCCAATATTCTGCTTACACGAGCCGTTACACTTCGAACTTCTTTGGCCATCCAAACTATTATTCCCCAATACCCCGCTCTCACTTACCATTCTTACCTACTCTCCTCTGCTCGCCCAGTTCCAACCAGGCACCACACATTGACCCACAAATCCCCTCATTCAGCATTCACCACTGACGCCAACAAACCATCATCGACCACCACTGCCGCTAATTATAAAGGTATGAATCTACTTCTAAAGTTACACTTGGGCTCATCGTACATCAGTCTCTCAGTAAGGGAAGTACTAGAGATTCACTCCCATCAAGAGGCATCATCAAACTCACTAAAGTTTTCCCCTTCCTTCAACCCCGCAACTGCAACAGCTACCACAAGCGTTGAAGGTACAGCATGTCGGCATACAAAACATGGCACTTGTCGGAAAAAACCGCATGCGCCAGCTGTCTCTCCCTCCATAACCCCTGCGCATAACAAAAGAATCCTCTCTAAACAGCGAGATCTACACTACCACGATTAAGTAGCGCAATTTACGCGCAGATACTGAACCTCGTTTACCCACTGCCCGAAACTAAACGCAGTTGAATACGCACGCTAGATAATACAATCGTAAACGAGACTACTACTACCAACGTCTGCTGTACCCTCGTAGCTGCTACCGCACGAACAACAGTGACTTTCCACTATGGCTAGGTAGGCAACCCGAACGAATGATTATACCAGAGATGGACGATGCACTAACTCTTACGCAGCCTATCCCTCGCAGAGTGCTTATGCATGTAGGTGGCGGTAGATACGCTGCAATCTCATGAACACTACATCGGGCATCACTTTGCGTTCACGCTTGCCGGCCGTTTGCTTTACACTTGGCTAGTGGGGCGGGATGGACAAACATTCAGCTCTTCTTGGACGCGTTTTTCTTTCCTTCCTTGGATCTCTCTTCGATACCCTGCTTAATCCTCCAATTTTCCCTCCTCCACAGCTCGTGCCCTACAATCAATGCATGCTCGTACACCTGCACCAACTCCGACTCCAGCCGATACAGATATCCCACTTTGACCATGTATGACATCTATACCCAGATTATCATACCATCACATAATTAGCTAATATTCATATCATGCAACGATACCGATAAACTTAGAGATATATTTCTTATCCTCAAAACCAAAACCAACCCCAACTATCAAAGCACCATCCTTCACCCC